>CM037877.1:260927284-262352121 GCA_021292165.1 Shinisaurus crocodilurus
TGATATCCTGATTAGTAAGCTAGCTAAGAGTGGGCTAGATGGAACAACTATCAGGTGGATCCACAATTGGCTAAAGAATCGGACTCAAAGAGTGCTTATCAATGGTTCCTTCTCAAACTGGGGAGAGGTAACGAGCGGGGTACCACAGGGCTCGGTCCTGGGCCCGGTGCTCTTCAACATTTTTATTAATGACTTGGATGAGGAGGTACAGGGAATGCTTATCAAATTTGCAGATGACACAAAGTTGGGTGGAACAGCTAATACTCTGGAAGACAGAAACAAAATTCAAAGTGACCTCGATAGGCTGGAGCGCTGGGCCGAAAACAACAGAATGAAATTTAACAGGGATAAATGCCAAGTGCTGCACCTAGGGAGAGGAAACCAAATGCAGAGTTACAGAATGGGGGACACTTGGCTCAACAATACTACAAGTGAGAAGGATCTTGGAATTGTGGTAGATCACAAACTGAATATGAGCCAGCAATGCGACGTGGCTGCAAAGAAGGCAAATGCAATTTTGGGCTGTATTAATAGAAGTATAGCTTCCAAATCGCGGGAAGTGATAATTCCCCTTTACTCGGCACTGGTTAGGCCTCATCTTGAGTACTGCGTCCAGTTCTGGGCACCTCACTTTAACAAGGACATAGACAAACTGGAGAGGGTTCAGAGGAGGGCAACAAGGATGATAAAGGGACTGGAAACAAGGCCCTATGAGGAGAGACTGAAAGAACTGGGCATGTTTAGCCTTCAGAAGAGGAGACTGAGGGGAGATATGATCGCACTCTTCCAGTATCTGAAGGGATGTCACACAGAGGAGGGCAAAGATCTCTTCTCGTTCATCCCAGTTTGCAGGACACGGAATAATGGGCTCAAGTTACAGGAACCTAGATTCCACCTAAACATCAGGAAAAATTTCCTGACTGTCAGAGCAATAAGACAATGGAATCAACTACCTAGGGAGGTGGTGGGCTCTCCCAGTCTGGAGGCATTCAAGGTGCGGCTGGACAGACATCTGTCAGAGATGCTTTGACCTGGATTCCTGCATTGAGCAGGGGGTTGGACTCGATGGCCTTGTAGGCCCCTTCCAACTCGACTTTTCTATGATTCTATGATTCTATGATCTTTGATTATTGCCATTTCTGATGTCAAAATTGTATCCATTTATTCGTGTGTGTGTGTGTGTGTGTGTGTGTACTAACAACTCAGGATAGCACTTCAAGCATCTGATGAAGTGGACATAGTCCACAAAAGCTTCTGCCATAATTAATCTGTTAGTCTGTAAGGTGCCACAGACAAATTTGGCTACCCCTCTGGAAAAAGATATTAAAATGGCTCAGAAAACGGTGCCCTTACTCAAATGATCGTGTCCCTGACATTATCCAGTCCTGCTTGTCATGCTTATACCTCTATGAATGTTTTTGCTGCTTGAAGAAGCGGGCAGAGGAAGGCGCCATCCTCCCAATCATTAGCACCCCCTCTCCGGCCGGGGCCACGGCCGAGACCAGCCACTGTTTTTGAGCTCTAGTGGATCCCTCCTTGCAGTCCTCGTGGGGTCCTGCAGCCCCCAAGCCTGTTGTGTACCACAGCAGAGGCTGCAGGCTGCCCTTTGCCCGCCAGCTGCTTGCAGCCCACAGTAGTGGGAGGGGGGCGCACGGCGCAACAGGGCGGAGGACTGTCTGCAGCCCCCACCAGAGCACTCAGCACTGACCTGGCCCAAGTACCATCCTCGCGCTTCGATATAGTTGGCGTTTCCCACGAAGATGACCCCGTTTTCATTCAGAACATATTCTTGCAGCTCAGCCTCATTTCCCATGTAAACAATGTCTCCTGTTGGACAGAAAGGGGCAGTCAGAGGGCACTGTGCCCACCTTGTGGGAAAGCAGGATTGGGCCTTGGCAAACCATGCAGGCAGGGAGCAAACCTCCCCCCCGCCATGGCTGCCTTTACCAGTCTCTTGCGTCGCTCCACTTGGCCAACACGCATCACACGCGCCTGCATTTATGCAACGGTGTCTGGCAGGCCAGGAGAGGGCGGAGCAGTTGGCTGTCCGTGCTGCCTTGGGCAACTGCCTTGGGCTCTAGAGAGAACTACCGCGAGGAATATCCACTATATGGATTCACTTCTCTAAATTTCTATCCAGATAAGATGTATACTGTAGTGTGTGTGTGCGTGTGTGTGTGTGTGTGCGTGCGGACACATACACACACACACACACTTGTGAAACACATGGCACTAGCATAGGAACATTGTTTTTTGTGTAAACTGGCTTTTCTGTGAAGTTTGGCATACAGATACTTGGGAAAAGGTTGTTTTACTGATTAGAGCATCTTTGCAAATGTAAGTTTAGGGTGGATGCGGGTGGGCTCTTGCGTAAACATCAGCTCAGACATTTGGAAATGGTGCTGACCCCAAAACTGGAGGGACTGTCCTGGTGGGCGGGAGGCCCTTCGGCCGGCCCTGATCCCTATGGCTGACAGGGCCAGGAGGTCACATGGCCAACCCGCTCTGAGCAGTACAAAGGAGTCTGGGGGGAGCATGGCCGGATTAAGATAGGGGCTGTGGGAGCGGCCACTCCAGGCCCTTAACAGATAATCGGCCCGCAATTATAGGGACACGCTGCGATTTTTCCCCCTTTGGAGTTAGCTCTGATCGTTATCATTCAGCATAATTAATGATTTTTTCAAGATTAGAAAGGTGTTCTAAGCACATCTGCATTACAGGCTTGAGGCAAGACCTAGCAAGAACTGTTGTTCTCAAATTAGCATTTCAGTATCTTTGCATTTCAATCACTGTTACTACATTTCTTTGTGAGAACGTCTAGCACATGGGGGGCTTGCTAGGGTCTGTAATATTCAGATTTAGAAGGGACCTCTCTCTCCAGCCTCGAGCAAAAGATCTTTCTGATTCGCAGCTCAATTGTCCAAATGCTAGTTTAACAACAACAACAAAAAAAGCAACAAGAACAACACAATTATTCTTGTTCAAGCAAAGCTGGCTTTTTGTTGTGGCTGCTTTTTTTTTTTTTAATAAATAATTTGGGGGAAATTGGGAAGACCCTTACTGATGAGCTGCAGGAGTTTTTGAGTTTTTGCTCCGGCTGGTCCTGATGGCCCTCCTCTGCACAGGTAAGGTTCAAAAGTTTGACTCTTTTGATCTGCAAGTTCTCCTTCTCCTTCTTTTCTGTAAAAGGGCTTTCCCTCTTTTGTGAGCCAAACTGAACGTAAGGGCTGTGTGTTTGTGGGTGTGGGTGTCTGCCTTTTGGGGGTGTTGATCCTCCTGCCGCCTGCAAAATGTCACCTGCTTGGCTAATACTGTGTGTGTGTGTGTGTGTGTGTGTGTGCATGTGCGCTTTCATGGGGAATTGTGTGGCATTTTTTTAAGTTTTATTTTGAAAAACCCCAGAGAACAGAGTTCACCAAATATCCCTCTTGGATATTTTGGACTACAGTTCTCATTTGCCTCAGGCAGCATGGCCAGTGGCTGGGGAAGATGGTTTATGTTTATTTAAAAATGGTTGTTGTGAATGTTCTATTTATGTGAATGTGTCTTCCTTTTGGGGGTGTTGATCCTCCTGCCGCCTGCAAAATGTCACCTGCTTGGCTAATACTGTGTGTGTGTGTGTGTGCACGTGCGCTTTCATGGGGAATTGTGTGGCATTTTAAGTTTTATTTTGAAAAACCCCAGAGAACAGAGTTCTCTGTGTGTGTGTGTGTGTGTGTGTGTGTGCACGTGTGTGTGTGTGTGTGTGCTTGGCTAATACTGTGTGTGTGTGTGTGTGTGTGTGCACGTGCGCTTTCATGGGGAATTGTGTGGCATTTTAAGTTTTATTTTGAAAAACCCCAGAGAACAGAGTTCACCAAATATCCCTCTTGGATATTTTGGACTACAGTTCTCATTTGCCTCAGGCAGCATGGCCAGTGGCTGGGGAAGATGGGAGCTGGGGCCCCAAACATTTGGAAGGGCCCCGGTTGGAGAAGACTGCCCTAGAGGTTAAAAAACGTGGAGGTACTTATCATCAATGATATGTGATGAATGGTTTTATTGAGTTAACAAGCTTATTGTTTACAAAAAAAGAAATATTTTCAATATGTTTCTGTTTTGGCACTTTAATGGTAATTAAAATATTTAATTTGTTTTAATATAAAATTGCGTCTTCATTTTATTTATTTCCATAAAAAGGCCCACCAAAATCCTCAGCACCAGGCCCATAATGCTCTTAATCCGGCCCTGGGGGGGAGGGGCACATCCTGCCCCACTTGTTCTGGCTGCAAGGAGGCCAAGAGCGACTTGGGAGGGGGAAGCAGCCCGTGCCCACCTCGGGGCGCCACGTCTTCATAGGAGCACCTGGGCGCTGTACCCGCTCTTCCCGGCTGGGCACAGCTGACCGGGTTGCCTCTTCCCTCCTTCCGTGAGCCCCAGTCGCAGCACTGGGCTACATCTTGCCAAGCGATGGAGGAGGCCTCCTCTGCCTCCATCAGAAAGGTTTGCTATTCCTGCAGAGCCCTTTGGGGTGATGTCAGGGCATGATCAGGGGGTACAACTTGTTGCTGTCTGCAGGATTGGGCCATTTGGGGTAGGGGCTTTGGTGCCTACACAAAGCGGCAGGGCATGGAGGGGCCCCTTGCACTCAACTCACCCTGCACTGTTTCCCCCTGGAGAGCCTGGGAGCCACGCACGAGCTTGCCCCTGTCTCAGCATCATCAGGCATGCAAGGAGTTGGGCACCCTTCCCTGCTGCTGCCTGCCTGCCTGCCTGCGACACTGCACCCTTCTTGCTGCCGCTGCCACCGCTCGCCAGAGGATTCCAAGGAGGGCCCCGGAGCTGGAGGCAGGAACTCAAACTCAGGGGTGGGTGTTAAAATCATAAAAAGGATTGCCCGCTGTGATGAGCTCCTTTCCAACTCAGCGTTCCTCGCCACTTGCCTCCTTTCAAGAAAGGCATCAGCTGGGATTGGTCCAGGTGCAGAAAGGATGCAGACTCTTTTACGCCAGAGACTCTGACTGGGGAATCCACCAGGCCCCTGCAGCACCCTGATCCTTTTAAAATGGGGTTTTCGACAGGGCTAATCAGGGTTTTTTGACAGGGACGTATGCATACACATATGTATATGTCCCTGTGAAAAAAACCCTGGGTAGCCCTGTCAAAAAAACCATTTTAAAATGATCAGGTGCTGCAGGAAGCATTTTAAAAGGAACCCTTAGTTTTAACAGCCAGCTGTCAAAACTCCATGCTCCCATAGAAGCACCTAGTCTCGGGAAAGGGTGGAAAAGATTCAGGAAACTGGGAAGAGTCAGGTCCAGCCAAAAAAAGTAGAAGATCTTGTCGTGAAGGGGTGATCTACTGGTCACCCCCTTTCATGAGCAAAGATCACTTGTGGCTTTCCTTTCCTTTGACAGCTCGTCCGTTGACAGCTGTCAGGGGAAAGCAGAGTTAAAAATAAACCTCTTTGCAGACTCTCTGGGTCAATGTCCATGGTGGGTGCTTGCTGCTTTTTGACAGCAGACACCTCCCAGGACATTGCCCAGGCGAGGCTGCCCAGTTCGGACCCCCAAAAATGTGCAAGTGCGCACTTGCGCGAGTCTGGCTACATTTTTTTTTTTAAAGGTGGCAAACCAGTGACAGCCCCTCCAATGTGCTGCTTGGGTACTTCAGAGGGGCTGTCACTGGGGGGGGGGAGGGGAAAAAGCCATGGCAAGTGAAAAAGGGCCCTCAGTCACCGCAGGGAGAGGAGACAAGGCAGCTTTAGCTGCCAACAAGTCCCCTGGGATACCAGCTGGAGAACCAGGGAGGGAGGATGGGGAGGCGCCGCCTGTCAGGCGCATCGTGGCTTGTTTCACGAACAACCCACATTGTATAGCTTATTTGCAGGGTGGGTTGTCGTGACGTGTGAACCCGCCCAATATGTCTCCAGCAGGGCAGGTCTGAAAAGAAGCTACGAGTCCCCTTCCCCCCACCAACACCAGCTCCTAACTCTGGGGGTGGGTGGGAGGACCCCAGGAAAGGATTCTGCAGTTAACTAAGGAGGGGTCCAAAGCTCCACCCATTGGTCATGACAGCTGTTAAGGGGTCCAGTCTGGGCGCAGGAAAGGGCTTGAAGGCAGGAAGGAATTGGTGTTTCTTTTTCAAAAGAACAAACCAGAAATGGGGGGGGGGGGATTGGAACACAAGTGTTGCCTTCTGGGTCAGGCCGGGCCGAAGGGCCAGCTCAGACAGCTGCACTGTTCAGCCTCCCAGGTGCCTCTGGGAGGTTCATGGACAGAGCATGAGTGTTTGGTGCATGCCCATGAAAAGGGGAACACCGTCCCGTAACAGTGAGTTGCAAACATGGCTGTATTTCTGTGCCCAGGAAGAATATTTAACACTGCCTTGCCCTCATCACACTTCCTATCAGGCAAGTACAGATGAAGCACGTGTGTGTGTGTGTGTGCAGAAGCCCTAGGGGAATCCATCTGTTCTGGTGGACGTCTTCACCAGGAGAGGAAGGACTTCCTGCAGCACCACCAGGGCATGCTCACGTGCTTCAGTGTGCCAATGTTTCATACCAGACCTTTTGAAAAAGGAGGTCCGGATGACCTTCCTTGGGCCGGGGAGAAAAACCAGGCATGCATGATCACGTCCAGGTGGCTCCATTTTTTAGGAGGACTGGGCCTTGCAGCTGCCTCGCTGACTGGGAAGCAATCCTAGGAGAGGAGCCACCTCTAGCCACGACCCGGAGAGCTCTGGAAAGGGGCCTGCAGCAGGAAGTCACCTGGCAGCACCACGCGATCTCTCTGCAAAGATCGGTTTCCTTGGCCACCCACAGCACAAGCAAGAGCTGTCAAACACAAGCCAAGGGCGAGGCGGGTCTCTTCTCCGTGGAAGGCACGGGGTGCTCCCAGATGAGGCTCTAATTCTGCAGTCTCACTGCCTCATTCATGGAATTTATGGGGAGTGACATCTTTGGTTTGTAGCCCTCCTGTGTTTTCCCACCACTTTTCCATCCTTTTTTCTTACCAGAAAAAGATCTGATAAGGAAGAAAAGACAGAATAGCTGCACAAGGCCTTCGGACCCTTAGCCAGGAGTCCTCCCTCCATCTGGAAGCACCCTCATCTCCTTACAAGTTGGTCAAGCAACGGCAGGAGGGACAGGCATGCATGGATCTTACCTGTGCACCAAGGGTTAAAGAGCAGAACAAACTGCCCCAGGAACCGGGCATGCACCTGGTTGCCACAGGTCACCTGCAGGCTCAGCTTGTAGCGCCCGATGGCAGCCGTGGCGGGGCTGGCGATGGAGAAGTTGACGCAGTTGGAGTCACTGGATCCTTGGACTGCACTCCAGGTGCCTCCCACCAGCGCACTGGAGAGGGCAAACACTGCCCTGGTGTGGTGGGACTCCGAGGGGGCTACCCCTGTTAGTCAGAAGGTGACACAATTGATCAGGGCAGCTCCTGATTTGAGTGGTAAGAGCACGACCGCGGCAGTCTCCGGTTATTCTGACCATCCACCCCACCTCCAGAGCACCGTGTTGGGGAGCATGCAGATCCAGCGTGGTTCCCAGGCATGGGCTGGGGTGCGTGTGTGTGTGTGTGTGCGCGCGCGCGTGCGCGCGTGCCCCAGCCCAGTCTCTTGCCCTGCACGCACACAGCAGCCCCCTGTCCTGTGGCGGTCATGCCTTGGCCTGCCGCTGCTGCCCCCAGAGGAACCTCTGCCTAGGCACAGCAATGCTGTGGGTGATCCTCTGGGGGCAATTTAAGACTGACAAGTTCGGCAGAAGCTCACGTGGAGCAAAAGGTTTGCACCACCGCGGAGAAACAGGCTGCCTTGGAAGAGGACCTGGGCCGCCTTGTGAGGGAGGCGGAGGAGGGCTGAGGACATTACCTGTCTCTGCTACAAAAGCGAAGGACTCCCCTGGCTGAGGAGCCCGGTTGAAGTACACGGTGATGTCGAACGGCTGCCCACGACGGGCCACCAGCCCCCTGCACACAAAACGGCTGGTGCGATGCGCCTCCGCGTTGACTGGGACCTGCCAGCTGATCTGTGTCGGTGTCAGATCTAGGAAAGAACCACCACAACGACCGACCGCCGTCCACAACAGGTGAACAGGAAAGAGGCCTGCCTGGAGCAGAGGACTGCCTGGAGCACGACCCTGCCGCCCTCTGGCCCCTGCCCGGGGCTGAAGCCCAGATGGCTTCCCCTCCCCTGCATGCCTTCCTGCAACCCGAACAGGCTTCTCTTTAAATTGGGCGGCTGGTAGAGAGGGCCAGGTGGGCACAACAGCCATGACCCCGGGAGTGACACTTAACGGCTGGCACTTGGATGGATTGATAAACTGATATCCCATTCTTCAAAGAACTGGTTTTACAGGGCAGCTAATATTCGACTAAATTAACACCATAAAATACAAAACCTGACAACAGAAATAAATCAGTAAATAAGGCAGCATAAAACCACATCAAATCCAGGACTAAAAACCACATCAAATCCAGGACTAAAAGTGTGTGTGTGTGTGTGTGTGTGTGTGTGTGTGTGTGTTTTAATTGTACAAATAAGGAAGGAGGCATATGTATAACTCACAGCATTTCCATTTAGAATAGGTGTGAGTGGCCAGCTGCCGCCGTGGAATGATTCTACCTGCTCCTCACAACCACCGTAAAGGGGGAAGCCTTTCTTGATGCAAGGAAGTGGAAATGTTGCCATGATCTAGCTGTGGCTGATTCCCCGCCCCTTTGCTAAGCTTCATTTTCAAAGTTAATTAAAATATCAAATAAAAAAATAATAACAGGGAAAGCCTTGATGGATTACACAGCTGAGTGAGTCCATGTGCCTAGAAAACCGACCTGAAACGTAAAAACACAAAAAGCGCCCTGATGCTGGATCAGGCCCAAGGGGGCCTCTCTAGTCCAGCACTGTTTCCCACAGTGGCCACCCTGATGCCCCCATGGGAAACCCACAGGCGGGGCCAGAGGCGACTGCCCCTCCCGCTCTCCAGCACAGGCACTTTGTACCTAGGTCCAAACCAAGTCATTGGAGGAGGCCCCGTGGCTTCCTTTCCAGGAAAAGCTCCCCCCCCCCCACGTCCTCTCTCCGCCTCTGGCCATCCCAGCAAGAGCCCCCAGCCAGCTGCCCTGCTAAGAGCCTGGAGGTGTCTGGTGTGTGTGTGTGTGTGTGTGTGTGTGTGTGTGTAGCATGCTAAGGGCCGGGACTCCACCACTGTGCCCAGGGCCGAGGGCACAGACTCAAGCCACCCACAGTTGGGCTGATGGGGGGGGGGAGAAGGAGGCAGCTTCTCCATGCAGGTTTCTGCAGTGTAGACAAAGACTTGGCAAATCTGACCATGAATAGGGAAGGTGGCGAGATGGTGAGTCATGGGAAGGAGAGACCGGGAGGGAAGAATCAGAGGCGGCATTGGCAGACCTGTTGCAGAGGTGAGGCCAGGAAACACTCTGATGTGTTAAAAGGAGCGACCGACTGTCGGGCAGGGAGAACCTGCTATAATGTTGGGGCCATGCAGGTGGGGCTCCCGGTGCCAGCGCACGACAGCTGCTTAATGCGGACTGAGCGCCAAGAGTGTGCTGTGTGTGCCGCCGAACTGCAGGACCAACTGCAGGACCGGAGGACTGTCCATCTAAGGGCAAAGGAGAAGGGAGGGGCATGTCTTGAGAAGGAGTCCCATGGAGGGGCTGGGCTGGGGGGCCACTGCAGCAAAAATGGGGGGCCCTCTGGTGGCTTTGGGATGTGCTCACATTCTGTATTTACATGTGTAATTTCTATCCTGCCTTTCTGCCAGAAACAGCGCTCAAGGCGGCTGACAATAAAATCCAGATTAACGAAATCTTAATTAAAACATAGCATAAAAACAAACCACAACAATAGAAAAACACGCAACAGATGCTAGTGAGGTAGGAGGTCTGAGAAGGGTTTAAAGTGTGCGTGCACGTGGGGGGCAGAGTGGGTGGGAGAGGCCATCCCAGACACCACGGGCATTTGGGAGCCTCGCAGCCATCCTCTCCCGCAGGAAGCTCCATCACTTGGGGCTCCTGAGGTGGGCCCAGACTGGAAGACTCCCACTGGGCACCCAGCTATGGCCACTGGCACCCTGAGGGCCAAGCGGCTGGCAGGGGTGGGGGTTCTAAGGGGAGGAGCACCCCATTTCTGCAAAGGGTCACGGTCCCTTCCTTGAAAGGCCCCACGGCATGCAAGTGGGAGACGGTCAACAGTGCCACTGCTGTCTTTGGACCAGCCTCTGCAGCATGTGGTCAAATTGTGTCCTTCCTTGTGATCCTTTAGATGCATAGATTTGCTCCTATTCCACTAGTATTCAGAGCAAAATGCCCCCCTTTCTCTCCGCCACCCCCCCCCCAGCCTTGCAAAGGTCACAGAATGGGCACAGCATGACCTGCACGCAACGGGGGGGGGGGCTGGTGGGGGGGCGGTGGCGCTTCCGTTCCAAACTCACAGGCCATCCTGGTGTCTTCTCTGCCTGCCGGGGCGTCTATTGCATGTTCCTCGCAGCTGTCCTGCCGTCTGCTGAGCTGGGCGTGATGTGAGGTTGTCACCGCTGCTGTTCCCTATAAAAGTATCCAGGAGCAATTAGCCAGTTCCTATAATCTGTGGCTGCGCAACACCAATTTTCCTGTTCAAGGGGAGGTGCAGTCGTGGGAGGAGAGCCATCCCTGTTTACTCAGAGGAAGTGCATTCCCTTGCATAGGGATGGCTTCCTCTGTGGAATTCCAGGGCAAAGAGTCAACCCCAAAGATGAGGAAATAGGTGGGGAGGGAGAAACTGCAGGAGGAAGAGGGAACTCCTTCCCCCCCCTCCCCGCATTATGGAGATTCCTGTTTTGCCTGCTGCACAACTGGTCCACCCAGACACATTTGCAAATCTTTCTGCTTTTTCATGCGTATGCATCCTATTTGTCTTCCGCCCTCCCTCCAAGGAGCTCAGGAGGATGCTGTGCATAATGTGACCCCGTTTGTTCCTCACCAAAGCCCTGCGAGGTAGGTTAGGCCAAGGCTGACATTTATGGGCACACTGGCAGCTAGGCCAGGGGGGAGGGACGGACCCAAAGTCACCCAGCGGGCTTCATGGCTGAGCAGGGAACAGAATCCAGGGTTCCCTGGAGGAGTCAGGGGGGCTTCCAGATGGAGGGGGGCCCCAGCGCTGCCAGCGAGAAGGCCCTGCGCAGCCATTCCATCTCTTCTTCCTCAACAGATTTTCCTCAGCAAGCAAAAGGATGGAAGAAGCGATGGGGAAACAGGGGAGGGCTGTGAATGGGAGGCAGCAGCCCCTCCCCCCCGTAAAATTCTGTGCATGAGGCGGCGCCGTGGTGCTATCAAAGCCTGGTCTGGAAGCACCTCCACCCCTCCGATCTTCTCGGAAGACTGGCTCGCTTTGGCCTGGCTGTGGTGCTACTTCCCAAATGCATCCAGCCCCCCCCCCCCGACCTTTCCCTTGTCATTGTTTTGCGGGAGCACCTCAGGCAGCAGAGACCACCCCTCTTCCCAGGTGAGCTGAACTGATATTGCTCAAAATGGCGATGTGTTTGTCGAAAGTGAAATGCCTTTTGCTGTGCGTATTTAGTTCCTCCAGCCTCTCCAGTGGCCCTGTTCAGTTCTTGATTAGAATGTCTTCCAGGCTTTGGTTTCAAAAAGAGACAATTAGGAAAATGTGAACCTGCAGCATCCCTTTTCCTGGGGAAGATGCAGCTAAATCTAGATCATCTTTAAGCAAGGCTCAGACCCAAGTAGTGACACGGCCTTGGCCCACCTGTGGACATGCTGCCCTTCTAGGGTCCTGAGGCTCCCTCCCACGCTCTCCATCTTCTGGAGAACCCCTTGTGCCCACACGTCACATGTTCCGACTCGGGGCCTTTCTCAGGCCCATGTGATCATTTGCCCAATCAGAGGTTCAGCCACGGCACTCACTCCTCCTTTTATCCCCTGGCTTGGAAGCCTGCCCTCCGCACAGCATCAGGAGCACCCCCTTTCTCCCATTGCTCCAGCACTGGCCACTCACAGTGCCAAGCCACAGGTGTGCACAGCCACCCCCACCCATCTATTGCCAGGCATGGGAGAGGCCGGGGAGCTGCCCCCATGTGGCCGCGTGAGGCTGCTCCCTGGGGCTCTCCCACCCTGGCTTCCTCTTGGGACACTCACCGCTTTCTTCCCTGGAACCTGCAGCTTGTGCTGAGGCAGCTGAGAGGCTTTGGGCGCCACCTGCCACCTCCTCTTCCTGCTCAGGAGTCTCGGGTGTTGCTTCAGTCACAGCTCGCTCCACCCCCTCATTAGAGCTGTGATGTGGGGTGCTTAATCCCAGCTTCCTTCCAGCTTTGGGGCTCCTCCAAGCCAACCGCTCTGCCTTTCAAGCACCAAAGAACTTGACACCCCCCCCAACACACACACCCCCTTTGCTGCTGGCAGCCATGCTTGTCCCAGCCCAGAATTCCCGTCCCATCTCAGGCAGGTTTTCTGTGCAGATGTTATCTGCCTGGCTTGACTTTCCAGTTTGGAGATTCAGCCGGTGAGGTGCAATTGCATCCTTGTTTATTTCCTCCCTTCTTCACAGGGAAACATTTCAGCCCAGCCTCAGCTCCACGGTGGATCCTGGAAGTGTGCCACCACTTGAGCAATGCTGTGCCCCATTCCCCACCCAGCTTAATGGTCCTGATGCTGATTGCTGTCCTAGACAAGAGGAAGTGCCCTGCTCTGAAACCTTTTCTGAGTCACAGAGTGCCTGAGAGATTCTTGAGCCTGGTCATTCCACCCATACCTGTGGTCCTTAGCCACGCTTCCACTTAACTTCCCCCAGCCTCCTCCTCCTCCTCCTCCTCCTCCTCCTCCCTAGCTGAGAACTTCCAGCTTCCTTCTTCGGCAGGCTGCAGCTTCGAGGCTCTCAACCAGGCCAGCTGCAATTACCTAGGGATGCTCCACCTTCCTTCTCCCTCCCTCCCTCCCGCTCTCGCTCTCTCTCTCTCTCTCTGCTCCTGGGCGGAAGCCAACTGCCTGAGATGAGTGTCCCGGGCTGGCCTTAATATCAGTGTGCTTCCCAGACAGAGGGAGAGCTCCCAGTGCCACCCATCTTTTCCTCCTTAAAGGATTCTTTTGTGGAAAGAAAAACATGGAAGAAGTGGTGGGAACACGCGCGGGGTTACAAGTGGAAGACGAAGTGGTCTGGACCTCTTGAAAAAATCCCAGGAACGGGCAGGGCGACTGCACAAGAGGAGCCTTGTGTGGAAGCACCCCTGTGTGCCGTCTCCCGCAAGCCCTGGGAGCTGCAGAGACCCCTTTAGGCAGGACATTTACTGGCAAGCAGAGCTCACTGGGGGCGCCTTCCGCTCTCTTGTCGTAATCTGCTTACTTATCTACCAGTGGACGGACTGAGTGGGACTAGGCAGACAGAAGCAAGTGTGCAGGGTCACAGCCACATCCCCTGCAGTTCAGACCCCCCCCCCCGCCCCACAAACACACCCAAGTCCAAAGACCCAGCTGCTTCCCAGCAGTCTTCAAAAGCAGCCCCATGTATAACACATAGCAGCAGTCTAACCTGGAGGTTTCCAGAGCAGCTTCCCAGCATGCTGTAGCCTGGTCATTTCTATCCAGGAGGGGTTGCAGCTGGAGCGCCAGCCTTAGCTGGTGAACGGCACTCCCTGCTGCGTTGGCCTCAGCTGTAAACCTGAGCCCCCAGTGGCAGTACAGCCCCTTCCAGAACAGACGAGCCACCCACCAACAGTCCCTCCACCTTGTCAGGAGCCCCACCTTCAGTTTTTTGACCGTTGCCCATCACTGCCTTCAGATTTATTTATTTATTTATTATATTTATCAATCGCCCATCTGGCCGGTCACCCGGCCACCCTGGGCGATGTACAATTAAAATACAATAAAACACAATAAAACATAATAATTAAAACAATATAAAAAAATTCTCATTAAAAACCTAACCCACCCCATATTCCCGCCTGAACAGCCATGTTTTTAATGCACGGCGGAAGCTCATCACGGAGGGGGCATGGCGAAGGTCACTAGGGAGGGAGATAAGGATTCAGCACTTCCACTGCCTCACCTGAATCCAACGTAGAGATAGAGTTGAGTGTCACCTGCATAGAGATGGCTCCCAACCCCAAAACTCCATATGACCTCACTCAGTGGCTTTATGTAGATGTGGAAAAGCATAGCAGCAAGATGGAATCCTGTGGGATCTCATAGTGTAGGTGCCATGGGGTCAAGCAGTAGTAGTAGTAGTAGTAGTAGTAGTAGGCAATCACTCGTGACCAAGTAAGATTGTCTTCCAGGATAAAATTACAAAAATAAAATTATATAAAGAGGAAATTGTATAAAATTGTGTAGACTGTAGTGATGGGTCCGAAAGTGACTGTGGTGGCCAATTCTAGATCCACACAGCTTCCCACAGTGAGGACACAGGTTGCCAGATGGAAGATGGTCCTGTAAAGGATTTGTTTGACGTGCTTTTCGCTTAGTACGTTTCTCCCTTTCATCTTGCACTCGGGCTTCTTCAAAGTCCATAGAAGCTTTGTGAAAGGCCAACCTCCAGTTAGATCGTTCATGGGCCAGAGCTTCCCAGTTTTCGATGTTTATATTGCATTTTTTTATATTAGTCTTAAGAACATCTTTAAACCTCTTATACTGAACACCGATATTCCGCTTTCCATCCTTGAGTTGGGAATAAAGTAACTGCTTTGGGAGACGGCAATCAGACATTTGAACAACATGACCGGTCCATTGAAGTTGGCGTTGAAGGATCATTTTTTCAACGCTGGTAGTCTTTGTTTCTTCCAGTACACTGACATTTGTTTGCCTATCTTCCCAAGTAATTTGCAGGATTTTCCAGAGGCAACATTGATGAAATCTTTCAAGGAGGTGGAAATGACATTTATAGATAGTCCAGGTAATGCTTATCAAATTTGCAGATGACACAAAGTTGGGTGGAACAGCTAATACTCTGGAAGACAGAAACAAAATTCAAAGAGATCTCGATAGGTTGGAGCGCTGGGCCGTTGGTATTTGTCTCCGGAGAAATTGGCTAGAATGTATAACGGTGCATCAGATATATGTTGGAAAACAGGAAGGAACCTTTTTCATACAGCCCACCAACACCTGCCCCTTTCTTCTCTTCCATGTGGGTACAAATGATACTGCCAAGCGGAGTTACAAAGAAATCACGGCAGACTTTGAAGAGCTGCGAAGGGAACTCAAGAACTTTGGGGCACAGATAGTTTCCTCATCCATCCTTCCAGTATTTGGAAGAGGAATAGAAAGGGAAAGAAAAATACTCCAAGTGAATGACTGGCTACGAAGGTGGTGCCGATGCGAAAAATTTGGATTCTGGGACCACACGCTACACTTCCTGGAAGATGGACTGCTGGCAAAGGATGGGTTGCACCTCACAAGGACTGGGAAGAATGTGTTTGGCCACAGCATGAGGAACTTAATCAGGAGGGCTTTAAATTGAATCCAACAGGGGAGGGAGACATAAACTCGGGGGTAACAATGGAAGAAAGCCTCTGTGCCACAACGGAGAGAACAGCTCCAGCGGTGCCCAATGATAGTCTGCTGGCAGCCTGGACTCACTAATCGCTGAACCTGCTCTAACCAGCATCTCCGCACGCTCACATTTTTGCCACTGTAGTCGGGGTCTGCTCTGCTGTGCTTGCAAACGCAAGAGGGGAGAGATAATATCTCCTAATATCCTCTCCCAGCTCTTTTAGCAATCCCCAACAGCAAGGACAGCCACCTGTCAGGGATGCTTTGACCTGGATTCCTGCATTGAGCAGGGGGTTGGACTCGATGGCCTTGTAGGCCCCTTCCAACTCTGCTTTTCTATGATTCTATGAAGGACCTGCCTTCCACCTCCCTCTCTGAGCCCAAACTGTGATTTGCACCAGCAGTTTATTTGTTTGCTAAGTGTGTGCCCTGCATCTCCAGCACAAGGCTCTCTGTATGACTGGCACAGGCTGCTGTCACTCCTGCCAAAAATGGGCACCGGATCCAGCCTCCCAAGCCAGAAGTCATGGCGGCAATGCAGTGCCATAGACCAGGGGCGCAAATCATTTATTTATTTATTTATTTATTTATTTCATTTTTATACCACCCAATAGCCGAAGCTCTCTGGGTGGTTTACAGCAATTAACAAGACAATCCCTGCCCGCAGGCTTACAATCTAAAAAGACACGACACACAAGGAAAAAGGAATGGGGAGGGAAGAAGGGGGAATATTAATGAATACTCCTGGCAGGGCTGGTGGAATGGCCCTGCTCTCTCTCTCATCTCCCTCCTCCCAGCCTGCTGGAATGGCCGCATTCATGTGGCCCACCAAGCCTTGTCTGGTGGCTCCAGACTGCCAGCATCTGCCACCACTGGCAAAAGGGGGAAGGGGGAAAACGCTCTGGGTGACTGAGGAGAGGAGGGGGCTTCAACACTTTGATGCTGTGACATTGAACAGGTGCTGTCGCTGCAAGACCAAGATCTCTTGCTGCTGGAGTGGGTGAACAAGTGGTGTGTGTTTGAACATGTGTTGTGCGTGTGTTTGCATGTGTGTGCACACATGTGCACCCCCCCAGCAGATTGTACACCCCTGCTGGTGCACAGTCATGTGCTGCTGGTGGTGTCAGAAGTTGAGTGATTCTGTTTTGTGCCTCCCCACAACTTCCTTTGCAGGGGACAGAACAGGAGACTCCTGGTGCTCTTGTCATCTCCCTCTGTTTACGTATGTCCAGGTTGAGAAGGTGGAAAGCAAAGAGGCACCCAGGGCGGGGCGGGGGGCTAGTCTTCCTCCCACGGGCTGCTTCTTCCCTGCAAAAACTTCAGCGGCCTTTTCTTTCAGCCCAGAGGACTCTGAGGGCTCTGGGTAGCCATGCGGACAAGGTAGACATTTCAAAGTGTTAGCAGCAGCCGAGAGCAGCTTCTGCCTCTGCAGACCAGCCCAATGGGCCATTAGTGGCTGCTGAGGAAACACATGTGGCTCGCTCACCATCAGCCAGCACAGGAGCATGGCCCAGCTCTCTGCAACCCGTTAGCATCACCACCAAGTATCCTTTAGCAGCAGAATGCTCAAATGCTATCGCGTGACTTTGTTCATGGCTGCCATTATTTCCAGAGGCCTCTCCTCTTTGTAAAAGAAGACAGAACAAGAACATTTCATTCTGTGGGCGGCAGAGGCTCCTCTATGGCTACACCCCTGCACAGGCCACGTGCTGCTCTAGTTTTGGCAAGAGGCCTAGAAGATGGAGTTGAGGGGAGGGGAAGTGTGCCCCCTTCCCAGCAACACTGCTGGCTCTGGCCAGGAAAGGCCAAACTGGCCCAAGGCAGCGGGAGCAGGAACTGTGGCTGGCCAGGGCAGCCGGTGGAAACACCACTTCCCAGACTAATGCTAGCAAGCACCACTGAGCATGTTCAGTAGAGCAACTGGAGCCATGTGGTCTTTTTTGCCCACACTGGTAGGAATCGGATCCCACAAGCTTCCTGGCCAGAGTCATTCTAGTACCAGAAGCAGGTCATCACCTCTACCAGCCCCAGGCCAGGCTGCAAGGAAGGGCAGGTCACCCATCAAGGCAGCCAATTTATTTATTTATTCATTTATTTATTATATTTATATCCCGCCTTTTTTCCTGCAAGGAAGGCGGCTTACATAATCCTCCTCCTCCTCTCCATTTTATCCTCACAACAACCCTGTGAGGTAGGTTAGGCTGAGAGTCAGTGACTGGCCCAAAGGCAGTTTCTGTGCCAGAACCAGGCCTGAAACCTGACTGAAATGGATCCAGGTGATCAGTTTTACCCAAGAAAGTGGAGCTGCGCTGCAACCACCCACTCAAGAATCTTCCCAAGAAGGGGATATTTGTGACTGGCCAATAGTTCTTACAGTCCTCCAGGTCCAAGGAGGGTTTCTTTAGGAGTGGCCTCACAACAGACAGCCTCCATCCAGGCAGAGAGGACCACCTCCTCTTGTAAGGAGGTGTTTACTGCCCCCTGGACCAGACAGTCAGCCTCCTTGTGCTAGAGGTAATAAGCCAAGAAGGGCCAAGAGAACAGCTCAAGGGAAGGACTTCTTCTCACAGCGCATGGTTGAGCTATGGAATTCCCTTCCACAAGATGTAGTGATGGCCACCCATTTGGATGACTTTCAAAGGGGGTTGGACAAATTCATGGAGGAGGGAAAGGCTACCAATGGCTACTAGTCCTGATGGCTCTATGCTACCTCCAGTATCACAGGCAGTATGCCTACATACACCAGTTGCTGGGGAACATGGGCGGGAGGGTGCTATTGCACTCCTGTCCTGCTTGTGGGATCCCGTGGGCAGCTGGTTGGCCACTGTGTGAACAGAATGCTGGCCTACGTCGGCATGGACCCATGGTCTGATCCAGCCTCAGGGCCCTTCTTGTGTTCTTATCCGGGTTCTAGTCCACGCTCAGCCGTGAAACTCACTGGGTCACTTTGGGCCAGTCACTGTCTCTCAGCCTAACCTACCTCACAGGCCCCCTCGCCGGATCGTCACCTTGAAGTGGTGAGTGGGCTTGCGTGTTCCGATGAATCCTGTGAGCAATGCCGTCGGGAGCTATGTACTCCCAGTAGGGTCACCCATGGCGGTAAGGTCCGGGGAGAGGAACCAGACAAAGAACGATCCAAAACAAAGTCCTCAACGGCAGAACAGGCGGAAGATAATTAAACCTAAATTACAACGGCTGTGAAGGCGGATGAAGGCTGCAGCAGAGAATGGTTTTCCAATCGTCAGGGTAACCGTGCCATTGGATCTCTGCCGTACTCTGTCAAGTTTGTGTGGTGATTCGTTGTGCACCGATCTCCCCACATAAAACAGTTTCATGCACAGGCATCTTCCAACCCAACCCATCCAACCCAACCCAACCCACCCAAACAAACATAAAAAAAGTCCCATGGCGACTGGCGAACGGCGACGGGGGCAGGACTGTGAATCTGGAAGCCCCTAGCCATGGACCAGCACATGGGCGGTGGATGCAGACTCAGTCGCCCTGTTCAAGGAACGAGGTAGTCGAGCAGCTCGGCAGCTGTAGCCATGACTGAGCAGCCCTATTTAGGATCCACTCTGCTCACCCCGTATGGGGAGGGGGCTAGAAAAGGTGCCCTAAACATAGTCTACCTCTTTCTCCCCTGACTGGATTACCGCGTCCAGTGGGGTCACCATTTTAGCGGTCGAAAAAGACATTTGAATTTTGGAACATGGAATATACGGACATTGCTGGATAACATAGATAGTGAACGCCCTGAGCGTAGGACTGCTATTATTGCAAGGGAGCTGAGACGGTTTAAAATTGACATAGCAGCACTTCAAGAAACTCGAAGGGCAGGAGAGGGACAGTTGAAAGAAGAAAAAGGAGGTTATACCTTCTTCTGGAAAGGACTACCTGAGCAGGACCGACGAATACGTGGAGTAGGCTTTGCCATCAAAAATGAGCTAGTGAACTCTTTGTCAGAAGTTCCTACTGGCATTAACGAACGCCTGATAACTCTTCGATTAAAGCTCGCCAATAACCAACAGGTAACTATTTTGAGCGCTTATGCACCAACATTAGATGCTGATGATGACATCAAGGAAAGTTTTTATAGCCAGTTGGACACTCTCCTGTCAGAGATACCTAAGGAGGATAAAATTATCCTCCTGGGCGATTTTAACGCAAGAGTCGGGCGTGACTCTGATTTATGGCCAGAAACTATTGGAAAAGACGGAGTTGGTAATAGCAACCCGAACGGACTCTTACTTTTGTCTATATGTGCAGAGCATAATCTCACTATTACAAACACGCTCTTTCGACAAAAGAATAAGCTTAAAACATCATGGCAGCACCCACGGTCAAAGCACTGGCATCTTCTGGATTATGTAATTGTCCGTGTTAGAGATCGCCGCGATGTACTTCTTACTAGGGCCATGGTGAGTGCCGACGACTGCTGGACAGACCACCGACTAATCCGGTCCACAATGGTTATCAACATTGCTCCCCAACGTAGGCTTCAAGGAAGGAAACCAAGGCGTAAAATGAACATCCAAGTCCTTCAAGATCCTATTAAGCAAACTCGTCTTCAATCACTTCTTAAGGAACATCTACCTACGGAACCTCCTGACAACATTGAGGACCATTGGTCTAAGCTGAAAACCTCCATTACTGCAGCTTGTGAACAAACTATTGGATATGAAACTAAGAAACATCAGGATTGGTTTGATGAAAATGATAATGAGATTAAATATATAATTGACCAAAAAAGGAAAGCCTTCCAAATATGGCAAAATGATATTAACTGCGCTGCCAAGAAAAAAACCTACGCTAGCGCAAAGGCTGAGGTCCAAAGAAGAACAAGAGAACTTAAGAACGCTTGGTGGAAAAAGAAAGCTGAGGAAATTCAACAACTTGCAGAATCTCATGATGCACGGGGCTTTTTTAAGGCCACAAGGGCCATTTATGGACCAAAAACCTATGGTACAAACCCTTTACAATCAAAAGATGGCACCAAACTCTTAAAAGACAAAGAGTCTATTGCACTGCGTTGGAAAGAGCATTATTATGACCTTTTAAATCGTAAATCTAAGGTGGATAATGAGATTTTTTCGCAAATCCCACAAAAACAAACTAAAGAGGAACTTGCAATACTCCCCACTTTGGATGAAGTAAAAAAAGCCATTAATCAAATGAAGAACAACAAAGCTAGTGGACCAGATGGGATTCCTGCTGAAATCTTTAAAGAAGGGGGCCCCGAACTTGTACAACATCTTCATAAACTCATTGAAAAAATCTGGATAAGAGAAGAGATCCCAGAAAACTTCAGGGATGCCATAATTATCACCCTCTTTAAGAAGGGTGATAGAACAGACTGTGGAAACTATCGGGGCATTTCTCTCTTAGCAACCGCAGGTAAAATATTTGCTAGGATTCTCGCAAACCGTCTTCTATCTATTTCAGAAGAGATCCTCCCTGAAACTCAATATGGTTTCCGCCCCTCTAGAGGGACAGTAGACATGATTTTTACTGCACGTCAGCTCCAAGAAAAATGCCGGGAGCAAAATCAACCCCTTTATATGGCATTTATCGATTTGGCTAAGGCCTTTGATACTGTAGACCGTACAGCTCTCTGGACTATCCTTATGAAAATTGGATGTCCCAATAAATTTGTGAATATCTTGCGACTTCTCCATGACAACATGACGGCAACGGTTTTGGACAACAACGGCTCTCATGGTGCTCCATTTAAAGTGGGATCAGGTGTTAAACAGGGATGTGTTATCGCCCCAACATTATTTGCCATTTTCATCGCCATGGTTTTACATCTTGTCAAGGGGAAACTTCCCACTGGTGTGGGAATTATATATCGAACAGATGGAAAGCTTTTTAATCTCAGCAGGCTGAAAGCAAAAAGTAAGGTAATTACAACCTCCGTTGTGGAACTTCAGTATGCTGATGATAATGTGGTCTCCGCACATTCAGAGGATGATCTCCAAACTATCCTAAATGCTTTTGCAGAAGCATACGAAAAACTTGGTCTCTCACTTAACATCAAAAAGACCAAAGTGCTTCATCAGCAAGTGCAAGCTAACCCTTTGGTGATGCCATCTATCCAGCTTGGTGGGACAATACTGGAAAATGTCGATCATTTTCTCTATCTTGGCAGCTATCTTTCTGTTACAGCTAACATCGACAGTGAAATCCAGCATCGTTTGAGCTCCGCAAGTGCCGCATTTTCTCGAATGAAACATAGAGTGATCGAGGATCGGGATATTTGTAAGAAGACCAAAACACTGGTTTATGAAGCCATTGTATTACCAACTTTATTGTATGCCTGCGAAACATGGACTATCTATAAACGTCACTTCCGCCTCCTTGAAAGGTTTCATCAACATTGCCTCTGGAAAATCCTGCGAATTACTTGGGAAGATAGACGAACAAATGTCAGTGTACTGGAAGAAGCAAAGACTACTAGCATTGAAAAAATGATCCTTCAACGCCAACTTCAGTGGACCGGTCATGTTGTTCGAATGCCTGACTGCCGTCTCCCAAAGCAGTTACTTTACTCCCAACTCAAGGATGGAAAGCGGAATATCGGTGGTCAATATAAGAGGTTTAAAGATGTTCATAAGGCTAATCTAAAAAAAAAAAAGGAAAATAATAATAATACTAATACTAATATTAATAATAATAATAATAATATTAAATTGAATAATTGGTGTTTTGTTTGTTTTTTGCTCCAGAAGAGTAGAGATGGAGAAAAGGGGAAAAGAACTAAAGTGGAGAAAAAAGAGAAGGGGGGAAGGGAAAGAAAGGGAGGGGAGGTAAAAGAAAAAAAAAATGAAAATGAAGATGGTGATTGTGAGATATTTTCTTTTTCTTGTTTTTTTTTTTGGGAGGGTCTTGGAGGTTGCTGTCCTGAAGGGTTTGGGTTTCGTTTCCCCCCCCCTGAGTAGGAGGGTAGGGTTAGAGCGGGGCATGTTGCCCTGGCATGGTAAGGGGGGAGAAGTCTATAGATGTGGGATAGGTGGGAGGAGGTGTTATGTGTTTATTGTCTTCACTAGAGGGGGCCAAAGATTCAGAATTGTTTTAGTAATTGATGGATCCTAAATTGAGAATTTCTACGTTGAACGTTAAAGGCCTGGGAACTGTTATCAAAAGACGGCGCATTGAAGCACTCTTAAAGAAAGACAAGGCGGACATTATTTTTCTGCAAGAAACGCACCAGTCAAAGAAAGGGGAGAATGAATTAAAACTGAGGTGGTCCAGTTTGTATGAAACGGCATTTGGATCTTCAAATTCAAGAGGGGTGGCAATTATTATTTCTAAAAACTGTGGTTTTGGAGTCTTAAAGGTCAAGAAGGATGACAGAGGGAGATATATTATAATTAATGGTACTATGGGGGGAGAAGAATTTGTATTAATTAATGTGTATGCACCAAATCAGAATCAAGGTGAATTTTATCAAATGGTGTTTAAGGAAATGGGTGTTATACAGAATCAGAGGGTTATTATGGCTGGTGATTTTAATATGGTGATGGATAAAAGGGTAGATAAATCAAACCCTACGGATGGGGAGAGGAGGAATAACATTACATTTTTGAATAAGGTAATCACTAAGGAAGGCTTGGTGGATGTTTGGAGAGAAGTTAAAGGGCAAGATAGAAGATACACGTATTATTCATCAGCTTTTAAGAATTTTTCTAGGATAGATTATATATTTGTGTCTAGGAGCTTGGTTTCTAGGGTCATGAGTACTGAGATAGGTATTATAAAAATCACGGATCATGCGTTGGTCAATTTGGATTTAAAGATAGGGAAGGATTATAGAGAGGCTAGAAGATGGAGGTTGAATTGTAATATTTTTAAAGTAAAACATATAATTGAAAAGATAGAGAAAGAGATGATGGAAATATGGGAATTTAATCAAACAGAGGATTGTAGTCAAGCCATAATATGGGACACTATGAAAAGTGTTATGAGAGGTATTGGAATAAGAGAGGGAGTTAATTTAAGAAAACAACAGGAGGCTTTTAATAAACAAATAGAAGAAGAGATTAGGGAGTTAGAAGAATCTTTTTTAAAGAATAGGGATAAGAAGGTATTTGCTGAACTGCAAGCTAAGAGGAAAGAATTTGAGAATAAAGATATAGATAAAGTGCAAAGGAATCTGATATATATGAAAAGAGAGTTTTTTGAGAATAGTAATAAAAATTCTAAAATGTTAGCTAGATCTGCGCAAAAAAAAAGAGAGAAAAATTTAGTGGGGGTGATTAAAGATAAGAAGGGTAAGGGATATAATTTAATGAAGGATAAACTAAAAAATTTCATGAATTTTACTCTGAATTGTATAAGGCTGGGGTATGTTCTGAAGTAAGGATTATAGAATATATTGAAAAAAATTTGAAAATAAAAATATTAGAAGAGGATAGGGATTATATGGAACAACCTTTTACGGAGTTAGAAATAGAGTTTGCTATAAATAAATTAAAAGGAGGTAAAACTCCCGGAATAGATGGTTTAGGGGCTGAATATTATAAGGTTCTCAAGAAAATGTTAATTCCCAAGTTAAAAAATTTGTTTAATGATATTTTACAGGGGGGAGAGATCCCTCCTTCTTGGAAACAATCTTTGACCATTTTAATTTTGAAACCGAATAAGGATCCTATAGACCAATTTCATTAATTAATCAAGATGCAAAATTAATGTCTGCAATATTAGCTAGAAGAATGAATAGTTTTGTTAGTAAGTATATTGGTTTAGATCAATGTGGTTTTGTACAAGGTAGACAAATGGCAGATTTGACTAGAAGAGTGTTAAATATAATATATTTAATTAAGAAAAATAATTTGAAGGCAGGGGTTTTAGCATTAGATATTTTCAAGGCCTTTGATTGTGTGGAATGGCCAGCATTAAAGAGGATAATAAAAACTATGGGGTTTGGTGAAAAGTTTCAAGGAGTTATTGATCAATTGTATGCTCAAAATACGACGTCAGTCGTAGTAAATGATGGTATAACTGATCAAATTCATCTAGGCCGAGGTACCAGACAGGGCTGTCCCCTTTCACCAATCTTATTTGTGTTAGTTATGGAGGTTTTGGCAAATGTAGTTAGAGAGGATAGTGATTTAAAAGGGATAGGGATAAAGGATAAGATAAAAATTAATCTTTTTGCAGATGATACTTGGTTAACAATTGAAAATCCCATGGAAATGATGGATAGGTTAGAGAATCATTTAAAGGAGTTTAGGGAAGTTACCGGGTTGCAAGTAAACTGGGATAAATCTGAGATTATGTTGTTTAACTATAGTAAAATAGAGGAATTAGAAGGGATTAAAAAGAGATCAAATATTAAGGTAAAAAGTATGATTAAATATTTAGGTATAGATGTTTTAAAAGAGTTAGAAAAAATAGTAGAACAAAATTTTAGAAAGTTAAAGAATGAGGTAAAAAAAAAAAGATAGAGGAATATAAGAAAATTGGACTTTCATGGTTTGGTAGAATAGCTTTGATAAAAATGAAGATATTACCAAAGATAAATTTTTTATTTAGAATGATACCAAGTAGTTTATCAGAGAAGGAAATTAGGGAATGGCAAGCAATAATTAATAATTTTTGTAATGGGGGGGAAAAGGCGAGGATTACTAAGAGTAAATGGTATAAATCCCCAAAAGAAGGGGGGCTTGGCCTTCCTAATATCAAGTGGTATTATATAGCTAATCAGTTAAGGTTTATTATGGATATTTTAGTTAGGAAGAATATTTTGTGGGTAGAAATAGAAACGCAGGAAATAGAAATGGGGATGGAAAAATTTTTATTTTCAAAAAAAAGTATTACTAGTGTAAAAAGAATAGAAAATCCCTTCCTGAAAAATATGGTAGGGATTTGGAACAGTAACAGACAGATCTTTATACCAGGGATATCACCGTTAACTCCAGTTGTAGCAATGGAGGACTTTCCAGTAAATGCACAGCATTGGGAGGCAATATTTAGGGAAAATAAGGTTATCAAATTAATGGATTGGATGGGAAAAATTGAGACTAGACAACAAATATTGGAAATGATTGGGCCAGATAGAATATAGTGGTTAAATTTAATGCAATTAGATCAGTGGACTAAGAAATGGAAAAAGAAAAACGAGTATGAGAGGGAGTTTACTGGATTTGAAAAGAAAGTGTTGTCTAGAGAACTTATAGAAGGGAATGTTTCTTCTAGAGGGTTAACTAAGGAGATATATAAAATGATGCAGAGGATTGAAGCGAAAAAAGACAACCTTAAGATGATGTGGGAAATGGAGTTTGAGGAGGAGATATCAAATGCGGGGTGGAGGAATATTTGGGGCAGACGTATATTAAGAAATAGGTCGGTAAGGATAAAAGAGAATTTTTTAAAAACTGTTTGGAGATGGTATTTGACTCCAGTAAGATTAAATAAAATAGATAGTAATTGTGCTCCATTGTGTTGGAGAGGATGTCAGGAACTTGGTACTTATGCTCATATGTGGTGGAGCTGTAAAAGTGTATTGGATTTTTGGAATAAAATTTTTGGAGAAATTTCACTAATTATTGGCATTAATGTGGAGGTCTGTCCAAAATTAGCATTGTTATCAATAACGGAGAAACTTTTGTGCTCACAAGAGAAAAAGGAACTAATTGTAAGTTTATTAGCGGCAGGGAGATTATTGATTGCAAGGAATTGGAAAGTTCAACATCAGTATTTAATAATAGACTGGTATAAAGAGGTTTGGGATATTGCTTTAAATGATAAACTAACATGTAGTATTAAATGTAAAAGGGGACAATTAAAGAAAAATAATTTTAAGGAAATATGGGGGTCATTTTTAGATTATGTTTTAGTAAAGGGGAAAGGGAGTAAGCCATGTCATGATATGATGTATTTTTGGAATATAGATTAATAATGGATCATGTGGATAGAATTGGTTTTGGCCCCGGGGTGACGGGTGCACTTGTAGTGTATGATTTGTAGGTTTATGGTTTTTTTTTTGTGTATGTGTGTTCTTTAAAAATAAATAAAAATTATTATTAAAAAAAAAAAAAGGCTAATCTAAAAAAATGCAATATAAACATCGAAAACTGGGAAGCACTGGCCCATGAACGATCTAAATGGAGGTTGGCCTTTCACAAAGGTTCCATGGACTTTGAAGAAGCCCGAGTGCAAGGTGAAAGGGAGAAACGTGCTAAGCGAAAAGCACGTCAAATGAATCCTTTACAGGACCATCTTCTATCTGGTAACCTGTGTCCTCACTGTGGGAAGCTGTGTGGATCTAGAATTGGCCTCCACAGTCACTTACGGACCCATCGCTAGAGTCTACACAATCTTCTTTAGAATTTCCTCCTTTTTATCCCGGAAGACAATCTTACTCGGTCACGAGTGATCGCCTGATGATGACCTCACAGGGTTGTTGTGAGGATAAAATGGAGAGGAGGAGGATTATGTAAGCCGCCTTGGGTTCCTTGCAGGAAAAAAGGTGGGGTATAAATATAATAAATAAATAATAAATAAATAAATTATGCTCAGATAGTGGATGGCAGACACTGGTCAGGATTGAATCCCACAAGCTTCCCGGCCTGAGCCATTCTAGTACACGCAGAAGCCCTCTGACCCACCAGCCCCAGGCCAGGCTGCAAGGATGCTTCCCTTGGAGGAAGGGGCCCCTCCAATGAACAGCGTCCGGCCCACGGGCGGCGGGGGGGGCTCCACTCCGTCTCTCTTTGGGAGCACCCCGAACGCGCCGCCGGCCATTCGCGCCTCTCACGCGGCTGAAGCGGGAGGAGGGAGGGGCGCACCGCGCGGCGAGGCCACTCTGGTGGCTGGGGCCGGAGCTCCGTGGCCGTGGAGCAGCACTCCAGCCGGGCTTGCTCCGGGGCAGCCGTGCCGACGCCGTGGAGACGGACGCCCGCCTGCCTCTGGCCGCTGACAGGCGGCTTCCAAGGGCCAGAAGCCAGGGCCGCGGAGCCGCTCGCCTCCCTCGGGCTTGTTGGATCTGGAGGCCACCTTTCCAGCCCCCCGCGGAATCACAAAAGACAACATGGGAAACCAAGCACAGTCGCCAGCTTTTGGGCCAGCAGCATTGGTCTTCTTTAAGCAGAGCCCTGTTAAAGAATGGGTGTGCAGAGCAGTTGCGGCTCTCGGTTCCGAAGGCTCCGCCGCGAAGCGCTACAGGCAGGGACCGAAGATCAGCTGGACGCTTAGCCGGGGAACCAGGGGGGCCGAGGAAGCCCTTCCCAGCCTGAGCCCCGGAGGCGGAGAACCGCTCCGTCCCCTCTGCCGCGGTAGCGGCAGCGGCCAGGCACACCGGAGTCCAGCAGCGCCCCCTCCTGACGCGAGTTTAGCAAAGGACTTGGCCACGGGGGGGGGGGGGCTCCAGAGTGCTGAGCACTAGGAGGTGGGGGGGGGCTCTGCGGGAGGGGCTGTGGCTCCGTGGCAGAGGCCCTGCGTGGCATGCAGAGGGTTTCTGGCTCGACCCCCGGCAGCATCTCCTGGTAGGGCCGGAAAACTCCTGCCAGAAACCCTGCGGCCAGTCAGTGTGGACAAGAGTGGGTGAGAGGGACCACGCGGGGCTGACCCTCTGCTCCCATGACCTGCTGCTTCCTCTTCCTTCAGGGGAAAGGGTGGAACTGGAGGCATTCTCCACAGAGTCCCCCCACGGTGAGCTGGTGGCAGACCAGGGCGGGAAGAAAAGGGGCGGGAGCCAGGGAGCGAGTGGAGGGCCCTGATCCCCTCACCCACCTTCCCCTCTTGATAGGTACAAAACAAGAGCCGCCCACCAGCACCCCACTTTCCACTCACAGGCACAGCTCGTTCAGCTCCAAGCACGCGAGTTGATATGCTGCAAAACTGGACAGAGTGGACCCTCCCCCCCACTCTGGAACAGAGAGTCACCCCATGAGGAGAGACAGAAGGAAGCTCTTCTTCACAGTACAGCATGCCAAGAAACTGATGGCACTCATTGTGGAGAAAGGCCCCATGTCGCCCTTCGGCTCCCCCACCCCCCTGGCTCTTGTCTACTGGGAGTAGACTGGAAACCTCTCCCAACGGCCACCTTTTTCATCCACCTGCCTGCGTGGATGAAAGGTGCCAGCGTCCCACGTCCCCGGCAGTACGTGCCAAGTGCCAACTGCACCGCTCCTAGGAGCGTGGGAACCCTTTGTGGCCACTTCTGACTGGAGGATCCTCCCCCCTCCCTCCTGCCCTGATTCCATAGGGCTAAAAAGGGGGGTTCTTCCTTGTGAGAAATGTCACCTGCTGCTGAACATCCCCACTGAGCCGGGCTTCTTGCCAGTGAGTTTAAGATTATTTTTTAGGTTGTCTAGCTACAGTTATCCATACTCTGGAAACCTCTCGTTTGGATCACTGCAATGCGTTACACGTGGGGCTGCCTTCGAACACAGTCCGGAAACTTCAGCTCGCCCAAAATAGGGCAGCGAGATTGTTAACAGGGACTGGCCGATATGATCACATTACGCCTGTGCTCTGCTCTGACTGCCAGTCCATTTCTGGGCCCAATTCAAAGTGCTGGTATTAACTTACAAACCTGAAATGACTGGGGGGGCAGGTTACCTGAACGTGTGGTGACTAAGGAGAAGGCCTTCAGTGGTGGCACCCCGGTTGTGAGATGCCCTCACCAGAGAGGCTCACCTGGCGCCTATGTCGTGATCTTTTCAGCGCCAGGTGAAGACCTTTTTATTCTGAAGGGCTAAAAAGTTTTGAAATGGTGTTCGCAGGGAAGGCCTACCAATGAGGGAAAAGATTAATACAGGTCATTAAGGATCTATTTTAAATCTATGATACTGTGGGTACAAAGGGGTGTGTGTGTGTGTGTGTGTGTGTGTAGATTTAACAGTAATGCAGGTTAATAACACCAAGCTGACACGTAGGATTTGGGTAGCAAACAAAATAAAAATAAGTTTATTTCAGTTCTCAAAATCTTCATTCTAGAAAATAACTTTAAACCTGCCTACACCAAACACTTTGTAATTAAGTCCTTATAACTAAATACTTTCACTCTTCAGACAAGCACTGATTTCTCTCAAAACTGCTGACAGACAAGACACGAATAAGTGTAAGAAGGAAAAGACAACGACCTGACTAACCCAACTCCCAACACTCCCCAACACACGCTACTCACTACTCGCTCCAAACACACTCAACTAACTCCTCTCAGTCAATAACCACTAACTCTGACCTCACTCAAACACCCCTTATATACTCCTCCTCCCCCACCCTTTCCAAGACATCACAAGCCACACCCACTCAGTTCAACATTCTATACTCACTAAACATACTAATGAAGACATACACCAGGGAACTGAATTGGGGGTTTCCGCCACAGATACCTCCGGCCCACCAGTGGCGGACTCATCTGCGGCAGCCCCGCTCCAGCTGTTCGGGCAGACTTTGCTGGGAGGGCCACACTCTGGCCTTCAGAATCAGTTGGCCACCTTGATGATCTCGAAGGTTTTGACATCTTGAAATTTGTCACAGGAGAAATTGACGAGGAGCTGCTTGGTCCCGCTCTTGCTGGGGTTGATGTCAAAGTGGACCTGGGAGGTCTGCTTGGCTTCAGTGGTGGCGCCCTGTGGAGGAAGAGGAGGAGGAGGAGGAGGAGATAAGGGGGCTGGTCAGCTAAGATGGGGAAGAGCTGCAGTGGCTGGGGAGAGGCTTGCCCAGCCGGGCCTGGCCTTCCCTGCTTCTGAGAAGGCCGGCAGCGGCAGGCTCCAGTATGCCCAGCCAGGCCCAGAACCTCTGCCGCGTGCGCTGGGATTGCCACGGACCCCAGCCAACCTAGAGCTCTCTCTGTCTCCCGGGGTGCCGGGTTGTCACACGCAGGAGGAGACGGCCTGAAGGAGGCTGTCCCAGTTGCTCCACAGCCCTGAGGGTGGGTTCCCCGCTCTTTATTATGAGTATGATTGTGGAAGGGCCCAGAGCTCAAGGGAAGAGCAGCAGAAGGCCAGTCACCAGGAGCGAGGCCGGGCAAAGGCCTTTGCTGGAGGACTGAGGGCTGGTGGGGCGGTGGCATTGCTGCTGCCGGCCAGAATTGCCCGAGGAGCAATTTGTGTGGCAAGAGGAATCTGCGCTCTGACCCAGCAGCGTCTTTCTCGCTGTGGTGAGCAGGCCAGCTGTTTCCTGAGTAGTGTCTCAGCAGAAGGTTTATGCCCGAAGGAGGGCCCAAGCTGAGCTTTGGAGTGGGTGCTGGACTACGGGGGCTTCCAGACAGAAGAGGACCTCCTGAAGGCCCCATGCGGCGCTTCCGTCTTTTCTTCCGTCTTTACGGATTTTCTTTTGTGGTAAGAAAAAAGACAGACGAATTGGTGGGAAACGACAGGGGAGGATTACAAGTGGACCTCAGGGCCCCTGTGCGATCCTGGGAATGAGGCGGGATGGTGCCCGCGTCGGGAAGCACCCTTCGGCCAGGGAGGCCCGGGGGGCTCTGGAACAAGCTGCCGCGCCCAGCGGCCCAGCGAGCTCCATGATGTCTGCCCAGACCGGCAGCAATGGCTCTTTCCCCAGCCCTGCCTGGAGATACCGCCAGGGGCGGAGCCTGGGACCTTCCGTGATCGTGCAAAGCATGCGCTCCACCACTGGATTTGTTTATCTGTGGTTTTGTGGAATAATAAGAGGATGAACTGACAATAGAAAAAAGAAGAAGATAAATTTGTGACAATAGAAAAAAGAGAGCTTTTCTTTTTTGATTATTGAGTAGAGAAATTATTTGTTACCTATATTTGCTGTAGAAAAATTCGGAAGTCCATTTTAGTTTTGTTAATTGTTAATTATCGTTATATGTTTTGTGTTTTGTGTTGTTTGTTTTTTGTTTTTTATAGAAATAAAAAAAGTTAAAACAACAACAACAAATCATGTGCTCCACCACTGAGCTCCGGCCCGCACTCAGCCATGAGGCTTAGACGGCGACTTAGGCCAGCCCCGACGTAAGGGGTGTTAATGTGAGGGCAGAACTGGGGGACGGTGACAAGGCTCAAGAAGGTGGCGTTTGTGTAGCACGGAAACTGGATCTGCATGTCCGCAGCAGGAGTGAGTTGGACAAGGCATGGGTTGGCTCCCCTTCCCATGCCTGGAGCGGATTTTCAACTTTTAAAAGTGTGAAATGTGCTGCTTAATATATATATATATATATATATATATATATATGAATGTTTAATGGAATGGAATAAATGTATCTGTGGTACTGCAGCTAGTCTGGAGCATGCGAGAAGGGATGAGGCACAGCAGCCGAGTGGGCGCTTGCCTCATGCCGGCTGGGGTGCCCCTTCGCGGGGAGGCCGCTGACCACTGAGCTGTTCATTGTGTGTGCTGGAAGCCACCTTGGAGATGGTTCAGTCCACAGGCGGGGCATACAGCATGGTCATCGATCTATCCAGCGCGTGCTGTGCTGTGAGGACAAGGGCGGCTGGCCTGGCCGCAGGGCAGGATGGGTCCTTGACGGACGGGCTTCTCCGCGCCCCCTGCTGTGGCCCCGCCCACTGGAGCGCAGACCGTGCTTGAGAAGTCAGAGAGCCAAGAGCGAGCGAGCGAGGGGGCAGCAATGCCTCATTCAGGATGTAGCCCGCTCCCTTCCCCACCCAGGGCCCGGGCGGGCGGGAGGAGAGCCCCCAGCCACCCACACAGGACCGCCGCCCGTTGCCCGCCTGACCAGCGGCTCCCGGCACTTACACGATCTTGAGCTTGTCTGCCAGCAAGTCACTGCCTTCCGCCAGCACGACGCAGTCCTTCACCTCCTCGTCCAGGGGGTTGGTGAAGACCACCTCCACTTTGGCTGCCTGGCCCACCTTCGCCTGGCCCAGCACCTGCCCAGAGCAAAGCCTCGGTTGAGCAGAGCAACGCCAGCCGCGTCCTTCCGGACATGAGGCGACCTGGCTGGGAGGGCCAAGCAGACCCTGCTGACCCCCCCCCTTCCACCCAAGTGGCACCCGGCACCCAAGGCTACTCCCGCAGGCACCGCCGTCTCTGGATGGCACTCGGAGCTTCGACTCAAGAGGTGCCGAGGGCATTTCCGCCCTTAAAGCACAGTTGAGCCGCCCGGCCCCGGGTGCGAGGGAGGGCAAGAGAGCAGCCGCGCAGGAACGTCTACCTTCAGGGTGACCCTGGGGTTGTCCAGGGTGATGTCTCTTTCCACCACAGTATCATTCCCCTCTTTTATTTCCTTTCCTGAAGCTGAGCAGACCCGAGTCTGGTCAAAGTGTGGACGGGGGCCTGCCTCCCCCCACCCCCACCCCGCTGAGAGGACTGTGACACTTGATGCGTGCATGCATGTGTCCGTCATGCCACTCAGGCACCCGGCGATTTAGGAAGTAACCGCAGGACCATCAGGTCTCTGCTCCGAGCAGCTTACTCTGAAATTCAAGGGAGGGAGGGGAGGAAGAGGAAGGATTTGCCACCTACAGTTCAGAGGCACATATTGGGGGGGGGGGGGCTTAGCTTAAGCGAGAGGAGAGGTCTGGGGGCTGTGCCAGAGGCACTGCAGAAGAAGTGGGGCTTGAAGACATAAACGTGCTTCCTGCCTTGGGCCACCAGCCCCCTCCCCTCTCGCTCCTGCTCCCGCCCGGCCAGGGACATTCCCCCGGCAAAGGGAGGGCTCCCCTTCCTCCTCCCGGATTTGTGTTACGGGTTACGGGTCTCCTGCCAGTCTGTGATGGATGGCTCGGATGCTTCCATGTCTCGCATCAGCCAACTAAACTCCTTCAGGGGTGGGCACTTTGGATCCAGACGACCTCCCCTTCCCCGGGGCTTCCAGACCTTTCGTGAACAGCGCCAGCAGCGCCCTCATCCCTGGCTGAAGCATGGAGTTGCCTGTTATCGCTCCCCTCCCCCCGAATTCTGTGGCTTGACCGTCACCCCATTGCCTGGCCCTGAGGAGCCCCCCTCGGGATCCGGACTTCTGCAAATGTCACCTTCTTCCGGGCCGAGAGTCACTGAGAGGGAGTTCTTCCAGATCTCGTGGATGGGCTTCCCGTTGTAGACGATGGACCAGGCGGTCACATTCGCCGTCAGGCTCTTGGTGGATGAGGCATGGTTGGTCAGCGTCAAGAGCAAGTTGACGTCCTGGCCGACCTCCGGGGGGCTCTCCACCTGGAACTTCCCGGAGACTTTGGGCTTCTCTGGCATACTGGCTGAGATGCTCTCCAGCGAGCTCAGATTCAGCTTCGCACGAGCCTTCTGAAACACAGCCCTTTCCTTGGCAGAGCCTGAAAGAGACAGCACAGGTGGCAGAACCCAGCTGAGCCACCTGACACAAATGCGGCAGGCCCCTGAGCAGCCCCCGGTGCCAGGGGCTTGTGTGAGCCCCGCCCCGCCTCCTGGGCTTCCCCGCAATCAGCGGAAACCACGGGCTCTCTGGGCCATAACTGCTTGGCCGTCATAGCTGTGCACGTTCCGGCAGGGCACTGAGGGTTGTCAGGCATGTTGGCTGCTTGCTCGGGCCGGGCTCGGATGTGGGGCACGGCGGGATGCTGATGCCACCACTGGCTGTGCCAACAGATGCCATTCTGCCCTCTCTGCCCCAGCCAAGCTACTGGAACAAACCAGCAGTCTGCCTGGAAACGCTCTTAGCTGCCTCTGGGCCTGCCCCCTTGATTCTCCTTATGCCTGGCACCTACTCTTGCCTTGCCCCGAAACGTTGGCTGGCCTCAGCCGCAGACGCCACGATGGAAGGGGTGTCTGCATCCCCACCTCGCTCGATTCACTGGCCTTACCTTCTTCATATTTATACTGGTTAGTGACATCTCGGCGGGCATTGCTGCCCACAGCCTTTGTGCTTATGAACTGGCCGATTGATTTGGTTTCAGAGTAGATCCTCTTCTTTTCTCCCGTTTTGGTGTTGTATGTCCAGGTGACCCGGTCAGCATTGACCTCTGCAAAGACGAACGGGCAGTCGTAGTTCAGGTCCACATCTCCCTCTTTGATGGCGATCAGCGAAGCCGGGCCGCACTGGTATATGCCTGGGGGGGGGGGGTGTTAAAGAGAAGGAAAAAGGTGCACAGTGCTGAATGACAACCCACTCGATTGCTTGTCCCTCTGCAACTGGTGCTGCCTCTGAACATGGGCGTTTCATTTTGGTATTGTGATTAATAATCCTTGAAAAAAGTATCCTCCATAGATCTGCACAGAGCTGCATAATCAGAGACCCTGACTGCAAACTCAGTCCTCCAAGTGCCGCTCCATATGTAGCCAAAACAGCACCACCCAAGCACAGGAGGCTGGGAGAACCTTAAGCAAAAGAGCCCTCTAAGGGGGGATACTGGAAAACAGCCCCATGAGGACAGCATGCTCAGTGGGTGCAGAATACTGGCTGTTGCAGGCAGGACCGGTGCAGGGCAGTTTGGCGCCCCAGGCGAAATAATATTTAGCGCCCCCCCCTCTCCAAAGCAGCAAAAAAAAAAAAACCCTGCGCTGCCACCAACCTACCTTCCCCCCCACCCTGGCTGCGGCGGCGGCTGCCTCCTCCTCCTCCTCCTCCTCCTGAAGTGACGCGACGCGACGGGACCCCCGCGCTGTTTTTTGCCGGGGAAACCATGGCAACAGGGCTGTTTAAGCCCTGTTGCCCTGGTTCCTCCCGCCAAAACAACGCGGGCGGGGCTCCGGAAGCGACGCGACGAAGGTAGGTGACGGGGGGGTTGGGGGGGTGGCGATGGCAGCGGGAGGCGCAGCGGCAGCGAGCGGGAGGGCGGGGGGAGGCGCAGCAGCGGGTGGGCGAGCGAGCGGGCGGGCGGGGGGAGGCGCGGCGGTGGGCGGGAGGGTGGGGAGGCGGAGGCTTGGCGGGGGCGGCGCAGAGGAGGTGGAGGCCTGGCGGGGGCGGCGCAGCGGCAGCGAAGAGGAGCACAGCGTTTCCGCGCCCTCTTCAGCTGCGCGCCCTAGGCAACCGCCTAGTTTGCCTAGCGGTAGCGCCGGCCCTGGTTGCAGGGAGTGGGGTGGGAAAGGAACCAGAAAACTGGGGGGTGGGGGAATTGAGCTCCGCAGTGCAGCCGACCCATTTACCTCCTGGCTTGCTTCCACCATGGAATTATCCCCTCCAGGCTCTGACTGGTCCCAGACCTGATTAGCTTCTGCAGGGGGCTGCCTCACAGCCCCTCAGGCTGATGTGCAGAAAGACTCTCTCTGGTCTGTCCTGAATCAACTGTCAGTCCACTCCCTGGGTGGCCTAGAGACCATCTACCTGTGAGTCCTGCAAGACCTGGTCCCTGCTTTCCTGGCTCATTACACCTGGCCAGGGAGGGTGGGGCCTGACTGACTCCAGCTACAAAAGCTGCTGCTGCTCTTGCCTCCCCCCCCCTCTTTTTTTAAATTATTGAATTGTTTATGGTTATCTGTAATTATTTCTACTGTATTCTTGAATATTATAGTGTTTTTTTTTAATATTTGTAACTTGTATTTGCTATTCTGATATTCTGTAAATTATTTTTTTAAAATATTATATTCAGTGTTCCTTGATGTTTTGTATATTATATTTGGTGTTATTTGTTATGTTGTGAGCCGCTTTGGGCACATTTTTTGTGGAAAAGCAGCATACAAATAAAAGGTGAAGGTGAAATGGGTGGTCTCCACACCATGAGTGGTTTTATAAAGCTCTGCCATGTTATCCCTTAGCTGTCTTTTCACTATACTAAAAGCCTCAAGTGCTTCAGCCTTTCACAGTTGGGAAGGTGATCCCCCCCACACCCGCATCCCATCATCTGGGTTGATCTTTTCTTCACCTTTTTCAGCCCTCCAGTTTGAAGTGTCCTCGGTGCGATGGGGCATCCACAACTGTTCCCAGTATTCCAAATGTGGCTGCACCGTCGTAGGTGTGTATAAGGGCATGATACAATCAAGCCGCTTTATTTCAATGACCCCCCAATGTGGAATCCACCTTTTTCACCACCATTGCACACTGGGTCGACATTTCCACTGAGCTATCCAGCACAACCCCAAGAGGCAGAGCCCTTTCCTGTTCATTCGCCAGCAGCTCAGAAACCATCAGCCCATATGTGAAGTCAGGATTTTTTTGGCCCCAGGTACATCACTTTGGCACTGATGGAGGCTTCCCTCTTGATGCAACTGGCAACCGGGAGGGGAGATTTTCCTCAGGACCGCGGCAGGCAGGTGAAGGATTAAACTCTCCCTCCAAACGTGCATAATAATAATGCCATCGGGGCTGCCACATCTCCTTTGGCCCGAGCTTACACTGAACTACTTTTACAGTTTTGTTCCCCAGTTTGGAGAGATCTTTCGGGGGCTCTTTGCAGTCTTCCTGGGTTTTCACCAGCCTGAATAATTTGGTAGCATCCACAAATTGCTGCCCCACTGCTCACCCCTAACTCCAGAGCATTTATGAATAAATAAAGCAACACCCCCAAGAAAGACCTTTGGGGGAGCCCATTGCTCACATTGTGAGGATGGCGGATTGACTCTGACTCTCCACCTCCCATTATTCAACCCAGCTGGGGTGGGGAAGAGAATCTGTGGCCCTCCAGATGTTGCTAAACTGTAACACCCAGCATTCTTGACCCTTGGCTATGTTGGTTGGTGCTGATGGGAGTTGGAGTGCAAGAACATCTGGAGGGTCACAGGTTCCTCCACTCTCAATTTACCCATTGCCAAACTGTAAGCAGAGCAGAGCATTAGGAGAAACATCCTGCCAGTAAGAGCTGTTTGATAGTGGGACATATGACCTCAGGAGCGGGTGGGATCTTTTTTGCTGGAGGTGTTTAAGCAGAGGCTGGATGGGTCCTGCACTGAGCAAGGGCTTGGACTAGATGACCTCCAAGGTCACTTCCAACTCAAAGCAAAGCACAAACCAACTCCCCCAGCTGCCAGCTCTCCCACCTGCACTTTTCTCTTGAGGCGTTGCATCCAAAATTTGCCACCCACTGTATGCAGATCCAAGGTCATCACGGACAAACCAGCCTTCATTCCAGACGTGGAAGTTCCTGCAACCAAGAACAAAGAAACTTGCTGTGAAGGTTTGCAGTGCGACCAAGGCGGATCGTGGCTTCAGCCCTCCGTCAGTGCCCAGCTTCTCCCTGGCCGCTGCCTCTAGGTGGGGGCAAGGTGGGCCTCCAGGCACGCCTGCAGCCCACACATCTGCCTGGGGTTCCTGTAGCTGGCAGGGTGGCACTTCTGCACTCACAGCTGCAAGGAAGCCCCCCCCCCCCCCCGCAGAGGAAAGATCACATTTTCCCACAGAGGGAAATATGGTGTCACCACATTAAATGAGCATTCGCCTCTATGTGAACACCTGGAGCCACAGAGAATTCCTGTTCTTGGTGCATCTTCCTGAATAAGGTATGTGTTTGCTGCATGTATGCATGACATTTTTACGTGTACACATAAAAAGGTAATGGGAGAAGGAAGTCAGTTTAACTGCAATTGGGTTTTGGGAAAATGCAATCTCTCTGCAGCAGAAGTGCCCCATGCCACCGCAGCCACTTCGAGGAAAGATCTGGTCTGGAGGCGTCACAAATAACACGGGCAAAAGGAGAGAAAAGGTCCTGTGCAAAAGCTGTCCGGAAAGGCCCTTCGGCAAGGAGAGGCAGTGGCAGAAGCAGGAAGCGGCCATTCTGGACCAGCTGCTGGCTGATTTGGGGGTGGGCGGGTTGGAGGGGAGGGTGAATGGAGGACATCGTGAGACTCGAAGAGCGCTTGGGGGGGGGGAGGCTCGTCACAGGGCAGGCACTGCCAAGCACCATGGAGAAGTCTGGCTGGCTGAGGGGAGGACAGCGAGCCCCGTCTTGCCCAGGAGAGGGGCTCCCCACCTGCCGCTGCGGCGCCTCCCCCTCCCGCTGCCTCTGTGTGTGGAAGAACGCCGCTGCCCCCAGTGCCCGGCTTTCTGCGGAGGAAGAGGGTCAGGAGGACTCACCAGACGCTGTCTCTGGACAAGCTCACAGGGTTTCCAGACTCATCATAGTAGACATCCACGGTCAGGTTTTTATCCGTGTCATGAGCAGACTCGAAGTTGGAGATCATGCGGGCGGGAATCCCGAAGCATCGGAGGGCTGAGCGGGAGGGGGGGGAGGGAGGAGCGTCGTCACTGGCGCGCAACGGCATCGGTCTCCGGCGTGTTCCGCACCCTGCACTCCTCTGTGGTCTACCCTTTGCTGGCTCCTCCTCGGGGCCAGGGCTCGGAGCAGACGCCGCCTTGCCGGGTGGCGGCAGTGGGGAGCGAGCCGCCAGTCACGCCTCATTCCCTGGCCCGGAGCAGCTCGGCAGGTTCGCGGACTCCTTGGCTGGACGTCGCTGCAGCCTCGCCGTGCCCTGCTCCGTGCCCTGCCGGACAGCTCCCGGCCTTGCCAGTGAGACGGGAACCCAGCCCAGGCAAGGGCGGTGGTTGCAGCAGGAGCAGGCCGGCCAGTGCCTGCCATGTTTGAGCGGTGCACCTCCCCTCCTCCCGCCTGCCCACCTCCACTCCGGCTCCTCCTGATCCAAAGCGGCTGGAAGCGGAGGAAAGCGAGGGCAGCAGGCCTGGCCCAGCCAGGCCAACCCCCACACTTCTGCCCCCAGCCCACTGCAGGTGGCCCAGCAGGCCATGGCATAGGGCCTCTCTCCCCTGCCTGCCTGCTTTCCACCCCGCCTGGCTCCATGGACCTCCTCTCTGGGATTGCCTCTCCTGGTGGGGCAGGCCAGTCCAGGGACCCCCTAGAGGAGGCTCTGTGGTCCCTCTGTGCCCTGGGCAACTCTGAACATGCCCGCAGGGGGCACGTGAGAGAGAGTCTCAGCGCCATGGGGAAGCAGATGTTCCACACAGTGCCAACTCACCATCCATCCACCACCATCCACCACGACTAAACGTGTCTTGACTGGCTGTGGCTTGGCTGTTAACTAGATGCGGCAAAGCATACAAGTGCCTCACGGCCTTGGCTTCCAGGGGGGCCCACACGGGGGCTTCAGCAAACTCCTCATCCCAGCACCCTGCCTGAGTGGCAATGCACAGACCCGCCCTTCGAAGGAGGCCTACCTGTATTCTGGACTCCTGCAAAGACCCAGCACTGCCCATACCGGACTGGCTTAAATCCAGACTGCCTCCATTTCTGCAAGATGTCCACGCTGCCTGTCCAGCTGCCGGGATTTTGCCCACCGCTGTAATCGTCACTCCAGTTGCCCATGAGCACCCCGTTGTCATCATTGCTGTTGACCTGGGAAGAAGTCACGAGATGCACTGCGGACCTGAGGCTGAGGGGGACCTTCCCAGGCTATCCATTCGCTTGCTTATTATGCGACCAGCGAGTGGCTTGCACTCCTTGGTCGTGTGCTGATCCAGACATTTTCTCATCCGAGAAGTGCCGCCGCTCCATGAGCACATAAACCTGCACCAAATTATCTCAACCACCAAGGGACGGGCACCCGAATACACAACCCCATCCAAACGTCGTCCCAGCTGGCTTGGGGGAGGGAGCAGTGGGGGGGAGCCTTGCCAAGGGGGGTGCATTCCCTTCCCCCACCCCAATACCCACCCCCACTGTGAACACTTTCATGTCCTTTCACAAGGTGGTGAGAAAAACTGCCAGAAAGGAGGGTGTGCGTGTGCGTAGAGCATGCTCCTCTATTCCACATTAGCCCTCTTTTCAATGTGCCCAAGAGCGGCTGGCCTGAGGACCTCATGGACGGACCCTCGGCCCGCTGCCGGCCGCACTTGCCTCCCTGCTGTGACATCTGAAAGGTGAACTTCCCCCAAACTGCCAGGGGCCGGAATTCATCGGAACCTCAGTAGAGTGCCGAGCTGGATCAGACCCAAGGAGGCCCATCTAGTCCAACGTTCTGCTCCACGGTGGGCCACCAGATGCCTCGATGGGACGCCCGTGAGCAGGACGTGCCCTAGCAGTGGGACTCTGTGGCCACCACACCCTCGGGCACAAATTATGATGGTGGTTCAGGGGGAAGCCGGCAGCGTGGTTCAGTCGGGCGCAGCTCAGAGAGCCCTAGATTCCGCAAGAAAGATACTGGGCAGCCCCAGACATGTGGGCAGCCCTTGGCACGTGGTCCTTTCCCCTCCTCTGTGATTAGAAAGAATTGTGGCGCACCCTGCAGGGGTGTTGTCAGGAGGGATGTGGGCGCAGCTGCAGTGCTCAGCGCTCACCGGAGGAGGTGCTGGATCAAGCATGGTTGGACAGCTCCAGTCAGGGCCCCAAGCGACCCACAGTTTGGTTGGGCTCACAGTCACGCCCCCCCAGACTCCTCCTCCTCTTCCTCCTCCTCACAGCCCTCCCCCCTCATGCCCTTTGGCCTTTGGCCTTTGCAGCAGCTCTTCCAGGCGCTGGAGGAGCGGCCGTGGCTTGCTGTGTCCTGCTGCCATTTGGGCGAAGGGTGGCTGGGACAGATTTGGGAGCACTTCCAGCAGCACTTTCGGAAAGGCCACAGAGTACAAATGATTTTGTTGCATCAGCCATAGAGCCCCTGTGATACTGGGGTGGTGTGGGGGGGGGGGAGAGGAAAAACATGCCACAGAGCTTGGGACAGTTTTTCAGCTTTTTGGTAGGTAATGTGTGGGCTCTCCTCGCTTGCGCTGTGAATATGCACCACAGATGCAGCCCTTGAAAGAGAAGCAAAACCGGCTTCCTTCTACATGGCACTTACCGCACCATTTTGTGAATATCTATTTTTAATCCATTTTCTTTCAAATCTGTGAGCCCCGCAGTACAGAAACATTTTTTGAAAGGTTGTGTGGGGGATTGGAGGGGATGAAATTGACTAGGTCACAAGCAGCTCGTGGAGGCCTTGGCACAGCAGCTGCAGACGGATTAAGGCGCGCAAGTGTGGGGGGGGCATTGTGGCCCTGCAGATGTCTTGACCTACAGCTCTCATCAGCCAATAGTGACGGATGATGGGGCTGTAAGCCAAAACATCTGGAGGGCCACAAGCCTCCCCCCCCCCCAGGACTAGGAAAAAGGCCCTTCTCCCGGCCGTGAGGGGGCACAGCATCAGGGGCAGCATGCCCGTCTACTCCAGTTGCCAGGGAACATGGGTGGGAGGGTGCCGTTGCACTCCTGTCCTGCTTGAAGGAGCCCGTGGGCAGCTGCTTGGCCACTGGACTGGAGGGACCCTGCTGGGTCTGATCCAGCCTCAGGGCTCTTCTGATGTTCTTGTGAGTCCACGTGCACGGTGTGTGGTGCTTGTGCAGCTCTTCTAAATCTGCCATGTCTGGAGGATCAGGTCTGGTGCTACAGAGGCAGGAAAGGAGGCGGGAGCCGCTCTCGCCTGCGTCCCACGTGCAGGTGCCCGTCTGTAGTCCTTGGTGAAAAGGGTGAATAGTGCAAGCTCTTCCTTACCATGGCGCTGAGCACCCGCCCAACGTATTTGGGGTCATTTCGACGACGCACGTCAGCAGTTGGGTCCTTGCGGTAGCTTAAGCTCCGGTCCAGTATGGAAAGGCAAATATCCAGAATGCCATCTTGAAACTGTTGGCAGAAGAAGATATGAGAAAAGCAAAAGGTCCCATTCTGCCACCAGCACCAGATTCTTGGCACAGAGAGAGCTTTCTAGAATGGCGTTCTGGTGTAGCCAGGCAGGGGTCCCAGCCTTCCCAGGTGGAATGCCGCCTTCTGGGTCTGAGGGGGTGACACTTGCCGATCTTGATGCAGAAAAGCTGGGTCTTCTGCTTTGGGAGCATGCTTGGAAAAATTACTGGCTTTTCCGGGGAATGCTCCAAAACTTGTGAAGACCCAGACTGGGCCGCGCCCCCTCCCACATCACCAGCCCTCTCCTCTGCCAGTTTCCCAAGTCTGAAAGGTTCACTTATGAGTGTGACCACACAGACCCTCCTAGGCTGGGCTTGGAAGGGCTTCCCCCTTCTTCTTCCTGGCCAATGAGTCAGGAGGAAGAATTATTTTTGAATCCTCCGCTTCCTGGAGTCACACCAGCAATGGAGGAATAGCGCAGAAGAGCATTCAGCTCCGGCCTCGGCTGCTGTCCCCCCTCCCCACCCCACTTGGTACATTTGAAGAAATGTGGGGACACTGGGCAAGGGAGAAGGAAGGCGCTGGGCACGTGGGGGCGGTCCCACTGAGTCATCATTGGAGGGGTGTGTGTAATGTCCTGGGGATTTCTGCATTGGGTGGGGGGCTGTTTCAAACCCACCCACCCATCTTCCATCCATAGCTTGAAATCCCTCCACTTTATATTTACCTGGCCAAAGTTCCATCCAAAAGGACCGAAATTGTTTGCACTGCCAGCGAAGCCCACACCGAACTCCAGGAGGACGTATTCCTCGCGCTCCGCGTTGTCAGCCATGAACACAGCATCGCCTGAAAGCCAAAGGACAGGCAGGCACGTGGGTGGGAGCTGAGACCACCTCCGCTGCCTCCCCCAGTACCTCCTCGGGATGTGCCACAAGCCCATAGGTGCCCCAGCCAGCCCTTACACTTTTTCTTGTTGGATGTGCTGATATTCTTAAAAATATTTTTTCCCCTTCCAGAGGCCAAAGCTCCCCCTCCTCAGCACATTCAAGAGGAAGGTTTGGGGGCAGGACAGCTGCACAGGGGTGGGAGTGGAGGGGGGAGGCCTGAGATGAGATGAGTTTAAGGGCCTTGTCACTGCCGAGTCTGACCTCCCACCTTTCTTTTTCAAGCAGGAAAACTGTGGGGAAAACTGTGCTGGAACGAGGCCTCTGGAGTCCATGGCAGGCTCAAAATCCGGTGTGTGTGTGTGCGCGTGTGTGTCTGTGTGTGTGTGTCCCACTGAGTCCTGCTCTGTTGGAAGGGGAGGGGAGGGGCCACTGCAGGCCAAACTCTTGTCCATCAACCAGCCCAGGGTGGTCTCCTGTCGCCCCTCAGTCAGTTCACTGATGTCCCGTCCCCCCCAAGGGCAGCTGCCCTCCAGGCTCGGAGGAAGAGAGAGGCCTTTCCCTCGACCTGCTACCTGAGATCCCCGCCACCTTTTAAGGGGAAATTTGGGAAATCGAGCCCTGCTGCATGCAAAGCACATGCTCCACTGCTGGGCCATGCGCCCCAGGGCTTCTGGGGCTGACCTGAGCTGCCCCATCCCTGCCCCCCCCCCCAGCAGCTGCAGAGCACACTGCCTGCCTCACGAGGGAGAAAGAAGCCACTGGCGGCAGCAGCAGCCTCCCTGTCTCAGGGTGGGGGTGTGGGGGGGTTGGCCTGAGCTGCTGCTGGATCCCTTCCGGTGGCACAGTGGCGACCACCCTGGTGCTCTGCTCTGCTGCTGCTGCTGCTGCTGCTCTGGTGCCTTCATTTCATGGTTCCTCCTGACCCTTTTCTTGCCTGCCCTGCAGCTGAGAGCACGTGGGGAGGTGGAGGCGGAGGCCTTCTTACCAAAACTGCTGCTCCCTCCAGCGCTCTCCTACATACAACCCCCCCACACACACACTCACACACACACTGCCTCTCAGTCTCAGAGTCCACAGTGACGCGGAAGCCACAGGAGGGTCTGGGGGAGATCACAGGCTGACCGGCTGGGCTGACCGTGGCTCAGGGGACACGTTTTGTACCTGACAGCCAAGGGTTAAAGAGCAAGACAAAAGTGCCCAGGCTGGAGCTGCCGGAGCTGCCCGTCTGGAGCCCAAGCCGGTAGCGCCCGATTGCTGCGTTCGCCGGGCTCAAGATGGAAAAGGAGTCGGAAGCATCCGTGGTCTGGACAGCACTCCAGGAGCCGCTGCTTGGAGTGCTGGTGACGCGGAACGCCACTCGCGTCTTGGCCTGCAGAGCGGCGGTGGACCCTGGGAAGAAAAAGAAGGAGGTTCTCTCTGCAGGCGGAGGCCTGCTTTGGAGTAGCCCACCCTCACCCCCACCCCCATTGGGATGGCCTTGCGTGCCGGGATGCCCCCTTTGCGCAGAGGTCAAGGGAGTCGCCCGGCTGTGCCAGTTGTCTGTGCACGTGTCCAGTGCGGCACGCTGGGCTTTCGGGGGCAGGCTGGAGCGAGCGGGTCGGGGCAGTTCCCCTTTGGAGGGGAGGGGAGGAGGAAGCGGCTGCACATACCTGTTTCCACGGTAAACGTGAGGTCCTCTGCCGCTGGGGCTCCTGCATCCGAGGGCAGTCTGAAGGTGAAGGGCTGTCCTCGCCGGAACACCGGCTCCGAGGTGCTGTATTTGTCTGTGTGGTGCGCGCTGGCATTCTCCTGATTCCAGTCAATGTTTGGAGCTGGGGAGTGAGATGGGGAAATTGGACCGCTCGGACCAGAACGTGGCGAGACTCCAGTGGAGTGCTGCTCCGTCTAGGCCAGGCGCCGCCCCCTGCCGCCCCCACGATATGCCGTGTGATCCCAAAGGCATCACTCCGTGGCCCAGCGCTCCTTCCCTGCCTGCCCTGGAATCTGGAGCAGCTGAGAGCAAGAGCCCGGCGACCGCGGCTTCTCCTGCAGCCCCTCCACTCTAAATGACCCTCAGACCCTGCAAACTGCTTGGAAAGACCACCAGAGTACTCAGACTGGTGGTGCAACACGTGGTTTTCTTGATACTCAACGTTGCTGCCTTCAACATCCGCACAAACGTCACCTGTGTGGAAGAGGCGCTGAGGATTTGGGGCAGATGCAGAGTCCTTCTGTTAGAGCCCCCCCTCCCTCCCTCCCCAGCCATAAAAGCCTGCAGTGCAGGCAGAGCGTAAGGGGTCCACTCTTCCACCCCACCCCCTAAAAAGGGGGCATAAAGGGCAGAGCCGGGGAGTAGTAAATGCCCTCAGTTCAGTGATCTTGGAGGGGGCCACTGAGGCCCCACAGACCCTTGCAGGACCCTGGTTTGAATTCTGTCCTGGTCTGCTGCTTGGGCTTCCAGGAGGGGCCAGATGACCCCTCCGTCACAGAGTGTTCGCACTTTCCCCTCCTGGGGGCCAAAGCCAAGCGCCAGCAGGACTGGGTCGTGCACGTGGGGGGCTGGGGGTTCACACTCCTCCTGATGCAATGCGCTCCGACAAGGCTCCACGCAGGAGTCGACTCCTGCTGCGACTGTCCGGCGATGTGCGCAGACCCCAGAGAAGCCGCATGGCCAATGCCAAGTTATAACTATGTGCAGAAACGGGGTGTGGGTCTGTGCTCTCGCACTTGGGTGGACTGGCATTCTGCAAGCACTGGGCTGCGGTGGGCTGCTCTGTATGGAGGCGGCGGCGGCACGAGAAGGTGGTTTTCAATGGCACATTTACTGGTACATGAGAAGATGGCCGGCCAGCCCGGGGAACTTTCCCAGCCTCTGTTGTGTTCTGGATTTTGCCGGAGCTGGACCACCGTGACTATGCCTGAGCTGGAGCTGCCCGCCAGTGCATATCCTGCGTCCGCAGGAGGAGCTCGAGCCCGGCCCTCCTTGGGTCCAGGGGCGTGGCCTGGGCTGGGCTGCAAACGGGAGGCGGCACCAAACCCGGCCGGGTCCCGCAAGCGCGGGCTTGCTTGCCGGTGCCGTCGCCGCCGCCCCGTGTAATTATGGCTCTTCCAGCGGGGAGAAGGCGCACTCCACTGGCACCGCCGCCTTCCACCCCCGTCGGCGCGCACACGAACAGGCATCCTCGGGAGAGGGCAGCCCCAGGTCACCCGCGGGCGGCAGCTGAAGGGAAAGCCCTGCCCCGAGGAAGCGGCAGCGGGCGGCTGGTTTCCTGCCACCGTAGCTCTCGAGAGCGGCGCTCTGCCAGCCAGCTTCACCGCACGCGGGCGCGGGGCGCCTCGTCCTCGCCGGAGCCCCTGGGCAGAGCGAGGAGGAGGTGGCGGCGCTCCAGGCACGCCTGGCGAGGGGCGAGTGGGCGGACCGACGGAGGCCCCGGAGAGAGACCGGGGCTGGGGCCGTGCATGGGTGGGCTTTAGGACCCCTGCCCTGCCCTGGAGGAACGCGGGAGCCCCAGAGGCAGCCTTATACCGAGCCAGCCCTGCCTCCTTGGTCCATCTGCCCAGACTTGTGCCCCCTGACTGGCCCTCCCTCCCCCGCCCCGGGTTCCAGGCAGGATTGAACCGGGGGCTTCTGCATGCAGAGGAGGGGCTCCGCCCCTGAGCCGCGCCCCTTCCTCAGGCCTCCTGCCTTTCAGCCCAGTCCACCCCTGCTCTGCGGGGCTCCCGCTTTGGGCTCGGCGCCCTCCAGGGAGGGCCCCCATCTGCCTTGGCCCATTCTATCAAACAGAGCATCCCCGAGGCCTGAGGTGGGGAACCTGTGCCCCCCAGATGTTGTTGGACTGCAACTCCCATCAGCCCCAGCCAGCATGACCAATGGGAACTGGAGTCCAATAACATCTGGCTGGCCACGGGTTCCCACCACTGCCCTAGGCCTTGCACAGGGCAGCAGTGGGACAGTCCCAGAAAAGGCTCAGGGACAGATGCTGGGTTCCACCCAAGGGAGCTGGGTGTGGGGCTGGAGATGCAAGGAATGTGGGCGAATGCATCCGAGTGGCGCAGAGCCCCCGTCTCTGCTGAGGAGCCTGAGCGGGAATGCAACCCCTCTGCTTGCTGGATTCCCAAAGACTCCTCCAGTTCGCTACCCCACCCCCCATCTCCAGGGCTCCCATCTCCCGGCTGTGCGCTGGCCTCTTGGACTCACCTGCCATGATCTCTCTCTCTCTCTCTCTCCCCCCACGGTTCTTTGGGTCCTCTGGACTGTGGCTGTGACCAAATGAAGCTCGGGAGGGTTTGACAAGCCTCTTATACAGAGCCAGAAGGAGCCTCCCCCTCCCCCCACCTCCTCCTGCTCCTGCCCAAACCAAGGAGGTGGGTGAGGCTCGCAGGTCACAGCAATGGTGCCGTAACTGTTCCTGACAAGCTGCTGTTTTGCTGGTTCTGCCTCTGCCCTTGCGCAAAAGGAGAAAAGAAGCCAGGGCAGGGGACATACCGGGCGGCTCTTCACTCCCAGGAGACTGATGACTGAGGTGCTCTGAGAAATTTTGCACGCAAGGAGTCATTTCCAGGGAAGAAGGAAGGGAGCTTGAGTCAGCAACCTGCCACAGATAACCTTTTCCCTATTACTTACACAGGCAGCTGATGGGCGACAAGGCCTTCAGTGGGCTACATTCAACCCCCTGGCACAGGCAACTGGAAGTGGGATGCAGCAGCTCCTTGCAGGCTAAGGAGGCTCTGAATTCATGCAGCCAGAAGGCCGGCTTCTCTTCATTGTGCAGCCTCATGAAGGAGCATTCCTCCTGAGGGCAATTGATTCTTCACTGGCGTGTCTCCCTTGCCTCTGGTGAGGCCCCGGCTACTTCCAGGCTGGGCCGGAGGCGGTGACTGCAGCTGCTCCAGTGCCCTTGCTCCCAACACACACACACACACACACACACACACACACACACACAGGCTCTTTTCTGAAGCTTTCCCCAGAGAAATCAAGCACAGAAGGGAAAGGGCATTTCTGACCAATCCCCTGGAGACAATGCTGGGGTCCTCCCAGCCCAAGATGCATTACACACCTGTAGCAATACCTGCGGGTAGGCATGGGCTTCCAAAAGGCCTTTGACAAAGTCCCTCACCAAAGACTCCTGAGCAAGCTTAGCAGTCGTGGAATAAGAGGGGAGGTCCTCTTATGGATCAGTAACTGGTGAAAGAACAGGAAGCAGAGGGTAGGAATAAATGGTACAGTCTCCCAGTGGAGAATTGTAAACAGCGGGGTCCCACAAGGATCTGTAGGAGGATCCCAGTTTATGTCCACCATTCATCTCATGGCCTCACAGAAGTGTGCAAAGATGTTTTAGAGGCAGCCTTAGGACTGTGGGGTGGGACTGAGCTTCTGGGGCTGGCTCAAAGTGCCTCATCTTTGTCTAATTTCACCTGGTTAGGTTAAGATGAGGCACTTTGTACCCACTTACCGTAGATGCTGTTTCTGCTTCCAGTGCCAAGGGAAGCATCTTAGCAACATCTGAGGGGGGCATTTCAGTCTGTTTATACATACAGTAATTGGATTGCAAGCATAATTCGTTCCGGAACCGTGCTTGTAATCCAAAACACTCTTATATCAAAGCAAGTCTCTGGCGGGCGTGAGCGGAGCCAATTTCGGCCTGCTATGCCCGCTCGAGGCGAGAGGTTACATCCCTACGACTTGTCTTGCAAGACCTTGCTTGTTTATCAAGTCAAAAATTTGTAACATTTTTTGCTTGTCTTGCAAAACACTCTCAGACCAAGTTACTTGCAATCCAAGGTATTACTGTATTTGATTTAACCCTTGGCAGAGCCCAGTGCTAGAAAAAGGAAGCATGCTGTTTTCAGAGAACTGCATCCATTCACTTACTGTGTACGTTTGCTTTGTGTTTGTATGGGCGGCAGTCGCCATGCTGGTGAGATACAATTTTTGTCTGGAATAGCAGCCAAGCCCCTGTCCTGCCCAGGGTTGGCCAGTGCACCCATCGGGGGTCTTCCGGAGAGCGTCTACCTGACGGACCTTTCAGGAAGTCCAGGTGTCTGCTGCAAGTACTTCCAGAGCTCAGCCATTTGCATAGGTGACTGTTGCAGCCGTGTGACTAAGGAAGCACTTCCTCATGTTCCGGCTCTATGATCTATGAAATCTATGTCACAACCCTCAGCAAACCATCATGTGGAAAGGAATCGTCCATATGTGTCTACTTATGAGTCAGACATGGCTGTGCTGAGCCACTCCTGCATTCATGGAAAACCTCATGATTGACTCACGAGCAGAGGTGTCTAAAAATCCTTCCAATCTTGCGATTTGGCCCACAGTAGTAACAGGAGGAGCTCTCCTGCCCAGGTGTCTTCCCATTCAAGGGATGAAGCGCCTTGCCTTGTGCCAGTGGCAGGGCTTTGGATCGCCTAGACATACAGACGACGAAGCCAACGTGCCTGTTCCCCCTCCCCCCTTCCAGGGTACCTATGCCACCTCTCACTGTCATACAAAAAAGTCTCAAAATAGCAAGTCCTCCAAGCAAACAATACAGGAAGTTTAAAACCCTCCGGGCGCTCTTAGACGGGCTTCCCAGCTGAAGACTGAGTTTGTGTGTTGCTGGCTTTTTCTGGAAAAGGGTGAACACATTTAGAGCGGCCTCTCATATATTACAATTCCCTGCATGGAGGCTGATCCCTAACTGGAAAGAGAGCATGGAGGTTGCAACACATGATTATAACCGTTAGAGCATCAGTGCGGTGCAGTGGTGAGAGTGCTGGGCTGGGACTCGGGAGACGCGGATTCTAGCCTCCACTTGGCCATGAAGCTCACTGGGTGACTTTGGGCCAGTCACTGAAAATGCAGAGGAGGAGGGCCATGTAAGCCACCTTGGGTTCCTTGCAAGAGGAAAAAAAGGCGGGATATAAATGTAATAATAAATACAAATAAATAAATACATATTATCCTCCTTGCATTCCTCTCCTTCGCCCCCATGGATTCAAGACCTTTAAATTGCCCTACAAAGCATGCAAGAGGAGCTCCCCTTTCTTCTTCTCTTGCATCGCTGCTCCACTGATTCCATCCAGGCCAGAGAGGAGGAGGAGGAGGAGGAGGAGGAGGAGGAGGAGGAGGTCGGTGTTCCCCAGCGCATGGCCGATTCAGCCTGGCTTTCCTTCATGTTGCTCCACTGGGCTGCCTCAGCCACCCTAAGTGGCTTGAGAAGCCAGTGGTGACTGGGTTTAGAGGAAGTGCCACACCCTCATGTCATGGTTTCCCTGCCCAGAACATCCTGACCAGGAAATCCTGTTACATCAAGTTTTGCATGTTCACAAGCAACAGCTTTTTAAAAAGGTGCCTGCCTGGGAAAAGTGGAAAGATCACTCCCCAGACTTGTGCCTGAAGTGGCTGTTTGGAGAAAGGGGCCAGGGACTGTGGGGGGCTCCATCGCGGGGGGCAAGGCAAGCCCCTCACTCCTGGCCACCGTTACAGCTGGGGGGAAGCCTTGTCTGGACAGGGGAAGCCCTGGCGTGGGCCGTGCTGCGTGGCCTGCTATGTCTGATGCGCTTCGGGGGCCTTGCTGTGTGTCAGCAGCAGTCTGGGCAAGCTGCATGCGGCAAAAGAGGGGGGGAAATGGCTTTCCCCCAACACTCACGCTTTGCCCCCCAACTTAACAGAGCTCCTCCCAGCCCTTATGCAACATGCTGGACTTACCCAGACCCAGGGGCCCGTCCACAGCCAGGAGCATTTCATCCTGGAACTGTAACATCAGGCTCACACGTGCGGCACACAGCACATAACCTGTTGTCCTGATTCTATTTCTCCCTCAATATTCCAGCGTTTCCCAAACTACTTTTAGGACAACCCCACCCCCACCCCCTAAGGTTATTGCAGCTTTCATAGTTCTCTGTTCCCTTTTTGTCAGGGATGCTTTGAACTGGATTCCTGCATTGAGCAGGGGGTTGAACTCGATGGCCTTGTAGGCCCCTTCCAACTCTATGTTTCTATGATTCTATGAGTGCGACTCCACCTCCCTTTCTGTTGCTTCTGTTCTTTTTGAACAAGTTATATCCTTCAATTGCTGTATTCCAGTCATGGGAGTCATCCCACCAAGTTTCAGTTACACCTATCAAGTCATATTGCACTTGTTGCACGTGTACACCATGTTGATCTCCGGCAGGAAAACAAACATTGATTGCACACACCTTGCAGGTCACCACCACTGGACAGTCTTTTCTGTCTTTTTATTGTTCACCGCTCTGGAATCTATTTAGATATGGAGCAGTATACAAATACTATAAAAAAATAAATAAACAAACACAAATGATAAAACACACATGACTTTTCAAACTCCTACATCTCCTGCAATTGCAACACTATGTACTGGTGTGTGGGACTTGGTCATGTTATAAACACAGTGGGTGCTGCGCTGTATTCATGAACGTGGTGTGCCCACACAAAGCAGCAGCTGCATTTGAAAAAAAATACTGGCACAGCGTGCCTCACAAGCAAAAGGGGCTCCAGTGTAGATCCTCCCAGGTCACCCATTGTTTTGCCACCCTCCCGCACAGCTCCTGCATCGATGCTCAAAGGGACGGGCGTTGCTGCTCTTTCTTGTGGAGAAGGAGCCCCGTCCCTGCAGCGTTGGGTGAGCTGCTGCTGCAGCTGGCCATCTAACTGTGGAGCCTGAATGGGGTTGGAGGGATCTCTGTGCCATGGCCCGTCTGCACCTTCACTCCTCTGCTTGTTGTTTTCTGCCCTGCTGAATGGCCTGCACACCCTTCCCTCCCAGTGGACGGAATGGGGTTGGGAGTCTTCCTCTTTCTCTCTCTCTCTCTCTGGCCAGCAGGATGTGCCCCACTGTTGCTCCACTTCTGGGTGACTTGTGATTTAGACACAAAGAGTTAGGAAAGTTGGAGGAAACGGTGGAGCAATGTGGCCATGAAGTGAGCAAGAGCGAGGCAGGAGCTGGAGCAATAGCGAGGCATTGGCCAACCTGACCGTTCTCGGCTTCTGCTGAGCTCCCTGGGGGACAGGCGGGCCGGCCAGCCACACTCATCACCGGGAGCTTTCACTGGAGACTCACAGGTGCAGGATTTTACCCAGAGATTGATTTGGCAGTGTGTGTTAACTCCTTTGATGAAATCTTTAACCACCAAGCGGTTGCAGTTTTAATTGCGAAGCAGCTGACAGAAAGCCCATCTGTTTAAGGAATTGGCCACGGGGTTGAAATGTGGGCCTGGCAGTCCCATACTGTTCAAACCTCACCTTAGCCATGAAGGCATGAGCTGCCTTTCAGAGGAGCCACCCAGGGCCGGATTAAGAGCATTATGGGCCTGGTGCTGAGGATTTTGGTGGGCCTTTTTATGGAAATAAATAAAATGAAGACGCAATTTTATATTAAAACAAATTAAATATTTTAATTACCATTAAAGTGCCAAAACAGAAACATATTGAAAATATTTCTTTTTTTGTAAACAATAAGCTTGTTAACTCAATAAAACCGTTCATCACATATCGTTGATGATAAGTACCTCCACGTTTTTTAACCTCTAGGGCAGTCTTCCCCAACCGGGGCCCTTCCAAATGTTTGGGGCCCCAGCTCCCATCTTCCCCAGCCACTGGCCATGCTGCCTGAGGCAAATGAGAACTGTAGTCCAAAATATCCAAGAGGGATATTTGGTGAACTCTGTTCTCTGGGGGTTTTCAAAATAAAACTTAAAATGCCACACAATTCCCCATGAAAGCGCACGTGCACACACACACACACACACACACAGTATTAGCCAAGCAGGTGACATTTTGCAGGCGGCAGGAGGATCAACACCCCCAAAAGGCAGACACCCACACCCACAAACACACAGCCCTTACGTTCAGTTTGGCTCACAAAAGAGGGAAAGCCCTTTTACAGAAAAAAAGGAGAAGGAGAAGGAGAACTTGTAGATCAAAAGAGTCAAACTTTTGAACCTTATCTGTGCAGAGAGGTCCCTTCTAAATCTGAATATTACAGACCCTAGCAAGCCCCCCATGTGCTAGAAGTTCTCACAAAGAAATGTAGTAACAGTGATTGAAATGCAAAGATACTGAAATGCTAATTTGAGAACAACAGTTCTTGCTAGGTCTTGCCTCAAGCCTGTAATGCAGATGTGCTTAGAACACCTTTCTAATCTTGAAAAAATCATTAATTATGCTGAATGATAACGATCAGAGCTAACTCTTGAAGGGGGGGGAAATCGCTGCCTGTCCCTATAATTGCAGGCCTATTGTCTGTTAAGGGCCTGGAGCTGGCGCTCCAACAGCCCCTAGCTTAATCCGGCCATGGAGCCACCCAGAGAGGGAGGACGGGCCCTGGCTTAGGTCAGACGGTTGAGCGGAGTTGGACTGGTGACAGAGGCCGACTGGCAGCCTGTGGTCATCAAGGCGGCAGGCCTCTCCAGTTTCAGCAGCAGATGCCAGTTGCCGGGGCCAATGGCACTCTACGGCTGCCGCCCTGATGGCCCACGTCGGGGTCTCCCATAGGCATCTGGCTGGCCATGGTGGGAAGCAGGATCATGGCGCGGGCGGGACTCAGCAGACTGGCTTTGCTCCGATCCGGGTTCCAGGCTGCTCTTCTGAGGCCGGTTCATTTTGCCGAGCTTGCCTCAGCTTTCCCCCTTCCTCTCTTGAGGGGAGACTGCAGCGGCATGACTGGCCCCTTCCCCAGCCCACGAGGGGTGGCAGTGGCATTCCGTGTCTGCTGTGCAGGGCCCGTCTGCTCTGCTCCACAGGTCCAGGTGGGAAGCAGAGCCGGAATTGGGAGAGAGGGGGCTCCCAACGTGTTGTTATTGGCCACGCCCCCATGGCAATTTGTGGGGGTACCTGGGACACTTTTTCAAAATGTCAAATGTACCCACAGACCCAAAAGGGTTGCCTACCCTTGGTTTAAGCAATGCAGTTTGGGCAAGATGCAGTTTTCACATATTGGAGGCAGGGTGGGCGGGCAGAGACATGGGAGTCTGCTGTAGCAGCTCTGCTGGGATATTCCCTTCCTTTACTTGCATGTGTGAGATGCTTTGCCCTTTGCGTCCCAGTTGGAGTGGAGTGGGGGTTGCCACTGGGGGGCAACCAGAACTCCACACAATATTCTGAAAGTGGCTGCACCACAGACAGATCCACAGAACGGCATTTGCAGAGCCATGGTATCCTCGCATTATGCCAGGCGCAGGGGAAACAAACACACGGCTGCTCTGCTGGGGGGCAGCTGCCGTGTCCAATGCACGCTCGGCCCAAAAGCTCAGCCCAAAAGCAGAACACACAGAAGCAGAAAATTCCCCAAGAGCTTTAAAGTGGCAGGCACACCACTGGCGCCGCTGGAAACACAGCCAACCCCCTCCGAGCGGGGGCTGTGACAGCAACAACACCCACACAGGGAAGGAGCCAACGAACGCACAATGACAGCGACATGGACCCAGCACACACAACATGCAACACAATGCCACAGCCCTCCGCTGCTCCATCTATTCCAGTGGCACAGCCAGCAACACCCCCACTGCAGCCGCCCCAGGCACCCCTCCAGTCAGGGGCATGAACCCCCTTATGCTCCACACACCCAGCCATGCTGCCCACACAGGGAAGGAGCCAACGAACGCACAATGACAGTGACACACCGACAGCATGCACCCCTGCATCACAGCACATGCAGGATGATGGCACAGCATAGAATCATAGAAAAGTAGAGTTGGAAGGGGCCTACAAGGTCATCGAGTCCAACCCCCTGTGCATGTCTCGCTGTTATCAGCCTCAGTGGTGCAGCCAGCAACAACCCTGCTACAGCCAGTCCTCAGGCATGCCTTCTGGCAGAGGCCTGAATAACAAAGTAAGGACATAAGCAGGGTCCTGAGGCTGGATCAGGCCAAGGATCCATCTCGTCCAGCATTCTGTTCACACAGTGGCCAAGCAGCCGCCCACGGGAAACCCACAGCAAGTAGGACATGTGAGCGTAAGAGCACCCTCCTGCTTGTATTCCCCAGTAACTGGTATGTGTAATACCTTCAGTATCATCTGGGATATATACTGGAGGCAATATAAATATATCAAAGGCAATATGCATATACTGGAGGTAATATAAAGCCATCATGACTAGTAGCCATTGATAGCCTTATCTTCCATGCAGTTGTCTAATAAGATAAAAGCCATACAAGTTGGTAGCCATCGCTACATCTTGTGGTAGTGAATTCCATAGTTTAACTATGTGCTGTGCGAAGAACTCATTACTTCCTGTCCTGAATCTCCCACCACTCAGCTTCATGGGGGATAACCCAGGTTCTAGTATTATGGGAGAGGGAGAAAAACTCCTCCCTATGCACTTTTTCCACACCAAGCATAATTTTATACCCCTCTATCATGTCCCTGCTTACTTGCCTTTTTTCAAAAGTCCCAAACATGGTAAACGTTCCTTGTAAGGGAGTTGTTCAAACCCCTTGATCATTTTGGTCGCCCTTTTCTGCACCTTTACCAACTCTACAATATCCTTTTTTAGGTGCGGTGACCAGAACTGTACACAGTATTCCAAGTGCGGTTGCACCATAGATTTGTATAAGGGCAGTATGGAGTTGGCAGTTTTATTTTCAGTTCCTTTCCTAATTATGCCCAACACAGAGTTTGCCTTTTCACAGCAGCTGTGCACTGGGTCGACATTTTCATCGAGCTGTCCACCACAACCCCAAGATCTCTTTCTTGGTCAGTCACTGCTAGCTCAGATCCCATCAGATTATACATGAAGTTGGGATTTTTTTGCCCCAAAGTGCATCATTTTACATTTGTTTACATTGAACTGCATTTGCCATTTTGATGCCCATTCTCCCAGTTTGGAGAGATCCTATTGGAGCTCCTCACAATCCCTTTTTGTTTTTACCACCTGAAATAATTTGGTGTCATCAGCAAACATGGCTACTTCACTGCTCACTCCTAATTCCAGATCATTTATGAATAAGTTGAAAAGCATTAGTCCCTCCCAATACAGATCCCTGTGGGGCCCCGCTGTTTACATCCCTCCATTGGGAGAATTTGCCACTTATTCCCACTCTCTGCTTCCTGTTCTTTAACCAGTTAACTGATCTGTAAGAGGCCCTCCCCTCTTATTCCATGCCTGCTAAGTTTGCTCAGGAGTCTTTGGTGAGGCACTTTGACAAATGTCAGGACATCCATCCCAGGGACAGCTAGACAGCCTCAATGCATGGATGTCTAGCTGTCAGAAGCACAGGAGAGCTGAGCAGAAGCACAGGAGAGAGGCTCCAGCTGTTTTTGGGGCTGTAATAGGCAAGCAGGTTCCCAGAGAGTGAGCAAACAGAGCGAGCGAACAGGGAGAGAAAACAGGAGTTTGGCAGCGGAGTAGTACAACAACAAGTGCAACAACAACAACAAGTGCAACAACAACAACAAGTGCAACAACAACAACAAGTGCAACAACAACAAGTGCTGCAGTACAACAAGTGTAGTACAACAACAAGTGCTGCAAGGGAAGGGTGTGGCCTGAGAGCTCATTCTGTTCCTGACTCCCAGCTGAGCAGAGGCACAGGAGAGAGGCTCCAGTTGTTTTGGGGGCTGTAATAGGCAAGCAGGCTCCCAGAGAGCGAGTGAACAGAGCGCGCGAACAGGAAGAGCAAACAGGAGTTTGGCAGCGGAGTTCAGCAGGGGAGGTCAAGGGGGAGGTCCCTAAGAAATTTTCTGGATTGTTTATTTTGTTCTAGTAACATGCACTTATAGACCAGGGGGACTCTGTTGTTAACATTCAGGGAAGGCAGGACAAGGCACCGGTCATTCCAGTACAAAAAGAAAGACAGACACATAAAGGGAATAGAGAACTATGGATGGAAAGGATTCTGCAGTGGTGGTGACCTGCAGTGTGTGTGCAGTGTTTGTTTTCCTGCCGGAGATCAACATGGCCTACACGTGCAACAAGTGCAAGCTGGTCACGCTGTTGGAAGAAAAAGTCAGAGGACTGGAGCAGCAAGTGTCCACCCTCAGGAGTATAAGAGAAAGTGAGGAGTTCTTAGACAGAACAGTGGATCTACAGCACCAAAGCGTAGTACAGGAGCCAGAAGGGCAACGGCAGGATGAAGCAGAGTCGGAGAATGCTGAAGCAAGAGAAAATAACATAGGGGGAACTCCCTGGAAAAGGGTGACTGTTAGGAGCAGAAGAACTAGAAGACATTCTGCGCCTGTGGAAGCAGTGGAGCTATGGAACCGCTTTCAGGTACTTGAGGCCGAGACCGGAGGACAGCCTGCAGAGGATGAATTACTGGGCACCCAACGTGACAGCGAGCAAGAGGCTGAAGGTCAGTCAAGTGGAGGCAATCAAACCAAGGCCCACAGCAAGAGAAAGGGAAGAGTACTAGTTGTGGGAGACTCCCTCCTGCGGGGGATCGAAGCCAAAGTATGTCGTGAAGACCCATGGACTCTCCAGGTGTGCTGTCTCCCCGGGGCACGGATTAAGGATGTGACAGAGCAGCTGCCGAGGCTCATACAGCCCACCGACACATATCCCTTTCTTCTCATCCACGTGGGTACAAATGATACTGCCAAGCGGAGTTACAAAGAAATCACGGCAGACTTTGAAGAGTTGGGAAGGGAATTCAATAACTTTGGAGCCCAGATAGTTTTCTCATCCATCCTTCCAGTACTTGGAAGAGGAATAGAAAGGGAAAGAAAAATACTCAGAGTGAATGACTGGCTACGAAGGTGGTGCCGACGCGAGAGATTTGGATTCTGGGACCACGGGCTACACTTCCTGGAAGATGGACTGCTGGCAAAAGATGGGTTGCACCTCACAAGGATTGGGAGGTATGTGTTTGGCCACAACATGAGAAACTTCATCAGGAGGGCTTTAAACTGAATCCTACGGGGGAGGGAGACATAAACTCGGGGGTAACAGTGGAAGAAGGCCTCTGTGCCTCAATGGAGAGAACAGCTCCAGCGGTGCCCAATAATAGTCTACTACAAAATGTAAGAAGAAAGTCAGACTATAAAGCACATGGTCTTCGATGTCTCTATACTAATGCCCAGAGCATGGGCAACAAACAGAATGAACTTGAACTCTTGATACATGAGGGCAAATACGACTTGATAGAGATAGGGTGTTGGACTCGATGACCTTGTAGGCCCCTTCCAACTCTACTTTTCTGTGATTCTATGATTCTATGAGATGGTGGTGTAGGGAGGAGGTGTTCAGGTTTGCTGGGTGCTGGGGAATGCTTTGGATCAAGCCAGGAGTGTACAAGAGGGACAAACACCACTTGAACCAGAATGGGAGCAGACTGCTGGCACTTAACATCAAAAAGGTGGCAGAGCAACTTTTAAACTAGGGATCTCTGCATTTGGCCGAAGTCTGAAGTCCGAGCTGAATCAGGTCCCTTCAGACCGTTTCTGGTGCTACCTGAAGTGAAGCAGGCTTCCCTCCAAAGTGACCAGAACTGAAGCTGGACCCTCCATGAGCCACTGTTCACAGTTAGGTTTCAGAAAGGCAGACAGTGTGTCTCCTAAAAGAGTCTTTTGTTTTTGTTTCTCTAAATGCTAATTTTATTTATTTATTTATTTCATTTTTATACCGCCCAATAGCTGAAGCTCTCTGGGCGGTTTACAACAATTAACAAGACAGTCCCTGCCCACAGGCTTACAATCTAAAAAGACACAACACACAAGGAAAAAGGAATGGGGAAGGTAGAAGCGGGGGGGGGGGGGATTAATTATTCTGGCAGGGCTGGTAGAATGGCCCTGCGCTCCCTCTCATCTCCTCCTCTCAGCCTGCTGGAATGGCTGCTGCTGAGGGGAGAGAGGGATGGAGTAGGGTTGAGTGACTGACAGGTGCGCCTTCTAATTACCTGGTGGGTCTCCAATCCCTGTGCTTTGGAGGAGGGCAAAGATGGGACTGTGAGATGGCCATTCCCAGGCTTCACTAAGAGAAACACTCCCAGGCTTCACTATGAAAAATGCCTTAAGCTGGTTCCAGTCCTCATAACCTCACAGCCCCAGCACCTATCCTTCTGAAACTTTGTAGATTTTACGGCTGGGGACACCTCTATCACATGTGCCATTTTAGTACAAATTGCCCCCAAAAACATGGAGGGGAGAGAGTAGGGGAACAAATCAATTCTTGCCCGCCCCCCGCCCCAAATGGAGTGCATGAACACTGCACTGCGTCTAGCCTTCTGAAACTTTGCACATTTCTTACTTAGAGACTCCTCTAGGTTGTCTGCCATTTTCAGAACAATGATCCAAGGAGGGCAAGGATCTCTTCTCGATCATCCCAGTTTGCAGGACACGGAATAATGGGCTCAAGTTACAGGAACCTAGATTCCACCTAAACATCAGGAAAAATTTCCTGACTGTCAGAGCAATAAGACAATGGAATCAACTACCTAGGGAGGTTGTGGGCTCTCCCACTCTGGAGGCATTCAAGGTGCAGCTGGACAGACATCTGTCAGAGATGCTTTGACCTAGATTCCTGCATTGAGCAGGGGGTTGGACTCGATGGCCTTGTAGGCCCCTTCCAACTCTACTTTTCTATGATTTCTATGATCCACAAGGAACACAGGGGGAGAAGTACGCCCAACTCACAATGTCAAGGTGACTCTTACAGCTCCCTCCCATTGCAGTGACTGTTCTAAAACTGGGCAGACCTGATCCCCGCAGAAGGGGCAACTTTCCCTGAAATATTTGTCCAGTTCTGTCAAGAAATAATTTTAAAAAAGTTATTGGCAGTTCCCTTTAAAAAAAAATCAAAATATAAAGGCACAGACCACAACCCCACCCCCCGCACTTATTTTTTGAATACTGGGCAGACATAATGATCTCCAAAGGGGCTACTATGCATACAGCTATCATCCAGTTCTGTCCAAGAGAAAAAGGTTATAGCCATTTTAGGATTTCCCATGATACTCAATGGGAAGCACAGACCTCCAGATTTCCAAACCTCAGCTCAGGTTCAGTACCAGGTCCAAGTGGACTGACTCCAATTTGGTCCAAACAGAAGCAGGCCACTTTCTGAAGTGCCAGATTAGGGTCCAAGTCAAAACTGGGGACCAGAACACACCTCTGTTTAAGACTCACTCCTGGAGAAAAGCCGACAGCATCTGGGGAGCAGCCAGTTGGGGGGGGCGATGAACCCCCGTGGAGGCCAGTGAAGATGCTTTTGATCACCCAAATGGGTACAGGCCACAAACATAATGTAGCATCATAAAATCATAGAGTTGGGAGGGACCTTGGAGACCATCTGGCCCATCATCATCATCAGACGATCACTCGTGACCAAGTAAGATTGTCTTCCAGGATAAAATTTTACAAAAAGAAAATTTTAAAAGGAGGAAATTCAAAAGAAAATTGTGTAGACTCTAGCGATGGGTCCGTAAGTGACTGTGGAGGCCAATTCTAGATCCACACAGCTTCCCACAGTGAGGACACAGGTTACCAGATGGAAGATGGTCCTGTAAAGGATTAGTTTGATGTGCTTTTCGCTTAGCACGTTTCTCCCTTTCACCTTGCACTCGGGCTTCTTCAAAGTCCATGGAACCTTTGTGAAAGGCCAACCTCCAGTTAGATCGTTCATGGGCCAGAGCTTCCCAGTTTTCGATGTTTATATTGCATTTTTTAAGATCTGGTCCAACGCCCTGCTCACTGCAGGAATCCAGTGAAGTGGAACCCACCAGCTCCTGAGGCAGCCTGTTCCACTGCTGAACAGTTCTCGGGGTTAGGAGATTTCTCCTAATGTTTAAGCAAAATCTGCTTCCTTACAATTTCAACATGTTGGTTCTAGTCCTGCCATCGGGAGCAACAGAGAACGAGTCTGCTCCATCTTCTGCATGACGGCCTTTCACATATTTGAGGACCACTATCATGTCTCCCCACAACCTTCTCTTCTCCAGGCTAAACATACCCAGCTCCTCTTTCGACTATTCCTCCTAGGACTTGGTTTCCTGACACCTCACCATCCTGGTTGCTCTTCTTTGGACACGCTCCAATGTATCAATGTCCTTCTTAAAATGGGGTGTCCAGAACTGGACACAGGACTCCAAATGTGGCCTGACTAATGCAGAATAGGGTGGAACTGGATGTTTCTGCTAATGCAGCCCAAGATTGCCTTCGCTTTCTTAGCTGCCGCATCACACTGCTGGCTCATATTCAGCTTGTGATCCACTAAGACATCTCCATCCTTTTCACATGTGCTGCTGCCAAGCCAGGTCTCCCCCACCCTATCCTTGTGTCTTTGCTCTTTTGCAACTAAATGCAAGACTTTACATCTATCTCTGTTGAATCTCATCCCGTTATATCCAGCCCAGTGTTCCAGCCTGTCCAGATCCTTTTGAATCTCGATCCTGGCTTCCATGGGGCTGGCTCTCCCTCCTAGCGTTGTGATCTGCAGATCTGATATGCAACCCCTCTGCACCCTCATCCAAGTCACTTATAACGGAGTGGCACTCCCCTTGGGACCTCCCTCCGGGAGGATGCCGAGCCACTGATCAGCACTCCTTGAGTACGGTTGCTCAACCAGCTGTGGATCCAGCTAACTGTAGTACTGTCTGTCCAGCCCACATTTTACCATCTTGTCAACAAGGATATCGTGTCAAACGCTTTGCTGAGATCGAGATATACTACGGCCACAGCATTCCCATGATCTACCACAGTAGTTACTCTGTCAAAAAAGGAGATAAGGTTGGTCTGGCATGAATTATTCCTGCCAAACCCGTGTTGACTCCTAGTAATCAAAGATGGTCATCGACTGACCACTTAATCATCTGAGAATTTTGCCTGGTATTGATGCCAGGCTGACTGGTCTGTAGTGTCCTGGATATACCTCCCCCCCCCCTTTTTTAAATGGGGAGAACATTTGTCCGTCTCCAGTCTTCTGGTCTTCACCTGTTATCCAGGAGTTCTCAAAGATTACGGAGCGTGGCTCTGAAACTATGTCCGCAAGCTCCTTCAGCACCTCGGGGGATGTAATTCATCTGGCCCTTGAGACTTGAATTCATTTAAAGTAACCCAGTGGTCGCCTGCCATGCCCTTACTTATTATGGGCTGCAAATCCCTCCATATGTCACTTGTTCTACTTGTCCCCAGTTGAACACAACTCCCCTTGTGGGAGAAGACTGAGGCAGAATAGGAGTTGAGTGGCTCTGCTTTCTCTCCGTCAACTGTTAACAACTCACCATCTTCCCTGAGCAGAGGAGCTGTCCCTTCGTGATCTTCTTCTTGCTCCTAACACATCCAAAGAAGCCACTGTTGTCATTTTTAGCATCCATCATGTGTCTCCCCTTGCTCACTGAAAGGTTCAGGATCCACCCCAACTCTTCTGTGCAGGCCGAGGGAGGGAGGCCCACCCCACAGCCAGCAGCAGTGACCAGGATGTTCCAGTCTGTCCCTCTACCGAGCTGTGCACGTTTGTTCCAGGCTGCCTCCTGCACACTGGTAAGCTGCATGACAGACAGTCATGCAACAGGTAAAGGTGTTCCTATTATGGAGCTGTGCCACAAGGGACACTGAAGCTGCTACCCTGCTGTTTCTCAAACCACTTTCCAAGGTACAGGAGACCTGCTGGGACAACTGGTTGGCAACCCCAGATGTGTTATCTTTTCCTTTCATGATCTCCTCCATCCTGGATGAGGATCAATAAAAGTTTGGGCTTTGCCACATTTCTTGTTTCTTTGTTGCTAGGCAGTGATAGGCAGGAACCCCTTTCCCCAACGCTATAAGGATCTGGCTTCAGCTGGTCTCTTCCAGGTTGGCTCAAGTGTGTTGTGGTGCATGGGTGTCTGACGTAGGCATGACACTGACACTGGGAATTCACTGGCTCCTTCCATGTGTGGGCAGCACAGGTATGAGGCACATAAGGGGATTCAAACCCATCTGGAGGGATGCCTTAGGACTAGCTGTAGTGAGGTCGCTGCTGGTTGCGTCACTGGGACTGATCGAGTGGAGGGCACCGTGTGGAGGGCACTGTATTGTGTTTGCACCTCTGTTGTGAGTTCATTAGCTCCTTCCATGTGTGGGCAGCATGGGTTGCCATTGCTGGCACAGTCCCCGACTGGCAGGGCTTGGCTGTGTTTTCAGGAACACTGGGGGGTGGGCGCTGTTTTTTGGCCGGTGTGTGCGTGTCCTGCCTGTGTCTTTCGCCTCCACTCCCAGGCATGCTCTGGATATTGCGGCTGCTCAGCTAGTGTATCCGCCCCACCCAGACACACAACCCCAGTGCAATGTGAATATAGGACTGTTCTATTTAGTTATATTTCTGAGAGACATGCTTAGAAAAGATACATGCTCAAATTGTTGATGTGAATAACAAACTTGTTAGCTGCTAATGTTGTTTGACCTTATCAGTGGAAGAACTCTACCCCTATTTTGTTAGAAAATGGCTGGATACTGCGGAGTTGGATAAACTAAACGGCAAAGTGCACTGAAGATCTCTGGGTCTGATAAGAGTTTTGAACTTTGTAGAGAAATGGGCACCTTTCATTTTATACTGGAATACAAATTGTGCATACGCTAAGTTGGACAGGCATTTATTTTTGTAAACAGCTTCCACTCCTCTTCTGTACTGATCTACAATATTAATGTAAAAATATTGACATGAATTACATGCATTTGTGGAACTGTGGCTCTGAGTGATCTTTTTTTCAAAGTGTACTATTTCTATGAGTATTCGAAGATGTAAATGTATACTTGTGGAGAAAAAGAGCCTCTGAGGGTTCCTACACACACACGCACGCACCCTCATGTGTGAACCGGCTGAGGGCTGGGAGGGGGCGAAATGTACATAAAGTATCGGATGGGCATGGCGGATGAGGCGATGGCGCCTGGAAGTCCTGAAAGCCGAGACCCGGCTTTTATATGTAAATGTACTTCAGGCCCAGTAAGTCAGGAGTCCCCTTCCCCCTGCCTGGCCAGGTGAAGTGCATCGTGATTGGCTCAGAAGCAGAAAAGCTACAGGAAGGAGGAGGGGAGGGGGAAAGAGCTATTTCCCAACATGTGGGTTTTGTCTTTGTCTGGTCTTGGATCGCATGGCTACCAGGCTGCTGGGTAGGGTGGTAAGCCAAGGACCCCAGGTAGCTCCTGGTGAAATTAGCTGAATGAGGGCTCTAGTGAAGGCAAGCCTTGTAGGAGTTTACCCATCTTGCACCTTCGGGTAGGTGTGGTAATTCTCCATCGGGCGGCAAGGCTGTGCTGGATCTAACCCTGGAAGGAAGAGGACTGACCCTCAGGTAACAGGTGTGCCTGAGAGATATTAAGAATCAGGTTTTGTTATTTTGCAGCTCTATTTCTGTGTGCCAAAGCATCCCTCTCTCTCTTTTGTGCTTCTCTCATTTCCCACCTTTTTGTTGTAAAATGCTACCAGAATAAACCTTGTCTTGGTTTTACCCCACATGGTGTTTGTGGATTGCTCTGCTTGGTTCAGTATCTAAATCCAGGTTACAGAATTGAAGACGAGTCCCTGAACAGAGATTCAAGTAGGGTTGCAAGGAGCTGAGGCTTGGCAATCTGGTACCTTGAGATCTCTGGGGGTCTTGGTTCCTTTGGGGTAGGTAAGGGTGGGGTGGTGGCAGGCCAGCCAGCCCCCCTTTCCTCCACATGGTTGTAGCGGTGGGATTCGAAGCTGAACCACAGAGTGTGTGCACATGGGCAAATGAGAGAAATTGGAGAGACTTTGGTGCATGAGTAGAGGTTTGCTATTTTTTAGAAATTGAAGTGTGAGATTGAGCCTTAGGAAAAACGTTCAAATTGCTGAAAGGGGCTGCCCCAGTCGGTGGAAGCCTAGCACCAGCGGGGAGCGTTGAAGGCAAGAAATCTCAACTATGGAGTGAGTTCCAGTCAGCCTGCGTGCCCAGCAAGTGAGCAGAGGGCAGCAAGTGTGAGATTGAGCCTTAGGAAAAACGTTCAGATTGCTGGCAGTCAGTGGAAACCTAGCGCCAGCGGGGAGCATTGAAGGCAAGAAATCTTGGTGTCTGTGGACTGGTGGAAAGAAGTTGCCATGCTGGACAACTGGATGGGGTTGTACCGGCAGAAAAGGCAGGGCGAGTTCCCTTTTCCGGGTGTGGAGAAGCCAAGGGGACAAGCAAAAGAAACACATCAGGAGGATTCGTCCCAAACTCCTAGGCAGAGGCTGGGAGCAGCAGTTGCCAGTGAGTAAGCGGGAAGAGGACCCTACCCATCGAGTACAACGAAGGCTGTAGAAGGGAGAAAGCAACCTGCAGCTGTGTGATCCCAAAGTTTGGGGGCTGGAAGAGCCCGGGAAAAGAGAAGAAAAAATAGTGTGCGTGTGTGTGCACGTGTTAAGAGACTGGTGAGTCTGATTCTGTTGTGCCATGTGCCCCCAAAAAGTGGGGGGGGACTCAAATTTTGAACTTTGACTGTCCAGTTGCTAACAGGAAGGCCAGGGGGAGTGGCCAACTAAGCAGCAGCGGGCAGGATTTGAGGGGGCAAAAGGGGGGAGGCATAGTTTCGAGCCTGGAAGAGGATTGCTCCCCTGCTTAAAAGAGACTTTGTCCCCTGTGCTGCTGAAGTGGAGGGCTGAAAGAAGCAGAAAGACAAAGGAGATTTCCCTCCTAGCTGGCGGAGAAACACGGACAGAAGAATTTCCCTCCAGGTGTCTCCAGCGAGAAGAAAAGAGGACTGAGATTGGGGGTTGATTAAAGCCAATAAAAGTTGGGAAATTGTTCCTGAAGGGGAGGGGACGGGTGATTCAAGTGTATTTGTGTTATCTAAATTGTTGCTGGGCGGGGCCGGGGCCGGGTGATCCCAGGGTAAGCAATGGAACTATTGTTGTCTTGTGTCATATGCAAAAGTTAGTCCCAACTGTCTCAAGTCAATAATGATAATGATGATAATAATAATTGCTGCATTTGTTCAAAGGGCCTCAAGGGGGCAGGGAAGAGTTGCCAGAGAAAAAATCAGTCAGAGGCCAGAGAACAAAGCAGAGAGGTTAAAAGGAATGTTTGCCAGGCTGTGTGTTCTAGAAGCTTGGGCGGAGCCTCCAGGCTCAGCATTTGATTCTGAGGGAGATAGTCATCCCGTGCAAGTTTGGGTGGTGGGCTAAAGGAGCCAAGCCCAAGAGGCTGGAAGATTGGTACTTTCAATGCCCCCTCTGTGATGAGCTTCCGCCGTGCATTAAAAACATGGCTGTTCAGGCGGGAATATGGGGTGGGTTAGGTTTTTAATGAGAATTTTTTATATTGTTTTAATTATTATATTTTATTGTGTTGTTTTGTTGTATTTTAATTGTACATCGCCCAGGGTGGCCGGGTGACCGGCCAGATGGGCGATTGATAAATAGAATAAATAAATAAATAAATAAATTGCCAGGCTGTGTGTTCTAGAAGGTGCCTTTGGGAAAAGGGGGTGGTGGGAAGCCACCAGCGAACCTTTGGAACAGTCATCCCATTCAAGTCATTGGGTAGAAAGTACCAAAAAGCAAACCTTTGGGAAAAGAGGGTGGTAGGAAGCCACCAGCGAACCTTTAGAACAGTCATCCCATTCAAGTCATTGGGTAGAAAGTGCCAAAAGCAAACCTTTGGGAAAAGGGGGTGGTGGGAAGCCACCAGCGAACCTTTAGAACAGTCATCCCATTCAAGTCATTGGGTAGAAAGTGCCAAAAGCAAACCTTTGGGAAAAGAGGGTGGTGGGAAGAAGCCACCAGCGAACCTTTGGAACAGTCATCCCATTCAAGTCATTGGGTAGAAAGTGCCACCAGCGAACCTTTGGGAAAAGGGGTGATGGTATTCATGTCGTTAGGCAGAGTGGCAGGAGCAAGCCTTTGGGAGCAAACAAAGGCGAATTGAGGGGTCGCATTTCAGTCAGCAGTCTGCCCCCTACAGGCTGTGTGAGAAACAGCAACCCTAAAAAGTTTTTTATTGAAGAGTCATATTTCAGTCAGCAATCTGCCCCTACAGGCTGTGTGAGAAACAGCAACCCTAAAAAGTTTTTTTTGTTTTTGTTTTTTTTAGTTGGGGTTCCCATATGATGTTTCTTGTGTATGCAAAACTGTGTAATGCAAACCTGTAAACTGCTGATTAAGGGTTATTGATTGTTGTTTTGATGTTTTGATGTTTAAGGAGCTTTAGCAAACCTGTAAACTTCTGATTGATGGTTATTGATTGTTGTTTTGCTGTTTAAAGAGCTTAAGAATTAAGATTTAGAGCTTTAAGATGTTTAAGATGTGTTAAGATTGTTGTTTAAAGTTGTTTCTTTTTTCTGTTTTGTGTGTGTGTGAATGAGAAGAGGTGTGCTAGTGGTAGAAGGCTAGCAAAGGCTTTTTCTTTTAAGTTATTTTAAAATGAAATGAGAGGGTTGACCTCTCAGGTTTCATTTTTTTAAAAGGGAGCATGTGGAGAAAAAGAACCTCTGAGGGTTCCTACACACACACACACACACACACGCACCCTCATCATGTGTGAACCAGCTGAGGGCTGGGAGGGGGCGAAATGTACATAAAGTATCGGATGGGCATGGCGGATGAGGCGATGGCGCCTGGAAGTCCTGAAAGCCGAGACCCGGCTTTTATATGTAAATGTACTTCAGGCCCAGTAAGTCAGGAGTCCCCTTCCCCCTGCCTGGCCAGGTGAAGTGCATCGTGATTGGCTCAGAAGCAGAAAAGCTACAGGAAGGAGGAGGGGAGGGGGAAAGAGCTATTTCCCAACATGTGGGTTTTGTCTTTGTCTGGTCTTGGATCGCATGGCTACCAGGCTGCTGGGTAGGGTGGTAAGCCAAGGACCCCAGGTAGCTCCTGGTGAAATTAGCTGAATGAGGGCTCTAGTGAAGGCAAGCCTTGTAGGAGTTTACCCATCTTGCACCTTCGGGTAGGTGTGGTAATTCTCCATCGGGCGGCAAGGCTGTGCTGGATCTAACCCTGGAAGGAAGAGGACTGACCCTCAGGTAACAGGTGTGCCTGAGAGATATTAAGAATCAGGTTTTGTTATTTTGCAGCTCTATTTCTGTGTGCCAAAGCATCCCTCTCTCTCTTTTGTGCTTCTCTCATTTCCCACCTTTTTGTTGTAAAATGCTACCAGAATAAACCTTGTCTTGGTTTTACCCCACATGGTGTTTGTGGATTGCTCTGCTTGGTTCAGTATCTAAATCCAGGTTACAGAATTGAAGACGAGTCCCTGAACAGAGATTCAAGTAGGGTTGCAAGGAGCTGAGGCTTGGCAATCTGGTACCTTGAGATCTCTGGGGGTCTTGGTTCCTTTGGGGTAGGTAAGGGTGGGGTGGTGGCGGGCCAGCCAGCCCCCCCTTCCTCCACAATACTGTTATAACCATGGATCTGTTTTCATTGATCAATGGAAAGCCCCTAATAAAAATGTTAATAAATTCAAAGTCTATTGAATGGGGTGGCGGTTATTCCAGGAAGATGGCCGACACCCCCCCCGCCAGAGCATGCTTGCAGCTGGCTGATCACTTCCTGACACACGCGCACCCACTTATCCTCCCTTGAACCTCTCTGGATGGTGTCTGAAGCAGAGCCTCTACAAACAGCCAAGCGCATAAAAGCTTCCTTAGCACATAACACACAGCAAACATTTCAGTTAAATGGTGAAATCTCAGTTCCGATTGCTCAGGAAGGCTGGTGGTTTGCCAGGGATGGGCCTCCTCCCTTGTACTTCACACTTCTGCTCCAGCTGAACCGATGCCAGGTCATCATCCTGCTGGTTGACAGGACGGTTGGGCATCCCTTGCCCCCTTTCAACACAGCTGCCCGCTCACGGAGCTCCTGAGGGGATTCTGCTGCTCGTGCTCTTTATTCCAAATGACCGGTCATGATCTCACTGATGAGTGGGTACAGAGGATGCCAGGAAGGGCCGATCCACTGGACATAATGCGTTAGGGTTTGAAAATACTTTTGAAACAGTTTCTCACCAAATTTCCTGCCATAAGAAACCCATGGTAGAAAAGGACAGATCACTCTAGCAGTGTGGCCCAGAACAAAAGCAAATTTAATATTTGCTTAATTAAGCAAATATTAAATGAATATTAAATATTCATTTAATATTTGAATATTTCATTCAAATATTAAATGAATAAATATTTATTTATTCATTTAATATATCTCTTTTCCACCTAACAGGACCCTCAAAGTGAGGTACAATGAAATAAAAAAAAAATCACAATAAAAACAAAAAACTGGAAAAAAAAGAAAATTCTTTAACAGGCCAAATACAATTTTAAAAGCCAAAGCCCCTGCAAAACCCTCCAACTGTCTTGAAAATCCTGGGACCTTCACAAAAACCCTTAAGGCATCCTGGCTTCTCCCTTTGTTATGCAAAGTCCCAAATTCTCCTGTGGCTCCCAGCAGGCTGCTTTAAACTTTTAGCTTAGCTGCAATTTTGCTGATGGCCCCTGGAGGGCACAGACGCGCACGCCCCCCTGCCCCCCCATGAGCCCCTGCCCGAAAAGAAAAGGGGGTGGAGGCGGCACCAGCTGGCCTGGACATGATTCCTGTCTTTATATTGCCACAGATTTTGTTTCCTAACAGAGCTGCCTCTTTGCCTCTAACAGGTGAGTTTACAGCGTCAGAAGGAAATGCAAGAAAGTTTCCCTTCTCTCTGAAGCTCCATGTTTGGGGCTATGCAGTGGGTAAGCTTCACCTGTTGAATTTGTGCCAATCCTAACAATTTTAAACCAAAAAGGGATTGCCCTGCAAGCACTGACCCCCCCCCCCATGTAAAACACCAGATATCAACAATTAAGGGTTTAAGTAAGGTTTTAAATAATAATAATAATAATGATGCAATAATTATAATATATAAGAACTTATATAATAATATAATTCTGGAAAAGTCATCTAGCACTGGTGCTGCTACCTCTTCTAGCAAGGAGCAGCATTTCACAATTATCGCTCAGTTACACAATACTTCTTCACACAATGCATAATCAATTTGCTGCCACAAGATGTGATGGTCAGTGCTGTAGATTGCTTTAAAATATACACACTTTCCTGTGAGTAAGTCCCATTGAATGTAATAGGACTTACTTCTGAGTACACATGCATAGGATTGCACTGTTACTCTGTTTTCAGAGCAATGGTAAATTTTACTTGGCTCTACCTGTGTACCCCATGTGAAAGTCTTTCTAACACATGCTGAAGTGCAATGGAGAAAGCTCTCTACAGTAATGATTAGGATTATTCTGCAGGGATTTTGGATTGCTCTTTTTTAAATGCATTAGAAATTTTAAAAAATTAATTTTTTAGCAGAAAACACACCCTCCTCAAGAGAAAGAAAGAAAAAAATCCCAACTACCTCAAATAGCAGCAACAAACATCACCATTCCATTTTGGCATTATTGTTCAATCACAGTGTTGTTCTTGTTTTTTTTTTTTTGTTTTTTTTTAATAAAGTACAATAGAGCCCACATGTGTGTGTGTTTTTCTGAGGGGAGAAAATAGGAGCTTGCAGGGTGGGCCTGTGAACCACTTTGCACACTCAGAGATATCTAAATGTTAAATATTATTATTTCTTTGGCAAACTACTAATGAGAACAAAGCCACCATGGAGGGATCCATTTTTAAAGTGGGAGGGAGATCTTTAAAACAAGGAGTTTCTTGCACAAAGTGGGGAAAGTAGGCTGAAAGTTATGTTTGACTGAAATAATGGCATATTCCTCCCCAGTTCACCCCTTCCTACCATTTGTTGTCACCTCTATATTACTGTGGAAGACCAACACCTTAACGGGTTAACCGGCACTGAGATATTGCCCTTTACAGGGATATCAAGCGATTTAAACCCAACCGCGACCTAAATATCACACGTAACCATATTTAAACCAAAGAATAGACTTTTATTTACTACAAGGTTAATGGAGCGGAACTAATAGACTTCCAGGAATGTTACACCGTAAACAAAACCAGGTCGTGATCTGAACATCGGAAGGCTTCAATGCAGAGGCGTAGCGTATTGCAGTAAGAGGGAGTTTCTTCACACCAAAGACTCTGAACTTATGGACTTTGCGTAGCGGTCTGCCTAGCCGGCTCCGAGCCCATTCTGCTCGGGGTAAGAAGCTGCTTGGTCTAGCCATGGGCCTAGGGTTGGAAGCTGACAGCCCATCCCTTGTTCCCAACAACTCTGTGGGTCTGGCAGAGGGGTTTTCTACCCTGTACGCTCCCTCCCCGCCCCTTGGTGATCAGGTGGGCTTATTCCTGCCCAGGAAAAGGTGGCGCCTTGGGTTTACTGGTGCCCTTTGGGGATACTTGGCAGCTCTTTGAGACTGCCTCTCACCTCGGGATGGTTCATGCTTCTTCTTGTGGGTTGATGCAGATGTGCCCTATTGAGGGTATGCAGATGTGACCCTGGGGATTATGCAGAAAGGGTTGCCAAGGTACAAGGGAAAACTATGTCAGGGTTCATGTCACTGTGTGTGTGCTCAGGCTTTCTCCACAATTACATTTTAGATTGTAAGCTCTTTGGGGCAGGGAACTGTTCTCTTATACTCAGTAAAGCAAATGCACATTGATGGTACAATAATAATGATGACAACAACAGCAATCACCATCATGGGTTTGGATGATGGTGGCTTCAGAGTGGTCAGAGCCCTTAAATGGTTAGAGCATCCTGGGGTGGGTGGCCATACCCTTGGCCATGCCCATGCCCTCATGTTGCCTGGCCACACCCTCTTGATCACACACACCTTCATGTTGCTTAACCATACCTCTTACAAATTCACATGTGTCCCTATTTTCATCTGTGAAATGTTGGAGGGTATGAACTCATCATCAAGGACAAGAAAATGAGGGGAATGCAGTTTCTCTGGAATTACCAGAAAGCCAAGGACCTGTACTGCAACCAACAAAGGCATATTGTCATCATCCCCCAGTCACCAACAGGCTTACAGACAATGGGAATTTACTCTCTTTCTCAAGATCTTTCAACTTTACGAGTTGAAGAGGAGAAGATGCAGCATCCAACTCAGCTTCAGAGAAGGGCTGGAGCTCCCTGGTAAAGCACATGCTGGGCATACAGGGAGGTTCCAGGTCTCCAGGTAGGACTGGGAAAGCCACTTATCTGGCTGAAACCCTGGAGAGCCACTGCTGCCGGTCAGGGCAGACAGTACTGAGCTGGATGGACCAAGGGTCCATCAGCTTCCGATGTTCCTGAGTGGCGGGGATGATGTTTCTAGCCGCATGCCCAACATTCGTGGAATCCCCATGAGGAACATCGGGAGCTGCCTGATACGGAGTCAGGCCCATGGTCCACCTGGCCCAGTATCGTCAACACTGACTGGCAGCAGCGGCTCTCCAGGGTTCCAGGCAGGATTCTTTCCCAGCCCTACCTGGAGGCTGGGGTGTAAAGGATTGAAGCCTACTCAGGCTTGAGTTTGTTGAAGCCTGAAGGCCCAAACAATTCCCTCGAGTAGTTGAAGCCTGAAGGCCCAAACACTTAGATGAGAAGGGGAGTTTGAGAGTTTTAAGTTACCCAATAGAAGTTAAGAATTAGATATCCTATTCAAGGTCACATGGTTATAACCTTCCATTCCTGAGAAGGCTATATATGTAGAGTGTGGTCAGCCAGCAGTCAGTGTGTGCTGGGAGAGAGCTAAAAGCAGAAGCACAGAAACAGCAGAGAGAAAGAGAGAAAGAGAAAGAGAAACTGGATGCATAAGATATAAGTAGTCTGAAGTTAACTAGAGAACATTAGATTGTTTGTTTGTTTTATTTTATCATACTTGCTTTTGAATTATAACCACTCTATTAAGTAAAGACCCTAATATTATAAGTAAAGTGTTGTTGTTTACCCTAGAGTTTAGAGTGACTTATTCATCACGTCTACAGCCTACACCCACGTTACTAGAAGCAGGCAAAAGACTTGATAACCTAGTGTGGAGAAAGCCAACCTAAAACCCCTTTCTGACACACACACACTCACCAAGGAGGGGGGAAGGAGACCCGGGGGGGGGAGACAGCCAGTCTCCACAGAGACCAAAAGGGACAAACAACATCTGCATAGAATCACCCCAGGGGGGAAGGCAGGAAGCATCCCCAGGTTCGTCAATGCTCTTGTATATCAGCCCCATCTACATAAGACTTGAATGCCTTGCCAGAGCAGACCCTTCGGCACCCATAAGAAAGGACCATTCAACATCACAAGATGGGACCATTAAGCAAGTGGCTTCAAAGGGACCCCACCCCACAGGGGGAAGGTGGCAACCCACCTGATTGGCCGCCCACCCGAGGAGGGTGGCAACCCACCTGATTGGCCACCCACCTGATTGCAGAGGGAGGGGCTACCTGAAACCCAAGGTATAAAACACCCTGCGCAAGGGAACTGAGTTGTTGGACCTGATCAGCAATCTTGCCCCATGCTTGGGGTAAGGGAACGAAGGGATCGGCAACCCCGGGTAGCAGCACCCGGCGTGCTCCAGCTAGCTGAAATCACTGGCCGCTTGGGTTGACCGGACCCCCGGGAAACCAAGCTGAAATCACTCACAAGCCGCTTGGGTAGACCGGACCTCCGCCGGGAACCCAGCTAGCCGCTTGGGTAGACCGGACCTCCGCCGGGAACCCAGCTAGCAGCATGCGGTTGACCGGGCCTCTGCTGGAGCCTGAGCTGAACTAACTAGCTGAGAGCCCTGAAATCACGGTGTCCTTGAGACCTCTTGCTTGCTACTTTGTACCGTACTGATAAGCTGTATTGCTGGCGTGTGTCTGGGTTGGTGAAGGTAATTTTGTAAATAAACTTGTTTTATAAAAGATACTTTTGTGGCTATAAGTTATCCCTTTGTTCTGGGCTAAGGGTGATAGTCGCTGGGGGACCTCGGAGAAGGCCCGCTCCCAGGACTCGCTACCCCCTTAGCATTGAACCCGCGCAGAAGACCAGGTTGTCGGTCTTCCACTTGGTGGCAGCGCTGGGATAACTTATTAGCCCAGAATATCTCCCAGACCCAAAGTAGCAAGAGCCTGAGGATCACCATGGGCGACCCAGAGCCTGACGGAGCGACTGGGGGAGCCGAGCCACGGCGGCCCCTGCCCGCAACCCCCATCACCCCGGGGTTGGCGGCGCTGATCCGGCTGACGGAGCTGCTGGCAAGTCTGGCCCCGGGTGCCCGACCCAGGGGCCGCCCTATCCCAGTTCCGACCGATGGGAGAGAGGATGTGGTGACCGAGGACCCCGCTCCTCTGGAGCCCCTGGAGCCCTTCGAGCTTCCCTCGGAAGGGATGGCACACGAGCGGGAGAGGATGGCCCACGAGCGCGAAATGATCCGGATGCAGATGGAGCTGGCCAAGATGCAGCTTGAGGCGGGGAAAACTCCCCCGACTGTCCCCTCCGCTCCTCCCCCTCCGTCGTGGGACCGCAAGGCGTTCCCCTACTACAAGCCAGGGCAGGATGTCCTGATGTTTTTCTCCATTTTTGAAATGGCGTGCCAGGAGCAGCGGGTCCCCGACAACTTGCGGTTGTCCGCCCTGCGAACCCAGGTCAGTGGGGACCTGGCTGACCTCCTCGGGGCTCATCTGCGGAAGACTCCGGCAAGCTACGAGGCGTTCAAGGCAGCGGTCAGGCAACACTTCGCCCTCTCTGCCGAACATTGCCGGCGAAGATTTCGAGAGGGTAGACCTTCCCCTGGGAGCACCCACATGGCATGGGCAGCCCAGGTGATGCACGTCTGCGAGTCCTGGGTGGAGGCTTCCCGGGCCTCCACCCTGAAGGAAGTTGTCGAGCTGTTCGCCATGGAGCAGTTCTTCACCACCATCCCGAAGGAGCTGGCCGCTGTCGTGAGGGATCAGAAGCCCCGTACCTGTGAGGCGGCGGGGATCATGGCCGACGAGATGGGGCTATACCGGACGGCCCCATCCACCAAGGGAAGTTCCGCGGCTGTGGCCGAGAAGAACCCGGAGCCGGAAAAGGGCCTGCCCCGACGGCACGGGGAGGCCCCTCGGACCAAGGGGAACCAAAACCCTCGGTCTGGGGCGTGCTTCCACTGTAACGAGATGGGACACCTGCGGCGGGATTGCCCCAAGCTCCAACCCAAGAACCGGGATGCCCGTCCCTCGCCGATGAAAGTAGGACGTGTCGCGGGTGCTGCAGCCGCTCAGGACGACGACAGCGACGACGAGCGATGGTCGGTCCTCTCCCTCCATGCAAGCATCCCCGAGGATCGCGGTGCCGAGGAGGAACTCCAGGAGTGGGATTCCTACCGTCCTGAACCCCGTGCATCGCTGTATTGCATCGCCTCCCCCCTCCACCACCCGGGCCCCCTCCACCACCCGGGGTGACCCCATCCCCTGCGGGGCACCCCGGAGAAAACCAGGCCATAGCGGAGCCCCCGAAGAACGAAGGGTTTGCTCAGATGGCTAAAGACTTTGGGACACAAGCCCAATTCAAGGAAGCCCAGCGACTGGACCCATCCTTGCGAGAGTGTCGCGCTCTGGCCAACCAAGACCCCGGGGTATCCCTTGCCACGGAAAGATTTGTCTGGGACAATGGAACTTTGTACCGGGAGTTCGAGCCAAAGGGGGAAGTGGCACCGGGGCGCAAGCAAAGGCAACTGGTGGTTCCCCAACGGTACCGCCGCGCCGTGTTGCACCTCGCCCACGACGTGGCATGGGGAGGACACCTGGGGCAAAAGCGGACCCAAGCTCGAATTACAGAGGGGTTCTACTGGCCCATGATCGCCTCCGACATGAAGGCTTACTGTCGGTCCTGCGATGTGTGCCAGCGAGTGGGACACAATCGCGATCACCCAAGAGCTCCCCTTCAGCCTTTTACGGTGGTGGGGATCCCTTTTGAACGGATTGCTATGGACATAGTGGGTCCCCTGAACCCGCCCACCAAGACGGGGAAAAAGTTTGTACTGACGGTAGTGGATTTTGCCACCCACTACGCGGAGGCTTTTGCGCTCGCCTCCATCTCTGCAGCCAGCCTGGCTAAGACTCTGCTCTCTCTCTTTGCCCGCTTAGGAATGCCCCGCACGGTTGTGTCGGACTGCGGCACCGGGTTCATGTCTAAACTGTTCCAGAAGATGTGGGACCTGGGGGGGGTTTGACCATGTAACTTCGGTGCCTTACCACCACGAGACCAACGGACTGGTTGAGCGCTTCAACCAGACTTTGGGGGAAATGATCCGGGCGTACGCTAGCCGTCACCCGGGAACTTGGGACCAAGCCCTACCCTACCTCCTCTTTGCCTACCGAGATGCTCCGCAGGAAAGCCTCGGGTTTTCCCCGAATGAACTGATGTTTAGCAGAGAACTACGGGGGCCCTTGGCTTTGTTGCGGGAGGAATGGGAGGGGGCTGCTGGCAGTTCGCCCGTGCTGGTTCACACTTTTCTGCGGCGGCTACGGGACACCCTCCACAGCGTTCGAGAAGCCGCCCAACAGCATCTGAAGGCAGCCCAGCAGCGGCAAAAGGAGCTGTATGATAAAACCGCAGTAGCCCAGACTTTTGAGGTGGGTGATAAAGTGTTGGTTCTTCGTACCCTCAAAACGGACAAGCTGTGTCTTAAGTGGGAGGGTCCGGGGACTGTAGTTGAGAAACTTGGACCAGTCAACTACAAAATACTCTTTGCTGGGACTCCTGGAAAATGTAAAGTGTTTCATGTGAATATGTTGAAATTGTATGTGGACCGGGGTGCGGGACTGGGCTGTGTGAAGGAACATAATGATAAGGATTTCGCTGATGGGGATCTGTTGGGAGAATGGGGGGATGGTGGGGGAATGGAAGAAATCTCACTGTCCCCCGCCCTGTCCAAGGCTCAGCGGGAGCAAATGAAGCGGGTGCTGGATGAATTTGGGACCATGTTCTCAGACCGCCCCGGGCGGACCCCACTCATCCAGCACACCATTCAAACGGGTGACAGCCCCCCTCTGCAATCTCTGCCATACGAGGCGGTGGGACCCCATGCTCAGGTCATTGCTGAGGAGGTCAAAGCCATGTTAGACCTAGGGGTGATCGTCCCTAGTTCTAGCCCATGGTCCTCCCCGATTGTCCTGGTGGCCAAAAAGGATGGGGGTGTGTGGTTCTGTGTGGACTATCGGAAAATCAACAAGGTGACCGTCCCTGACCCCTACCCCATCCCCAACATGGATGTCTTGCTGGAGAAACTAGGGAGAGCCAAGTACATTACCACCCTAGACCTCACCAAGGGCTACTGGCAAGTTCCGCTGGACACGGATGCTGCTCTCAAGTCTGCCTTTGTCACACACCTGGGTTTATTCCAGTTCACCACTCTTCCCTTCAGAGTCTGGAACAGTCCGGCAACCTTTCAGAGGCTGGTGAATGGAATGCTGAACGGGTTGGGAGAATTTGTCTGTGCCTATCTGGACGACATAGCTATCTTTAGCTCCACTTCGGAGCAGCATCTGCAGCATGTCCGGCGGGTCTTTCAGCGGATCCGGGATGCTGGGTTGACAGTGAAAGCAAAGAAGTGCCAGGTGGGGCTAGGGGAGGTTGAGTACCTTGGACATTGCGTCGGAGGGGGGAGCATCAAACCCATGGAAGCTAAGATCGAGTCGGTTCAGAAATGGCCCCAACCCGCAACCAAAAAACAGGTGCAGGCTTTTCTGGGACTTGCAGGGTACTATCGGAGGTTTGTGCCACACTTCAGTCAGCTAGCAGCCCCTCTGACTGATCTTTGTAAGAAGCGCCAACCGAACAGGGTCCAGTGGACCGCGGCTTGCCAGACCGCTTTCGATGGGTTAAAAGCCTGCCTCACGGCAGCTCCCATTCTGCAAGCCCCAGACTTCGAATCCCCCTTCGTTCTACAGACGGATGCCTCTGAGGCCGGGATGGGGGCGGTGTTGTTACAGGAGAAGGTGGGAGAAGGGCTGCGCCCCGTTGCATACCTGAGCAAGAAGCTCCTGCCCAGAGAACGTAGTCTTGCCACCATTGAGAAGGAGTGCCTGGCCGTGGTGTGGGCCATCACCAAGTTGCGCCCCTACCTCTGGGGGAGACGGTTCCGCCTGCAGACTGACCATTCCCCCCTGTGCTGGTTAGATAGAGTCAAGGGCAACAACCAAAAACTCCTACGGTGGAGTCTGGCGTTGCAAGACTTTGACTTCGAAATTGAGCACATCAAGGGTAAGGACAATGTCTTGGCTGATGCACTCTCCCGGGCTTTCTCAGGTGATGGGCAAGTCGATGGGAAATTGGGGTGTGGGACCCCAATGCCATCTTCTCCCCGGGGGGGAGATGTGGAGAAAGCCAACCTAAAACCCCTTTCTGACACACACACACTCACCAAGGAGGGGGGAAGGAGACCCGGGGGGGGGGGGGGAGACAGCCAGTCTCCACAGAGACCAAAAGGGACAAACAACATCTGCATAGAATCACCCCAGGGGGGAAGGCAGGAAGCATCCCCAGGTTCGTCAATGCTCTCGTATATCAGCCCCATCTACATAAGACTTGAATGCCTTGCCAGAGCAGACCCTTCGGCACCCATAAGAAAGGACCATTCAACACCACAAGATGGGACCATTAAGCAAGTGGCTTCAAAGGGACCCCACCCCACAGGGGGAAGGTGGCAACCCACCTGATTGGCCACCCACCTGAGTGCAGAGGGTGGCAACCCACCTGATTGGCCACCCACCTGAGTGCAGAGGGTGGCAACCCACCTGATTGGCCACCCCCCTGATTGCAGAGGGAGGGGCTACCTGAAACCCAAGGTATAAAACACCCTGCGCAAGGGAACTGAGTTGTTGGACCTGATCAGCAATCTTGCCCCATGCTTGGGGTAAGGGAACGAAGGGATCGGCAACCCCGGGTAGCAGCACCCGGCGTGCTCCAGCTAGCTGAAATCACTGGCCGCTTGGGTTGACCGGACCCCCGGGAAACCAAGCTGAAATCACTCACAAGCCGCTTGGGTAGACCGGACCTCCGCCGGGAACCCAGCTAGCCGCTTGGGTAGACCGGACCTCCGTCGGGAACCCAGCTAGCAGCATGCGGTTGACCGGGCCTCTGCTGGAGCCCGAGCTGAACTAACTAGCTGAGAGCCCTGAAATCACGGTGTCCTTGAGACCTCTTGCTTGCTACTTTGTACCGTACTGATAAGCTGTATTGCTGGCGTGTGTCTGGGTTGGTGAAGGTAATTTTGTAAATAAACTTGTTTTATAAAAGATACTTTTGTGGCTATAAGTTATCCCTTTGTTCTGGGCTAAGGGTGATTAGTCGCTGGGTTACCTCGGAGAAGGCCCGCTCCCAGGACTCGCTACCCGCATTGAACCCGCGCAGAAGACCAGGTTGTCGGTCTTCCACTCCTAGAAAGAGAGAGGCTTTAAGAAGAGGCAGAGATCTCCCAAAGGAAAGTTAAGGGGTCCCTGCAGTAGCAGAACCTTGACAGATGGTGGCAGCGGAGCGATCCTGAACAGTGAGATTAAGCACTCCAAACAGAAATAGGGTTTTTTTTACTAATAGAGCTGGCAAAAGCAGTATATGTGTTAACTTCAGAACTGAGAAATAGGGACCCAGTGAGGCTAGTAAAATGAGCCAGTATCTTTCCATGAATAAAACTGCCCTGATTGAGCAGTGTAAAAAGGACAATTTGCCATGGGAGGAGAAAACAGCAGAGGAACTGAAAGTTATGCTGATCTCCCAAGCGGCAATAGAAGGAGCTGCACCCTCTAGCCATAGTGTAGCAGGACCCCAAACAAAAGAATGGGAGCTCTGTGAACAGGAACTGCGGCTAGGGGCAAAGCAGAAAGAAGAAGAGACCAGGTTAGAGTGGGAAAGGCTTCGTCAGCAGGAAGAACAACGCAGACACGAGGAAAAGATGCAACAGGAGCAACGCAGACATGAGGAAAAGCTGCACCAAGAGAAACTGCAAGCCCAGAAAGAGCAACTGCAAGCCCAAGAGGAACAACGCAGACACGAGGAAAAGGCGCGGCAGGAGCAACTTCAGGCCCAGGAAGAACAACGCAGACACGAGGAAAGGATGATGAAATTGAAAGAGGAGCAGCCTGTCAGAGTTACCCTGAAGGACTTCACAGCATACACCCCAGGAGAAGACCCACAAGTGTTCCTGACCACTTTTGAAAGGGCAGCACAGAAGTGGGGATTGCAGGAGGGGGATTATATGAAGTTTATGCCTAATTTAATTAAAGGGGAGCTGGCAGAGATTTATAATAGCATGCCAGACGGGGGAGGCTGTTTCCTATGCTCAATTCAAAGAAACTGTGTTTAAAAGGTTCAGGTTAGGCCCTGAGCACTTTAGGAAAAAGTTCAGAGGGTTAACACCTCAACCTGGTAAATCTATGGTAGAGTTTGCAACAAAATTAAAAAACCTGCTATTAAAATGGGTGGATGAGGCAAAAGCTGACAACAGAGAAAAGGTGCTAGAGCTTATGGCCCTGGATCAGTTTTATTTTCGGTTGCCCAGAGAAATAAAACTGAAGGTTAAGGATAAAGATCCTGAAACTGTAAACCAAGCTGCAGAAATGGCTGACAAATTGATTGAAAACCGGGAAGGGTTAGGCCCCAGGATTGAGTCTGAGAAGAAGGGGGGGAAATGGGAAGCCCCAAGTAAAAAGGAGTTCAAAAAACCTCCTTTTGATCCTTCTCACCCCAGAGACCGTGCCTGCTATTCGTGTGGTCAGACAGGCCACATCAGGAGTAGCTGTCCCAAGTTACAAGCAATAACACCAGCTAACCTAGGTAGTCCTAAACCCGAACAAACCAAGCCACAAGGTGTAGCAAGCATTAAAAAACCTTATAATTGTGGATTTGTGATCACCAACAGGGAAGAGGTTAATAATCAGTTTAAAGAACCTGTTTATGTAAAGGATAAGACCATTATGGCAATGTTGGATTCTGGAGCTGATGTTTCTCTGATCCGAGCAGATTTGGTGAGACCTGAAGATTTGGTACCAGGAATGTCTATTGAGATTCAGGGAGTGAATGGTCCCTCCTTTGAAGTCCCAGTAGCAAGGTTATCCATAGAATGGAGGGGATAGAGAGGTCTGTATGAAGTTGGGGTGATGGAACCTCCAACCCAATTTGCCCCTATCATTGTGAGAAGGGATATAATGGGACCAGAAGCTCAAATATGTGTGGTAACCCGCAAGCAAAAAGAAAGGGAGGAACTTTCAAGACAAGACCAGGTAAAAGCTGATGGGGTAAAAGAAAAGGTACTAGAGCAGTGGTGCCCAACCTTTTTCGAGTCGCGACCCCCTTTTGTAATGGCAAAGTAACCGGGGACCCCCACCACATTTGCATAAATTTGCATAAATTTGCATTTTGATGGGGTAAAGAAAACACATGGAAAATAGATTTTTCAGAATATAATTTAATTTAACCTAATATTTAATGTGATGGTTGTTCTTGCATCTGGGCAACCAGCTTCAAAATTTGTGGCCGAGTATTTGCCAAAGCCAACCTCATGTCATCCTCAACATTCAGTCTGTTTCTCGCCTTGGTTTTGATCTGAAGAAGTGTTGAAAATCCACTCTCACAGAGATATGTAGAGGCAAATGTATTTCTATTGTACTTGCTCACCTGCCCTTCCTCTCTCTGGATGTTGGTGGAAATAGGGCCCAACAGGGAGCAGGCAAGTGAGTGGATTTATCATTTGACTAGCAGTCAACTTTGTATCAGAAAGGAGAAGACATGTTTATTTATTTATTTATTTTATTATATTTATACCCCGCCTTTTTTCCTGCAAGGAACTCAAGGCGGCTTACATAATCCTCCTCCTCCTCCTCTCCACTTTATCCTCACAACAACCCTGTGAGGTAGGTTAGGCTGAGAGTCAATGACTGGCTCAAAGTCACCCAGTGAGTTTCTTAGCTAAGCGGGGACTAGAACCCAGATCTCCTGAGTCCCAGTCCAACACTCTCACAATTACACCACACTGGCTCTCTGTTCTGCTGGAGACAGCTAAAAATAGTTCTGCAACAGCCACAGAAGCAAGTGAAATGAAATTCATTCACACAGTCAGTCTCTCTCTCTCTCTCTCACACATACACACACACACACACACACACACTTCATTTTCACTCAGAAGCCATAGTTCAGTGAAACTCTTCCCAATGAGTGTGTCAAAAAATACCATAACGTGAGGTGTCCAAGTGGTGTTAAGTACCTTCTCCCAACAGAATTATAGTCAGCACGCCTCACTGCTTTGCATTGGGGCTACCAAAATCTCAAAGGACTAAGGAGGAAGTAAGCACACTTGCCTCCTCCCCACCCCAAGCCGGCTGCGTCTGAGAATGAAGGGCTGGGTAGAATGTCCCCCACCCTCCCCTCACCCCTGACCACCTCCCCTTCGCAGGCAAACAACTCAATCTGCCCCCTTTCAGCGTCTCCACTCTCTCTCTCTCTCTCTCTCTCTCTCTCTCTCTCCTCCTCCCCCCCCAAGCCGGCTGCGTCTGAGAATGAAGGGCTGGGTGGAATGTCCCCCACCCTCCCCTCACCGCTGACCACCTCCCCTTCGCAGGCAAACAACAGCTCAATCTGCCCCCTCTCCAGCTCGTTCTTGCAGAGATCTTCAGCACCAGCGGGAGGACGAGACGCCGGCAACTGCAGGCAGCATCTCCCCCCCCCTCTCTCACTCACACACACACACACACACACACACACACACTTACTTCAGCACGATGTTGGCAGCAACTGCAGGCAGCGACTCCTCTCACTCACTCACTCTCACACACACACTTACTTCAGCACAAGGAGGAGAAGCACGAGGCAAAGGAGGTGCGATGTTTGCAGCAACTGCAGGCAGAGGCTCCTTCTCAAGGCTCACGTGCCTGTTACCCACAAAGCACCACGTGTGGGTGTGCGCGCGCTCTCTCCTTCTCCAGCAATCAGCTTGCAAGCGCCTGGTAACGCAGCGAAATACCCACCCCTCCCTCCTCCTCCCTCCGTCCAGAATAGTCGCTTCCACCCTGGCTGGCGACCGCCCAGAAAACACGTCGCGACCCCCTTGGGGGTCGCGACCCCCAGGTTGGAGAACGTTGTACTAGAGGTACAACCCACAGTGATTCCGGAAGGTCCAAAACCAACCCCAGACCCTCCCCAAACCGAAACAACAGAACAAGCCTCCATGCAACCTGTAGGCCTGAAAGCCAGTGAACCAACCGAGGCAGGTGGTTCTGTAGAGGAAGGTGCTAGAGATCCCTTTTCCTGATTTAAGAGTAGAGGAATTCAAGCAGGGAGTCCTCAGTGATCCTAGTTTAGAGCCTCTGAAAAGAGTTGCTCTCCCTCAAGAGAGGCCCTTCTCTGAGGAAAGAAGGGAGCAGATTATTTGGGAGAAAAGATTGCTGTATAGGCTGTGGTTACCAAAAACCCAAGAGTTAACCTGGGAACCACTAAAGCAACTGGTAGTACCTAACCAATTCCGGCTAAGGTTGCTAGAACTAGCCCATGATGTGCCATGCGCAGGGCACTTGGAGAAAAACAAGACTAAACAAAGGCTCATGGCAAACTTCTTTTGGCCTAGAATTGCTAAGCAAGTAGCAGAGTACTGCAGGTCTTGTGAAACCTGTCAGCGTGTGGGGAAGGCAGGGCATCACAGTAAAGCCCCTTTGCAGCCTCTGCCTATTATAAGAGAAGCTTTCTTCAGGGTGGGCATGGATATTGTAGGGCCTTTCACTAAACCCACCCGCAAGGGAAAAAAGTACATCCTTACAGTGGTAGATTTTGCCACAAGATACCCAGAAGCTGTAGCACTAGCCTCTATAGATGCTCCATCTGTAGCTGAGGCTTTGCTAACTATATTTTGCAGAACTGGATTTCCCTCTGAAATCTTAACAGATTGTGGGTCAAATTTCCTCTCCGAGATAATAGAGTGTCTGTGGAAGTGTTGTGGGGTAAAACACTTGAAAACCACTCCTTATCACCCACAATGCAATGGAATGGTGGAAAGATTTAACGCCACACTCAAAAGAATGATTAGAGCTTATGTAAACACACACCCAAATGACTGGGATGACAAACTGCAACACCTACTTTTTGCCTACAGGGAAGTTCCACAAGAATCAACGGGATTCTCACCTTTCGAGCTGTTGTATGGCAGAAGAGTGAGAGGCCCTCTTGATCTCCTGAGGGAAAACTGGGAAAGTAAACTCGTAGAAAACAAAACCTCTGTGGTAGATTATGTGTTAAAACTTAGACAAACCCTAGATACACTCTGTAAACTAGTTCAAGTCAATGTAACCAAAGCCCAAGAAGTGCAAAAGTTCTGGTATGATCAAAAGGCACGCTCTAGAGTATTTGAGGTAAGGGATCAGGTAATGATATTTCTTCCTCTGCGCAAAGACAAGCTTAAGGCTGCTTAAGAAAGCCCCTACACAGTCAGAGAAAAAATGGATGATTTAACCTATGTGGTGGTTAAAGAAAAATCTGAAAAAAGACCAAAGGTAGTACATGTAAATATGATGAAGCCACACTATAAGAAGAGTAGAGTAGTTTTACAGGTGCAGAAAGTGCCAGAAGTAGTATACTTAGGGCACAGGGTTAGAAATGGCCATGTCACACCTTTATGAAACAAGGTTGAAGCTGTCAGAACCTGAGACATACCTACAACCAAGAAACAAGTCAAGTCATTCTTGGGATTTGCTAAGTATTACAAGAGATTTGTTCCCCATTTTAATGAAATTGCTGGACCTTTGACTGATTTAACCAAGAAATGTAAACCTGACAAAATTGTGTGGACTGATGAATGTCAGAGAGCTTTTGATAGACTAAAAGACATTTTAAGCTCAAAGCCTGTGTTAAGAGCACCTGACTTTAAAAAAACCTTTATTGTGGCTACTGATGCCTCTGAGACTGGCATAAGTGCAGTATTGTTACAAGACTATGACTCTGTTAAACATCCCGTAGCCTACCTGAGTAAGAAGCTTCTACCCAAAGAGAGAAACCTGTCTACGATCCAAAAAGAATGTCTGGCAGTAGTGTGAGCGCTGGACAAGCTCAAGCCTTATGTTTTTAGACAAGAATTTACTTTATAGACTGATCATCATGCCTTGCAATAGATACAAACAATGCAAAATACCAACTCCAAGCTTCAGAGATGGTCTTAGAAATTGCAGGAATTTCAAATGAACATTGAACATGTGCCTGAGAAAGAGAATGTGATAGCTGATGCTTTGTCTAAGAAATAACCAAAAAACAGTTGCCATTTGTGTAGGTTAACGTTTCACAATTCTCTTCTGTAAAAGGAAAATTGTTCCACTTGAGAAGAAGGGGGGGGAGATGTAAAGGATTGAAGCCTACTCAGGCTTGAGTTTGTTGAAGCCTGAAGGCCCAAACAATTCCCTCGAGTAGTTGAAGCCTGAAGGCCCAAACACTTAGATGAGAAGGGGAGTTTGAGAGTTTTAAGTTACCCAATAGAAGTTAAGAATTAGATATCCTATTCAAGGTCACATGGTTATAACCTTCCATTTCTGAGAAGGCTATATATGTAGAGTGTGGTCAGCCAGCAGTCAGTGTGTGCTGGGAGAGAGCTAAAAGCAGAAGCACAGAAACAGCAGAGAGAAAGAGAGAAAGAGAAAGAGAAACTAGATGCATAAGATATAAGTAGTCTGAAGTTAACTAGAGAACATTAGATTGTTTGTTTGTTTGTTTTATTTTATCATACTTGCTTTTGAATTATAACCACTCTATTAAGTAAAGACCCTAATATTATAAGTAAAGTGTTGTTGTTTACCCTAGAGTTTAGAGTGACTTATTCACCACGTCTACAGCCTACACCCACGTTACTAGAAGCAGGCAAAAGACTTGATAACCTAGAACAGTGATGGCGAACCTTTTGGAGCCCGAGTGCCCAAACTGCAACACAAAATCAACTTATTTATTTCAAAGTGCCAACACTGCAATTAAACCTGAATACCGAGGTTTTAGTTTTAGAAAAACAACTCATACAGTTGTCCAAACTAATTGACATCTTTTGTCTTAAAAGAAAAACACAATAACAGAGCTTTCAACGATATAAACGGTTTTTTGTTGGAAAAAAAATCAACTCAAAAAATTATTATAGTACTACATTGTACACATAGCCTGAAGGGAATTTATATAAACTTTTTATATAATTAGGCACATGTATTTTTGGATAAGGGATTCTCAACTTATAATATAATTATATGTCAGACTGAAATTGTATGGGGCAAGCTTTACCCCGGGTCCTTTCCCTGCTTCTACAGGTGTCGGATTAGTAAAAGTAAAAGTCAACCTGTACTAGGATGAGCAAGATAAACAAGAAAACTAAACGTGCTTAACATATTTTAAACACTTTATGTCTTGGACTGCAAACACTGCATTAGGTAAAAGTTTGTATTGGGCATGCTTTTGCACAATTAATGTGATTTTTGCTATTGCCTGCATGCTGATAATTTGTCAAACCTTGGCTCATACTCCGTTAGTTTGAGAGCAACACATGCAGCACTCAGGTCAACTGTTAGGGCTTTACATCCAAGCCATGCTCTGTGCATCATTCTTCAAAATCTTTTAAATGTGATAACAATGTAGAAAAGAATTCTGTAACAGGAATTCTAGAATAAGATCATTCTGTTCCACACTGTGAGAAAGAACAAGATCATTAGTGTTTTGCAGAAGGGGACGGTCTTTTCGCGATCTGGTGACCAATGGCTCGAGTGTCCACAGAGAGGTCCCTGCGTGCCAGCTGTGGCACCCGTGCCATAGGTTCGCCATCACTGACCTAGAAAGAGAGAGGCTTTAAGAAGAAGCAGAGATCTCCCAAAAGAAAGTTAAGGGGTCCCTGCAGTAGCAGAACCTTGACATGGGGATGGTCACCTATCCAGGTACTAACCAGGCCCGAGTCCGACCCTGCTTAGCTTCCAAGATCAGACGAGGTCAGGCTGTTCAGACGTTACATTGGGATGCAACAAAGTTTAAGTCTCTCAGTCAATACGTTCACTGAGATTTTTCTGGACTTCAAGGGAAGATCCTGATGTCCCTGCAACAGATACATTCTCAAAGGGCTGGGTCTAGATTTAGTCATACTTAGAGTAGACTAATTGAAATCAATGTGACTTGTTAGTCATGATCAACTTAAGTCCCACTGATTTCAATGGGTCTACTCTTAAGTATGTCTAAATGTATCTACTTTTATTATTTATTTATAGTGGAAGACCGACAACCTGGTCTTCTGCGTGGGTTCAATGCTAAGGGGGTAGCGAGTCTTGGGGCGGCCTTCTCTGAGATCTCCAGCGACTATCACCCTTAGCCCAGAACAAAGGGATAACTTATAGCCACAGAAGTATCTTTTAGAAAACAAGTTTATTTACAACATTACCTTCACCAACCCAGACACACGCCAGCAATACAGCTTATCAATACGGTACAAAGTAGCAAATAAGAAGTCTTAAGGACACCGTGATTTCAGGGCTCTCAGCTAGTTAATTCAGCTCGGGTCCCGGCAGAGGCCCGGTCAACCGCACGCTGCTAGCTGGGTTCCCGGCGGAGGCCCGGTCTACCCAAGCGGCTAGCTGGGTTCCCGGCGGAGGCCCGGTCTACCCAAGCGGCTAGCTGGGTTCCCGGCGGAGGCCCGGTCTACCCAAGCGGCTAGCTGGGTTCCCGGCGGAGGCCCGGTCTACCCAAGCGGCTAGCTGGGTTCCCGGCGGAGGCCCGGTCTACCCAAGCAGCTAGCTGGGTTCCCGGCGGAGGTCCGGTCTACCCAAGTGGCTAGCTGGGTTCCCGGCGGAGGCCCGGTCTACCCAAGCAGCTTGTGAGTGATTTCTGCTTGGTTTCCCGGGGGTCCGGTCAACCCAAGCGACCAGTGATTTCAGCTAGCTGGAGCGTGCTGGGTGTGGCTACCCGGGGTTGCCGATCCTTCATTCCCTTACCCCAGGCATGGGGCAAGATTGTTGATCAGGTCCAACAACCCAGTTCCCTTGCGCAGGGTGTTTTATACCTTGGTGTTTCAGGTAGCCCCTCCCTCCGTGATCAGGTGGGTTGACACCCTCCCTGAGGGGCGGCCTTTTGGGTCAGGTGGGGTGACGCCCTCCCCCTGTGGGATGGGGTCCCTTTGAAGCCACTTGCTTAATGGTTCCATCCTATGGTGTTGAATGGCCATTTCTTAGGGGTGCCGAAGTGTCTGCTCTGGAGAGGTATTCAAGTCTTATGCAGATGGGGCTGATATGCGAGAGCATTGACAAACCTGGGGATGCTTCCTGCCTTCCCCCCTGGGGTGATTCTATGCAGATGTTGTTTGTCCCTTTTGTCATCTGTGGAGACTGGCTGTCTCCCCCCCCCTGGGTCTCCTTCCCCGCTCCTTGGTGAGTGTGTGTGTGTCAGGCAGGGGGCTTAGGTTGGCTTTCTCCACATCTCCGCCCTGGGGAAAAGATGGCATTGGGGTCCCACACCCCAATTTCCCATCGACTTGCCCATCACCTGAGAAAGCCTGGGAGAGTGCATCAGCCAAGCCATTGTCCTTGCCCTTGATGTGCTCAATTTCGAAGTCAAAGTCTTGCAGCGCCAGACTCCACCGTAGGAGGTATTGGTTGTTGCTCTTGACTCTATCTAACCAGCACAGGGGGGAATGGTCGGTCTGCAGGCAGAACTGTCTCCCCCAGAGGTAGGGGCGCAACTTGGTGATGGCCCACACCACGGCCAGGCACTCCTTCTCAATGGTGGCAAGACTACGTTCTCTGGGCAGGAGTTTCTTGCTCAGGTAGGCAACGGGGCGCAGCCCTTCTCCTACCTTCTCCTGTAATAAAACCGCCCTCATCCCAGCCTCAGAGGCATCTGTCTGTAGAACGAAGGGGGATTCGAAGTCTGGGGCTTGCAGAATGGGAGCTGCCGTGAGGCAGGCTTTTAATCTGTCGAAAGCGGTCTGGCAAGCCGCGGTCCACTGGACTCTGTTCGGTTGGCGCTTTTTACAAAGATCAGTCAGAGGGGCTGCTAGCTGACTGAAGTGTGGCACAAACTTCCGATAGTACTCTGCAAGTCCCAGAAAAGCCTGCACCTGTTTTTTGGTTGCGGGTTGGGGCCATTTCTGAACCGACTCTATCTTAGCTTCCATGGGTATGATGCTCCCCCCTCCGACCCGATGTCCAAGGTACTCAACCTCCCCTAGCCCCACCTGGCACTTCTTTGCTTTCACTGTCAACCCAGCGTCCTGGATCCGCTGGAAGACCTGCCGGACATGCTGCAGATGCTGTTCCAAGTGGAGCTAAAGATAGCTATGTCGTCCAGATAGGCACAGGCAACTTCTCCCAACCCGTTCAGCATTCCATTCACCAGCCTCTGAAAGGTTGCCGGACCGTTCCGGTCTCCGAAGGGAAGAGTGGTGAACTGGAATAAACCCAGGTGTGTGACAAAGGCAGACTTGAGAGCAGCATCCGCGTCCAGCGGGACTTGCCAGTAGCCCTTGGTGAGGTCTAGGGTGGTAATGTACTTGGCCCTCCCTAGCTTCTCCAGCAAGACATCCATGTTGGGGATGGGGTAGGGGTCAGGGACGGTCACCTTATTGATTTTCCGATAGTCCAACACAGAACCGCACCCCCCCATCCTTTTTGGCCACCAGGACAATCGGGGAGGACCATGGGCTAGAACTAGGAACGATCACCCCTAGGTCTAACATGGCTTTGACTTCCTCCGCAATGACCTGAGCGTGGGGTCCCACCGCCCGGTATGGCAGAGATTGCAGAGGGGGGCTGTCACCTGTTTGAATGGCGTGCTGGATGAGTGGGGTCCGCCTGGGGCGGTCTGAGAACATGGTCTCAAATTCATCTAGCACCCGCTTCAGTTGCTCCTGCTGAACCTCACACAGGGCGGGTGACAGTGAAATTTCTTCCATCTCCCCGCCATCCCCCCATTTTCTTAGCAGATCTCCATCAGCGAAATTTTTATCATTATGTTCTTTCACACAGTCCACTCTCGCACCCCGGTCCACATACAATTTCAACATATTCACATGAAACACTTTACATTTTTCAGGAGTATTTTGTAGTTGACTGGTCTAAGTTTCTCAACTACAGTCCCCGGACCCTCCCACTTAAGACACAGCTTGTCCGTTTTGAGGGTATGCAGAACCAACACTTTATCACCCACCTCAAAAGTCCGGGCTAATGCGGTTTTATCATACAGCTCCTTTTGCCGCTGCTGGGCTGCTTTCAGATGCTGTTGGGCGGCTTCTCGAATGCTGTGGAGGGTGTCCCGTAGCCGCCGCAGAAAAGTGTGAACCGGCACGGGCGAACTGCCGACAGCCCCCTCCCACTCCTCCCGCAACAAAGCTAAGGGCCCCCGTAGTTCTCTGCCAAACATTAGTTCATTCGGGGGAAACCCGAGGCTTTCCTGCGGAGCATCTCGGTAGGCAAAGAGGAGGTAGGGTAGGGTTTGATCCTAAGTTCCCGGGTGACGGCTAGCGTACGCCCGGATCATTTCCCCCAAAGTCTGGTTGAAGCGTTCAACCAGTCCGTTGGTCTCGTGGTGGTAAGGCACTGAAGTTACATGGTCAAACCCCCCCAGGTCCCACATTTTCTGGAACAGTTTACACATGAACCCGGTGCCGCAGTCCGACACGACCGTGCGGGGCATTCTTAAGCGGGCAAAGAGAGAGAGCAGAGTCTTAGCCAGGCTGGCTGCAGAGATGGAGGCTAGCGCAAAAGCCTCCGCGTAGTGGGTGGCAAAGTCCACTACCATCAGTACAAACTTCTTCCCCGTCTTGGTGGGCGGGTTCAGGGGACCCACTATGTCTATAGCAATCCGTTCAAAAGGGATCCCCACCACCGGAAAAGGCTGAAGGGGAGCTCTTGGGTGATCGCAAGTGTCCTACCCGCTGGCACACATCGCAGGACCGACAGTAAGCTTTAATGTCGGAGGCGATCATGGGCCAGTAGAACCCCTCTGTGATTTGAGCTTGGGTCCGCTTCTGCCCCATGTGTCCTCCCCATGCCACGTCGTGGGCGAGGTGCAGCACGGCGCGGCGGTACCGTCGGGGAACCACCAGTTGCCTTTGCTTGCGCTCCGGTGCCACTTCCCCCTTTGGCTCAAACTCTCGGTACAAAGTTCTATTGTCCCAGACAAATCTTTCGGTGGCAAGGGATACTCCGGGGTCTTGGTTGGCCAGATCGCGACACTCCTGCAAGGAAGGGTCCAGCCGCTGGGCTTCTTTGAATTGGGCTTGAGTTTCAAAGTCTTTAGCCATCTGGGCAAACTCTTCGTTCTTCGGGGGCTCCGCTATGGCCTGGTTCTCCCCGGAGTGCTTCGTAGGGAATGGGGTCACCCCGGGTGGTGGAGGGGGCACGGGCTTTGGCTTTGGAACCGGTGCGGTTACGGGCGGCCCCCCTCGCCTTGCCTGTCCCCGGGTGACGACCCCCATCTTAACTTTGGCCACTCGGAACGCGAGGTCGTTCCCGATGATGATGCCCCACTCCTTTTGGCGATGGATCATTATGTCTATCTCTCCTTCCCACCTCTGGTACTTGATCCGGACCTGGGCGATGGGGACGGTGATGTCGGGGGAGTTATAGGGTTTGATCGTACACGTACGTCTTGACAAAAGTTGGGACTTTTCTACGCGGTCCCGGGGCAGAGCCATTACATCTGCCCCAGTGTCCCTATACCCCACCCGGGGAACATTATTGATATAGATGGACTCACAGAATTGCTTGCGGCTCCATCTCAGCTGGTCCGGGGAGGCGATGCGATACAGCGATGCACGGGGTCTGGGACAGTAGAGATCCCACTCTTGGAGATCTTCTTCGGTGCCGCGATTCTCGGGGATGCTTGCATGGAGGGAGAGGACCGACCGTCGCTCGTCGTCGCTGTCGTCATCCTGAGTGGCTGCAGCACCCGCGACGCGTCCTACTTTCCCCGGCGAGGGACGGGCATCCCGGTCCTTGGGTTGGAGCTTGGGGCAACCCCGCCGCAGGTGTCCCATCTCGTTACAGTGGAAGCACGCCCCAGACCGAGGGTTTTGGTTCCCCTTGGTCCGAGGGGCCTCCTCGCGCCGTCGGGGCAGGCTCTTCTCCGGCTCCGGTTTCTTCTCGGCCATGGCCGCGGAACTTTCCTTGGTGGATGGGGCCGTCTGGTATAGCTCAATCTCATCGGCCATGATCCCTGCCGCCTCACAGGTACGGGGCTTCTGATCCCTCATGACAGCAGCCAGCTCCTTCGGGAGGGTGGTGAAGAACTGCTCCATGGCGATCAGCTCGACGACTTCTTCCAGAGTGGAGGCCCGGGAAGCCTCCACCCAGGACTCGCAGACGTGCATCACCTGGGCTGCCCATGCCATGTGGGTGCTCCCAGGGGAAGGTCTACCCTCTCGAAATCTTCGCCGGCAATGTTCGGCAGAGAGGGCGAAGTGTTGCCTGACCGCTGCCTTGAACGCCTCGTAGCTCGCCGGGGTCTTCCGCAGATGAGCCCCGAGGAGGTCGGCCAGGTCCCCACTGACCTGGGTTCGCAGGGCGGACAACCGCAAGTTGTCGGGGACTCGCTGCTCTTGGCACGCCGTTTCGAAAATGGAGAAGAACATCAGGACATCTTGCCCTGGCTTGTAGTAGGGAAACGTCTTGCGGGGACAGTCGGGGGAGTTTTCCCCGCCTCGAGCTGCAGCTTGGCCAACTCTATCTGCATCCGGATCATTTCGTGCTCGTGGGCCATCCTCTCCCGCTCGTGGGCCATCCATTCCGAGGGAAGCTCAAGGGGCTCCAGGGGCTCCAGAGGAGCGGGGTCCTCGGTCACCACATCCTCTCCCCCATCTGTCGGAGCTGGGATAGGGCGGCTCCTGGGTCGGGTACCCTGGGCCAGACTCGCCAGCAGCTCCCTCTGCCGGATCAGCGCCGCCAACCCCGGGGTGATGGGGGTTGCGGGCAGGGGCCGCCGTGGCTCGGCTCCCCCAGTCGCTCTGTCAGGCTCTGGGTCGCCCATGGTGATCCTTAGGCTCTTGCTACTTTGGGTCTGGGAGATATTCTGGGCTAATAAGTTATCCCACCGCTGCCACCAAGTGGAAGACCGACAACCTGGTCTTCTGCGTGGGTTCAATGCTAAGGGGGTAGCGAGTCTTGGGGCGGCCTTCTCTGAGATCTCTAGCGACTATCACCCTTAGCCCAGAACAAAGGGATAACTTATAGCCACAGAAGTATCTTTTAGAAAACAAGTTTATTTACAACATTACCTTCACAAACCCAGACACACGCCAGCAATACAGCTTATCAGTACGGTACAAAGTAGGAAGCAAGAAGTCTTAAGGACACCGTGATTTCAGGGCTCTCAGCTAGTTAGTTCAGCTCGGGTCCCGGCAGAGGCCCGGTCAACCGCACGCTGCTAGCTGGGTTCCCGGCAGAGGCCCGGTCTACCCAAGCGGCTAGCTGGGTTTCCGGCGGAGGCCCGGTATACCCAAGTGGCTAGCTGGGTTCCCGGTGGAGGCCCGGTCTACCCAAGCGGCTAGCTGGGTTCCCGGCAGAGGTCCGGTCTACCCAAGCGGCTAGCTGGGTTCCCGGCGGAGGTCCGGTCTACCCAAGTGGCTAGCTGGGTTCTCGGCGGAGGTCCGGTCTACCCAAGTGGCTAGCTGGGTTCCCGGCGGAGGCCCGGTCTACCCAAGCGGTTTGTGAGTGATTTCTGCTTGGTTTCCCGGGGGTCCGGTCAACCCAAGCGACCAGTGATTTCAGCTAGCTGGAGCGTGCTGGGTGTGGCTACCCGGGGTTGCCGATCCTTCGTTCCCTTACCCCAGGCATGGGGCAAGATTGTTGATCAGGTCCAACAACCCAGTTCCCTTGCGCAGGGTGTTTTATACCTTAGTGTTTCAAGTAGCCCCTCCCTTCGTGATCAGGTGGGTTGACACCCTCCCTGAAGGGCGGCCTTTTGGGTCAGGTGGGGTGACGCCCTCCCCCCGTGGGATGGGGTCCCTTTGAAGCCACTTGCTTAATGGTCCCATCCTATGGTGTTGAGTGGCCATTTCTTAGGGGTGCCGAAGTGTCTGCTCTGGAGAGGTATTCAAGTCTTATGTAGATGGGGCTGATATGCGAGAGCATTGACAAACCTGGGAATGCTTCTTGCCTTCCCCCCTGGGGTGATTCTATGCAGATGTTGTTTGTCCCTTTTGTCATCTGTGGAGACTGGCTGTCTCCCCCCCCCCCACGGGTCTCCTTCCCCCCTCCTTGGTGAGTGTGTGTGTGTCAGGCAGGGGGCTTAGGTTGGCTTTCTCCACATACATACATTTATTTATTTATTTATTTATTTTATTTGTGCCCCGCCTTTCTACCAAAAATGGCACTCAAAGCAGTTTATTTTATTATGAATAATAATAACATTATTAATGTTCATATACCACCTTATTTGCTAAAAAGCCATCGACGCAATGCAGAATAACTTTTAAAAAATGAGAGTGTAAAAAAATAATTAAAAAACCAAGAACGTTAATGTGGAGGAAGGCGGCGCTGGCTGACCCGCCACACCCCCACCCTTTCCTACCCCAAAGGAACCAAGACCCCCAGAGATCTCAAGATACTCAAGATACTCAGCTGTTTGCAATCCTACTTGAATCTCTGTTCAGGGACTTGCCTTCGTCTGTAACCTGGATTTAGTTACTGAACCAAGCAGAGTGACTACAAAACCCATGTGGGGTAAAACCAAAGGAGGTTTATTCTGGTAGCATTTTACAACAAAAGGTGGGAAATGAGGGAAGGACACAAAATTAGAGAGAGACACTTTGGTACACAGTAAACCTGCAAAATAACTAAACCTGATTCTTAATATCTCTCAGGCACACACTCTATTACCTGAGGGTCAGTCTCTTCCAGGGTTAGATCCAGCACAGCCCTGCCTCCCGGGGGGAACTACTCCACCTACCTGAAGGTCCGAGATGGATAGCCCTCCACAGGGCTTGCCTTTACCAGAGCCCTCATTCAGCTAATTTCACCAGGAGCTACCTGGGGTCGGTCTTGAGGCCTCCCGAAGGCTTGGGCCTCTCTTTGGCGCGCTGCCATTGCTCCAACAGCCAGCCAGCCAGCCACGCGATGACCAAAGACAAAGACACACAGGCTACACGTTGGGAAATAGCTCTTCCCCCCCCTCCCCTCCTCCTTCCTGTAGCTTTGCTGCGTTCAGCCAATCATGAAGCACTTCACCTGGCCAGGCAGGGAAGGGAGACTCATGACTCACTGGGCTTGAACTACATTTACATTTGAAAGACTTTCAGGACTTCTAGGCGCCATCGCCTCCTCCAAGCCTTTAGTCAGTTCACACATGAGGGTGTGTGTGTGTGCGCGTGTAGGAACCCCCAAAGGCTCTTTTCTTTACAGTTAAAATCAGTAGAACATTAAAACAACTCTGGATTCAACCCAGAGAAAGTGGGCAGGAACACCTGCTTTGCATGCAGAAGGACCCAGTTCACTCCTTGGCAGCATCTCCAGGAAAAAAACCCGGAGAGCCGCCGCTGCGAGTCATAGAATCATAGAAAAGTAGAGCTGGAAGGGGCCTACCAGGCCATCGAGTCCAACCCCCTGCTCATGAGTGGGGTACCACAGGGCTCGGTCCTGGGCCCAGTGCTCTTCAACATTTTTAGTAATGACTTGGATGAGGAGGTGCAGGGAATGCTTATCAAATTTGCAGATGACACAAAGTTGGGTGGAACAGCTAATACCCTGGATGATAGAAACAAAATTCAAAGAGATCTCGATAGGCTGGAACGCTGGGCCGACACAACAGAATGAAATTTAATAGGGATGAATGCCAAGTGCTGCACCTAGGAAAAATAAACCAACTGCACAGTTACAGGATGGGGGATACTTGGCTCAACAATACTACAAGTGAGAAGGACCTTGGAGTTGCTGTAGATCACAAGCTGAATATGAGCCAGCAAAGTGATGCGGCTGCAAAAAAGGCAAATGCTATTTTGGGCTGCATTAATAGAAGTTTAGCTTCCAAATTGCGGGAAGTGATAATTCCCTTTTACTCAGCACTGGTTAGGCCTCCTCTTGAGTACTGCGTCCAGTTCTGGGCACCACACTTGAAGAAGGATGTAGACAAACTGGAGAGGGTTCAGAGGAGGGCAACAAAGATGATCAGGGGACTGGAAACAAAGCCCTATGAGGAGAGACTGGAAGAATTGGGCCTGTTTAGCCTTCAGAAGAGGAGACTGAGGGGACATATGACAGCGCTCTTCAAGTAGAATCATAGAAAAGTAGAGTAGGAAAGGGCCTACAAGGCCATCGAGTCCAACCCCCTGCTCAATGCAGGAATCCAGGTCAAAGCATCCCTGACAGATGGCGGTCCAGCTGCACCTTGAATGCCTCCAGAGTGGGAGAGCCCACCACCTCCCTAGGTAGTTGGTTCCATTGTCTTATTGCTCTAACACTCAGGAATTTTTTCCTGATGTTTAGGTGGAATCTGGGTTCCTGTAACTTGAACTCATTATTCCGTGTCCTGCAAACTGGGATGACCGAGAAGAAATCCTGGCCCTCCTCTTTGTGACAACCCTTTAAGTACTGGAAGAGTGCGATCATATCTCCCCTCAGTCTCCTCTTCTGAAGGCTAAACATGCCCAGTTCTTTCAGTCTCTCCTCATAGGGCCTTGTTTCCAGTCCCCTGATCATCTTCAAAAGTACTTGAAAGGTTGCCACACAGAGGAGGTCCAGGATCTCTTCTCAACGATCCCAGAGGGCAGGAGATGGAATCATGGGCTCAAGTCACAGGAAACCAGGTTCCGCCTAAACATCAGGAAAAACTTCCTGACCGTTAGAGCAATATGGCAATGGAACCAATGAGCCAGGGAGGTCGTGGGCTCTCCCACTCTGGAGGCATTCAAGGTGCAGCTGGACAGTCATCTGGCAGGGATGCTTTAACATGGTTTCCTGCATTGAGCAGGGGGTTGGACTCGATGGCCTTATGGGCCCCTTCCAACTCTACTATTCTATGATCAAGAACACATATTCAGGAAACTATTCATGTCATGCTGTGGAGAAAGTGGTTATTTATTTATTTATTATATTTATACCCCGCCTTTTTTCCTTCAAGGAACCCAAGGCGGCTTACATAATCCTCCTCCTCCTCCTCTCCATTTTACCCTCACAACAGCCCTGTAGGTTAGGCTGAGAGGCAGTGACTGGCCCAAAGTCACCCAGTGAGTTTCATGGCCGAGCGGGGACTAGAACTCGGATCTCCCGAGTCCCAGTCCAACACTCTCACCACCACGCCACACTGACTCACTGCCCCCCCGTAAATACTAGAACTCAGTGTTCTCTATGTGGAAAGAAAACTACTGTACTTCTTTACACAATCTGTAATTAACATGGAATTCATTGCCCCAAGGTTTGCTGGTGGCCACTGAACTAGCTCATTCTGAAAGGGGATTGGAAAAATTCATGATGGATTAGCTGTTAGCCCTGATAAGGACAGGTTGCTTACCTGTAACTGTAGTTCTTCGAGTGGTCATCTGTGCATTCACACACATATGGGTTCTCTGCGCCTGCGCTGAGATCGTTCGGGAAACTTCCAAAGCTGAGGTGAATTGGGCGGGAGCCCCTCCCCCCGCGCGTGTCCCTTAGCGCGGCTCCCGCCCATCTCCTCAGTTCCCTGAGACCGCCTATTGCGACCGTCGGGACCGAGGATAATATTGCAAACATTTGGTACCATAAAAAGAAATACGAACTCGGCATACACTTCGATATCGAGTAGGATAGTTAAAAACGGTCTCCCAACCCATTCCCTTTTGGTATCCATCGAACTCGATGAGACACCGAGCGGGGAAGGAGGGCGGGTTGTGTGAATGCACAGATGACCACTCGAAGAACTACAGTTACAGGTAAGCAACCTGTCCTTCTTCTTCGTGGTCTCTGTGCATCACACACATATGGGTAGATTAGCAAGCTGACTTACCGGAGGTGGGTCGGTGTCGGTAGTCAGATGGTGACCGAAGACAGGACCGCCCTGCCGAATGCGTTCTGCTGTCTGGCTCGAACATCGAGGCGGTAATGCTGGATGAAAGTAGAGGGGGTAGACCAGGTCGCCGCCCTACATAAGTCCAGTAAGGGAATGCCTTTTCCGAAGGCTGTCGAGGTCGATAGAGCCCTGGTTGAGTGGGCTATTACGGACCCTGGTAGAGAACGTCCAGCTAATTGGTAGGCAAGTTCGATAGTGTCCACTATCCAAGAGGATAGCCTTTGCTTGGATACAGAGAGGCCCGATTTAGGGGGGCCGTAGCACACAAAAAGTTGATTGGTCTTCCTTATCGATTCCGTACGGGCTTTGTAGAATAGTAGGGCCCGTCGGACGTCGAGGCTGTGCATCGACCTCTCGATCGTTGACGATGGGGACGGAAAGAACGTTGGTAGAATAATGTCCTGTCCTAGGTGAAATTCTGACACCATCTTCGGTAAGAAAGTTATGTCATGTCTTAGGACGACTTTATCCTTGTGGAAGGTTGTGTAAGGTGGGTCCACTCGGAGAGCGTGCAGTTCACTCACTCTTCTTGCCGAAGTAATCGCTATTAAGAATAGTGTTTTGAACGATACCAGTCGCAGGTCTGCTTTAGCCATGGGCTCGAACGGTGGCTTTGTCAGAGCATTCAGGACCAAGGGTAAATCCCAACCTGGGACTATGTTGCGGACTGGAGGTCGAAGATTTTTAAGCCCCTTCAAAAATTGCTTGATTAATGGATGTACAAATAAGGACGTCCCCGTTGAGGTAGTTCTGTGCGCTGTTAGAGCTGCTAGATAGACTTTGATTGATGAGAATTTCAGGCCACGGGTCATTAGCGAGTGGAGGAAGTCGAGAACGGTCGAGATCGAGCAAGTCATTGGGTCTTTGCCTAAAGGTGAGACGAAATTAAGAAAAGCAGTCCATTTCCTGGCGTAGGAGAGCCTTGTGGAAGGCTTCCTTGCTGCTAAGAGGATCTCCTTCACCGCGTCCGATAGGTCTGTATCCGCTGCTATCTGATTCTCCAGGCCATTAAGTTTAGAGAACGTAGGTTGGGGTGAAACACTTTGCCTTTGTGTTGTGTTAGTAGATTGTCCTGTAGTGGTAATGGGAGATAATCTCCCTGTGAGAGGTTGAGCAGATGTGCAAACCAAGGTTGACGCGGCCACCGCGGGCATACTAGGATGCAGTTGGTTCCGTCCCGAGCTATCTTGGCGATCACACGTGTAAGAAGTGGAATTGGGGGGAATAGGTAGTAGAAGTCGCCGCTCCAGGTCATCAGGAAAGCATCGGTGATCGAATTCGGGTCCGAGGCTGCCCTGCTGCAGAACATGGGGCACCTTGTGTTTTCGCTGGTGGCGAATAGGTCTATCCTCGGATGACCCCAGCGTTGGAACAGTGAGTTGGTCACTTTCCTGTCCAGCGTCCATTCGTGCGATTGCATCGACACGCGACTCAAAGTGTCTGCAAGTACATTGGATTTTCCTGCGATGTGGATCGCCACAAAGGACATTCCTCGAAGTAGAGCCCATTCGTAGAGCTGCATGGTCAGTCTTGTGAGGCGCGTCGATCTCGTGCCGCCCTGTTTGTTTATGTACGCGACCACCGTAGTGTTGTCGGTCACGACTTGAATGTGGCAGTTCGAGAGATATTGCTCTAAGGCTTGTAACGCTTTCCAAACGGCCATCATTTCCAGCCAGTTGATGTGTTTGGAAGCTTGTGTGGACGTCCATGTGCCTTGTACGACGTGATCGCCTGAGTGGGCCCCCCATCCCAGCAACGATGCATCCGTTGTTAATATGCGGTTCGGTACCGGAGAATGGAACGGTATGCCCGCGTTCAGGTTCGACTCCTGTTGCCACCACCTCAAGGACTCTCTTACGGCTCGAGGAAGATATAGGCGGACGGATGATTTGTCTTTCTCTGGTTTGAACTGCTTGATGAACCATGTTTGAAGGGGTCGCATGCGAAGCCTCGCATATCGTACGACCGCAATTGTTGAGGCCATATGTCCTAGTAGGCGTTGAATCGTATGAGCGGAGCATATTGGCTGCTTTGAGATCTTTTTTGCGAGTGTCCTTACTTGACGCACTCTGTCGTTTGGTAGATAAGCCCGACCTTCGAAGGCGTTTAGTTTCGCGCCGATGTACTGTATCTCCTTTACTGGTTGAAGGACCGATTTCTCCACATTCAGGCAGAGTCCCAGGTCCTCTAGGAGGTACAGTGTCTCTTCCAGAGCGTGTTGGAGCTCACGTTTTGATTGAGCCACTAGTAACCAGTCGTCCAGGTACGGGAAGACGGTGATGCCTCTTGCCCGAAGACTTGCACAAACCACAGCCATGCACTTCGTGAATACCCTCGGCGCGGTGGAAAGTCCGAATGGAAGAACCACGAACTGGAAGGTGTCGTCTCCTACTCGGAACCGAAGGTATTTTTGGGTGTCCTCGTGGATGGCGATGTGGAAGTACGCATCCTTGAGGTCGATGGATGCAAACCAATCGTTCCTTCGGAGTAGTGGAAGAAGCGATTGGAGTGTGACCATACGAAATCTCTTTGGTGGGATAAAGAGATTTACTGTGCGAAGGTCCAGGATCGGTCTGAGTCCTCCTCCTTTTTTCTTCACGATGAAGTACCTGGAGTACAGGCCGTCCTCCAAGTTTTCTGCGGGAACCGGACGTATTGCTCCTTTTTGCAGGAGGTTTGACATCTCTTCTAAGAGCACTCGAGTTGGACGGGTGGTCTTGATCCCGAGAAAAGGAGGGAGGACTCCGAAGTCGATCCTGTAGCCGTGTTCTACTATGCTCAACACCCATCGATCCGTCGTGATGGTCCTCCAGGACCGGAGGTGTTGGTGGAGCCGGGAGCCGAAGAGAGGTGCCTGAGGTGGTGGAGACGAGGCAATCGGTCTGCTGGTATCGAGAGCAGGCTGGACTGGAGGAGACAAGTCGGTCGGGCCGGGGACGGAGTCAAAGGCGCCGTCGAGTGAAATCGCCCCCCCTCCGCGAGCCCCTCGAGCGCTGTTGAGGGTACGAGCGTTGTGGAGCCTGCGGCTGTGGGGCTTGAGGCCGACGATTCCCACCCCGATATTGTCCAGCTGGTTGATATTGTGAGGAGGGGTATGGGAATCGGGACCATCGTCTTGGCCTGAATTGTTGAGATGGGGGCTGGCGGACAAGTCCCATCTTCTTGGCCGTCGCTAGAGCCTTTTGAGCGGAGTCGAGGGAGTCATCCGTGGTGGCGTTGAACAACCCTTCTCTGTCAAATGGCAGGTCTTGTATCTTCGCTCTATCATCGGGAGTCAGATTGGTAGAGCGAAGCCAGGCATGTCTCCTCAGAGCCACGGATCCTATCATCGACCTAGCGTGGCTATCGACCTGGTGGCGGGCCGTGTTCATCTGAAGGGCACCGATACTGGTTGCCTCCTTGATGTATTGCGCCGCCAGGTCTCTTTTGTCGTCCGGCAGATAATCACAGAGGTCTCCCAGCTTCTCCGTGATGAACATCTGGTATCTAGCTAGCAGCGCCTCATAGTTAGATACCTTCAGCCCGAGGGAAGACGAGGAATAGATCCTACGGCCGTAAGAATCTAATGTCTTACCCTCTTTGTCTGCCGGCGTCGTATGCTGTCTTCCCCCACGAGACTGCGCTGACTTAACTATGAGCGAGTTCGGGGTCGGATGGGAAAACAGGAATTTAGCTCCTTCTTCCTGGATTTTGTACATTGACTCCAGCCTCTTAGCTGTTGGTTTCGTAGAGGCCAGGAGTTTTCCAGGTCTCCTGCACCGTCTCCAGCAGTGTTGGCAGGAAGGGAAGGAGCAGGTGGTTGGACTGAGTAGACTTCAGGACCGCGTAGATGTCGTCCTTTGCTTTTCCTTTCGCGGTTTTTGCCTCCACTCCTAGGGCTGTCACCATCCGGCTGACATGCTCTGAGAAGCTGCCCATGTCTTCCGAAGGGGAGATCGCTTCCTTGGATTCCACCCGTGCGTCTGGTGAGGTGGAATGGGAGGAGGAGGCCACTGAGTCCGAGTCCGATACGTACGCCGATCCCGACGACGAACGGGTCGCGACGACAGGGGCGAGAATCGTCTGGGCAGTCGAGGTCGAGGCGGTCGGTTGGACTACGGTCTCGACGGGTGCCCGGAATACAGTTGTACTCTGCCTTGGCGTAGGAGATCTAGATCTATGTCTGCGCTCTCGAGGTGGGGAGCGTCGGTGCCGGTAGTAATGATCGCGCCTCCTCCGTTCCGGTGAGCCTTGAGATCGGGATCTGTAGCTCCTAGATCTCGAGTCCGAATAAAAGGAGCCCAACCACGACCTGTCATCGCGGCGACGGGAGTAGACTGATCGAGAGGCAGAATCCCTCGAGGTCGAATCGCGGCTTCGGTATCGGGGAGAGCGTGATGGTCTGTGCGCCCTCCGCTCCTCCTTAGCGTATGCTGCTGGGGGCGAGAGACGTGGTGGAGGACCCCTCGAGCCCGAACGGGGTCGATCCATCGATGGCGAGGCCACAATTTCTCCCTCCGACAGGGAGGTGGTTATAGTCGGCGGTTGCTTGTTTGGGGTTTTCGAACCCGATTCTCGATCTCGAGGAGACGTCGTCGAGATCGGTGGAGACTGGGGGGCAATCGGTCCCGTAGCTCGATCCCGAGCCCCAGTCATCGCCGACATTAGTAGAGCCGTGCGCTCTGAGACCTTCATGGCGGCTGAGGTAGAAGGCTCAGCGTCTTTACTAGGCTTGTCCGCCATTTTCTTTTTCAGGCGTTCCGCCTTATCTTTATGGGCCTTTTTCGCCAACTTTTTTGCCGCAGAAGTGTCTTTTGACGGCTTCTTGGCTGACTGGGATCCCCCAGGTTTCTCCTCCGGATCGGGCCCTTTAGCTGACAGAGACTGCTCCCACAGGAGAGCTCGCAGCTTAGTTTGGCGCTGTTTCCTGGCCTGTTTTGTAAAGGCCTGGCAGTCCTGGCAGGTCTCCATTTTATGGCCTTGCCCCAGGCAAAGCAAGCACAGCAGGTGCTTATCAGCGGGTGGGATTTTTGTCCCACACCGCTGGCATTTTCTAAAAGGTGCCTTCAGAGGCATAGTTAGAATTATAAAGAAGAGATTAGGAGATAGGTGGATAAGATCGGGGGAGAGATACGGGTATAGTAAGAGTTTTTTTGTAATAATTTTTTTTTTTTTTTTTTTTTTTGAAAAAGAGATAGATTAGTCGAAGGAAGAAAAGAGAGAAGATTCGTAAGGAAAAGGGATAGGAAAAAAGGCTAACTCAGCTATTAAGCGACTCCGGAGAGAGGATAGAAGAACCCGACGACTACACTGCAATGGCGGTCGAAGAGGAACTGAGGAGATGGGCGGGAGCCGCGCTAAGGGACACGCGCGGGGGGAGGGGCTCCCGCCCAATTCACCTCAGCTTTGGAAGTTTCCCGAACGATCTCAGCGCAGGCGCAGAGAACCCATATGTGTGTGATGCACAGAGACCACGAAGAAGAACTAAAGGGAACCTTCAGGTATCTAGGCAGAATCTCTCTGAATCCTTGTTGTTAGGGGTTGGCAAACTGCAGGTGGGGGCAACTGACTTGATGCCCTTCTTGTGGGCTTCCCTGACATCTGACTGGCCTGACAAATGCTGGACTAGCTGGACGTGCCTTGGACTGTGCCAGCAGAGCTGTACTTAATAAGCGTTGTGCCAAGTGGCCACAGAGATGTGCCAGCGTCTCCTGCAGAATTGCCAAGGAAGTCGGAGTGCAACTCTCAGGCCCTAGGCCGAGCAGGTTGTGAATGCGTCTTGATTCCTTGGCCCATTACATGTCACCTGAGGAAGTGCTTTGGCCAAAGGCTTGATTTGTTTGAACATGGGAAATAATTTTAAGGTCTGTTGGCACCTTCCGCTGGTGAACCAATATTACTATTAGGCATCACGTTACCGGACATATTCAGAACTACTGTTAGAGATGCGCCTGCGTGGGATGGGGGAGCAAATTTGAGAACTGTGGACTGATCACGGAAAAGGCCGTTAAGGAGGCACATGGTAGAGGGTTACAAAATTAACTTTGTAATTTTGCTTTGCAGTGGTTTCGCTCCTACTTGGCCGGCCGATTCCAGGTGGTGGTGCTGGGAATTATTGCTCTGCGCCATGGCAATTATGCCATGGAGTACCGCAGGGCTCCATTTTATCCCCCATGCTTTTTAACATCTACATGAAACCGCTGGGATAGGTCATCCAGAGGTTTGGGCTGAAGTGTCACCAATATGCGGATGACACTCAGCTCTACCTTTCTTTTTCATCAAATTCAGGTGAGGCAGTGGCTGTTTTGAATCAGTGTCTGGGCCTGGTAATGCACTGGATATGGGCCAATAAATTGAGGCTCAATCCAGACAAGACAGAGGTGCTGTTTGTGGGCGGTTCATCTGTCCGGAGGGATGATACTCAACCTGTCCTAGCTGGGGTTGCACTCCCCCTAAAGGACAGGGTTCGTAGTTTGGGGGTGCTCCTGGACTCCAAACTGTCCCTGTAGTCACAAGTAGACTTGGTGACAAGGAGCGTCTTTTATCAGTTTAGGCTGATTTACCAACTACAACCCTATCTGGGTTGTAATAAATCATCATCATCATCATCATCATCATCATCATCATCATCATCATCATCATCGTTGTCGTCGTGAAGGACTGCCAACCGGTCCTTTACTCAAGACGAGAGATCAAAGGTGCAAAACTGCCAGCCTTAGCTCTGCCGTCTTGACTGGGCCTTGCCCTTAGTCTATACACCGGATTTAGCACTGAACCACAGAGGAATCACACACACCATGGGAGGTAAAACCAGGAAAGTTTATTCAAGGTAAAGAGATTACAATAAAAGGTGGGGAATGAGGGAAGAGGGAGAAATCTGGGGAGACACTTTGGTATACACAAGTAGAGCTACAAAACAACAAAACTAGTCCCTTACTATATAAATACCCAGGAACTTACTCCTTGCCTGGGGATTGGTCTTCTTTAGGGCTTGCCTCAGCAAAAAGCCCTACTCCGTGGTCCTTCGTGTCCAGACAACAACTCAAACCAGAAGCCACAGCTGGAGGTATGGATTCCCCCCCACCCCTCCTTTCAGCAGCCCAGCTGTCTTTGTCCAATCAGGATGAACTTCATCTGGGCTAGGTAGGGGAGAGGTGGCTCCTGGATTATGACTAGAGTGCTTGGGCCGCATTTGCATGCGAGTACTTAGGCACAGGGACATCAAAGGGAAGCTATGCACATTTGGCAAGAGACTCTGACACCTAGTACATTTGCATCATGAGGCCCCCCAGCCTCTAGCTGGGATTACACTTGTTTACACGTGTGTTATTTATTTATTATTTATATTTATTTATCGCCCATCTGACCAGCCACCGGCCACCCTGGGCGATGTACATAGAATAAAAACAATAAAATACATTTAAAACAGTATAAAAATTTTAAAATCTTAACCCACCCCATATTCCCGACAGCCAGGTTTTTAATGAGCGGCAGACGCTCAGCAGAGAGGGGGCATGGCGGAGGTCACTTGGGAGAGATTTCCACGGTACAGGGGCTGCCACAGAAAAGGCCCTCTTCCTCGTCCCCACCAGTCTAGCTGCTCTGGCTGAAGGGACAAGGAGAAGGCCGTCCGTGGCAAATCTTGTTGAGTGGCCCACTTGGTGTTGCTGAAGACGCTCCTTGAGATAGACTGGACCGGAGCCGTATAGGGTTTTAAAGGTCAAAACCAACACCTTGAATTCGGCTCGGCAAGCAACTGGTAGCCAGTGCAACTCCTTCAGCACTGGCGCGTGATGTGATCCCGCCGGTGGCTGCCTTTAACCAGGCGAGCCGCCGCGTTCTGTACCAACTGTAGCTTCCAAACCGTCTTCCAGGGTAACCCCATGTACAGCGCATTACAGTAGTCTAGGTGAGAGGAAACCAAGGTATGAACCACTGATGGGAGCAGGTGATTAGGAAGGTAGGGGCACAGCTGCTGTATCAGATGGAGTTGATACAGCACCGCCCGGTTCACCGCGGACACCTGAGCCTCCATGGACAGCTGGGAGTCTAGAATGACCCCCAAGCTGCGGACCTGGTCCTTCAGGGGTAGATGTACCCCATTCAGCACCAGGTCAACATCCCCTAACCTCCCCTTGTCCCCCACCAGAAGTACCTCGGTCTTGTCGGGGTTCAGTTTCAGCATGTTCCTTCCCAGCCAGCCACTGACTCCAGGCACTTGGACAGGGTCTCAACGGCCAACCTCAGTGAGGACTTGAAACAGAGGTAGAGCTGCGTGTCACCCGCATACAGATGACACCGCACCCCAAACCTCCTGATGATAGCTCCCAGCGGCTTGAGGTAGATGTTGAATAACATCGGGGAGAGGATGGAACCCTGCGGCACTCCACAAGTGAGCAGCTGAGGGTCCGAAGCCTCCTCCCCGAGAACTACCCTCTGGTACCTTCCACAGAGGAAGGACCGGAATGACTGCAATACAGGGCCTCCCATGCCCAACCCCTCCAGGCGGTCCAGGAGGATACCGTGGTCAACGGTATCAAAAGCTGCTGAGAGATCGAGGAGGACTAGAAAGGAGCACTCGCCCCTATCCAAAGCCCTCCTCATATAATCCACTAAGGCGACCAAGGCCGTTTCCATCCCATGTCCAGACCTGAAGCCCGACTGGCATGGATCTAAATAATCGGCTTCATCCAAGTGTGCCTTCAACTGAGCACCCACCACCCGCTCGATCACCTTGCCCAGAAATGGTAAATTGGAGACTGGACGAAAGTTGTTTAGATCCTGGGGATCCAAGGAGGGCTTCTTTAGAAGCGGTCTTATTACTGCCTCCTTGAGGGCTGATGGCATCACTCCCTCCTGGAGGGAGGCATTCACCACCGCCTTGATCCCCTCACCCAGTCTCTCCCTACAGCTCATGATGAGCCAGGACGGGCAAGGATCAAGCAAGCAGGTGGTCGGCCTCACAGATGAAAGCACCTTGTCCACTTCATCAGAAGGAAGAAGCTGGAACTGATCCCAAAAAATCGGTCTGCCATTGGCCTCCTCCCGCTCACTCCGTGTCCACAACGCATGATATCCCACTCCGATCGATTTTATCTGCTAAGTGCTTCGCTAAAGCCTCACAGGAGGCTTTTGACTGTTCCAGTGGGTCCGGAGTGACTGGACCAACCAGACTCCGGACCACTTGGAACAGCCTCCTGGGGCAGCACTCCGCAGACGCAATGGAGGCAGCATAGAAATTCTTTTTTGCTGCCTCCACCGCCACCCAGTAGGCTGAAGATGCAGCTCTAACCCATGTGTTGGAGAAGGGTCGGCTTTTCTTCACCACCACCATCACCATCATCTGGGCAGGCAGAGCCTAGCAACAGTGATCCATGCTCTGGTAACCTCTCGTTTGGACTACTGTAATGCGCTCTACGTGGGGCTGCCTTTGAAAACGGTCCGGAGACTTCAATTGGTTCAAAACAGAGCAGCAAGGCTGCTAATGGGGACTGGCCGACAAGAACATATTATGCCAGACTTCTATGATTTGCATTGGCTACCAATTGAAGTCTGGGCCTGATTCAAAGTGCTTACATTAACATTTAAAGCCCTAAACGGTTTGGGGCCAGGTTACCTGAAGGAACGCCTCATCCCATACGTGCCTGCCCGAACCCTGAGATCTTCTTCAGAGACCCTTCTCAGAGAGCCCCCTCCAAAAGCTAGGAGGGTGGCTACTAGGGGAAGGGCCTTCTCAGTTGTGGCACCCCATCTTTGGAATCAGCTCCCCAAAGAGGTGCACCTGGTGTGTACCCTCTATTCTTTCAGGTGCCAGGTAAAAACCTGTTAATTTGCCCAACATTTTAATGGCTGATTTTATCTATTTTATTATCACCACTGTACCTCTGAATTGAATTTATTTTGGCTGCTTGGATTTATCATTTTATATTTTAATATGTCTGTATTTTTATCTTATTATTGTTGATGCATTTGTTTTAGGATGATTGCATTTATTTGTTGCTTTGTTTTGTAAACCACCCAAGGAGCCTTTTGGCTGATGGGCGGTGAATACATATATTGAATAAATAAATTACACAAGGCTGGAGAAAGGGGAGCTGGAAACATTTTATCCCCTTCTCGTAACGCTAGAACCCACCCCAGGGTCATCCAGTCACCGTGAAGGTGGATGGAAATTTAGGACAGACAAGTTCTTCTGACAATGTATAAATAAATAATGGAATTCACTACCCCAAGGTGTGGTGAAGGTAACTAACCTCCATGTTCAGGGGTGATGTGCCTCCATGTGTCTCTTACTGGAGAGCAACAATGGGAGAAAGTGATGACCCTTACATCCTGCATGCAGGCTTCCCAGAGGTGTCTGACTAGTCACTGAGGGAAACAGAACGATGGATCCCATCCAGTAGGGCTCCTTTTAGAATAATAGAGCCTCCACCACCTTGTTGTGACATGTAGCACAAACACCAGCTGTGGCACATTGTTGACATTTGTAAAAGTACAGAATGGCTGAAAAACAAGTCATGTTTAGTCTTCTACTTCCTGGCCCTTTCTCATGGGCAAAGTAGGTGTGAAAGAAATACGAGCTGGTCACATGGTTTGTACTTTCTGGTGACGTACTGATTTGTTAGCTTTCTGTTCTGTAGCCATTTTGGAGAGAGATGGAATTGCTTCTTCTTCTCTCTGTTGCTCTGACTAATGCTTGCTGGACTTGCAATCATGTAACGTCTAAAGCTGAGGTGGAGTGAAGCTCAACTTGCTCCACTGGATTAATGCTTGCTATGCATTGTTCTCTGCACATGGACTGTAATGTAGGAGATGTAAACTCTGTAGGATATACTTGCTATAGTAATAAACAGGTAGAGCAAATAACCTGTGAAGTCTACGGAGTTATTTCCTTATTACTGGGTTCTGCAGGAGGAGGTTGAACTGGCTGATATCCGATACGCTTGGAATGCTGCGTGGAGTGGGAGAGACAGGTCTGGACTTCTGTGTGTAGATTTATGGGCAGCTGCACACAGGAATAGGATTTTAAATCTTCCATCTCACACAAATAAAGCGCTCTGTTTTTCCACGAGGCCGGCAGGCCTTCAGGGTGGGTTATAACACCTTCACACCTTCCTAAACTGGCTGTCCCACCATCCAGCTGTTCTTCCTAGCACTTAAGTCAACTGTCAACATTCTTTTTCTTGTAATTTTAACCCATTGGTTCAGGTCCTACCCTCTGGGGCAACATAAAACAAATTTGCTCCATCATCTACGTATGTGACAGATATTTTGTGGAGAAAGCCTGACACGAGTCTGCACGCACACACACACGCACACGCACACACACACACACACACACACACACACAGTCTCCGCCCAAGGGAGGGGGGCGAGGAAGGGGGAATGAAGTCACAGGAGAAGTAGCCAGACAGACCGTCATCCCCAACAAAGAAGAGTCTCGGTGGAGATCCACAAAACCCAAGGAAGGCCCATCAAGAACCATCAAACTATCAGGGCAGTCTCAAAGAGCTGTAAAGTACCAGTACGTCACCTTCTTCCCGGGCAGGAATAAGCCCACCTGATACGAAGGGGCAGGCATAAGCCCCCACCTGACCTGGAGGGTGGGGAGAGCGGGAACTCAGGGGTAGAAAACCCCTCTCCCTTCCGGTAAAGGGTTGTTGGGAACCCAGGGTACTTCGGAACCAGATTTGTTCCCCAGGCGGCAGCTGGAGTAAGCCATTCCCATCCCCGGATCGGCCGATTCGGAGCCAGACTGAAATTGACTAGCATAACGTCTTTGATCTGAGGTAACTGACTAGTTCCAATGCGCTAGCCTGGGAGTCTGTTTCATTGGTTGTGTTGACATTGTAGTATTCCTAGAAAGCTGTTAGTTCCGCTCCATATCTTGTGTAAACAAATAAAAGCCTTATTTGGTCATTTAAAGGGCTCTGGTTTCCTCTTGTGTGCGCGAGCCTCCCGGGCGGTCTCCAGCGCTTGTACGGGCTGTAACTCAGTGCCGGTTAACCCGTTAAGCGCCGAATCACGCTTAAGGATCCTGTTAGTGATCCTTCACATGGTGGCAGACGACGGGACAATTGGAAACTATAGTTAACGGACGGAACTAATAGGGTCTAGGACAGGCTAGCGGATTACTGGAAAGTACTCAGACCAAAGTAATGAATAGCCTGAGCCAGGAACAGCTTGAGCTAGGGAGCAGTCCAGAGACCCCAACCAGAGAAGGGAGCCAGGTCTCCACAATGGAGTGGGTAGTGCGGCCGAAGATTACACACCAAGAGGGGGAGGGAGCCCCCTCATCCTCGCTGGCGGGGCAGGGACCCAAGCAATGGGGTTGCCCCAGTCTTACGAGTAGCCTCAGGAGAGGCGAAAGGAAGGACCCCGAGTTAGAAGACCTCAACGGAGGGGTTGCTGGGGGAGCCATAGGAGGAGGTTTAGATGCCCTCTTTCCCCAACTTAATTGGCAGCAGACCAGGGAGGTGATGCAACATCAACAAGAAATGATCCAGCATCAGCAAGCGGCGCTGCAGATGCAGCTAGAGTTGGCAAGGCTGACCGCGAGCGCCGGACAGGGGGGACCCCCTATACCCCAGAGTGGGAGCACTCCGACCCCTAAATGGGACCGGAAACAATTCCCCACCTACAAGCCCGGGCAGGACGTGTTGATCTTCTTCACCCTGTTCGAAGCTGCCTGCCTGGAACAGAAGGTGCCGGACAATTGGCGAATGTCCGCCTTGAGGACTCAGGTCAGCGGGGAACTGGCTGATCTCTTGGGCATTCACACCCAAACTGCCCCTTTGGACTATGTTGCATTTAAGGAGGCTGTGAGGGAGCGGTTTGCCCTCACAGCCGAACACTGTCGCCGTAAATTTCATTACGGGCAGCCTTCCCCAGGGGACACGTATGCCTCCTGGATGGCGCACCTGGGGCAGGTCTGGGATGCGTGGATTGGAGCCACCGGGAGAACCACCTTGGTGGAGGTGCGGGAGCTCCTGATCCAGGAACAATTTTGTGCCACTATCCCAGAGGATTTGGCTACGGCGGTGAGGGACCGGGACCCCCCAAACTGTCGGGAGATGGGCAAGTTGGCAGACCAAATGGGGCTGTATCGGCAGCCCAAAGGAGTGAAGGGGGGCAACCTCAGTCGTGGCAGGGCCAGAGGGAGCGCGGAGAAGGGCAACCCCAAACCTCGGGAGGGAGCCCCAAGCAAGCCCAAAGAGAGCCCCAGCGCCAGTGGCTGTTTTTACTGCAAAGAACCGGGTCACCTCAAGAGGAGTTGCCCCAAGCTCCTCGCAAAGAACCGCAACTCCAAAACAGCCCCGGGCAAGGTGGGAAGGATGCTCGCTCCAGAGCCCCGTGAACCGGAGGAACACGAGGAGGATCAGCAATCGGTCTCGTCCCTAGAGGAAGAAGTAGAGGATGTGGCGTGGTCCCTGAGGAGCGGAGGACAGCATTCCCTAGGGGCCATCTCGCAAGCATCCCTGATGCGCATTGCCTCGCTGGAGCAACTGCGTTGGAGCCAGAGCAAATTCTGTGAGTCCATCTCTGTGAACAATGTTTCCCATGTGGGGTATAGGGACACCGGGGTGGACATAACTGCTTTACCTCGGAGTAAGGTAAAGAAGAGACAGCTGTTAAAAGGCCGTACCTGTGCCATAAAGCCCTATAACTCCCCCAACATAGCTGTTCCCCTTGCCCGGGTCTAGGTCAAGTACAAGGGATGGGAAGGGAAGATGGATGTTATAGTACATGGACAACAAGAATGGGGGGATCATCATTGGGAACGACATTGCGTTCCGGGCTGCCCAGGTCAAGGTGGGGGTGGTGACACGACGTCAGGCCAAACAAGCCCCTGCCCCACAGCCTCCCAGCCCCCCGACTCCCCATCCCGGTCGCGGTAAAGTGACCCCGGCAACTGACTGTTCTCCGCGCTCCCCTCTGCTTCGGGGAGGGAAGAGGACCAAGGGGGGTTCGCCCCAATGGCCCGAGATTTTGGGACTCAAAAGGTGTTCCAAGAAGAGCAGCAGCGCGACCCGTCCCTCCGAGAATGCAGGGATCGGGCCAGTCAAGTGTTGGGGGCTGGGGACCAGTCAGAACGGTTTTTGTGGGAGGCAGGAGCCCTTTACCGAGAGTTCTGTCCAAAAACCGAACTGGGTCCCCAGCCAAAGAAAAGACAATTAGTTGTGCCTGCAAGGTACCGCCAGGCTGTACTGCAGTTGGCCCACGACGTAGCTTGGGGGGGTCACTTGGGACAGAAATGGACATTAGCGAGGGTGACAGAGGGGTTTTACTGGCCCATGGTGGCAAATGAAGTCCGAGAATATTGCCGGTCCTGCGATGTCTGTCAGTGGGTGGGGCATAACCGGGACCACCCGAAAGCCCCCCTTCAACCCCTACCCATTGTGGGCACCCCTTTTGAAAGGATAGGGTTGGACATTGTGGGACCCTTGAATCCCCCCACCAAGACGGGGAAGAAGTTTATACTGACTGTTGTTGACTTTGCCACTCGCTATGCCTAGGCTTTTGCCCTAGCCTCCATCTCCGCTACCAGCCTGGCTAAGACTCTCCTTTCTCTTTTCGCCCGCCTAGGAATGCCCCACACGGTGGTTTCGGACTGTGGCACGGGATTCGTGTCCAAATTGTTTTTAAAAATGTGGGAATTGGGGTGTGTGGAGCATCTGACTTCGGTGCCATATCATCACGAGACAAATGGGCTGGTGGAGCGGTTCAATCAGACTCTGGAGAAAATGATCAGAGCTTATGCGGCTAAGCACCCCGGGACTTGGGATCAAGCTCTCCCCTACCTGTTGTTCGCGTACCGGGACTCCCCCCAGGAGAGCCTGGGATTCTCCCCCAACGAACTGATGTTTGGGAGGGAGCTAAGGGGACCTTTGGCTCTTTTACGGGCGGAATGGGAGGGGGTTGCAGCAGAGTCCTCCATGCCGGTGCATACCTTCATGCAACACCTCTAGACTGTCCTTCGGGAGGTGCGGGAGACGGCACAACAGCATCTCGGAGCAGCACAACAGCGGCAGAGCGCGTGGTACAACCGGACGGCTGTGCCATGGACTTTCGAAGTGGGGGACCAGGTGTTGGTACTGCGCCCCCAAAAAACAGACAAATTGTGCTTGAAATGGGAGGGTCCGGGGACCGTGATTGGAAGGTCGGGGGAGGTGAACTATCAAGTGGCTTTTCCTGGACAGCCGGGGAGGCAAAGGGTATTTCACGTGAATATGTTAAAATTGTATGTAGAACGGGGGACGAAGGTGGGGGGAGTGCAGGAATGTGTGGACCAAGGAACCTCTGACGGGGATTTGTTAGCCGAATGGGGGGAAGGGGGAGGAATGGATGAGATCCAATTGTCTCCCTCTCTGTCGGAACAGCAGCGGAGGCAGATTATCCAGGTCTTAGAGGACTTCCAGCCTATGTTCTCTGACCGTCCGGGATGCACCACACTCACGCAACATACCATTGACACGGGGAATAGCCCCCCTATACAGTCCCTACCCTACCGGGCGGTAGGGCCCCATACCCAGGTCATTGCCGATGAAGTCCAAGCCATGTTGGATCTTGGAGTCATTGTCCCCAGCTCTAGCCCCTGGTCCTCCCCTATAGTGTTAGTAGCCAAGAAGGATGGGGGTGTTCGGTTCTGTGTGGATTACCGAAGAATAAACAAGGTGACTGTCCCTGACCCATACCCCATCCCCAACATGGATGTGCTGTTGGAACGGCTAGGGGGGGCCAAGTACATTACTACCCTGGACCTGACGAAGGGTTATTGGCAGGTCCCGCTTGATTCGGATGCTGCCTTGAAATCCGCTTTTGTAACCCCCCTGGGGTTGTTCCAATTCACCACCCTACCTTTCGGAGTATGGAACGGTCCGGCTACCTTCCAGAGGCTGGTGAATGGGATGCTGAATGGGTTGGGGGAGTTCGCCTGTGCATATCTGGACGATATCGCCATTTTTAGTTCCACCTGGGAACAGCATTTGCAACATGTCCGCCAGGTATTTCAGAGGATTCAGGACGCCGGGCTGACTGTGAAGGCTAAAAAGTGTCAGGTTGGGCGGGGGGAGGTGGAATATCTAGGACATAAGGTGGGGGGAGGTAGTGTCAAGTAGAAGCCAAGATAGAGTCGGTCCGCACCTGGCCCCAGCCCCAGAGGAAGCAGGTGCAGGCTTTTTTAGGGCTGGCTGGCTATTATCGAAAATTTGTGCCCCATTTTAGCCAGCTAGCCGCCCCTCTGACAGATTTGTGCAAGAAACGGCAACCCGTTAAGGTCCAGGGGTCAGCCGCTTGCCAGGCAACGTTCAAAGGGTTAAAAGCCTGCTTGATGGCAGCCCCTGTGCTGCAAGCACCAGATTTTGAAGCCCCTTTTGTCCTGCAGACGGATGCCTCGGAAGCAGGGATGGGAGCCGTCTTGCTGCAGGAGCAGCCAGGGCAAGGGCTGTGCCCTGTCGCCTATCTGAGCAAAAAACTTTTACCCCGGGAGCGGAACTTGGCCACTGTCGAGAAAGAATGCTTGGCAATAGTGTGGGCAGTGACCAAGCTTCGCCCCTATCTGTGGGGCCGCCGGTTCCTGTTGCAGACCGACCATTCCCCCTTGTGTTGGCTGGACAGGGTGAAGGGGTCCAACCAAAAGTTGTTGCGGTGGAGTTTAGCCCTGCAGGATTTTGATTTTTCAGTAGAACACATCAAGGGCAAGGACAACATCGTGGCAGATGGGTTGTCCCGGGCTTTCTCAGTAGGAGACAGTTAGATAGGGATTGGGGTGGTGGACCCTAATGCCATCTTTCCCCAAATGGGAGGGTGTGGAGGAAGCCTGACACGAGTCTGCACGCACGCACGCACACACACACACACAGTCTCCGCCCAAGGGAGGGGGGCGAGGAAGGGGGGATGAAGTCACAGGAGAAGTAGCCAGACAGACCATCATCCCCAACAAAGAAGAGTCTCGGTGGAGATCCACAAAACCCAAGGAAGGACCATCAAGAACCATCAAACTATCAGGGCAGTCTCAAAGAGCTGTAAAGTACCAGTACGTCACCTTCTTCCCGGGCAGGAATAAGCCCACCTGATATGAAGGGGCAGGCATAAGCCCCCACCTGACCTGGAGGGTGGGGAGAGCGGGAACTCAGGGGTAGAAAACCCCTCTCCCTTCCGGTAAAGGGTTGTTGGGAACCCAGGGTACTTCGGAACCAGATTTGTTCTCCAGGCGGCAGCTGGCGTAAGCCATTCCCATCCCCGGATCGGCCGATTCGGAGCCAGACTGAAATTGACTAGCGTAACGTCTTTGATCTGAGGTAACTGACTAGTTCCAATGCGCTAGCCTGGGAGTCTGTTTCATTGACAAACGCAGGAGTCAACTAAGGTTGTGTTGACATTGTAGTATTCCTAGAAAGCTGTTAGTTCCGCTCCATATCTTGTGTAAACAAATAAAAGCCTTATTTGGTCATTTAAAGGGCTCTGGTTTCCTCTTGTGTGCGCGAGCCTCCCGGGCGGTCTCCAGCGCTTGTACGGGCTGTAACTTAGTGCTGGTTAACCCGTTAAGCGCCGAACTCACGCAAAGGATCCTGTTAGTGATCCTTCACATATTTAAATATTTGAAACTGACTCTCCTATCACCTAATTGTCACTTCTCCAGGCTGAGCATTCTCCTTCCACCTTTCCTCATAAAATTTGGTCTCCAGCCGCCTCACCATCTTTATTGTTCTCCTGTTTATTGATATCCTCCTTAAACTGTGGTGCACAGAACTAGCACTCCAGGTGGGGTTTGCCCAAGCCAAAGTAGAATAGAGTGGCACTACTTCCACAACGAGGACACTCCACTGGCTGGGGAGGATGGAAGTTGATGTGCCACACATCGGGTGGACCCCAGCTTCTGTGTGTGTGTGTGTGTGTGTGTGTGTGTGTGGCTGCCTTAGATTCTTTTTACACATTCTGCTGTCGAACCAGGTGTCACCCACCTTGTACTTGTGCGCCTGACTTTTTGTACTTTAATGCAGAACTTTACATGCACCACTCTTGAAATTCATCGTGTTAGTTTTGGCCCAGTTCTCCAGCCAATCAAGATAATTCCAAATCTCACTTCTGCCTTGTAAAATACCACTCCTAGTTTGGTGTCATGTGCAAATTCGATTAGCATTCCCTCTACTCCTTCATTGACGTAATTTATTGTGGAGCTTTTGGGGGTTCCTGCATGCATGCATGCAGAAACATACACAAACACACACACACGTGCGCGTCTCCTCATGTGTAAACCAAGTGGGGGCTGGGAAGAAGCGAAAGGTGCATGGAACATGGGATGGGGCCTGCCGTCTGGAGGAGCCAGGCTGAGGGCGTTCATGTGTAAATGTAGTTCAAGCCATGACTCACGAGTTCCCTCCCCCTTGCCTGGCCAGTTCCCTCCCCCCTGCCTGGCCAGGTGAAGTTCAAATTGATTGGCTGAAGCAAGAAGGCTACAGAAAGGGGAGGGGGAAGAGCTATTTCCCCACGTGTAGCCTTTGTTCTTGGTCTTAGACCTTTTGGTAGCGTGCCTGGCATGGCAGCGCGCCAGCGAAGGGCCCAAGCCTTTAGGGCCCCCCCCCCTCAGGAATCGACCCCAGGCAGCCCTGGTAAAAATTGGCTGGTTTGAGGGCTCTAGAAAGGCAGGTCTTGTGGAGGGCTATTTATCTCGGACCTGCGGGTAGATAAAGTAGTTCCCCCCGGGCGGCAAGGCTGCGCTGGATCTAACCCTTGAAGAGAACACCCTCAGGTAACAGGTGTGTGTCTGAGAGATATTAAGGAATCAGGTTTTATTGTTTTGCAGCTTTACTGTGTACCAAAGTCTCTCTTTTGTGTGCTTCTCTTATTCCCTAATCTTGTTGTAAGATGCTACCAGAATAAACCATGTCTTGGTTTCACCCCAAATGGGTTTTGTAGTGCTCTGTGAGTTCAGTATCTAAATCCAGGTTACAGAGAAATTGAAGGCGAGTCCCTGAACAGAGATTCAAGTAGGGTTGCAAGGAGCTGACGCTTGGCAATCTGGTACCTTGAGATCTCAGAGGGTCTTGGTTCCTTCCTCCAGTAGGAAAGGGTGGGGGTGTGGCGGGCCAGCCAGCCCCCCCTTCCGGGCCACATGGTGGCAAGCGCTGGGATTCCTTTGAGTTAGGAAAGGGTGGAGGTCTGGCGGGCCAGCCAGCCCCCCCTCTTCCTCCACATTTATAAAGACGTTAAATAACACTGGGCCCAAGACAGAACTTTCACACAACTCAAATAGCTCTGAAGGCTGCTTTGGGCACTGCGGGGGGTGGGTCAGTCCTCAGAACCCAACACAAACAGCACACTCCCTTTCTTCCGAGTGCCCAGGAAAGGCCGCTCCTGCAAGACCCAGCACAAACTCCCAGCACACTGGCAGTGAAGGGGATGCACCATCTCTTCATTAGTGGCACACTCTGGGTAGTATCCAATGTTAGTCCTATGCAGAGTAGACCCATTGAAATGAATGGGACATGTTAGTCATGAATAATTTAAGTCCAATTGATTTCAATGGGTCTACTCTGCATAGGACCCACTGGCTCTGAGAGCCAGTGTGGTGTAGTGGTTAGAGTGTTGGACTGGGACTCGGGAGATCCGGGTTCTAGTCCCCGCTCAGCCATGAAACTCACTGGGTGACTTTGGGCCAGTCACTGCCTCTCAGCCTAACCTACCTCACAGGGTTGTTGTGAGGATAAAATGGAGAGGAGGATTATGTAAGCCGCCTTGGGTTCCTTGCAGGAAAAAAGGCGGGGTATAAATATAATAAATTAATAAATAAATTAATTAAAATACTCTGCGTAGGACTAACATTGACACAGCCCTGTTTATGCTGAGCTGGAAGCAGGAAATGCAAGGAGGTCTGGATGGGCACCTCCCAAGGACGCTGCCAGACTTGCACGGACTGGGCGACATGTGACCCGTAAGCCAGATGCTGTGCACCCTCGTCCTTACAGGATGACCAATAGCTATCTGCTTGCGAAGGGGTCTCTTCCTGCTTCTGGAAATTAGCAGACAGAGAAATGTACCATGTTGGATCTAATGCCAGTGCCTGTGATGCTGCTGCTTTGGTTTGCTTTATTGGATTTTATTTAGGAATGTTGCCTCAAAGCTGAGAGGGCACACAAATCCTCTAAATGAATAAGGTGATGGCAGAGCACAACAGCAGCAGCAGACTTCAACACACACACACACACACACACACGGCTCGTTTCTGAAGTAGATGCTTTTAAAAGTAAAGAACAGTAACATACAATTTCTCAGTACTATAAGCTTGATGGTTACAGAATTTGGAAATTCAGTTTCTTAAATGTTACTTATTCTGTGAGGAAAGGAAAACACAGGTCAAATCTCTTGGCTAAACCCTAGCAAGTGTCAGTTAACTGTAGAACTAGTCTGTCAGAGGAGTGGTAGAATGGAATTCTAATCTCTTGCTAGGCAAGGTCCAGCATTCCCTCCGGATACCACTAAGTGGTTTGCTCCACTGAACCCTGCCCCGACTTCACAGAGAAGCTTGGTTTCTGCCTTTGCCCTTTAACTAGCCTATCACAGTATATCTAAACCCTTTACTGGGCAGCCAACTTTTAAAAAATCCTCCCAGCAGTCGAGATGTCAACTCTGACATCTTCTCATCATTGCGTACTCCAACATAAGGTACATTTCATAGATTTCATAGATCATAGAGTTGGAAGGAGCCTACAAGGCTATCGAGTCCAACCCCCTGCTCAATGCAGGAAACTAGAGGAGGGGTCTCCCATCCAAGTAATAACCAGGCTTGACCCTGCTTAGTTTTCCACTCAGACAAGCTGAGCCAGCGTAAGCCAGGACTCGCAGATATGTATGGATATGACCTTGATATGATGTACTGCTTACCTGAATGCCAAGGGAGAGGGAGCCAGCTAGGCTTCCCCGTGTGTGTGTGTGTGTGTGTGTGTGTAGCAGTTACTTAATGTTGGCATCACTACCGAGTTGTGGCCGGAGGGGGGGGGGGATGTTGCAACACTGCCAGTAATGGATGCAGTGAGCAGGCAGGCTCACGCTGGGGAAGACAGCCCTCACGGAGCCTGGTCCCAGGCCATTTAGGCAAGTTGCGGGCTGTGAGCAGCAGGTTGTGAGGCCTGGAGTTGAGAGCGGGAGCTGTGACTTCCACTGACCTCGCAGCCCTAAGCAGGAATGGGGGCCAAAGAGCAAGGGGGAAGGGATGATGCTCACATACTGCTTTGAACTAACCAGCTGGTTCTTTGGCTGCGGGCTTCTAGTAGTTATGCTTAAAGCAGCCAAACCAAGTTCTCTTTCTTGTACAGCTGGGCAGTTCTCTGGGCAATGAAACCTACTCTCTCTCGCTGAAGAGAATAATCAATGTATGCAGATCACGTAGATGGGGTAGGGAGCTTTTTTCCTGTGGAGGTCTGAATGATTTTGGCTGAATTTTTTGGGGTCCGCATTCCAAAAGTGGGCAGAACCAGAGCCAAACGTGGGTGGAGCTACAATGACCTTTACCTTTGTTCAGAATGCTGTGGGGGAAGACATTCGTATCCAGGCGGTTTCCTTCTCCAGCTTGTGTGCAAGGTTCCCTCCATCAGCCTTGCAGTTGGGGGACGAGGCAGAATGGAATAAATCACATCCACAAACCAGAGCCGGGCCCGAAGTCCACTTTTTGCCCAGCGGCTGGACGTTCCCCACTCCTGACACGAATGCACAAATGCGTTGGGTACCCCCTTTTCAAGATGGTTCCCTCATTTTGACAATGCTGTTTTCGTCGTTCCAGGTGGCGAAGCCCCTCCAGCCACGGGGACAAAGCGCCGCAGAGCCCGCCCCCCTCCCAGGGAGCCGGAGGGACCCCCGCCCCCAGACAGGGCACCAACCCCTGAGCAGAGCCTGGGGCGGGGGCCGGGCGGTCGCGCTTTCCCGAGTGGCGGCGGGGCGCGGCGCCGGCGCCTTCCCCCCCCCCCCCAGCTTGGCCCGCGGCAGCCTTCGGGAAGGGCACGAGCACACGGACCGCAGGGCCGGGGGCCGCCTCCGCGCAGCATGCATGGCCGCACCTGACAGGGGGGCGGTGCTCGGCGCTGAAGAGGCTGCTCGTTCCCAGCGCTCTTAGCCACGATGGACCGGCAGGCCCGCCTGCGGAGGACGAGCAGCACGCCCCCCCCCCCCCCGGGAGGAAGGCCTCGCTTCGCGCCTTACGCTCCGGCCCTGCGCCGCCGCTCCTCGGAGGACGACGAGCGGGAATTGGAAGAGGCCGCGAGATGGCCCCTGCCCGCCACCGTCCCCTGGCGCCGCGGACCCTGGGAGTTGCCGTCCCGTCGGGGGCGCTGAGGAGGCGGTGTAAGGAGCGACGCCGCAGAACGACGCCAGCCTCACGTGGCCAGCGCGTGGGAGCGGCGTGCACGCGTGCGCACTGCGCCGGGAGCCGCGTGCTGGGCAGGTGCGCAAGGCGGGGGAGGCTCCGCGTCGCCTATTCCCGCCCAGCCGCTCGCGCGAGGCAGCCGGGCGGGCTCCCCGAGCGCGAGGTCTGCTCTGGTCGCCGCCATGTCCGCGTCGTCGATGTCACCGAGGAGGAGCCGCCGCCGGCCCGGCCGTGCCCCCCCCGCGGGGCGGATGGCCGCGGGATCGTGAGTGTCCGGGGCGCGGGTGGGGCAGGCGGCGGCCGTACGAAGTGCCGCGTGGCTCGCCCGGCCGGCCTCGCCTCACCCTCTCCCTCTCCCCTTGTGCCGCAGGGACCCGAGCAGCGCGGAAGACGGCGCGGCGGCCGACTCGGGCAGCGACTTCGAGGCGGCGCTGCTCGGCCAGGACAGGAAGCGGCGGGCCCGGCACAGGCTCGCGCCCCGGCGGAGCCCGGTAGGCCTCCCCTCCCCGCTCCCTGGGGGATGCCGCGCGGGCCTCCGCGCGCGTGACCGTCGTCTCTCGCTCTCCGCCGCAGGTGCGCAAGCGGCCGCGGAAAGGGGCGCCTGTCGCCGGGGCCCCCCGCCAGGCAGAGGCCGCGGAGCCCCCGGAGCCCCCCGACACTCTCTTCGAGGCGGTGCGCGCGGGCAGGAGCGCCACGGAGGTGAGAGCGCGCGCCGAGGCGGCGGCCCCGCAGGGACCTCTCCCGCCTTGCCGGCTGGGGCGGATGGAAGTTGTAGTCCAGCCCGTCTGGCGGGCCCCACGGCTGGACAAGGCTGCTCGCGCCGGAGGGCTCCCAGGAGAAAGCCCGGTGCCGGTTCTAACCCGGGAGAGCGGGGGTGGGTGGGTGGAGAAGCCAGCCCCTGGGGCCACCCGCAGGCAGCTGCAGCCGGGCCCAGCATCCGTGGCAGGCGGGCTTCAGGAGGCAGTCCTTCAGCCTGGCCACAGGCAGCCCGTCCAGCGGCTCTTGGCGGATCTGCGCTGGTGAGGATGCCCTGATACGGCCATATCGTCCTCTGGGACTTTTTATGGAATAGGAAGGGAAAGGATAGGCGCACCCACAAATTGTGCTCTAGAGTTAAGTCTCGGAAGAGTGCAGGCAAAAATATTATGGGATTTATTTTATTATATTTATGAATCGCCCATCTGGCCAGACATCCAGCCACTCTGAGCAATGTACAGTCCAATAAAACACAAGAGGACACACACACAGTATAAAACACAATTAAAAACAGTACAAAACAAAAATCCTAACCCACCCCATATTCCTGCCTGAAAAGCCATGTTTTTAATGCACAGCGGAAGCTAATCAAGGAAGGGGCATGGCGGAGGTCACTGGGGAGAGAGTTCCATAAATTGGGGGCTGCCACAGAGAAGGCCCCCCTCCTAGTCCCCACCAGCCTGGTTTCTCTGGCTGATGGGACAGGGAGAAGGCCGTCTGTGGCAGATCTTGTTGAGCGCCCTACTTGATGTTGCTGGAGGCGCTCCTTGAGATATACTGGACCGGAACCGTACAGGGTTTTCAAGGTCAACGCCAACACCTTGAATTCAGCTCAGCAAACAACTGGTAGCCAGTGCAACTCTTTGAGCACTGGAGTGATGTGATCACGCCTGGTGGCAGCCTTTAACCAGGTGAGCTGCTGCATTCTGTACCAGCTGCAACTTCCGAACCGTCCATGGGTCTTCGCAACATACTTTGGCTTCGATCCCCCGCAGGAGGGAGTCTCCCACTACGAGTACTCTTTCTCTTGCTGTAGGCCTTGGTTTGATTGCCTCCACTTGACTGACCTTAAGCCTCTTGCTCGCTGTCACGTTGGGTGCCTGGTAATTCGTCCTCTGCAGGCTCTCCTCTGCTCTCGTCCTCGAGTACCTGGAAGCGGTTCCATAGCTCCCCTGCTTCCACAGGCGGAGAATGTCTTCTAGTTCTTCTCCTCCTAACATTCACCCTTTTCCAGGGAGTTCCCCCTACATTGTTTTCCCTTGCCTCAGCAGTCTCCGACTCTGCCTCATCCTGCCGTTGACCTTCTGTCTCCTGTTCTACGCTTTGCTGCTGTAGATCCACCGTTCTGTCTAAGAACTCTTCACTTTCTCTTATACTCCTGAGGGTTGACACTTGCTGCTCCAGTCCTCTGACCTTTTCTTCCAACAGCGTGACCAGCTTGCACTTGTTGCATGTGTAGCCCACGTTGATCTCCAGCAGGAAAACAAACATTGCACACACGTTGCAGGTCACCACCACTGCAGATTCCTTTCCTTCCATAGTTCTCTGTTCCCTTTATGTTTCTGCCTTTCTTGAAAATTTCTTAGGGACCTCCCCTGCCGAACTCGGCTGCCAAACTCCTGTTTGCTCTCCCTGTGCGCTCGCTCTCTGGGAGCCTGCCCGCTTATCACAGCCTTGAAAACAGCTGGAGCCTCTCTCCTGTGCTCCTGCTCAGCTGGGAGTCAGGATCAGAATCAGTTTAACCAGTTACTGATCCATAAGACGACCTCTCCTCTTATTCCATGACTGCTAAGTTTGCCCAGCAGTCTTTGGTGACGGACTTTGTCAAAAGCCGTTTGAAAGTCCAAGTAAACAATGTCTACTAACTACCAATGTAATGAACTACCTAGGGAGGTAGTGGGCTCTCCCACTCTGGAGGCATTCAAGGTGCAGCTGGACAGCCATCTGTCAGGGATGCTTTGACTTGGATTCCTGCATTGAGCAGGGGGTTGGACTCGATGGCCGTGTAGGCCCCTTCCAACTCTACTATTCTATGATTCTACCAGTGTGGCGTAGTGGTGAGAGTGTTGGACTGGGACTTGGGAGATCCGGGTTCTAGTCCCCGCTCGGCCATGAAACTCACTGGGTGACTTTGGGCCAGTCACTGACTCGCAGCCTAACCTACCTCACAGGGTTGTTGTGAGGATAAAATGGAGAGGAGGATTGTGTAAGCCGTCTTGAGTTCCTTGCAGTAAAAAAGGTGGGGTATAAATATAATAAATAGAGGAATCCCACGTAAAACATATACAATCCTAGGTATAATATTCATCTTAAGTGTATTAACCTTATCCCACAAACTCAAGAGATGCCGATCTGTCTATATCCCATGAGATCTCATTAATCAACTTAATCAGATTAAGTCTGATCATTTGGGATATGTCTCTAGGGATAAGTAGGTAATAAAATCTGGGCACCATCAAAATTGCCACTGAGTTAATACACTCTGAGGTATATTATCTCCAATCGGCATCAGTCCAGACTTTAACCAATTAATTAAGTAGCCAGACAAATCACCAAAATTAATAAACACCTGCATCAAAGCTGGAACCGGTGACTGGAGTTTCGAAATAAACAACAAAAGATCATCAGCATAAAGAATAATTTTAAATCCTAAACAGTCATGAGCAAATCCATTAATACTACTATCCTGTCTAATAGCACATGCCAGGAGTTCCAAACATACCAGTAAGTAAAATATCAATGGAAAAAGTGGACATCCCTGTCTAGTACCTCTCCCAAGTATAAAATAGTCTGAGAAAAAACCATTGGTCTTAACTCTCGCTCTTGGGGTTGAATATAAAATTTTGACCCAATTTAAAAATTCCACTGTCGTAAGGAATCTAAACTTGGAAATTTAAGCTGAGAAAAGAAAACTTCAGAACGTAAGAGCTATGCTGGATCAGACCAAAGGTCCATCTAGTCCAGCATTCTGTTCACACAGTGGCCAACCAGCTGCCCACGGGTTCCCACAAGCAGGACATGAGTGCAACAGCACCCTCCTGTCCATGTTCCCCAGCAACTGGTGTACATAGGCATACTGCCTCTTCCTTATCTTGATCTGATATTTCCTTACCCATACTGTACAAATCAGAATAGAATTTTAAAAATGTGAATTTATAGCTTTAGGGGAAGTGTATATCATATCGCTCTCATCTTTAATGGCAAAAATAACACCTTGATGCTTTTTCTGTTTAAGATGATGTGCCAAAAGCTTACTAGGATGTTCATCATTTTCCCAGTATGCCTGTCGTAAACAGGTAAAGCAAATTCTGCCTGCTGTGAAAGGATATTATTCAATTCATATTTAATGTTCTGCAGCTCCTGATAAAGTTGTGCAGTTGGAGAAGTATCAAACTGAGTTACAAGAGATTTCAACTTCTCGCTCAAAAATATTTGTAACATTTTTAAAATTTTGTTTTTATAGGAAGCATAAGCAATAATTCAGCCCCATATAAAAGCTTTACTGGTCTCCCGCTCAATAGCACAAGAATCAACTGTACCCTTATTAATTTCAAAATATTCAGTTAATTCTGCTGAAATGTTTTTTAAGCATCACATCATCAAGAAGGGAAACATTTAAACTCCAAAGACCAGGGGGCCTAAGTGAATCTGAAAACTGCAACTCCAGACAAACTGGGGCATGGTCGGAAACTACCAACATTTCAATCTCACAAACATTTATATAACGTAACAATGATGTAGAAACCAAAAAATAGTCTAAAGCAATCATGATGAACAGATGAAATAAATGTGTAGGCCCTTTCATGAGGATGGAAAGCTCTCCACACATCAAACCAAAATCAGCCATACAGGTTTGAAGTGTAAATCTCACCATCGTTTGCTTCTTAGGGGCAGGTGTATTTCTATCCTACAACAGATCTAAAACTTCATTAAAGTCCCCACCCACAATCAAATAATCTTATGCAACATCAACCAATTTGCTCAAATGCTCATCAAACATAACTGGAGAATCATTATTAGGCCCATATACCTTATTTTTAAATATATTTTTAAAATTTATAAACATAAAAAAATCAAATACAATCAAACACGTGCTCCCATCACCTTGGGAACAATATGATAAACAACTACTACTTATCTAGGAACCCAAGGCGGCTTACATAATCCTCCTCCTCCTCTGCATTTTATCCATTTTATCCTCACAACAACCCTGTGAGGTAGGTTAGGCTGAGAGTCAGTGACTGGCCCAAAGTCACCCAGTGAGTTTCATGGCCGAGCGGGGATTAGAACCCAGATCTCCGGACTCCCAGTCCAACACTCTTACCACTACGCCACACTGGCTCTATTATTTCAATAGGCTCTATTATTTCAATATTATTTCAATAGGCTTACTTATTATATGCGCGCCTTGGGTCACAGCATTTGGGATGTCAAGGTCAGTTGTGTTTTTTCCTATCAATTTGCCTCTCCTCATGACGAGGCCATTTTGGTCTCGTCCAAAGTCTAGGTTAGCAACAAGTGGGGCTGTCACATTGCGTAAGGTCAAATAACTGTTGGAAATCAGCCTGTCCACATGCCATCGTGGCACTGTTTGCACCTTCTGTGCAAACAGAAGGTGCAAACATATTGTGAATTGACATATTTCCATTTTTGCAAATTCTTTTAGCCAGTGTGGAAGCAGGTCTTAGTAAGGTATTGGTAAATCATGATTTAAATCACTACTCATACTTGATTTAATCATGTGACTCCCCGCCCCCTCAAAGTGCACACTTCCTCGCTATAAGCTTAATACATATTTTACACAACTCAGAGTTACCAAAGACTCATTTTTGCTGGTATAATCTTAATATTTAAAGCCAGATGAAGGTTTCATTTTTAGAATAACAACTTTTCAGATTAGTTTTAGTTATATCAAAAAAATACTGATTTGGTTATACTATTAGAAACACATCATAGATAGATAATTATGAAATTATTGCGAGGTGAACTATCTCCAGTTTAATAGGTTAATCATATGTGGCCAACTTTTCTGCTGTACTTTATTGGAAGGAGAAAAATAATCATTACCTTAATAATAACAATTTAAATTGTTTTATTTAACTAAAAAGATAACATTCTTGTATTTGCTTAAACATCCATGTTTGTTAACTGATTTGGTTAAACGAAATATTTTTTTTTAATAACCTTATACTATCAGCCCGGTCCACACATGAAAAACTTAAAATACTATCCTCTGTAGCTCACTCATCTTCATCTTCTTGTTTGTTCATAATCTGGAAAAGAAAAACAAGCTTTCCTGCTTTATCGGGTCCCAAACAATTTCTCAATTTAGAATGAATGAGTCCAAAGGAAGAGAATATTCTTTCTACACCAGCAGAAGAAGCTACCGCTGTTAAAAGTGAAATCATTACTTCAACAGTCTCTAAATCCAAGTGCTTAAGTGACTTTCTTTAAAACATCACCAGCAAACATATTTCCTGAATGGTTCCCTCTTAGCTCTGAAGTTTATTATAGTTGGCATTACAGGTGATTGCTGGATTTCCATGTCATAGCTAACTCCTCTTCCTCAGCACTTAAGGTTTGACCCTGGTACCTGATATTGACAATATTTGTGAGAAAATAAGCTGGAGACAGTGCTTGTCCCATTCGGGTTTTTTTTTAATGCTTGTAAATTTCAACAGCATCAGCAATAAAACAGCTATTTTTCTGTATTTTGTTTAAAGCTTCAGAAATGGGTTTCAGTATATAGTCATGCCTTGGATTGAGAGCATAATTCGTTCCGGAAACGTGCTTGTAATCCAAAACACTCATATCAAAATGAAATCCCCCCAAAAAATGTGTACAGAGATTTTTAATTTAAGCCGTACTACAGTACTTGTATTGCAAGACGTCGCTTGTATATCAAGTCAAAAAATTTTAAATAAATATTTAAAAATTTGCTTGTCTTGCAAAACGCTCTCAAACCAACTTACTTGCAATCCAAGGTATTACTGTACTCAGCATATGTTCCACACTTCTCTTAAGCCCAATGTTGAGGATTTTGGCCGTGACAGTGCCATCTATTTGCTCTCGATTTTGTTCACAAACTGTCATCAGAATAGGCCAGTTCTTGATATACTGCTCAAAACAGTCCACTACAGAGTTCCATCTAACATCTTGTGGGAGCGTTAGCTTAGTTCCACCCATTCTTTTCAGAGCTGCTGCTGCAAAATGATTGTTATGGAAGTATTTAGCAATTTCAACAACATTAGTCTTTATTTCTGGACACTGAAGTCTTTGGCTAGGAGGTGCAGCAAATGAGCACTGCAACCATGTGTTATTAGCTTTGTATTCCCTTCCTGCTCTTCTAAATTTCTTCTCATCTTGGATACATTTGCAGCATTGTCTGTGACCAAACTGCGTACTAGACGTTTGAATTTTTGTTCACATGCTATTATAGCTTTTGCTGCCACTTCTTGTAAGTATTCTGCTGTGTGTGCATTTCCTGACGTATCAATTGTTTCTACAAGGAAGACATTCCCTTCTGTTATACACGTACATACAACAGGATCATTGTGGACATTACTCCACCCATCAAGACTTAGGTTAACAATTTTACCCTCTAGAGCTGTAGTACATTGCTCCATGCCTGCCTTACCCATAGGTGGAGGAACTTCATTAAAATATTCCCAAACTGGGTCTCTTTTACGGCCTGCTGCCATTATAGGTTTTCTCCTCCAGGGAAAGAATAATATGATAAACCTCAGGCTATACACACAAAGTTCCAAAGACTTGTGTAGTATTCTGCTCAAAAGGTTTCACTGCTTGCCCCTCCTTCCTCACATTTAGCTTCCTGTGCAGATCTATTCCACTCCCAATAATCTTTTATTCATTGAATTTTTTGAAACTTAGCATTTAAGAGGTAAGCGGTTGATTCTGTGTACATAGATTTGCAAAGGAACAATGGGATTAAGGTCTTTTTATCAACTCTATGTTTATTTTATAGTATTTTTGCTGTGAAGTAGAGGCATGTGATCTCTGCAGACACAAATGCACAGTTTTGAGAACTGTAAAACCAAGCATCTGTGATAGTATCTTCTAGATAGAAAAATTGCCCAATAATTTCACAGAAACCTCTGGAAGAGCATGACATTGTGAATGGATTAATGGAATTCATTTACCAAAAAAAATTAAACATTGCATGAATATACAGCCTCATGCTACATAATTAAAAACTAATCTTTATTTTATGATGAATAACCTTTGGAATATAATGTATCTTAAATAGAAAACTATCTTTAGATAGATTTTTCCTCAAAAAGCATTTTATTAAAAAAAATCGATTTAAATAAAAAAATTGATTTAAATTTTAAAAATCCACATTTTTTTTATATATATATATTTTAAAAACATTGATTTTTATCCACCCTGCCTGCCAGTGAAAGGACAGCAAAGAGTGAGTGAGGCTAGCCTCCCTCGGCAAGGAGTTCCATAGCCTGGGAGTGGTCACTGAGAAGGCCGTCTCCTGCGTCAAACATGCCACCAAAGGCAGTGTTATCGAAAGAAGGGCCCATGCAGTCTCTCCTGAAGACCTTAAGACCCAGACAAACTCGTATGGCAGAAGGCGGCCTTTCAGGTAGCCTGGTCCCAAGCCATATGTATGAGAGAACTGGAGGGGGGTAAGTTAATGAGATGGGATATATTGGGAAATAAGGGCAGAATTATGGTTGCAGGTGAGACTAAAAACTTGTTTTTGCTCTTGGGAAGCCATTGCTCTCTTTTGCTTCTTTGTGTGCGCGCGTGTCTCATTTTCCTCTTTCCTCTCGCAACTGCCACAGTCTGTAGTCGATGACTGGCTTGAGAGCTACATGAAAGACAGGGAGTCTGGCTTCCTGGAGTTGTTCAACTTCCTTGTACGCTCCTGTGGCTGCAAAGGTGAGTGGTGGTGTGGAGCATATGCCTGTCTGCATTCGGTCACCACAGCTTTCCTGTGTTTCAGCCTCCTAGCTTTAGTGTTCTTCCCAGCTTTGGAGGCAGTTTCCTCCCTGTGCCAAAAAACATCTGGCTCTAGGTCTGGATTAATATCATTGCTGCATTGGTGTAATTGCGGGAGGATGGACCGGCGCTCACTTTTCTCCCCTTGGCAGGTATGGTGACCCTGGAGATGCTCAAAGGTCTCCAGAACTCTGAGATCATCCAGCAGCTGACGGAATCCTTTCATGAGGTGAGAGCCGAGGGATGGGGCTGGGTCCCAGGGAGGTCTTTGTTGTTCTGTCTTGGAGTGAGGGCGGCAGAGACACCGCGGTGGACTTGTTTGACTCTCCCTCTCCCCTCCAGGATTCCGCAGAATATCCGCTGTTGCTGAATGCCCCGGCTTGGCGGCGGTTCCGAGTGGGCTTCTGTGAGCTGATGGCAGTTCTCGTGCACCGCACGCAGCATGGTGTTATCTACGATGAATATTTGATGGACAGTCTCGTTGCCCTGCTGACTGGCATGTCTGACTCCCAAGTGCGCGCCTTCCGCCACACCAGCACCCTGGCAGGTAGAGTAGTTGAGACTAGCAAGATAGATGCGCCCTCCCTGGGAGAGTTTGGGAAGGCCCATGCTGTGACCTCGCCTTCCTCTCTAGCTATGAAGCTGATGACAGGCTTGGTGCGTGTGGCTCTGAGTGTCAGCTTGCAGAAGGACAACAGTCAGCGGCAGTACGACGCTGAGCTGGCCAAGGGGCCAAGCCGCTGGGCCCCGGAGAAGCTGGAAGGGCTGTTGGAGCAGCGCAAGGAGGTGAGCCGGGGGTGGTGCGTGGGAGGGTTGCAGCCAGAAGCGGCTTGGTAGATGAGAACAGCCCTGCTGAGTCAGACCGAGATCTGTCTCATTCCGCACTTTGTCCCCTGCAGTGGTCAGGCAGATTTTTCTGGGAAGTCCATAAACAGAGAAGGATGATGGAGCGGGCCACCCTTGGCATGATATTCCGAGGGCGTCTGCTGGACCTTACCGTCCTGTTCACATGCTAACACATGCAGGCTGTTCTTCCTCAGTGCAGACGGGTCACTTCCACTTGTCCATCTGGCAGGGCCATGTCAGCCATTGCAGTCTCCTGACTTTTAAGTAGTAAGGCTGGGAGGGAGCCTTGATGGTATTTTATCTGAGGAGGTGCAGGGAATGCTTATCAAATTTGCAGATGACACAAAGCTGGGTGGAAAAGCTAATACTCTGGAAGACAGAAACAAAATTCAAAGCGATCTCGATAGGCTGGAGCGCTGGGCCGAAAAGAACAGAATGAAATTTAGGTAATAGGGATAAATACCAAGTGCTGCACCTAGGGAAAGGAAACCAAATGCAGAGTTACAGAATGGGGGACACTTGGCTCAACAATACTACAAGTGAGAAGGATCTTGGAATTGTGGTAGATCACAAACTGAGTATGAGCCAGCAATGCGATGTGGCTGCAAAGAAGGCAAATGCTCTTTTGGGCTGCATTAATAGAAGTATAGCTTCCAAATCATGTGAAGTGATAATTCCCCTCTTCTCAGCACTGGTTAGGCCTCATCTTGAGTACTGCGTCCAATTCTGGGCACCACACTTTCAGAAGGACGTAGACAAACTGGAGAGGGTTCAGAGGAGGGCAACAAGGATGATTAAGGGACTGGAAACAAGGCCCTCTGAGGAGAGACTGAAAGAACTGGGCATGTTTAGCCTTCAGAAGAGGAGACTGAGGGGAGATATGATCGCACTCTTCCAGTACTTGAAAGGTTGTCACACAGAGGAGGGCCAGGATATCTTCTCGATCATCCCAGTTTGCAGGACACAGAATAATGGGCTCAAGCTACAAGAACCCAGATTCCACCTAAACATCAGGAAAAATTTCCTGACTGTCAGAGCAATAAGACAATGGAACCAACTACCTAGGGAGGTGGTGGGCTCTCCCAGTCTGGAGGCATTCAAGGTGCAGCTGGACAGCCATCTGTCAGGGATGCTTTGACCTGGATTCCTGCATTGAGTGGGGGGCTGGACTCGATGGCCTTGTAGGCCCCTTCCAACTCTACTTTTCTATGATTCTATGATCTCTTGAAGCAGAGGCTTGAACAGTCATCTGGATGCTCTAGCTCTGGATTTCCTGCCTTGTGCAGGCAGGTTGGACTAGATATCCTGCAAGGCCCCCTCCAACTTTTGCGATTGTGTTAATTCTGTCTCTGAAGTCAGTAGAACAGGAATGGAGAATCTGTGGCCCTCCAGATGTTGAACTACCACTGCCTTCATCCCTGACCATGGGCTGTGCTGGTTGAGGCTAATGGGAGTTGCTTTCTGCTCAGAGGCCGAGGGGGTAGAAGACCCTTTCAGCTCACTTCGCAGGCAGAACCTGCATGGCTATGGATTTTTAATTTTTTTAAAACTAGGTTCGGGAGGGTCAGTCTATGGGTTTTTCTGGTCGATAGGCCTGTAGCATCACTGGTTCCTGGCGGTGTGTTCTCAAAAGAAGGAGATGAGAACGAGTTTGAAATGAACTTGTCTTAGGAGGCAAATCTCAAGAGGTTTGCCATTAAGGTTGTTTCAGTAGCTCCTTTCCCGCCAGGTTATCAAATCTTTGGTGTAAGGCATCCCCAGGAAAATTTGGTTCTCTGTAATGTTTAATGAATTTTGTTTCTGTCTTCCAGAGTATTAGCTGTTCCACCCAACTTTGTGTCATCTGCAGACTTGATAAGCATTCCCTGCACCCCCTCATCCAAGTCACTAATAAAAATGTTGAAGAGCACTGGGCCCAGGACCGAGCCCTGGGCCCAGGACCGAGCCCTGCGGTACCCCACTCGTTACCTCTCCCCAGTTTGAGAAGGTACCATTGATTAGCACTTTTTGAGTCCGATTCTGTAGCCAATTGTGGATCCACCTGATAGTTGTTCCATCTAGCCCACTTTTAGCTAGCTTGCTAATCAAGAGATCGTGAGGCACTTTGTCGAAAGCTTTGCTGAAGTCCAGATATATGATGTCCACAGCATTCCCACAGTCCACAAGGGAGGTTACCCGATCAAAAAATGAGATCAGATTAATCGGGCAGGATTTGTAGGAAATTTGTTACTTATATGAAAGCTCTCCTTTTAGCTCTCCTTTAGTAAGAATTGAATATTTGGAACAAGAAATGTTGAGAAAATTCTGTCTTCTTTTAAACTATCGAAAACCTTATTACTAAAGTACTATGATTTTAGTCTACCTATGTTTGTACTTTGATGCCATGCTTTATTGAGATTTTATCTATTTTATATTTTTAAATAAAAATGAAAAATAGAGTCAGAGATTTTTCCATTACTTCCATATTATTTATTATATTTATACCCCGCCTTTTCCCCCAAAAGGAACCCAAGGCGGCTTACATAATCATCCTTCTCCTCTCCATTTTATCCTCACAACAACCCTGTGAGAGTCAGTGACTGGCCCAAAGTCACCCAGCGAGTTTCATGGCCGAGCGGGGCCTAGAACCCGGATCTCCCGAGTCCCAGTCCAACACTCTCACTACTATATGCCACACTGGCTTTTGCATCTCTTGTACCTGCTGTTGACTTGGTAGATTGGATGCCCTTTCGTTTTAGTAGCTTGAGCTGGAAAACATAACTTTCCCCATTCACTGTTCATACACGTCTCACAATTAGATAAGCCTCCATCTCCCCTCTGATTTCTTGGTTCTTTTTAGTTTAGAAAAAGTTACTCTAATCTTTTAGGGAAAATGTTGCTGTCCCTTGAATCATTTTAGTTGCACTTTTCTATAATTTTTCCAGCTCTGTTGTAGCCTTTTCTAGGTGGGAACAATCAGAATTGTATGCAGAGGACCTTCTGCAAGGATCCTCTTTAGCAGAGGTCCATTATGTATTCACAAAAGAGATGGCCTTTTCTGTGGTGGCCTCTTGACTCTGGAATGGTTTCTCCAAAGAGGCTCAACTGGTGACGACACTGTAGTATTTCTGGCACCGGATTAAGACTTTCCTATTTGCCCAGGCATTTTAGAAGAAGTTTTGTTCTGTTCATTTGTTTTTAGGCTGTTTTTATTTTCCTTAAATGGCTATTGTATTTTATTATGGTTATGTGCCATGTTTATTGCATCGTGTTTATTATGTTTGAATAGTTTGGTCACGCTTTTGTATAGCACCCTGGAATCTTTTCAGTGAAAGGTGGGTAAGAAATATTTTGAACGAATACCGTAAATAACAAGATCGCATGGCAACACATGGAATACTGTATACAGTTCTGGTTGCCATACCTCAGGGGGGAAAAAAAAAAAAGGGCATACAGTGCTGGAAAAAGTGCAGAAAGGGGCAACCAAAGTGATTATGGGCAGCTGGAGTACCTTTCCTGTGAGAAAAGGCTAAAACCCTTGGGACTCCATAATTCAGAAAAAAATAAATTTATAAAATGTATGCTTGGTGTGGAAAAAGTGCATAAAGACAAGTTTTTTCTTTTCAGAAAGGCAGGAGAGTCAGGAAAGATAAAAAGAAGTACATAACTGATATATGGAATTTGTGATGGTGGTGGCCACTAGTTTAGATGGCTTTAAAAGAGGATTAGACAGATTCACGGAAGGAGGAAACTAGTCATATTGGCTATACCTGCGGGGTCGATTTCAGAGAGTAAGATTGGGTTACTGTTCTTCAGACTCTTGGCAATTGCGCTATGGGGTTCCACAGGGTACCATCTTGTCCCCAGTCCTGGAAGACAATCTTACTTGGTCACGAGTGATCGCCTACTAGTTAACATCTCTATGATGCTGCTGGGAGCAGTCATTAGGGGATTTGGAGCCAAGTGTCATCAGTACAGTGATTTATTTATTTATTATAATTTTAAATCGCCCATCTGGCCAGTCACCCGGCCACCCTGGGCGATGACACGCAGCTCTATATTCCTGTGACAACTGAATCAGGAGAGGGTGTGCAAGTCTTGGATCAGTGCCTGAACTCAGTGATGGGCTGGATGAGGGCCAGTAAACAGGCTGAATCCTGGCAAGACAGAAGCCCTATGGGTGAGTGATTCCCGAGTCCAGGAGACAGTCTCATTGCCTGTTCTGGATGGGGTTGCACTCCCTTTGAAAGATCTGGTTCGTAGTCTGGGGGTACTCCTAGATCCATCGTTGTCATTGGAATCCCAAGTGACTGCGGCGCCTCGGAGTGCCTCTTACCATCTTCGATTGTTCACCAGCTACGGCCTCTCCTGGTCAGGGATAGGTTGGCCACAGTGATACAGGTGCTAGTAACCTCAAGACTGGATTACTGCAATGCGGCTCTGTGTGGGGCTGCTCTGGAAGCTGGAGCTAGTGCAGAATGCAGCAGCTCGGCTGTTGTTGGGAACTGCCCCTTTTCAGCATGCAACTCCTTTGCTGAAGGAACTGCACTGGCTACCTATTCTCTACTGGGTCAGGTTTAAGGTTCTGGTACTTGTGTACAAAACCCGTAACAACTTTGGACCAGGATACTTGACAGAGCGCCTCCTCCCATACCAACCTGCCTGGTCACTGAGGTCATCAGATGGCATGCTCCTGGTGGTTCCTCATGGACCTGTGGCCTGATTGGACTCCACCAGGAGAAGGGCCTTCAGTGTGGCGGCTCCATTTCTGTGGAACTCCCTGCCTCTGGAGGTCAGGCAGGCTCCGATGTTGTGCTGCTTTCGGCGCCTGCTGAAGACCTCCTTGTTCCGGGAAGCCTTCTCTGCTGTCCAACCACTATTGTAATGTTACTTTGCTTTCAATGTAGTGTTTTTGTTTTGTTTTACCTGTTTTTATTTTTTTATTGTTCACTGCTCCGGAATCTACTTAGATGTGGAGTGGTATGCAAATACTGTAGATGATGATGATGATATATGTTACCTCTGGGTTTCAGATGTGGAATGTTTCTCTGTACCAGTTGCTGGGGAGCATCCATGGGTGAGGGCTATTGCCCTCATCATGTCGTGCTTATGGGCTTCCCAGAAGCATTTGTTTCGCCTCCGTGGGGAAACAAGTTGTTGGATTTGATGGATCCATGGTCTTCTCCAGCATGTCTTTTCTTATGTGTCTGCTCTCTGCTTCCAGTTTGTTACAAATCCTTAAGAGGGTCCTCTTTATAAGATCCTTTGGATTGGGACTTTGCCAAAAACTTTTAAGAAATGGATCACCCCTATCTACATGAATGGTTGACTCCCTTAGACCTATTTTTTGCTCGCTTTTCTGTCTTAGAAGTTTGCGTCTCAGATTCTTTGCCTTCGTGTAAGTCTACATTAGTTTTGGTTTGAACTTGTGGTTTGAACTTTTTCCTGCAAGGAACCCAAGGCGGCTTACATAATCCTCCTCCTCCTCTCCATTTTATCCTCACAACAACCCTGTGAGGTAGGTTAGGCTGAGAGTCCGTGACTGGCCCAAAGTGACTGGCAGAAGGCTTGGCAGGGGCTTAAACCTCTTGAATCCTGCTTTGTGTGTTCCCAGTTCCAGGAGAAGCAAGAAGAGCTTGAGAATTTGATGAACGCCATCTTCAAGGGAGTCTTCGTTCATCGCTATCGGTGAGCTGGTGTGTGAGCAAGTGTAGGTAGAGCAGGCTGGGCTGGAGAGCTGTGCTGTCCATCTTATCACCCTCCCCGTTATTTGCTTGTCAAGGGACCTGATACCCGAGATACGGGCCATTTGCATTGAAGAGATGGGTCAGTGGATACAGCATTACAGCACCTCCTTCCTGACCGATGGGTATCTCAAATACATTGGCTGGACACTGCATGATAAGGTAGGTAGTTGGGACAAGGTGGATTTGACAAAAAGAGGAACTCACAGGAGAACCCTTGAAGACATACAAGAATTCAGGTACAAGGCATCCTGTGTTCTCCCACCCTCCTTTACGCAACTCTGACCATGGTTACCTGCTGACTAGTTGGCTTCTACCAGTAGTAATTCATTATGGCAAGGCCATTTCATAGAGGACGGTAGGTGGATAGGAAGGAATGATTCTAGCAGTTGTAACGAAACAGACTGGCGGCAGCAGTAGGCTCTTGCTCCGTGTGCAGCACATGCGCCTGTGCAGTTGGCAGCCAAGCCATTTTGCCAGCCCGGTGTAGCACTGGTGCCACGTGGTTCAGTTGCAGCTGCAAGGGGGGCTTCTCTGACACGGTTTGCCTATCCAGTGACGAGTGTGCCAGTGACAGTGCCACCTCTGAAGTGCTTCACGTACATTGCCTCGGCGATGCCCTATAACGTAAACCAGTATCATCCCTGTTTTACAGATTGGTGGTGGTGGTGGTGGTGGGGTTAACTGAAGAGTGGCTTGTCTAAATGAGCTCATGGCTGTGTTTAGATTTGATCCCAGGAGCTTCTCAACTCAAGACGGTTATTAAACCCATTCAGAGGAAAGGACTTGCAACAAATGAAGATTTTAGGCTGACGTTGCTCATTTTAAGACCTGCAGTCCTTTGCAGTTAAAGCTGCTTAAAACCCATTGAAATCAATTTAAGCAGCAAGATTGCAAACTGGGCCAGCTGACAGTAATAATCCATGGATATATTGGATGCGGAAACGACTGTCTTGTGATTCAAGCCCATGTGTCCTTTGTCTGTCAGGGCAGTTTAGGTAATGCGCTCAGACTGTTCTATGAAAGTATTGCATATATGTGCACGTTGAGGTTCCCCTGAGGAAACTTCCAGCTCTGCCTCTGGCTATGCTGTTCCCACATGAAGAAGTTCTGGGCTTGGGGGGGAGATGCCTGCCTGGAAGCTGCTTCTCTCCTACATGGCCTTTCTGTCCCACAGCAGGGAGAGGTCCGTCTCCAGTGCCTGCTTGCGCTGCAAGGCCTGTATGGCAGCCAGGAGAGGGCAGCCCAAATGGAGCTCTTCACCAGCCGCTTCAAGGTAAGGGGCCCCATTGCTTAGACCCAGCCACCTCAGACCCACCTTATTCTTAAGTAAGAGCATGGCTGCAGGAGAGAAGATCTTGTTAAAACATGTTCATCGAGAACATCCAGGGTGTCCACATAGTGAGGTGCCAGCGGAGGGCAGTGCTTGTCCATTCCAGCCATTGCACAGTGACTGGCTGGCTGAATAAGATCCCGGATAGGAGAATGCTCTTGCATGAATGGGGTTGGGCTTGTCAGGTCCAAGAAAACCACCTCTTCCTTTCACAACCTAGCTCCCTCAGGGAGAAGGCTTAGACACTTTTACCATCTTGGAATATATCACTGAGAGTTACCCAATCTAAGTTGCCTGTGTTTTTTAATGCGTATTTATTTTATTGACTGTAGATGTCATCAAACGAGTGTGTAATATATCCTCTTCATTTGTTTAGCATACTTACATTGGCTCAGGGGCTGGCAGCACAGTGCCTGCTCATGTCACAGTGTCCTGGACACCTCCTTTGGTCTGCTGAGGCCCTCTGCCCCCTCAGTTTGTGGGGGAATTTTTTAAACCTTGGGTGGCTGAAAAGCAACAGAGTTCCACACTCCAGCAACCCCACTTTCCCCAGCGTGCCTCTGGGTCCCCAGGTGGGCCCAGAGCATTCTTCAGAAAGGAAGGGGGCAGGGCAGCTGGAGGTTCTAGCTCTGCTGATTTCTAGATGCTGCTAAAACTTTCTTTTTAAAGGGGGAAAAGGCTGCTGCCCCATAAGCTTGGGGAGGATGGGAGCGTCAATAGGGAGAGTGTCCTGGGGATTGTGGGGGCCTGCAGGGCAATCCTGTGGGAGGGAGGAAGTGCCAGGGGTGGTTGATCCTGAAGCAGAGATAAATGACAGGTCAGAGAGAGAGAGTTTATGGGGCGGGGGAATCCTGAACTGAACAAGAGAGAGAATTGTGGGTTCAAAGCAGTGGGGCTGCATTTGGGGGCTCAGGCTTCTCCTTTGCCATGTGTTCAGGATCTTACTTGTCTGTTAGCATCATCAATTTGCCTGTCTATGAAATGGGTGTTTTGTGGCTGGCCATGCCCACCACGGGAGCCATTTTGTGAATGGGCAACCCCCATGGCAGTCATTCTCAAAAAAAAGAAAGAAAAAGAAATCCCTTGCCAAAGTTAATCTAAGGCAGAAGCTAGCTTCTCTTGGGTGCCTGCCTGGCTTTTTTGCTTGTGGGGGAGTTACAGCTGTGCCTTGGGACATGCTGGAGTGGACCAACTCCCCTTGCTCTTTCACTCCTTAGCTCCTCAATGGGAGAGTTTGCATGACACGCTAGTCCCCTTGGGAATTTTAGCCACACACTGTGGCTAAAATTCCCCTGTGCCTGACGGATGATTTGGCACAGTGGGGGGTAGGGTGCTCCCTCCTTCCCCCTCCCCCCCTTGGTCCTCCCGCCGGTATCCCAGGAGACACCACGGGAGAGCTGAGTGGGGATCACGGCTGCCCCAAAGTGCCCAAGCGGCACTTTGGGGCAGGTGTCGGAGGCTTCCTGTTGCCTGGCAGCGCTGACACTCGGCTGAGCGGCTGCTCTGCTGGGCAACGGGGAGGGGGGCACGAGCCACCTTATGCTGGGCTTGGAAGCCCAGCATGAGGCGGCTTGTCCCTTCCTGAGTGGGTGGGTGGGTTGCATTCTCCTCAGCCACCTCCTGGGGAGACCGAGGGGAAGGCATCTCCTCTCTGTGCCACTGGCTAGTGCGGTTTCCTTGCAATTGCGCTGGGCAGTGGGCGGGGTTGCTTTCCCCTTTGCCGCCTCCTGGGGAGACCGAGGGGAAAGTGCCTCCTCTCCCTGCTGTTGGCTGGTGAGGAGCTCGTCAGCTGGAGGGGTGGTGATGATGACAAGCAGAATCGCCCCCCGCCCTGTTCCCCCCACTCCCCTCTCCGGTGGGGGGAAATGGGGTGGGTGGGGGTGTAGAGTTCTCACCTGCTGCAGCTGCCGCCGCAGCTCTTTCAACTTGCAGCGGCAGTTCCAGGCAGGATCCAGCCCATTGTTTGTTGGGCTCAGACTACCATGCCCATGAAAGCTCCATTTCGCAAATGTGTGAAATGCATTGCAAAACTGCCCCCAGCAGACAACCATTCCTCTCAGAGAAGCTCATAAGCGCAAGAAGCGTTGTAAAGCTGAGAAGAAAGAAAAATCAAGGGCTTTGGTTAAGTCCCTGGCTGCCTCTCTGTCGAGTTCGACAGCTCTGCCAGCGTCTTTGGGCTCGAGGACAGAACAGGACACTTTGGTGTTGGCATCGGTCCCAGAGAACTGACCTCCCAGTCTCACTCTCCGACACCAAAGGGGTTCTCGGGCTCGAGGATCCTGGTCGCACTGGTGTCAGAGGGCGAGATAGTGGAGTCGCCAGGCCTGGCCACCACCCAGCTCGATCCCGCTCCACAGGAACTGTGCTCCCGGGATCGTTCTGTGTTTAGGGACTCGGTTCCATCCCACATCGTACAACAAGCAACTTCCATGCCGACTTTGCGGCGAACTGGCTCTCCAGGCCGAGAGCATTGGGCTCAGGTGTGCTACCGCGAGGAGTGGGATCCTTACTACCGGTCCCACTCTCCTATCTACTGGGCTGAGTCAACGTTCTCGTTCTCATCGCAACACTCATCTGCCAGCTATTACGGACCTGCGTATTACTACCATGCCTGGAGGCGACCTAGGTCTCCGTACTCCGACCGTACCGCGCACGGACCCGACCATCCTTGTCGGTATCGAGAGGAGCTACGATCTGCCTCACCCAGTCGTTCCCCGGGTCCTTCTCAGTCCCCACATCAACAGCTCCATACCGAGCCGGCAGTCAAGGATCCACCAGCTGCCTGGGCTCTCCCATAGCCTAAGGAACTGGAATGTCCAGGTTCGAAGTTGATGTCTTCACATCGGTCATCCTCGCCTGAAGACTACTTTTTGGACTCAGCTTCCATAATCTCTGCTACGCCTTCTTCCTCCTTGCCAGACCAGCAGGTTGCCTCTCAAGCAGCGGTGTCACCGTCTGAACACATGGACCATCTCGCAGAACATAACCAGCAGATGACTCAAGCGCTAGGCATAGAGGCAAAGACCAAGGAGAAGATGATGAAAGACCCCATCTTTGATGTAATCTCAATGTCAAGGCCAACACTCATTCCTCTTTTGCCCACGCTGGTTGAGACAGTTCAAAGCTCCTGGAAAACACCAGCATTGACACTTGCTACTGCTCAGCGTCTGGAGGCGATGTACAGGGTGCAAGAATACAACGCAAAGTTCCTTTTCTCATACCCTATACCAAATTCGGGGATCGTGGAGTCAGCACAGTCCCGGTCAGGGAAGCAGCACTCGATGCCTGTGGATAAAGAAGGCAAGCGGCTGGATAGTTTCGGGAGGCGCCTCTACTCTTCTAGCTCCCTTGGAATTCGGATGGCTAATTACCAGGCCACCATGGCCCGCTATCAACTTTTCCTTTGGGAAAAGATGGCTGGCCTGTGTAATTACCTGCCCGATGAGAAGAGGGAGCGGGCCAGAGTATTCCAGGCTGAAACTACTAGCCTGTCGAGGCAGCAAATCCACACGGCCTGTCACCAGGCCGACTCCCATGGCCGCTCCCTCATTGGTTCTGTCGCACTTTGCACTCATGAGTGGCTCCAGTCTACCTCCCTAGTTCCAGAGGTCCACACTAGGATAGAATCATAGAAAAGTAGAGTTGGAAGGGGCCTACAAGGCCATCGAGTCCAACCCCCTGCTTAATGCAGGAATCCAGGTCAAAGCATCCCTGACAGATGATTCTCCAGTTGCACCTTGAATGCCTCCAGACTGGGAGAGCCCACCACCTCGCTAGGTAGTTGATTCCATTGTCTTATTGCTCTAACTGTCAGGAATTTTTCCTGATGTTTAGGTGGAATCTAGGTTCCTGTAACTTGAACCCATTATTCCGTGTCCTGCAAACTGGGATGATCGAGAAGAGATCCTGGCCCCCCTCTGTGTGACTTCCCTTCAAGTACTGAAAGAGTGCGATCATATCTCCCCTCAGTCTCCTCTTCTGAAGGCTAAACATGCCCAGTTCTTTCAGTCTCTCCTCATAGGGCCTTGTTTCCAGTCCCTTTATCATCCTTGTTGCCCTCCTCTGAACCCTCTCCAATTTGTCTATGTCCTTCTTAAAGTGTGGTGCCCAGAACTGGATGCAGTACTCAAGATAAGGCCTAACCAGTGCCGAGTAAAGGGGAATTATCACTTCCCGCAATTTGGAAGCTATACTTCTATTAATGCAGCCCAAACTAGCATTTGCCTTCTTTGCAGCCACATCGCATTGCTGGCTAATAATCAGTTTGTGATCTACCACAATTCCAATATCCTTCTCACTTGTAGTATTGTTGTGCCAGGTGTCCCCCATTCTGTAACTCTGCATTTGGTTTCCTCTCCCTAGGTGCAGCACTTGGCATTTATCCCTATTAAATTTCATTCTGTTGTTTTCGGCCCAGCGCTCCAGCCTATCGAGGTCACTTTGAATTTTGTTTCTGTCTTCCAGAGTATTAGCCGTTCTACCCAACTTCGTGTCATCTGCAAATTTGATAAGCATTCCCTGTACCTCCTCATCCAAGTCATTAATAAAAATGTTGAAGAGCACTGGGCCCAGGACCAAGCCCTGTGGTACCCCGCTCGTTACCTCTCCCCAGTTTGCGAAGGTACCATTGATAAGCACTCTTTGAGTTAGATTCTGTAGCCAATTGTGGATAAACCTGATAGTTGTTCCATCTAGTCCCACTTTTAGCTAGCTTGCTAATCAGGATATCATGAGGCACTTTGTTGAAAGCTTTGCTGAAGTCCAGATATATGATGTCCACAGCATTCCCACAGTCCACAAGGGAGGTTACCCGATCAAAAAATGAGATCAGATTAGTCAGGCAGGATTTGTTCTTGACAAATCCATGCTGGGTTCTCGTAATCACTGCATTGTTTTCAAGGTGCTTGCAGACTGACTTCTTTATAATCTGCTCCAAAATTTTCCCCGGGATTGATGTTCCCAGGTTCTTCCTTCTTGCCCTTTTTGAAGATGGGAACAACATTTGCCCTCCTCCAGTCATCTGGCACTTCACCTGTCCTCCATGATTTCTCAAAGATCAGTGGTTCTGAGAGTTCTTCTGCCAGTTCCTTTATTACTCTAGGATGCAGTTCATTAGGTCCCTGGAGATTTAAACTCATTCAGAGTAATCAGGTGCTCCTTGACCATTTGCCTATCACTCAAGCTGCAATCCTGCCCCTTCAGTCTGCACTTCAGGTTTGCCAGGGGGGTCATAGACTCTCTTTTGGGAGAAGACCGAGCCGAAGTAGGAATTGAACACTTCTGCCTTTTCTTTGTCTTCTGTTACCAATTTGCCATCCTCATCGCGTAGTTGAACCACCATTTCTTTCCTCTGTCTTTTACTGTGCATGTATCTGAAGAAAGCTTTCTTGTTGTGTTTAGCATCCCTCGCTAACCTTAGCTCATTCTCAGCTTTAGCCTTCCTGACACTATTCCTGCAGTTCTTTTCTACCTGCCTGTACTCTTCCCTTGTAGCCTGGCCTTCCCTCCACTTCCTATATGTGTCCTTTTTTGTTTTCAGGTCATCTCTGAGTTTATTGTGAAGCCACATTGGCTTCTTCTGTTGCCCTCTGCCTTTTTTCCTTGTGGGAATTGTTTGCAATTGTGCCTTTAAAATTTCCTTTTTTAAAAACTCCCACCCATCCTGGGCTCCTTTACTCATTAGAGTCACTTGCCATGGCACCTTACTAATCATTGTTCTGAGTTTGTTAAAATTGGCTTTCCTAAAATCCAGGGTACGTGTTTGGCTACACTCAGCTTTTGCTCCCCTTAGAATCAAGAACTCAAGTATAACATGGTCACTTTCCCCCAGAGTTCCCGAAACTGCCACTTTATCCACTAACTCGTCTCTGTTGGTTAGAATCAGGTCAAGGATAGCCGCTCCTCTAGTTCCTTCCTCCACTTTCTGTAGGAGGAAGTTATCAGCAGCACAACTCAGGAATTTCTTGGAGGCGCCATGTTTGGCTGAATAAGTCTCCCAACAGATATCAGGGAAATTGAAGTCACCCATTACTACCACATCATGCCTCCTTGAAACATTTGCAATTTGCTTTTCAAAAGTTTCATCCTCGTCTTCTCCTTGATTGGGTGGTCGGTAGTCTACTCCAAAAGCCATGTTCGTCTTATCCTTTGCCCCCTTTATTTTAACCCAGATACTCTCAATGGGGCTGCCAAGCTCCTCTTCCTGTATCTCTGTGCAGAGATACGTATTTTTAGCATACAGCGCAACTCCACCTCCCTTTCTGTTGCTTCTGTTTCTTTTGAACAAGTTATACCCTTCAATTGCTGTATTCCAGCCATGGGAGTCATCCCACCAGGTTTCAGTTATCCCTGTCAAGTCGTATTTGCCCTCATGTATCAAGAGTTCAAATTCGTCCTGTTTGTTGCCCATACTCTGGGCATTAGTATAGAGTCTCTGGGCATTAGTATACTTTCTTCAGATGCATGCACAGTAAAATACAGAGGAAAAATATGGTGGTTCGACTACACAGTGAGGATGACAAAGAAAAGATGCAAGTGTTCAATTCCTACTTCGGCTCGATCTTCTCCCAAAAGAGAGTTTATGTCCCCCCGGCAAACCTGAAGTGCAGATTGAAGGGGCAGGATTGCAGCTTGAGATTGATAGGCAAAATCCATCCAAAGGAACACCTGATTACTTTGAATGCGTTTAAATCTCCAGGGCCTGATTAACTACACCCTAGAGCAGTGTTCTCCAACCTTGGGTCCCTGGATGTTTTTGGCCTACAACTCCCAACATGCCCCAGCCAGCTACGCCAAAAACATCTGGGGACCCAAGGTTGGAGAACACTGCCCTAGAGTAATAAGGGAACTGGCAGAAGAACTCTCAAAACCACTGTCTATTATCTTTGAGAAATCATGGAGGACAGGTGATGTGCCAGATGACTGGAGGAGGGCAAATGTTCCTATCTTCAAAAAGGACAAGAAGGAGGAACCTGGGAACTATAGACCAGTCAGTCTAACATCAATCCCGGGGAAAATTTTGGAGCAAATGATAAAGAAGTCAGTCTGCAAGCACCTTGAAAACAATGCAGCGATTACTAGAAGCCAGCATGGATTTGTTAAGAACAAATCCTGCCAGACTAATCTGATCTCATTTTTTGATCGGGTAATCCCTTGTGGACTATGGGAATGCTGTGGACATCATATATCTGGACTTCAGCAAAGCTTTTGACAAAGTGCCTCATGATATCCTGATTAGCAAGCTAGCTAAAAGTGGGCTAGATGGAACAACTATCAGGTTTATCCACAATTGGCTACAGAATCTAACTCAAAGAGTGCTTATCAATGGTACCTTCGCAAACTGGGGAGAGGTAACGAGCGGGGTACCACAGGGCTTGGTCCTGGGCCCTAGTGCGCTTCAACATTTTTATTAATGACTTGGATGAGGGGGTGCAGGGAATGCTTATCAAGTTACAGGAACCCAGATTCCACCTAAACATCAGGAAAAATTTCCTGACTGTTAGAGCAATAAGACAATGGCACCAACTACCTAGGGAGGTGGTGGGCTCTCCCACTCTGGAGGCATTCAAGGTGCAGCTGGACAGCCATCTGTCATGGATTCTTTGACCTGGATTCCTGCATTGAGCAGTGGGTTGGACTCGATGGCCTTGTAGGCCCCTTCCCACTCTACTTTTCTATGATTCTATATGACTCTATGCCTCTTCCAATGGATGATCCCCAGAGAGATCTCGGTAATAGCAGTTTATATTGCGGGGAAGAACATTTTGACGGACACTTTCAGTAGAGTGTCTCTCCACTCCCACGAGTGGGAACTCGATCTTCGGGTCCGACAATCTCTCTTTGATCATTGGGGGATCCCAGCTATGGATTTTTTTACCACCACAGAGAACACCGCGTGCACCATGTTTTGCAGCAGAGCATGCCAGGATCTTCGGTAACGGATGCCTTCCTGATGTTGTTTTTGGGGACTCTCTTCTACCTGTTTCCTCTGACCGCACTGCTGACAGAATCCAGTGCGATGGTACCGACTGTATTCTCATGACTCCGTGGTGGCCGAGATAGGCATGGTTTGCCCCGCTACTCCACTTTCCAAAGGGGAGTTTCAGCCGCGTCTGCCAGCATCTCCAGCTCTTCTCACACAGGTGAGAGGTCATCTCCTTCACCCGGACCTGGACATTCTGCGGCTTACAGCTTGGAGGAATTGCTAGGGCAAACTTTTCCACAGTTGTCTGCAGAGGTCAGAGCTGTGCTAAGAGTGGCATGGAAACCGTCGACCTGTTCATCATACACTCGGAAGTGGACAAACTTCTGCAGCTTCACCTCCATCTTAGGGGTTATTCCTGTTTTGTGCTCTATCGATGTGGTTCTACAGTACCTGCAAGTCTTGAAGACCAGGGGGTTGAAATTGACATTGATAAAGGTTTACCTCGCTGCTCTGTCCGCGCATCGCCCCAGCCCAGGGACCAACACTTTATTCATACACCTGCTGGTGAAGCGTTTTGTGCGTGTTGCAAAAATGCCAATTTTGCCCTGGTGTACCAAGTTCGAGTCATGCACACACAAGGAGAAAGACAGATTGGGTTTTTATGATTTTATTCTACAGAATAAGGAGACCACAGGAGCTAAAGCTACAAAGCCATGTCTCAGAGAAAAAGTGGGGGCTGCACATTTTTATACCATCTCCTTTTGGTGCACGCACACTGTACAATCTAGAAGGTTTTAAAACTTGCAGAGAATGGAAAAATACAAATTAGCAAAGAGCTTCAGCCTTTGGCACACTCATTCACTTGCTTCCCCCTCCTTATAAGTTTACGTGGAATGTAAACACTTTCGGACTTCAACTGTTCTGCCAGTGTGGCATAGTGGTGAGAGTGTTGGACTGGGACTCGGGAGATCCCTGCTCGGCCATGAGGCTCACTGGGTGACTTTGGGCCAGTCACTGACTCTCAGCCTAACCTACCTCACAGGGTTGTTGTGAGGATAAAATGGAGAGGAGGAGGATTATGTAAGCCGCCTTGGGTTTCTTGCAGGAAAAAAGGCGGGGTAAAAATATAATAAATAAATAAAATAAATAACCATTTCTTGCCCAGAATTTTCACAACATGCAGGGTCTAAGGAACCTGATGTCACTGGCTTGAACACTGACTCCCGGTTGGGATCCTCCTTTAGTTCTTCGGGCACTGACTTCAAAGCCATTTGAACCTATGGCTAAAGCCGATCTCTGACTAGTCACCTGGAAAACGGCGTTCTTGGTGGCGATAACCTCTGCCCGTCATTCCAGCAAGCTGTGTGCACTCAGGGTAAATTCCCCCTATCTGATATTTCATAAGGACAAGGGGGTCCTGAGACCAGATATCACTTTCCTGCCTAAAGTGGTTTCTGAATTCCTTCTAAATCAGGACATTGTGTTACCTGCATTCTTTACTTTACCACCTTCGTCTGTTGAAAGGTTATTGCACACACTGGACATTAGACGAGCCCTTGCTTTCTACAAGGCCCACACTGAATCGATCCAGCATTCACCCCGTCTGTTCCTGTGCTATGGTGGCCAATTGACGGGTTCTCCTGTGTCAACCCAGAGATTTGCGGCATGGATTGTTGAGTGCATCTGCCTGGCTTACAGGATTGAGAAATGTCCGTTGCCGAACTCGATACGGGCTCATTCTACAAGGGTGATGTCCGCTTCCGTGGCTTTTGGCAGAGGAGTGGCTCTACTGGTTGACCCATGATGGGTCATGTTGTCTGGGTTCGGACGACATGACAACCCTTCATGGGTCAAACAGACCTACTAGCCATGGCTTTTCAGGGTGACTTATAACCCAAAAATAAGCCACCTTGATAAACTGGTCATGGGTTCTCATGATACGACAACCCACCGTGGCTTATAAGCCATGGTGGTGGTTGTGTTGTGTGAACCCAGTCTCAATTTTTAAAGAGGTTCATACTGAAGCCCCTGTCTTGATCAAAAAAATGTTTTTCCACACTTGTGTAGTTTTAAGCCATTTAATAGGAGCCAGTGTGGCAGAGTGGTGAGAGTGTTGGACTGGGACTCGGGAGATCCGGGTTCTAGTCCCCGCTTGGCCATGAAACTCACTGGGTGACTTTGGGCCAGTCACTGACTCTCAGCCTAACCTACCTCACAGGGTTGTTGTGAGGATAAAATGGAGAGGAGGTGGAGGATTATGTAAGCCGCCTTGGGTTCCTTGCAGGAAAAAAGGCGGGGTATAAATATAATTAAATAAATAAATAAATAAATAAGACATTTAATGTTATGTAACATATGCATTCTTTTAATTTGGGGCTATTTTTGAATGGCAGTCAGGGAAATTGGCAAAAGTTGGTCAGGGAAAGTGGGAGAAATGGAAAATGAAATTTTAGTGGCAACCCTGGAGTTGCTTAGGCAGAAAACCGCTTGGACTATCATCCCACCCTACGCTGCTCCTCCCTCTTCATTTGATGTCTAACCCTGGGATCTCTAATGCCTAATCCCTCCTCCTCCTCCAGCTGGCTTGGTGTTCCCATGGTTTCAGAATGGCTTGTTGGACTATCAACTGCATTCCCACCTTTCTCCAGCTGCTGTGGCCTTGAGGCCTCAGCCACCTCTTCCTCCTCCTCTGAGCAGGAAGGTCTGAGTCAGAATCAAATTCCAAGCCTTCTTGAAGCACCTCTCCAGAGGTGCTGGGCTTAACCCTTACACAACCAGATGCCCAAATGGGAAGCCCACAAGTAAGACATGAGTGCAAGAGCACCCTCCTGCTCACGTTCTCTAGCAACTGGTGTAAGTAGGCATACTGCCACTGATACTGGAGATAGTTCTCAGGAGAATTCCTGAGCAAGAGTTTTTATTCAGCTGGGATCTACCCATAGTTGTAACCTGTTCCTGAAAGCCTAACAAACTTATTATGCTATAAACTTGAGTCCACTTCATCTGTTCCCAGTTGGCAGGAATCTCTCTCTCTCTCTCTCTCTCTCTCTCTCTCTGGATTTTCTATCGCTACGTACGTGTGTGTGTGTGTATAGACTTGGCCACTGAGGATACGAACACTTCCAGTGAAGTGGACTCTACAAGCCTATGATTAGTTGTGGAGCACCTGCTTTGCATCTCCGGCTCAATCCCCTGTGCCTCTTGTTTAAAATGTCTCTGACCCAAACTAGGCATTACAAGGATGTGTGGATGCTGCCAGCCTGCATCTTCTTAGCACTGTTCCGTAAAAGACAACATGGAATGTGACTGAGCTCAGTCTCTTCCCCCCCCCCCCCCCATTAATGTCCGCTTGTGGAGGATGGGGAAATCTCTTGAGCTTGACTGTGTCCCTTGAGTTGCCTTGTATTGTTGCCCCCAGGGAGACATTAGTTGGCAGCAATGTTGTGTCCTTGTAACATCTGCTTTGGGCCTTTAATAGCAGATCTCCCTCTACCTTGGCGAATCACTGCCCATCAGAGTAGACCATCTAGCGTAGATGGAGCAGCGGTCTGACTCAGTAGAAGGCAGCGCCATAGATTCATGGGTTTATTTAGTAGAAGATTTATGTCCTGCTTTTCCAATTCTAAAAGGAAACAATAAAGAATTAGCAGATAAAAATGCTGAGGCAACAACTCAAAAGCATTTTTTAAAAAGAAGTAAAGAGATTAAAATACTTCTGGGGAAGTAAAGTCTTCCATTGATAGTGGAACACCAGTAAAGAGGGGGCTAACTAAGCCTTATGGGCCTGGGAGTTCCGTATTCTGGATGCTGCAGCAGGTAAGGCCCTCTTGTGCATCCTAGCCAACTGTCCTTCAGAAGGCGATGGGAAACGCAGTAGGAGGTCATCGGATGACCTCAGCAGCCAGGAAGATGCATGTGGGAGGAGGTGGTTCTCTTAAGTATTGTGGGTCCTGTGTTTAAATCCATGTCTGATACTCTTGTCTTCAAGCCAACATTGGACTTCAGTGTTCGGCAAGTGTGGGTGAGTGCATGCACGTACTGCTGTCCCAGCCCAAGTGCCTCTGCTGTTTCCTGCAGGAGCGGATGGTGTCCATGGTGCTGGACAAGGAGCCCCCGGTGGCAGTGGAAGCTGTCAGGCTGCTCACCCTCATCCTTCAGTGAGTCTGGTCAGGGTAGGGGGAAGGCACTGCTAGGGCGTGAGCCGTTCCACTTCTCCCTATCCCCACTAGCAAGGTAGCGAGCTGCCCTACACTGAGTCAGATCGCTGGTCTGTCGAACCAAGTATCCTGTCTGCACTGATTGGCAGCAGTGGCTCTCCAGGGGCTTTTCCAGCCCTACCTGCAGATGCTGCCGGGGATTAAACCTGCGACCGTATGCATGTAAAGCAGGTGCTCTTCTTCGTTGGCATGCTGAAGTCCCATCTCTGTGCAGGAATATGAATGAGGTGCTCACGGACTCCGACTGTGAAAGTGTCTTCCCGCTTGTGTATGCTTCCAGCCGTCCTCTAGCTGCTGCCGCGGGTGAATTCTTATACAAGAAGTGAGTGTAGTCCTGCCCTGCTTCTCCCTCCTCCCCAGCCTACTGTGGCATATAGAGCAGCAGACTTGCTCCTGCTCTGGTTTCCAGCTGCTCTCTGCTGTCCCCTGCTCTTCCCCCGAGGTTCCCAATTCAGCTCCCTCTTTCCTAATGGTAGTGCCTTGACTCATAGGTTGCTAGCGCCTGCAGCGTGTGCCAGGGGGGAGGCCGAGGAGCGCCGCGAGGGTACCCGAGTCTTCCTTCAGTTGCTTCTCGCCTTCTTCATCGAAAGTGAGGTGAGGCAGGTGTCTGCTCACCCAATGTGTCGGCGGGGGAGGCCTGCCCAGGCAGGGGTCATTTCTCGGCTCTCCATCCACAGTTCCATGACCATGCAGCCTATTTGGTGGATAGCTTGTGGGACTGTGCGGCTGCCGTACTGAAGGACTGGCAGGTGCTGACCGGGCTGCTGCTGGAGGAGCCTCCTGCGGAGGGTGAGTGATAGGTGGGGTCTGGGTGGGCTGGGGGAGAGAAGTATAGGACGGCTGGAAGCAACAGAGTGTCAATGCAGGCCAGTCTGCATCTGTGTGGGAGAGGTTCACGCCTGCTGGACACAGCTCGCTCTGTCAAAAAAGCATACTTAAAAAATATGAATTTGGAGGGGTCTAAGCCCCAGCCAGAACCAAGGACCAGGTCAGAACTGCAAGGTCTGAGTGGAAAAAGGGAAAGGAACTGGCACCTGCAGCAGAGTGTCGATCTATCCCAGTGTTCTCCAACCTTGGGTCCCCAGGTGCTTTTGGCCTACGACTCCCAGCATGCCCCAGCCAGAAACATCTGGGGACCCAAGGTTGGAGAACACTGATCTATCCCTTGCAGGCACTTGTCCAGCCTTTTTTTGCAATTTCCAAAGGCACCAGTGAAAGAAGACGGATTGAGCTACGGTGGTGGGTACCTCCATGAGGCAGCTTCCAGCAAGTGTCCCTGGTTGTGGACAGGGCGTCAGTGCTGGGGTGTCTGAACAGGAGAATCAACCTCTGGACTTTTCACAGGTTGCTTTAAAGGGTAGCATGGACTTGGGCTATGCGGTAGATGTGTAATATGGACCCACACTGTGAAGTGGAGACCAGCAAATGAACTTCAGAACAAATTCGGGGGTGGGGGGGCTGCAGCCTTGCTGCATCGCTAAACTTTTCTCTTGCTGAACAGGCTTGGGTGACCGACAGGAGAGCACCCTTATTATGATTTTGGTGGCCAGCATGCGGCAGGCCACAGAAGGACATCCACCTCTTGGCAGGATCTCTGGAAAGAAGGTAACCAAAGGGGCGGAGGGTTGCCGCCTGGGCGATTCCAGGCTTGGTTTCTCCTCCCCGCTTTGATCATAGGGACGTGGGATACTTACACCGAATCAAACCATGGGGTCTGTTTAGCCCAGTATTGTCCACACTGACTGGCAGCAATGGCTCTCCGGCAGTTCAGGAGGCAGTCTTTCCCAGCCCTACCTGGAGATGCTGCCAAGGATTGAACCTGGGACCAACTGTGTGCAAAGCATGTGTTGTACTACTGAGCTACAGCCCCTTCCCTTCTAGTCCACTTGGCCCGGCTCCTTTCTTCCTCCCTGCTTCCTCTTTCTGCTCTTATCAGGTGTTTTCTGCTCGGGAGCGCAAAGTGCAAGCTGAGGACCGCCTAAGACTCACCCAGCACCTCATCCCACTGCTGCCCCAGCTTCTGGCTAAGGTGAACCATATTATTATGGGTGGAGGTGGGTGTCATTTTGTGAAGTGAGGGGAGAGATAGAAGCATTCTATTCTGTTTGACCTGTGATCCTGCCTCTTGGGTCTGGGCTCTAGGCTTGGCTTCTACAGGTGGAAATGAGGTGACTTCCCTTGCAAGGGGCATCGTGTCTCATTTGTGCCCCTTGCTCGGCAAGGCAGAACCCTAAAGGTCTCTTCATGTCTTCCTCTTCTGCCAGTTCTCAGCTGATGCCGAGAAAGTGGTGCCTTTGCTAGAGGCTCCACGGTACTTTGACCTGACCCTTTACAGCATGGGCCGCCTGGAGAAGGTAGGGGACACATGCCCCCCCCCCCCCCGGCCACTCTTAACTTGCTGCTTCTGGCAAATCCAGAGGTTGGGGTGTGGGACTGTGCCTGCTGGCTCTTCCCCAAGTAAGCCTGTCCACACCTGCCACTCCAAGGCCTGCTTCCTGATACTGCTGCCTCTCTTCCTCCCCCCCCCCCCCCCAGTTCTTAGAACTGCTGCTGGCCCAGCTGTGGGAGGTTGTGGAGAAGCACACCAGCCGTGAGGTGCTGGAGTCGGTGTCCCGGACGCTCCAGGGGCTTTGCCGTCCAGAATTTGCTTTTTACACCCGTGTTGATTTTGCTCGCAGCCGCCTGGTGGACCACTTGGCAGACAAATTCCAGCACGAGGCTGCTGAGCTGCTCCAGGTACTAAGAGGTGTAGAGGGCAGCTTCGAGAGCTCAGTGGGACCTGGAAGTGGCCAAATCTCAGGGCTGTGTGTATCTGTGTTCTGTGAGGGGGCCCGGTAGGGGTGTTGGTGTGCGCTTACAGCGCAAGGGACAGGGATGTGGGGCTGGCGGCTGGCCTGCCTCCTCCTTGAGTGCCAAGGCTGCGTGGTGTGTTCCTGTGCTCTCCTCCCTCCATGGTGGAAATGATCATAGAGTATCCAAGATGGGTTACTCCCCCCACTTCCTCAAAGCCTTGTCAATAATTGCAGTCTCGAGACCTCCCCGTCCAGTGACACAATGACTGGGTTTGCACGACATGCTAAACCTCAGAAGGTTAATTGCTACTGAGGTTTAGCGTGTCGTCTGACCCCCGATGGCTGCTTCAGAAGCCAATCTGGTGTGGCTTCTAAACCACGCTGTGAAGGCATGGCTTACGGTAGGGTTACGCTAACCCTAGTAGGTTTAGTGTGTTGTCCGAACCCAGATGACTCGCTGACCTACCCACAGGCCAAAAAGGCACAGAGCCCCATGGCCAGAGTGGCAAAGAAGGGCTGCCACTCTGGCCACGGGGCTCTGCCGATGACAGCCGGCCAAGTGCCCAAGTGGCACTTGGCCTGGCTGCCTTTGGCTTCCCTGTGTGCTCCTGCTGATGTCCTGCAGCAGCAGAAGTGCATGGGGAAGCCCCTGTGGTTTGCCGCTGCATGCTGCCTCCCCTTCCTCCTTGAGCCCCACTCGCTGCTGCTGCCAGCTGCCCCCTTCCCAAGTGGGAAGAGGGCGTGTGGCAGACTAGGCTGTGGTGGTGATGGGGATCTGGTGCGCACGTGCCAAACCCCTCACGTTTGCTAATGCAGCTGTGGCGGTCCCTTCTCCGCCCCCCTTTTCCCGCTGTGCAGTGGCGCCCATGGGCGCTGTGCCGCAGCAGCAGGAGGGGGACCGGAACGGTGGAGGTGCTTCTCTCTGTCTCTGGTGCACTCTGGAGTCAGAGAGAATCAGTGCCACCCTCACGGGACTCCCAAGAGTTCTGTGGTGGTGGGGGGCACTGAGTCTTTCTGCCGCTGGGGCGCGCATGCCCTGGTGGCAGAGAAAATAAGCCCTCTGCCAACGCAGGAGCTGCTCCTGTGTTGGAGGGGGAGTTATTCTCTCTTTTCAACGGGGTGCGTGCACCCTGACGACAGACTCCGTCCCCCGTCCCCCCCCTGGGACTCTTGAGAGTCCCGTGGTGGGGGGGACACTGATTCAAGTGCCTCCCCCTCTCCAACCTGCCTTCTCTCGCTGTGGTGTGGTGCCCATGAGTGCCATGCCACAGCAGGAGAAGGGGGGCTGGAGGGGGGGAGGTGCTGCACACCAGACCCCCATCACACGTGCCAACGTTCTTGCAGCCTGATCTGGGCAGCCAGCAGTCCCCAGCTGCTGTGGCAGCGAATGGGGCGAGGGTTGGCTAGCCGGGGGAGCGGGAGAGTAAGCTTTCTCGGCATGGGCGCTGCTCAGCGGAGCAGCAGCTGCACCGAGAAAGGGCAAGGGAGCCTCCTGACAGCTGGTGGAAAGTGCCGCTTGTCATTCCCACTCCTCTACCCTCAGTGCCCCTGTGGTGTCCCCTGGGATACCAACGGGAGGACTGGGGGGAGAGGTGGCGCCTCCGGACCCCCACTGCGCCCGACCGTTACTCGGGCACAGCTGGGGCCTGGGGCAACTTTAAACCCACAGAGGTTTCAGAACCTCTGTGGGTTTAAAGTGACGTGTGAACCCAGGCAATTTCTCTGCAGCTTCTGTTCCTCCTTCCCTTTTCTGTCTTCCTTTCTCTCAGGTGGTTATTGTTGGAGAGGAGCCCAATTTGCTGCTAAATGAATTCATAATGCTTTATATTCAATTAATTCATAATAGTTTATGATTAATTCACTTTCCAGTAAATTCTTAGTCAGCCTTGGTGTTTCACTTGCTATTGATGGGCTCTGATTGTGGCTCCAGTTGTCATGTCTGCCTTAATTATTTGGTCCTTGAATGATTCTGATTTTCCTCCATTTGATAATAAAAGCAGTTGTCTGCTTTAATTGGTTGCTGCCAATCTGAAAAGTGGCCTCTAAGAGTAGTCATTAGTTACACTCTGGCTAATGACCTGCATTGCTGTAATTGCTGTGCCCTTATTATTTTTGGCTGGGTAGTGCCATGCTTGCAAAATTCCTGTAACAAGGGTTGCTGCAACAGCAAGCGAAAGGGGCTTGCTGTTGAGGTGTCGGCTCTGCCTCGTTGGAGCTCTTCAAGCAGAGGGTGGACAGCGGTCTGCTGGAGATGCTCCAGCTCTGGATGTCATGCATCAAGCAGGGGGTTGAGCTAGATGGAGGACAAGGCCACTTCCAGTTCTGATCCTCCTGTAATTTTATTGTCTGATAGTAATGTAAGTATCCAGAAAATTACGATTCGCTTACAAGGGCCACCCCATGCTTCATTGGTGGATGCAGGCAGAGCACCTATCCTGTGGCCTGCCCCTTGAGAGCCAACCAGTTTCCAGGTTATGACAGTTGCCACTCTCTTGGACTGGGCAGCTCTCTCTTGCAACACATGACCCAGGATCAGTGGTCCCCAGAGTCTTCCTAGCTGGCTAGAGCTGAGAGCTGTTGCTGGCATTCAGCAGTCCTCCTGGGTTCTCATGTCCTTGTCCAGAAGGACAATATAGCAGCCAAGTGGGACGACCCAAGGTCCTGTTCCTTGTTCGGACTTCTATAGGCACAGGTGGAAGACTGGTAAATTCCTTAAGGTCGCTGACCACTGTTTCGAATTGCTCCATAGGAAAGGTTCCCTGGGACTACATAATGGAATCCTAGTTCCCCCAGGACTTCCAGCTCTCCCGGGACTACACAATGAAATTCCTGCTCCCCTAGGACTGCACAATGAAATCCCTGCTCCCCCCCCCCCAGGACTACGCAATGAAATCTCAGCTTCCCCCCCCCCCCCGGACTACACAACAATGAAAGCCTTCCCCCCCCCAGACCACACAATGAAATCCCTGCTCCCCTCCAGGACTACACAATGACATCCTTGTCGTCGTCCCCCTCCAGGACTGCACAATGATATCCCTGCTTTCCCCCCCCCCTGGACTGCATAATGAAATCCCTGCTCCCCCCCCCCCGACTACACAATGAAATCCCAGCTCCGCCCCGGCTGTGGTTCATATGAACATTTTTTTGACGCAGGAGATATTTGCATAACCACTCCTGAATGGCTCCTGCAAACATTCCAAGTGACGCCATTGGCTCTCATCTATTTTGGACTGTACAGGCGCAGCGAGGGTTTTTCGGAGATTTGAACCCACCAGTCTTTGTCCTTGGGTGATGGAGAGTATGCGTGCCAAGTGTGGGGCGGATCCGTCAAAATGTGATGGACCCTATGCGACGACGCCCCACACACAGCAGTCATTCAGTCAGGCAGTTATTTAAAAAGTTTCCCTCCCTTTTCACCCCCTCAGAGAACATTCTAAATGGCCTAGGGGAGATTTGCATACCCACCCCTATTGGCCCCTGCTAAGTGTAGTATGGGCTATTTGCATAACTGCTCCTATTGGCTCCTGCAGCAATTCTGAGGTGAGGCCGATTTGCAGAACTGCTGCCCTGTTGTTTTGCCCATAGGAGATTTGACCAACCATTCTTCTGTCGTAGGCACTGCTGGACCTTTCTATTTCTGTGCATATAGTAATCTCGCTGCCATTGTCATGTATAAAAATAAAGGTTCCATACCTTCCTTCTAGCTAACTGTCCATTATTCCCAATAGAAAAGCCTCTGGTTTCAATTGAAAAGTAATCTTTAAAATCTTTTGCATTAATAAATGAATTTCAACCCAATTTTTTTTAGCTTTCTTACATGTCCACCACATATGATAAAAGGTTCCTTCCTGTTGTTCACATTTCCAACATGTATCTGATGCACCATTATACATTCTAGCCAATTTCTCCAGAGACAAATACCAACGATACATCATCTTATAAAAATTCTCTTTAAGACTAGAGCATAATGTAAATTTCAAACCTTTTAACCACATATTTTCCCATTGTGTCATTAATATAGCCAAAATTTTGAGCCCATTTTATCATACATTCCTTCACTTGCTCTTCCTCAGTTTCAAATTTCAACAAAAGCTTATACATTCTTGAAATAAGATGTTCATCATTTAGACATAATTCCCCTTACCTTATTTTCAACAATCCTTCACATACGTTCACTCCACATCTTTCACTCTACAGGGTGAGAGTTGAAAGGTGGCTACTTTCTCAAGGCAGCTTACATAATCCTCTCCATTTTATCCTCACAACAACCCTGTGAGGTAGGTTAGGCTGAGAGTCTTGACTGGTCCAAAGTCACTCAGTGAGCTTCATGACTGAGTAGGGACTAGAACCCAGATCTCCTGAGTCCCAGTCCAGCACTCTAACCACTACATTGCACTGGTTCTACCGGATCACCCCATCTGCCCTCTCTTCCAGCAGGAAGCAGTCAGTTTACGAGCCCCAGCCCAAAACCAAAGACTTCTTCCATCTCATAGCTCTGTAGGCCTTTCTCCCAGGACCCATGAAATAGGACCTAAGAAGCACTCTTCTACAGTGGATGGAACCAGCTCTCCCTGTCAGCTCAGGTGTACAGGATTTACAACTCCAAGGCAGGCTGGCTGAGCTGTCACGGTCTGGATCCTTGGGAGGGCAGCCACAGTCACAGGACCTTTAGTAGGTTCCTTGACGCTGCCCGTTAACCATTCTGGTGACCTCTTGGACTTGGTACTACCTTTCCTAATCCGTGGTATACATTCAATCTGAGCTTGTGTTATTGTGGTTTTGAATAATTTCCAGGCATTTTGAAGGGATTTAACCCTCTTGAACCCCCTCAGCTTCCTTTTAACTAGTTCCCTCATTTTGGAGAAGTTTCCTCTTTTGAAGTAAAATGTGACTGTGTTGGACTTCTTTGGCAGTCTTCCATTTAAATATATATTAAATTTGATAGCATTGTGATCACTATTTCCAGTTGGTTCCTGTGCAGGAGGATCCTCAGCACTACTTTCTGACGGCTCCAGAAAGTGGTGCTGAGGGGTCATTGCTTTGCTTTATGGCAGATACATTGTCCACAGGGTGCAGTTTTGCCCCCTGTGCTATTTAGTGTCTAGATGAAGCTGCTGAGTGTGGTCATTGGAGATTGGGAGTGAAGTGCAATCCACATGCTGGTGCCATTCAGCCCTATTTCTCTTCCGTCAAATTCAGGTGATGTGGTGTGTCGGGGCTGGGCTGTGGGCAGCAGTCTGAGGTGCTGGACCAAGAGCTGTGGGGCCAGCAAGGAGTCAGGCCTGAACAGTAAGTCAGAACCACAGGGAAAACTAGAAGACAGGGTCAAGAAGCAAGCCAGAAGGCAGGGCCAAGGGGTATGTCAGGACAGGCTGAAGGACAAATTAGGTGGCAGAGTCGAGCACGCTAGGAGCTGGGACTGAAGAAGAACCAAGACTGTACAGGAGAGACCTTGTTGCTCAAGCAAGCCTCCACTGGAGCTGGAAACCCTCTTACACTCCTTCCTGTGCAGGAGGAGGTACTTCACTGAGAAGCTGCCACCTGTGGTTCAAGGATCCACCACATGGGGCAACGGCACACAGGTCCAGCCAGCGTCCATTCAGCACTACAGGCTGGATGTCTGTTCCAGGGCCAATTGTTCTTTCGGTAGAGCGTTGCTCTCTTCTGTGCTGTGATGGACACTGACCCACTTCGGTAAGTCAGCGTGTTACTCACCTCTGTGTGTGATGCACAGAGACCATGAAGAAGAAGTTGCTTACCTGTAACGGAAGCTCTTCCAGTGGTCATCTGCGCATTCACACAACCCACCCACCGCCCACTGCTTTGGTGTCAGTGCTGAGTTCAAGGTTGGTACCTGAAGCAGATATAATTTCATTTCTTAAGATTTCTGTACTGCCCAATTGCCGAAGCTCTCTGGGCCGTTTACAAAGATTGAACAGATGTGGTGCTGCAGAGGAGAGGGGGAACTGCTGAAAATCATTCCGCTTCTTGTTCTCTTGACAGAGGCCTTCTGTTGGTGGAGGGACACTAGTTGGATTCCACCCGTTGGACCTCCTGTGAAGATTTCTCCTCTTCAGCAAAAGGAGGACTCTGTCTTTAGTGGTAGGCCAAGGCTTGGCTGATCCTGAGCTCATGGGGTCTTTAGCTTAGGGAAACTTTAAGTCCCGAGAATGATCCTCTTTCTCTTCCTTCTCCACCAAGTTTTAAATTCTGATTCATGTTTTTATGTGGGTTCTGTTCCTGCTGTACTGGTTGGGGGCTCCTTCCATGAAAGGTCTAAAGACTGCAGTGATTGATGTGGCCTTGTTTGTGGAGCAAGTGGAAGGAATAACCTGTGTCAGGATGCTCGCCATTTATGGAGGAGAAGAAACCTTAACGGAAAGACTAATGTTCCTTTTCTTCCTTGCGTCCCGCTCAGTCCTCGATTCTGGAGAAAGAGGATGTGTACAGCGTGGCCGCCACTCTCGGGCGCATCGCCATCTTCCACAGGTGATTACAGGGTCCCAGGGAACGGGGAGTCCCGCCCAGCATTCCTGTTCTAACCCGTAGACTTTGGAAGCAAGTCCCCACCGCTCCCTCTTCCCCTGCCTCATTCTGGACTGGCGACACCTGTGTGCGCACAGCAGCCTGTGTGTTCCTAGCAGTTAAGACCTGCCCTATTTCCCATCCACGTCTGTTGAGTGGGCTGACGGAAGAGGTAGCACCACTGGGTTGTGTTTTTTTTGCTGTTTCGTCTGCAGTGCTCACGACCTGACCCCGTGGCGATTCTTTGAGCCCTGCATCCGCCTCTTGCACCACAGGGTGGACACAGGCGAGGTTCCCCAGCAGGTACTGGGGTGTCAGGGGGAGGTCTGAACTGGTTCAGGCCCTGGATAAAGGTGTGTGCGTGGTCTTACTGCATCATTACAACACCCCTTTTCTTGGGGGAGGGCAATCTTGCAGTTGCAAAGTAGGAGCCCCCTCCTTTCCCCCCGGATGCCGTGACCTTCCTATGGCGAGGCAGGCTTTCACGTGCCTGCCTTCCTTTCTTGCAGGTGGTTATCTCTGCCATGACCTGCTCTCACTTCTCGCTGCTCTGGGAACTGGCCCACCTCTCAGATGCTGCCACTGGGCCCCTTCCCAGCCAGGTGAGAAGGGTTTGGGGGGACTCTTGGGAGGGCCCCTTTTGCAGTACACCTTCCTGACTTCGCCCCTCCCTGCTTCAGGAGCCCTTGCTCGGCCTCAGGGACAAGGTGACATCCTTCTGCTCCCTCTGCCAGAGCTGTCTCGTGGACATGGACCCCGGCATCCAGGAGCAGGTGAGAGATAATGTGGGGTTGCAAGTGTGGCTTCTGCCTACTTCCTAAGACTCCAGAAGCCACTAGATCAGTGTTCTCCAGCCTTGGGTCCCCAGATGTTTTTGGCCTACAACTCCGGGCATGCTGGGAGTTGTAGGCCAAAAACATCTGGGGACCCAAGGTTGGAGAACACTGCGCTAGATGTTGGCTGCTCTTGGCCATGGGGATGCCCGCTGGCTCCTTTCTTGTTTACCTTCTAGTGTCACAACATAAAACCAGAGACAGGGAGTAGTCATTCGAATAAAAATAGAGGGAGAGAAAAACAAGAGTGATATTGTGGCCCTGGCAGTTTATTACAGACTGCCCAGCCAGCCAGACGATATGGTCAGTGATTTGCTGGAACAGATGACAAAAGTTTCATAAAGGCAAGCAATAATTGTAATGGTGGATTCCAACTATCCTGACATCTGCTGGAACTCTAACTCTGCAAAGAATGGAGCATCCAATAAGTTTTTGACTTGCCTTGCTGACAACTTCTGTTCAGGACCTGCTGTCCTGGACTTAGTCCTAACCAACAGAGAAGAAATGGTAGATGAAGTGAAAGTGGCAGGAACCTTAGGGGAAAGTGACTGTGTCATCTTGGGATTTGTGATAGAGAGGGCTGTGAAAACAGCCTAGTCAGATGTATACCTTGGACTTGAGGAAAGCCAATTTCAAAAATTTCAAGCAAGAGTTCAGGGCTAGAAATTCTGAAGGGAAAAAAGCTCAAGAGGGATGAACTGAAATGCTGAAAGCACAATTGCAAACAATTCTCATGATAAGGAAAAATGGGGGACATTTAAAGACACCTGTGTGGCTGCACAAGGAGCTCTCTGATGAACTGAGACTCAGAAGGGTCATGCATAGGAAACAGAAGGAGTACAATAGAATTGCCAAAACCTGTCAGAATGGTGTCAGAAAGTCAAAGGCCCAGAGTGTGCTGAGGCTGGCGAGGGATGCTAAAAACACCAAAAAGGGCTTCTTTGGCTATGTTACGAGCAAGAAGATCAAGGAAGTGGCAGCTCCTCTGCCTAGGGAAAATGGTGAATTGTTAACAGGTGACGGAGAGAAGGCAGAACTACTCAACTCCTTTTTTGCCTCGGTCTTCTCCCACAAGGGGAGTTGTGTTCAACCTGGGACAAATAGAACAAATGATACATGGAGGGATTTGCAGCCCAGAATAAGTAAGGGCATGGTTAGAGAGCAGTTACGTCAAATTGCAAGTTTCAAGGGCCAGATGAATTACATCCCTGGGTGCTGAAGGAGCTTGCAGATGTCTAATCTTTGAGAACTCCTGGAGAACAACTATCAGGTGGATCCACAATTGGCTACAGAATCGGACTCAAAGAGTGCGTATCAATGGTACCTTCTCAAACTGGGGAGAGGTAACGAGCGGGGTACCACAGGGCTCGGTCCTGGGCCCAGTGCTCTTCAACATTTGTATTAGTGACTTGGATGAGGAGGTGCAGGGAATGCTTATCAAATTTGCAGATGACACAAAGTTGGGTGGAACAGCTAATACTCTGGAAGACAGAAACAAAATTCAAAGCGATCTCGATAGGCTGGAGCGCTGGGCCGAAAAGAACAGAATGAAATTTAATAGGGATAAATGCCAAGTGCTGCACCTAGGGAGAGGAAACCAAATGCAGAGTTACAGAATGGGGGACACTTGGCACAACAATACTACAAGTGAGAAGGATCTTGGAATTGTGGTAGATCACAAACTGAATATGAGCCAGCAATGCGACGTGGCTGCAAAGAAGGCAAATGCAATTTTGGGCTGTATTAATAGAAGTATAGCTTCCAAATCGCGGGAAGTGATAATTCCCCTTTACTCGGCACTGGTTAGGCCTCATCTTGAGTACTGCGTCCAGTTCTGGGCACCTCACTTTAAGAAGGACATAGACAAACTGGAGAGGGTTCAGAGGAGGGCAACAAGGATGATTAAGGGACTGGAAACAAGGCCCTATGAGGAGAGACTGAAAGAACTGGGCATGTTTAGCCTTCAGAAGAGGAGACTGAGGGGAGATATGATCGCACTCTTCCAGTACTTGAAGGGATGTCACACAGAGGAGGGCCAGGATCTCTTCTTGATCATCCCAGTTTGCAGGACACGGAATAATGGGCTCAAGTTACAGGAACCTAGATTCCACCTAAACATCAGGAAAAATTTCCTGACAGTTAGAGCAATAAGACAATGGAATCAACTACCTATGGAGGTGGTGGGCTCTCCCAGTCTGGAGGCATTCAAGGTGCAACTGGAGAATCATCTGTCAGGGATGCTTTGACCTGGATTCCTGCACTGAGCAGGGGGTTGGACTCGATGGCCTTGTAGGCCCCTTCCAACTCTACTTTTCTATGATTCTATGATTCTGTGAAATGCTATTTTGGGCTGCATTAATAGAAGTATTGCTTCGAAATCACGTGAAGTGATAATTCCCCTTTACTCGGCACTGGTTAGGCCTCATCTTGAGTATTGCGTCCAATTCTGGGCACCACACTTTAAGAAGGACGTAGACAAACTGGAGAGGGTTCAGAGGAGGGCAACAAGAATGATAAAGGGACTGGAAACAAGGCCCTATGAGGAGAGAATGAAAGAACGGCATGTTTAGCCTTCAGAAGAGGAGACTGAGGGGAGATATGATCGCATTCTTCCAGTACTTGAAGGGATGTCACACAGAGGAGGGCCAGAATCTTTTCTCGATCATCCCAGTTTGCAGGACACGGAATAATGGGTTCAAATTACAGGAACCCAGACTCCACCTAAATATCAGGAAAAAATTCCTTACGGTCAGAGCAATAAGACAATGGAACCTACTACCTAGGGAGGTGGTGAGCTCTCCCAGTCTGGAGGCATTCAAGGTGCAGCTGGACAGCCATCTGTCAGGGATGCTTTGACCTGGATTCCTGCATTGAGTGTGGGGTTGGACTCGATGGCCTTGTAGGCCCCTTCCAACTCTACTTTTCTATGATTCTAAGACTGGAGATGGGCAAATGTAGTCTCTATTTTCAAGGGGGGAAATGATAGATCTGGGAAACTGACCAGTCAGCCTGTCATCAATACCATGACTTGGATGAGGTGTAGAGGAGTTGCTTATCAGATCTGAGGATGACATGAAGCTAGGAGGGAGAGCCAGCACCATAGATGGCAGGATGAAGGTTCAAAAGGACCTAGGCAGGCTGGAACACCGGGCTGAATCTAACAAGATGAGATTCAACAGAGATAGTCATAAACTCTGGCATTTAAGTACAAAAAATCAAAGGCACAAGTATAAGATGGAGGAGACCTGACTTGGCAGCATTACATCTGGAAAGGATGGAGGTGTCTTAGTGGATCACAAGCAGAATATGAGCCAGCAATGTGATGCAGCAGCTAAGAAAGCTAAGGCAATCTTGGGCTACATTAGCAGAAGCATAGTGCCTAGATCACAGGAAGTAATATTTCCATTCTATTCTGCCTTAGTCAGGGCACATCTGGAGTACTGTGTCTAGTTCTCAGCAGGGGAGGTCCCTAAGAAATTTTCTGGATTGTTTGTTCTGTTCCTGTAACACACACTTACAGACCAGTGGAACTCTGATTGTTAACATTCAGGGAAGGCAGGACAAGGCACCAGCCATTCCAGTACGAAAAGAAAGGCAGAAACATAAAGGGAACAGAGAACTTTGGATGGAAAGGACTCTCCAGTGGTGGTGACCTGCAATGTGTGTGCAATGTTTGTTTTCCTGCCAGGAGATCAACATGACCTACATGTGCAACAAATGCAAGCTGGTCACGCTGTTGGAAGAAAAAGTCAGAGGACTGGAGCAGCAAGTGTCAACCCTCAGGAGTATTAGAGAAAGTGAAGAGTTCTTAGAACAGTGGATCTACAGCAGCAAAGCGCAGTACAGGAGCCAGAAGTGCAACGGCAGGATGAGGCAGAGTCGGAGAATGCTGAAGCAAGGGAAAATAACGTAGGGGGAACTCCCTGGAAAAGGGTGACTGTTAGGAGCAGAAGAACTAGAAGACATTCTGCGCCTGTGGAAGCAGTGGAGCTATGGAACCGCTTTCAGGTACTTGAGGCTGAGACCGGAGGACAGCCTGCAGAGGATGAATTACTGGGCACCCAACGTGACAGCGAGCAAGAGGCTGAAGGTCAGTCAAGTGGAGGCAATCAAACCAAGGCCTACAGCAAGAGAAAGGGAAGAGTACTAGTTGTGGGAGACTCCCTCCTGTGGGGGATCGAAGCCAAAGTATGTCGCGAAGACCCATGGACTCGCCAGGTGTGCTGTCTCCCCAGGGCACGGATTAAAGATGTGACAGAGCAGCTGCCGAGGCTCATACAGCCCACCGACACATACCCCTTCTCATCCACGTGGGTACAAATGATACTGCCAAGCGGAGTTACGAAGAAATCACGGCAGACTTTGAAGAGTTGGGAAGGGAACTCAAGAACTTAGGAGCCCAGATGGTCTTCTCATCCATCCTTCCAGTACTTGGAAGAGGAATAGAAAGGGAAAGAAAAATACTCCGAGTGGCTACAAAGGTGGTGCCGACCCGAGAGATTTGGATTCTGGGACCGCGGGCTACACTTCCTGGAAGATGGACTGCTGGCAAAGGATGGGTTGCACCTCACAAGGACTGGGAAGAATGTGTTTGGCCACAGCATGAGGAACTTCATCAAGAGGGCTTTAAACTGAATCCAACAGGGGGAGGGAGACATAAACTCAGGGGTAACAATGGAAGAAGGCCTCTGCCTCAATGGAGAGAACAGCTCCAGCGGTGCCCAATAATAGTCTACCACAAAATGTAGGAAGAAAGTCGGACTATAAAGCACATAGTCTTCGATGTCTCTATACGAATGCCCAGAGTATGGGCAACAAACAGAATGAACTTGAACTCTCGATACATGAGGGCAAATACGACTTGATAGGGATAACTGAAACCTGGTGAGATGACTCCCATGGCTGGAATACAGCAATTGAAGGATATAACTTGTTCAAAAGGAAGAGAAGCAACAGAAAGGGAGATGGAGTTGTGCTGTATGTTAAAGATACGTTTCTCTGCACAGAGATACAGGAAGATGAGCTTGGCAGCCCCATTGAGAGCATCTGGGTTAAAATAAATGGGGCAAAGAATAAGACGAACATGACGGTTGGAGTCTACTACCGAACACCCAATCAAGGAGAAGACGAGGATGAAACTTTTGAAAAGCAAATTGGCATTGTTTCAAGGAGGCATGATGTAGTAGTGATGGGTGACTTCAATTTCCCCCAAATCTGTTGGGAGACAAATTCTGCAAAACATGGCCCCTCCAAGAAATTACTGACCTGTGTTGCTGATAACTTCCTCCTACAGAAAGTGGAGGAAGGAACTAGAGCAGTGTTCTCCAACCTTGGGTCCCCAGATGTTTTTGGCCTACAACTCCCAGCATGCCCCAGCCAGCTAGGGGACCCAAGGTTGGAGAACACTGAACTAGAGGATCGGCTATCCTTGACCTGATTCTAACCAACAGAGACGAGTTAGTGGATAAAGTGGCAGTTTCGGGAACTCTGGGGGAAAGTGACCATGTTATACTTGAGTTCTTGATTCTAGAGGAAGCAAAAGCTGAGTGTAGCCAAACACGTACCCTGGATTTTAGGAAAGTCAATTTTAATAAACTCAGAACAGCGATAAGTAAGGTCCCATGGCAAGCGACTCTAATGAGAAAAGGAGCCCAGATGGGTGGGAGTTTTTAAAATAGGAAATTCTAGAGGCACAATGGCAAACAATTCCCACAAGGAAAAAACGGCAGAGGACAACAGAAGAAGCCAGCATGGCTTCAGAAAAAACTCAGAGATGACCTGAAAACAAAAAGACACATATAGGATGTGGAAGGAAGGCCAGGCTACAAGGGAAGAGTACAGGCAGGTAGCACAGAACTGCAGCAACAATGTCAGGAAGGCTAAAGCTGAGAATGAGCTGAGACTAGCCAGGGATGCTAAAAACAAGAAAAAAACATTCTTCAGATACATGCATAGTAAAAGACAGAGGAAAGAAATGGTGGTTCAACTACACAATGAGGATGGCAAATTGATATCAGAAGACAAAGAAAAGGCAGAAGTGTTCAATTCCTACTTCAGCTCGGTCTTCTCCCAAAAGAGTTTATGTCCCCCCTGGCAAACCTGAAGTGCTGACTGAAGGGGCAGGATTGCAGCTTGAGATTGATAGGCAAACGGTCAAGGAGCACCTGATTACTTTGAACGAGTTTAAATCTCCAGGGCCTGACGAACTGCATCCTAGAGTAATAATAGAGTGTTCGAGGATCGGGATATTTGTAAGAAGACCAAAACACTGGTTTATGAAGCCATTGTATTAACTTTATTGTATGCCTGCGAAACATGGACTATCTATAAACGTCACTTCCACCTCCTTGAAAGGTTTCATCAACGTTGCCTCCGGAAAATCCTGCAAATTACTTGGGAAGATAGGCGAACAAATGTCAGTGTACTGGAAGAAGCAAAGACTACTAGCATTGAAAAAATGATCCTTCAACGCCAACTTCAGTGGACCGGTCATGTTGTTCGAATGCCTGACTGCCGTCTCCCAAAGCAGTTACTTTACTCCCAACTCAAGGATGGAAAGCGGAATATCGGTGGTCAATATAAGAGGTTTAAAGATGTTCATAAGGCTAATCTAAAAAAATGCAATATAAACATCGAAAACTGGGAAGCTCTGGCCCATGAACGATCTAAATGGAGGTTGGCCTTTCACAAAGGTTCCATGGACTTTGAAGAAGCCCGAGTGCAAGGTGAAAGGGAGAAACGTGTTAAGCGAAAAGCGCGTCAAATGAATCCTTTACAGGACCATCTTCTATCTGATAACCTGTGTCCTCACTGTGGGAAGCTGTGTGGATCTAGAATTGGCCTCCACAGTCACTTACAGACCCATCGCTAGAGTCTACACAATCTTCTTTAGAATTTCCTCCTTTTATCCCGGAAGACAATCTTACTCGGTCACGAGTGATCGCCTGATGATGATGAGAGTAATAAAGGAACTGGCAGAAAAACTCTCAGAACCACTGTCTATTTGAGAAATCATGGAGGACAGGTGAAGTGCCAAGATGACTGGAGGAGGGCAAATGTTGTTCCTATCTTCAAAAAGGGCAAGAAGGAGGAACTATTCTGGAGCAGATGATAATGAAGTCAATCTGCAAGCACCTTGGAAACAATGCAGCGATTACTAGAAGCCAGCAGGGATTTGTCAAGAACAAATCCTGCCCAACTAATCTGATCTCATTTTTTGATCAGGTAACCTCCCTTGTGGACATAATATATCTGGACTTCAGCAAAGCTTTTGACAAAGTGCCTCATGATCTCCTGATTAGCAAGCTAGCTAAAAGTGGGCTGGATGGAACAACTATCAGGTGGATCCACAATTGGCTACAGAATCGGACTCAAAGAGTGCACATCAGTGGTTCCTTCTCAAACTGGGGAGAAGTAACGAGCGAGGTACCACAGGGCTCGGTCCTGTGCCCAGTGCTCTTCAACATTTTTGTTAAAGACTTGGATGAGGGGGTGCAGGGAATGCTTATCAAATTTGCAGAAGACACAAAGTTTGGTGGAACAAGACAGAAACAAAATTCAAAGTGATGTCGATAGGCTGGAGCGCTGGGCCGAGAACAACAGAATGAAATTTAATAGGGATAAATGCCAAGTGCTGCACCTAGGGAGAGGAAACCAAATGCAGAGTTACAGAATGGGGGACACTTGGCTCAACAATACTACAAGTGAGAAGGATCTTGGAATTGTGGTAGATCACAAACTGAACATGAGCCAGCAATGCGATGTGGCTGCAAAGAAGGCAAACGCTATTTTGGGTTACATTAACAAATATAGTAAATTAATTAATAGAAGTATAGCTTCGAAATCGCGGGAAGTGATAATTCCCCTTTACTCGCACTGGTTAGGCCTCATCTTGAGTACTGTGTCCAGTTCTGGGCACCTCACTTTAAGAAGGATGTAGACAAACTGGAGGGGGTTCAGAGGAGGGCAACAAAGATGATAAAGGGACTGGAAACAAGGCCCTATGAGGAGAGACTGAAGGAACTGGGCATGTTTAGCCTTCAGAAGAGGAGACTGAGGGGAGATATAATCGCACTCTTCCAGTACTTGAAGGGTTGTCACACAGAGGAGGGCCAGGATCTCTTCTCGATCATCCCAGTTTGCAGGACACGGAATAATGGGCTCAAGTTACAGGAACCCAGATTCCACCTGAACATCAGGAAAAAAATCCTGACTGTTAGAGCAATAAGACAGTGGAACCAACTACCTAAGGAGGTGGTGGGCTCTCCCACTCTGGAGGCATTCAACGTGCAGCTGGACGGCAATCTGTCAGGGATGCTTTGACTTGGATTCCTGCATTGAGCAGGAGGTTGGACTCGATGGCCTTGTAGGCCCCTTCCAACTCTACTTTTCTATGATTCTATTTCTGGGCACCCCATTTTAAGGAGCACATTGATAAGCTGAAGCACGTCCAGGAAAGAGCAACCTGGATGGTGAGGGATCCAGAAACCAAGTGCTATGAGGAATGGTCAAAAAAGAAGCTGTGTATATTTAGCCTGGAGAAGAGAAGATTAAGGGGAGACATGATAGTGGTCCTCACATATCTGAGATTTTATTTATTTATTTATTATATTTATACCTCGCCTTTTTTCCTGCAAGGAACCCAAGGCGGCTTACATAATCCTCCTCCTCCTCTCCATTTTATTCTCACAAGGTAGGTTAGGATTCTGTCATGCAGAAGATAAAGCAGAGTTGTTCTTTGTTGCTCCAGAGGGCAGGACTAGAACCAATGGGTGGAAATGGTAGGGAGGCAGATCTTGGCTTAACATTAGGAGAAAGACCCTAACAGTGAGAGCTGTTCAGCAGTGGTACAGATTTCCTTGGGTGGTGGTGGGTTCTCCTTCGCTGCAGGTATTTAATCAGATGCTGGATGGCCATCTGTTAGGGATGCAGGATACTCTCTCCGAGGTCCCTTCCAAGTCCCACAGTAGCCAACCAGATGCCCAAACAGGAATCCCACAAGCAAGACATGAGTGCAACAACGTCCTCTCAGTCATATTCCCTAGCAACTGGTGTACATGGGCATACTGCCTCCGATACTGGTGGTGAGTGATATCTGTCATAACTAGTGGCTGTTGATAGCCTTCTTCTCCATGACTGTGTAATCCAATCTGGTGCCCTCTCATTGTGTTGGACTTCAACTCACATTGACCCCGGGCAGCATGGCCAGTAGTCAGGATTTCTGGGAGTTGTACCCCCAAACTTCTGCAGGGCACCTGGTTCGGGATGGATGGTCTAACTCTTTCAATGCCATCCAAGTTTGTGGCCATCACTAGATCTCATGGTAGCGATTCTATATTTTATGTGCTGTGTGAAGAGGTACTTCTTTTTATCTGTCCTGAATCTTGCACCATTCAGCTTCATGGAATAGCCGTGTTGGGTTCTAGTATCGGGAAAGGGAGAAAAATATCTCCCTATGCATTTTCTCCAACTAATCATAACTGTATACACCTCTCTCACCCCCCCCCCACCTTTTTCTAAGCTAAAGCACCTCATATGTTGTAATCTTGTTGGGGAGTTGCTCCAGTCTCTTTCTGCACCTTTTCCAACTCCACAATATCCTTGTTTTCAGGAACTGGTAAGGAAAGGGGCAGTGGAGGGAGGGGAGAGTTGTTCCCCCAATAGAAAACAATGGCACAGAAATCTGACATTAGTAGAAGGGAACTTGTTGTCAAGGAGTGGGAGTGCATGGGGCTTGTGTGGCTTTTTTGTCCCTGCTCATTTGCCCACAGGGATCTGTATTGGGACCAGTACTTTTCAACTTATTCATGAATGATCTGGAATCAGGAGTGAGCAGTGAAGTGGCCGAGTTTGCTGATGGCACCAAATGATTTAGGGTGCTTAAAGCAAAAAGAAATTGTGAAGATCTCCAAAAGTGGGGCAAAAAATCCCAACTTCAAGTATAAGCTGATGGGATCTGAGCTAGTGGTGACTGATCAAGAAAGATATCTTGGAGTTGTGGTTGACACCTCTATGAAAATGTTGACCCAGTGCACGGCTGCTGTGAAAAAGGCAAACTCCATGTTAGGCATAATTAGGAAAGGAATTGAAAATAAAACTGCCAAGATTATACTCTCATTATACAAATGGGCAACTAAAATGATCAAGGGGCTGGAGCAAACCCCCTTACAAGGAAAGGTTACAACAGCTGGGATTGTTTAGCTTGGAAAAAAGGAGACTAAGGAGAGACATGATAGAGGTGTATGAAATTATGCCTGGTGTGGAAAAGTGGGTGGTCAGACATTTTTCTCCCTCTGTCATGATACTGGGACCCAGGGTCATCCCAGTAAGCTGATTGTTGGGCTATTCCAGACAGATAAAAGGAAGTACTTCATACAATGCAAAGTTAAACTATGGAATTCACTTCCACAAGATGTCGTGATGGCCACTAATTTGCATGGTTTTAAAAGGAGATTGGACCAATCCCTGGAGGAGAAGGCTATCAATGCTACTAGTCCTGATGGCTCTGTGCCACCTCCGGTATCAGAGGCAGTATGCCTCTGTACACCAGTTGCTGGGGAACATGGGCAGGAAGGTGCTGTTGCACTCATGTCCTGCATGTGGGTTTCCTGTGGGCAGCTGGTTGGCCACTGTATGAGCAGAATGCTGGAGTTTGCCTGCTGCCCCCCTCATGTCTCTCCTCTTTATTCCTTTCCAGGCCTTTGTGCTGCTGAGTGATCTGCTCCTGATCTTTGGCCCACAGTTGACCCGAGGAGGACGCGGCCACGTACTCCAGGAGCTGGTTTATCGGGCGGAGTCTGCCCTGCAGTCACAGCTTGCAGGCTTCCTCATGGACCATGTCTTCAACCACAGCCAGGCTCCAGGTGGTCTTTGGGCAAAGGGTGTGCAAAGGGTTGTGGGCATGGGCAGGACGGGCCCCCTGACCCACTCTCCCCCTCCCCCCAGACAATGAGGATGAGGAACTCCAGATTGAGCAGCTGCACCAGCGCCGCAACCTGCTGGCTGGATTCTGCAAACTCATTGTCTATGGAGTCCTGGAGCTGAGTGCTGCTTCGGATGTCTTCAAGTACTATTCCAAGGTACATGAGAAGGGGCTGAGGGTCTGGGAGATGCCCAAGCCATTTTCTCCTGGACACTGCTGTGGGTGGTGCTGTTGCGCGGTCCTTTGGGTGCCTGCCTGTTTTGCCTGCAGCTTGGCTGCTCCCTATCGTAGCTGTGCTCTGCCTTGCCTTAGGGGCTCAAGCCCTCCCCAGGGCCGTGCCTCATCTCATATCCTACTGTGGCAGCTGTGTCCTGTGCAGTTGTGCCGCTCTGGCTGGGAAGGCTCACTGCTATTTCCTTTGCCCTGGCAGGGGGTGGATGCTGCCGCTTTGTGCTGGGCCTGGAGCAACTTTGGTTTCCTCCATGGTCCCAGTGGTGGTCTCATGCTGCTGTGTCTTCAGCATCTCACTTGCTCATCTGCTTCTCTGGTGTGACACAGATGTCTGACACAGGTTGACACCCTCTACCGCCTAGGGAAGGCAGGGACCGTGTGACCGACACCTTTGCTCTAGGCTTGTTGCTGGTGGACTCCACCTCCAGTTCTTCCCTGCTTTTTGCCTAAGATGGAGCTTCTTGCTGTAGCTGTTCTACAGATTTTTCTAAAGGATCTTACCTTCTGTTCTTCCCATTCAATGAGGCTTATTTTTCATTATTGAAAAGAAGCTCTCCTTCTTGCCCTCTGTCCTGCCTTCTCTACAGTCTCCATGGCTTTGATAGGGGAAAGAACAGTCCCCAGGTGTGCAAGCCAAAAGACAACAAATCCTGCCAGACTAAACTGATCTCATTTTTTGATCGGGTAACCTCCCTTGTGGACTGTGGCAATGCTGTGGACATCATATTTCTGGACTTCAGCAAAGCTTTTGACAAAGTGCCTCATGATCTCCTGATTAGCAAGCTAGCTAAAAGTGGGCTGGATGGAACAACTATCAGGTGGATCCACAATTGGCTACAGAATCGGACTCAAAGAGTACTTATCAATGGTTCCTTCTCAAACTGGGGAGAGGTAACGAGCAGGGTACCACAGGGCTCGGGCCTGGGCCCAGTGCGCTTCAACATTTTTATTAATGACTTGGATGAGGGGGTGCAGGGAATACTTATCAAATTTGCAGAGGACACAAAGTTGAGTGGAACAAGACAGAAACAAAATTCAAAGTGATCTCGATAGGCTGGAGCGCTGGGCTGAAAACAGAATGAAATTTAATAGGGATAAATGCCAAGTGCTGCACCTAGGAAAAAGAAACCAACTGCAGAGTTACAGAATGGGGGATACTGTTGTGATATGTATCACTTCACCAGCTGCAGCACACTGTTTACACATGGAAGGGACAGAATGGCTGTAAACAGGTTTGTTATGTCTTTCTGGATTCCCGTGTTTTTCGCATGGGAAGCTAGACCGTGAGAGCAATATGAGCTAGTCACATGGTTTGTATGTTCTGATGACATGCTAACTTGTTTTCTGTCTGAAGCCATCTTAGAGAGAAGCTGGACTGCTTTCTCTCTTCTCCTTTGTTCTTCTTGCTGGACTTTGTTCCTGCAACAATGTAACGTCTTTGCTGAGGTGGAGTGAAGCTCAACTTACTCCACTGGATGTAATGCTTGCTATGCATTTATACTCTGCACATGGACTGTAACTAGGAAATGTATACTCTGTAGAACTTTACTTGCTAAGTGAATAAACAGGTAGAATTAGACCTGAGGTGTTACAGAGTGTTTCCTGACTCCATGGATTAATCTGCAACGGGGAAGCTGGAAGCAGTCTGACAACAAGGCTGAGTGGGCTGGAGAAACTGGCACAACACGCTGCACACTGCGCGGGGGGAGGAGAGATCTGGAAGATCTGTGTGTGGAATTTCAGGCCTCTGCTAGCACACAGAGACAGGATTATAAATCTCCCAACACGCACACACTCTGCTCAAAGATAACACCAACAGGGTTATGGGCCCAGATTGGACCAGAACCAGTTTGGAACCAGAACCAGACTGGACCAGAACCAGGTCGGTACCAGCACCAGAACCAGCGCCGGGACCTGTTTGGCAACAGCTTCGACTCCGGTGATTGCAGTGATTAATGGCAGAGGAGGAAGACATCAAAGAACTATCTCCTGGTCCTTCAACCGGTAAGGGGGAAGAAGGGGGAGAGAATCTGTTGGCTGACACAGATAGCTTGCAGGCAAGTTCCAAGGCCGATAGCTTGGAGGGAGAAGCAAAGCTGAGATTTCCGGTGAGCAGTAGGGAGAAAATCCCCCGGTCACAGAAATGGCAGCTGCACAATCCCTGAATCCACAAATTGTGGAAAAACTGTCTGGGTCGAACTATGTGCTGTGGAGTTTCCAGATGCAGCATTATTTAACCCATGCGGGACTTTGGACTGTAGTAACACAGGATCCAGAAGCAGTGGGTGACTAAGCTTAATCTTTGTGGAATTTACAAAGTGCAGCTTTTTCTGCTTCAAGCTGGAGAAATGGGTTAGGGTTAGGGTTAACCCTAACCCTAACCCTGCTTCTACAGGTGTCGAATTAGTAAAAGTAAAAGTCAACCTGTACTAGGATGAGCAAGATAAACAAAACTAAACGTGCTTAACACATTTTAAACACTTTATGTCTTGGACTGCTAACACTGCATTAGATAAAAGTTTGCATTGGGCATGCTTTTGCACAATTAATGTGATTTTTGCTATTGCATGCATGCTGATAATTTGTCAAACCTTGGCTCATACTCTGTTAGTTTGAGAGCAACACATGCAGCACTCAGGTCAACTGTTAGGGCTTTACATCCAAGCCATGCTCTGTGCATCATTCTTCAAAATCTTTTAAATGTGATAACAATGTAGAAAAGAATTCTGTAACAGGAATTCTAGAATAAAATCATTCTGTTCCACACTGTGAGAAAGAACAAAATCATTAGTGTTTTGCAGAAGGGGACAGTCTTTTTGCGGTCTGGTGACCAATGGCTCAAGTGCCCACAGAGAGGTCCCTGCATGCCAGCTGTGGCACCCTGTGCCATAGGTTCGCCATCACTGCCCTAGGAGGAGACTGAAAGAACTGGGCATGTTTAGCCTTCAGAAGAGAAGGCTGAGGGGAGCGATATAGCACTCTTCCAGTCCTTGAAAGGTTGTTACACAGGGGAGAGCCAGGATCTCTTCTGGATCATCCCAGTTTGCAGGACACGGAATAATGGGCTCAAGCTACAGGAACCCAGATTCCGCCTGGACATCAGATAAAACCTCCTGACTCTTACGAGCACTACACAGTGGAACCAACTACGGCTAGGGATGTAGTGGGCTCTCCCACACTGGAGGCATTCAAGATGTGGCTAGACAGTAATCTGTCAGGGATGTTATCACTTGGATTCATGCATTGAGCAGGGGGTTGACTTGATGGCCTTATAGGCCCCTTCCAACTCTGCTATTCTGATTCTATGAACAATCTAAATATCTGAAAGGCTGTCACGTGGAAAATGGAGCAGAGTTGTTCTCTGTTGCTCCAGAGGGCAGGACTAGAACCAATGGGTGGAAATTGTAGGGAAGCAGATCTTGGCTTAACATTAGGAGAAAGATCCTAACAGTGAGCTGTTCAGCAGTGGAACTGGTGGGTCCTCCTTCACTGGAGGTATTTCAGCAGAGACTAGATGGCCATCTGTCAGGGATGCAGTAGCTGTACTCTGCAGCACAGAGCCTGCAATGAGCAGGGAGATAGACTTGATGATTTTCAAGGTCCCCTCTATGAATCTAGTCCAGCATTCTGACCCCACAGTGGCTAAACAGCATCCCCCATGGGAAGTCCATGAATGCAATAGTACCCTCCTGATTGTGTTCTCCAGTAACTGGTGCCCATAGGCATACTGCCGGTGATACATAGCCACTGTGACTAAAAACCATTGATATCCTTATTTTCTATGAATGTTAAAGCTGTTGAAGGAATCCGAGTCAAAGCATCCTTGACAGATGGCCGTCCAGCTGCACTTTGAATGCCTCCAGAGTGGGAGAGCCCACCACCTCCCTAGGTAGTTGATTCCATTGTCTTATTGCTCTTAACAGTCAGGAATTTTTTCCTAATGTTTAGGTGGAATCTGGGTTCCTGTAACTTGGGCCGATTAATCCGTGTCCTGCAAACTGGGATGATCGAGAAGAGATCCTGGCCCTCCTCTTTGTGACAACCCTTCAAGTACTCGAAGAGTACTATCATATCTCCCCTCAGTCTCGTCTTCTGAAGGCTGAACATGCCCAGTTCTTTCAGTCTCTCCTCTTAGGGCCTTGTTTCCAGTCCTTTTATCATCTTTGTTGCCCTCCTCTGAACCCTCTCCAGTTTGTCTTTATCCTTCTTAAAGTGTGGTGCCCAGAACTGGACGCAGTACTCAAGATGAGACCTAACTAGTGCGAGTAAAGGGGAATTATCACTTCCCGCGATTTCGAAGCTATACTTCTATTAATTAATTTACTATATTTGTTAATGTAGCCCAAAATAGTGTTTGCCTTCTTTGCAGCCACATCGCATTGCTGGCTCATGTTCAGTTTGTGATCTACCACAATTCCAAGATCCTTCTCACTTGTAGTATTGTTGAGCCAAGTGTCCCCCATTCTGTAACTCTGCATTTGGTTTCCTCTCCCTAGGTGCAGCACTTGGCATTTATCCCTATTAAATTTCATTCTGTTGTTCTCGGCCCAGCGCTCCAGCCTATCGAGATCTCTTTGAATTTTGTTTCTGTCTTCCAGAGTATTAGCTGTTCCCCCCAACTTTGTGTCATCTGCAAATTTGATAAGCATTCCCTGCACCTCCTCATCCAAGTCATTAATATAATTGTTGAAGAGCACTGGGCCCAGGACCGAGCCCTGTGGTACCCCGCTCGTTACCTCTCCCCAGTTTGAGAAGGAACCATTGATAAGCACTCTTTGAGCCAATTGTGGATCCACCTGATAGTTGTTCCATCGAGCCCACTTTTAGCTAGCTTGCTAATCAGGATAGCATGAGGCACTTTGTCGAAAGCTTTGCTGATGTCCAGATATATGATGTCCACAGCATTCCCACAGTCCACAAGGGAGGTTACCCGATCAAAAAATGAGATCAGATTAGTCTGGCAGGATTTGTTCTTGACAAATCCATGCTGGCTTCTATTAATCACTGCATTGTTTTCAGGGTCCTTGCAGACTGACTTCTTTATAATCTGCTCCAAAATTTCCCCAGGGATTGATGTCAGACTGACTGGTCTATAGTTCCCAGTTCCTCCTCCTTGCCCTTTTTGAAGATGGGAACAACATTTGCCCTCCTCCAGACATCTGGCACTTCTCAAAGAGAATAGACAGTGGTTCTGAGAGTTCTTCTGCCAGTTCCTTTATTACTCTAGGATGCAGTTTACATTAGTGAAGAGAATAGCAAAATTAAGCACTTTCCACGAGGGACCAGCTGTGCATGTTCCATAATGACGCCGTAATCTTGCACACCAATCCTTCCTTTATCCCCAAAGTGAACTCTCTCAGATCGCAGGAGCTTATCCTATTCTCCTGCTGTCCCAAGCCCTCTCACCCCTTGGTGACAAGCTGAATGTCTGCAAGGCAGTTAAAATACACATACACTGCTCCGCATCCTTGCGAGGCAATTAAAATACACATACACTGCTCTGCATCCTTAAGGCACACAGAAACCTTTTGTTTCTTTTAACTCTACCTCCTTGGGGGACAAGGCATCAAGCCCCACCATCGCCACATGGCTAAAGATTTGCACCACCATGGCATAAGGCTCAGCACCTGACTGAACCATTCCATGTCTTAGCCCACACTACTAGAGGAGTGGTGGCCACATCTGCAGCCTTTTCCACTGATGCACCTGTTTTGGCTATCTGCAGGGCAGCCACATGGGCCACTCCAAATACCTTCCTCAGGTGCAGGTTGGACAGTATTGCATTCATAGACACGGCATTTGGGAGGACGGTGCTACAGCCTGAGCCACTCCTTGTTATGTTAGCTGAGGCATATCACACAGTTGAATGCTTCCCTCACGCCAGACAGAATGAGATGTGGGATGCTTGCCGCGAAGGGTCCTTCTGGTTTGGTGTGATGGAGGCATCCAAACTATTATCCTGTTCAGACAAGTGGCTGAATCACATATGGCCTAACGGGTCTTCCTGGGCGGCAGCAGGAGTTAACCCACTGTCAGATGTCAGCGTCACACCAAGCCAGGTGGAAGCTTCATGCTAAATGTTCAGTATTCCTTTCTCCCTCCTTCATCAGTTCTATAATGACTATGGAGACATCATCAAGGAGACACTGAATCGGGCTCGGCAGATTGACTGGACTGAATGGGCTCACACACTGCTCCTCAGCCTGCAGCAGGTATTAGGGAGGGGTGTGGCATGGCTCTTGCGGTGGTGGAGCCATTTGTGCTGCTGGTGACTGATGAGATCTCCTCCTCCTAGCTGCTGACTCAGCTGCTCCTGGAGCAGGGACCAGGTGGTGTAGACTCTGCTGCCTTCCTGGAGATCCGGGACCTGGCACGGCGTTTCTCTCTGCTCTTTGGGTTGCACCAGCTGCAGAACCGCCCAGCCATCGTTGCCCTGCACAAGTGAGGATGGTGCCAGTGCCGTCTCCTGTTTTAAGCCTGGGGGGAAGGAGGTGGGAGAAGGGCCAGCTCTGGGGATGGCAACGCCCGTGAGGCCAGTTCCATGGGGGAAATGGTTCCAGGATGTGATGGGCAGGGCAACGGTCGGTTCCAAAGGCATCCTTGGCACACTCCCCCATTTCTTTATGCCAGGGATGGGATAAAGTTTGCCTTCCAGGAGCCAGCATCCCCCAACGCGAAGTTGGGTCTTGTCAACCTGCCCTTCTTGGAGCTGCTGAGTGAATTCTCCCCAAGGTTGCTGCTTCCTGACAAAGCCCTGCTGTGAGTGTTTTCATGGGGAGGACGGTGAGGGCTTGGGCCCTCAGGCTGCGAGAAGTTCCTGCTCACCCCTGACCTACTGCACTATTTCCCCCTCACAGCCTGTCCTATTTGAAGATGATGAGTCAAGCTTACCTCTCCTCCAGGCACAGGGAGGAGCTCCACTGGGCCTCGTTCCTAGCATACCAGCGTTCCCTGAGCCCCCAGGAAGATGCAGCCCTCCAGCCTGATTCAGTGGCCAAGAGGAGGCCCAAAGCACTTGCCAAGAGGAGACGTCTGGATGGTGGGAGGGGGACCAACAGTTTCGAGGGTAGCAGGGGATTGTGGGTGGTGAATGGCATGTGCTAGTAGGACTGGCTGACGCCACATGTGGGGGATACTCCAGGGGAACTGGAGCCAGTTGTGCTATTGACGAATCGGGTGGAAGTCAACATGTCTGGTCTACCTTGACAGAGTCCTCGGAGCACAGCGGCGATGCCAGCCTCTCCTCCAGTGGCCGCCTGCAGGCCCCCCTGCTGACTTCCACCACCTTGCGAGGCAAGCGCCAACCAGCTGTACTTCTCCTAGGACAGGAGGATTCGGGCTCCGAATCGGAGTTTGTGCAGAGGTAAGATGCCATGCTGGTGGACCGGGGTGGGGTGGGGGGACACAACTCATTGTTCCCCCCCTTCTCTTGGGACTACTGCTCTTGTGCTTTTTGCAGCCAACCACGGTTGGGTTTCCAGCAGCCCCAGGTTTCTCATAGATGCCAGCAGCAGAAGCAGGACTGTGGACTGGGCAGGAGGCCGGATCGGTAAGGATGACTGGGCGGAACCTTCCTACCCTGTGGGGCTTGGCTGTGGGGACCTTGTGTCGCCTCACTTGCCTGGAGCATTTGGAGCAGGATCCTGTCACTCCGCAGGGCTGCATGTTCTCTGTGGGGAAACAGGTTAAAATTCTGCACCAGGAAGTTGGATTCTGTTGTTCCAGAAGGAAGGGCACTGAAGCCACCCTGAGTCATGGTGGTATGCATGGTTCTTCCCCCACCCCCCCAAGTTTTATTCCCACAACCATCCTATGAGGTTGGTTAGGCCGAGAGTGAGACTGGACCAAGGACTCGTCCAGCGAATTCTCCAGAGGCTCCTGGAGGGCACTCCCTCCGCTTGGGTGGTGTCTCCCTCTGGAACTAGTGGGCAGGGCCAAGAACTTGGCTCTTCGGGAGAGGCTGCCCACCATGCCTTGCAGAAGTATTCACACACACCCTTTGATGTTTCCACATTTTGTTGTGTTACAACCTGGAATTGAAATGGATTTAATTGGCATTACCACTTGATGTACACAAGATACTCAGCACTATGAAGGAGCAAAGTATTTTTATTCGGGCACAAAAGTAAACAAAAACAAGCTGGCACTTGTTGGTTGGTTGTTAAGTATTCACCCCGTGCTGTGACAGGCCTAAATAAGCTCTGGTGCAACCCACTGCCTCCAGAAGTCACATACAGTACTGTAAGTAGTTGAATGGAGCCCACCTGTGTGCAATTCCAGTTCCACACGATCTCAGATTAAATAGATCTTCTAAATGCTCTGAGAAAAGGAGTCCCAGACGGATGGGAGGGCAACAAAGATGATCAGGGGACTGGAAACAAGGCCCTATGAGGAGAGACTGAAAGAACTAGGCATGTTTAGCCTTCAGAAGAGGAGACTGAGGGGAGATATGATCGCACTCTTCCAGTACTTGAAAGGTTGCCACACAGAGGAGGGCCAGGATCTCTTCTCAATCATCCCAGATTGCAGGACACGAAATAATGGGCTCAAGCTACAAGAAGCCAGATTCCGCCTGGACATCAGATAAAACCTGACTCTTATGAGTGGAACCAACTACCTAGGGAGGTAGTGGGCTCTCCCACACTGGAGGCATTCAAGGTGCAGCTAGACATCTGTCAGGGATGCTTTGACTTGGGTTCCTGCATCGAGCAGGGGATTGGACTCTATGGCCTTGTAGGCCCCTTCCAATTCTACTATTCTATGGAAGTGCCCCTCTTGAGGGTTCTGCGCTTGGTCAATCTCTCTGATCCTAGTGATGAAGGGGAGCTCTCAGATGAAGAGATAGAAACTTCTTCTGGCCAAGGCAGATGACTCTCCCAAGTTCTTTCCTGCATTCCCGGCAAAGGCATGCAGGAAACAAGCTCCCCGAGGAACAGCCAAGCCCAGAGGAGTGAGGCACTGCACAAAAGGAGGGGACAAAGCAGCCTTCCCTTGGGGGGGGGCACCCAGACCTGTGTCGGTCCCCATCCCAGGGTCATTAGATGAGGTCTGGAAGTCAGAATGGGCCAGGTAATCAAACATCAAGTCTGCAGAAATTGGTTAAAAAGTTGTATGTTCTTCATCCTAATGCTGTGGACCTACTGAAAGTTCCAGCCATGGGCGCCCTAGCAGCTGCCCTCGCATCCGCTGCAGTCATACCTTCAGAAGGGGTGGGCCCCCCAAAGACCCACGTGACAAAGTTGAGTCTGCACTATGCAAAGCATTCACTGCCTCAGCTTTCAGAGCATCAGCAGCCAATTCATTCTTTTCCAGACCTATCTCTGAGCAGGTGATCTGGCAGCTGTGGAATCTACCCCCAAAACCATCAAGTTGGGGCTGAAGAAAATTGAACTGACAGTGCTTTTGAGCTGAATACCAGGACCTTAGCCCTCAGTGCCCTGGTCCACAGGCATATTTGGTTCAGAAACAGGGCTGTTGACCAGGGCTCTGAAGAAGGTGCTGGTTGAACCTTAGGGACAAGACCAAGGCCCTTCCCACAGCCAAAAGGCACACAAACTGAAGGCTCAGTATTCCTTCCATTCCAGCAAGGGCTGTCTCCAGGGCTCAGCCTGGTCTTCCTGTCTCTTCCTCCCCTGGGACATGAGAGCCTCTTGCAGAGCCTGGGTCACTCTCCATAAGCCTGAACTGAATCGCAGACATTAGCAAACCTGGTCTTCCAGTGGGAAAGGGCCAGGCTGGAAATACCACCAGGAAAGCACAGTGAGAGGTGTGGAATGTTTTAGTCTCAGGGTAGTAACAGTGGCCATAACTAGGAAGTATTTTCTAATGGGTGGTGGCCATGAAGCTCACTGGGTGACTTTGGGCCAGTCACTGGCTCTCAGCCTAACCTACATCCCAGGGTTGTTGTGAGGATAGAATAGAGAGGACCATGTAAGCTGCCTTAGGTTTCTCGCAAGAGATAAAAAGGTGGGATATAAATGCAGTAATAAAATAATTGTGATGATTGCAGGGACCTGCAGGAGTAGCTACAGAAAAACTTGAGCTGCAGTAGGCATGGGGAGGTCAGAGGCAACGGCCACCTGCATGGCAGCAGCTTCGAAGCCCCCAACGGAGAGCAAGGACGACATTGAATGCTTCCCTGTGTTTCTGCCCCACAGACTGAACTTGATGGAAGCTGGAGAGGTGGTGATTGAGGAGCCAGAGACCGAGGATGAGGACGAAGACATTGTCTTCAGCTCTGGCAAGGTAATGGAGAAGGTGCAAAGACGCCCCCGGAGGACCGAGAGAGTAGCCAGCCCATGGTGCTTCTCTAGAAGACAGGGGAGGGGCCTTCTGTCTCCCCTCACTTTCTGGCCTTCCTTGAGCAGTGTGAAATGGGGGTGGGGGTGGGTTTGCTTTGCTGTTCTCAAGAGCCCCTTCTCCTTTTATGTGATTCCTATTTAAGATCAAAGGTTCCTCGATTGGGTCTGGCCTCAGTTTTGTTACCGTACTTTTGCAGTTATGTTACACAGTGAACTCCTTTGCTGGATCAAACTGAACTCCTGCCTAGTGCAGTCCTGTTCCCAACTTCCAGGTGGCTCTGGAAGCTCCCCACACAGGCCATGATCATGACGATGGCCTTCCTCTCCAACCCACCTTTGGTACAGAGGTTGTCTCCCTCCCTCCAGCTGCCTCAGTATAAGAAGGTTCTGTTTCGCTGTCATGGCTAATGGCAGTTGACAGGCCTCCCCTCTTGGAATGTGCCTTAAGCCTCTTTGAAGGGACAGCTAAAGGGCTGGTGCAGACAGACCCCAAGGGAACAAGCATCATCCCCCCCCTCTCTCTGCAGGATTCCTGAGGTAGTGCTCCCTCCCCTCCGCTCCCCAAGAGATTCTTCAGTGCCCACTCTGGGCAGCATGGAGCAGAAGGTGGTGATGAGTCGACGAGGCCCTGGTTTTGGTGCCTTGGGTGCTGCTCACCCCAATTTCTCAGGGGCAGTTTGTGTTGGAGTTCAGCCATTTGCCTTGTTCCCTCCCTCTGAAGGAGATTCAGGGACATTTTCTGTTATATTGTTTATTGGGTCCTGTAGAGTCCTTTTGCTTGGCTCTGCCCATTAATGCTGGTTATTAAGAAATAAAAGTGCTTGCTGAAACAGGTGGTGGTATCTGAAAGAAGCCTGCTCTCGAGTGCTCCATGGAGGAGGGGGACGGTGAGCAGCCTCCCCCAGGAGAGTCTACCCTGCATTGAGGCGGATGACATAGGAGTCGCTGTGGGTCACATACCGCACCCAGCGGTGAGGAAGACTTGGCTGCGGCCCCACGAAACGCAGGAAGCGGATCTGTAGCCCAGAACAAGTGTAGGCCGGCACCTCAAAAGAGAGGTTGATGGGGCCCAGCTCCAGCAGCCCGGCCCGGCCCAGCCCCGGCACCTCCAGCTGCGGAAGAGCAGAGGCAAAACTGTGACACAGGAAGGCAGCGTCCGGCCCCCACCCCTCCCCTCCCCAGTTGAGGAGACTGCGGGATGATCGCTGCAGCTCTTTCCCTGGGATACGCTGCATGGCTGAGCCCACTGCTGGGGCCTGCTTGCCCTCTGGTTTGCCCCTTACCTTAAAGAGGGCAGAGAGCTGGGAGCCACCTTGCACTCTGGGCACGACCCACTCAATGGACTTGGTGGTGGGCTGCAAGGCGGCCGTCTGTTCGGGGCTGCTCAGCTCCTGGGAGAGGCTAGGGAGGGAAGCAGGCAGAAGGGTCAGAGCCAGGGTGCTCCCTTGTGCCCATCCGCCCACAGCAGACCAAGGCGGGTGCGTGGGCTGTGCAGCGCACAGTACGGCAGAGAATGAAAGCCGTCTCGGAAAGGATGCTGGCAGAAGCCTCCTTCACCTTGTGCAAGGGCGGGCGGGCGGGCAGGGCGCTGGCTCACCTCAGAGTAGCCTTGGGAACAGGGAGGTGGATGTGGACGTTCACCGCGTGGCTGCAAGAGACAGACGGCACGATTAGCTGGGGAATTGGGGAGATACTTGAATCGTCGCCCCTACTCTTCCCCACCTTAAAGCCACCATGGAGGAGGTTTACCTCTTTGGTGATAGGTCACAGCGAAGCTTGAAGTAAACTTGCACCCTGCAAGGGAGGAAACAGGCACAATGGAGGAGAGCTCTTGCCCTGTGGGCTTTTTGAGGTAGACTGCAAGTCATGTCGAGGAAGCAGCACTCACCGGCCGTTGTCTGGGTCGCGGTTGATGGTGGGGAAGAGGTGGAAGGGCAGGGCGGTGGGGAGGTCATCAGCCAGCTGGTACTGCATCAGGGCCAGCTGCTCAGAGGAGGAAAGCTCTCAGGCACAGTGACCCTACCCCCCCCACCCTCACTCCCCCTCCCTTCCTGGCCTTTACCTCCCCTTGGCTGGGGTTCACCCGAAGGATTCGACTGTGCTCAAATTCATCCAGTTTGATGGAGCTGTGAAAGGAACATTCATCCACACGGACGGCCGTGCCATAGCCTGGGTGGGAGGCAAGGACAAGAGGGGCATGGAGAATGAAAAGGTGATTCCTTGAGCTGGGGGAGGAGTTATGGCGGCCATGCACTCACCCCGTAGTTCCGTCTTGCCCACACAGAACTCCTCAGTGAGGCCAACCTGCATCTCTGCAAGGGAAGATGGAGACAGTCCTAGTAAAGTTCATCCCCTTTCCTGCAGCAGACACCCCCATGTCTAGGGGCATCCTCACACAGTGTGAACCCATCATCTAGGTCCTTCGTGAACACGGTGCCATCCTGTAGAGGATTATGCACAGGATATTCCTTGTGCTTGCCACCTGAGTGTTGCTGGGATCCAATGGCTGACTGGCTTCTGTGCAACCCGGGTCCAGTCACTGCCACCATCCAGGGTTCTCGATCTGTTCCCAAGCTGGTGCTGGCCTTTCTCAAGGGCTGGATCCCTCCCTGGGGAGGCCCTGTGGCTTCCTTCATGGGGAGGGGTGCTGGCACAAAGCAAAAGCCCCAGGACAAAGAGTGTAAACGAACAATCATCCTGGGACAAGAACGCCAGCCTGTGCTCCAGCTGAAAAGATCACAGCACTGGCAGGAAAGCCGGCATGGTGCTTGTAATTTCTGGTGGGCAGAGTTCCAGAGAGCACACCGGTCGGGGGCCCAGTAACACCCTTAAAGGCAGGCAAGATTTATAGATGCTCTGCCAATAGCCAAAGGGGCTAGCATGGACAGGGGTGGCAGGAAATCCCATAGGCAAAATGATCAGCTTCAAATCCTGATTCTGCAGGCAATGCCCACAAATGAGCAGCACTGTCCACTGTGGCTTCCCTCTGGGTTTGTTCCCTGAAAGCAGCACATACATGTGATGGCTTTTGCTCACCAGAGCAGCTAGGAAAGAAGCTCTTGAGGCGAATTTCTCCCTGGATGTCTATTTTCATGGGAGTGCCCTGGGGAGGAAAAAGACAAATTCCTGAACTCCGCCACCCTTGACAGAATCTGGTGGATTCAAGGAAGGGCTGTACAAGAAGGGTTCTCTCTGAATCTTCTCTCACCAACAACTCACATTAGCTGCAATGATGACTGTGAGACGCTCCACCACATCCAAGAAAATCTCAGGCCGTGAACCCTAGAGAGAGGGCAACAAGGGAACTGGTGGTGGATATTACCCCCTTCCGCTCATTGTCATGTGGGGTGGGGGGATTCCTCATGCCATGAATGTGCACTTGTCACAGCGTGTCCAAAAGGGGGCTAGGGTATCAATTGCACCAGCATCTTTGGAAGGCTTTATTGGATGGATGGCCGTAAAGAGAAAACACCCCTCCCACCTCTTGGGAAATGGAGAACCATGTGTGCGGGGTGGGGTGGGGTGTTAGTGACCCAAGGCAGAGAATCTTACCTGTTCCCCCCGCAGGGGCAGGACGGGACGGGCAGCAGCACAACTGGGGGCCACTTTGCTTTGCTGTGTATCTGCTCCAAACTGTAACCACACGAAAACAAGTTAAGAAATTGCAGGGGGGGGGGGGCTCTCTCACACTGAAAGGGCTGCAAGGCAGGGATTTTTAAAAATCCTTAAATTGTACCTGAGGCTGGAGTAGGAATGAGGCTATATTTGAAGGCCAGCATTGGCAGAGGTGAGGGGATGCTTGCCTGGTTGGCAGGAATCACAGAATCAAAGAGTTGGAAGGAACCTTGGGGGTCTAGTCCAAGCCTGTGCAGGATGCAGGTACAGTACAACATCCCTGATGGATGTCCAGCAAAGCAGAACCCACCACTTCCCAAGGCTGTGTCCGTTCCACCATTGAACATCTCTTACCATAAGGAAGTTTCTCCTAATCTTAAACTGCTTCCCACTGTTCTTCCCCTCTGGAGCAACAGAACAAGCCTGCTCCAGCTTGTGTGTGACAGCCTTCAGATACCTGAAGACAGTTATCATGTCCCCTTAATTTTCTGTTCTCCGGGATAAACATACCCAGCTCTTCTTTCAACCATTCCTTATAGGGGTTGGTTTCCAGATGCCTCACCCATCAATCCGGGTTGTCCTTTGGACACGCTGGTTTGTCAGTGTCCTCAAAACATGTCATGCCCAGAATGACACAATACTTTTGATGCAGCCTGACCAGCACAGAATAGAGTGGAACAATGACTTGTGATCTGGATATTCTGCTCCTGTTAATGCTTCATCCCGAGATTGCATTTCCCCAATGGCCCTTTGGCTTCTTTGCCTGACTGTCATGTTATACTCTACTCATGGCCTATTTCTACCCTATCCTCATCGAGACAATCCAAAACATCTTCACCCTCATCTAGGAATGATTCATCCTGAACCAGTAGCTCCCCAGCTCCTTTGATACTTGCACCTTTAATTCTTTCCTACATGGAGAACATCCTTACACGGGTTGTTCCTCCCACTTGCTCCAGTAGGCAGGAACATGCAAATTCACGAGAGCAACCTACTTCCGGTTTCATCTCCTGCCTTGGCTTCGAGCAGGTTCCTGGAGTAGCTCCTCAAGCATGCCAGCCCTTTATAGCTGCAGTTTGTCTCAATGAACCACCTTTCCTGGAAGTCCTTTTTCTTGCAACCATCATGTTAGCCCGCAGGGTATTGGAGCTGGGAGCCCTGTTGGCTAGAAAGGAATACAGTAATACCTCGGATTACGAGTAACTCGGTATGCGAGCTACTCGTAAAACGAGCAAAATTTTATCATTTATTAACGTTCGAAGGACGAGCAAGTTTCACAACACGAAGCCACACGCTGTGGCCACGACGAGCACTTAAAGTGCCAGCTCCCCGGCTTTGCCTAGCCGGCAGGGAGCCCCATACAGGCGAGGCGCAGCCGCTCACTCTGCGGGCGCCTCGCACTGCTGCGCCAGCTCTCTACCTGGGAGCCCCATGGAGGCGAGGCCGCTCGCTGTGCGGGCGCCTCGCTTTGCTGCCTCGCGCCGCTTTGCCGGCTCCCTCTCGCTCTGCGTGCGCCTCGCGCTGCCACTTTGCTGGCTCCCAAGCAGGGAGCCGGCAAAGCGGCAGCGCGAGGCGCACGCAGAGCGAATGACAGCCAGGGCTCCTTTGCTTCACCTCCACGGGGTGCTTGGAGGCTCCTGGCGCTGCTGCATGCCGGCTCCCAACCAGGGAGCCGAAGAATGGAGGCGCGAGCCGAAGAATGGAGCTGCTTTCTACCGTCGCAAGCAGCTCGCCTCTCCGTGAGCCGCCGCTTGCAACGGTAGGAAGCAGCTGGAGCGGCTCCACGCATCTCCCTGCGAGCGGTCTCCCTGCGAGCGGCAAAGCACTTGCCGGCTCCCTGGCAGGGAGATGCACCTCGGGCGCCTCAAGGGAACGGCGGCCAAGCCCGGCTGCGCCGCGCCTCCAGGGAAGCCCCCGCCTGCTGGACACTCCTGGCAGAGCGAGTGGAGGCAGGCGCGGCGCGGCCGGGACCCCGGGAGCCAGCACATCAAAGCAAGTTTCCCCATTATAAATAATGGGAACTCTGCTGATTTATTCCACAACCATTTAATCACTGCTTTGCCAGCTCCCTCTATGGGGCTCCCTGCCAAGGAGCCGGCAAAGCAGTGATTAAATGGTTGTGGAACGAATCATCTGAGTTCCCATTATTTCTAATGGGGAAACTTGCTTTGATGTACGAGTATTTTGGATTACGAGCATGGTTCCGGAACGAATTATGCTCGTAATCCAAGGTATTACTGTACTTAACTTTTATTCTAAAACATTAACACTTTCACAGGGCAGAGGAGAACATTCTGCCATCCTTTTGTCCTAGGCCAAGTTGGCCCCTAGAGAAAGAATGGCACATGTTGAACATAGAACATGCAGTTAAGGTCTATCTCAAAGGGACTCAAGACTTTCATGTCTTTGGCTCTCTTTTTGTTTAATTCCAGCCTTCCACCATGGGCAAGTCTCCAAATCAACAGCATAGTGGATCAAGGCCTGCATTTTCCTGTTGTGACACTTCTGGTTCTGCCTGGCCTTGGGGGATCTCCGCTCACTGCATGGAGTGCAGCCACCTCTGCTGCCTTCTGGACCAATACCCCCCTCGCTGATAGGAACATAGGAGCTGCCTTATACTAAGTCAGACCCTTGGTCCATCTAGCTTAATATTGTCGACACTGACTGGCAGCAGCGGCTCTCCAGGGTTTCAGGCAGGATTCTTTCCCAGCCCTACCGAGGCTTGGGATCGAACCTGGGACATTCTGCATACAAAGTATGTGCTCTGTCACACTGAGCTATGGTCCTGCCCTACAGCACCTGGTATTGCAAGGCAGTCACCCATCCAAGTACTAACCAGGCCCGACCCTGCTTAGCTTCCAAGATCAAACGAGATTGGGCTGTTCAGATGTTAAACAGAGTTGCAGAGCCGCAACTTGGACATCCGTGTCTTCCCTTTGTGAGACATTACAAGTTGGACACCTTTGCTTCAGCCGAAGCATCTTTCAGCCAGAGGGTACTTCAACAGTTTAATCATCGGGGTTAGCAGCAACTTACCCTCCCAATTTGGGCACCGTTGTTAGATGTCCCATATAAGGATATCCTCCTCCACTGCAGGAAAAAGTAATGTTGGCACTTACTGTGATACGTTCATTTTCTGTGGTGGATGAAGGATAGCCTGCCTGCCTGCCTGCCAATAATCTGTTGCTGCTGGAGTTTTTCCTCAGTTTCTTCTGAAGATATTGTTCAATGGTTTTACTAATAAAGTTACTAAAGGCTGAGACATCTGAACTGGAAGTAGGTTGCTCTCCCACGTGAGGGCAATTCAGTTAATTTGCATGTTCCTGCCTGTTGGAGTGAATGGGAGGAGCAACCCATGTAAGGATATCCTTCATCCACTGCAGAAAATGAACGTAAGTACCAATGTCCCTATACCTACCTCTGTTGAATGTCATCTAGCCTCAAGATAGTTTTGAATCTTGATTCTGTCTTCTATGTTAGCTATTCCTCCCAGCTTTGTGTCATCTGCACATTTGATAAGCATCCCCGATACACTGTCATCCAAGTCAATTAATTTATAGAAATGTTGAACAGCACAGGGCTAGGAGTAAGCTGTGCAGCACTCCACTCAAGACCTCCCTCCAGGAGGATGCAGAGCCATTAACAAGCACCCTCTGGGTGCGACTGTTCAACTAGCTAATGGATCCACCTAACTGTAGTACTGTCCAATCCACAACTTACTATCTTGTCAACAAGGATATCATGCGATACCTTGTCAAATGTTCTGCTGTAATCAAGAATCATAGAAAAGTAGAGTTGGAAGGGGCCTACAAGGCCATCGAGTCCAACCCCCTGCTCAATGCAGGAATCCAGGTCAAAGCATCCCTGACAGATGGCTTTCCAGCTGCACCTTGAATGCCTCCAGATTGAGAGAGCCCACCACCTTCCTAGATATGCTAAGTCCACAGCATTCCCATGATCTACTAGACTAGTAACATTCAAAAAAGGAGATACGGTTGGTTTGGCATGTCATATTCTTGATAAACCCACGGGAGCTCCTAGTAATCAATGCATTCTTTTCTACTACTCACAAACTTCTCTAGAATTTTGCCCAGTACTGATGTCAGGCTGACCAGTCTGTAGTTTCCCAGATCCACCTGTCCCCGCTTTTTTATGTACAGCACAACAATTGCTCATCTCCATTCTTCCAGCATCTTACCTGTTCTCCACAAGTTCTCAAAGATTAGACTGCAGCTCTGAAATAACATCTGCAGCACCACTGGGTGTAATTCACCTGGCCCTTGAGATGTTCTCTTAACTATCCCCTTATCTTCCCTGGATTGTAAGTCCCTCATCTAATTAGTTCTACTTTTCCTAGGTTGAACACAATCCCTGTTGCAGGAGAAGACCAAGGTAAAATATAGGATTTAATAGTTCCACGGTCTCTCTTATCATCTGTTAACAGGTCACCATCTCCAACAGCGGACCGACCATTCCCTTGTTCTTCTTGCTCTGAACATAGCCAAAGAACCATTTCTGTTGTTTTTAGCATCTGCTGCAAGCCTCAGCTCATTCTGCACTTTACCCTTCTTCCTGACATGCTCCTTACAGGTTTTGACTACTCTACTGTACCCCCCCCCCCTTGGTTATGTGTCCCTCCTTCCATCTCTTAGACTTGTCCTTTTAAAGTATCAGCCCATTGGAGAGTTCCCTGTGTAGCCACACTGGCTTCTTTTAGATATTTCCCATTTTCCCTTCTCACTGGAAGAGTTTGTGACTGTGTAGTCCAAACCATTCCGAGGGCACCAGGTTGCCTGCCGCTGCCCCTTCCAGTCCTATGGGTCCATGAGCCGGGCTTTTCCCAAGTGAGCTTCTTATGCCCTGTGATCAGCTGAGCCTTGATTCTAAAGGAAGCAAAAGCAGAGTGTAGCCAAACGCGTACACTGGAATTTAGGAAAGCCAATTTTAATAAACTCAGAACAATAAGTAAGGTCCCATGGCAAGAGACTAATGAGCAGAGGAGCCCAGGAGGGGTGGGAGTTTTTAAAAAAGGAAATTCTAAAGGCACAATGGCAAACAATTCCCACCAAGAAAAAAGGCAGAAGGCAATAGAAGAAGTCAATCAAACAAAAACAAAAAAGGACACATATAGGAAGTGGAAGGAAGGGCAGGCTACAAGGGAAGAGTACAGGCAGGTAGCACAAAACTGCAGGAACAGTGTCAGGAAGGCTAAAGCAGAGAATGAGCTGAGGCTAGCCAGGGATGCTAAAAACAACAAGAAACCTTTCTTCAGATACATGCTTAGTAAAAGACAGAGGAAAGAAATGGTGGTTCAACTACGCAATAAGGATGGCAAATTGATAACAGAAGACAAAGAAAAGGCAGAAGTGTTCAATTCCTACTTCGGCTCGGTCTTCTCCCAAAAGAGAGTTTATGTCCCCCCCTGGCAAACCTGAAGTGCAGACTGAAGGGGCAGGATTGCAGCTTGAGATTGATAGGCAAACGGTCAAGGAGCACCTGATTACTTTGAACGAGTTTAAATCTCCAGGGCCTGATGAACTGCATCCTAGAGTAATAAAGGAACTGGCAGAAGAACTCTCAGAACCACTGTCTATGAGAAATCATGGAGGACGGGTGAAGTGCCAGATGTCTGGAGGAGGGCAAATGTTGTTCCTATCTTCAAAAGGGAAGAAGGAGAAACCAGGGAACTATAGACCAATCAGTCTAACATCAATCCCTGGGAAAATTCTGGAGCAGATGATAAAGAAGTCAGTCTGCAAGCACCTTGAAAACAATGCAGTGATTACTAGAAGCCAGCATGGATTTGTCAAGAACAAATCCTGCCAGACTAATCTGATCTTTTTTGATTGGGTAACCTCCCTTGTGGACTGTGGGAATGCTGTGGACATCATATATCTGGACTTCAGCAAAGCTTTTGACAAAGTGCCTCATGCTCTCCTGATTAGCAAGCTAGCTAAAAGTGGGCTAGATGGAACAACTATCAGGTGGATCCACAATTGGCTACAGAATCGGACTCAAAGGGTGCTTATCAATGGTTCCTTCTCAAACTGGGGAGAGGTAACGAGTGGGGTACCACAGGGCTCGGTCCTGGGCCCAGTGCACTTCGACATTTTAATTAATGACTTGGATGAGGAGGTGCAGGGAATGTTTATCAAATTTGCAGATGACACAAAGTTGGGAGGAACAGCTAATACTCTGGAAGACAGAAACAAAATTCAAAGTGATCTCGATAGGCTGGAGCGCTGGGCCGAAAACAACAGAATGAAATTTAATAGGGATAAATGCGAAGTGCTGCACCTAGGGAAAGGAAACCAAATGCAGAGTTACAGAATGGGGGACACTTGGCTCAACAATACTACAAGTGAGAAGGATCTTGGAATTGTGGTAGGTCACAAACTGAGTATGAGCCAGCAATGAGATGTGGCTGCAGAGAAGGCAAATGCTATTTTGGGCTGTATTAATAGAAGTATAGCTTCCAAATTGCGGGAAGTGATAATTCCCCTTTACTCGGCACTAGTTTGGCCTCATCTTGAGTACTGCGTCCAGTTCTAGACACCACACTTTAAGAAGGATGTAGACAAACTGGAGCGGGTTCAGAGGAGGGCAACAAGGATGATAAAGGGACTGGAAACAAGGCCCTCTGAGGAGAGACTGAAAGAACTGGGCATGTTTAGCCTTCAGAAGAGGAGACTGCGGGGAGATATGATTGCACTCTTCCAGTACTTGAAGGGTTGTCACACAGAGGAGGGCCAGGATCTCTTCTCGATCATCCCAGTTTGCAGGACACGGAATAATGGGCTCAAGTTACAGGAACCTAGATTCCACCTAGACATCAGGAAAATAATCCTGACTGTCAGCGCAAGAAGACAATGGAACCAACTACCTAGGGAGGTGGTGGGCTCTCCCAATCTGGAGGCATTCAAGGTGAAGCTGGACAGCCATCTGTCAGGGATGCTTTGACCTGGATTCCTGCATTAAGCAGGGGGTTGGACTCGATGGCCTTGTAGGCCCCTTCAAACTCTACTTTTCTATGATTCTATGAGCCAGGTGAGGCTAAAATGATGGAAACAAAACACAACCTTTTGTCTGGAACTGCTAAAATGCCTGCTATTGAACCTCCCGTTTTTAGAAGGCTGGCTTAAAACCTTTTTATTCCCCAAGGCCTTTGAAGGGTGTGGCTAAGAGTAGTTATGATGACGCAATGCATTTCAGCATGTTACTCAGTGATTCCATTTGTTTTATTGTTAATTGTGTGATGTGAAAGGCACCTTGTGGGCCTTTACTGCCAAAACATGGGGGTAACTATACGAGCTGCTATGAAAGTGGACTTACATCAATGATTTGCATGGGGTCTTCTCCTGTAGAAATTTGAATCAATCCATTTTGGATTCAAGGGAGGGAAGAATTTCCAGGATCTCATCCACTCTAATGCAGGAAACCCCTACTGAGGACAGAGGAATCTGTATCCAGGTTAAACCTCCCCATGCCTACTCACCAGGCCAACAGTGCTGAGGTCAAGGAGGCTGAAGTGTTGGCTGAACACAGGTTCCATCTGGATAAAATTCTTCAGCACATCAGGTGCTGTTGTCTGGATGTAGCCGTAATCCTGATGGAGGTGGGAGGGAAAAGTTATGGGTTGAATCAGAATTGCCAAGGGAAGGAGAGAGTGAGCACACACACCAGAGCTCAACCAGAGCCAGTGTGGCATAGTGGTGAGAGTGTTGGACTGGGACTCGGGAGATCCGGGTTCTAGTTCCCACTCAGCCATGAAACTCACTGGGTGACTTTGGGCCAGTCACTGACGCTCAGCCTAACCTACCTCACAGGGTTGTTGTGAGGATAAAATGGAGAGGAAGAGGATTATGTAAGTCACCCTGGGTTCCTTGCAGGAAAAAAGGCAGGGTATACGTAGATATAAATAAATAATTTATTTATTATTATTTACATTTATCGCCCATCTGGCCGGCCACCAGCCACCCTGGGCGATGTAAATAAATAAAATAAATGCCCCAACTAACAAAGGAATTGGAAAGATTGCTATAAATAAAATCAGTGACGATGGCTCTTTGGAAACATTAGTTAATGCACAGGATTTGCTAAAGCAAAGCCACTTAAAATTTGTGCTAGCTGCTTTAAAAAAAAAAGTATGTTTTCAAAAATGGGGGATGAACCATTGTTTGTTCCTCCCAGCAACCCTTGGAAAGGTCCCAGGTGCAACCTGTGATGCGGTACCTGGCAGAGCCTAATTTGAATGTCTGTGGCCTCCTGGCAATCAAATGCAGACTGCGGGGCTTGAACGTCAGCCACTCTTACCCTCCCCACCCTCGCCTTTTGCTTTGTTTACCATCTTGCCTGATGAAGAGTTCTGGAGAACTCAAAAGCTTGCACAGTATTGTGTGACTTCTGACTTGGCCTAATAAAAGGATTACAGTAACAGGGGATTTTGGAAATTTTCTTTCAATTAGTTCTTATGACCACCAAGGATACCTTCCCTTTTTGTGCAGCTTGAAGAATACCAAACTTGGCTGTTCAAGAGTGGGATCCTACAATGGAGGAAGATGATCTTATACCACCTGAAGCTAGGACTTTATTCTCTGGGGGTTCATCCCCTCCATCTAGGTAAAGCTACCCAAGTTGGCCTCCACTGACTTCTTAAAATCTAGTACACCATCTAAAACAGCTCAGGACCAGGTCATCTGAGAGAGCGCCTTCTCCCATATAGGCTGCCCCGTTGAGAAGAGGCTTTGCTTACCGTTCCGTGGCCGAATTATGTTCATTTGACCATGGTGCTGAGAGGGCTGGCCCTACTGCACCCACCATGAATGATCACCCCAGTGAGATCAGGCAGGCTCCTGGTGTGGAGTGTTGCCAACAGCTGAAGACTCACTTGCCCAGGTGTTTCCTGAACATTGCTAGCACTGGCAGCTATCCCAGGTTGTATTTGTGAAGAGAAAGCTAAACCAGACACACACACACACACACACACAGCCACCTATGTGATCTCTGCCTAGGGCAGAGGCAGCTCAGTTCAAGCAGTCATTTGCATCAGCCTACATTTGCATTCACCTCAATGGGATGCACCTACATACCCCCCAGTAGCTTCCCCTGGCAGTCTCAAAGAGCTGCAAATGGCTGTAAGTCTGAAGGACTCACAGTGAACTACTTTCTAGGAACTTGGGTCCTTTAAGGTCAGTATTGCCTATTGCCTGCCTGCAGAGCTCCTTTCTAGCTCGATGTGTATTGGGAATTGCACGCTCCATTAACTTTTATGGACTCCCCTTGTTCTTATGTCTGAGATTTTATTGTTTTGTCACTATTTTACAGTGCAATTGATTGGTTTTATGGTATTTTATGTTTTTGTCGTGTGAAGTGCCTTGGAATTTTTTTTTAAGAATGAAAAGTGGCATAACAATTTTCTGAAATAGAGAAATCATGCAATGATCTCTAGCTTTGTTAATATATGAACACTTTTTGGTTTGGCCGGGGGGGGGGGGGGGTTCACCCTTTTTTAAAGTTCTGTTTTCCACTTACCATGGAACCTGTTTGTTCTGCCTAAGAATGGAATGGCTGGATTTTATGGTTTCTCCAGGCAGAACCAGGAGCAAAGAAAGGCTCACCCACCTGCTCTAGCTGGTTTGCATAAAGGGGCCCTTGCCCACAACGGGCTCAGGTTACTCCCTGGCCCCCACCTACATACACCGCTCCTGACTCGGGTCCGTGCAATGCTTCCCGCACCTTGAGAGCCGGAAGGGGCTGCGGCGGGCTGGTCAGCCTCATGGGCAACGTTTCTCTCCCTGGAACAGTTTAGAGGCCAGGCAACGGGGTCAGCCTTGCACGCATCCTGCACCCACCACGTACCAGCAGCTCATCCAGCACTTCGTAGATGAGAGCAAAGTTCAAGCTAACCGTCTTCTCGTTTAAGGAGCCACAATAATCGCGCAGCAGAGTCACCAGCCTGCGAAGAAGGGTGGTCAGAAGGGGGTCACCCTCATCCGCCCTCCGGCCCCAGCAGCCTCCCTCCTCCTCCCCCTCCCCCTCCCCCTCACCTGTTGAGAAACTCCACGGCGGCGAACGGGGAGGTGCCCGGCAGGGCAGTGGCCACGAAGTAGAGCCCGGCGTGCCGCACGTGGACGAAGTGGAGCCCCCGGTGCGCCTGCGGGGTGGAGGCGGCCGGGACAGGGGTCAGCCAGAGCGCGGGGGAGCGGCCGGTCAGCCCACCCACCGGCCCTCCCCCCCCTCCCTCACCATGAAGACGGGCGCCCGGTCCGCCGGCAGCGCCGTGATCCCGCGGTAGAAGGCGTCCGCCAAGTTCGGGCCGCCGTCGCCGCGGACTGCGCAGCGTCACGTTAAGGGAGAACCGGGAGGGCTCGGAGCGTCGCGGCTGGCGAGGGCCGCAGAGGCGCCGAGCCAAGCGGGCTTCGGAGGAGGCCTCTGCTGCGGCGGGGCGGCGCCTCGGCATTTTCACCCTAAACCCGCCCCCCCCGGCCTGGCAGGGCTGTTGTGAGGGCTACGCGTCGAAGGATACAGTCCTTGTAGAGGAGCCGGTCGCCCTTGGACGAGAGCACGAAGACCTGCGGCAGCATCGCGGGACCTGACTAGGGGCGGCGGCCGAGGAGAGGAATAACAGCCGAGCGGGACTCTGCACATGCCCGGAGCGCTCTTCGAGAACGAAGGCGCGGCTTTCTGGCAGGGGGTGGGGCTCCATCCGGGGCCTTTTCCTCGCCTCGCCGCTCCTTTCCCGGAACCGGCCTTTGGTCACGTGGCCGTTCCAGGGACGGGAAGTGGGCGGGGCTGCCATTAGGCACGGACGGTGGACCCTGATTGGAGGAAGGGGCAAGGCGTCAGCCCCGCGCGGTGATTGGCTGTTCTGCTCTGGAGTTGGCGTCACGTGGCCAAGCGGAAGCCGAATTGGCGCCACTTTCTTGGTCTGTCAGGCGGGAAAAGGAGAAGGAGAAGAAGAAAATGGCAGCGGCGAAGGGCGGCGGCGGCGATTACGCGGAGGAGCGCGGTGAGGACGGAGGCGATCCGGGAGGGGAGCCGAGCCAGCCTGGCTGGCTGATTCCCTCCCTCCTTGCGGGTCTCTGATGGCCTCCTCCTCTCTCTCCCTGCAGCGAAGGCGGCGGCGTTCCTGGAGGACTTCCACCGCCAGAGCGGGGGGGCGGCGGCGCAGGCGAAGGAGTTCCCTTACCGGGAGCAGCTGGTGAGCCCCGCCCCGGAGGCTGAGCGAGGGGCCTCTGAGCATGTGCAGAGTGCCCGCCTCGTCCTCAGGGCGCCCGCGGGAGGGGACTGGCGGGGCCGTAGCTGTGGCTGCCCTGGCCCGAGGCTCCCATGGCACCACACGCCCCCCCTCTCTCTGTTTCTCTCGCTCCCTTCCTCCTTGGCAGGCGTCGGTGGCCCAGCGGGAGCAGGTGGCCCTGTACGTGGACCTGGACGACGTGGCCGAGGAGGACCCGGAGCTGGTGGATGCCGTCTGCGAGAACACGAAGCGCTACGAGCGGGTCTTTGCGGACGCGGTGTGGGAGTTGCTGCCCCAGTTCCGCCAGCGGGAGGTAAGGGAGGCAGACATTGCCCCCCCTGTGGCGGGAGGGGTGCAGGGGGGCACGGCTGTAGAAAGCCCCCCACTCCTTAATTTCCTCCTCTTCTCCCTCATGCGCCAAGCAGGTGACCCACAAGGATGCCCTGGACGTCTACATCGAGCACCGCCTCCTGATGGAAGGACGTGGCCGGGAGCCCGGCCAGCCCCACGACCCCCAGAACCAGTTTCCGCCAGAGCTCATGCGCCGATTGTGAGTGTTGCAGCTGCTGCCACCTCTTGTGGTGTGTGGTAGCTGAGCTGACCCCAACCTCCAGAGGTGCTGGACTGCAACCCCCATCATCCCTGGCTGGTGTCCATGCTGCCTGGAGATGGTGGGAGTTGTACTCTGCCTATCTGGGGGCTACCAGGTTGGGAGAGGCCGTGGTAGCCCCACGGTCCCCGTTCTCCATATGTGAAAAGTTCAAACGACACATTTTTTGGGGCCGGCTAAAACTCAGCATGGTGGATGGCCTCCCAAGTCTCATGGAACTCTTCCATCATGTGGAATGGGGAAAGGGCTGAAGTGATGGTGGAGAATGCTTGTCTGTAGCCTATTTGGTTAGACCTGGTGCTTTGTGCCAAAAGTCTCCCAGTCACCCAGCGACATACTGGGTCAGAGAAGTAACAGGGACTCTTCCCTGGCAGTAAACAGCAGTTACATGAATCTGTCTATGAAGCAATTGCTTAATTGTATAAATGTAGATTTGGTGAATCTGCTTAAAGTGACAAAGAACTCTGCTCAAGTCAGTTTGGGATGTAATAACGGCCAGTGTTAATTTGTGTTTGATTATCTATCTAAAATTGTTTGTAGGCTGCTGTAGAACCCTCTCAACACAGCATACAAGATGCAAATCACACAAAGTGGGCACAACTAAAAAAAATCCGTAGAAACATGATTCGATAAAATCCATAAAAACAGAAACTGCTGATTAAAATTAATAAAACCAAAGCAGCCAAAATCAGTGACCCAGGATTAAGGGAAGGCCAGTGAAAACAGGTGGGTCTTCAGAACTCTTCTAAAGTCCTTCAAAGAAGGGGCCTGACAAACCCCTGATGGAAGTTGATTCCAGAGGTGCCACTGAGAAGGCCCCTCTCCCTTGTACTAACCGTCTTTGGTGGTGGGCAGGTGAGGAGGGCCTGTGTCGATGACCTCAGAATGCAGGCAGGTTGATAACAGGTGAAGGCATTCCTTCAAGTAGCTTGGGCCCAAACCATTTAAGGCTTTAGCAGGAAGTGTGTAGGTTTCTGTACTTCCTAATGTTAATGGTTACATCTTGCCTGTGCAGTCCAAACATCTGCCTTAATGACTCAACCATTGGGTTCAGATCTTAGCTGACAGGCACCTGCTTTGCATGCAGAAGATCCCAGGTTCAATCCCTGCCTCTCCAGTTAAAAAGGATCAGGTAGCAGGTGCTAGGCGAGATCCTGCTCTGCCTTAAGCCCTGGAAGGTTGCTCTTAATCAGAGCCGAGAATATTGGGCTAGATACACAAATAGCCTGACCTCATACGGGGTAGTTGACTTCCTTGATAGCTCTGTATCACGACAGAGGTATTGGGTTAACTAGTTGTCCATAGAGCTCAAAAGACTTAGGAGATATTCATGGAATCATAGTATTTTACAGTTGAAAGGGATCTTGGAGATCATCCCCTAACCAGTGCGTGAATCTTGCACCTACGCCATCCCTGAGAGGTGGCCATCCAGCCTCTGCTTGATGTCTCCAGTGAAGGAGAGCCCGCCAACTCCTGTGGTAGTCTGTTTCATTGCATTATGGATCAATACCAGCACCTTAAACCAAGGGCTGGATAGGAAATCTCCCTTCGGTGTGGCCACCCCACTCTCTCGTACTCACACATTCATGCAGACACACGCTCACGCAGCTTTCCCAGCCCCACCACCTAAGCTGATCCATGCAGGTCAGCTCCCCGTCCAGCACTGAGAGAAGCTCTCTCTCGCTCTCTCTCAGCACTGGGCAGGGCAAGGGCGTTGTCTCCTACCAGGGAGAGGAGGTGGGCCTGTGGAAGAAGCTTGGTGGGCTGGGTGGGAAACCCCCAAGGTCTATGTCCATCCTGCAGGTCAGAGGTTCCTCATGTTTGTTTTAAACAGTTTTGGACCAGGCTATGTGAACAACACCCTTCCCCTGTGCCAGTCTGCACATGCTGTGAGATGTACATGCTGATGGATGAACACCGGTTGCCGGGGAACATGGGCTGCTGTGCTCATGTTCTGCTTCTGGGTTTCCTGCAGGCAGCTGGTTGGCCACTGTGTGAACAGAATTGGTCTGACCCAGCATCGTGGGTCGTCTTATCTCCTTGTGAGATCAGCCCGGAAGCCCTGCTTTTATGCCTACCAGTGAGATCCGTTAGGTCTGGGGACAGTGCAGGACTCTGTGGGCAGCGAAGACGTACCTGTTTCAAGTTGCTTTCTCTAAATAAGTTTTGTGATCCTGTTGATTTTTTTAAAAATTTAAATGGTATTTTTCTGGTTTTATGGCTTTGTTAATTGAAGCGATTTTATGCTGGCTGGTAATGTTTATGGGCCTAGTTGATTTGTGTGGTGGTATTATGTAATTTTCATTGTGTTTTGTTTTCATATGTAAAAAGTCGCTTTGAGAGTATTTCTCATAAATGGCAGGTTATTACCTACTATTTTAAACAAATCCGCTCCACGGAAGGAGCTGACTCTTCTGCAGGGCGACTGGCCGGCCTCCTCACTGGCATCAGTCCACCTCCTCTCACTCTCCTCTCCTTGGCAGTGAGCTGTACTTCAAGGCACCGTCCAGCACCAAGGCCCGCGTGATCCGGGAAGTGAAGGCAGATGCCATTGGGAAACTGGTGACTGTCCGGGGCATCGTCACCCGTGTCTCCGAGGTGAAGCCCCGCATGGTGGTGGCCACCTACAGCTGCGACCAATGCGGTGCAGAGACCTACCAGCCGGTGAGCGGTCAGCCTTGCGGAGTGTGTGAGAGGGGCTTCCTCCCCCTCCCCCATCTAAGCCGCCCTCCCTCCTGTTGCCTCTTCCTAGATACAGGCCCCCAGCTTCACACCTCTGCTGATGTGCCCAAGCCAGGAGTGCCAGACCAACCGAGCTGGTGGCCGCCTCTGTCTGCAGAGCCGCGGCTCCAAGTTCATCAAGTACCAGGAACTCAAGATACAGGAGCATGTGAGTTTGGAGCGGGAGGGGGCTCTTTGTTTTACAGCAGAAGGGTGGGCTCTTCCCGCCTTGCCCATTACCACAGTGGTGAATGGAGGCAGTTGTCTTGGGGAGCAATGTGGGACCAAGCCAGAGTCCGGCTGCCTTCCACGAGGGGAGGCGCCATGGCTCGGTGGTAGAGAGTGTACTTTGCAGCCTGCCTGGCAGCCTCTCGAAGGAAAAGGGCCTTGGGCGATTGCACCGGGAAACGTGGCTTGTTTAAAGCATTTCTGTGTCACTGTTCGGTTTAAAATTTCAAGGGTCATTTTCAGTAAAGCAGTAAAAAAAAATGTGAAGTAGATTATATGTAACAGTTTAAAGGCTGAGAAAATAAGAAAGCCCTTGTGTGCCTCCTAAGAGATTACTAAGGGAGGCGGCACAGGAACCTTCCCAGGCACAGAGTCCCACAAGCAGGGCACTACCAGTGAAAAGGCCCTCTTCCCCCAGAGGCTCACTTCAGAGGGCAGGGTGCTTGGCGGATGAGGGCCTCTGGAGAAGAACTGTGTGTCTGGGCAGGGTGATGTGGGGGGAGAAGTTCCCACTTGGCTATCTTGGTCCCAAGGGTGTGGTGGACTTTGGAGGCGAGTGCCAGCTCTTTGAACTGTCCTCAGAAATGTGGGGTGTCCTCCCAGGTTAGCTCCCTCATCCATTACCAAGTCCTGTGTTTATTACCGTATTTTTCACTCCAAAAGACGCACTTCCCCCCCAAAAAAACTACTGGTAAAAAAAATTAAATTTTAACTTACCTCTGGGCGCCTCCAACTGGTCGGGGTAGAGCGGAGGGCTCCTGTGCGGGGCGGGGCAAGCCCCTGCCTCTCAGCTGATTCCCGCGGAACAGCTGATTTTTTTTTTTTTTACTTTCCTCTGCTGGTCCGGAAGAGCGGAGGACTCCTGGGCAGGGCGAGGGAAGCCCCTGTCTCTCAGCTGATTCCCCGAGGAACAGCTGTTTTTATTTATTTATTTTTACTTTCCTCTGCTGGTCCGGAAGAGCGGAGGACTCCTGGGCAGGGCGGGGATTCCCCGAGGAACAGCTGATTTTTTTTAAAAAAAAAAAACAATTTTTTTTGTACCATACGGTAAGTGCGTCTTATGGTCCGGTGCGTCTTATGGAGTGAAAAATCCGGTATGTTTTAATATGTACTGACCTGGCAGTGAGTAACGGCACCTTCAAGGCTCAACGGCAAGTTGGTAGGACAATTCAGGCTTCCTCTTGTGGCTTGAAGGAGGACCAGAAGGCGAACAGGTCTTAAAAGTCAGGTGCCCGTTCCCCTCATCTGGCTTGTCCAGCCTCTATATCTCCCCAGGATGTAATCACAGTCATCCTGGCACCCTCACCACCCTCACGGGTGTTGATAACAGTTACCAGGCACAGAAAAGCCCCCCAAAGGTGTAAGGATAACAGCAACAGTTAATAAACTGCACAGTTTAAGCAACCGCTATCAGTAGTGCTGTAATAGTTGTTGAGTGCATAATGCAAGCAGTAGTCATAACCAATGGACAGCAGCAAGGACCTATAAGCATGCAGTTGCCACAACCTGGCTCTCAGTCTTTCAGGGAGTTTTCAAAACTGAAAACAACCACCTGGCAACTCTCCTACATCTTGGTAGGTTGTCTGGCCTTCCATCTCTTGCTTAATGGAGGCCAGTCGATTAACCTTTCTCCTCTTACAAGGGGAGTCCAAGACCTTTCCCTGCTCTCCCTCCTTCCAGGGAGGAATAGGGTGGCACCCAAAGGAGTCACTCTTTTCATATCACCTGGCCTGTCATGGGCCCAGGAGCTATCTCCCATCTTCCAGGAATGCCCACCTGGACCAGAAACCTGTGGCAGACGTCGGAGTCTTGGAGAGGGGGTGGGCAGCTGGGTCTCCTCATCCGGCCAGAGCTGGATGCTACAGTTCCCGGGGTGACCCTGCTGCCACCGCTGCCAGGAAGAGGCAGATGTGTGGAGCCAGGGCTGGATGTTGAAAGGCTCGCTCTGGTCCTCAAGGGAAGGCCTTGCAGTGGGGGGGGGGGGGGCTGCCAATCTGAGTGGGCTGGGCTGAGCTAGACGAGATGGGCCAGTGCCTCAGGACAAGGCAGCTGCCTTGTGTTCCTGCAGCTGTTCCCCTAAACCTAGATTCCACCTAAACATCAGGAAAAATTTCCTGACTGTCAGAGCAATCAGACAATGGAATCAACTACCTAGGGAGGTGGTGGGCTCTCCCACTCTGGAGGCATTCAAGGTGCAGCTGGACAGACATCTGTCAGAGATGCTTTGACCTGGATTCCTGCATTGAGCAGGGGGTTGGACTCGATGGCCTTGTAGGCCCCTTCCAACTCTACTTTTCTATGATTCCCCCAACCTTTCCCCCACTTCCAGTCTTGGTCATAATTAACCAGAGCTAACAATACTTCAAAATGTCTCTGGAATTTGGGTTGGGGCATGGAAATCAGCCTTTATATTGATTGGCAACGTGTATTTTTAAAAACAGCCAAGAACTATCTCTAGGCTGTGCTGCTCCATCCAACTGTCCTCTGCTTCACACCCTGCTAGCCCCACAGTGGAAGCATCCTGGGAGGGCTTCAGTGCAGTGCACTGACTAAGGCTGCACTGCTGTGCCTCTGTTCAAACAACTGCTTAAGTGTTTACTTAATTGGAGGGATGCTGCTGATTAATCCGTCACGGCAGGATGGAAGTGACTAACCCCAAGGTCCCGAGAGGGTGCTTTGGGACGAGTGCCCGATCTTCTGTGGGAACAGGTCTGGGCCCACCAGCAAGGGTGAGGAACCCTGCTCTGCTCGCCTCTGACACAGAGGCTGCTCCTGTTTGCAGAGCGACCAGGTGCCGGTGGGGAACTTGCCACGCTCCATCAGCATCAGTGTGCAGGGAGAGAACACTCGCCTTGTGCAGCCGGGCAACCACGTCAGCATTACGGGCGTCTTCCTTCCGGTGCGGCAGATGGGCTTCCGGCAGCTCCTACAGGTGGGAGATGAATTGTGTGTGGGGTGTGTGCGCGCTGGGGCTCGGCTGTTGTTCTGGGGCTCTGAACTGAGCACGTGGCTTGCTGTGACCCAGGGCCTTCTCTCAGACACGTACCTGGAGGCCCATCACATTGTCTGCATGAGCAAGAGTGAGCAAGAAGAGCTGGGAGAAGGGGACCTCACTGAAGAGTTGCGGCAGATCACAGGTGAGATGGTTTGTCCTCTCTGTCCCTGTCCCCTCCCCACCCCCAAAAAAGAAACCTGGAATATTGGACTGATAGGTGACTTTAAGGGTGCAAATGCTGGTGACTCAGCCAGCACTGTATATTTGGGTTTCAAAATGCTTTTGACAAGTTCTCTGTGAAGTGTGAGACTTAGCAGCTGTGGTAAAATAGGGCAGGAAGACCTTTGGATTGGTGACTCCTTTAAAACACAGCAGCTGGGAGTAGAAATAAAGTGATAATTCACCATTAAGAGGGAGTGAGCAGTGACGTCTCCAAAGGGTCTGTATGGGGGCCGGTGTTATTTCTAACCCTTGCAGCAGCGTAACAGGGTTTGCAGGTAGCACCAAATTAGGGTGAAACCGCAGATTCTTGCACTAAGCATTCATTTTTAACAGGATGCTTAGCGCTGGCTACATCCTTTTTTTGGAGAAGAAGCTGCCACTGTCTCTCCTCCCCATAGACCACTCCTGGGTGCTTCCGTGTATATGCGCACGCCACACACACACACACACACACACACCCCTTAACGATTTTTTGCAGAGGAGGACTTCTATGACAAGCTGGCAGCCTCCATCGCGCCTGAGATCTACGGTCACGAAGATGTCAAGAAGGCGCTGCTGCTGCTGCTGGTGGGGGGCGTGGACCAGAACCCACGGGGCATGAAGATCCGTGGTGAGACTCGTGGCTGGGGCAGCTTCCTTTCCCAGACAGCGTGCACACAGGCGCCGTCTGCTTCCCTGCTCTCGGGGGCAGCTTCCCTCTCACTCCAGCCCTGCCCTCGGCCTCCCTTCATTTCAGCTCAGCTCTAAGATCCTTCCACCAGAAGCTGCGTGGCGAGGGTCAGGGGTGGGGTGGGGTGGGGGTCAGCCCTACTGTGGCTCGGAACATTTGCTTTCCACAAACGCTGCTTTTGGAGCTGGGCCTGAATAACAGTGCCCCCCCCCCCCACTTTTCCCTAGGGAACATCAACATCTGCCTCATGGGGGACCCTGGGGTGGCCAAATCTCAGCTGCTCTCGTACATCACCCGCCTGGCGCCACGCAGTGAGTACCATGTATAGGGGGCAGCAGCTTGTGTGCTGGATTGCCGCCCTCGGTGGCGGGAGGATCGCAAGAGCCACTTGGCTTCTGCCTGGGAGAGGGGATGCCGTTTGGGGCTGGGGAGCCTCTGCCCCAGCCCACTGGCCTGAGCCAGAAGGGCGTGTGTGGGTCCATCGGTCCATGTGTCCCTTCAGCAGCCAGCTTCCCATACAGCCCGCCCGCCCGCCCGATGGGTTCTGGGCAGCTCACCCTTAGGGCCCGAAGGCGAACAGTTCTCTGCAGCATCTGGCGTTCAGAAGCGTATCCCCTGCCCCTTGCTTCCTGCCACTTGTGTGCTGGGGAGGGGGAGAGAGAGAAGCAGGGTGGTCCTGCGCCCTTCCTTGCAGGGGTCAGTCCCTGAAGCAGTGGGTGGGATGAGGCTTCCGGTTCAGCCCCTTCTGCCCCATCTGCCCCATCTCTGCAGGCCAGTACACAACGGGGCGTGGTTCCTCTGGTGTGGGGCTGACGGCCGCTGTGTTGCGTGATCCACTGACGGGGGAGCTGACCTTGGAGGGGGGGGCCCTGGTGCTGGCTGACCAGGGCGTCTGCTGCATCGATGAGTTTGATAAGATGCTGGAGTCCGATCGCACGGCTATCCACGAAGTAATGGAGCAGCAGACGCTCTCCATCGCCAAGGCGGGCATCCTGACCACCCTGAATGCCCGCTGTGCCATCCTGGCAGCTGCCAACCCTGCCTACGGGCGCTACAACCCCAAGCGCAGCCTAGAGCAGAACATCCAGCTCCCCGCTGCCCTGCTCTCCCGCTTCGACTTGCTCTGGCTGATCCAGGACCGACCGGACCGCGACAACGACCTCCGGTGAGGGAGGGGGCGGGGGGGCGGGCCCTCCTCTCTTCCCCACGCTGGTGGGGAGGGTGGTCCAGAGGCTCCCTCCTCCTCCGTTACTGCGCCTGCTGAACGGCTGTGTGTTTCCCGCAGTCTTGCCCAGCACATCACCTACGTGCACCAGCACAGCCGGCAGCCGCCCTGCCCGTTCCAGCAGCTTGACATGGGCCTCATGAGGTGAGTGGGGCATGGTCTGCCTGCGGGGATGGCTGCTCACAGGGGTGCCGAGGTCCTTGCCGCCCATTTAGGGGGGGGCGGCTGCTGGGGCTTGAGCAAGGCGCCCTTGCCCCGTGTGGCTTGCCGGGGGGGGCTGGACTCCTGCTTTGGGGTCCCCGGTCCAGGCCTGTCTCCTGGTCTCCTGGCAGGCAGTACATAGCCCTGTGCAGGCGGAGGCAGCCAGCAGTGCCAGAATCGCTAGCAGATTATATCACGGCAGCCTATGTGAAGATGCGGAAGGAGGCCTGGGCCAACAAAGACACCACCTACACCTCGGCCCGCACCTTGCTGGGGATCCTCCGTCTGGCCACTGCACTGGTGAGCAAGGCGCGTGGGGGAAGAGTGGGCCAAGAGTGCTGGTCATCTTGAGGCTTCTACCTCTAAAATTTTCAGGGGGAGGGGGCTGATCAAAGGCAGGGAGGGTTGCATGACAGCCACGCACGTTTTGGGAGCTGGATCTGGCATTGTGAGAACGTTGGCTCTGTGTTATGTGCATGCGTACGGATGCCCCAGCCACACACCGCTCCCTCTACCAAGCACCTGAAGATCGCGCTCCATGCATCTGATGGGGCCTCCAACGTGGTACCCACAGACACTTCCCTTGGTGCCTGCCGGGTCCCTCCTGATCTTTATTATGTTTTAAAGGGTTTTTCCATTGACAAATTTGTTTTAGGCTGGCGTGCTGCAAAGTGAAGCACCGACCTTTAGTGCAGCCTTTATTTCCAAGCATGCCTCTGTACCCCAAAGACATTCTTAGGCAGTCAAAATGGTGGGTGGGTGGGGGGTGGGTGTTTCAACTTGAAGCAAGCAGCTAATGAACTGGTATTTGCTGACCACCTTCACCTGCCACTTACCTGGAAGGGACATATAGACCGGCTGGTTCTGGGGGCGGGCCCACCACCGGTGCGGTCGCCGCCAAAGGGGGTGCACCCCTTTGGGTCGCTCCTTCGGGGAGTGGCAAGGACACTATCCCCCTTCTCCAGCAAGTGTATTGTGTTGTATATGTTTCATATGCCCCGCCCTTTGGTGTAAAGGGCATTAGAAATAAATGTTTATATATGCCCAGCTGTCCAGAAAAAAAGAAAAAGGTATACTGGGAGTGTTAGGAAGCATCCTGGGGGGCTAGATGGATGTTTGTGGAGGTTGCCTTTGTGAGTATGTCAGCTGGCTTGTTTGTTTTTACAATGTGTGTGCTTTTCCTGGGTTTGCATGTGGGTGGTGTTTTGGCTGTGCATGGTGCGGTGGGTGGGTGTTCGTGATTCTCTGAGCACCACCAGTTTGCCTGCTGTGAACATTTTTGTGAAGGACCTCCGCAGGTCCTTTCCGCGAGTTCAGGACGGAAAGGGTTAACCGGCACAGAGGAAACCCTTCCCTTGCCACAGGAATTTCACAGCATAAACTGATGAGTCCCGATGGGGATCAATTGAGCATTGAGCGTAGGGTAGGCTATGTAACAGGCTTGCTAGACACACAGTCACAAAACACAAGAGCACCTAACTTACTAGTCATGATCTCTCCTGCCGCACCCGGGGCTGGAGGGCTGCTTGCTGACCGAAGTCAGGGGCTTGATCCGTGCAGAGCGTGCACCAGTTTCCAACAACTGATAGTCAGATGTTTGCCCGGACCCCAGTCGTCAGGTGGATCCCGCCCAGCGGAGGGGTGGTACCGGGTGGGTGTTCCTGAGGGTCATCTTGCAGCTCTTTGAGACTGCAAGATGTTTTGCACCTCTTTGGGGTGAATTGTAAGCGTGCCCTTTGTGTAAAATGTAGATGTGACCTGTTGTGGCTGTGCCTCCCTTGCCCGGGGTGAGGATTATGCAGGGTGGGGCTTATGCAGAGCAAGGAGAAACTGGGAAGCAGGAAGGAACAAAGTTATGACAGCATTCAGGGAGTGATGGGCGATCAGGCTTTCTCTTCATAATTTTGTTGTGTTTTGTGGGGGCAAATACGTGATCTGGCATTTGGGGATCAGGCCCCCACCTCTAGAATCACAGAGTTGGAAGGGCCCATTCAGGCCATTGAGTCCAACTGCCTGCTCAGTGCAGGAATCCAGTTTAAAGCATCCCTGACAGATGGCTTGAATCCCTGCTTGAATAACTCCACTGACAGAGAGCCCACCACTTCCCTAGGCAGTTGGTTTCATTGTCTGATTGCTCTGAGCAGTAGAAAGTTTTTCCTGATGTTCAACCAAAAGCTGCCTTCCTGTAAATGAAGCCTGTTACTTTGTGTCCTACCGACTTGGATGACAAGAGAACAAGTTGTGTCCCTCTTCTGTGTGACAACCCTTCAGTTCCTCAGAAAGTCCTATCATACCCCTCAGTCTTCTCCTCTCCTTCTATCAATGCAACCAGCTTGCACTTGCTGCAAATGTATGCCTTCTTACTTTCAGGCAAGAAAACAAATGCCACATATTTTGCAGTCACCACTGCTAAATCGCACCGGTCCATTTCTCTTCCATGTGGGGCCCCCCTCTTCGCTCTCAGTGCAGCGGCCCTTCCCCCTCCTTGCTCGCTCAGCCGCTCGGTTGGTGAGCACAGCATCTCTCCCACTGCCAAACTCTTCTTAGCACTCCCCGTCCACTTGCTCCACCTTGTACACAGTTTCTCAGCAAAGGTACTTCTCTCTGAGCCTCATCAGTCTGCCTTCGGTGAAATGGTTGCTGGAGCAGAAAACTGGTTCTTGGGCAAGTTTCTTTTCTTTTAGTCTCATCAGTTTGCCTTCTGGGAAATGGATGTTTTGTTAATGGGCAAGCCTCCACCCCTCATGGCAGCCATTTCTGAGAATGCCCACGACACTTGTCAAAATCCCCAGTGTGCCCACTGGCCCTAAAAAAAAATGGGGAGCCCTGACTGCCATAATAAAATTGCCACAAGGCTGCTGTTTTGGCAGAGGAAATTGGTATCCTTAAAGTTGTACGTCCTTTGTCTTACCTTTAAGCAAGAAGCTCTTATTTTGGCTATGACTGGAGCAAAGAACCCCCTTTGGGGATTTGCTTCTGGTTAGTAACTACGGCTCATGTCTTAGAGGACCTATAAGACGTGTGAGCCAGAAGGAAGTGGGGCAGATATTTCACTGAGCCACGGCCAGAGCGCCGTGGCCCCCATCATCGCATTGACAGAGTGAGCCCGAGTACAGTAAAGGCCATGCCAAGCTCTTCTCTTCAACTCAGGAATGTGCTTAGAAAGATACAGATATGGCCAAACCTTTTAGCTTCATTGGTGCTTGCTCAGTCACCCTGAGCCTCCCAAGTTTGAAGTAGAATTAACCATTTATCCTTCATGTAATGAAACTTAGGACCATCAGCCAATAAAGGATTTGGTTGATTTTTTTTCACTGATGAAATATGATTATTTTTTAATTGATTGGAGATGCTTATGACTAAAGCCTCAGTATTATGTACCTTCTTGAGACACTGAAGGAAAAGAACTGCTGCTTGTTGAGAGGAAAGCCTCTCTCCCTGCCACCTTTGCTTGGCCCGTCTTGGAGTAAGCCACCGGAACCAAAGTGGCCTCAGTACCCTGCTCTTTGCTTGCAGCCACGTGCATTACAATTTGCCCACAAAGCTGATTTGACCTGTAGCTTGGTTTGCAGTCCTAATGTTAAATCAGGCCTAAGAAAATCCTGTTTCCCAACCAAATAAAATAGTCATTTGCAAGTCTTGTAGTATCAGATTTTCTTCCAGAGATTGTCTCTGTAAGCATAATGATGATCTCCGCGGTTGTCACTAGTCCGTAGTTCAAAGAATGTACCCGAGCCTTGGAGGGACAGACTAGCCCACCTCAGTCCCAAGGATCCCCTTGTTCTTCGCTATTTCAGTCATCTTTAAATTTAGTTTCTAGATTTGTAGTAGAGAATTTTTTAATGATTTTATTGTTTATATTTTATATTGTATTTTATAATTGTTGTAACTGTCCAGAGAGCTTCAGCTATTGGGCAGTATAGAAATAAAATAAATCATCATCATCATCTTGGAGGTCAGCACCGCCATACAACTGGCTCATTGGGGAAAGGACCACAGGGTGAACCGAGTGATGTTGCTGTGCTTCCTTCCTTCAGGCTCGGCTGAGGCGGGTGGACTTGGTTGAGAGGGAAGATGTGAATGAGGCGATGCGTCTTATGGAGATGTCTAAAGACTCCCTTTTGGCAGACAAGGGACAACCAAGCCGGTGAGATGTTCCCCACTCTCCCCCCTCCCATGCCACTGTGGGGAGCAGACATCTGAGAGGGGGCACTGGGCTGACTGCTTCCTCTCTTCCCTGTCCTGCAGGACGCAGTGTCCCTCTGACCTGATCTTTGCAGCCATCCGGGAACTGGTTCCCGCTGGGGGTGATCACTCTGTCCACCTCGCAGAGGCTGAGCAGTGCTGTGTTTCAAAGGGCTTCACCCCCACCCAGTTCCAGGCTGCTCTCGACGAATACGAGCAGCTCAGCATCTGGCAGGTGAACCAGAAAAGGACCCATCTCACTTTTGTCTACCCTTCCAAATCTGCAGGAGGCAGCTGAAGCCCGGGTTCTGCTGTTGCCAGGACCTGGTGCCAGCAGCTGTTCCCCAAGGGGGCTGCCTCCTGCTAGTGTCTTTTTAAACTGGATCTATTTTCCCCTAATAAAATTGTTTGTATCTTTTGGAGTTGATGCCACCTCTTCTTCCAAGGTAGTCTGGGGAAGATTGCCACTGTCAGGCTTAGAACTATGCCAGAAGGGATGTCATGGCTGTGTTGACTCTTTTACTCTCTGCCTGCGATCTCCAGTGCTCATTTCCTGCCTCAGTGAGGAACATGAGCATAAGTAATAGCACAGAGCAGCCTGTTAGAGAGGGAAAGAAAGGGGGGGCGGGCAGTGACCTCCCTTTGTCCAACACTACACGGTCCCATGCAGGGCACAGAGCTACTGGCTTTGTGTTTGCAACTTTGTCCTTTGCCATACCTCCCATGGCAGCCACCTTGTGATGGCACCCAGTTGTTCCCCAAAGTGCCAGGTTTGCGCACAACCTACCCTTGGTCTAAATGGAGGTGGGCTGTTTCCCCCCACAATGTGCATCACCTTGCACTTACCTGCCTTGAACCTCATTTGCCACTTGGTTGTCGGTTCCTTCTGCCTGGTGATCTTTGCAGTCCACTTGGCTTTTCATCATCCTGGGTAATCTGGTGTTATCCACACACTGAGTTCTCTTAATACCTGTTGCTCCCAAGGGCAGGACTAGACCCAATGGGTGGAAATTGTAGGGAAGCTGATTTCAGCTTCACATTAGGAGAAATTTCCTAACAGTAAGAGCTGTTCACCAGTGGAACAGGCTGCCTCATGAGGTGCTGGGTTCTCCTTCACTGGAGGTACTGCAGCAGAGGCTGGATGGACATAGCTGCATCCTGCAGTGCAGAGTTTGCATGGAGCAGGGGGGTGATCTCCAAGGACCCTTCCAACTGATTACTCACCGTTAACTAGTTTATGAACAAGTGGAATAGCACCAGTCCTACTATAGATCTATGCGAGAGTTATTTATGGGATTAAAATAAGGTTACCAGATTGCTTATGTAATCTGTGGTGGGTGCACTTCTGGTCTGCTTACTGTTAGAATCATAGAAAAGTAGAGTTGGAAGCGGCCTACAAGGCCATCAAGTCCAATCCCCTGCTCAATGCAGGAATCCAGGTCAAAACATCCCTGACAGTGGCCTTCCAGCTGCACTTTGAATGCCTCCAGAGTGGGAGAGCCCACCACCTCCCTAGGTAGTTGGTTCCATTGTCTTATTGCTCTAACAGTCAGGAAATTTTTCCTGATGTTCAGGTGAAATCTGGGTTCCTGTAACTTGAGCCCATTATTCCGTGTCCTGCAAACTGGGATGATCGAGAACGAGAAGAGATCCTGGCCCTCCTCTGTGACAACCCTTCAAGTACTGGAAGAGTGCGATCATATCTCCCCTCAGTCTCATCTTAAGAAGGCTAAACATGCCCAGTTCTTTCAGTCTCTCCTCATAAGGCCTTGTTTCCAGTCCCCTGATCATCTTTGTTGCCCTCCTCTGAACCCTCTCCAGTTTGTCTACATCCTTATTAAAGTGTGGTGGTCAGAACTGGATGCAGTACTCAAGATGAGGCCTAACCAATGCTGAGTAAAGGGGAATTCTCACTTCCCGCAATTTGGAAGCTATACTTCTATTAATGCAGCCCAAAATAGCATTTGCCTTCTCTGCAGCCACATCACATTGCTGGCTCATACTCATAACAATTCCAAGATCCTTCTCACTTGTATTGTTGAGCCAAGTGTCCCCCATTCTGAACTGCATTTGGTTTCCGATCCCTAGGTGCAGCACTTGGCATTTATCCCTATTAAATTTCATTCTGTTGTTTTCGCCCCTGCGATCCAGTCTATTGAGATCGCTTTGAATTTTGTTTCTGTCTTCCAGAGTGTTAGCTGTTCCACCCAACTTTGTGTCCTCTGCAAATTTGATAAGCCTTCCCTGCACCTCCTCATCCAAGTCACTAATACAAATGTTGAAGAGCACTGGGCCCAGGACCAAGCCCTGTGGCACCCCGCTCGTTACCTCTCCCCAGTTTGAGAAGGAACCATTGATAAGCACTCTTTCAGTCCGATTCTGTGGATCCACCTGATAGTTGTTCCATCTAGCCCACTTTTAGCTAGCTTGCTAATCAGGAGATCATGAGGCACTTTGTCGAAAGCTTTGCTGAAGTCCAGATATATTATGTCCACCGCATTCCCACAGTCCACAAGGGAGGTTACCCAATCAAAAAATGAGATCAGATTAGTCTGGCAGGATTTGTTCTTGACAAATCCATGTTGGCTTCTAGTAATCACTGCATTGTTTTCAAGGTGCTTGCAGACTGACTTCTTTATCTGCTCCAAAATTTTCCCAGGGATTGATGTTAGACTGACTGGTCTATAGTTCCCAGGTTCCTCCTTGCCTTTTTTGAAGATGGGAATTGTTTGCCATTGTGCCTCTAGAATTTCCTTTTTTAAAAACTCCCACCCCCCGTGCTCCTTTTCTCATTAGAGTCGCTTGCCATGGGACCTTACTTATCGTTGTTCTGAGTTTATTAAAATTGGCTTTCCTAAAATCCAGGGTACGTGTTTGGCTACACTCAGTTTTTGCTTCCTTTAGAATCAAGAACTCAAGTATAACATGGTCACTTTCCCCCAGAGTTCCCGAAACTGCCATTTTATCCACTAACTCGTCTCTGTTGGTTAGAATCAGGTCAAGGATAGCCGATCCGCTAGTTCCTTCCTCCACTTTCTGTAGGAGGAAGTTATGTTGAGCGAGGGCCATTAACTGAAGCTCTTTGGAAGTCCTCTGAGCCCATGTTCCCCATGGGGGTGGGGTGGGATACAGTAGGGTGTTCACTTCCCTGTTGCCAAGACAGGATGAGGGCAGTAGGCTTACACAGGCCCCATTGGCTTAAGAGGAATGAGGTTTAACCTACTCCCCTGATATTTCCTGCAAGGACAGATGGTAGACCCTTTCTAGCCTGTTTACCCATTTGTGCTCCTGGAGTGTCAGCACTTAACTCACAGAGATATTTAGCAAAGGACCTTAAACTGGAGACAATCTATTGTCATATCCAAATCTATGATGCATCAGCCTTAGCAATACTGAGTACAAGTTTCATGCATCTCTCCAAGGCAGTATCAGAACTGGAGAAGTCCAAGAAGTGCGCAATTGATGCAATTGGTTGGTTCAGAAAACCAGAAAAGATGCCCTCTCCAATGCAGCAATGGCCTCTACACTGGTAGACAGGTGGAGCAGAACCAGCACATTTCTACCCAAAGAGAATACTCTCCTTAAAGCTTCCTCAGGCCATACTGGTGCCTGAGACCAGAAGGGCTTTGAGTAGGATGGAACAAGGCTGTTCCTGGGACCTGGCCTGATCTACTCCCTCCCACCACAGAGACAACACACACATACAGCATCTGGCAGCACAACCGCTTTATTAGGATGTGTTGGAACACCTCAGAAGAAGAGCCCCCGCATCCGGCGGCCGATGCCCTGGCGGTCGTAGAGGATGTTAAATTTGTTCACAAACTGGTTCATGGTGTTGCAGGTCTTGGTGATGGTGCCCAGGTAGGTCATGAGGCCGACATCATTGCATTGCTAGGAGGGAGACACAAGGAAGCCTGAGAAAGGGAGGGGGGCCCAACAGGCCAGGCGAGCTCCCGGGTGCCTGCAAACTGCACTGCTGGGGGAGCCCCTTCCTGTTCCTCACGACTTTGCTCCAGCTGCTCTTCTCCAAGGCAGCTGTCACAAGCATATGCTCACAAAGCGACATGCTTGTGTAAACATTTTACTAATTTGGATCCTTAAACTATTATATATATATCTTAAACGTTTTGTTACGTGAACTGTCTAAGGATTTGGACATTAAAGGCACCATACAAATATGGTTTTATTGCTGGAGCAAAACCTTGACTTTTTCATTAAAATGCTGTATATCACCATTTTTAAAAACAAAAACTGAATAAAACTTGCCTCCACCCCAGGGGAAGCACTTCAGACAGGAGCGGCAAACAGCAAGGCTTCTGCTCTGATCCTACATACTTCCCGTTTTGACTGGGGATTGTGCTCCCTCAACCCTGCCTTACATGCTTTTCATCCGCACACAGCAAGATGTAGGCAGATGCCCCTCCCCTCCCAGACACTCACATCATAGAAATCTGTCTTGAACTTGTCGGTGCTCAGCACAGGTAGGCAGTGGCAGAGGGCATAGGCCTCACGCAAGATCTCATGGTTGAAGGGCACCTCACCTGCACAGAGAGAGGGTGTGTGTGTGTGTTTGTGTGTGTGTCAGGTTAGGAAGCTGGTGCTGCCTTCCTGCCCTCACCCCTCTGCATGGGAAAGAGGGAACACAGATCAAGGCCCATCTGCTACTTTACAGCTCACTCTCACCTGCTTCTGAGGCTTTAACATACTCCAAAATAAGTTTGACACGGCTGTGAAGCATCTTTATGGCACTGTGCTGGGCAATGAGGTGCTCAGCCACTAGAGGGACACACAAAGGAGAAAGTCAAGGGATATGCTACCAGTGGAGGCTTGGAAGCACGTGAACCACCCAAACAGCAGTAGGCACATTGTGCCCAAAGAGCAGAGACCACCTCCACCCAGACAAGAATCTCCTTTTCCTATTTAGCGCTGCAGTGCAGTTGGCTCCAGCTGTCCTCCTGAAGTGTTCATGCCAACCACACACACACCGGCCCTCAGTCACCTGTGGAGTTCTCGCCACTGCCTGTTGCCGTCATCCGTGCCACATGGTCAACCCCAATGCGCTCAGCCTCCTCCGTGGCTAGTGTGTACGTCAGCTCAGCAAACAGCATTGTGGCCTTGGTGGAAAGGGAGCGGGGGGAAGAGACCAGCACTCGTAACAGGAGGCAGAATAGGAGCCTCTCCCCACAGTCATAGTCAATACGAACTAGGCCAAGGGGGAGATCTCTCCTGCCCTACTGGAAAGGATGCCCCTTCTACCCACGGGCTTGCTACAGAAGCTTCACTAGGCATGGCAGGAGTTCAAGGAAGAGGGACTACTAACTTGACAGCCACCAACTGCCAGCAAGTTTGGAAGGGGGTGGGGAGGGAGAACAGGCAGGCGGGGGAGCCATGGTGAGAATTACCTCTCCGTTGATGATGTCGATCACTGACTCAAAGACACTGACAGGCAGCTGAGGGAGAAGAAAGAGAGCACACGCAACAGCTAACTCAGATGTCCTTTGCTTGGTGCAAAGATGCAGCTGTTTGAGGCTTCTGCTGTGGAAGGGAAGAAGAGCGGGTACTCACATCCGTGTGCTTGGTCATGGGGTTTAGCTTGAGGAAGAGGGGGCTCTCGATGATCTCACACACCTAAGGAAAAGGGGAAGATGCCATCAGCAGCCGCAGAAATCTTTGCCTCTCTCCCTTGGTACAGCATGAAAGATGCCACCAGACCTGCATCAGAGGCCTTTGCCCATCCTCACCACCGCAGCTGAAGGGAAGCTTCCCCAGGCCCCGCTGAGACTGAGGAGTGGGGCTCACCTGTTTGTGGACATGAATGTCAGACTGGTCTGGGGGGCCACCGGTCGTGTACCAGCCTAGGAACTCCAGATCTTTAAAGACTTGCTTAACTGTGGGAAAGGGAAAGAAAATCCAGGAGACCCGGTAGCTGCCTCAGTTTGCGTGTCCCCCTGCGGATCCATACACTAGCCCTCTTCATCCCTGCTCCCAACTCCTTACTTACACTGTTCCTCTTTGGTGTAGTAATACTCTTTATCAATAACCACATTCTCTTCCACAGTGTGTGACAGCAATTCGAAGGAGTTCATCACCTCAATGTTGCGGCCCTCCTGACGACCAATCAGGGCCCCAATTACTGCATAGTGCATGTGGAAGGGGAGGGGAGAAAGAGGGCTTTTAGGGTCTCATGTGTGAAACTGCTTGAAAGGAAGAGACTCCTAACCTTTCGAACAAAGCGATTCAGGAACTAAAGGGGGGGAGGGATTTCCCCTGCAATGTCACCGCCCTCCTGGGAGCCTCAAGCGAGAGGGCGCACATTCTGCGGGGCAGGGGGGACCCGGCATAGCTCTGCTCCTCGGCCCGGTCGCCCCCCACCCGTGCTCCTCGGAGGCCTTTGCTCCGGGACTTGTGCTGTTGGAGGGGGGGGCGAGGCCGCCACAACAGGCAGAAGCCCAACAGGTGCAGCAGCTCCTCCCCCCACCAACAGGCACCACGTGTAGCGACTACGCCCCCGCCCCTCTCCCTTGCTTCGGCGGCGGGGTGTGTGTGTGTCACATGTGAAGCCCCTCCCGCCTACCTTGGACTGGGCGCCCCTCCTGCGAGCGCATTCGGACCCAGTGGTCACTGATGTTGAGGATGACGAGCGGGTGTAGCGCCACCGACACGCTGCCCGTCACGCCCGACGCCATCACTGCCGGCGCGGCTGCCGAGGGAGAGAAAGAGGGAGCCGCCGGGTCAGGGCCGCCGCCGCCGCCGCCTTGTCCTGGAGCCCCCCCCCCCCCGCGCCGGCTGCCGCCCCCGCACCTTACCCGCCGCGTCCACCTCCATGCCAGCCCCGTTGCTGCCGCTCCCCGCTGCAGCCGGGCAGGAACCGCCGCCGGTGGCGGTGGCAGCAGCAGCAGCAGCAGCAGCAGCAGCAGCAGCAGCAGCAGCAGCAGCCATCTTGGCCGCGTATGTCCCGCTGCAGCCCCCGTAGAAACACCCCCACCCCCCGTGGAGGAAATGCGCATGCGTCTCTGGTGCGGGCCCGTGCCCAAAGAGATAGGAATTGTAGAGCGATAATGCGACTGGCGGGGGACGGAGCTTCCTGCTCCCCCCTAACGGTATTCCCCCCTCTCCCTCCGCCCCTGGGGAAACAAGAGCGCCCCCTGGGCGTCTGGGAGAGCGCGCTGCATCTCGGCCTCGCAGTGGCCGGCCGCGGCAGCTCCTCCCCGTGCCGGGGCAGCCGACGAGCCGCAGGGCGGGGGCTGCGCGCCCCTGCCCTGCCCTGCCCTGCCCTGCCGGGGGGCACCGGGAAGAGCCCGGGCGCGGAGGCACTGCCGAGGCAGGGAGCGGTCCGGAGCCGCCCTGGCCCCCTGGACGGCCCGCTCGCCCAAAAGGAAGCTCCGGGCCGCCTCTCCCCGCGTCCGAGGCAGACGAAGGCGCTCCCACCCGCTTGTCCCGGTTATGCACATCTAGGAGTCCAGATGCGGCGGCGGCGGCGGCGGCGGCAGCCCCGCGAGCATAGAATTATAGAAAAATAGAGTTGGAAGGGGTCTCTCCAAGGGACTCCCTGGTGCCCCCCCCCCCCATGGCCAGGCCACCGCCTTGTGTGGGTGCAGGACACCCTCGAGCAGAGCACCGCGCGCTGCAGAAGCGCAGGGGGCGCGCGTGCCACAGCGTGTTTTGGGACCCGCACAAATCCAGGAGAATGTCCTCCACACGATGGCGTTGAATCCTGCCCGGCCCAATGAACACCCCCCCCCCCCAACATAGAAAAGAACAAGTCTTGCCATGACTCAATACCGTCTGACAGGGACTCTCTCCTGGATGTGCAGGGGTATGATTCAGGGATGTTGAAGAGTCCTTGGTCTCAAGTCACGAGTCGAGTCATGAGTTTTTGGACCCGAGTCTCGAATCCCGAGTCCTTGGTCCAAAATGGTGACTCACGAGTCCCTATTAAAATCAATGTGTGTTTTTCCCAACAAAATCAGATGTGTGGCTTAAATAAATTCTAGGCACAAGTGTGCCTTTTTATTTCAAAACTCTGCAACTGATTTTGGCAAGAACAGACCGGGCAGACAAACCCAAAATGTCTGAAAGGTTGCATTTTAGGAAAATGATTTTTAAAAATAAACTTGCTGTACTTCCTAAAACCTATCCATGTTGCATTTGAGGAACACGAGTCCTTGGTCTTGAGTCCCGAGTTGAGTCTCGGGTCCCATTAAAAATATTGGGACTCGAGTCTGACTCAAGTCAGAGGGGGGACTCAGTCCGACTCATGAGTCGATTCCTCGAGTCCGAGTCCCCATCCCTGGTATGATTTGGGGTGGCCCAAAACCCAAACTGTTTCCGCTGTTATTTTCTGGTGTACCATGCACGAGAGTGCCCTGCACTTTGGACTGCTCGGGATTCAATGCCATCTTGCAGAGGAGACTGTCTCGGACATGTGGTGCATGATTTGGGGTTGCATAAAGCTTATTGTGGGGTGCCCCGCACCAGTTCCTTATTTGTCATGGTCATAGTATCATAGAATAGTAGAGTTCGAAAGGGCCTACAAGGCCATCGAGTCCAACGGGCTGCTCAATGCAGGAATCTAGGTCAAAGCATCCCTGACAGATGGCTGTCCAGCTGCGCCTTGAATGCCTCCAGAGTGGGAGAGCCGTCCCTAGGTAGTTGGTTCCATTGTCTTATTGCTCTGACAGTCAGGAAATTTTTCCTGATGTTCAGGTGGAATCTAGGTTCCTGTAACTTGAGCCCATTATTCCGTGTCCTGCAAACTGGGATGATGATCGAGAAGAGATCCTGGCCCTCCTCTGTGTGACATCCCTTCAAGTACTGGAAGAGTGCGATCATATCTCCCCTCAGCCTCCTCTTCTGAAGGCTAAACATACCCAGTTCTTTCAGTCTCTCCTCATAGGGCCTTGTTTCCAGTCCCCTGATCATCTCTGTTGCCCTCCTCTGAACCCTTTCCAGTTTGTCTGCATCCTTGTTAAGGTGTGGTGCCCAGAACTGGAGGCTGTACTCAAGATGAGGCCTAACCAGTGCTGACTAGAGGGGAACTAGTACTTCCCGCAATTTGGAAGCTATACTTCTATTCATGCAGCCCAAAAGAGCATTTGCCTTTTCCCCACCCAACTTTGAGTCATCTGCAAATTTGATAAGCATTCCCTGCACCTCCTCATCCAAGTCATTCCTAAAAATGTTGAAGAGCACTGGGCCCAGGACCAAGCCCTGCAGTACCCCACTCGTTACCTCTCCCCAGTTTCAGAAGGAACTGTTGATAAGCACTCTTTGAGTCTGATTCTGTAGCCAATTGTGGATCCACCTGATAGTTGTTTCATCCAGCCCACTTTTAGCTAGCTTGCTAATCAGGAGAGCATGAGGCACTTTGTCAAAAGCTTTGCTGAAGTCCAGATATATTATATCCCACAGTCCACAAGGGACGTTACCCAATCAGTTACCCGATCAAAAAATGAGATCAGATTAGTCTGGCAGGATTTGTTCTTGACAAATCCATGCTGGCTTCTAGTAATCGCTGCATTGTTTTCAAGGTGCTTGCAGACTGACTTCTTTATGATCTGCTCCAGAATTTTACCAGGGATCGATGTCAGACTGACTGGTCTGTAGTTCCCTGGTTCCACCTTCTTGCCCTTTTTGAAGATAGGAACAACATTTGCCCTCCTCCAGTCATCTGGCACTTCACCTGTCCTCCATGATTTCTCAAATAGACAGTGGTTCTGAGAGTTCTTCTGCCAGTTCCTTTATTACTCTAGGAAGCAGTTCATCAGGCCCTGGAGATTTAAACTCGTTCAAAGTAATCAGGTGTTCCTTGACCGTTTGCCTATCATGTCAAAATATTTTCATATATTCAGGTTTGCCTTTGAGGCAGAAAGCTAGCCTTGGAGACAGGTGCAGCTAAGTGTCCAGGGACGTAGCTGATCTTTCACTCCTCTGTGTGCCAGTTATGGTAACATTTTTTCTATTGTGTTCCAAGGACATATAGATTAGTGGAGATTGGTGCTGTGGTTCAATTACTTGCAGGTGTGCATTACCTCATGTAATAGGAATGTTTTGTATATATGTGTATATAAGTTTGTAATGATTATGATGGTGTTGGGCAGTAATTCTTTCTGTCCGGCTGGCTATGCTCTGTTTTTTGTCTTTTGCTCTCTGTGTATGCTCTGTTCCTGATCAAGCCAAAACCTTAGTAAACCTTTTACTAAAGAGAACTTGGTTTGTGTTTTTTACTTTTCATGGACTAGCCTACTCCACTGGGCCAATACCACTGCAACGCTGCTTCCAGGTGGGAATATTATTACTTTATCTCCCTGTTGCAATCTCAAGCTGCAATCCTGCCCCTTCAGTCTGTACTTCAGGTTTGCCAGGGGGGACATAAACTCTCTTTCGGGAGCAGAAGTAGGAATTGAACACTTCTGCCTTTTTTTTTTGTCTTCTGTTATCAATTTGCCATCCTCATTGTGTAGGTGAACAATATAAACATCAAAAACTGGGAAGCTCTGGCCCATGAACGATCTAACTGGAGGTTGGCCTTTCACAAAGGTTCTATGGACTTTGAAGAAGCTCGAGTGCAAGGTGAAAGGGAGAAACGTGCTAAGCGAAAAGCACGTCAAATGAATCCTTTACAAGACCATCTTCCATCTGGTAACCTGTGTCCTCACTGTGGGAAGCTGTGTGGATCTAGAATTGGCCTCCACAGTCACTTACGGACCCATCGCTAGAGTCTACACAATTTTCTTTAGAATTTTCCTCCTTTTAAAATCTCCTTTTTGTAAATTTTCTTTTCTTTTTTTTTATCCTGGAAGACAATCTTACTCGGTCATGAGTGATCGCCTGACTGAACCACCATTTCTTTGCATAGATGAAGGTCTATGCACCAAAATGGAGAGAACGGCTATAACAGCACCCAATGATAGTTTACCACAAAATGTAGGAAGAAAGCCAGACTATAAAGCACATGGTCTTCGGTGTCTCTATACTAATGCCCAGAGTATGGGAAACAAACAGAACGAACTTGAACTCTTAATGCATGAGGGCGAATACGACTTAATGGGTGTAACTGAAACTTGGTGGGATGACTCCCATGCTGCCCGGCAACCTATCGGGGCTCGTCTGTAAAATGTTCTGATGGGGGGAGCTCTGTATATATGTGCGCGTGTGTGTGTGTGTGTGTGTGTGTGTGAGAGAGAGAGAGAGAGAGAGAGAGAGTGGGAGGGAGGGAGGGAGGGAGGGAGGGAGATGGGAGAAGTGAGTTGGAGAGAAGTGAGTGGGGGGGGGATTCTAGTCAGTCAGTCAGATAAGTGTCATACAGTTAATTCAACATAAACTATAGCCTCTATTGAAAAGAGGTTGTTCCTGTTTAAAGAAATGTTTTACTTAAGAAAATAAAGAACTATTTGTTGGGTTACTGAAGAGACTGACTGGTAACTGTTACCATCCTGAAGCTCACCTAGTCACTTGGTACAGCTGCTAAGAGAAAGATACACAATATCTACCCAGCGTAAACACCACAATAACCAATAATGGTATTTTAACAGAGTTTATCTCCCACAGACAGATTGTCCGCTTGGGTTTGTCTGGGAGTGAGTGATGACTCATGACAGAGTTGGAACAGTGTTAGTTTAAAATTGTGGAGAAAGCCAACCTAAGCCCCCTGCCTGACACACACACACGCACCAAGGAGGGGGGAAGGAGACCCGGGGGGGGGGGGGGGAGACAACCAGTCTCCACAGATGCCAAAGGGGACAAACAACATCTACATAGAATCACCCCAGGGGGGAAGGCAGGAAGCATCACCAGGTTTGTCAATGCTCTCGCATATCAGCCCCATCTACATAAGACTTGAATACCTCTCCAGGGCAGACGCTTCGGCACCCCTAAGAAATGGCCACTCAACACCATAGGATGGGACCATTAAGCAAGTGGCTTCAAAGGGACCCCATTCCACGGGGGGGGGGGGGGGGAGGCACCCCACCTGACCCAAAAGGCCGCCCCTCAGGGAGGGTGTCAACCCACCTGATCACGGAGGGAGGGGCTACCTGAAACACCAAGGTATAAAACACCCTGCACAAGGGAACTGATCAGCAATCTTGCCCATGCCTGGGGTAAGGGAACGAAGGATCAGCAACCCCGGGAAACCAAGCTGAAATCACTGGCCGCTTGGGTTGACCGGACCCCCGGGAAACCAAGCGGAAATCACTGGCCGCTTGGGTTGACCGGACCCCCGGGAAACCAAGCTGAAATCACTGGCCGCTTGGGTTGACCGGACCCCCGGGAAACCAAGCTGAAATCACTGGCCGCTTGGGTTGACCGGACCCCCGGGAAACCAAGCTGAAATCACTGGCCGCTTGGGTTGACCGGACCCCTGGGAAACCAAGCTGAAATCACTCACAAGCCGCTTGGGTAGACCGGGCCCCACCGGGAACCCAGCTAGCCGCTTGGGTAGACCGGGCCTCCGCCGGGAACCCAGCTAGCCGCTTGGGTAGACCGGGCCCCACCTGGAACCCAGCTAGCCGCTTCGGTAGACCGGGCCCCGCCAGGAACCCAGCTAGCCGCTTGGGTAGACCGGGCCTCCGCCGGGAACCCAGCTAGCAGCGTGCGGTTGACCGGGCCTCTGCCGGGACCCGAGCTAAACTAACTAGCTGAGAGCCCTGAAATCACGTTGTCCTTGAGGCTTTTGCTTGGTACTTTGTACCGTACTGATAAGCTGTATTGCTGGCGTGGGTCTAAGTTTGTGAAGGTAATTTTGTAAATAAACTTGTTTTCTAAAAGATACTTTTGTGGCTATAAGTTATCCCTTTGTTCTGGGCTAAGGCGAGGCGCTGGGGACCTCGGAGAAGGCCCGCCCCAGCACCCGCTACCCCCTTAGCATTGAACCCGTGCAGAAGACCAGGTTGTCGGTCTTCCACTAAAATAGGGTGAACTAATACCCTGGAGCTACCATATCTCAGCCATTGGGTTATTGAAGAAAGTCAACTAACAGCCAGGTGGTAGTGAGAGAAATAAAATTAAATAACCGGCCACGTTATCACCACAGGTGGCTACCAGGAGGAGGGCCTTTTCTGCTGTGGCACCCCAGTTGTGGAATGAGCTCCCCAAAGAGGCTCGGCTCGCCTGGTGCCTACATTGTACTCTTTTCCGGTGCCAGGTGAAGACCTTTCTATTCTCCCAGGCATCTTAATCATTTTAATCTTGTAGTTGTTATTAACTCTGTTGTTGTAATTTGAACTGCTGCTGCTAGCTTTGCTGTTTGTTTTTAATCTGTGGTTTTAACATTTATATTTATAGAATCATAGAAAAGTAGAGTTGGAAGGGGCCTACAAGGCCATCAAGTCCACCCCCCCTGCTCAATCCAGGAATCCAGGTCAAAGCATCCCTGACAGATGGCTGTCCAGCTGCATCTTGAATGCCTCCAGATTGGGAGAGCCCACCACCTCCCTAGGTAGTTGATTCCATTGTCTTATTGCTCTGACAGTCAGGAAATTTTTCCTGATGTTTAGGTGGAATCTGGGTTCCTGTAACTTGAGCCCATTATTCCGTGCCCTGCAAACTGGGATGATTGAGAAGAGATCCTGGCCCTCCTCTGTGTGACAACCCTTCAGGTACTGGAAGAGTGCAACCATATCTCCCCTCAGTCTCCTCTTCTGAAGGCTAAACATGCCCAGTTCTTTCAGTCTCTCCTCATAGGGCCTTGTTTCCAGTCCCCTGATCATCCTTGTTGCCCGCCTCTGAACCCTCTCCAGTTTGTCTACGTCCTTCTTAAAGTGTGGTGCCCAGAACTGGACGCAGTACTCAAGATGGGGCCTAATCAGTGCTAAGTAAAGGGGAATTATCACTTCACGTGATTTAGAAGCTATACTTCTATTAATGCAGCCCAAAATAGCATTTGCCTTATTTGCAGCCACATCACATTGCTGACTCATATTCAGTTTGTGATCTACCACAATTCCAAGATCCTTCTCACTTGTATTATTATATTATATTATATTATATTATATTATATTATTGTGGAGAAAGCCTGACACGAGTCTGCACGCACACGCACACACACACACACACACACACACCGTCTCCGCCCAAGGGAGGGGGGCGAGGAAGGGGGGATGAAGTCACAGGAGAAGTAGCCAGACAGACTGTCATCCCCAACAAAGAAGAGTCTCGGTGGAGATCCACAAAACCCAAGGAAGGACCATCAAACTATCAGGGCAGTCTCAAAGAGCTGTAAAGTACCAGTACGTCACCTTCTTCCCGGGCAGGAATAAGCCCACCTGATACGAAGGGGCAGGCATAAGCCCCCACCTGACCTGGAGGGTGGGGAGAGCGGGAACTCAGGGGTAGAAAACCCCTCTCCCTTCCGGTAAAGGGTTGTTGGGAACCCAGGGTACTTCGGAACCAGATTTGTTCTCCAGGCAGCAGCTGGAGTAAGCCATTCCCATCCCCGGATCGGCCAATTCGGAGCCAGACTGAAATTGACTAGCGTAACGTCTTTGATCTGAGGTAACTGACTAGTTCCACTGCGCTAGCCTGGGAGTCTGTTTCATTGACAAACGCAGGGGTCAACTAAGGTTGTGTTGACATTGTAGTATTCCTAGAAAGCTGTTAGTTCCGCTCCATATCTTGTGTAAACAAATAAAAGCCTTATTTGGTCATTTAAAGGGCTCTGGTTTCCTTTTGTGTGCGCGAGCCTCCCGGGCGGTCTCTAGCGCTTGTACGGGCTGTAACTCAGCGCCGGTTAACCCGTTAGGCGCCGAACTCACGCAAAGGATCCTGTTAGTGATCCTTCACAATTGTATTGTATTGTATTGTATTGTATTGTATTGTATGGTTTTAACTGTTATAAACCTCCCAGAGAGCTTTGGCATTCAGGGAAGGCAGGACAAGGCACCAGCCATTCCACTATGAGAAGAAAGGTAGAAACAAAAAAGGGAATAGAGAACTGTGGACAGAAAAGACTCTCCAGTGGTGGTGACCTGCAATGCTTGCTTTCCTGCCTGAGATCAACATGGCCTACACGTGCAACAAGTGCAAGCTTGTTGCGCTGTTGGAAGAAAAGGTCAGAGGACTGGAGCAGCCCAACTCTTGCCTTGGAGCGAGGAGCCCCTGCCTGGGAAAGAGGAGCCATATTGGCCGGGCCAGACCAAGGTGGGTTACCTGATTCAGCATCCTCTTGCTGCCTCCACCAGTGGCCAAGCAGGTGCTGAGGAAGGTAGGAGGGCAGCAGTTGCTTTCTCAGGCTGTTTCTCATCCCTGAGGGAGGGAGGGAGGGAGGGAGGGGCGGTGGGGTAGAAGTTCCCTCATCCACCGAGGGAGGGGTGGGTGGGGCTGCTGAGCTTGCTGTTGAGAAGCAGACAAGGACAGGACAGCTCTCCAAAGAAGCCAAGGGTGGGGCAGGAGTGGGGAATGAACACAGTCTTTCACTTATCTTCAGCGGGACAACCGTTGCAGCAAAAACAAGCTCATTCACTGTGGCAGAAGCTTTTATGGACAAAAGTCCACTTGTTTCCCGAGATGCAAACAGAGATACACATATCATGGTGGGCAGCAGGTGGGGGAGGTGGAAACACTGATGTCAGAGGGAATTGAAATACAGAAAGTGAAGGCAGCGATAATTATCTTATTAACTGCTGTGGCCATCCACAAAACAGTTGCTGGCTGATAAAACAGACATCCTTGCACAGGATGTCTGTGTTATCAGCCAGCAACAGATGAGATGATTTAACACACACAGTGTTTTGTTTTGTTTTAACACACGCAAATGTTGTCCCTATTCAAGCCACAGCAGATTGAGCAGGACATGGTTGCCTTAGCAGATGATCTGCGCCTGAGTACCGACAGGGGGAGTGTGTCCCTGTTGGTGCTTCTGGACCTCTCAGCGGCTTTCGATACCATCGACCATGGTATCCTCCTGGAACGCCTGAGGGGACTGGGAATCGGGGGGCACTGTGCTTCAGTGGTTCCGGTCCTACCTCTCGGGTAGGTTCCAGATGGTGATGCTTGGGGATAGCTGCTCCTCCAAAAAGGAGCTGCTATGTGGCGTGCCACAAGGAGCTATTCTTTCCCCAATGCTATTTAATATCTACATGAAACCGCTGGGAGAGATCATCCGGGGGCATGGGGCGGGGTGCCATCAGTATGCTGATGACACCCAAATATATTTCTCTATGCCTTCGGCAACAGCGTCAGCTAAGGACAGTGTGTCTCCTCTGAATGAATGCCTGGAGGCAGTAATGGGCTGGATGAGGAAAAATAAACTGAAACTGAATCCAGACAAGACGGAGGTGCTTGCTGTCAAAGGCCACAATCTGGGTTTGGAGGTATGTCAACCAGTTCTGGATGGGGTTACGCTCCCCCTGAAAGACTGTGTTCGCAGCTTGGGGGTGCTTCTAGATCCGTCGCTCCAAATGACATCTCAGATAGATGCGACGGCTAGGAGTGCCTATTATCAGCTTCGGCTGATACGCCAGCTGCGCCCCTTCCTAGAATCGGAGGACCTAAAGACAGTAGTGCACGCGCTGGTAACTTTGAGGCTTGACTTCTGTAATGCGCTGTACATAGGGCTACCTTTGTACCTAGTCCGGAAACTTCAACTAGTGCAAAATATGGCAGCCAGACTGGTTACTGGTACATCTAGGGGTGTTCACATCACACCAGTTTTAAAAGCACTCCACTGGCTGCCAATCAGTTTCCGGGCGAAGTATAAAGTGTTGGTTATTACCTTTAAAGCCCTACATGGTTTGGGTCCAGGCTACCTACGGAATCACCTTCTCCCATAAAATCCACCCCACACACTCAGGTCCTCTGGGAAGAATTTACTTCAGTCAGCCAAAACTAGGCTGACAGGTATTACCTAGAGGACCTACTGCTGCTCCCAGATTATGGAATGGCCTGCTGGAGGAGATTCGTCAACTCACCAGTAACTTGGAGTTTAAAAAAGCCATAAAAACTGATCTCTTCCGGCAGGCCTATCCAGCGGAATTTTAGGATGCCTTTAAGATGTTTTTAAGATATTTTAAGATGTTTTTATGATGTTTTTATGATGTTTTAAAGATGTTTTAAAAGTATGCATTGTGTTTTGTTTAGTCTATGTATTTTATATTGTTTGCTGTTCCCCGCCTCAATCTAGACGGAGAGGCGGGTAAGAATCATCATCATCATCATCATCATCATCATCATCATCATCATCATCTTAAGAACATAAGAAGAGCCCTGCTGGATCAGACCAAGCATCCATCCAGTCCAGCATTCTGTTCACACAGGGGCCAACAAGCAGCCCATGGGAAACCCACAAGCAGGACATTAGTGCAACAGCACCATCTTGCCCATGTTCCACAGTAACTGGTGTACATAGGCACACTGCCTCTGATACTGGAGGAAGCCTATAGCCAGCAGAACTAGTAGCCATTGATAGCCTTCTCCTCCATGAATCTGTCTAGTCCCCCTTTAAGCCATCCAAACAGGTGGCCATCACTACAACTTGTGGAAGTGAATTCTACAGTTCCGTTCTGCACTGTGTGAAGGATTCCTTCCTTTGATCTGTCCTGAATCTCCCACCAATCAGCTTCCTGGGATGACCCCATTCAGTTCTAGTATTATGAGACGGAGAAAAATGTCTCAGTACCCACTCCGTTCCCCTCCCGGCCTCCTCCTCTATTGGCATGAGGAAGCGCAGGGCTCAGCAAACAGGCGGGTGCTCAAGCCTGGGCATTCCCCGCTCCAGAAAGTGGTCGAGCCGGGATCCTGCGGCCTTTCGTCCGCCTCCACCTCCTGCCAGGGAGCGCGGAGCGGCTTGGACGAGACAGGGAAGCTCCTGCAGCGTTCACACATGCAGGCAAGCCCGTGTGCTCGCCAGCCCGTGTGCGCGGAGAGGGCGGGAGCGGAACAGACGCGCCGTGGCGGGGACCGCGCTGCCTGTGGCGCGTGTGCGTTCGAAGGCGGCGCCTCTGCTGGGAGCCTGCCCCGGGGCTCCCTCCCAGCATCTCTACCCGGCAGGGAACAGGGAAAGGGCCCTAGGGACGCCGCTCGGGACTTCCCCCGTCGCAAAACCACAAGAGCAGGCGAGTCTGGCAGAGGCGAACCTTCCCGGAATGTGCCGGAGGTGACTTAGCCTTGCGCAACGGGAGCGGGAGGCGGCTGCCCGGGCACTTGCCCGAGCAGCCGCAGGGGAGGCAGCCGCCCGCATGGAGCTCCCAGAGGTACGCGGGGCAGGGGGGGGGGGCGTGTGACTTGGCCGCAAGCCAGGGCGGTAAGGGGGGCGGCAGGACCTGCCTGCCCCCCGCGGCCCCCTGGCCCGGAGGGAGGGCTCCGCCTCCGGCTGAGCGCTGCTACTTTGTTCCCGGGATGAGGTACGCAGTCCACTCCTCACCCCGCTCCTCCTGTTGGTAGGAGAGGCAAACCCCCTCCCTTCGTTGGCCGAGCACACACACGCATTCTCCCCCCACCACTTGCTGGCCCCCAACCTGGCCCCCCTTCGCCCTCCTGCCCAAGGTGCCCAGTGGGAGCGGGAGGAAGGTTTGAAGGAGCGGCTGAAGGAGAGGGGTCTCTGCAGGAAGAAGCGGCTCCTTCTCCCCTCCCTCCCTCCGTGGTGTCTATGGTGGGACTGATGTGATGGATTGAAAGAGACGCTGGAGCTCCAGGGTCGGCCGCGAGCTGCCTGTAGAGAGGTCTGGAGTCTCATGTCCCGTTCTGAGCACCCCACTTTAATAAGGACATTGACAAACTAGAGCATGTCTAGAAGATGGAGCAGAGTTGTTCTCTGTTGTTCCTGAGGGCCGGACTAGAACCAACCCGTGGAAATTGCAGGGAAGCAGATCTCAGTTTAACATTAGGAGAAAGATCCTAAGAGAGAGAGAGCTGTTCAAGGCCACCTGTCAGGGGTGCTGTGGCTGCATCCTGCATTGCAGAACTTTCATTGAACAGGGGTTGGACTAGATGACCTCTGAGGTCCCTTCCAAATCTATGATTCTATATTTCACTTGGTGCAAAACTGACCATTCCCCCTAAGGAGGAATGTGAGACTTCCTTTAAATAGGGCCAGTCTGGGGGTGTAGGAGCTGCCAATAAGGGCAACCCCAGGGATGCCCCACTGCTGACTATCCAGTGCAGCTGTGCATTGGGTAAAGCCTGGAAGAATGAGGGGGTGGGGTGGAGAGCAGCTGCACAAAGCCCCCCCCCCCTTGTTTCAGGTCTAGCTTGGTGGGCTACACAGTGGTGCCCTGGAGGAGCAGGAAGAAAGATGCAAGTGCCAGCAAGGCTGGAGGGAGCTCAGGAGCCCAAAAAGGGTCTGGGTCTGAGTCAGGGAGGCCTGAGTGGAGAGACATGGGAGAGATGGGCAACGTGAGAAGGATCGTCACCTGCCCCTTCAGTGACCTGAGGCCTGGTGAACCCCAGTCCAGCACTGGTGTGTGAGGTGCCACACACACACACACGGTTCCAGGTGCTCCAAGACTGCCCATGCCCCACTCAGGCTTCTGATATGCCTGGCTTCCACAACCCAGGCACCTGCCCCAGCCCCAAGTGCATCTGAGTGTGTCAGGTCAAGGGTATTAGGAATGCCAAATCCATAGTGGGTGGAGACCCAGGGTTTGATTCAGATTTATGATCAACTGACTTCCCCACCCCCTCCTTTCCACGGAAGCCCATGAAAGTGCTACACAGAGTCAGGAGGCCTTGCTGGATGGGGTGAGCTGGGAGGGGTTCCTCCAAAATCAGGCAAAGGCACACTTTCTGCAAACAGAGCCCTTCTTCTTGAGGAAGGCAGATCCTGGATCCAACCCCTGCTGTGGCCAAAGGAGACAAGCTCAGCCCAGCTCATCATCCCTTAATCTCAAAGTTCTTCATGGTGCAGAATCAACGAGTTGCTTGAGCACAAGATAAGTGGTGGAAGAGAGCACAAGGGAGCACAGAGCTGTGTTACACCAGAAACAACCAAGAGTCTTGTGGCACCTTAAACACAAATTGATCTTGACGATGGATGCCAAGACTCTTCTTCGTCCCTTGAGTGCTTTTACATGAGGCTTGTATTGTGCAATCACCCTGCCTCACACATGGACATTTATGGGGTCCAGACATCATATTTGTAACCTTCCTCTATTTTCCCCACCATCTCCCCCAGTTTTTTTTTCTTATCACAGAAAATCTGTTAGGGAGGGATGGTGTAGTTGCTGCCCAGCCCTTGGACTGGTAATGCCAAGAGCCATCTGTCTGGAAGCCTCCTTTGTTGTTCCTGCTGTGACAGGCTAATATGGCTGCCCCTCTGGAAATGGTTGTCTTGTTGTCCCTCTAGGCGAGTCTTGTCTCCTCTGGCGGGCAGCATCTCTCCAGAGTCCCAGGTAGAGAGGGGTCTTTCCCACCAGCTGCTACCTAATTGGAAGGGCCAGAGCTCGAACCTGGAAGCTCCTGCATACGGAGCAGGTGCTCAACCCCTGAGTTGATATACTTCAACAGAAATAAGCACATGCCTGGAGGTGCAAGTTAACTTCCTGGCATGCTAACCCCCCCAAGAAGGGAGAATCTTTGCCAGGCTTCCCATGTCTTCTCAGCCTTGGAACCTGTGACAAAAGGCAACGGCTTGTTCCCTAGCCCTCATTTTTCTTGGCCTAAGTCTCATGACTTTGCCTACCCGGTTCCTGCGCACCACCCCAGGAGGTCTGAGTCCTCCTATGTGGCAATTGCCAGGCATTTGTGCAACAAGTCCTGCTGCTGCTTCCTTTGTCCTAATATACATTCATCGGAGACTGATCTCTGCACTAGCTTGAGCAGATTTGTGGGGGTGGTGGATGAGTTCCTTGATGAGGAATGTGGAATAAATCCTTGGAAACAGACACCAGGAACTGAGATTGCCTCTTTAGCACCCTTGGCTTTTGGGGTCCCCAAAAGATTGGAGGGAAGGGCTGAGGGATAGAGAAGAGTGACATGTTTAAGGCCATATAGTATGTTTGTGGTTGAGATGAGAGTTGAACCCAGGACTTATGAGTTGAACCCGGTCCCCATCCATAGCTACAACTCTATAAGCAACCATTCTCACAAGATCAGAACTAGTAATGGAGAAACAGGTTGATGGGCTAAAGAGATTGTCAGCAGTGTCATAAGAAAATGTAGTGGCCAGTCAAAGGGGCCTCAAGGCCATAGCAGAAGATGCACACACCAGAGACATCTGGGGAGGTCCACCGTGGACCGTGATTCTATGCTAATACTAAAACCCTCCGAGCCAAGATAGGACTGCTGAAGTGCATGGTCTTAAAGGAGAAACTAGTGGGGATTATGGAAACCTGGTAGAATGGAGAGAACCAGTGGGATACGGTCATCTTTGGATATAAACTTTATAGGAAAGACCAGGGAGGCCATACTGGAGGAAATGTTTCCCTGTACCGAGGCTGTACGTCAAAGAGGGCATAGCATCGAGCAGACTAGAAAACCTCAAAGGGGCAGACTCCTCCACAGAAAGGCTGTAGGTGACCATACTGGGCTCCAAAACTAATTTAGTACTGGGAACACGCTATCGTCCCCCAGACCAGATCACTCAGGGGGACCTTGAGATGGAAAACGAAGTCAGGAAGGCCTCCAAAGGAGGAAGTGTGGGAATAATGGGTGACTTCAACTACCCTCACATTGACTGGATAAATGCATATTCCAGTCCGGACAAAAAGGTTCAGTTTCTCAATGCCCTAAATGACTGTGCCCTAGAACAGTAAGAACCAACCAGAGGGGAGGGCGGCCCTGGACTTAATCCCAAGTGGTGCTGCCCAGGACCTAGTACAAGATGTCATGTGAGCATTGTTGAACCAGTCGGAAACAGTGCCACGCACAGACAGAAGAAAAATGGTCTTGAGTGCCATTATTCTTGGTAGAAAGGTGGGGTACAAATCAAGTCAAGTCAAATCAATGTTAGCAGCGAGGTCAGAAGGGAATGAAATGCAATAAATACAGACTGTGATAATTTCCTTAAAGGCGAGATGCAAGATGGGTGAAGTGGAGGAGGGGAGATGCGCCGTGGGAGTGCCGCTCCAGGACCTCCCCCCCACCCCCCACCCCATGGCTGCTGTGTATCCAGTCCTTGTTCACAGCCATAAACTCCAGCAGGCGCGTGAGCTCACTAGTGTTTTCAGAAGAACGGGGTATAATACTGACCCTTTTGAGTTCAGTATATGAGAATGGAGGAGAGAAGATCTGTGTGGATAATGTCGGCTATACTAACAGGTTTTGAAAAGTTTTTACCCATTAACATATTGAAGAATAATCCACTGATACGTTTGGAGAACATTCCGTGGTCTGGCTAATTCATAACATCCTCATCTCCCTCCCTCCACAACACACATAACACACGTGGCTTATTGTCATTGCGCATTCATTTTGCTCAGATTTGTGTTCCATTTTGTTCTCATTTGGCAGGAAAGACTTCCACTTTTAAAAGTAGTCCTTGCCTTTCATGGCTTCACTGACACTGCCATCTTCTGTGGACTGTTTTTAAATTTTGTAATCTGGATCTTACATTCTAGCTGAATTTCTATTATCACTGTTTTAAATAACCAGCAGGCATCTTGAAGAGATTTGGCACACTTGGCTCTCCCTTTCAACTTCACTTCACTGATCTGCTGGTTGGGTTTCTGAGGAGTTTGGAGGAGGGACAGAATAGAAATGGATTAAATAAAATAAGAGGGACGTTGCAGTAAAATGAAAGAAAGGAACTACAAAAATGACAGGAAGGAAGAAATGCGGTCAGCCTCTTCCCAGCCCATTCTTCCCGTTTTTGTCTTTGTTTCCGTCATTATGAAGAAATCAGACAAGTCAGCAAATTCTTCCCAGAGTAGAGGAGAGATCCTGCTGGCAGAGAAGCCGCAGCAGCCTGCTCTCTGCATCCTCATCCTCCCATGCTGCTGAGATTCTCAGTGGCATCTGGCTGACCACTGAGATGGCTGTGGAGAGATGGGCATTTGTGGCATACACAACACCGGGGTGGCTACAGTGTGAGGGAAGCTTGGGTTAGTGGAGGCAGGGCTCGCAGGGACACAGTGCCAACACTTTTTTAGTAGCAGGGGCGCTGCTGTCCTCTGCCCCCCCTCCCCCAGGCTTCACTGTTCCCTCTGAACTGAGCTGCAATCCTCCCAGTGGGTGGGTTCACATGATCACAGAGGGTGGCTAGTACAAGCCGCGGGTTCCAGAGTGCTTAGTAAACCACTCCAGCTATGCACCCTCGCCGGGTTTGGACTTCATGACAACCTGCGCCTGACGAGAGTAATTATGCTACTTAGGCGGCTTGTGACCCGTGGCTTATTTTCCCTCTGTGGGCATGTGAACCTAGTCAGAAGCTGGGGGAAATGGGTTTTCCCAGCAACAAGATGTTGTTGTGAGCTATCCGTGCTGTACCGCAAAGTATTTTGGGGTGGCTTTGTCTTGAATGGGCAATTAAGATCCATTGGCCTTACAAAACACCTGCTCCTGAGGGAGATAGAAAGTGGTAGAATTGGTTTGTTGACTCTGAGATCAAATGTTTCTCCCTGGTGCTGGGAAGGAGAATAAACTCCTGGAAAAACTTGAGCTGGTGGCCTCATGCTGTTTGGGGACATGTTGTGTCCCTCTCCCTTCCTCGTGCAATTTCCGGTCTCTACAGCCAACGTCCAACATGCTAATCACAACGTTGCCCTTTGCCAGCTCACTATGCTATGGCAGTCAGCTGATCCTAATAAATTGGATATTATGCTTTGTGTGCTGCTCCTTGGGGTGGGTGTATGTACATCTGTACGTGTACACAGACACACACAGGACCGGTGCAGGGCAGTTTGGCGCCCTAGGCGAAATAAAATTTGCGCCCCCCCTCTCGTGCTGGGGGGGGGCTCCGGAGCAAAGCAGCCCTGCTCTGCAACCCCCCCCGCGCCACCGCCACCGCCGCCACCACCTACCTACCTACCTACCTTCCCCCGCCCTGGCTGCCTCCTCCTCCGAAGAGGAAGTGATGCGACGGGATCCCCGCGCTCTGTTTTTTGCCGGGGAAACCAGGGCAACAGGGCTGTTTAAGCCCTGTTGCCCTGGTTCCTCCTGCCAAAACAACACGGGCGGGGCTCCGGAAGCGACGCTGAGAAGGCAGGTGACCGGGGGGGGGGGAGGCGCGGGGGCGGCTTCAGCGGGCGGGGGAGGCGCTTCGGCAGACGGGGGAGGCGCTTCGGCGGGCGGCGGAGGCCTGGCGGGGGCGGCAGCAGCGGCAGCCAAGAGGAGCGCAGCGTTTCTGCGCCCTCTTCAGCCACGCGCCCTAGGCAACTGCCTAGTTTGCCTAGTGGTAGCGCCGGCCCTGCACACACACACGGATCAACACAGCTGCCTGCATTTTGGACCCTCCTTGGGGATGTGGCTGTGGGGGCTGCCATGGTGAGCACCAACCACGACACCCCTGGCAGTGTGTGAGGAGTAAACGAGCCGCCACGGGTGTCTGTGTGTCAGGACAGCACCACAAGCAGGCCTGAGTGTTTGTTCCTTTAATTTTCAGTCGACGTTGCAGAACCGTTCAGTGCTGCCTCCTGGTGGCTCCATATGGAACAGTAGCAACGCCACCGCGCACTGCTCAGAGAGCGCGGACTTCCAGTACCTCCTCTTTCCCGTGGTCTACAGCCTGGTCTTTGCCCTGGGCCTGGCTGGGAATCTCGCTGTGTTGGGCTACTTCCTTCGGACCAAGTCGGCCACTGCCCCGGCCAACGTCTTCCTGGTGAATCTGGCCGCCATCGACCTGCTCTTCGTGCTGACTTTGCCCTTCCGCATCACGTACCACGCCCTCCACAACGACTGGATCTTCGGCGAGGCCCTCTGCAAAATCACGGGCTGCCTCTTCTTCGCCAACCTCTACGGCAGCTCCCTCTTCCTGGCCTGCATCTGCCTGGAGCGCTACGTGGCCGTGGTGCACCCCCTGCGGCACCTGCGGTTCCGGCAGCTCCGCCACCGCGTGGGCGCCGCCCTGGTGGTCTGGCTGGTGCTGGTGGCGGCCATCCTGTACCTGGCGCTTCGCGGGCCCCTGACCAGCCCCTTCGCCGACGGCCGCACCGCCTGCCTCGAGAACTTCTCCTCCCGCTCCTGGAAGGGGCGCATCTCCAGCGTCAGCATCTTCGCGGCGGCGGTCGGCTTCCTGCTGCCCCTCCTCCTGATCGGCGTGTGCTACCCGCTGATCGCGTGGCGGCTGCTGGCCTCCCCCGGGATGCAGCCTGGCTCGCGCGCCGTGCGGCGCAAGGCGCTGCGGACCGTGCTCGTGGTCCTCGGCGTTTTCTTGGTCTGCTTCGCGCCCTATCACCTGGTGCAGCTCGTCCACACGCTCGGCCGCGTGGGGGTCCTGGGCGCCTGCCCCCTCATCCGCGCCACCTACGTGGCCCGGCGCATCACCATGGCGCTCACGAGTCTCAATGCCTGCCTTGACCCTCTGGTCTACTACTTCGCTGCGGAGCGCTTTGCCTGGCAGCCAGACTGGCGGAAATGTGCCTGCTGCCGCCCGCGCCTGGGGAGGTCCCTGCAGCCCCTGTGGCTGCGGAGCTGGCCCCTTGCGAAGGGCTCCGGAGCTGGGGGCCCCGGGAAGGGCTCCTCCTCCGGGGAAAGCGCCCTGCCTGTCGCAGAGCAGTGAGCGGGCGCCCCTCCTGCTGGCTCATCTCCCACCCCGTAGGAGAGGTGGGTGTGGGTGTGGGGTGTGGGGTGTGGGTGTGGTCTGCTTTTGCATCCTTGTGTGTGCAGGAAGGAAAAAGATACGGAGCAAAGGGGACACAAGACCACCCCCCTCTGCCATTGCCTTTGCTTCTCACAAGCCTCTCGCTTCTAATAGCTGCATGCCCTTTTGGTAGGACTTCAGGAAACCCAAGAAACTGCCCGGACCACATTGCGGAACAGATCAGCTGTCTTGAAGGAGGCCACTTCCCCGTCCCCATTCCTAAGCGCTTTTGTTCTCTCTCTGTGTGTGTGTGTGTGTGTGTGTGTGTTTACAGTCTGAGTGCATGTGCTGAAGTGTGTGGAGTGCAGGCTTTAACAAGCATATGGGTCCTGGCTGTGTCCCTGCCCCCTCCCCACATTAGGGCAATCTTTGCACGATTTCTCAAGGCAATAACAATACTTCCTTATTTGCACTCATCTGTTTACAAAGTGGCTGTTGGGTGGGTATTTTTTGTTTTTTGTTTTGTTTTATATACAAACTTTATTAACTGAAGATCTACATAGTATTAAAGAAATGCCATAAATCTCAAAGGATAGCTTTCCTACCTAAAATTCTTAAACAGAACTTCTGTGGCATGGAGCTGTTGGTGAGTGCGACATCGGGCCAAGCAGCAGAAGCCAGGAGACCATCGAACAACCAGTGGTTGGGGGGAGGGGTGGCAATCTGGAGAACCCCGTGAGCCGGATTGGGGCCCCAGGAGGGCTGGATTTCTGCCCTGGGCCTGCAGCTTGGCTCCCTGGCTACAGGGTGGCAGTGTCCAGGCAGGTGGGCAAGGTGGCTGGCTGAGTGGGCGGGTGAGGAAGGAAGGGAGCTGGTGCTGCAGGACAGCCCCCCCCCCCTCTCTGCGCCTCTCTGATAAGCTGGCCAAGAGGGAGAAAGGAAGGACCGGGATGTCCATGTGAAACCATGGCAGCCTGAGACAGGTCCATTGTAGTCAGGGGAGCTGAGAGTGTCTGTTGACATGACTGGGTTCCCCTGGAATCAGTGCACACTCCGGATGACCTACCAACAAAGCCAGGAATGGGTCCTGAAAGGAAATGGAATGGATCACAGGAATTGACATGCAGTGAGGTGTCTTCTATTGCCTTTCTGTTTTATTACCTTAAATAATTTTGATGTTTGCTTTAATATGATTTTAAGATTTTGGTCAGAGGGATAGAAATATTCTGGTCAGAGGGATAGAAATGGTCTATCTTGCTCTTTCTGTTTTGTAATTTTAATTGTTAATTTTGATGTAAAACTCAGCATAGAAGTAATTTTTTAAAAATCATATAAAACACACTGACAGGGAGAGAAGATGAGGAACAGCAATGACAGACCAGGAGAGATGGAATGACCATCTCTGGGACTGGATGGGTGGAGAGGACAGGCCTGGCTCTGGACTGGATGGGGCTGTGTACATCTGTACGTGTACACACACACACACACACACACACACACACACAAACACACAGGACCGGTGCAGGGCAGTTTGGCGCCCTAGGCGAAATAAAATTTGCGCCCCCCCTTGTGCCGTGGGGGGGGCTCCGGAGCAAAGCAGCCCTGCTCTGCAACCCCCCCCCCCCGCGCCGCCGCCGCCACCACCACCTACCTACCTACCTTCCCCCGCCCTGGCTGCCTCCTCCTCCGAAGAGGAAGTGACGCGACGGGACCCCCGCGCTCTGTTTTTTGCCGGGAAAACCAGGGCAACAGGGCTGTTTAAGCCCTGTTGCCCTGGTTCCTGCTGCCAAAACAACATGGGCGGGGCTCCGGAAGCGACGCTGAGAAGGCAGGTGACGGGGGGGGGGGGGGACAGCCCCTGTGAGTAGAAGGGCTGGGCTTGGACCGGAATGACAGTCTCTGGGAACGGGCTGACCAGCCTAGAAGTGGAACGAGAGCCCCTGGGACTGAGAGGACAGGCCTGGAATGATGGCCCCGGGAGTAGAATGATAGGGCTAGGCTTAGGGTCATCTCAATCCCAGGCCTGATGCCTCAGTCCCAGCAGGGTCCCCCAAGGCCATCATTCCAGTTCCAGGCCTGTCATTCTGCCTCAAGGGGATGTCACATGTCAGTTCAGTCCCAGGGATGTCATTCAACTGCCTCTCATCTCAGTCCCAGCATTTAGGGGACTTCAAATAATAAAATGGAAAGGCAATAGAAGACACCTCATTGTGCTCCAATTGCTGTGGCCCATTCCATTTCCTTTTAGGATCCATTCCTTCCTTTGTTGGTAGCTCATAGAATCATAGAAAGAGTAGAGTTGGAAGAGGCCTACAGGCCATGGCGTCCAATCCCCTGCTCAATGCAGGAGAACAGATGTGGGCAGCCCAGGCAGTCACCCATCCAAGCACTGACCTGGCTCATACCTGCTTAGCTTCAGCATGTGGCCTGCATTATGTGCTCTTGCAGCTCTGGAGCTTGGGTTGACTGGGTTTGCACCCACCCACCCTGGCCAGTTTCTATCTGAGGGCCCCCCTTGCACTAAGGGGGTAGGTCCATTTTGCACAAAATGGACCTCCTTTATATATATATATATATATATATATATATATAGAGAGAGAGAGAGAGAGAGAGAGAGAGAGCACCGCTGTGCACTCAGTACTGGACCTTTAAAATGTTTTTTTTTAAAGGGTGATGACCACAGACAGCCCCACCAAGGTACCGCTGGGGATGGGGGGGCAGTTTGCACTGCAGCTGCCAAAAATGGGATTTGGGGATTGCGAAAGGCAGCGTGACAGTCTCTTTTCATGATCTAAAAAGAAAAAGTTTTTTTTTTAAGACAAGCCGCAGCCACTGCGGATTGCGGTGGGGAGGGGGGGAACTCGGTGCTCCTGCAGTGCCCCCTGGGATACCTGCAGGAGGACTGAGAGGGAAGAGTGGGGGAGGTGGTTAAGGACCCAGCTGGCTGTGCCCAATCATCTGTCGGGCACTGCGCAGCTCTGGTGGAATTTTAGTCACAGTGCATGGATAAAATCCCCAAAGGGTTTAACATGTCGTGCATACCCTCCCATTGACTCCACGGGAGCCCAGTCATGTCGGCAGACAATCTCAGCTGCTTATAGATTTCATAGATCATAGAGTTGAAAGGAGCCTACAAGGCTATCCAGTCCAACCTCCTGCTTAATGCAGGAAACTAGAGGAGGGGTCTCCCATCCAAGTAAGGACCAGGCTTGACCCTTCTTAGCTTTCCAAGCTCAGACAAGCTGAGCCAGCATAAGCCACAGGCCTCCTGTGATTACCTGTGGAACTCCCCAAAGCTGCCATTATCTCGAGAGGACATCCCTTGACTTTCATTTTAGTGCCTGCCAGGGGAGCAGGGAGTAGTCGCTTCGCCGCCCCCCCCCCCCCGCCCCCCTGAATATCTTCCCATGGAACTGGAGCAGTTGTCAGGACTGCAGGGTAAGCCGACTGCCCACAAAGCTTCTCTGGCAGATTCTCCCTCTTGCTTGGAGGATAAGGTACTGCTTAAACATCTTAAAACAACAACAACCCCCACCGGTTTTTCTTTAAGTACCTCCAAAGAAAACATTAAAAGGATACTGAAAGAGCTCAAGCGCCTTTGCAGCAGCAGCAGGCTAAGGGCATAAGGGTGAGTTGCTCGAGAGACACCCAAACCTTCTCTCCCACTCACCCCTTGCTCGCTCTGAAAGAGGTTGGGACTGGAGCATGCCCAGGGGGGCGATGGAAACGCCACACCTCAGGGACGTGTGTGAAAAAGAAGAAGCAGGGCGAAACCACATTGTGTCATTTGGCCTCAGTGCATATGTACATAGCAGTCCCGTGGGGTGTCAGGATTGGGGCTGGCATCATATTCCAGCCACCAGTTGTGTTGCTGCTGGCTGGTGTCATGCTGCTACAAGCCATGCCAGGAGCTTGCTGCCTGCTGGCCAGATCGGGCTGGTCTTGGAGCGAGGAGAATCCCCTTCGTCCCCTCGTGTCATTCCTGTTAGAAGCCCCCTCTGTCAAGCAAGGGGAGGTTCATCCCAAAACTAATGTCTTGGCATTGGCTGTGAGAGCATCACGGTTGTCGGGAAAGAGCCAGCCATGCAGATGCTTTCTGCCTTTTGAATTAGCAGTGGCTGAATCCTGCTAAACTTGCCAAGCCATTCAGAAACTCATTTGATCAAATATTTAAACAAGGATAAATTGCCCTTAACTAAATACCTGAAGAAGAATACATCCTGAGAGCAAGTTCCAGAACATTCCCTGCTGCTCCATAAAAGCCTTATTAAGTATAATTTCGCAAGACTCCATAGAAAATACTGTTTAAAATATTTTACCTGCTGCAAGCAATTATTTACACACACACACACACTATTGTTTTGCTGAACTGCGTTTCCACCCATTCAGGGTAGAATGCTACACTCTCCCTTCGAGGGGAAAAGCAGTTCATAGGGCTGCTCAAATAAGTAAGATTGGAAAGGAGGAGCAGGGCGGAGACTTCTTCCCTGGCTCTTGGCAGAACCCAAAGTAAGGGGAGGCAAGCCCAGACAAAGGAGCTGCTGGGACCAGGCTCTGCACAGCAGCTGGGGCTCTGGAGTTCATCCCACTCCCAACATGTCACTGGCCCAACACATGTAGCAGGGCACACTCTAGATCTGTATTTTTCAGCCAGGCACAGGAATGGTGATCTGAAGGTGGGGGACCTTGACTCAGTCCGTTTGTCATGGTCAGATCATTGCCTGTTGAGGTTTAGACTGACAGCGGTATTTCTCTTCTGCAAGGATGGGAGACTTAGTAAGATTTCATAGATTTCATAGATCATAGAGTTGGAAGGAGCCTACAAGACTATCGAGTCCAACCCCCTGCTCAATGCAGGAAACTAGAGGAGGGGTCTCCCATCCAGGTAATAACCAGGCTTGACCCTGCTTAGCTTTCCACACTCAGACAAGCTGAGCCAGCGTAAGCCACATGGTCTGCCGCCAGAGGCTAATGGATCCAGATGGTTTCCAGAGGGCTCTGGGGGTTTTTCTAGCTGATATGGGTGGCCCTCCTGTTGAAATTCTGGTTGATCAGTGGAATGCAGAAATGACCTGCTGGGTGGCTGACACAATTGCTTCTCAGCACCCTCTCCAGAATAGAGCTCATACAGCTCTGTGGTATACCCCGGTGCTGCAAGTGATGAAACAAAATAGGAGATGGCTTGAGTACAGATGGAGAAAAACTCCTAGTGGATGCAATCGAACTCTGGTATGTGCCTACAAACAGGTATATTTAGGGACAGTGAGGTTGGCAAAGAAACATCTCACTGTCTCTAGTCAATCTTCTATTTCTATCTGCCACCCAGCAGAGATTTTTAGGCTCACTGTAACATATTTGCTAGATACTTCTAGGACAAAATCTTTTGCATCCTCTGGGACATAGACCCTGGTGTTATAGCAGGTGAGGCACCCAGAGCACAGCCTGGTCCAAGTTTTCTTAGATGAGTTTCAGTTGATACAGCTCGAGGATGTTGACAAGGTGCTTAGGTTTGTGCAACCACATCCATACTGGATCCTTGCCCCTCTTGGCTTATAAAAACCAGCAGGGAGGAAACAGCTGACTGGGCCAGAGAGGGGTTTAATACCTCCTTGCGAGAGGGCATGGTTCCATGCCATCTGAAATAGGTGGCGGTGAGACCACTCCTGAAGAAATCCTCTCTGGACCTGAAAGATCTTAACAACTTTAGACTGGTGGCAAATGTTCCTTTCCTGGGCAAGGTCCTTGAGTGGGTGGTGGCCAACCAGCTCCAGGCACTCTTGGATGAGAATGATTATCTGGATCCATTTCAGTTGGGGTTCAGGCCAGGTTTTGGCATGGAAACAGGTTTGGTCACCCTGTATGATGACCTATGTCGGGAGAGAGACAGGGAGAGTGTGACCCTGTTGATACCCCTGGATTTCTTGGCAGCTTTCAGTACCATCAACCATGGTATCCTTCTGGGGCGACTGTCTAGGCTGGGGTGGTGGTATTGCATTGCAGTGGTTCTCTTGGGGCTCCAACAGGTTCCACTCCTACTTGAATGGTTGGCTCCAGAAGGTGGTGCTTGGGGAATATTGCTCGGCCCCGTGGATTCTCCAGCATGGGGTTCCCCGGGGGTCATTTTTGTCCCCCATGCTATTTAACATCTACTTGAAACTGCTGAGTGGGGCCATCTGGAGTTTTGGAGTACGTTGCCATCAGTATGCTGATGACACACAGCTCTACTTCTCCTTTTCATCTCCAGCTGGTGAGGCTGTGGATGTGCTAATCAGTGCCTGGCTGCGACCATGGACTGGATGAGGGCTACCAAACTGAAGCGCAGTCCCGACAAGACTGAGATGCTGTTAGTGGGTGGTTCTTCTGGCTGGCTGGAGGGTGCTCGATCTGTTCAGGATGGGGTTGCACTCCCCCTGAAGAAACAGGTTTGTCACTCGGGGGTCCTCCTGGAGCCATCTTTTTCACTTGAGGCTCAGGTGGCCTCAGTGGCACGGAGTGCCTTCTACCAGCTTCAGCTGGTGGCCCAGCTATGCCCCAATCTGGACAGGGATAGCCTGGTTTCAGTAATCTATGCTCTGGTAATCTCCAAGTTAGATTACTGCAATGCACTCTACGTGAGGCTGCCCTTGATGATGGTTCAGATTATTATTATTATTATTATTATTATTATTATTATTATTATTATTTGTGGAGAAAGCCTGAACACGCACTTACACCACACCCCCACACAAGTTTCCACACAAGTTTCCCCGGACAACCCCGGTCTACATAATCTCTCCCCGGGGGCACTGGAGAGGCACTGGAGATACAGGCTCAGCCAGATGGGATCTTGCATACTAACAATGGGGCACCTCGGCCGGAATCCACAAAGAGGAAAATGGATCATCAGGAAATGCAGGGCAGTTTCAAAGAGCTGCAAAACACCCAGGAACTGTAACACGTCAACCTTTCCCAGGCAGGAATAAGCCCACCTGACACGAAGGGGCAGGAATAAGCCCCACATGACCAGCGGGGGGCGGGAGAGCGGGAAAAGCAAGGTAGAAAACCCCCTCCCCTAGGGTGTTGCTGGGAACACGGGTGAACTGACAAACCACGTCATCCAGCTGTGGCTGGGTTAAGCTGTTCTCTTCCCCGGGTCAGGCGGACCCGGAGCCAGGCGGGAAACCAACCAGCGTCTTTGAGCTAAGGTAACTGCTTTCCACAATACGCTAGCCCGGGAACCCGTTCATTCATAAAGTCTGAGGTCACGCTCAGGTCTTGTTGATGTATAGTATTCCTAGAAAGTCTGTTAGTTCCGCTCCATTTAACTACTAGTAAATAAAGCCTTATTTGGGCAACGAAAGGCTCGTAGTGTTTCTTCTCACCGTGTACGAGTCCTGGTCAGTTCCACTTGCTTAACTGGGCTATAGCTCAGTGCCGGTTAACCTGTTAAGTGCTGAACTCATGCCGAAGACCCAGTTGCTGGTCTTCCACATGGTGTTAGTGGTGGGATAATTTGCATAATTGTGGTTAATTGACGGAACTAGTAGAGTCTAGGGGAGGCTAGCTGATTGCGGGAACAAGTGGTCAGATAGTGTTTAGCGATGGATAGCCCCAGTGAAGGACAGCTGGAACTATTGTTTAGTCCAAAGACTCCCGGGGAGAGGAGCCATGTCTCCACGATGGAGTGGACAGCAACTGGGTCTTCGGAGTGTCCCCCATTCTGTAACTCTGCATTTGGTTTCCTTTCCCTAGGTGCAGCACTTGGCATTTATTAAATTTCATTCTGTTGTTTTTGGCCCAGCGCTCCAGCCTGTCAAGATCGCTTTGAATTTTGTTTCTGTCTTCCAGAGTATTAGCTATTCCACCCAACTTTGTGTCATCTGCAAATTTGATAAGCATTCCATGCACCTCCCATCCAAGTCATTAATAAAAATGTTGAAGAGCACTGGGCCCAGGACCGAGCCCTGTGGTACCCCGCTCGTTACCTCTCCCCAGTTTGAGAAGGAACCATTGATAAGCACTCTTTGAGTCCGATTCTGTAGCCAATTGTGGATCCACCTGATAGTTGTTCCATCTAGCCCACTTTTAGCTAGCTTGCTAATCAGGATATCATGAGGCACTTTGTCGAAAGCTTTGCTGAAGTCCAGATATATTATGTCCACATCATTCCCACAGTCCACAAGGGAGGTTACCCGATCAAAAAATGAGATCAGATTAGTCTGGCAGGATTTGTTCTTGACAAATCCATGCTGGCTTCTAGCAATCACTGCATTGTTTTCAAGGTGCTTGCAAACTGACTTTTTAATAATCTGCTCCAAAATTTTCCCAGGGATTGATGTCAGACTGATTGGCCTGTAGTTCTCAGGTTCCTCCTTCTTGCCCTTTTTGAAGATGGGAACAACATTTGCCCTCCTCCAGTCATCTGGCACTTCACCTGTCCTCCATGAATTCTCAAAGATAATAGACAGTGGTTCTGAGAGTTCTTCTGCCAGTTCCTTTATTATGCAGGAAACATACTCTGCACTTGCTCAGAGGCACTTCAGATGTTATCAGGTTAATGGAAGGAAGCAACCCAAGCAGGAGCCACCCAATTAACTCATTTTTGACCCCCATCAGCCATGTTTAGGGAGGGGGTTCCAACAAGTCTGGGTCTGCTAGTGGCCCATTGCCTCCATTTCCAAGGGGCAGCCGTGTGCATGTCCCGGGGCCTGGAACTAGCTTAGATTGGACAGACAATGTGAGTTGTCAACAAGAACACCATCAGTGATGCATTTCGGCATGCTTTCTGTCTGTATGGGAATGATAACATATAGAAGGATTAGGGTTAAGGTTAGGGTTAAGAAAATCTGGGTCTGTGTGCATGTCCCGGGGCCTGGAAATAGCTTAGATTGGACAGGCACAAGTTGTGGACAACAAGAACTCCCTTGGTGAGTGCTTTGGGCATGCTGTCTGAATGTATGGGGATTATAGCCATTTTTCAATATTAGGGTTAAATTTCAAGTTAGGGTTAGGGTTGACAAAACCAGGGTCCGTCTGCACGTCCCAGGGCTTTGAACTTGCTTAGATCTGACAGACAGAACTAGTGGAGAACAAGAACCCCCTCTGTGATGACTTTGTGCTTGCTGTTTGAATGTATGGGGATTAGAGCCCTTTATTAGTGGGAGTTCCACAGGGTATCAGTCTTGGATCCTCTTCTTTTTTCATTGTATACTTGTCCTCTTGGACGTTTGGTTTCTGATCAAGGTTTTCAGTATCACCCCTATGCAGATGATACACAGATATAGCGAAGCTTTGCATCCATTGATATTGCAGTGTGGCAGTCCGTGACGGAATGCCTGTCAGGCGTTTCCTCATGGATGGCACATCATCTGAAATTGAACATGGATAAGACTGAAATTCTGGTATTTCAACCTGATCGTGTGTCAGCTCCCTTATTATGTCCTTCTTTGCATATCCAGGGCTCAGTGGTGGCCCCGGTTTCAGCTGCCAAGAGCATTGGTGTTTTGCTGGATGATCGTTTGTCCTTGCGTCCTTTTATTAATAGGACTGCTAAGGCATGTAATTTTCACCTTTTGAACATTTGCAGGATTCGCAAGTTTTTGTCTCCTGAAACAGCCCATCTGCTCGTTCAAGCTTTGGTGGTATCCCGCTTGGACTATTGTAATAGCTTAATCGCTGGCTTGCCCTCTTCTGTGCTTCTTCCACTGGTTCTGGTTCAGAACAGCACTGTTTGTGTTGTTCTGAACTTGCCCCGATACTCCCATATTACTGTGGCCCGTAGGAATCTTCATTGGCTACCCATTCGGACTAGGGCCCAATTTAAATTATTGGTTCTTGCCTTCAAGGCTTTGCGCTCTAATGTCCCTCATTACTTAGCATCTAGGCTTTCCTGGTATGTTCCTGGTAGGAATTTAAGATCAGTGGGCCAGGGATTATTAGCGGTCCCACCGACACGCTCTGCCTTGTCAAGGCTGCAAACCTTTCAGGACCTGGTTCCACTTTCATGGAACAGGCTTCCCGTGGACCTCCGATTGGAGGAGGATCTTTCCCACTTTCGAATGGGATTAAAGACTTATCTTTTTAGTCAGCCAGAATGAGTGGTTGGGCTAATGTGGTGGTTGCTGGGATTCGATACTGCATAGTAAGTGGTTGGTGTTGGTTATTTTATTGTATTGTTATGTTTACTTTATATGTTATTTGTCCCGCCCTTTGGTATAAGGGGCATTATAAATAAATGTTTATTATTATTATTTTCAATATTAGGGTTAAATTTCAAGTTAGGGTTAGGTTTAAGAAAACCAGGGTCCGCGTGCATGTCCAAGGGACTGGAACATGCTTAGATTGGACAGACAGAGCTAGTGGTCGACAAGAACACCCTTGGTGATTACTTTGGGCTTGCTGTCTGAATGTATGGCGATTATAGCCATTTTTCAATATTCGGGTTAAATTTCAAGTTAGGGTTAGGGTTAAGAAAACCAGTGTCATTGTGCATTTCCCGGGGCCAGGAACATGCATAGACCCTATAATGCAAGCCGGAGCATTCAGCAGAACCTTTGGCCAATTCTCTTTAAGCATGTACTAAGAAACATTGTCCTTTGTATGAAGGGGCTGCACTGTAACTTTCAAATAGGAGGCTGCAGAATAATATATTGCGATGTTTAGAAAGTGTAAACAGCCTTCAGTATATGGCTCCTGAAGAATTGTTGCCTTAAAGTCTCTCATAGCCTTGCTACAAGGAAAGCAAAAAAAGCAAAAAAGGAAGGAGAGAGAGAATGATTTGGATGCTGATTTATTCAAAGTATTCATATCCTGCTTTTCTGACTGAACTCACAAAGCAGTTTATGTGAAATTATTAAAACAATAAAATCAATACAATTATGCAATCAAACAAAAAAGACAAGCAACTATTTGTCTTGTAGAAGTTGATTCTGGTTCTCCTCTCCTCAGGGCAAGATGGGAGTCTGCATCAGTGGCGTAGCGTGGGTTGTCAGCACCCGGGGCAAGGCAAGTAATTTGCGCCCCCTAACCCGTGGATTACAGAGTGAGTTACAGAATGGGGGACACTTGGCTCAACAATACCACAAGTGAGAAGGATCTTGGAATTGTGGTAGATCACAAACTGAATATGAGCCAGCGATATGGCTGCAAAGAAGGCAAATGCTATTTTGGGCTGCATTAATAGAAGTATAGTTTCCAAATCGCGGGAAGTGATAATTCCCCTTTTCTCGGCATTGGTTAGGCCTCATCTTGAGTACTGCGTCCAGTTCTGGGCACCACACTTTAAGAAGGACATAGACAAACTGGAGAGGGTTCAGAGGAGGGCAACAAGGATGATAAAGGGACTGGAAACAAGGCCCTATGAGGAGAGACTGAAAGAACTGGGCATGTTTAGCCTTCAGAAGAGGAGACTGAGGGGAGATATGATCGCACTCTTCCAGTATTTGAAGGGATGTCACACAGAGGAGGGCAAAGATCTCTTCTCGATCATCCCAGTTTGCAGGACACGGAATAATGGGCTCAAGTTACAGGAACCTAGATTCCACCTAAACATCAGGAAAAATTTCCTGACTGTCAGAGCAATAAGACAATGGAATCAACTACCTAGGGAGGTTGTGGGCTCTCCCACTCTGGAGGCATTCAAGGTGCAGCTGGACAGACATCTGTCAGAGATGCTTTGACCTAGATTCCTGCATTGAGCAGGGGGTTGGACTCGATGGCCTTGTAGGCCCCTTCCAACTCTACTTTTCTATGATTCTATGAGGGTTCAATCCCATTTTGGGGGTGGGGGAGAACTACATTCAGAGCTACAAGGCTGGCCACAAAAGAAAGTCACTGTGGAGTGTTCTCCAACCTCGGGTCCCCAGATGGTTTTGGCCTACAACTCCGAGCATGCCCCAGCCAGCTGTAGGCCAAAAACATCTGGGGACCCAAGGTTGGAGAACACTGGGATGGACTTGGGGCCAAACTAGAGGACACCCTGGGAAATTTGGGGTGGGATCTCCTACAGTTTTTTCAGTTTCAAAGTCACTGCAGGATCTGGGCAGCTGGCGGGAAGGGGGTGTTCAACCCCTTCCCCAGCACTGTATTTCCTATCTAAATTACCTCCTGAAGCTGTTATTTGCCCCGTGGGGGGGGGGGAATACACAGACACCATACCTGTATATTCCCCATGTGGGGGGGGGGGGGAGGAAAAGGAAAAGAATTGCAGCTTTGGAGAATGATAGACAGATAAATTTATTTCGGTCACAGACCAGAGATACAAGACAAAGCAATAAGATCAATACAAATATAAAAGCAATAAAAACATATAAGGTAAGGTAAACCTTAACCGCTAATTTAAAAAATACATGTTAGCACATTATATTTTTGATTTCTTCATGACTTGACTCCTTAGTTTTATTGCAGCTTTGGAGAATGGAGCAGAAAATGGGGTGAGAGATGAAAAAGCATCCAGCACCACTTCCCCAATCTGTGACCCCCCCCTCCCCCCACCACCAACTACTCTGAACTTTAAAAAAAAAGAAAGAAAGAAAAAAGATCCACTCACAAATCTCCCAGCATCTCATCTAGTTTGGCTCCTAGATTGGGGAGACCTGGATTCAGATCCCCACTCAGCCATGAACCTGACCGGATGAACTTGGGTCAATCAATCCCTTGTCTCTCCACCGGCCTAACTGAGAACCACGCGGTGGTGGCTAGAGCAACACAGATCACAGAGTCGGAAGGGGCCTGCAAGGCACCCCCGACGGCCGGACGGCCAGCCCGGAGGCGCGCTCGCCCGGAGAAGAGAGCCCACGGCGGGGGACCCCGGCCCGGCCGGGGCCCCGCTGAGCCTGGCGGCCACCCAGGAAGGAGTGGCCGGGGGCGACAGGGGCGACAGGGGCGAGGGCTCCTTACCCGGCTTGTCGCAGAGCCCCGGCTCCGCCCACAGGAGCAGCAGCAGCGGCAGCAGCTGTCCCCACATGGCCGCCGCGGTGGCTGGAGGAGGGGCAGCCCCCTCGGCTTGCCTGTCGGAGACCGCCGGAGCGAAAGCGAAACGGAGCGAAACCGGCCCGCCCCCGAAGCGTCATCCGCGCGCCGCCCCTTGCGCCCCGACGCGAGCTCTGGGCAGCCTTCTCCAACCCGGCGCCCGGGCTGCAGATACCTCGGACGACAATACCTATCATCCCCACTCGGCAGACCAGTGGCCGGCCGCTCTGGCTGGGGATGAGAGGAGTTGTGGTTCACCGCATCGGGAGGGCGCCGGGTCGGGGAAGGCCGGCTCGTGGACGGGGTCTGGATCCTCCCCGCCGTCGCACTCTTGCGCCCCGCCAGCCGCCCGCGTCTTTCAGCCCTTCGGACGACCCCGGCAGCTGGCACTCCCCCCTCCACAGTGGGCGGCGACCCGGCGGCTCGGTTCGGATTCGCACTGCCAGCACTGCAGAGAGAGTGAGTGAGCAAGGCAGGGGCAGAGAGCTGCGAGTGCGAGCGCGCCCCCCCAGATGTTGCGCCCGGTGCGGCCGGCCCCCCCTGCACCCCCCACGCTACGCCTTTGGTCTGCATGCCAGTGTGCCACCCTCCAGTGGAACTTGGAAACTGGGGCAGGGCTACGGTGCCCATGAAATCCACACACAGAATCCCCACACCTGCTGATATTCACAGAGGACTCGACCCATCCGCAACCATTCTTTTCCAGGCAAAATTCTCTGGGGCACCTTTGATGCGTTGCCCATAGAACAGGGGAATGATAGAATCCTAGAGGCAGAAGGGGCCATTGAGGCCATCACAGACAACCCCCTGCTCTGTGCAGGAATCCAGTCTCAAGCTTCCCTGACAGATGGCTGTCCAGACTCTGCCTGAAGACCTCCAGCGACAGAGAGCCCACCACCTCCACAGGCAGTTGGTTCCCTTCTCTGGCTGCTGTGATGGTTAGGACGGTATTCCTGAGGTTCAGCTGAAATCTGCCTTCCTGTAACTTAAGGCCCTATCCCATGTTTGTGACGACAGAGGGCACATTGCGGGGCCTCTTCTCTGTGACAACCCTTTAGGTACTTGGAAAGCACTAACATACCCCCTCGGTCTTCTCTTCTGGAGGCTAAACATACCCCGTTCCATCCATCTTTCCACATAGGACTAAATTTCTACTCTCCCGATTATCTTTGTTGCCCTTCTCCAAGCTGATTCCAATTTAGATGAATCCTTCTTCAAGCGTGGGAATCAAACCAGGACACAGTATTCAAGGTGTGCTCTGACTAGAGCAGAGGACAGTGGAACCATATCTTCCCGTAATTTAGTAATTGTGCTTCCATTAATGCAACCTAAAATTGCATTTGCCTTCTTTGCAGAGCACTTGATACTCCTCCTTTACTGTCTTAGCTTCCACACTGCCTGTCCTCGAGCATCAATCTCTGAGGACTCGCCAATTTCAAATGACCTCTCAGAGCCTCAACTGGCACACCCCACCCCCGGGGACTTGCGACTACTCCTGCCCTAGAAGAGATGGCTTAGGCTGCCTGGACTGGTTGCTCTCCCATGGTGGTTTCTGGAGGTGTCCCCTCTTCTCCTCTGTGCCCCATTGATCTGCCTCTGAAGAGCACCATCTCTGTGCCTGGTTGAGCCTGCAAGTGGGCAGAGAGTGCTCCTAGTGGTGGGTGATCCCTACACACCCACTGGGAACAAAACATACCAGAGTAGTGAAAAAGGCTACCTCACGAGCCCTGCCGCTTATTCAAATGTGACAGATGGTTAACTCCACCCCTGTCAGATGTCCGATTCCAATCCCAGATGTCCTACCTTCGGAGGTCCTGCCCCGGATGGAGGGATTACTCGTCATGCAACCGTGGACCCATACACTGAGGGTTTAGGCTAGGGACGCTGGCGGAAACCGAATGGATTCAAATTAGTCCGAATTTCAAGAATCTGACCCACGGATTCTGCACCAGACTGTTTCTTCCAGACTGGTGGGGATTCCGTTGAGGACTGGTCGTTTTACCTTCCGTAATTTGGCACAAATTTTGTCATACGAAAATACGGAAAATAAAAGAAGAAACACCCACCAAAAAAGCACATTTCCCCTATAGGCTAAATCATACAAATACACATTAGTGTATGTTGGGGGAGGTGGTGGGCATTTTGGGGGAATTTGTGAATTTGCGTACGAATGCATTTGCGCAAAATCCAATTCCATCAGTGCGCGGACGATGCAACAAAAGCTGCCTGAACATCTGCAAAATGTAGACGGAATGGATTTTACAATCTCCGAACATCCCTAATTAGACCACCGCTGTACATGTGTGGGACTGGAAGTGATTACACAGGGGTCATTTCCAACACTATGCTCAGAAGTCTGTGGCTCACGCTGGCTCAGCTTGTCTGAGTGTGGAAAGCTAAGCAGGGTCAGGCCTGGTTATTACTTGGATGGGAGACCCCTCCTCTAGTTTCCTGCATTGAGCAGGGGGTTGGACTCGATGGCCTTGTAGGCTCCTTCTGTGAAGAGAAAGCCGGGTAGTCTGTTCTGTGTCTGCGAAGGCCCATGTAAATAGTAAAGGTGATAGGAGCAATAGTTTTCCCACTAGATGGAGTCATAAAAGCCTCCTCCGGCCAGATGGCTCTTCCCTTATCTTAAGAAAATAACCTTGCTGGTCTTCAAGGCTAATCGTCCCGTGAGAGAGGAGTACATGGAGGATTTACAGTTGGGGCCCCTTGAGTAGTTGGGTGAATTTACAGCTGAGGCCCATTAGGTGAGATCCTGGGCGGTGAGGTAATGTAGCCTGGTAAGAACGCTCTGATTGGCTAGAAGCGACCTGGCTCCGGTCTGGGGGGGGAATATAGGAACCTCCATTCTGGGCCTCTGTGTCTTCTTTTCTGGCCCAGTGATGCGAAAGGGCGGAGGGGGCTGCTGTTAAGGCAGAGCCCTGAGGAGATCGACCCCCTGGCGGAGGAGACCAGCTGATGTGTTTGTAGGTATAGCCTTTGTTGTTTTGTAGCTCTACTTGTGTGTATCAAAGTCACTTGTTATTTCTAATTTGTTGTTCCTTCTCACCCTCTCCCTTCCCTTTTATTATACCTGCTACCTTTTAATCCTAAATAAACTTCTTTTAACCCTGTTTGGGTGTGAGCAGTTTTCTCTAAGAATTCAGTGCCAAAATCCAGTACCTTGACCGGTGGGCCGGCGTGCAAGCCCAGGCAAGGGTAAGAGGACTGGTCCAGTCCTTCACATGGTGGCAAGCGGTGGGATCCGACACTGAATCATAGAGAAAAGGCACTTGTGGGGAGAAGAGGATTGGTGGTTGCTTTGATACACACATAGCGGAGGTTTGTTGTTTTTAAGAGATATTAGGGTGAGATGGAGGCACAGAGAATGTCTCCTGAGAGTTCAGAGGTTGTGGCTCGGATTGTGGAAGACCAGCCTCTAGAGCAAGGACCACCGGAGCGTGAAATTTCTGCCTTTGAGTGGGAAGTGGAGGAATCCGCTACGGAAGGTGTAAGAGTGGATGACCAGAGGCAGGGAGAAGGAGCAGCCATACAGGAGGATGGGGCTTCCGACAGTGGCAGTGACCAAGAGTCGGTGAATTGGCAGAGAGAGGCTCAGGCTGCTTTCCGTCGTCAACAGGAATGGATGGATCTCCAGATTGAGATGGCTAGGCTGTTTGTGCCGGCAAGAAGCGGCAGAGGGAGAGGCGCTACCCCGGAAAGGGCCAGGACACTCCCTGATCGGAAGTTGTTCCCCGTGTACCAGCCGGGGCAGGACGTTATGAGTTTTTTTGCATTATTTGATACCACGTGTGAGGAGTTGGAGGTGAGAGATGATCAGAAAATGTCTATTCTTCGAACGCAAGTAAAGGGAGAGCTGGCTGATCTCTTGGGGGCTTTGCCGCGGGCAGAGATCCAGGACTATCCTAAATTTAAAGAGACAGTGCGGCAGCGTTTTGCTCTTTCAGCTGAGCACTGCCGGCGTCGGTTCCGACAGGAAAAACCGCTCCAGAAAGAGACTTTGGTGTCCTGGGTGGCTTTTTTGGAACAAGCCTGGGATGCTTGGTTCGAAGCGACAGGGAAACGTACTGTAGCAGAGCTAAGAGAATTAATGATTTTGGAGCAATTTTATGCCACTATCCCAAAAGAGCTAGCCACTATAGTCCATGATCGAGATCCGGCTACGGCTAGAGCAGCTGCCCTACTGGGAGATCAGATGGGGCTGTATCGTCAGAAGGGCGCTGGGCGCGTCTTTCTGCCCAGGCAAGTGGACCTTAGTCGCGGAGATATTAAGGAGAAGGACGGGGGCTCCGTGGTGAAGAAGGAAGGGGGAGAGCGCTCGGAGGGATGGGTGTCCCGGCCTCGTGGGGCCTCCACTCCTGCCAACAGTGGGTGCTTTTATTGCCGGGAACCCGGCCATCTTAAGAGAAATTGCCCCAAACTTTTGAACAAAGAGCGAGAGAAACTATCACAGGTCAGCAAGCTGGGTCGGGTCCTACCGCGGGCAGATAGCCCTGAAGTGTGGGATGATGCGGAGGAGCCAGCCGCGGCCCCATTGGCAAGGGAGGGAGGAAGATCGGCCAGCGTCAGTAGCGTTTATCCTCCGGCATCCCAGAGAACCAGCTGGCCACGATCAGCATCCGCCTCAGGAGAAAGTGCGACCGAGAGGGAAGAGCTTGATTCAGGGGATGGGCTGCGTACTCACCCCTCAGGTGCCCGACAAGGAGAAGCCTCAACTGCCTCAGTGCTAAGGATTGTGCCCCGGGAGCAGATCCGTTGCAGCCAGCTGCAGTTCTGTGAGTCTGTCTTTATTAATCATATGCCTTATACAGGGTTTAGAGACACGGGGGCGGAAATTTCTGCAGTACATCGCTCCCATGTAAGAGACTCTCAAATCTTAAAGGGAGAAACTTTTACTGTTTTGCCCTATAATTCCCCCGACATTGATGTTCCCTTGGCCCGTGTGTGGGTGAAGTATCAAGGCTGGGAAGGGAATTTAGACGTGCTGGTGCATGACCAAGAACATTGGGGGATAATTATAGGAAATGACTTGGGTTACCGAGTTGCCAGAATGGGGGCTATAACCCGTAGCCAGGCGAAGTGTAAAGCCGAGGAGGCTAAACTACAGCAAGAGGCCGAAGAAAGGGAAGAAGGATCCCCCCTCCCAGAGGCAGCAGAGCCTAAGTCCCCGGAGATGGAGGGCGGAGAGGTTTGCCCTCCTGAAGGAATAGTTGAGCTGGAAAGCGTGGAGAAGGAGGAAGGGGAATTGGACTCTGGATCCTCTTTGGGGGCTAGTCCCTTTTTTCAAACCGCCCAGCAAGAAGATGCAACTTTGCAGTCGTGTCGTGAGGAGGCGGATTTAGCCTCGCCCTTGGGGCAACCGATCCATTCAGCTCAGTTCGTGTGGGATAGAGGAACCTTATATAGGGAATTTATGCCAAAAGCCACCGGCCGATTGCGAAGGGAGAAGAAGCGGAGGCAGTTGGTGGTCCCTCTGGAATATCGATCCTCCGTATTACAATTGGCTCATGATGCTGTTTGGGGAGGACATCTCGGCATTAAACGGACGCTCTCCAGGATTTCGGAAGGCTTTTACTGGCCTCTAGTGGCCAAGGATGTAAAGGACTATTGTCGCTCCTGCCCAGTTTGCCAGCGAGTGGGCTACAACAGAGACCATCCTAACGCCCCCCTTCAGCCTTTGCCAGTGGTGGGGATTCCCTTCGAGAGGCTAGGAATGGACATAATGGGCCCCTTTAATCCACCCACAAAAAATGGAAAGAAATTTATTTTGACTGTGATTGATTTTGCTACTCATTATGCGGAAGCCTTTGCCTTGTCCTCCATTACTGCTACTAGTTTGGCTAAAACCTTGCTTTCTCCTTTTGCTCGTTTAGGAATGCCTCAGACCCTAGTCTCAGACTGTGGTTCTGGATTTGTTTCCAAGTTGCTCCAGAAGATGTGGGAACTTTCGGGGGTGGAGCACGTGACCTCAGTGCCGTACCATCATGAGACTAATGGGTTGATTGAACGGTTTAACCAGACCCTGGGGAAAATGATTAGGGCTTATGCTAGCCAACACCCAGGGGACTGGGATCAAGCGTTACCATATTTGTTATTTGCTTATAGAGATGCTCCCCAGGAGAATTTGGGGTTTTCCCCTAATGAGCTGATGTTCGGAAGGAAGCTGCGGGGACCCTTGGCTTTGTTGAAAGCTGAGTGGGAGGGGGAAGTGAGTACTGTGCCGCAGCCTGTGGCTATTTTTATGCAACGGCTGCGGGCTACCTTGGAAACCGTAAGAACCGCTGCCCAACAACATCTACAGGAAGCCCAGCAGCAACAACAAGAGTGGTACAACCGGACGGCTGTTCCATGGAGTTTTAGTGTTGGGGATTTGGTGCTAGTGTTGAAACAGTTGAAAACAGATAAGTTGTCTTTGAAGTGGGAGGGACCAGGGACTGTGTTACAAAAAATTGGAGAGGTGAATTATTTGGTGGCCTTCCCGGAGGGGAAGAAACCATCCCAGGTCTATCATGTTAACTCCCTGAAGTTGTATGTAGAACGCAAACCTGCTATGTTGTGCTACCAGGGACCCCCAGAGGAAGAGCTACCGGAAGGGGATCTCTTAGAGGATTGGAAGCAAGAGGGGGGGACTGGAGGAGTTAGAATTGGCACCCTCCCTATCGGAAGAGCAGCGGGTGCAAATTTGGGGGGTTTTGGAGGACTTTCAGGCCCTGTTTTCCAATCGGCCTGGTAGAACCTCCTTAGCTCAGCATTCCATTCTAACTGGGGACAGCCGGCCAATTCAGTCCTTGCCGTATCGTGCCGTGGGGCAACATGCACAGGAAATTGCTCAGGAGGTGCAGGCTATGTTGGAGCTGGGAGTTATATCTCCTAGTTCCAGTCCATGGTCTTCCCCTATTGTTTTGGTGGCCAAAAAGGATGGGGGGGTCAGGTTTTGCGTAGATTATAGAAAAATCAATAAGGTGACTCTTCCTGACCCCTATCCTATACCCCATATGGATGTTCTCCTGGAGCGTTTGGGAAGAGCCAAGTACATTACCACCATTGACTTGACCAAAGGGTATTGGCAGGTACCTCTGGACCCGGATGCCGCCCTTAAATCTGCTTTTGTTACCCATCTGGGGTTGTTTCAGTTTAATACCCTTCCCTTCGGGCTGCGCAATGCTCCCGGAACCTTTCAGAGGTTGGTGAACGGGTTGTTAAATGGGTTGGGGGAGTTTGCCTGCGCCTACTTAGATGACATCGCAATTTTTAGTTCTACCTGGGAGCAGCATGTAACGCATGTGCGGCAAGTATTTCAGCGCCTTTCCGAGGCAGGGCTCACCGTGAAGGCAAAGAAATGTCAAGTGGGTCTGGGAGAGGTAGTATACCTAGGTCATCGTGTGTGTGGGGGGTACCATCAAGCCCCTAGAGGCAAAGGTAGAGGTGGTGAGAGACTGGCCTCGCCCAGTAACGAAAAAGCAAGTCCAGTCATTCTTAGGATTGGCTGGGTACTACAGAAAGTTTGTCCCTCATTTTAGTCAGTTGGCAGCCCCTCTGACCGACCTGTGCAAAAAACAGCAACCCGTGCGAGTGAAGTGGTCGGAGGCGTGCCAGCTGGCGTTTGAGGGATTAAAAGCATGCCTTATGGCAGCACCCATCTTACAAGCTCCAGACTTTGATGCTCCCTTTGTGGTGCAAACAGATGCCTCGGAGGCTGGGATGGGGGCTGTGCTGTTGCAGGAACGGGAGGGCCAGGGCTTGTGCCCTATTGCATACTTAAGTAAGAAACTTCTCCCTCGAGAGCGGAGTTTGGCCACGGTAGAAAAAGAATGTTTGGCGGTGGTTTGGGCGGTGACTAAACTCCGGCCATACTTGTGGGGCCGAAGGTTCCAACTGCAAACGGATCATTCCCCTCTGTGCTGGTTGGACAAAGTGAAGGGGTCCAATCAGAAACTTTTGCGGTGGAGCCTGGCCCTGCAAGACTTTGACTTTTCTGTGGCCCATATCAAAGGGAGGGAGAATGTGTTAGCTGATGGGCTGTCCCGGGCTTTCCTTCAGAGTGACAGTAGATGAAATGTGGGGGCTTTAGACCCCAGATTTCATCTTTCCCAAGTGGGGGGATGTGAAGAGAAAGCCGGGTAGTCTGTTCTGTGTCTGCGAAGGCCCATGTAAATAGTAAAGGTGATAGGAGCAATAGTTTTCCCACTAGATGGAGTCATAAAAGCCTCCTCCGGCCAGATGGCTCTTCCCTTATCTTAAGAAAATAACCTTGCTGGTCTTCAAGGCTAATCGTCCCGTGAGAGAGGAGTACATGGAGGATTTACAGCTGGGGCCCCTTGAGTAGTTGGGTGAATTTACAGCTGAGGCCCATTAGGTGAGATCCTGGGCGGTGAGGTAATGTAGCCTGGTAAGAACGCTCTGATTGGCTAGAAGCGACCTGGCTCCGGTCTGGGGGGGGAATATAGGAACCTCCATTCTGGGCCTCTGTGTCTTCTTTTCTGGCCCAGTGATGCGAAAGGGCGGAGGGGGCTGCTGTTAAGGCAGAGCCCTGAGGAGATCGACCCCCCTGGCGGAGGAGACCAGCTGGTGTGTTTGTAGGTATAGCCTTTGTTGTTTTGTAGCTCTACTTGTGTGTATCAAAGTCACTTGTTATTTCTAATTTGTTGTTCCTTCTCACCCTCTCCCTTCCCTTTTATTATACCTGCTACCTTTTAATCCTAAATAAACTTCTTTTAACCCTGTTTGGGTGTGAGCAGTTTTCTCTAAGAATTCAGTGCCAAAATCCAGTACCTTGACCGGTGGGCCGGCGTGCAAGCCCAGGCAAGGGTAAGAGGACTGGTCCAGTCCTTCACACCTTCCAACTCTATGACTTATGAATCGCTGGAGGTCCTGCCTTGGATGGAGGGATCACCTGATGGGGTCATGTGACCCATCCACAAACTCATCATGCCACTATGAACCAATAGAGAGAGGTTTCAGACAACTGCTTTTTATGGGGGAACAAAGTGTTGTGATATGTATCACATTACCAGCTGTGGCACATTGTTTACACATGGAAGGGACAGAATGGCGGGGTAAACAGGTTTATTATGTCTTTCTAGAATCTCGTGTTTTCGCAGGGGTTACTAGAGTGTGAGAGCAATATGAGCTAGTCACATGGTTTGTATGTTCTGATGACGTGTTAACTTGTTTTCTGTCTGAAGCCATTTTAGAGAGAAGCTGAACTGCTCTTCTTCTTCTTCTTCTTCTTCTTCTTCTTCTTCTTCTTCTTCTTCTTCATGGTACAGCTTGCTGGACTTGTTACTGCTACAATGTAACGTCTTTGCTGAAGTGGAGTGAGCTCAACTTACTCCACTGGATGTAATGCTTGCTATGCATTTATACTCTGCACATGGACTGTAACTAGGAAATGTATACTCTGTAGAACTTTACTTGCTAAGTGAATAAACAGGTAGAATTAGACCTGCGGTGTTTACAGAGTGTTTCCTGACTCCATGGATTAATCTGCAACAGAGAAGCTTTGTTGGTTCACTGGCACACACGCTGCATGCGGGAAGAGGGAGGTGAGATCTAGAAGATCTGTGTGTGGAATGTACAGGCGTCTGCTAGCACACAGACAAGGATTATAAATCTCCCAACCCGCACACACTCTGCTCAGGTCCAGTTCGAACAGGGTTATGGGCCCAGACGGAACCAGCGGAACCAGACTGGACCAGAACCAGAACCAGAGCGGGTCGCAACAGCTTCGACTCCGGAGATTGCAGTGATTAATGGCAGAGGAGGGAGACATCAAGGAAGAAAAAAATCTCTCCTGGTCCTTCAACCGGTAAGGGGGAGGAAGGGGGAGAGAATCTGTTGGCTGACACAGACGGCTTGCAGCCAAGTTCCAAGGCCGAAAGCTTGGAGGGAGAAAGCGAAGCCGAAGCTCAAAAAGGTTTGCCATCACTGCTTTAGGGAAACATTTCTCAGAAGCATCCTTCTGACACAACGCGGGGCTCCTTCTCCGGCTTGCGACCACTCGAAGAACCTCCCATCCTCCCTGAAGAAGACAAGCACCCTGGAAGGTCTGGAAGGTGGCCTGCCTTCTGATTCACTGGGCAGCTCTGATCTGATGTTGCCTGCCTCCCTTGGAAGAAGAGAAGGAGCTCCTCTCATGGATGAAGAGGGGCCACCCAGGAGGATGAAAAGGAGGGAGAGAGATGGAGAAGTTCCACCTTCTATTCCTGGAGACCCTTGACTGGCACTTCAACACAGCCCACGCCTGCATGAGCACGGCATCGAAACCCCAGAACTAGGCCGTGGGAAGTCTCTCTCAACTCTTCATGGAAGGGAAGCAATGCCAGGCATCTCCCTCTGAGAAAGACGCGGGACAGCAGCTCTCAAACGCATCCCCAGGATCCCAAGAAGCTGGTCTTCGGGCTCCTTGCTCTGCCCATCTGCCAAGAGTTCTGCCATTTTTCTATACAGCTCACCTCGATGCAGATAGCCAGGGCGACAGGCAAAGACCCTGGTTCTTCCCCTTCAAGGAAGATTCCCGAAGATGCTTCATTGTGCCAGGACCCAGAAGCCAGGGTTGTTGACAAGAGCCCCGGAGCAGATTGCAGCAGCTCGTGAAGCAAAAGGCCCACCGGACAAGGAGACCCCCACCCACCCGCCTGCCCCTGCTGCCTCCAGCTCCGTGCTCTACCCACCTGTCAAGAGATCCCGGACAATTTCAACACACCTCCCCTCAACATAGAAGGCCGCAGCGATCTTGAAGTACCCAGGAATTTCTTTATCCTGAAGGAGAATTTCTCAAAGGTTTCAAGCTGCCCGTGTTAAAACTCCATCGTCAAACGTGCCACGAGGGAGATCTTGGAGTTACTCCTTTACAGCCCTCTTCTTGGAGGATCGCCCACCCACGGAAGAATCCGTGGTCAGTGCTGCATTGCTCGCCAACCAAGAAGACTGCTGCCTTGGCCACTGGTCCTGCTCTGCAGGGGGTGCAGATTAACTGCCAGTTTGGTTTTCAGCATCAACGCCCCTCCCCCCACTTCCACTGCTGGACTGAATCATCCACGGCCCTGCTGGAGGGGCACACATGGGAGGTTGCCACACTGCTTTGCCCCCCATCAGCACCCCAGCACCTGCTGCTCCTTGGCCTTGAAGGAAAGGAAGGCACACGCCAGGGGAGCAGCAGCACTGGCCATAGCTCCGGGCCTCCGTCCACTGGATTTGGTCCAATGGGGGCAGATGTGGCTGAAGCTCCACAGCTGTCATGACCCCCCTCCAGGAATCCTCCTCTGAAGACGAGTGTGACTCACCCCGGGCCCTGGATGCTCCTCAGGAGCAGAGTGCAGACACTGCTGCTCCAGACGGGGCCGACCGGGCAGCTGAAGAGCTGGCAGGCCCCTCTGGCATGACCCGTGGGAGTTCCACAGTCCGAGAAGAGTCAGAATCAGAGCCGGAGATAGCGCAGGCCCCAACTCCCAGACAAAGGCGGGCGATGAAAAGGCAGGAACAGATGCAGGCCCCTCGACGCAGCATCCGGCTGCAAACCAGGATGTCGGCATTGTGAGGCTTTTATAATCAGCCTGCTGCTGAGGAGCTGCAGCTGTGGGACGGGCGTGCCCGGCAGCAGGCTGTAGAAAAGCACGCACTCACTAGAGCATGGGTATTGGGAAACAATGTCTTCCATGACTCTTGTTCCTGATCCCTGACCCTGCTCCTGAACTTTGCCTTGAACCCTGGACTCTTGGACTTTACTCGGACTGACCCTGACGACGGCTTTGCTTGATCCTTGGACTTTCGTAAGAACTTTACTGGCTAAAATCCCCAGACTGTTTGACTACGCTTTTCCCTGCTCCCTGTGTGAACTTCTTATCAGTCGGACTTGGCAACGCTCCCAGAAGCCAAGACAGCTGCTGGCTCCTGGCCAGCCTTAAGCAGGATAACAGCAGATGTGATGTGATTCCTTCATTCTTCAGTCTGGCTGAGAGCTCAAAGCTCCGACTCACCAGGCCTTCCCTGGCAGGTGTTGGGGAAGGTCTGGGGGGTGGGGCAGTGGTCCTTCTTCACACACTTCCCGACCCATTTCCATAGGGAGCTTTGAAGGCTTCTTTTCCTGCACTGACAGCGAACCCCTCGCTTTCCATCTCCACCTGACAATTTCCGTGAAAATTCTCCCGGCCTTCCACACTTCGTGCAGAGTGCTCTCTAAGGGCCTGCCTTGCCCCCAGCCTTGCCTCCAAGCGTGGCCAACGTGGATCCTACTTACAGAACAGGCACTGAACATGGTGTGCAGACCGCTTCCCATTGGCCTCCTGCCGTCAGGACCTGCCCATGCGTAATGCTTCAGGGCGGGAATTGAGAAGCAAAAGACCCTCTTTTTATGCAGTGCTAGGAACATCTCCATCATCCCTCCTGGACTGGAGCCCTGTGAAGCACAAGGAAAGGTGCTTAGACTTGGACTTTGGTGAGCGTGCTGTGGGAGATGGAGAGCCAAGGTCAAGTGAGTATTGAAAAACGCTACCTCAGATTTAACTCTGAGCCCCGCCCCTTATTCAAATGTGACAGGTGATTTAGCCCTGGTCCTGGCAGAAGTCCCACCCCATCCCCCAGAAGTCCCACCTCCAGACGCCCTTTCCGGATGAAGGCAGGCATCAACCGGATGGGGGTCATTTGAGCCCTGTAGGGACTCGTCAAGCTGAGATGGACCCATATGAAGACGGTTTATACCCCTGCCATACATGTGGGGTACTGGGAGTGACCACACAGGATTCATATGCAACACCATCCCTGGAAGTCCCAGATCCGTAGGCCCTGCCCCGGATGGAGGGGAAATGTGAGGGGTCATGTGACCCCACTCTATCAACTCAGCATGCCACTGTGGCCGAACAGGAAGAGGTTTTAGACAGCTGCTCTATACAGGGAAAGAAAGCACCCCACCAGAGCGGTCTTGCGAGACCTGAAATAAATTACATGAAGGAGGTTTTCCCAATTTTTTAAATGTGGGCTTTGTATCACTGATCTCCCTTTGAGACGTAGAAGATACTTAGGCAAACAAGTCTAGGGAGAAAGAAAAGAGCAGGTTCCTTTTTCTTGAGAGAGAGTTTTAGGTTCATCATCTTTAGCAGCACTGCCTTTTTGTCTTCTTTTTCTGCAGAAAACTAGTTTTTATGTGGGGTCCTTTGTTCCCCCATCAAAAGCAGCTGTCTGAAACCTCTCTCTATTGCTTCATGGTGGCATGATGAGTTTGTGGACGGGTCTCATGACCCGCCATCAGGTGATCCCTCCATCCAAGGCAGGACCTTCAGAGATTCATAGGTTATAGAGTTGGAAGGAGCCTACAAGGCCATCGAGTCCAACCCCTTGCTCAATGTAGAAACCTAGAGGAGGGGTCTCCCATCCAAGTAATAACCAGGCCTGACCCTGCTTAGCTTTCCACTCAGACAAGCTGATCCAGCGTGAGCCACAGACTTCTGAGCATGGTGTTGGAAATGACCCCTGTGTAGTCACTTCCAGTCCCACACATGTACGGCGGGGGTCCAATTAGGGATGTACGGAGATTGTAAAATCTATTCCGTCTACATTTTGCAGATGTTCAGGCAGCTTTTGTTGCATCGTCCGCGCACTGACGGAATCGGATTTTGCGCAAATGCATTCGTACACAAATTCACAAATTCCCCAAAATGCCCCCCCCCCCCAACATACACTAATGTGTATTTGTATGATTTAGCCTATAGGGGAAATGTGCATTTTTGGTGGGTGTTTCTTCTTTTATTTTCCGTATTTTCGTATGACAAAATTTGTGCCAAATTACGGAAGGTAAAACGACCAGTCCTCAACGGAATCCCCACCAGTCTGGAAGAAACAGTCTGGTGCAGATTCTGTGGGTCAGATTCTTGAAATTCGAACTAATTTGAGTCCATTTCGGTTTCCTCTGGCATCGCTAGCCTAAACCGTCAATGTATGGGTCCACGGTTGCATAACGAGTGATCCCTCCATCCGGGGCAGGACCTCCAGAGGTAGGACATCCGGGATTGGAGTCGGACATCCGAGAGGGGTGGAGTTAACCATCTGTCACATTTGAATAAGCAGCAGGGCTCGTGAGGTAGCCTTTTTCACTACTCCGGTATGTTTTGTTCCCCGTGGGTGTGTCGGGATCACCCACCACTAAGGCTGCTCCCTGCCCACTTGCAGGCTCAACCAGACACAGAGATGGTGCCCTTAAGAGACAGATCAATGGGGCACAGAGGAGAAGGGGTTAGACCTCCAGAACCTAGGAGGGGAGAGCAACTACTGGGGTGGCTCACACTGCCTGGGCATCTCTTGTAGGGCTGGAGGGAGATCTAGGGCACCTGCTGAAGTGAGAGGCAAGCTGATACTGAAGCATCCTCAGAGGCCCTGCCAGCCGTGTGAAGGCCTCAGATGGCTGTGGTCCCTCACTCACCAGAAAGAACGCTGCTCAGGGGAGAACCTTCCCGTCAGCATCTCATACAGTGCCCTCTCAAAGGTCCAGCCTTGCCTCCCGCTTTGTCCAAAGTGGACCTTGCATTGATTAGTGAGGCCCAGAACAGGCACTGAACATGGTGTGCAGACCGCTTCCCATTGGCCTCCTGCCATGTCAGGACCTGCCCATGCCTAATGCTTCAGGGCGGGAACTGAGAAGCAAAAGACCCTCTTTTTATGCAGTGCTAGGAACATCTCCATCATCCCTCCTGGACTGGAGCCCCGTGAAGCACAAGGAAAGGTGCTTAGACTTGGACTTTGGTGAGCCTGCTGTGGGAGATGGAGAGCCAAGGTCAAGTGAGTATTGAAAAATGCTACCTCACATTTAACTCTGAGCCCCGCCCCTTATTCAAATGTGACAGGTAGTTTAGCCCCACTCCTGGCAGAAGTCCCACCCCATCCCCCAGAAGTCCCACCTCCAGACGCCCTTTCTGGATGAAGGCAGGCATCAACCAGATGGGGGTCATTTGAGCCCTCTAGGGACTCGTCAAGCTGAGATGGACCCATATGAAGATGGTTTATACCGCTGCCATACATGTGGGGGACTGGGAGTGACCACATTGTCACAGGATTCATATGCAACACCATCCCTGGAAGTCCCAGATCCAGAGGTCCTGCCCCGGATGGAGGGGAAACGTGAGGGGGTCATGTGACCCCCCTCTATGAACTCAGCATGCCACTGTGGCCGAACAGGAAGAGGTTTTAGATAACTGCTGTACACGGGGAAAGAGAGCACCCCACTAGGGTCATCTCCAACCCTTCCTGGATTGGCCCACAGCGGTCTTGCGAGACCTGAAATAAATTACATGAAGGTGGTTTTCCCAATTTTTTAAATGTGGGCTTTGTATCACGGATCTCCCTTGGAGATGTGGAAGATACGTAGGCACTAAGCAACACAGAAACAAGTCTAGGGAGAAAGAAAAGAGCAGGTTCCTTTTTCTTGAGAGAGAGTTTTAGGTTCATCATATTTAGCAGCACTGCCTTTCCCCCTTCTTTTTCTGCAGAAAACTAATTTTTTGTTCCCCCGTCAAAAGCAGCTGTCTGAAACCTCTCTCTATTGGTTCATGGTGGCATGATGAGTTTGTTGTGGACGGGTCACATGACCCCATCAGGTGATCCCTCCATCCAAGGCAGGACCTCGAGCGATTCATAGGTTATAGAGTTGGAAGGAGCCTACAAGGCCATTGAGTCCAACCCCCTGCTCAATGTAGGAAACTAGAGGAGGGGTCTCCCATCCAAGTAATAACCAGGCCTGACCCTGCTTAGCTTTCCACACTCAGACAAGCTCAGCCAGCATGAGCCACAGACTTATGAGCATGGTGTTGGAAAGGACCCCTGTGTAATCACTTCCAGACCCACACATGTATGCCGGGGGTCTTAGGGATGTACGGAGATTGTAAAATCCATTCCGTCTACATTTTGCAGATGTTCAGGCAGCTTTTGTTGCATCGTCTGCGCACTGACGGAATCAGATTTTGCGCAAATGCATTCGTAAACAAATTCCCCAAAAATGCCCACCCACCCCCCAACATACACTAACGTGTATTTGTATGATTTAGCCTATAGGGGAAATGTGCATTTTGGTGGGTGTTTCTTCTTTTATTTTTGGTATTTTCGTACGACAAAATTTGTGCCAAATTACGGAAGGTCAAAAGTCCAGTCCTCAACGGAATACGCACCAGTCTGGAAGAAACAGTCTGGTGCAGATTCTGTGGGTCAGATTCTTGAAATTCGAACTAATTTGAGTCCATTTCGGTTTCCTCCGGCGTCCCTAGCCTAAACCCTCAGCGTATGGGTCCACGGTTGCATGACGAGCGATCCCTCCATCAAGGGCAGGACCTCCAGAGGTAGGACATCCGAGAGGGGTGGAGTTAACCATCTGTCACATTTGAATAAGCGGCAGGGCTCGTGAGGTAGCCTTTTCACTACTCCGGTATGTTTTGTTCCCTGTGGGTGTGTGGGGATCTGTGCGCAACTCCCGGGGCCTGGAATTAGCTTAGGCAGGGCAGAAAAGGTTAGTGGGCAACAGAAGCACCCTCCGGGATGACTTTGGGAATGTTGTCTGGATACATGGGGATTATACCTGTGCTTCAAGATTAATGTAAAAAATTAAGCTAGGGTTATGGTTAAGAAAAACAGGGTCTGTGCGCATCTCCCGGGGCCTGGAAGTAGCTTGGGGCAGAAAAGGTTAGTCGGCAACAGAAACACCCTCCGGGATGACTTTGGGAAAGCTGTCTGGACGCATGGGGATTATACCTGTGTTTCAAGATGAGGGTTAAAACTCAAGGTAGGGTTAGGGTTAAGAAAACCAGGGTCCATGCGCAACTCCTGGGGCCTTGAATTAGCTTAGGCAGGGCAGAAAAGGTTAGTGGGCAGCAGAAACACCCTCCGGGATGTCTTTTTGAATGCTATCTGAATGCATGGGGATTATACCTGTGTTTCAAAATTAGGGTTAAAATTGAAGCTAGGGTTAGGGTTAATAAAGCCTGGGTCCGTGCTTAACTCCCGGGGCCTGGAATTAGATTTGGCAAGGCAGAAAAGATTAGTGGGCAACAGAAACCCCTTCCGGGATGACTTTGGGAATGCTGTCTAGATGCATGGGGATTATGCCTCTGTTTCAAGATGAGGGTTGAAACTCAAGGTAGGGTTAGGGTTAAGAAAACCAGGGTCCATGTGCAACTCCCGGGGACTGGAATTAGCTTAGGCAGGGCAGAAAATGTTAGTGGGCAACAGAAACACCCTCCGGGATGTCTTTGGGAATGCTGTCTGAATGCATGGGGATTATCCCTGTGTTTCAAGATTAGGGTTAAAACTGAAGTTAGGGTTAGGGTTAAGAAAACCTAGGTCCGTGCGCAACTCCTGGGGCCTGGAATTAGCTTAGGCAAGGCAGAAAAGGTTAGTGGGCAACAGAAACACCCTCCGGGATGACTTTGGCAATGCTATCTGGATGCAGGGGGATTATAACTGTGTTTCAAGATGAGGGTTAAAACTCAAGCTAGGGTTAGGGTTAAGAAAACCAGGGTCCGTGCACAACTCCCGGGGCCTGGAATGAGCTTAGGCAGGGCAGAAAAGGTTAGTAGGCAACAGAAACACCCTCCGGGATGACTTTTTGAATGCTGTCTGGATGCATTGGGTTAAAACTCAAGCTAGGGTTACGGTTAAGAAAAGCTGGATCCGTGCGCAACTCCCGAGGCCTGGAATTAGCTTAGGCAGGGCAGAAAAGGTTAGTGGACAACAGAAACACCCTCCGGGATGACTTTGGGAATGCTGCCTGAAAGTATGGGGATTATACCTGTGTTTCAAGATGAGGGTTAAAACTCAAGCTAGGGTTAGGGTTAAGAAAACCTGGGTCCGTGCGCAACTCCCGAGGCCTTGAATTAGCTTAGGCAGGGCAGAAAAAGTTAGTAGGCAACAGAAACCCCCTCCAGGATGACTTTGGGAATGCTGCCTGAAAGTATGGGGATTATACCTGTGTTTCAAGATTAGGGTTAAAACTCAAACTAGGGTTAGGGTTAAGAAAAAAAGTGTCCATGCGCATCTCCCGGGGACTGGAATTAGCTTAGGCAGGGCAGAAAAGGTTAGTAAGCAACAGAAACACCCTCAGGGATGACTTTGGGAATGCTGCCTGAAAGTATGGGGATTATACCTGTGTTTCAAGATGAGGGTTAAAACTCAAGCTAGGGTTAGGGTTACGAAAACCTGGGTCCGTGCGCAACTCCCGGGGCCTGGAATAAGCTTAGGCAGGGCAGAAAAGTTTAGTGGTGAACAGAAACACCCTCCGGGATGACTTTGCGAATGCTTTCTGGATGCATGGGGATTATAACTGTGTTTCAAGGTGAGGGTTAAAACTCAAGCTAGGGTTAGGGTTAAGAAAACCAGGGTCCGTGCGCAACTGCCGGGGCCTGGAATTAGCTTAGGCAGGACAGAAAAGGTTAAGTAGGCAACAGAAACAACCTCTGGGATGACTTTGGGAATGCTGCCTGAAAGTATGGGGATTATACCTGTGTATAAGATTAGGGTTAAAACTCAAGCTAGGGTAGGATTAAGAAAACCTGGATCCGTGCGCATCTCCCGGGGACTGGAATTAGCTTACGCACGGCAGAAAAGGTTAGTGGGGAACAGAAACACCCACAGGGATGACTTTGGGAATGCTGTCTGAATGCATGGGGATTATACCTGTGTTTCAAGATTAGGGTTGAAACTCAAGGTAGGGTTCGGGTTAAGAAAACCTGGGTCCAGTGCGCAACTCCCGGGGCCTGGAATTAGCTTAGGCAGGGCAGAAATGTTAGTAGGCAACGGAAACCCCCTCTGGGATGACTTTGCGAATGCTTTCTGGATGCATGGGGATTATACCTGTGTTTCAAGATTACGGTTAAAACTCAAGCTAGGGTTAGGGTTAAGAATACCAGGGTCCGTGCGCTACTCCCGGGGCCTGGAATTAGCTTAGGCAGGGCAGAAAAGGTTAGTGGGCAACAGAAACACCCTCCAGGATGACTTTTTGAATGCTGTCTGTTTGCATAGGGATTATACCTGTGTTTCAAGATTACAGTTAAAACTCAAGCTAGGATTAGGGTTAAGAAAACCTGGAATTATCTTAGGCAGGGCAGAAAAGGTTAGTGGGCAACAGAAACCCCCTCTGGGATGACTTTGCGAATGCTTTCTGGATGCATGGGGATTATAACTGTGTTTCAAGGTGAGGGTTAAAACTCAAGCTAGGGTTAGGGTTAAGAAAACCAGGGTCCGTGCGCAACTCCCGGGGCCTGGAATAGCTTAGGCAGGACAGAAAAGGTTAGTAGGCAACAGAAACAACCTCTGGGATGACTTTGGGAATGCTGCCTGAAAGTATGGGGATTATACCTGTGTATAAGATTAGGGTTAAAACTCAAGGTAGGGTTAGGATTAAGAAAACCTGGGTCCGTGCGCAACTCCCGGGGTCTGGAATGAGCTTAGGCAGGGCAGAAAAGGTTAGTGGGCAACAGAAACCCACTCCGGGATGACTTTGGGAATGCTGTCTGAATGCATGGGGATTATAAGATTACGGTTAAAACTCAAGCTAGGGTTAGGGTTAAGAAAACCTGGATCCGTGCGCATCTCCCGGGGACTGGAATTAGCTTAGGCACGGCAGAAAAGGTTAGTGGGGAACAGAAACACCCACAGGGATGACTTTGGGAATGCTGTCTGAATGCATGGGGATTATACCTGTGTTTCAAGATTAGGGTTGAAACTCAAGGTAGGGTTAGGGTTAAGAAAACCTGGGTCCGTGCGCAACTCCCGGGGCCTGGAATTAGCTTAGGCAGGGCAGAAAAGGTTAGTAGGCAACAGAAACCCCCTCCGGGATGACTTTTTGAATGCTGCCTGGATGCATGGGGATTATACCTGTGTTTCAAGATTACGGTTAAAACTCAAGCTAGGGTTAGGGTTAAGAAAAAAAGTGTCCATGCGCATCTCCCGGGGACTGGAATTAGTTTAGGCAGGGCAGAAAAGGTTAGTGGGCAACAGAAACACCCTCAGGGATGACTTTGGGAATGCTGCTTGAAAGTATGGGGATTATACCTGTGTTTCAAGATTACGGTTAAAACTCAAGCTAGGGTTAGGGTTAAGAAAAAAAGTGTCCATGCGCATCTCCCGGGGACTGGAATTAGCTTAGGCACAGCAGAAAAGGTTAGTGGGGAACAGAAACACCCTCAGGGATGACTTTGGGAATGCTGCCTGAAAGTATGGGGATTATACCTGTGTTTCAAGATTAGGGTTGAAACTCAAGATAGGGTTAGGGTTAAGAAAACCTGGGTCCGTGCGCAACTCCCGGGCCCTGGAATGAGCTTAGGCAGGGCAGAAAATGTTAGTAGGCAACAGGAACACCCTCCGGGATGACTTTTTGAATGCTGTCTGGATGCATGGGGATTATACCTGTGTTTCAAGATGAGGGTTAAAACTCAAGCTAGGGTTAGGGTTAAGAAAACCAGGGTCCTTCCGCATCTCCTGGGGCCTGGAATTAGCTTAGGCAGGGAAGAAAAGGTTAGTGGGCAACAGAAACACCCTCAGGGATGACTTTGGGAATGCTGCCTGAAAGTATGGGGATTATACCTGTGTTTCAAGATTAGGGTTAAAACTCAAGGTAGGGTTCGGGTTAAGAAACCTGGGTCCGTGCGCAACTCCCGGGGCCTGGAATGAGCTTAGGCAGGGCAGAAAAGGTTAGTAGGCAACGGAAACCCCCTCTGGGATGGACTTTGCGAATGTTTTCTGGATGCATGGGGATTATACCTGTGTTTCAAGATTACGGTTAAAACTCAAGCATGGGTTAGGGTTAAGAAAAAAAGTGTCCATGCGCATCTCCCGGGGACTGGAATTAGCTTAGGCACAGCAGAAAAGGTTAGTGGGGAACAGAAACACCCTCAGGGATGACTTTGGGAATGCTGCCTGAAAGTGGGGTGGGAACAATATATGGAATAGACGGATTGTGAAAATGATGTCAATTAGGATAAAGGAAAATTTTTATAAACTAATTTGGAGATGGTATTTAACTCCAGTAAGATTAAATAGAATAGATAATAATTGTTCTGCATTATGTTGGAGAGGATGTCAGGAAAAAGGGACATATGCTCATATGTGGTGGAGTAGTAAAAATGTATTGGTGTTTTGGCGAGAGGTTTTTACAGAAATATCGAAAATTATTGGTACTAATTTAGAGGTCTGTCCAAAATTAGCATTGTTATCAATAACTGAGAAGCTTATTTGTGATCAAAATACGAAGGAGTTAATTGTAAACTTGTTAACTGCGGCCAGGCTAATGATAGCGAGAAATTGGAAAGTACAACATGTTTTCCTAATAACAGACTGGTATAAGGAAGTTTGGGAAGTTTGGGACATAGCCCTAAATGATAAACTACCGGTAACTAGTAGTATCAAATGCAAAAAAGGATTGCTAAAGAAGAATAATTTTATGGAGATATGGAATCAATTACTAGACTATGTATTAATAAAGGGGAAGGGTAACATGCCTTGTCAGGATATGTTATATTTTTGGAATTTAGACTTTATTTGATCAAGAGGATAGAAGTATATTAATTGGTCCCTTGGAGGGTGGGGGGGGAGCACTTTATGATTTATTGTATGTTGATTATGTTATATTTGTGTGATAATTTTGTATTTTGCTAAATATATTTTCTGTGTTATAATTTGTTTTGAAAAATAAATAAAATATTAAAAAAATAAAATAAAACTCAAGCTAGGGTTAGGGTTAAGAAAACCAGGGTCCGTGCGCAACTCCCGGGGCCTGGAATTAGCTTAGCCAGGGAAGAAAAGGTTAGTGGGCAACAGAAACACCCTCCGGGATGACTTTTTGAATGCTGTCTCGATGCATGGGGATTATACCTGTGTTTCAAGAATACGGTTAAAACTCAAGCTAGGGTTAGGGTTAAGAAAAAAAGTGTCCGTGCGCATCTCCCCGGGACTGGAATTAGCTTAGGCAGGGCAGAAAAGGTTAGTGGGCAACAGAAACACCCTACAGGGATGACTTTGGGAATGCTGCCTGAAAGTATGGGGATTATACCTGTGTTTCAAGATTAGGGTTAAAACTCAAACTAGGGTTAGGGTTAAGAAAACCAGGGTCCATGCGCAACTCCCCGGGACTGGAATTAGCTTAGGCAGGGAAGAAAAGGTTAGTGGGCAACAGAAACATCCTCCAGGATGACTTTTTGAATGCTGTCTGGATGCATGGGGATTATACCTGTGTTTCAAGATGACGGGTTAAAACTCAAGCTAGGGTTAGGGTTAAGAAAACCAGGATCCGTGCGCAACTCCCGGGGCCTGGAATTAGCTTAGGCAGGGCAAAAAAGGTTAGTGGGCAACAGAAACACCCTCAGGGATGACTTTGGGAATGCTGCTTGAAAGTATGGGGATTATACCTGTGTTTCAAGATTAGGGTTAAAACTCAAAATAGGGTTAGGGTTAAGAAAACCTGGGTCCGTGCACAACTCCCGGGGCCTGGAATTAGCTTAGGCAGGCCAGAAAAGGTTAGTGGGCAACAGAAACACCCTCCGGGATGACTTTTTGAATGCTGTCTGGATACATGGGGATTATACCTGTGTTTCAAGATTACGGTTAAAACTCAATCTAGGGTTAGGGTTAATAAAAAAGTGTCCATGCACATCTCTCGGGGACTGGAATTAGCTTAGGCAGGGCAAAAAAGGTTAGTGGGCAACAGAAACACCCTCAGGGATGACTTTGGGAATGCTGTCTGAATGCATGGGGATTATACCTGTGTTTCAAGATTAGGGTTGAAACTCAAGGTAGAGTTAGGGTTAAGAAAACCTGGGTCTGTGTGCAACTCCCGGGGCCTGGAATGAGTTTAGGCAGGGCAGAAAAGGTTAGTGGGCCACAGAAACACCCTCCAGGATGACTTCTTGAATGCTGTCTGGATGCATGGGGATTATACCTGTGTTTCAAGATTAGGGTTGAAACTCAAGGTAGAGTTAGGGTTAAGAAAACCTGGGTCTGTGCGCAACTCCCAGGGCCTGGAATTAGTTTAGGCAGGACAGAAAAGGTTAGTGGGCAACAGAAACCCCTTCCGGGATGACTTTGGGAATGCTGTCTAGATGCATGGTGATTATACCTGTGTTTCAAGATTAGGGTTAAAACTCAAGCTACGGTTAGGGTTAAGAAAACCAGGGTCCTTCCGCATCTCCTGGGGCCTCGAATTAGCTTAGGCAGGGCAGAAAAGGTTAGTGGGCAACATGAACACTCTCTGGGAAGACTTTGGGAATGCTGTCTGGATGCATGGGGATTATACCTGTGTTTCAAGTTGAATAAGAATAATTTTAAGGATATATGGAATAAATTACTAGATTATGTATTAATAAAGGGGAAGGGGAGCATGCCTTGTCAGGATATGTTATATTTTTGGAATTTGGAATTCATTTGATCAAGGAGATGGAAGTATATAAATTGGTCCCTTGGAGGGTGTGTGGGGGGGTGCACTTTATGATTTATTATATGTTGTTTATGTTATATTTTTGTGTTATTCTTGTATTTTGTTATATTTTGTCTTGAAAAAGTAAATAACATTTTAAAAAATCAATTTGGAACAGATGGGTCTTCAAAGACTTTTTAAACAGCAGGACTGAAGGAGCCAACATTAATAATAATAATAATAATAATAATAATAATAATAATAATAATAATAATAATAATAATAGTTTTTTATTTCTATACCACCCAATAGCCAAAGCTCTCTGGGTGGTTTACAACAATAAAAAAAATACAATAAAATACAATATAAAATATACACAATAAAAACATTATAAAAAATTAAAACCAAATTTAAAAACTTTACATTCCTTGGGCAGGAATTCCGCAGAGTAGGAGCCACTACTGATACTGGTGTTTCATTGTCCTCCCCCTGTCCCCAAAATCTCACATGTGCTACAACTGGAGGTTTGGAACATTGATTCACCACTCCATAAGTGAGGTGCGGTCTTGCTCCCTTTTCCCAGATGAGAGATCTAAATTATCTGTCCTGCTCAAGTATCTTGTACTGGAACAGGGAGATTCCTTAGGATGTAAACCAAATGTGGTTTTGATTGTATTAACTTGGCCTTACAATGAACTGTAAATTCTGACCATCATGACTGATCCAACTCAGTCCTTGCCAACAAGGGGCCCATGTTGACTTCCACTATGCCCCTCACATTTCTTTGGGATCATGCCAAGGTATTTAAAGGATGATGGTTTCCATGTGAAGGGCCAGTTAAAAGAGCGGGGATAACTGGAACTTCCCCATGTGAGATAGGTTCAGTTTAGACACAGCATGCAGTTTTGGGGCTTGACAGAAAGAGCAGGCTTAATTCCTTGGGTGCCAATCTGGATTCCCTGAAATGCCTGCAATTGCCTGATAGTGCAGGCACATGGTTTCTGTGCAAGACTAAATAATATGGAGGAGGGTGGCATTCCTGTCTAGAGGAGATAAAGAGGTAGAATAGATTTCATTATTAATGATGTGGGAGATGAATTCTCTACAAAGAACACTTCATCCAGTCCAAAAAATTATCCAGGTTGGAGATAGCATGCATCATCTTGATAGCCTGGTAGACAGTGCTAGGGTGGAGTCCGTGGCCGTAGTGCACACCAGCACCAGTTACAGGGGGGCAATGTGGTTGTGAGTTGCTAGGCAGGAGATTGAAAGCCAGGACCTCCAAGGTAGCTTTCATGCACAAGGCCAGCTAGACAAGTGAACCTGAGGAGTCTCAATGTGTGGATGAGATGATAGGGAGTTCAGATTTGTTAGGCAGATGGGAACGTTTTAGGCCAGGCCCATACTGGAGGGATGGGTTCCACTTGAACCAGAATGGAACCATACTGCTGGTGGTTAACATAAAAAAGGTGGCAAAGCACCTTTTAAACTGAACACTGGGGGAAAGCCAACCGGAGCTGGTAACCATCTGGTTCAGGTTAAATCATCCTTAGGGAATCAAGGGAATCAAGGTGAAAATGTTTCTGATTGCCCAAATAGGGGTTGGGAGGAAATAGGCATACCACAGAATATGGGAGCCAGTCAAAGAGGCCTAAAGGCCTTAATGGAAAATGCAGAAGATGCAGTGATCACCACCAACATGATCACCACCACCAACAGTGATCACCACCAACACCAGAAGAGGGCCTTTTCTGTGGTGGCCCCCATACTGTGGAACTCCCTCCCTAGTGACATCTGCCATGCCCCCTCTCTGTTGAGCTTCCGCCACTCACTAAAAACATGGTTATTCAGGCGGGAATATGGGGTGGGTTAAGATTTTAAAAGTTATACTGTTTTAAATGTATTTTATATCATGTATTTTAAATATATTTTATCATGTTGTACATCGCCCAGAGTGGCCGGTTTGCCAGCCAGATGGGCGATTCAGAAATACAATAAATAAATAAATAAATAAACATGGGTGGCTTTAAAAAGGGATTATAGGCCATTGGTCTGACCTAGTATGGCTCTTCTTATGTTCTGAAACATGTGGAAGATTGGGCTGTAACATACATGTGTCCTGAACTTTCCAGCAGCAAGAGATGAGTGCAAAATAATGTTTATCCATGAGATGGTAAGTGAATGTCTGTGTCGTTTAGTTAGTAGTCATGAATATGAATAACTTTAGAAATGAATACAGTAATACCTTGGTTTGAGAGTAGCTTGGTTTGAGAGCATTTTGCAAGACAAGCAAATTTTAAAATATTTATTTAATTTTTTTTTACTTGATATACAAGCGACGTCTTGCAATACAAGTACTGTAGTACGGCTTAAATTAAAAATCTCTGTACAAATTTTTTTGGGGGGATTTCGTTTTGATATAAGAGTGTTTTGGATTACAAGCACGTTTCCGGAACGAATTATGCTCTCAATCCAAGGCATGACTGTACATTGCAAATCTCAGGTAGATGGGCAGAAAACAAGAATAAGAAATTATTCATATGGAACACTGGATGGGATCACCTGAATTCTGCCTGTCCTGACTTGCTAGTCCCTTGCCCGGTGTTGAGCCATAATATAAATACATGGAACGTGCTGTGAAAATGTTTTCTCCACAGCTCCAAGGGATGGATATTGTATTGTATTCCAGCACAATGAATTGTGTCCTGCCCACTTATGTGCAGCCCAAAATTTGACACTTCCCCTCCCTCTCTGCAGAGACTAAGAGAAACCCTGCCACATGCCTATGTTTAGATCCCTGCCAGGAAGCTTGATATGACAGTGTTTAATAAACCCTTTAAGTCATGAACACTTGCATTGAGTCTGAACCCATAGTCAAAGTTCAACAGACCACACAGATATTCTTGTGAATTGTTGCCGGACACCCCAATATTCTGCTGTTTTGACATGGAAAAGGAGGCTTCATTCCTGCTTAGGCAAGCACAGGAGAAGTCTGCCATCCTAAAAGCAAGACCTGGCACTAGAAGAACCATCACCCCTCTGGCATGACCATGGTTTTCCAAAGTTAATACCTTGACCTCTTCCCTTCCTTGCCATCATTGAGCTTTAATAATTAAGCTCAGTTGAGACTTATAAGCAGTGCCCCAATAGCCTGATGGGTAGGAGATTTTGACCCAAAGGAACTTAAGTCTCTCTCGCAAGGGGAATCTTGTGGACCCCCCTTCTCCCTCTCTCTGCTGCTGAAGAGGCACCCCACTACCACCAACTTCATCACACCTCAAAGAACTGCACAGAAATGGAGAAGTAACAAATACATCCCTTACTAAATTCATCACAGCAAGTCCATTAGCTTGCCAGACCCCCCTCCCTCCCCTTCCTTCATTACCCCCACTTTTCTGGAGAATTCAGTCAGCTTTCCCCTGCTTTTTCTATCTCTTTCCCTGACTTGTGTGTATCCAGGGGGAGGCAAGTTGCCTCCCTCCTTGCTCACAAGCGCAGCTGGGTTCATGCTCAGCTCAGTTCCTTCCCCCACCCCACCATTCCTTACATCCATTTCCCTCCTCCTCCTGTTTGCTGCTGGGACTCCCCTGCCCCAATCTTCTACTTGGTTAAACCAAACCATTGTTTTTAATGTGTTTGTGGAGAAAGCCTGACACGAGTATACATGTACACGCACACACCAGTCTCCGTCCTCCAGGGGAGGGGGGCGAGAAGGGGGAGATTGGGTTACAGGGAAGCAGCCAGACAGACCGGCATTCCAGCATTGGAGGATCTCGCTTGTAATCCACAAAACCCAGGAAAGGACCATCAACCTAACAGGGCAGTCTCAAAGAGCTGTAAAGTATCCAATACGTCACCTTCTTCCCGGGCAGGAATAAGCCCACCTGACACAAAGGGGCAGGCAATAGCCCCACCATGACCTAAGGGGCGGGAGAGCAGGAAACACAGAGGTAGAAAACCCCTCTCCCCTCCTGTTGTTGGCTGTTGGGAACCCAGAGTACTTTTGAGTACAACCAGCCTCCAGCAGCGGCTGGAGTAAGCTGTTTCCTTCCCCAGATCGGACAGACCGGAGTTAGGCTGAAACTGACTAGCGTGACGTCTCTGATCTAAGGTAACTGACTAATCCAAATGCGCTAGCCTGGGAGCCTGTCATTGGTAAACTTAAAGGTCACGTCAGGTCTTATTGATGTTGTAGTATTTCCTAGAAAGCTGTTAGTTCCGTTCCATATCCTGTGTAAATAAATAAAAGCCTTATTTGGCTGTTCAAAGGCTAAGTTTCCTTTTGTTTTGTGAGAAAACCTCTTAGGTGGTTTCTTTCGCTTGTACGGGCTGTAACGCTGCACCGGTTAACCCGTTAAGCGCCGAACTCACGCAAAGGATCCAGGTGCTGATCCTTCACAGTGTTTGTCTTAATTATTAGAACCATTAATTTGAATTAATGAAAATTAACCCTATAGAATGCTTATTGCCTCAGTCTAATCTTTTGAGTGTATGTTTTAATTCTTTTTTTATAAATTACTCCTGGGTTAAGCAACCAAATCCCTCAACACCTAACTTGCCAAGCTTTGGGACACTTAGTGCTCGATGTTAAAAGATCCCTTCAAATGTCAAGGTTGCATGTCTGAAGGTGCACACTCAGACAAGCATCTGGGTGAAAAGGGACACTTGATAACAGAAAGTTTCTGTGTCATCTTGCTAGTGGTTGTCAGATGGGTGTCGGTCTGTCCCAAGATGCCTGCTCTCATCTTCTGAGGCCCCATTTCCTATAGGGGCATGTCCTGATGTTGCACCATCCCCCACCCCCATGCTGTGCCCTACAACAAGGCAAATCCAAAATAGCTTTCATTGGACCCAGGGAACACTGTGGGAGTACCTGCATGTAGGTTGAGCGGGACAGAAGAGCAAGAACCCCACCAGAAAGAACCGGAGAGGGCAAGCAATCCCAAGGAGCCGTGGCCTCCTGCCATCCTCTTCCTATTTGTGCTCCTACTCCTTCTTCCTGGCTCTGTGCTCTTATGCTGGGTATTACCCATTGAAACTGGCTCTTCCAGACCTGTAATAACCACAGTCATGACAGATTTTGAAATTAGGGGCACTGCCAAGAAGTTATAGTCTCTTCTCTGAAAGCCCCTTCACTTAATCTCAAATGTTTTGTGGTTGCTATGATCATGCAGTGTACTTTATACATTCTCAAGGGTATTTTTGTTTGTTTCTTAATGTCTGAGGCCAAAATGGAATTAGGAGGGCCAACAATGAGCTGGATTTTTTAGTGCTTTTGTGGGAGGGGGTGTGTGGCAGCGGCGGTGGAGGTCCTTAGGCAAGAGGCTAAGAAGCTGTAGACCTCATCCCTACCAAAAGCATTCCTTTCCCCCATAATGTGATGAACATCGCAGATTATTAGGGACTGGTAGATTATTAGAAGGGCTGCTTCTGTGGGCTGGCATCTTTGCCATCAAAAACCACAAGGGAAGGGCAAATGACCAGAGGAGAAACAGTTCTCGGAAGTGCCTACATTTATTAAGGCCCAATGTGCTTTGGAAAACAAATTTTCCTCCCACAGAGGCATTCTAAAAGCATAAATTAAAATACACAAAATTGTATATAAACATACATTAAAAAATAAATAAAAAACAATGCAATCATTGTATAAAGTGTTAAAAATCTGTATCAAACTATTTTCTTATAAAAACAAGCAACATAAAAATTGCATCACCTATAAGGAGGACTTATATTAACTAGTTAACTTGCATGGACATCCCGCCCCCGCCCCCGCCCCCGCCCCCGCCCCCGCCCCCGCCCCCGCCCCCCCAATTAAGATGGAATGTAGTCTCTCTGCTTTGGCCTCAATGACACATTAGCTTAAAATTCCATCCTCTTGTTACAGCAGAACAAACCCGGGGAATATTGCCTCAGAGAAAAACAGACAATCTTACCTTAAACGTGTGTATGCAGAAAAAGAACTCGATTGATTCCAATTGAACTTACTTCCAAAAAGGAATGATTAGGGGACTGGAAACAAAGCCCTATGAGGAGAGATGGAAAGAACTGGGCATGTTCAGAAGAGAGGGCTGAGGGGAGATATGATAGCAGTCTAGGGATGTCCCAAAATCTCTATCGGGGTGGAAGTGGGGGCCGACTCGCCCCCGCTCACCCCCCCGACCCCCGCGGCACTTACCTTCTCCCCAGCTCAGCACATCTCCCCGGAGAAGAGCCAGGGAGAGGAACTTCCAGGTCCATATTGCTACAGTTTTAGTGTAAATACCATACAGAAAACCACCTTAAAACGGCCACATGGCTGTTTTAAGGTTGTTTTCTATTATATTTATGTAGAAAAAGCAGCTCCGGGGTCCCGTCGCATCAGTTCCTGGAACAGCGCCAAGACCTGTTGCGTCACTTCTGGTTCCCGGTAAAGTCCACTGGGAGCCTCATGTCGCTGTGGGAGGAGTTGAGCGGCGGGGGTGCTTGCCGAGCACAAGGTGAGCACCCCACCAGGCACCCCACCATCACTAGATGGCACTCTTCAAGTACTTGAAAGGTTGTCACAAAGAGGAGGGCCAGGATCTCTTCTCAATCATTCCAGATTGTAGGACACGGAATAATGGGCTCAAGTTACAGGCAGAAAGCCGGATTCTGCCTGGACATCAGCAATATGCCAATGGAACCAACTACCTAGGGAGGTCGTGGGCTTTCCAACACTGGAGGCATTCAAGGTGCAGCTGGACAGTAATCTGTCGGGGATGCTTGCAATGAGCGAGGGGTTGGACTCGATGGCCTTATAGGCCCCTTCCAACTCTACTATTCTATGATTCTACTATAGTGGCCAAATGTGAGCTGGGAAGTGCCCCATTCAGATGTCCTCTCAGCCATAAACTCACCAGTTAGCCTTAAGTAAACAACTACCTCTCAGCCTCACCTTCCTTATCTGAAATATGGACATAGAATTCTAGCCTTAGAGGACTGATGTAAGCATCACTGATAATATGTGTGAACTAGTGCTTTGAATACTCAAGAGTTCTACATATCTTGATGTTAATAGTGCTTAATGGCACAGTCCTATGCAAGTTTAGACAGAAAAAATTAGCTGGCTGCAGCATGGTGGGAGTTGTAGGACTTTTTTTCTAACATTGCACCTTTAATGATTGTTATATGCACGAATGCTGTAATCCTAAATCATGATTAAAACCAAGCAAAGTGGACAAGATCGGAGACAGAACCAGCTTTAGAAAAAGAGGAAATCCGTTCCTAAATTCCAAACATAAGGCATAAGCAGTAACATTCTGTTCAGGAGCACAGGAGAGAGGCTCCAGCTGTTTTCTGGGCTGTGATAAGCGGGCAGGCTCCCAGAGAGCGAGCGAACAGGGAGAGCAAACAGGAGTTTGGCAGTGGAGTAGAACAATAACAACAGCTGCAGTACAACTTGCTGGAGTGCCACAACTACAGCTGCAAGGGAAGGGTGTGGCCTGAGAGCTTAAAAGGAAAGGAGAGGCCTGGGAGCTCATTTTGTTCCTGACTCCCAGCTGAGCAGGAGCACAGGAGAGAGGCTCCAGCTGTTTTCCGGGCTGTGATAAGCGGGCAGGCTCCCAGAGAGCAAGCGAACAGAGCAAGCACACAAGGAGAGCAAACAGGAGTTTGGCAGTGGAGTTCGGCAGGGGAGGTCCCTAAGAAATTTTCTAGAAAGGCGGAAACATAAAGGGAACAGAGAACTATGGAGGGAAAGGAATCTGCAGTGGTGGTGACCTGCAATGTGTGTGCAATGTTTGTTTTCCTGCCGGAGATCAACGTGGCCTACAAGTGCAACAAGTGCAAGCTGGTCACACTGTTAGAAGAAAAGGTCAGAGGACTGGAGCAGTAAGTGTCCACCCTCAGGAGTATAAGAGAAAGGGAAGAGTTCTTCGACAGAGCGATGGATCTACAGCAGCAAAGTGTAGTACAGGAGCCAGAAGGGCAATGGCAGGATGAGGCAGAGTCGGAGACTGCGGAGGCAAGGGAAAATAACATAGGGGGAACTCCCTGGAAAAGGGTGACTGTTAGGAGCAGAAGAACTAGAAGACATTCTGCGCCTGTGGAAGCAGTGGAGCTATGGAATCGCTTCCAGGTATTTGAGGACAAGAGCAGAGGACAGCCTGCAGAGGACGAATTACAGGGCACCCAACGTGACAGCGAGCAAGAGGCTGAAGGTCAGTCAAGTGGAGGCAATCAAACCAAGGCCTACAGCAAGAGAAAGAGAAGAGTACTCGTAGTGGGAGACTCCCTCCTGCAGGGGATCGAAGCCAAAGTATGTCACAAAGACCCATGGACTCGCCAGGTGTGCTGTCTCCCCGGGGCACGGATTAAGGATGTGACAGAGCAGCTGCCGAGGCTCATACAGCCCACCGACACATACCCCTTTCTTCTCATCCACGTGGGTACAAATGATACTGCCAAGCAGAGTTACAAAGAAGTCATGGCAGACTTTGAAGAGTTGGGAAGGGAACTCAAGAACTTTGAGGGCCAGATAGTCTTCTTATCCATCCTTCCAGTACTTGGAAGAGGCATAGAAAGGGAAAGAAAAATACTCCAAGTGAATGACTGGCTACGAAAGTGGTGCCGATGTGAGAGATTTGGATTCTGGGACCACGGGCTACACTTCCTGGAAGATGGGCTGCTGGCAAAGGATGGGTTGCACCTCACAAGGACTGGGAAGAATGTGTTTGGCCACAGCATGAGGAACTTAATCAAGAGGGCTTTAAACTGAATCCAACAGGGGAGGGAGACATAAACTCGGGAGTAACCATGGAAGAAGGTCTCTGTGCCACAATGGAGAGAACAGCTCCAGCGGTGCCCAATGATAGTCTACCACAAAATGTAGGGGAAAAGTCAGACTGTAAAGCACATAGTCTTCGATGTCTCTATACTAATGCCCACAGTATGGGCAACAAACAGGACAAACTTGAACTTTTGATACATGAGGGCAAATACGACTTGATAGGGATAACTGAAACCTGGTGGGATGACTCCCATGGCTGGAATACAGCAATTGAAGGGTATAACTTGTTCAAAAGGAACAGAAGCAACAGAAAGGGAGGTGGAGTTGCGCTGTATGTTAAAGATATGTATCTCTGCACAGAGATACAGGAAGAGGAGCTTGGCAGCCCCATTGAGAGCATCTGGGTTAAAATAAATGGGGCAAAGAATAAAACGAACATGGCGGTTGGAGTCTACTACCGACCACCCAATCAAGGAGAAGACAAGGATGAAATTTTTGAAAAGCAAATTGCCATTGTTTCAAGGAGGCATGATGTGCAAGTAATGGGGGATTTCAATTTCCCTGATATCTGTTGGGAGACAAATTCTGCCAAACATGGCCCCTCCAAGAAATTCCTGAGTTGTGCTGCTGATAACTTCCTCCTGCAGAAAGTGGAGGGAGGAACTAGAGGATTGGCTATCCTTGACCTGATTCTAACCAACAGAGATGAGTTAGTGGATAAAGTGGCAGTTTCGGGAACTCTAGGGGAGTTCCTGATTCCAAGGGGAGCAAAAGCTGAGTGTAGCCAAACACGTACCCTGGATATTAGGAAAGCCAATTTTAACAAACTCAGAACAATGATAAGTAAGGTCCCATGGCAAGCGACTCTAATGAGAAAAGGAGTCCAGGATGGGTGGCAGTTTTTAAAAAAGGAAATTTTAAAGGCACAATTGCAAACAATTCCCACAAGGAAAAAAGGCAGAGGGCAACAGAAGAAGTCAATGTGGCTTCACAATAAACTCAAAGATGACCTGAAAACAAAAAAGAACATGTATAGGAAGTGGAAGGAAGGACAGACTACAAGGGAAGAGTATAGGCAGGTAGCACAGAACTGCAGGAATAGTGTCAGGAAGGCTAAAGCTGAGAATGAGCTAAGGTTAGCCAGGGATGCTAAGAACAACAAGAAAGCTTTCTTCAGATAGATACACAGTAAAAGACAGAGGAAAGAAATGGTGGTTCAACAACGCAATGAGGATGGCAAATTGATAACAGAAGACAAAGAAAAGGCAGAAGTGTTCAATTCCTACTTCAGCTCGGTCTTCTCCCAAAAGAAGGTCTATGACCCCCCTGGCAAACCTGAAGTGCAGACTGAAGGGGCAGGATTGCAGCTTGAGATTGATAGGCAAATGGTCAAGGAGCACCTGATTACTCAGAACGAGTTTAAATCTCCAGGGCGTGACGAGCTGCATCCTAGAGTAATAAAGGAACTGGCAGAACTCTCAGAACCACTGTCTATTATCTTTGAGAAATCATGGAGGGCAGGTGATGTGCCAGATGACTGGAGGAGGGCAAATGTTGTTCCCATCTTCAAAAAGGGCGAGGAGGAGGAACCCGGGAACTATAGGCCAGTCAGTCTGACATCAATCCCTGGGAAAATTTTGGAGCAGATTATAAAAAAAGTCAGTTTGCAAGCACCTTCAAAACAATGCAGTGATTACTAGAAGCCAGCATGGATTTGTCAAGAACAAATCCTGCCAGATTAATCTGATCTCATTTTTTGATCGGGTAACCTCCCTTGTGGACTATGGGAATGCTGTGGACATCACATATCTGGACTTCAGCAAAGCTTTCAACAAAGTGCCTCATGATATCCTGATTAGCAAGCTAGCAAAAAGTGGGCTAGATGGAACAACTATCAGGTGGATCCACAATTGGCTACAGAATCGGACTCAAAGAGTGCTTATCAAGAGGAGGTACAGGGAATGCTTATCAAATTTGCAGATGACACAAAGTTGGGTGGAACAGCTTATACTCTGGAAGACAGAAACAAAATTCAAAGCGACCTCGATAGGCTGGAGCGCTGGGCTGAAAACAACAGAATGAAATTTAATAGGGATAAATGCCAAGTGCTGCACCTAAGGAAAGGAAACCAAATGTACAGTTACAGAATGGGGGACACTTGGCTCAACAATGCTACGAGTGAGAAGGATCTTGGAATTGTGGTGGATCACAAACTGAATATGAGGCCCAGCGATGTGGCTGCAAAGAAGGCAAATGCAATTTTGGGCTGCATTAATAGAAGTATAGCTTCCAAATCGCGGGAAGTGATAATTCTCCTTTACTCAGCACTGGTTCGGCCCCATCTTGAGTACTTAGAATCATAGAAAAGTAGAGTTGGAAGGGGCCTACAAGGCCATCGAGTCCAACCCCCTGCTCAATGCAGGAATCTAGGTCAAAGCATCTCTGACAGATGTCTGTCCAGCTGCACCTTGAATGCCTCCAGAGTGGGAGAGCCCACAACCTCCCTAGGTAGTTGATTCCATTGTCTTATTGCTCTGACAGTCAGGAAATTTTTCCTGATGTTTAGGTGGAATCTAGGTTCCTGTAACTTGAGCCCATTATTCCGTGTCCTGCAAACTGGGATGACCGAGAAGAGATCTTTGCCCTCCTCTGTGTGACATCCCTTCAAATACTGGAAGAGTGCGATCATATCTCCCCTCAGTCTCCTCTTCTGAAGGCTAAACATGCCCAGTTCTTTCAGTCTCTCCTCATAGGGCCTTGTTTCCAGTCCCTTTATCATCCTTGTTGCCCTCCTCTGAACCCTCTCCAGTTTGTCTACGTCCTTCTTAAAGTGAGGTGCCCAGAACTGGACGCAGTACTCAAGATGAGGCCTAACCAGTGCCGAGTAAAGGGGAATTATCACTTCCCGCGATTTGGAAGCTATACTTCTATTAATACAGCCCAAAATTGCATTTGCCTTCTTTGCAGCCACATCGCATTGCTGGCTCATATTCAGTTTGTGATCTACCACAATTCCAAGATCCTTCTCACTTGTAGTATTGTTGAGCCAAGTGTCCCCCATTCTGTAACTCTGCATTTGGTTTCCTCTCCCTAGGTGCAGCACTTGGCATTTATCCCTATTAAATTTCATTCTGTTGTTTTCGGCCCAGCGCTCCAGCCTATCGAGGTCACTTTGAATTTTGTTTCTGTCTTCCAGAGTATTAGCTGTTCCACCCAACTTTGTGTCATCTGCAAATTTGATAAGCATTCCCTGTACCTCCTGATCCAAGTCATTAATAAAAATGTTGAAGAGCACCGGGCCCAGGACCGAGCCCTGTGGTACCCCGCTCGTTACCTCTCCCCAGTTTGAGAAGGAACCATTGATAAGCACTCTTTGAGTCCTATTCTTTAGCCAATTGTGGATCCACCTGATAGTTGTTCCATCTAGCCCACTCTTAGCTAGCTTACTAATCAGGATATCATGAGGCACTTTGTCGAAAGCTTTGCTGAAGTCCAGGGATATGATGTCCACAGCATTCCCATAGTCCACAAGGGAGGTTACCCGATCAAAAAATGAGATCAGATTAGTCTGGCAGGATTTGTTCTTGACAAATCCATGCTGGCTTCTAGTAATCACTGCATTGTTTTCAAGGTGCTTGCAGACTGACTTCTTTATAATCTGCTCAAAAATCTTCCCGGGGATTGATGTCAGACTGACTGGCCTATAGTTCCCAGGTTCCTCCTTCTTGCCCTTTTTGAAGATGGGAACAACATTTGCCCTCCTCCAGTCAGTCTGGCACTTCACCTGTCCTCCATGATTTCTCAAAGATAATAGACAGTGGTTCTGAGAGTTCTTCTGCCAGTTCCTTTATTACTCTAGGATGCAGCTCATCAGGCCCTGGAGATTTAAACTCGTTCAGAGTAATCAGGTGCTCCTTGACCATTTGCCTATCAATCACAAGCTGCAATTCTGCCCCTTCAGTCTGCACTTCAGGTTTGCCAGGGGGGTCATAGACCCTCTTTTGGGAGAAGACCGAGCCGAAGTAGGAATTGAACACTTCTGCCTTTTCTTTGTCTTCTGTTATCAATTTGCCATCCTCATTGCGTAGTTGAACCACCAGTTCTTTCTTCTGTCTTTTACTGTGCATGTATCTGAAGAAAGCTTTTTTGTTGCTTTTAGCATTCCTCGCTAACCTTAGCTCATTCTCAGCTTTAGCCTTCCTGACACTATTCCTGCAGTTCTGTGCTACCTGCCTGTACTCTTCCCCTGTAGCCTGTCCTTCCTTCCACTTCCTATACGTGTCCTTTTTTGTTTTCAGGTCATCTTTGAGTTTATTGTGAAGCCACATTGGCTTCTTCTGTTGCCCTCTGCCTTTTTTCCTTGTGGGAATTGTTTGCAATTGTGCCTTTAAAATTTCCTTTTTTAAAAACTCCCACCCCTCCAGGGCTCCCTTTCTCGTGAGAGTCACTTGCCATGGGATCTTACTAATCATTGTTCTGAGTTTGTTAAAATTGGCTTTCCTAAAATCCAGGGTACGTGTTTGGCTACACTCAGCTTTTGCTTCTGTTAGAATCAAGAACTCAAGTATAACATGGTCACTTTCCCCCAGAGTTCCCGAAACTGCCACTTTATCCACTAACTCGTCTCTGTTGGTTAGAATCAGGTCAAGGATAGCCGATCCTCTAGTTCCTTCCTCCACTTTCTGTAGGAGGAAGTTATCAGCAGCACAGCTCAGGAATTTCTTGGAGGGGCCATGTTTGGCTGAATAAGTCTCCCAACAGATATCAGGGAAATTGAAGTCCCCCATTACTACCTACTACTTCTGGGCACCACACTTTAAGAAGGATGTAGACAAACTGGAGAGGGTTCAGAGGAGGGCAACAAGGAGGATAAAGGACTGGAAACAAGGCCCTATGAGGAGAGACTGAAAGAACTGGGCATGTTTAGCCTTCAGAAGAGGAGACTGAGGGGAGATATGATAGCACTCTTCCAGTACTTGAAGGGATGTCACACAGAGGAGGGCCAGGATCTGTTCTCGATCATCCCAGTTTGCAGGACACGGAATAATGGGCTCAAGTTACAGGAACCTAGATTCCACCTAAACATCAGGAAAAATTTCCTGACTGTCAGAGCAATAAGACAATGGAATCAACTACCTAGGGAGGTGGTGGGCTCTCCCACTCTGGAGGCATTCAAGGTGCAGCTGGACAGCCATCTGTCAGGGATGCTTTGACCTGGATTCCTGCATTGAGCAGGGGGTTGGACTTGATGGCCTTGTAGGCCCCTTCCAACTCTACTTTTCTATGATTCTATGATTCTACCTTGGAAACATCTGACTACTGTTGGGAAAATATTTTGGTTTTGTAAAGTGTAAAAAAAAAGCATTCAATAAAACCAGCAATAAAATAAATGGATACATAATAGATTGGATGCACCATGGCAGTTCTAGTCAAAATGCAGTGGGCAGGATTAGGGCTGACCCCTAAAAGCAGAACGTTTGAACCAAAGTGCAGATGAGCCAGGCCTGGCCCTTAAAAGCAGTTTTCAAACCCCTGGACTCAGCTTTGCAATATATGAAAATGAGCACATGCAGTTTTGAATCAGGCCTTAGTCTTGGAAATTGATTTTCAAAGCCTGGGCCCAATCTTGCAACGTGTTCCAGATTAGAGCAACTCCTCTGAACATACAGAACGTCCTCCCACCCCCCACACATCTGGGATTATGGATCAATTAGGCTTTCGAGGAGAAAAGCGTTGGTGGCAGGCTTCACTTCCACTTGACAGGTGTAACTAAGAATTCCCTGTTTCCTGCCAAACACATATGAAGGAGTCTCCATTAGACTAACACCGTGGTCTCCTCCATGGGTGCTGGGGAAACTAGCATGGGCTTCATCAAGCACAGGCAAAGCAAAACCATGTGAGTAGGTTAGTAGGAGGAGTGGGATTTAGCGATACAGGCATAGGGCGAGTTCACTCTTTGAGCCCATTTCTTATGTTGAGACACTGGTGCCATCTCAATCCGCATGGGTTGGCTAAGTTTTTAACATTTTCAAATGCAAGCTCTTCGAAAATATAAAAATATTTTGCACCTTCACGGTGCTGAGTATGTTGTGTACATCAAGTGGTAACAATGCCAATTAAATCCATTTCAATTCTACTTGTAACACAACAAAATGTGGAAAAGTCAAAGGGGGGTGAATACTTCTGCAAGACACTATATAAGGCGCAAATTAATTGGAGCTCAATCTAGACAAGATGGAGGTGTTATGGGTGGTTCTTTTGCCTCTGATGGTTTGGTCAAACCTGTTCTGGATGGGGTTGCAATTCCTGTGAAGGATCAGATTTGCAGTTTGGGGTGCTCATTTTTCCAACTTTTGTTGCTTAGGACCCAGGTGGCCACAGGGACATGGAATGCCTTCGACTGGTTGATGCACAACTGTGACCCCTTCTGGTCAGAAATAACCATGCCACATTTATCCAGACCCTTGTAACCTACAGGCTAGATTACTGTAATCACTAATGCATTGCATGTGGGGCTGCCCTTGAAGACTGCCTGGAAACTGTAGTCAGGTCAGAATTTAGTGGCTAAATTGCTAACTTGGACTGGGCATTGGGAGAACCTCTCACATATCCTTACGCAGCTGCACTGGCTCTTAGGCTGTCTCCAAGCTCAATTCAAAATGCCACCACTGACCTTTAAAGCCCTTTACCGACAAGAACAGGGTATAGGCAGTCCCCGAGTTAAGAACGTTCAACTTACAGACAACCCATACTTAAGAATGGACTTCTGGGTTCCCTGGCGCCACATTGTTTACATAGAGTACATAGTGTAGTATACTATGTAATTTACGCAAATGCTGATTTTAACGTATAGAATGCTAAGCTGTTCCAACTTACATACAAATTCGACTTAAAAGACATTCTTAAGAACGGAACTCGTTCGTAACCTGGGGACTGCCTGTAACTAGCAACATCACCTGTCTCAGTATCAGCCTGCCTGTTCACCGAGGTCAATTTCAGGGGCTCTTCTAGGGCTGGCCCTAACATTAATCAGCAAGACAAATTATGTGATGGCAGAAACTCCCCGTCATCTCTTATTCCCATCCTCCTGAGCTGCCACCAGTGGAATTTTGTGATCGGGCACCACCTTATCCTTTGCCTCAGGCAGTAAAATGTCTTAGACCAGTCCTGAGCAATTCTTCAGATGCTTCAGCCAACTGAGGTGTGCCAGGTGCTGACCAGGGAAGAGGGCCTTCTCAGTCGTGGTATCCTCTGTGGAATGCTCTCCCCTAGGCATGTTTTGGTAGCATTTTTGGAGTCTTAAAAAATTCATGTAAAACACTGAAATATGATTGATTTTATGCCGCTTTTGTGTGTGATTTATATTTTGATATCTTTTTATAATAATTTTTATTTGAATGCTAAGAGGTAAGTGTATAAATAAATAAAAGAGCAGGGGAGCAAGAGTGATCATGAGAGTAAGAAGGTCTAACCCAGTGTTCTCCAACTTTGGGTCCCCAGATGTGTTTGGCTTACAACTCCCAGCATGCCCCAGCCAGCTACACAGGATGGGGCATGCTGGGAGTTATAGGCCAAAAACATCTGGGGACCCAAGGTTGGAGAACACTGCTCTAACCCAACTGCTAGGATATTATTCACATTGAATAACGGAGTGGGAAACTGGCTATGTAGTCCGCTTCTTAACTCTTCTCTTTGCTTGCATGACTATCTCAGCTGACACACATATGACCACTCCGATGTCACTGAATAACCTGTGCCCTTTCCTGCAGGCACTAAGTGGGGATAATGAAAACAGGGTCCAGAATATCAGTCATGTGAATTTTAGTTTTTCAATTCAAGAAGCATTCAATTTGTGTAAGCCTGGTCCAGGATCTTTAAGGGAGAACTAATTGAGGGAAATGGGATCATAGCAACAAGGGATTTTGCAGGGATGAAGACAGACAGGGATGCTTTTCTTGACCTAAGATATACAGTATATGGTGCTGGCGGCCTTCCCCAACCTGGTGCCCTCCAGCTGTAAAAATGGACTTCAGCCCCCCTCAGCCCCAACCAGCACAGCTAATGTTCATAAATGATGGGAGTTGTAGTACAAAACTTTAGTTTGTGCCCTGTGCCATGAGTAAATATTCTATCTATAAAGGTGGTGTGTGTGTGTATGAAAAAAGAGTCTTAATAGGACTAGCAACCTGAATCTGATCCTTTGGGAAACAAGTAAACACACACTTTCCCCCAAATTACTAGTTTATTAGAAAGTTTATTTTCCTCATTTTTACAGCATGTATATATGTGTGTGTGTGTGTGTGTGTGTGTGCGCGTGTGTGTGTGCGCGTGTGCGTGTGTGTACATATACACTTTTTTGTGACAAAGTTAAATATAGCCTGCTGAAATGAAGTAATAGTGTGTTCTCTTTGTTGTAAGCACTCTTGTGGAAGTCCAGTCTCCTCCTGTGCCCTGCTGGGATGCCGTGTCTTCAATCTGAACCTCAAGAGAATGAAGCACTGAGACATTAATACTGTTACTTGTTGAATACCTATAGCAACTACCAACTGAACCCCTTTGTCAGAGCAGCATTTTCCAGTGCTAGTGTTCTTTCCAACAAAGTGTACGGAAGCTTAGAGCAGTCTAGAGCCTGGGAATTTCAGGGCAGCAGGCAACAGTGGTTATTTGCACAATTTTGGAGTGGAGACCTACAAACGAGCAAATGCCTCTCGGGCTACAATTAGCAGTGCCCCTCTGGTCTGGGCACAGTCAAGTCACAAACAGCCACCACTTTGCAGGAAACTGGCCTCCCCTTGCACCCTCCCTCCCTAAACTGAGATTTTAATATTACCGGTAATTCCCCAAACCCCCATTTTTTCGAGTCCTACCCCAGGGAGTGGCAATAGGGAGGTTTCTTCTCTCTCAAGGTAAACATCACCTAAATTTAAAGGAGCAGTTATTGGTCAGGGCAACCAATAACTAGAAGAGAAGATTCAAAACAAAAATACACTACCCAAAACTTCTCCAAAACATAAGAAGGCACATATTTTAAAATTAGGAGCTTTAACACTCTCTCCCCCTCCCTCCCCTCTCTCTCGCACACACACCCGTAGAAGCTACATTGTTGCAATGATTCAAAACAAGTGGTTTGAATCCCAGGAAAAGTTGCTGGGCTTTGGAATTCTTTCTATGGGACCAACCCTTTTTGGAAAGCAACCTCCTGCTCTGCCAAACCAATTTTCTCAAACTAGTGGCCTGGCTGCTGACTGCAGTATGCAGTGAACACCTCAGCTGCCATACTAGTCCTCTTTTCGACAGAAGTTACAAGAGATGTCATTATACAGGGCAGTTAGTCATTAGCTATTATACAAAAGGGTCCAGATCGCTGCTCCTTGTTTATTCCAAATCTTGCCACATTTTACCCTGTAAAATGAAAAAGCTTTTTTTCCATTTTTTGATACATAAAAATTCTTGAAAAATGAGCTCAAAATATACATGCTTGAAGTCATCTCGCATCCTAGCCACAACAAGAAGCGTTGAACCTTTGACACAAGTTTTCTTTCCAACTACATCAAAATGTATAGATAACCAAAGCCACCTGAACAAGTACCACTCAAAGAACAGGCTGTAAAAAGTGTTATTGCGGTATACTACCAATATGGAACATTTGTCAGAGGAGCTACAAAAAGCAGCATTGACATGTAGAGTTCAGTGCAATTTTTAAAAACTTTTTTTCTTCTCAAAAAGAAATCATAAGTTAATAAGGAACCAAATATTACAGAGGAAGGAGTACAAGTCACAGAGTCATGTTCAAGATGTTCACAGGACTCCAGTACAACATATTGCTTCAAAGACTGACAGGGATCACTCTCTGTTCTCTCAGCAGCCTTTGGAAAGATAGTACTGCCAAGCTTTCTGATGTTGGAAACTGGTCACTGTTTTTTTGTTTGTGATTATCAGCAGGCTGCTGAATGTGGTTCTCAAATGGGAGCAGGGAAGAAAGGGGGGCGGTAACAGAGGGATGGGGCTGAGTGTTGACCATCCCGTGTCTCCTTTGCTCAATTTAAGCTTTAAGGTGGACTCAAATAACTACTTTCACACTTTATATTAAATACAGATACTGAAGGCAAGATAATTTAGGTATTACCCACTTAGGTTTTCAGAGCAGAAGGAAAACAATTTAAAATATAAGCATCAGAAATTACGGGGGGGGGGGGACGCCTGCTAAATAACCTCACATCCATATAGATATGAATAAGCTACCTCGTTGGATGCACAAGCTCCTGAAAATCCTTACAAGCAGGTCTCCAACAACAAAGCTTTCTCCTCTCCCACAAATCTGTTACATTGAGGCTCCCTTTCCCTGCCCAGTCCTTCCCTTCTTTGGCCGTTCTCAGGTCCGGTGTCAGTCATTACCTTTCAGAAAGCAAGAGAGACTGACACGCATAGACAGACATGCTTCTGCCCTCTCTCCCCACAACCCCCAATAGAGGCTGCCTCTTTTTCACTCCTTCATGTGCCATGGCTGGGGGGGTGCTGTAAATCCTGTCCTGAGAAAATGGGGTGCAGAAGGGGGTGGAGGTGTAATGCTGTGGCAGCAGCTGTAGCTGGTCGGGGTGCTAGAAGGGTTGGGTAGAGGGCCGCATGGGGTACAGGATGAAAAGTGAAGGGACCCGGGTGGATGGCAGAGGCAGGGATGATATGGATGGGGTGGCTGGCCAGGAAAGTGGCAGGATGCCCTGGGATGATTGAGTGGGTTAAGTGGGACAACGAGATGGGGGTCAAATGGGGCTGGGGGATATGATGCACTTGAGCAAGAGGCTGGGGGTGAGGGTGTGGGTGGATTCCAATGGCTGCGGCAGCCGCTGCTGCATGATGCTGCAGGATGGCATGCTGCACCGTGGTGATGGAGGTGGCTGCAGCTGCGGCAGGCTGCTGGATGTGAATGGGCTGCAGGGCTGGGGTCGTGGCAGGAGCCAGGGCTGCCGAGGCAGGAAAGGCTTTGACCTGCTTGGCAAGGAGCTGCTGCTGAATGTGCTGCTGGGCTGCCTGCTGGAGCTTGCTGTATTTCTCCATCTCTTCTGGGGTGAAGGTGATAGGCTGGCTCTCCAGCGGTGCAAGGGAGGAGTCCTCAGTGCTCTCTGGCTCCCCACTGACGCTTGGTTCCCCACTCTGTGGTACGTAGTGAGGGAAGTGCTCAACATCTGGCACCAAGGGCACAATCCTGCCCTCTATTGAGACAGGCTGGTTCCCACTGTCTAGAGGCTCTAAAGCTTCGCCTTCACCGGAATCAGGGAGGAAGCTGTGTGGCACAACCAGACTGCCAGTTCCATAATGCTCTGGGAGCACTGGTGGCTCAAGGGGAACAGGAGCCATCTCTGTGGCCACTTCTTCTGGTTTCTGATCGATTGGAAGGTTGTCCTGTGTTCCCATCACCATGGTTTCCTCGACTTGGGGTTGGTTTGCCAGGACTGTCTCCCCACCATCATGGGTTGCTTCATCCAGCTCTGACAGCTCCAGTTCCTCTCCTCTTTCTAAACCAGACTCCTCACACTGCTTGGTGCTTGGTTTTCGGACTGTGGGGAGCTTTCCGATTAATGGAAGAACAGGTTTGTTGCCTAGTGAGGGTGGAAGCTTTGGGCCAAAATAGCCCTGTGGGGGATCCTTCAGCTTTATCCCAACCTTGTGAAGTGCTGCAAGAGAGTCCTCATTGCTGCTGGACTTCTTTTCCACTTTCCTGGATTGAATTTTTTCCAGAAGGAATCTGGCTGTGGCAGAGTTCTTCTCATTATTACAGTTGCTCCCCAAACTAGAGCTGCCACTATTTTGGGATAGACTGCTGGTCCCTGTAACTTCATCTCCTCTTGCTTCCTCCTTTCTTACAGGTCCCTCACCGTGTCTGGCTCTGAAGTACTGAGGGGACTGTGAGCGGTAGATCTTGGACCGGATGAAGTCTCGCCGTCCAGATCTCCTCTCTCCAGGGCTTTCATGGCCCCGGGACCCCTTCCTTGAAAGAGACCTCTGTGAAAGACTTCTTGTGCTCCTGCTCCGCTCCCGGCTATAGCTCCTGCTCCGTTTCCAGCTGTGCCCTGTTCGGCTGCGGCTCCGCCGCTTACTTCGGCTATGGCTACAGCTGCTGCTGCGTGTCCTACCCCGACTTCTTGTCCTTGACCTCCCTCTGACATTGCTTCGACTCCTGCTTCGGCTCCGGGACCTGCTCCTGCTCAGGCTGTAGTCATCTTCTGAAGTGGAGTATTTGCGCCGTTTTGACCTGCGCTTGGAAGTGGCATAGTCTGAGTCATCTTCTGAGTCATGGGAATGCTTGGTATGACTCCGTGACCGGTCACTGTAGTCACTATAGCTGTCTTCTGAGTAGCTTCGCCGCCGGCTGTACCGGCTGTTGTCAGAGGAGGCATATGAACTCGATGAGTATGACCTCTGAGATGACCTTCGAGAGGAATGCCTATGTTCTGACCGGGAGCGACTTTGTGAACAGTCACTGCCAGAATCATAATCATCACTGTACTGTGAAGCTGACTTCTGCCTGAAGTGCTTGTGGCACGAGTCCTCATCACTCTCATAGCCACCACTGCTCTGTCGGCCTCTATGGCTGGGGTGAACTGAAGCTGAGGTGGAAGACCGCCTCTTGGTGGCAGAGGAGGACAGCTGCAAGTCCCCCTTCGGCTTTTTGTTGCTGTGATCTTGGGAAGAGGAGCCACTGTCTTCTTTCTTGCTGCTGCCTTCTTCAGTAGAAAGAGACTTCCGCTGAGAGTCTTGAGTGCACCACTTTCTTTTCTTGGAGTAGCCAGCATCTTCGGTCCCTTGTGTCCGCTCAGCCTCAGCAGGAAAGGAAGACTTGCTCTTTTTGCGCTTGCGTTTCTTCCGTTTCTTGGATTTATCTTCTGCTGGGTCCCCTTCCTTGCTTTTCTCCTCTGCCTCACCTTTGCACCTGCGTTTATGTTTGGTGGACTTCTTGTGCTTCTTCTTCTTCTTGTGTTTGTGGGATTTCCCCATCTTGTCCTTGCGGCCAACAAGACTGCTTTTGCTACCGTCTTCTAGTCCTTCACCCTTGCCAGCAATCACGGGACTGGACTCCTGCTTGTTGCACGCTGGCAGGGACTTGCTTTCTGACATTGTGTTGGAACTGCCAGCTAGAAGGTCCACCTCCTTGCACTTGCTTGCATCACCATCTTCAGCCAACTGTATTTTCTCCTTAGAAAGGCTGGTTGTGGTATTCTGTTTTTCTCCTACTTTTGCTTTAGTGTCTTTGTTACGAGACAGCTTAAAGTCAAAATACAAGGGATTGCAGCTGTATGACACAGAGGGCTCTGCTTTGGTGAAGATCAGCAGTTCTGAAGGCCACTGGAGTGTGGTGCTCTCATCTTTACTCAGTACTGGGAAGAAGGGCCCTGTTAAATGCTTAGGCCCATCTTTACCAATTGGTGCAGGCTGGGAAATCTCTTTACTGATATCTGACTCTGTAGAATCACTTCCCTTGAGTTTTTTGCCATCCTGCTTGTCTGCCTCTTCTGGAGTGTCTTCCATTTTTCTACTTTTGGAGGTGGAACTTGGTTCCTTCTGATGGGCAACAAACTCTGCTACTGCCACCTTCTCACAATTTTTTGCCACTTTGGGTTTGGGGGAGTTGCTCCGCCTCCTTTCACATGCCACTTTCTTGCTGAGTGCTTCTGCTTCTACTTGCTCCGTGGCCTTCATAAACAGCAGGAACTGGAAGTTGGGCTTCACCTTGCAGTGAGCAGGTGGGATGTAGTGATAATACTCTGGTTCTAGTGCCATCAGTCCATCATCTCGCTTCATCTTCTTCAGTTTTGATAGTGTGGTATTTAGACCTGCTCCATCTTTCTCATGTCCTTGCTCCTCTTCATCTCCCTTGCTGTCAGGGCTGTTTGCCCCCTCGGCATCCCCAGTTTTACCCAAAGCTCCAGAATCTGAATGGGCTCTCTCATCGGCTTTGACTTCATCATCAGGAGAACTGGACTCATCCACGTGGTCTTTGAAGACAGAGGCAATCGACTCTAACTTCACAGGGGCCTTTTTTGCAAATGAAAAAGACACACCTATCTTAAGAGGATTAACCCCCAAGCCGACAGCTTGCTGTACCTGGACAGGAATTTGCCCAAGCCCAGTGTTGCTACTGGTTTGTCCACTGGCATAAGTAATACCCTTGTCTGTGGTAAAACTGGTAACTTGCCCAGAAGCTGGTGAGAAGGAGGAGCAACTACTGGAAGCTGCTGAGTCCATGTCATCCTCTCCTCCTTCCTCATCTACAGCCACAGTAGTGGTTCTAAACATTGGCCCACTTCCTGGAGCACTGGGGGATTGTGAAGTGAGGAGAGAGAGAGAGAGAGAGAGAGAGAGAGAGAGAGAGAAAGGATGGTTAGAGCCTCTGGTTATTAACATCTAAATCTGCATTGTTCACCCAAAGACCTCCAACCATGACCACTCAACCTCTCATTATCTTTTGTGAAAGATACTTTGAAAATTAAGTATACATCCAGGGACAAAGTTTTAATTAATGAATAGCTCCACAAACTATGAAATGGGGAATGGTTACCGTGCTCTAACCAGTACAGTAATACCTTGGATTGCAAGTAACTTGGTCTGAGAGCATTTTGCAAGACAAGCAATTTTTAAAAATAAATTCTGACTTGATAAACACGCGATGTCTTGCAATACAAGTGCAGGGATGTAACTGCTTGCCACGAGCAGGCGTAGCAGGTCGAAATTGGCCCCGCTCACGCCCAACAGAGACTCGCTTTGATATAGGAGTGTTTTGGATTACAAGCATGGTTCCGGAACGAATTATGCTTACAATCCAAGGTATTACTTACATCCATTATGAGAGCTGAGTATTTATTAATTTTAAAAAATAGATGTGGAATATTCTAGCCAAGAAAAAAAATCAGGAAAGTGGCTGGGATCCAAGGCTTCAAAAAGTTCTAATGCAAATGTGGACCTTTATGTGAATAGGTCCATTATTCATTTCAGGAGCAGAGCTTTTCCCATACAAATCACCAAACCTGTTGGATTTAATAGAACTATCTCCCGCCTGCAGACATGCCATGCATACCATCCTTCTGAACACTGTTTCTGGTGAGGAAGAGTTAGGGTAAGGGAACTTGGACTGGCAACCAGTGAGCCAGGCATTCCTCTTTTAGGGGCCAAATAATAAACTCTAACCTACAAAGATCCAAACATTATTCAGTCCTTAGTACATGACTAGGACCAAAGGGGTTGTAACTGCATGTTTCACTGTAAGTCAATTTAACTAACTTGCTAGCTGGCACAAGTCTACCTTTCATGGCATTAATAGACCATCACTCACCATTCAGGTTGCTTCCTCTGCTCAGCCAACTCATGCAGACGCCGGAGGGCTTTCTCCTGCTTCCTCTCATCTTTCCGGGATCTTGATGAGACATTGCGAGCAAACTCTCTTTGCTTGAGATCTTTCAACCTCTGCAGCAAAACAGGAGACAGGAAAGGAGAGGGGAATAAGATGCAACCATGAAGGTGTCATCCCCTCCTGCCCCAAATATTACAAAACTGGCCTTCCCGAACCCATTCCATGTCCATCCACTAGACAATTAAGAGGATGCCCCAGAGTTTATTGGTAGGGCACTTTCCATATAAAAAATCCTGGGCATCACCAGTTAATGGATCTTAAATAACAGGGCTAGGAAAGACCTGGGATCCAAGACCCTGGAGACTCATACTGGGTTAGACAGTTCAATGGTCTGACTCAGGGTGCAGAAGAAGCACTGAGGCCCTTCCAAAACAGGACAGTAAGAGGAGACAAATCAAATACCAAATGTAGGAATCTACAAGAACAAGGGGGTGGAGCATTTCCATCTCTCTAGAACTTGAGGCCCTCCAGATGTTGTTAGACTGCAATGGTGACAATCTAGTAGACAATCTAGTATGCTTAAAATTGCAGAGTCAAAAAGAAAACTTTTCAGAGGAAAAATTGACCAAAAACATTAACAGCTGAATTTGTTTACAAATCTGATTTCAAAATTTCAACATCTGAACAAAGATTGGTGGTTGTACTCTTGCTGAAAAAACAACCAAAGTATATTAGTATCTTCAGTGGCATTGCAATTGAATACGTCGGGGTGGGTAACTGCGGGGCCATTTTCCAGGGGCCATTTTCACTGTGGACCATACTCCTACTGCCATTGCCCTGTGGAATTCTGTGGGGTGCTGGTGGTGCCCCCCACCTAACCATTTACCACTCTGTAGTGGTAAATGGGTGATTTTTATTTTATTTGCTGCCACCATGAATTTCAGCAGCACAAGACTTTGAATTTTCACCCCTAGTCCAGAGTAGACTCAGCCCTAGCATTACCCCACTGAAATGAACACCACTTAGAAAGTGATGAGATGATGTAAGGAAGGGGAATTCTCCAAAACTATAAGACATAATTAAGTGTGGTTAAAGTTTCACTGAAATCAAGCGGAGGAGCTACATTCTCACACATGAACAAAGAAAGACAAGAGCTACAGACACTAGTAGGGAAATACCAAGAAATACCAAAAGCTGCACATATATTTATAAATTAAATTGAATGAGGACATCCAACTGAGATGCCTGCAAGCCTCCAAACTTGGAGTCTTACAAGCATCCTAGGCAGAGCAGGAGGAGCAGTGGAGGTGATCTCCTCCTCCCACACTGCATTTTTGCTAGATGACCGTTTTTGGCCGTCTAGCTGTGGGGTGGCTTTGGAGGGGGAGGGAAGGAGACTGCAGAGGACACAGGATACTCTGTAGTTTCCTCCCCTCCCCAACCACTAGACCATCCCTTTTACCCCCTCTCCAAGGTCGGGTTCCCAACCTCAGTGAGGCAGTCAGTGTGGTCCTTTCCATGCCAGCTCCGAGTTGGGGGAGGGGGGTTGGAGCACAGATCCCCAGCTCCGAGGTTGGAGCGCTGTTTCCAACCTTGGATCTGGGAATCTGAAGTATCCTATGGCCCCCCCAGATGATGTCTAGAGGCCATAGGATTACTCACTTAAAAACCAGAATGACAAGGAAGTTCAGACTGGCAAGATATGTGGAAGGATTCTGAAGATTAAGCAATAGAAATAATAGTAATTAATAACCTGTATTGCTTAATAGCAATTAAGCAATAAAACGGGGATTTAGATGGTGATGAGGTAGGTGCCCTAGCCAGCATAGCGAATGGTGAGGAATGATGCAAGTTGTAGGCCAAAACATCTTGAGGTCCACATGTTGCACCTAGATTCCTAGGTGTAGATTCCTAGGTGTAGTGTAACTACACCTAGAAACCTAGATTCCACCTAAACATCAGAAAAAAATTCCTGACTGTTAGAGCAATAAGACAATGGAACCAACTACCTAGGGAGGTGGTGGGCTCTCCCACTCTGGAGGCATTCAAGGTGCAGCTGGACAGCCATCTGTCGGGGATGCTTTGACCTGGATTCCTGCATTGAGCAGGGGGTTGGACTCGATGGCCCTATAGGCCACTTCCAACTCTACTTTTCTATGATTCTATGTTCCCCACCCCTAACTTAAAACAAGATTGAGGGTTTTGTATTTTGCATCAGATAATGCCTGTGGAGGTGCACACAATGTATACAGCCCAGAGGGTAAAATATAGGTGGATTTTTATGTGGCCAAGTCACATCTCACACTATCATGCTAGGTTAGGTTGAGGAATGACTACACAGCTCTAAAATCTAGAAAATCAGCCCCTCTCTAAGCATCCTAAGGTACTTAGAAAGCACTTGTGAAACTAGTTTGGTTTTATATATGAACACTGAATGACACACTAGGCTATGTATCTGTGAACCACTCTTGTAACATATATGGACATTTTCAATGGAAGGGCAGTATGAACATGTCTCAAATAAATGAATAAATAAAATGTGAATGGAAAAAAAAGGTCCCAAGTGAGAAAACAAAATCATGTAGATTTACTGCTCCCTGGTATTATAGCGAGAGAACTCACAGGTGGGTCAAATTCTGTTCACTCCTACTTTATTTGGCCCATTTTAAGAACATACACACATATACCTGGGTAAGTCAAATCTTCATAAGAATGAACAAGAACAGCAGTAGCGTGGGAAGACAGCACCAAAATTTGAAGATCATTGCAGCAGTAAGGCTCTTTCTTGTAATAAGCCCCCAAAGCATGACAAGAGTTTATTATTTATTAATTTATTTATTTAATGCATCGCCCATCTGGCCAGACATCCGGCCACTCTGAGCGATGTACAGTCCAATAAAATACAAGGGGGGGGGGGGAACACACACACACACACACACAGTATAAAACACAATTAAAAACAGTACCAAACTTAAAAATTCGAACCCACCCCATATTCCTGCCTGAAAAGCCACATTTTTAATGCCCGGCAAAAGCTAATCAAGGAAGGGGCATGGCGGAGGTCACTGGGGAGAGAGTTCCATAAATTGGGGGCTGCCACAGAAAAGGCCCTCCTCCTAGTCCCCACCAGCCTGGTTTCTCTGGCTGATGGGACAGGGAGAAGGCCGTCCATGGCAGATCTTGTTGAGCGGCCTACTTGATGTTGCTGGAGGTGCTCCTTGAGATAAACTGGACCGGAGCCGTACAGGGTTTTAAAGGTCAATACCAACACCTTGAATTTGGCTCGGCAAACAACTGGTAGCCAGTGCAACTCTTTGAGCACTGGAGTGATGTGATCACACTGGCGGCAGCCTTTAACAAGGCGAGCTGCTGCATTCTGTACCAGCTGCAACTTCCGAACCGTCTTCCAGGGTAACCCCACGTAGAGCGCATTACAGTAGTCTAGGCGAGAGGAGACCAAGGCATGAGCCACTGATGGGAGCAGATGATGATGATGATGATGATGATTTATTCAATTTATATCCTGCCTATATACTATTACTCTAGGCAGCATACAAAATAACAATCAATTAAACAGATAAGTATACAATAAAAACATCTGTTAAACGTAAAAACAGTATAAAATTCCATTAAAATTCCATAAAAACAGTATAAAAATTCCATTAAAATTCCATAAAACAATAACATTCCATAGTAATATGACAGAATGTTATAAAAGGAAGGCCTGCTGAAATAACAAAGTCTTCAGTGCCTGCTTAAAGACATTCAAAGAAGTCAGCAGCCGTATTTCAAGTGGCAGGCCATTCCACAATTGAGGGGCAGCAAAAGAGAAGGACCTCCGACGAGTAGCTGCCAGTCTCACATTAGGCAGCTGTAGCAGATAGCCCTCCGAAGACCTTAAGTGGCGGGGTAGATAGGGGAGGAGGCACTCCCTAAGGTACCTTGGGCCTAGACCATGTAGGGCTTTAAAGGTAAGAACCAGCACTTTATACTTTGCCAGGAAGCAAATTGGCAGCCAGTGTAAAGATCTTAAGATCGGTGTTATATGGTCTCCACGGTGTGTCCCGGAGACCAACCTGGCCGCCATACTTTGTACTAGTTGAAGCTTCTGAACCAAGTATAGAGGCAGCCCCAAGTAAAGCGCATCATTAGAGGTTACCAGCGCGTGCACCACCGTTACTAAGTCCACGTATTCCAGGAATGGGCATAGCTGGCTAATCAGCTGAAGCTGGTAACAGGCACTTCTCACCGTCGCCTCCACCTGAGATGCTAGGAGTAGGGTCGGGTCAAGAAGTACCCCCAAGCTACGAACTTGTTCCTTCAAGGGGAGTGCTACCCCATCTAGAACTGGTTGACAAACCTCAATTCCTGTAGGACCTTTCACGATTAGGAAGGTAGGGGCACAACTGCCGCATCAGATGAAGCTGATACAGCGCCGCCCGGCACACAGGTGACACCTGAGCCTCCATGGACAGCTGGGAGTCTAGAATGACTCCCAAGCTGCGGACCTGGTCCTTCAGGGGTATGAACTGAATTGAATATTTTATTTACGGTCTACCAACCACACCAATACGTAAAATAATACAAACAAGATACACCAGCTCTTAATTATACACTCAAATAAAAACTTAGAAAATAAAAACAGAATCAGACAAGCATAGAAGGTCTAGTCACAATAGCAATATCCAAAATTTTTGCAACTTTCTTGGTAATTGAGCTATTTGAGCCGTCAAGCAGAGTGGACAAAAGAAATTCTGAGGATCGTCCAGGGAAAGTCTGGGTGATTGGATATATTATATTTTCTCTAGCCCCTCGATAAAAGCTGCAGTTAAAAAGGACATGTGCAACAGTTTCCACCTCCTCATTATTGCAGGGGCAACACCTGTTTTCCATTGGGATTTTATTGAATCTACCATCCAAAAGTTTGCCTCGGTCTTGTCGGGGTTCAGTTTCAGCATGTTCCTTCCCATCCAGCCACCCACTGCCTCCAGGCACTTGGACAGGGTTTCAACAGCCAGCCTTCATGAGGACTTGAAGGAGAGGTAGAGCTGTGTGTCATCCGCATATTGATGACAGCGCACCCCAAACCTCCTGATGATAGCTCCCAGCGGCTTTAGGTAGATGTTAAATAACATCGGGGAGAGGATGGAACCCTGCGGCATCCCACAAGTGAGCGGCCGAGGGTCTGAAGCCTCCTCCCCAAGAACTACCCTCTGGTACCTTCCAGAGAGGAAGGACTGGAACCACTTCAATACAGTGCCTCCCATGCCCAACCCCTCCAGGCGGTCCAGGAGGATACCATGGTCAACGGTATCAAAAGCCGCTGAGAGATCGAGGAGGAATAGAAAAGAGCATTCGCCTCTATCCAAAGCCCTCCTATCATCCACCAAGGTGACCAAGGCCGTTTCCGTCCCATGTCCAGGCCTGAAGCCCGACTGGCATGGATCTAAATGATCGGCTTCATCCAAATGTGCCTTCAACTGAGCCCCCACCTCTCACTCAATCAGCTTGCCAGGAAATGGCAAATTGGAGACTGGGCGAAAGTTGTTCAAATCTTGGGGATCTAAGGAGGGCTTCTTTAGAAGCAGTCTTATTACTGCCTCCTTAAGGGCTGATGGCATCACTCCCTCCTTGAGGGAGGCATTCACTACCGCCCTGATCTCCCCACCCATTTTTTGCCTGCATCTCATAACAAGCCAGGACGGACAAGGATCAAGCAAGCAGGTGGTCAGCTTAACAGAAGAAAGCACCTTGTCCACTTCACCAGAAGGAAGAAGCTGGAACTGATTCCACAAAACCAGACTGCCACTGGCCTCCTCTCGTTCACCCACTATGTCCACGATGCACGGAATCCCACTCCTAATCTGATCGATTTTATCTGCAAAGTGCTTTGCTAAAGCCTCACAGAAGGCTTTAGACTGTTCCATCGGATCCGGAGCAACTGGACTGACCAGGCTCCGGACCACTTGGAACAGCCTCCTGGGGCAGCACTCCGCAGACGCGATGGAGGCAGCATAGAAATTCTTCTTTGCTGCATTCACCGCCACCTGGTAGGCTGAAGATGCAGATCTGACCTGTGTCCGATCGTCTTCAGAGTGGGATTTACGCCATTGGCGCTCCAGCCTTCTCACCTCCCGCTTCAGAGCTCGCAGTGATGGAGTAAACCAAGGTGTTGTGTGAGCTCTGTTCAGGTGAAGAGGGTGCTTCGGGGCCACTCGATCTAATGCCCTGGTGATTGCAGCATTCCAGTCATCCACCAGGGTCTCGACCGAGCTACCATTTGCATGCTCCAGTTCCCCAAGCATGTTCAGGAATCCATCCGGATCCATAAGACGCCTGGGGCGGACCATCCTAATAAGTCCTTCACCCCTGTGGAGGGCTTATGGCACAAAAAAATCCAGCCCTACCAGAAAGTGATCTGACCATGACAAGGGGGTGGTGGAAATACCCCCGATTTCCAGATCATTTCCTCCCTCTCCGGAAATGAAAACCAAGTCCAGCGCACGACCGGCTACATGGGTAGGTCCAGTTGATACAGGATTCAGCTCCCAGAAAGCCATGGTCTCCATGAAGTCTCGAGGTGCCCCCATGATGGCAGCCTCCAAATGTATGTTGAAGTCCCCCAGCACCAATAGCCTGGGGGACCACACACACACATCAGAGACCACCTCTAGCGGGGTGGATGGTACACGAGCAGAATCCCCAGACTGCCCTTTGGACCCAACCTCCAGTACATGCACTCGATAAACTTGGTCTCCCGGAGAGGGAGTCTGGTAAGGACCAAGGACTCCCGGTAGATAACAGCCACTCCCCCTCCCCCTCCTCCAGTTCTCGGTTGCTGGGCATACATAAACCCAGGCGGACACAAGGCCCGAAGAGTTGGAACAGCGGCCCTGTCCAGCCATGTTTCCGTAATACATGCCAGGTCCGCACCCTCATCCAGGATTAAGTCACGGATTAAAGATTTTTTTGGATAACAGACCTGGCATTACACAACAGCAAACGCAAGGCAGAGGAAGGAGACACATATCCCCCAGTTATCCCTTGGCTCTGAGCAGGCCCAGAACAAGGGATAGATATTAAGCATCTATCCCTTGTTCCCCTTACTCAGCGTGGCCTGCCCCAAGCGCTCTGCCAGAGCCTGCCGCTCAACACTGGTATACTTTGCCCCCCAGAACTCCCCCCACTATCTCCATTAGATAAGCACTTGTCACCTTGCTTCCGCCGATCAGGCAGGAACCCACCCCCACACCTCCCTTGCCCTAACCATCAGGGGGAAGGGCCCCCACCCTCGTGCCACCCCTGAAGTGGCTCCCCCAAAGGGGCGACCCCCCTTTGGCATTGTTCCCTTTGGAGACATTGCCACAGGGGCAACGCCACCCCACTCCGGGCCGGCAGATGAAGGCCTGCGGAGTGTCAGGCAAGCCAGGTGGCAGGTGCTACCAATCAGGCAGGCCGGGGGGGTGTTGCCCTCCTCCTGACGGCAGCAGAGCCCCAATCCAGCCAGCAAACAGTGTCAGCCAAGGCAAGCAGGTAGACCAGATGGTAAGGCGGCTGGCGGGATGGTAGAGGCTGGCTGGAAGGTAGAGAGGCTGGTGGGATGGTACAGGCAGCTCAGGTCTCCTCCCTGTCAGGCGTCAGTTGGAACTGGGCCCCACTCCGGGCCGGTAGATTAAGGCCTGCGGAGTGTCAGGCAAGCCAGGTGGCAGGTGCTACCAATCAGGCAGGACGGGGTGTGTGTGTTGCCCTCCTATTAAAGTTCTGCTATTAAAGAAAATTATAGCCCACTTTAAATGATGGGCAATGTGGATGCTTTTTGTTTAGTACTTCGAAAAGCTGTGGGGATGAAGAGTGCTACAAGTTGTGCTGATCTGTAGAGGTTTGGCATGAACGGTGATAGGAGTATAGGGCTGCACTTGTCCAACTCGATGACAGAAGAAGACAGGCGGAGGGGCTTGCTTTGTCTTTCAAGTTGGCAGGCTTAGAATATGTTAAGCTACAAAATTAGCTCACTTGGCATGATGCACTTTTTATGCAAATAAGACCTGGATATAGTTAGCAGGGCTGTGCATATTCTCATCTAAAAACCCTACACTTTGCACCAAAGCAACTCGAATCCTGCATCAAGAAAAGTTCCAGCAACCAGTTCTCATCATGCTCTACTAGCAGGGCAGTGAAATCTTGCCGCTTGATCCCCGGAGCTCCCGCTCAGACACCACTGCTGCCACCACCACCCTGCTTTGGAGTCTTTCACGCCTCTCTCAATTTAAGGTCTCTGGATGCTGAATTTTTCTGCTAACATCAATTTCTGCACTCACATGATACAATCAGAGAATATAAACAGTTTTACACTTTCTTATTCTAAAGATCAGAACTCCTAAATCTACAAATCTCCCTGTGATATGACTGGCCAACACACTCAAACATGGCTTGCTTCAATTTTCATCCTTTCACCTCAAGAATGGAGTGGAAGGATCACTCTAAAGTACATTTACAACAGGGGTGAACAACTGCAGGTGGTTTGGGGGCCATTTTCATCCACCCCTGATTTATAACAATATGGAAGTCAAGAAAAAAGAGTTTTGGATTAATTATTCCAAACAAAGAAGGTCTAATCTTTTGCATATACCCTTCCTGGACAAAATCACTTTAAAATGACAGGAGTATCTATATGCCTAAGAACTTATATTTGCACTCCAGTTTAATCTTGAATTACATGTTTTATTTACATTCACTAATATGGATTAGTATCACCACAAGTCATAAACATAAGGGGAAAACATGGGGGGGAAATGTACTATTTAAACACCTATGATAGTCATAACATGTTACAGGATGCCATGCTTACAACCGCTCCCAACTCTGGCAAGTGTGTCATCCCTAGGTCATTGAGAGGAGTACCGTATATACTCGACTTTAAGTCTAGTTTTTCAGCACATTTTTTGTGCTGAAAAATGCCCCCTAGACTTATACGTGGGTCAGCGCCCCCCAGGACCCCCGCCGCCACCGCAAGGGACCGCCAGGCACCCCCTCCACCCCCAGGACCCCTGCCGCCACCCCCAGACACCCCCCGTCACCGTACCTGCTCCCGCCACGGAAGCCCCACTTCGGAAGGGGAGGGCGCGAGCGATCCTCTTCCCGCCCGAACCTGCGTTTGGCAGGGAGGGAGGAGGAGGAAGAGCGCCGAGGAGAAGCCCGCACGCCGGAGCAGCGAACGCGTCGGATTCGCGGAGCGCAGTGGAGAGGGCGCGTGGTGGACCGGCGGCTCCGTCTGCGCGGCGCCGAGGCGAGCGATCCGGCCAAAGCCGAGCGATCCAGGGGGGCGCCTGAAGTTTCCGTCCTTCCTCCCTTCCTCCCTTCCGCTCAAGCAGCGCCCGGGCAAGCGGGGACGGCGTTAGATCCAGGGAAAGCAAACGCCGCCCCCCGCCGGAAGAAAAATAGAGAGAGAGGCGGGGGGGAAGGAAACTTCAGGCGCCCCCCTGGATCGCTCGCCTTTGGCCGGATTGCTCGCCTCGGCGCCGCGCAGACGGAGCCGCCGGTCCACCACGCGCCCTCTCCGCTGCGCTCCGCGAATCCGACGCGTTCGCTGCTCCGGCGTGCGGGCTTCTCCTCGGCGCTCTTCCTCCTCCTCCCTCCCTGCCAAACGCAGGTTCGGGCGGGAAGAGGATCGCTCGCGCCCTCCCCTTCCGAAGTGGGGCTTCTGCGGCGGGAGCAGGTACGGTGACGGGGGGTGTCTGGGGGTAGCGTGGGGGTGTCTGGGGGGGCTGCGGCGCGGCGCGGCTTCGACGGGGGAGGGGCTTCGGCGGCGGCGGGTGCAGGTACGGGGGTGGGGGTGGGGTGTCTGGGGGTGGCGGCAGGGGTCCTGGGGGTGGAGGGCTGGGGTGGCGTGGGGGTGGCATGAGGGTGTCTGGGGGGCTTCGGCGCGGCGCGGCTTCGGCGGGGGAGGGGCTTCGGCAGCGGCGGGTGCAGGTACGGGGGTGTGGGTGGGGTGTCTGGGGTAGCGTGGGGGTGTTTGGGGGTGGTGTGGGGGTGTCTGGGGGTGGCGGCGGGAGTCTCCCCTCGTACATTTCCCACCCTAGACTTATACTGGGGGCAATAAGTTTTCCCAGTTTTGGGGGGTGAAATTAGGGGCCTCGACTTATGTTAGGGCCGACTTAAAGTCGAGTATATACGGGTAATTAAGGGTGCAATCCTATGTCCCTCTGACCTTGTCTGGAATGGGCATAGAAGGTGCTGCGACCTTGGAAATCTCTTCCGAGGTTGCAGCACCTTGGAATGCCAGCCCCACCCCAACTTGTAGTCAGTGTGGTTCTTTCCACACCGGCTGGGAAACAAACACAGAAGATCGTCTTCAGTTCCCCCGTTGGGGGGGGGGGGCGTTGCTGGGGGAGGGGGGGGCGTTGCTGGGGGAGGGGAGGGGCGGAGTGAGGCACCGCCAGATTCCAAGGAACCCAGGTGGTGTCTCAGCCTCTCCTCCTCACGAGGAAAAACGTCTAGATGTCTGAAATCAGCTGTCTAGATGTTTATGAGGGCAAGGGGAGCGCAGCAGATATCCTATCCGCCATGCTCCTTCTGCCCTCAAAAGGATGCCCACAAGGTGATTGAGTGGTGGGGGCTCAGTTGAAGGCAAATTTGGATGAAGACGATTATTTAGATTCATGCCAGTCGGGCTTCAGGCCTGGACATGGGATGGAAATGGCCTTGGTCGCCTTGGTGGATGATATGAGGAGGGCTTTGGATAGGGGGCGAATGCTCTTTTCTAGTCCTCTTCGATCTCTCAGCGGCTTTTGATACTGTTGACCACGGTATCCTCCTCGACTGCCTGGAGGGGTTGGGCACAGGGATGGGGACTCGGACTCGAGGACTCGACTCGTGAGTCGGACTGAGTCCCCCCTCTGACTCGACTCGGACTCGAGTCCCAATATTTTTAATGGGACTCGAGACTCGACTCGGGACTCGAGGCCAAGGACTCTTCAACATCCCTGGGCTGTGCCAGAAGGAGTGGAGAGGAGCGCGATCACCGGTGAGGAGCGCATGGAAGCGAGGCGTGCCGCTGCTTGGCCACTATGGACAGCTATCAGGAGCGCAGCCCCAACAATGTGTTGAGATTTATTTTGATTAATGTGTTGTTGTGGGGGGTTAGGGTCAGACATTTTGGTTTTGGCTGCCTCTGCCTGCCTGTTTGGGGTTCCCTGCCTCCTCTGCCTGCCTGGTCTCTTCTTAACCAGTTCAACAGTTTGAATTGTCCAAGACAAAGGCCTCTGCCTGCCTGCTTTGGGGTTCCCTGCCTCCTCTGCCTGCCTGGTTATTTTGGGTTTGTCTGCCTGGTCTGTTCTTGCCAAAATCAGTTGCAGAGTTTTGAAATAAAAAGGCACACTTGTGCCTAGAATTTATTTAAGCCACACATCTGAAGCAGCCTTATTTTGTTGGGGGAAAACCCCATTGATTTTAATAGGGACTCGTGGAGTCAGTTTTGGGAGTGACTCGGGACTCGGGAGTCACCATTTTGGACCAAGGACTCGGACTCGGACTCGAGACTCGAGTCCAAAGACTCGTGACTCGACTCGTGACTCGAGCCCAAGGACTCTTCAACATCCCTGGTTGGGCATGGGAGGCACTGTATTGCAGTGGTTCCAGTCCTTCCTCTCTGGAAGGTACCAGAGGGTAGTTCTTGGGGAGGAGGCTTCGGACCCTCGGCTGCTCACTTGTGGGGTGCCGCAGGGTTCCATCCTCTCCCTGATGCTACCCTGTCCAAGTGCCTGGAGTCAGTGGGTGGCTGGATGGGAAGGAACATGCAGAGGCTGAACCCCGACAAGACTGAGGTACTTCTGGTGGGAGACAAGGGAAGGTTAGGGGATGTTGAGCTGGTGCTGAATGGGGTACATCTACCCCTGAAGGACCAGGTCCACAGCTTGGGAGTCATTCTAGACTCCCAGCTGTCCATGGAGGCTCAAGTGTCAGCTGTGAGCCGGGCGGCGCTGTATCAGCTCCATCTGATACGGCAGTTGCGCCCCTACCTTATTTATTTATTACATTTATACCCCACCTTTTTTCCTGCAAGGAACTCAAGCGGCTTACATAATCCTCCTCCTCCTCTCCATTTGATCCTCACAACAGCCCTGTGAGGTAGGTTAGGCTGAGAGGCAGTGACTGGCCCAGTCACCCAGTGAGTTTCATGCCGAGCGGGGACTAGAACCTGGATCTCTCGAGTCCCAGTCCAACACTCTAACCACTACGCCACACTGGCTCTCACCTTTCTAATCATTTGCTCCCATCAGTGGTCACATCACTCCAGTGCTCAAAGAATTGCACTGGCTACCAGTTGTTTGCCGAGCCAAATTCAAGGTGTTGGCATTGACCTTTAAAACCCTGTATGGCTCCGGTTCAGTTTATCTCAAGGAGCACCTCCAGCAACATCAAGTAGGGCGCTCAACAAGATCTGCCATGGACGGTCTTCCCCCTGTCCCATCAGCCAGAGAAACCATGCTGGTGGGGACTAGGAGGAGGGCCTTTTCTGTGGCAGCCCCCAATTTATGGAACTCTCTCCCCAGTGACCTCTGCCATGCCCCTTCCTTGATTAGCTTCCACCGTGCATTAAAAACGTGGCTTTTCAGGCGGGAATATGGGGTGGGTTAGGATTTTTAAGTTTTGTACTGTTCTTTTTATACTCTGTGTGTGTGTGTGTGTGTGTGTGTGTGTGTTCCCCCTCCCCCCCCCCTGTATTTTATTGGATTGTACATCGCTCAGAGTGGCTGGATATCTGGCCAGATGGACGATTCATAAATATAATAAATAAATAAATAAATAAATAAGATGTGGAGCAGAACGACAGGTGACAGCCAGACGGTGACAGAAGTAAAACTCGCCACCTGTTGTAGTCACCTCCTTTGTGGGAGCCCCGGTACCGCTGCTGGAAAGATGAACGCTGCAGTGCCTGGGGCTGCTGGTTACGAGGCTGACGTATCTCTGAAAGGCTGTGAAGACTGGAAAGGTTGTGCTGGGTATGGCGTTCTTCCCCATCGTCTTTGTCTATAGGGCCTCGTCTGTGACTGATGTGATAGACCCATTTTCTTGGCATTAGCCAATGCCTTCTGAACTGCGTCCATCAAATCGCCAGTGGACGCATGGCACAGTCCCTCGCCATCGAAGGGCAGATCTTCTATTTGCGCCTTTGAATCCATGGATAAATTCATGGACCGTAGCCAGGCATGCCTGCGTAACGCTACCGAGGCAATCATGGAACAAGCATGGCTGTCCGCTTGATGTCTCGCTGTGTTAATTTGAAGCGCAGCCATGCTCGTTGCCTCCTTTTGAAAAACTTGCGCCAGCTCTCGTTTTTCATCGGGCAAATAGTCACATAGGTCACCGATCTTATCTGTCAGGAACATCTGGTAGCGTACCATGATGGCCTGGTAGTTTGCGATTTTTAGTCCCATGGAGCTGGAGGAATAGACTCTCCAGCCGTAGGAGTCTAACTTCTTGCCCTCTCTGTCAGACGGGGTCAAGTGCTGTCATCCTCCATGAGACTGAGAGCACTTCACGATTATAGAGTTTGCAGTCGGGTGCGAGAAAAGAAATTTTGCATCCTCTTCCCACACCCTGTACATGGACTCCAGTTTCTTTGCAGTTGGATGCGCCAATGCTGGGGTTTTCCATGTCTCCTGCACCATGTCCGATAAAGTTGGTAGGGAAGGTACCAGTGTCTTTGATGTCTGAGTGTTCTGAAGAATACAAAAAATGGGATCTTTGGTTTTTGGTTCTTCGGTTTTTGTCTCTATGCCCAGTGCCGATGTCATTCTAGAAATGTGTTCGGCAAAGGACCCCATGTCCTCAGATGGGGAGGTGGATGCTTTGGACTTGACCTGAGCATCTGGTGAAACGGAATGCGTCGATTCCGATATTATAGATTCGGAATCGGTTGAATAATCCATCTCTGAGGACGATTTGGTTTCTGCACGCTCTACTGTCGTAGTGGCAGTTTGTGTTGCTGGTAGCTTGGTTGTTGAGCGTTCTGCAAGAGGTGTAGGCTCAGTCTCTGCTGGTGCGAGCCAAGGTGGAGAAGAGCGATGGTTATAGGTTGGCGATCTAGATCGACGTCGTGGAGAAGGAATTGGTCATTCCCGGCGCTAAGGTGATGGTGTCGATAATAGTATCTGGCACAACTGGTGGATCGGTGTCGAGGGTCCTCATAGGTGTAGCTGGAATAGTAGGACCTCGAGGTGGAGGCCATTGAATATACTGAGCTCTCTCAAAAGACCGAAGATCGAGACCGACAGTGTCATCTGACATAGCGGCTTGCATTTGTAGGGCTACGCAGCGGTGATAAGGTTTCTCGACGTCGTGAAGGTTCTCAAGACTGAGTACGGGATCGAAAGCGCGATCGATCTTGTGCTGGTTGTTGCGGCAAATGACGAGAGACAGATAGGTGGAGAATCCACAATCTCGCCATCAAAGACGGATTGGACCGTCAGTCTCATAGCTTGAGGCCGAGATTCTGTCGAGTCCTGGATTGCATCCACAGATGGGGCCAATTCCTGCACCAATGGAGACAGAGATTTGGCAGTATCTGTCTTTGGGCTAGATGGTCCTGTCGATGCGGCGGCACTAGCAGAGGCCTCTGTAGTGACCAGCCGGTCTGCAGCTGGAGCTTTAGCCATGGAGTCACAGAATCATAGAAAAGTAGAGCTGGAAGGGTCCTACAAGGCCATCGAGTCCAACCCCCTGCTCAATGCAGGAATCCAGGTCAAAGCATCCCTGACAGATGGCTGTCCAGCTGCACCTTGAATGCCTCCAGATTGGGAGAGCCCACCACCTCCCTAGGTAGTTGATTCCATTGTCTTATTGCTCTGACAGTCAGGAATTTTTTCCTGATGTTTAGGTGGAATCTAGGTTCCTGTAATTTGAGCCCATTATTCCATGTCCTGCAAACTGGGATGATCGAGAAGAGATCCTGGCCCTCCTCTGTGTGACATCCCTTCAAGTACTGGAAGAGTGCAATCATATCTCCCCTCAGTCTCTTCTGAAGGCTAAACATGCCCAGTTCTTTCAGTCTCTCCTCATAGGGCCTTGTTTCCAGTCCCTTTATCATCCTTGTTGCCTTCCTCTGAACCCTCTCCAGTTTGTCTACGTCCTTCTTAAAGTGTGGTGCCCAGAACTGGACGCAGTACTCAAGATGAGGCCTAACCAGTGCCGAGTAAAGGGGAATTATCACTTCCCGCGATTTGGAAACTATACTTCTATTAATGCAGCCCAAAATTGCATTTGCCTTCTTTGCAGCCACATCGCATTGCTGGCTCATATTCAGTTTGTGATCTACCACAATTCCAAGATCCTTCTCACTTGTGGTATTGTTGAGCCAAGTGTCCCCCATTCTGTAACTCTGCATTTGGTTTCCTCTCCCTAGGTGCAGCACTTGGCATTTATCCCTATTAAATTCCATTCTGTTGCTTTCGGCCCAGCGCTCCAGCCTATCGAGGTAATTTTGAATTTTGTTTCTGTCTTCCAGAGTATTAGCTGTTCCCCCCCCAACTTTGTGTCATCTGCAAATTTGATAAGCATTCCATGCACCTCCTCATCCAAGTCATTAATAAAAATGTTGAAGAGCACTGGGCCCAGGACTGAGCCCTGTGGTACCCCGCTCGTTACCTCTCCCCAGTTTGAGAAGGAACCATTGATAAGCACTCTTTGAGTCCGATTCTGTAGCCAATTGTGGATCCACCTGATAGTTGTTTCATCTAGCCCACTTTTAGCTAGCTTTCTAATCAGGATATCATGAGGAACTTTGTCGAAAGCTTTGCTGAAGTCCAGATATATTATGTCCATGGCATTCCCACAGTCCACAAGGGAGGTTACCCGATCAAAAAATGAGATCAGATTAGTCTGGCAGTGTCCTTCTCCTGACTTTCTTTAGGCTTTTCTTCTTTTTCTTTTTTAGCTGCTCCTTTGTTTTCTTGGCCTTCTTTGCTAGCTTTTTTGCTAGATAGGCCTCTCTTGTCAGAGTGCAGGATGGCTTCAATCCCGAAGCGGGACGAGATCCTCCAGGCCTTTCCTCCGGAGTTGGGGAACTCGCAGACAGGGATTTCTCCCACATGAGGACCCTCAACTTCATAGCCCGATGTTTTCTTGCCTGTTTTGTGAAGGCTTGACAATGTGGGCAAGTCTCCATGATATGTGCTTGTCCCAAGCATAGCAAGCACAAGGAATGGCCGTCCACTGGTGGGATTTTAGTCCCACAGCAGACACATTTACGGAAAGGGGCCTTAGGAGGCACAGCGGAAAGTGAAAGAGAAAGCAAAGGCCAGAGAAGAATGGGGGGGAGAATGGAGATAGTAAGGATTTTTTTGTTTAGTTTTTTTTTTTCCAGAACAGAATCTAGACAATAGATAAAGAGAAATTATAGAGAAAACTGTGGAGAATTAACAAGTAGAAGTCTAACAAACGCTCAGCAAAGATCAAGAGAGAGAGAGATTTCAGAAAAACGAACCACTCGCAATGGCGGTTGAAGAGGAACTGAGGGAAAGGGCGGGAGCCGTGCTAAGAAGCACGTGCGATGGGGGAGGGGCTCCCGCCCAATTCTCCTCAACTTTTATAGTATTCCGAAATGGCCTCCGCACAGGCACAGAGCCCATGTGTGTGATGCACAGAGACTACGAAGAAGAGCAATAAAATGCCTTGAAGCACCTTTCATTCTTAAGCAGTGAAAAACATTCAACAAGATTCAACAACAATCAAACAACAATCAAATATTCAACAACAATCAAAACTTCAACAAACATTCAACAACAATCACTGACTCTCAGCCTAACCTACCTCACAGGGTTGTTGTGAGGATAAAATGGAGGAGGAGGAGGATTATGTAAGCCGCCTTGGGTTCCTTGCAGGAAAAAAGGCGGGGTACAAATGTAATAAATAAATAAATAAAACAAGATGTACATCTCTGGAAATCTGGCAGACAAATCCCAAATGAACACATGTGAAACATTTTCTGCATTTTAAAGAACAGGTTAACACCAGCATACACAACTATCATGTCCTGCATGACTGTTTACGCCTTTGCTCTTTACTGCTAAGTCTGAAGAGTTCCACTACAACTCTAAGTACTTCCAGCAATTAACATATTAATTTGCCAACAGATATGAATTTGCTCCATTTTATTTTCATTCTGACAGCAATTCCTACTGAACCAAGGGGCATCAAGATGTCATTGTTGCTGTGGGTGGGGTTGGGGTGGAAGGAGACAAAGGTAAAGCAGACTGAAGGAAATTAAAAAGCACTGTATTGAGAAAGCTACCGTACATCACCTCATAAGCACACAAGATGATCAAGACACACAAGACAACAGGTTGCCCTTTTACCTGTTTGTGGGCATGGTCATAGGAATTTATATGGTTGTCAAACTCTTGATGCTTCTGGTATTGCTTATCACAGAGCTCACAGTAAAAATTGGCTCTAAGGTCTTCAAGGGCCTTGGCAATCGCCTTTTCTTTGTCCACATAATCCTGCAACAGCAAAAGGAGTCAAGTCTGTTAAACCTTCTTAAGAAACCAGGAAAGGCTTTCATTAAACATTTAATATTTTACTGATAACAACCTGTGTAGCTGCTACTTTTTAGCCCTACTGGTGAGACTATGTGAGTTTTAAACACTGTTCAAAAATTACGTAGTACCAGCTAGCACCAAGTACTAATAAGTACCAATTACTTGGTACTTATAATCTATATTAGATGGTCAAGACACAAAGCTGAGTGGGAGGAGGAAGATACCAGGGATTGATAAATTAGCCGGTGAGGCTAGGATGCAGGAGAAACAGGTGCCAATGGAGAAGAAAACAGGGTATGGCTAGACAAGGAGAAGAAAACAGGGTATGGCTAGACAAGTGGGGACTGAGGAGGGATTCAAATGGCAACAAAGTATAGAAAATTGTTCCGAAGGACAGCACATGCAGACCAGGAATGGGTTGACTTCAGTCTGGGCTCTCACTCACTCCTTTCCCACCCCCTAGAATCCCTGCAGTGATGTGTTGTAAGTTTACCAAGCAAGAATACATAATCAAGATCTCTTAACAATTAATGAAATAACTAACTTATGTTAAATGAACCTGAGTGTGCACTCTTGCTTATGATCACCATAAGTAACTAGGTGGACCTCAAACTGATCCTGCTAATCCAGTATTCTCTGCAAGAATCCCAGCCATCAGCAAGCACTAGGTACTTCAGACAGTCGCTAGTGGTCCACTGGTGGGTCACAGTCTCTCTCCTGCCCATTCCTGGTTTATACAGTCCATAGTTTATACTTAGATCAAATGAGTCCACATGAAGATGTTTTAGGTAAGGGGAGACCACCATATTGTACAAAATTCCCAATGATCCCTCAACTATCCATACCAGGAGTTAATTTGGGTACCTTGTACTTCTGCCTCAGTTCTTCGGTGTCTTCCTTCTCCACTTCCAAGACCCTCCTCCGTTCTGTGGCGTCTTCAGCATAATCAAGCTGATCAACCGAACCAGATAGAAATTAGTTGGCCAAATACATGGGCATTGCCCAACTAGCCAAGAAAAAATTGTACAGAGTAAACACTGTGAAGAACTTGACCAGTCCTCGCTGCCCCTGCCCTGGGCCCAACAGGTCTGCCCCTGGTCAAGGTACTGGATTTGACACTGAACCAATAGAGAAAACTGCTCACACCATTCAGGGTTAAAACAAAAGAAATTTATTTAGGATTAAAAGGGAAAAGGTAAAATAAGAGGTGGGAAGAAGGGAAGGGAGAAAACAAATGCAAAGTTACTTTGATACACACAACAGAGCTGCCAAAACAACAAAACTACTTTACCCACAGATACCCAGGCTAGTCCACTCCGCCAGGGGGTCGATCTCCACAGGGCCCTGCCTAAGCAGCCCCCTCCACCTTTTGCATCACCGGCCAGAAGAAAAGACACAGAGGCCCAGAATGGATGTTCCTATATCCCCCCCCCCCGCGCAGACCAGGGCCTGATTACCTCTAGCCAATCCGGGGCACTCTGGCCATGCTCAATTACCTCATTGCCCGAGATCTTTCCTAATAGGTTTCAGCTGTAAATCTCGCCTGCCCTCTTGATGAGCCTCAGCTGTAAATTCTTCTTACACTCTGGGACCAACGGCCTTGAGGGCAAGGCACGGTAACTCTCTGAGATAAGGGAAAGAGCCATCTGGCCCAGGGAGTATGGAACAATATTTCTACAATCTACCCACTATTTACACTGGCTTTTCCACAGAAAGAACAGGCCTCCCAGCTTTTCCTTCACAAACACACCTTTGATTTCTCTCAAATATTGGCTCAACTCACCTCCAAATTGGTAACTGAATGCAAAATAATTTACTAAGCTGGGGGACCCCCAATGTCATGTAAGGGATTTTGTTTCAAGGAAATTAGAGGCATGAACCCAGTGTTAAGATTTCAGGAGGACCAAAGAAGAGGAGATTTCCCCCCACATATTGCAGATCTGAATCTCTAAAAAAGCAAGCAGTGTGCAAAGTTAATGCCCATCCTCAACATTGTTGTGATATGTATCACATTCACAAGCTGGAGCACATTGTTGACAACATGGAAGGAACAGGATGGCGGTAAACAAGTTTGTTGTGTCTTTCTAGAATCTCGTGCTCTCGCAGGGGTTACTAGAGTGTATGGGAAACAATATGAGCCTGTCACATGGTTTATGCTTTCTGGAGACGTACTGACTTGTTTTTCTGTCTGGAGCCATTTTAGAGAGGAGCAGGACTGTTCTCTCTCTTCACTCTTTTCTTCTGACTTTTGCTTGCTGGACTTATGCAACCATGTAACGTCTTTGCTGAGGTGGAGTAAAGCCAACCTTGCTCCACTGGAATAAATGCTTGCTATGCATTGTACTCTGCACATGGACTGTAACTAGGAATGTATACTCTGTAGAATATTACTTGCTAAAGTAAATAAACAGGTAGAATAAACCTGTGGAGTTACAGAGTTATTTCCTTGCTACATGGAATCTACAAACCGGGGGAGCTGGCAGCTGGAGTCAGATTACAGGAGCTGGCTGGCTGTTTGCAACCGAAACGCTGCACGCTGCGCAGAGAGGGAGAGAAAGATCTGAACTTCTGTGTGTGGATTTATGGGCATCTACACACGGGAACAGGATTTTTTAATCTCCCATCTCGCACACACAGGGATCTGCTGTCACTCACGCGCCATCAAACATGTGAATATATGAAACTTCCTTACTGGCAGAGGGTCTCAAAGGTCTCATGTAGAGGCCTTTCCTAATCCTATTACCCAATATCTTTTTTTACCATGAGGGAGTGAACCTGGAAGATTCTGCATGCAAAGCATGTGTTCTACCATTGCACTGTGGTCCTTCCATAGCAGCTGGTAATAAGAATACTGCTTCTGAACACTGCAGATCCCACTTGGACAGAACAATCCTAACCCCAACTGAAGGTCACTGAGGGGTTAGGATGGGGAGGAAAGGCCACTCTGCCAGTGGAGAGGAGGAGGCAGCCTGTCAAGACCAAAAGCCCCCAGGCACACTCAGAGAAAGCTCTGCGGGTAGCAGATCACCAGCAATGGTAGGCAATGAAACGGGCTGATTGAAGATGGCCTTAAATCCACTAGATCCAAAGCCCCGTTGCTTCCTCCGGATTGGACCCCTCACTAACGCTAGCTTGCATAGGAAATTTCCTTCCTACTAGTTTCAATGGGAGGCATTTCTAAAAAAAAATTCTCCCAGAAACCAAAATGACACCCCCCACCCACCCGCCTCCTGCCTTGGCTGCAGGGCTTTGGAAGTAGTGGAACATCCAGCATGATACATCCCCACTCAGGATTGCTCTATTAGTTATTACAGCTAATCACCACATCTAACAGAAATTAATTCCATAAATTATATTAAATCATTTTATTACATTTCATAACAGCCCAAGAGCTGAAGCACTCTGGGCAGTTCACAACAATTAAAACCATAAAATAAAAACATACAACAGAAACTGAAAGACTAAAATGCCTGGGAAAATAGGAAGGTCTTCACCTGGCGCCAGAAAGAGCACAACGTATGTGCCAGGCGAGCCTCTCTGGGAAGCTCATTCCACAACCGGGGTGCCACAATGGAAAAGGCCCTCTTCTTAGCAGCCATGCACATAACTTCCTTTGGTAGGGGCTCCCAGAGGAGGACCGCTGAGGGCAATCTCAGGGTCCGGGCAGGTATATGTGGGAGGAGATGATCCTTCAGGTAAACCTGGCCCCAAGCTGTTTGTTTATTTATATATTTATTATATTTATGTCCCGCCTTTTTTCCTGCAAGGAACCCAAGGCAGCTTACATAATCCTCATCCTCCTCTCTATTTTATCCCCACAACAACCCTGTGAGGTAGGTTAGGCTGAGAGATTGAGTGGCAGCCAGTGCTGATAGAAAAGTACTGGCATAATATGATCATGTTGGCCAGTCCCTGTTAACAATCTCACTGCCCTATTTTGGACAAGTTGAAGTTTCTGGACTTAAGTTAATTAAGAATTGCAAAGAGATATGGTTCCTTTTGTATTTCCTAAATCCACCAGCCATTCCATTAGATGACTCAGAGCTGGTAATTTGAGATAACAATTCTGCTCTCTCCAAACAGCTCATGATTTTATAAGCCACTCATGTCCCCCTTAGTAGTCTTCACTGTATACTAAAAATCTTCAGCATTGTAGGTCTTTACAATGCTGAAGGATCGTCTCCTCCCATATATATCTGCCCGGACCCTAAGATTGTCCTCCTGGCTTCTCCAGGAGCCCCTGCCAATTTGTTAATTGAAGCCCTAATGTACATACACACCTACAACTTTCTTGCAAAAATAATAGTATTAATAATTAAGAAGGGGAAAGACTGTGCTCCTAATGTCAATCCATACAAGATCTTCAAAAAGGCAACTTTCCCCGAGGGGCTACACATGTACGGAGGCACTGTATTCTTATTGGGTAAAGAATATTTAAAGCCGTAATATACACACATGCACAAATGTTTAACCTTGCCAGGCACAAAGCATAAATCATAGGACTTCAATTTCCCTGATATCTGTTGGGAGACAAATTCTGCCAAACATGGCCCCTCCAAGAAATTCCTGACTTGTGCTGCTGATAACTTCCTCCTACAGAAAGTAGAGGAAGGAACTAGAGGATCGGCTATCCTTGACATGATTCTACCCAACAGAGATGACTTACTGGATAAAGTGGCAGTCTCGGGAACTCTGGGGGAAAGTGACCATGTTATACTTGAGTTCTTGATTCTAAAGGAAGCAAAAGCTGAGTGTAGCCAACAGGAACGGTGCAGGGCTGTTTGGCGCCCTAGGCCAAATTATATTTAGCGCCCCCCTTCTCGTGCCGTGGGGGGGGCTCCGGAGCAAAGCAGCCCTGCTCTGCAACCCCCCCGCGCGCCGCCGCCACCGCCACCACCTACCTTCCCCCCTCCCATGCTGGCTGCTGCTGCCGCCGCCACCGCCGCCGCCTCCGACGCCACGGGACCCCCGCGCTTTTTTTTTTTTTTGCCGGGGAAACCAGGGCAACAGGGCTGTTTAAGCCCTGTTGCCCTGGTTCCTCCCGTCAAAACAACGCCGGCGGGGCTCCGGGACCGGAAGCGACGCGAAGGTAGGTAGGTGGCTGGCAGGCGCGTGAGCGGGGGGGAGGTGCAGCGGGGGGGCGCGGCGGAGGCGGCAGGTGCGGGCAGGAGCGCGCCGGCGGAGAGGAAGGAGTGCAGCGTTCGCTCCCTCTTCCGCCACGCGCCCTAGGCAGCCGCCTGGGTCTGCCTAGCGGTAGCGCCGGCCCTGGTAGCCAAACACATACCCTGGATTTTGGGTACGTTTTAATAAACTCAGAAGAAAGATAAGTAAAGTCCCATGGCAAGTGACTCTAAGGAGAAAAGGAGCGCAGGATGGGTGGGAGTTTTTAAAAAAGGAAATTCTAAAGGCACAATTGCAAACAATTCCCACAAGGAAAAAAGGCAGAGGGCAACAGAAGAAGCCAGTGTGGCTTCACAAAAAACTCAAAGAAGACTTGAAAACAAAAAAAGGACACATATAGGATGTGGAAGGAAGGCCAGGCTACAAGTGAAGAATACAGGCAGGTAGCACAGAACTGCAGGAATAATGTCAGGAAGGCTAAAGCTGAGAATGAGCTGAGGCTAGCGAGGGATGCTAAAAACAACAAAAAAGCTTTCTTCAGATACATGCATAGTAAAAGACAGAGGAAAGAAATGGTGGTTCAACTACACAATGAGGATGGCAAATTGAAAACGGAAGACAAAGAAAAGGCAGAAGTGTTCAATTCTTACTTTGGCTCAGTCTTCTCCGAAAACAGAGTTTATGTCCACCCTGGCAAACCTGAAGTGCAGACTGAAAGGGCAGGATTGCAGCTTGAGATTGATGGGCAAATGGTCAAGGAGCACCTGATTACTCTGAACGAGTTTAAATCTCCAGGGCCTGACAAGCTGCATCCTAGAGTAATAAAGGAACTAGCAGAAGAACTCTCAGAACCACTGTCTATTATCTTTGAGAAATCATAGAGGACAGGTGAAGTGCCAGATGACTGGAGGAGGGCAAATGTTGTTCCTATCTTCAAAAGGGCAAGGAAGAGGAACCTGGGAACTATAGATGAGTCAGTCTGACATCAAAAAAGTCAGTCTGCAAGCACCTTGAAAACAATGCAGCGATTACTAGAAGCCAGCATGGATTTGTTAAAAACAAATCCTGCCAGACTAATCTGATCTCATTTTTTGATCGGGTAACCTCCCTTGTGGACTATGGGAATGCCGTGGACATCATATATCTGGACTTCAGCAAAGCTTTCGACAAAGTGCCTCATGATATCCTGATTAACAAGCTAGCTAAAAGTGGGCTAGATGGAACAACTAGGTGGATCCACAATTGGCTACAGAATCGGACTCAAATAGTTAAATGGTTCCTTCTCAAACTGGGGAGAGGTAACGAGCGGGGTACCACAGGGCTCGGTCCTGGGCCCAGTGCTCTTCAACATTTTTATTAACGACTTGGATGAGGAGGTGCAGGGAATGCTTATCAAATTTGCAGATGACACAAAGTTGGGTGGAATAGCTAATACTCTGGAAGACAGAAACAAAATTCAAAGTGATCTTGATAGGCTGGAGCACTGGGCCGAAAACAACCGAATGGAATTTAATAGGGATAAATGTCCAAGTGCTGCACGTAGGGAAAGGAAACCAAATACAGAGTTACAGAATGGGGGACACTTGGCTCAACAATACCACAAGTGAGAAGGATCTTGGAATTGTGGTAGATCACAAACTGAATATGAGCCAGCAATGCGATGTGGCTGCAAAGAAGGCAAATGCTATTTTGGGCGGCATTAATAGAAGTATAGCTTCCAAATAGCGGGAAGTGATAATTCCCCTTTACTCGGCACTGGTTAGGCCTCATCTTGAGTACTGCGTCCAGTTCTGGGCACCACACTTTAAGAAGGACGTAGACAAACTGGAGAGGGTTCAGAGGAGGTCAACAAGGAGGATAAAGGGACTGGAAACAAGGCCCTATGAGGAGAGACTGAAAGAACTGGGCATGTTTAGCCTTCAGAAGAGGACACTGAGGGGAGATATGATCGCACTCTTCCAGTACTTGAAGGGTTGTCACACAGAGGAGGGCCAGGATCTCTTCTCGATCATCATCCCAGTTTGGAGGACACGGAATAATGTGCTCAAGTTACAGGAACCCTAGATTCCACCTAGACATCAGGAAAAAAATTCCTGACTGTCAGAGCAACAATGGAATCAACTACCGAGGAAGGTGGTGGGCTCTCCCACTCTGGAGGCATTCAAGGTGCGGCTGGACGGCCATCTGTCAGGGATGCTTTGACCTGGATTCCTGCACTGAGCAGGGGGTTGGACTCGATGGCCTTGTAGGGCCCCTTCCTACTTTTCTATGATTCTATGAAAATTCAAAGCGATCTCGAGAGGCTGGAGCGCTGGGCCAAAAACAACAGAATGAAATTTAATAGGGATAGATGCCAAGTGCTGCACCTAGGGAAAGGAAACCAAATGCAGAGTTACAGAATGGGGGACACTTGGCTCAACAATACTACAAGTGAGAAGGATCTTGGAATTGTGTTGTAGATCACAAACTGAATATGAGCCAGCAATCCAATGTGGCTGCAAAGAAGGCAAATGCTATTTGGGACTGCATTACTAGAAGTATAGCTTCCAAATCACGGGAAGTGATAATTCCTTTACTCAGCACTGGTTAGGCCTCATCTTGAGTACTGCGTCCAGTTCTGGGCACCACACTTTAAGACGGATGTAGACAAACTGGAGAGGGTTCAGAGGAGGAGAACAAAGATGATAAAGGGACTGGAAACAAGGCCCTATGAGGAGAGACTGAAAGAACTGGGCATGTTTAGCCTTCAGAAGAGGAGACTGAGCAGAGATATGATCGCACTCTTCCAGTACTTGAAGGGTTGTCACAAAGAGGGCCAGGATCTCTTCTCGATCATCCCAGTTTGCAGGACACAGAATAATGGGCTCAAGTTACAGGAACCCAGATTCCACCTAAACATCAGGAAAAATTTCCTGACTGTTAGAGCAATAAGACAATGGAACCAACGACCTAGGGAGGTGGTGGGCTCTCCCACTCTGGAGGCATTAAAGGTGCAGCTGGACAGCCATCTGTCAGGGATGCTTTGACTTGGATTCCTGCATTGACCAGGGGGTTGGACTCGATGGCCTTGTAGGCCCCTTCCAACTCTACTATTCTATGATTCAAAGGATCTACTTACCTCCATTTCCATCCGCCCCATGCCCATGACATCATACTTGACCACAATAGGGATGGGATCCGTCCTACCTGCAAGGCAAGCAGACCAGTCAGGTGTGTGTGTATGTGGAATGATCAGTTTCTGCTGAGTCGCTTTGTACACATTGGATTTGGGTTGGTTAGAGATCTTGCCTTTGGAGTGCAGAGACCAGAAAGCTACAGAGAACCAAACACAAGCCATTCTCACAGCTTACAACCACAAGCAGGCACATCCTGGGTGCCAGGACTTGCCCTGGTTTTATCACTTGCTGCCTGTAGCTCTCAGCCCAGATATTTGAGCAACTTAATACTGAAATCAAACACCCTCACCTTAGAAGATAAAATAATTTGGGGGATGGGGAATATATAGTCTCTCAGATAATAAGAGACTGATTCAAGGTGGTAAACAGAATACTAGGCATTCTTGAACTATCTTGGTTGAAGATCAGAAATATTGCACTTATTAAAAATGCAAACATGAATGCCCAAGCAAGATCCAGTTTGCCTGCTACTATTTCAGAACACTATTTCAGAATTCTTCCCTCTGCAAGATTAGGCAATAAGACTCTGCCAGCCCTAAAATCAGCCTCCTGGATTCTGCCACTCTGGCAGTCCTACCCTTTGCTTGTAAGCTGTGAAAAGGACTAGTTGCGAAGAAAACTGACTTTGAAACTAATCAAACTATGCTGAAGATTCCATATGTATTTTTAATTCACTCATAACCAGCCAAACAAAGCAAAATGGGGCAGACGAGCACTTTGACTATCACAGCCTTTGGGGAGGTGTTTATTTTTACATCACAACATGCGCTGTGAGTTGTGATGTAAGGCCACTGGAAAAAAGGAGTTACTTACCTTATCCGGTGAATACCTTGAGTGAAAAAACAGAATGTTTATTTCCCTTATTATCGGCCTTCGTGGGATTGGTGCCAACAATATTTTTCTGTTTGTTATACACACAAATGCACATATATTATACCCTTGGGCCAAAAGATGTCCAAGCCTGAATTGCACCAAAATAAGGGGGGCTGGATTGTTAAAATCAGTCCATGTGGCACAAGAGGTATTGCTTTAGAGAACTCATGTCTCAAAAAGTTAACTATCAACACCTTTCAACTTTTGAGAGCCAGTGTGGTCCAGCTGACTGTATTGCACTTGGAGACCTGGCTTAATGTCTCACCTTTGTCAAAGGACTCAAATGGCCTCGTCTCTGCTCCTTATCTATGAAATGGGAATTGTGACCTTCCTCACAAGATTATTGTGAGGGTTTTAAAAAGTCTTGGAAGAACTCTTTGCACTTGAAGTGCCAACAAAATGGAGACAAACCATTCCCAGACTCTCACAGGCATATATTTAACTTGGGAATAATTTTCAATATAGTTTCAAATCAAACAAATATCTTATATAGCACCGGTTTTGTTTTTTTAAAGGTATTTAGAATGTGGTAACTTGGGCTGAGAGGTTCAAATGCAGAAACACTGACCCAATAGCATTTTGTTTTTCTAATGCAACTTTTATACGGGTATATATACACATTTTCAGTAACAGAGGAGGGGATTTTATGCCCAATGGTATAAGAAGCAGTGACTGCAGTTTTGAGCAAAAGGACCAGATTCATAATTATTAAAAATAATATATCCCCCCCCAAAAAATGTTTTATTTGGTTTCTTCAGAAGTTGTGATTGTTATGTCCAAGTTTGTGATAATGGTAGACTCTTTCACAATAGGAAGAACACATCAGTACTTTTGCTTTCTAAGGCAGTCAAAGTTTTCAGTTAGCTATAAAATTGCCATAGCAACTGCTTACACCCACCACATGTTGGGGGAAGGGAAGAGGAGGGAAATCAAGTTTGGACAATATTAGAAATTTGAAGTGATTCTCCACAATTTTTTAGCAGCTCTAACACAAACATCCCTTCTGAGCATTAAACCCTCAATGAACAAGGATCAGACACAGAAAAGTGCATGAAGAAATGGAAAGGAAAAAAGGGAAATGAACAGACCAAGCAGAAAAGATGAAGGCTACAACAGAGAAAGTAAGCCTAACATATTTGGTGCTCTGATGACAAAAAAAGAAGTAAATTCAGTCTGAAAATTAAAAATTACCACTAAGTTTACCATCACCACAACAAGTCCTGGATCATTATGCTGTAAAAAAGAAACATCATTTGTTAGGCAGAAAACCGTCTGGGGTAGAAAACAGGCCCTATGCAGTAGGCAGACTTGGGGGAGGAGGAGGAATGAACATGGCACCCTAAGACTTCCGCCCACCCCACCCATCTTCTGGAAATAGTGAACAGGTAGTAACCCTGGTTCGTTTTCATATGTGTTTTGAGCATATGACAATGAAAAGCTATTGCCTAGTCTTTAAAGATGGCATCTGCACATTAAGAAGAAAATTTGAGGGGGTGGATGGGTTGTTAGTTGGGATTGAGCTGCAGTGTTGCAAATGCACCAAGAAAGAAGGAACAATGTCTCTAATGCAGCATTTCCCAAACTTCTGATAGCAGAACCTCCCACTTCCAACTGCAGGTGAGGAGCACAAATGAAATGACAAATGACACAAAAATAAAGATTCCTACACAGAAGAAACTAGCAGGTCAGTGAGAAGATTATGCTAGAACTCTTTCCCCTGACATGCTAGCTTTCTATGGGCGGGACATTTTTTGTATATGGAGAGAAGCATTTTTTGTGTATGGTGAGAAGTCATATGAGCCACCCACAGCACAATTGGTACAGCATCAAGACAAGTTTATACCTCAGTGAGAACTCAGCTTAAGGGCCAAATGAGATGTAGAAGATTCAGTCTTCTGATGTTCCTCATTGTGTTGTTGTTAGTTTTGGGTTTTGTTTCTTTTAATGCAGCCATGGGATAGAGTGCTGAATCATAGGAATATGGCACTGGACATCCCTCCCTGCCCCCATGCCAATGTTCTAATCTATTGTATATTTTCCCAAGCAAGGCAAAAACCAACCGGGTGGACGGGTGTCTATTTATATCAGGAAAACAGCTAATGGGGAAAGGGTTACATGACTGCTCCAATGCAGATCTTGCATTGGAGCAGTCATGTAACACTTCCCCCATTAGCTGTTTTTTTTTATATAAATAGACATTAGCTATATTTTTGCTTTGTGACACTGAGCACTAGAAACATGTTCTCTTTTTTTAGAGACTGCCCAGGGCAACTTGAGAATCTGGGCAGTCTCTAAAAAAGAGAATATGTTTCTAGTACTTAAAGCCACAAAGCAAAAACATCGCTAATTATAGCAGTTTCATGTAAGTGTATATGGGCAAAACCTCCTCTGGCCAGAAAGGATGGCGGATACTTGGCTCAACAATACTACAAGTGAGAGGGGTCCTGGAATTGTTGTAGATCACAAGCTGAATAAGAGCAAGCAATGTGATGTGGCTGCAAAAAAGGCAAATGCTATTTGGGGCTGCATTAATAGAAGTATAGCTTCCAAATCACGGGAAGTACTAGTTCCCCTCTACTCAGCACTGGTTAGGCCTCATCTTGAGTACTGCGTCCAGTTCTGGGCACCACACTTTAAGAAGGATGTAGACAAATTGGAAAGGGTTCAGCAGAGGGCAACACAGATGATTAGGGGACTGGAAACAAAGCCCTATGAGAGAGATTGAAAGAACTGGGCATGTTTAGCCTTCAGAAGAGAAGACTGAGGGGAGATATGATAGCACCCTTCAAGTACTTGAAAGGTTGTCACACAGAGGAGGGCCAGGATCTCTTCTCGATCATCCCAGATTGCAGGACACAAAATAATGGGCTCAAGTTACAGGAAGCCAGATTCCGCCTGGACATCAGGAAAAATTTCCTGACTGTCAGAGCAATAAGACAATGGAACCAACTACCTAGGGAGGTGGTGGGCTCTCCCACTCTGGAGGCATTCAAGGTGCTGCTGGACAGCCATCTGTCGGGGATGCTTTGACTTGGGTTCCTGCACTGAGCAGGGGGTTGGACTCTATGGCCTTGTAGGCCCCTTCCAACTCTACTATTCTATTATTCCTCCATGAAGGGTCAGAATTAGAACATCAGCCTAAGCTGTGCAAAAACACTTCTGGCCACAATTGCAACCTGATCATCTGAGGAGGAAAGCTAGGTCCAGAAGCACTCCCAAACTGCAAACCTGATCCAAAGGGAGTGTTACCACATTCAGAAACAGGCTGAACATCCATTCCCCAATCAACTTTCTTACTGAACAAAACTACCTCTACCTTATCTGGATTGGGTCACAGCTAGTTGGCTCCTAGACACCAGTTTAGGGTTTCCATTGATTCCCCTCTATGGAATTTGACAATAGTGTTGGATGTCCTCCACATATTTATGATCCTGCTCTCCATGCTTCTGGAGAACCTCTCCCAGTGGTTTCATATAGATCTTAGAAAAGGGGGAAAGTTCTCTGGTCCTCTATTCCATCTAGGTCAGCGGCCAAGGAGATGAACAGTAGTTCCCTAGAATCACTTTCTGAAACCTGCCTTCTAGGTAGGATCGGAACTAGTACAAAACTGCCTCCCCATGCACCAGCCCCAGAAGAACAGCATGGTTTATGGTACAGAAAGCCACTGGAAGGTCCAAAAGCATTAACAGGGACATAACTCCTACTTTGCAGTTTCCAGCATAGGTTGTGCACCAAAAAAGTCTCCATTCCAAAACGAGACCAGAAACCAGACTGAAACCATTTTAGTATCATCCAAGTACTTTATCCAATTGTCAGGCTATTTTTTGTTTGTTTGTTTGTTTGCTTGTTTTCTGATTACAAGATTAATTATTATTTTTTGCATAGAGAATTTCAATCCTCAAAGCGTTTCAAGGGCCATAAATTCAAAAGAACAGTGTTAAGATAGGGAACAAGGCTTTCAAGTGAAAGGGAGAACACGTGACTCTAAAAAAAAGTCATGGCTCCATTTTACAGTAAGCTCTTATTGCTTCAGTAGGAGGGATTCTGCAGACTGAACTCATCACTATTTATTCATTAGATTTTTATACTGCCCATCAAAGTAGTGGGTGGCTTACAAAAGTTATAAACCAGTAAGATACAAACACAATAAAACAACATCAGAACATTAAAACAAAGACAATGCAACCAACAGAAAACAATCAGAAAATCAATTTTAAAAGCAGCATACGGAAATATAATGACTGCCAAATATCTAAAATGGACTTGAGCTGCCCCTAGTGTTGATGGGAACAAGAAAGGGAAAAATGTTGGAAAATAAGACAATTCAGCTCTTACTGAGACGTGTTTCCATCCTAGGAGAAGCACACACAGATAACACACGATTTGTAAAGTAAGAGGTACCAGGCTTCCATACTGACAGCAAGCCATATTGTACCACAGAAGCCCAGTCACCTAATCCCATATGTATGGAGATTAGTGGTAGTTACTGGGAGGCAAAGAAAAGGCACTCTGCAGAAAGTTCAGGGAACCTCACCTCTCCAGCCAGCCTGCCAGTGCCATAAAAAAGCACTCAGTACCACTGTTAAGGCATAATATCCTAGTGGTGTTTATATTTTTTTGTGCTTGTTGGTTGGTGCTGTTTATTACTTTTATTGCTGTTTTTAATATATTTGTTTTCGTGTTATGTTTTAATAAGATTTGTTTTAATTTGGATTTTATTGTTTGCTGCCATGAGCACAATTTTTTGGTGGGAAGGCGGAATATAAATTTAATTAATTAATTAATATGAGATATTCTAGTTCTGCAAACTGCAACCCATCAGTAGTCTCTGGAAAAAAAAGATCCCAAAAGCCAAACAACACTGAACTCTCTCAGTAAAACACTGGTGATTAATCTTAACCTAGCATGATAGTGTGAGATGTGACCTGGCCACATAAAAATCCACCTAGATTTTACCCTCCAGGCTGTATACATTGTGTGCACCTCCACAGGCAGTATCTGATGCAAAATACAAAACCCTCAATCTTGTTTTAAGGTAGGGGTGGGGAACATGTGGACCTCCAGATGTTTTGACCTACAACTTGCATCATTCCTCACCATTCGCTATGCTGGCTAGGGCACCTACCTCACCACCATCTAAATCCCCGTTTTATTGCTTAATAGAGGAGAGGATAATGCTGTGCCAAATAGTAGCAGCCATTGGTAGGCTAGCCACATGGATGGTTTCCTCATCCTGAAAATGGTTCAACAATGTTTGTGGAGTCTGGTAAGTGTGCCATGGGCCTGGTAGGTTTCCCGACTCTTCATGTTTAACAACCCTAACAGCAGTCTCTGGCCTATCTGAAGCAGAATACATAGTGAAATGACAAGATGAAAATGCACATAATTTATTCAGCTTTTCATAGCATGGGATTTACCAAGATTGTAATGCATAGTAAACAGAAATTTAGTTATATCCACCTGGGTGGGAGACATACCTGTAATCCTATCAAATTCCCAGGGCTCACAGCAGTGTTTGGAAAGTGTGCTTCTAGGGACTGGGAGAGACTCTCCTTCAGTAAAGAACATGTAGTAAATATATGAGAAGTCTACTTTACATAGACCTTGGCTCAAAATGCTTCTTGGGCTCCCTGCTATTTTTGTGACTGAAAATGCTGCTCCTCCTACAAACAGTACACAGGAATTTATCTTCTTACAGAAAACTGAAGGACCACAGAAGATTATCTCAAGTCACTGACAGCTTCTCTCTGCCTTCTCAACTACAGAAGGCAGGGGGGGGGGGGAATAAACTTCAGGGCAGGATGGGAAACCACAAGCATGCAGAAGGAATTACTATAACTTCTGCTGGAATTGTCTAAAAGCCAATCCCCTTTGCATTTAAGATGACAAACAAGATGGGTACTGTTCAGCTGTTTACACAATGCACATAATACCTGAGATCTGTAACTGTGATGGATTGTCTCCGATAACCAGGATGCACAAGTGAGCAGAACAGGCAGCTGCTCTGGCCTTCCCTTTCCACTGCAAACCCAACTGAAAAGATATGGATGGGACAGAAGGTTTTGGCAGGATATGCTAAGTGACCTGAAGTGCAGGGTTGCTGATGCTGTCTAGCAGATGGAAGCCCTGAGAGGGTTGCATTAAAACATTCAAATGAAAATAAAGTACTGAGTTACAAAGTGCAAAGATAATGCCAAGTGGGAGATCCCTACAGCCTCATGCTGCATGCCAGTGGGAGAACAATACAGAGGCAAACACATGGGTCCTTCAACAGCAGCTCAGTTGGAATCAGTGGTGGTAGACCTTGAACATGCACTCCTGTTCTTGTTATAGAAAGATGTGTGGAGACAAGCCATTTCAGAACTAGTTCGCTGGCTCATGAGCAAGATACAGATTTAAAATCCTAAGACCACACAAGAGCAAGAGGTCCTTTATGCGAGTACTTCAGAGCCGGTTATCCAGTAGGTTATTTACCTCCATCTGGCAAATGCTCTCTCCGCCTAAAGCATCTCACAAAATTTGCCTGCCCAACTTGCAAGGCAGCTTGTTTCAACTGACAGAACTCTAGTTACGCAGTCCTTCCTAATGTTTCAGAAATTCTTGCCAAGTCATACTTGGCATTTCTATTGTGCTTTAGAGTGTTAAAAGTGCTTCACATTAAAAAAAAATAATTTTTAATTATCAAGAGAATATCAGCTACAGTCAGTATTATCATAGCCACATTGCAGATGGTGGCGGCGGCTAAGGCTGGGTGGCTTAAAGAAGGCTATCAGAGAGCGAGTTCACATGTCATGCTAAGCCACCCTGAGAATAAGCCACGGTGGGTGTGTGGTTTGTCCCTTATTCTGGACAGATGATTGTCCACTTGATGGCTTGCTTCTCCCTCAGTCTCTCTCATTCTCCCAGCTGCTGGCGGTAGGAATCCCATGGGCTTTTGCAGCAGAAATCCTTGTTTCCTCATTCCCTATGTCAACACCCTTTATGCAATTCGTCCCCTGGGGGTGCTGGCTACGAAGAGAAATCCCCGACTCCTGCATCAGATTGCCAAATGGATTTAAGTTTGTTAGCCCTTATGAACATGTTTGCAATTTCTTTTTTTTTAAAAAAAGGGGTCTTGTGCAAGTGTGCAAGACCACAAGTCCACTTCTGAGCCCAGCATAGCCATTTCCTACTCTTGTCAATTTCCTTCTCAGTTCGATCCTCCGCTTCAGAGCTTCCTGAGTGAAACTTGCATCAGATTGCAAAAAAGAAATAATTTTCTGAAGTCTTATGAATGTGATCGCCTTTCCCCCCCTCGGGGTCCGCTATTAAGCCAAACATACCAATATCCCCTTCTTGTCAATGTCCTTGTCAATTTCATCCTCCACTTTGGTGCTTCCCTTGCTAGTCAATACAGGCAGTCCCAAGGTTATGAACGAGTTCTGTTCTTAAGAATGTCTTTAAGTCAAATTTGTATGTAAGTCGGAACGGGATAGCGTTCTATACATTAAAACTGGAATTTACACAAATTGCATAAATTACGCAAATCATGTAGTATACTACACTATGTACTGGGACTTGGGAGATCCGGGTTCTAGTCCCTGCTCAGCCATGAAACTCACTGAGTGACTTTGGGCCAGTCACGGACTCTCAGTCTAACCGACCTCACAGTGTTGTTGTGAGGATAAAATGGAGAGGAGGAGGATTATGTAAGCCGCCTTGGGTTCCTTCGAGGAAGAAAGGTGGGGTATAAATATAATAAATAAATAAATACTGTACGTGAACGACATAGCACTGGGGAACCCATAAGCCTGTTCTTAAGTATGGGTAGTCTGTAAGTCGGACATTCTTAACTCGGGGACTTCCTATACCGCTTGTGTTTTTTTAAAGGTTGCTTCACTTTCTACTCAAACTGGGGAGAGGTAACGAGCGGGGTACCACAGGGCTCGGTCCTGGGCCCAGTGCTCTTCAACATTTTTATTAATGACTTGGATCAGGAGGTACAGGGAACGCTTATCAAATTTGCAGATGACACAAAGTTGGGGGGGAACAGCTAATACTCTGGAAGACATCAACAAAATTCAAAGTGACCTCGATAGGCTGGAGCGCTGGGCCAAAAACAACAGAATGAAATTTAATAGGGATAAATGCCAAGTGCTGCACCTAGGGAAAGGAAACCAAATGCAGAGTTACAGAATGGGGGACACTTGGCTCAACAATACCACAAGTGAGAAGGATCTTGGAATTGTGGTAGATCACAAACTGAATATGAGCCAGCAATGTGATGTGGCTGCAAAGAAGGCAAATGCTATTTTGGGCTGCATTAATAGAAGTATAGCTTCCAAATTGCGCGAAGTGATAATTCCCCTTTACTCGGCACTGGTTAGGCCTCATCTTGAGTACTGCGTCCAGTTCTGGGCACCGCACTTTAAGAAGGACATAGACAAACTGGAGAGGGTTCAGAGGAGGGCAACAAGGATGATAAAGGGACTGGAAACAAGGCCCTATGAGGAGAGACTGAAAGAACTGGGCATGTTTAGCCTTCAGAAGAGGAGACTGAGGGGAGATATGATAGCACTGTTCCAGTACTTGAAGGGATGTCACACAGAGGAGGGCCAGGATCTCTTCTCGATCATTCCCAGTTTGCAGGACACGGAATAATGGGCTCAAGTTACAGGAACCTAGATTCCACCTAAACATCAGGAAAAACTTCCTGACTGTCAGAGCAATAAGACAATGGAATCAACTACCTAGGAAGGTGGTGGGCTCTCCCACTCTGGAGGCATTCAAGGTGCAGCTGGACAGACATCTGTCAGGGATGCTTTGACCTGGATTCCTGCATTGAGCAGGGGGTTGGACTCGATGGCCTTGTAGGCCCCTTCTGTGAAGAAAAGAGCCTTTGGGGGGGGGGTTCACACACACACACACACACACACACACACACACACACACACACGCCTCCTCATGTGTAAGCCAAGTGGGGCCAGTTGAGGGGGGCTGGGAGGAAACGAAAGCCTCAGATAGGGCTTTCATATGTAAATAGTTCAAGCCATGAGGCATGACTCATGAGCCTCCCTCATCCTGACTGGCCAGGTGAAGTTCAATCTAATTGGCTGAGAGGCAGCAGAGTTACAAGGAGATGGGGAGGGGGGGAAAGGTATATTTCCCAAAGCGTGGGTTTTGGTCTTTGTTCTACCCGGCTGTGGTAATGGCGGTAAGCCAAGGACCCCAGGCAGCTCCTGGTGAAATTAGCTGGATTGAGGGCTCTAGTAAAGGCAAGCCTTGTGGGAGTTTTAGCCACCTCGGACCTTCGGGTAGGTGTGGTAATCTCCCTCGGGCAGCGAGGCTGTACTCGATTTAACCCTTGAAGAGAACACCCTCAGGTAACAGGTGAGTGCCTGAGAGATATTAAGGAATCAGGTTTTCTTGTTTTGCAGCTTTACTGTGTACTAACGTGTCTCTCTCTTTATTTTGTGTGCTTCTCTCATTTCCCTAATCTTGTTGTAAAATGCTACCAGAATAAACCTTGTCTTGGTTTTACCCCACATGGGTGTTGTGGATTGCTCTGTGGCTTCAGTAACTAAATCCAGATTACAGAATTAAAGGTGGGTCCCTCAACGGAGATCCAAGTAGGATTGCAGACAGCTGAGGCTGGCAATCTGGTACCTTGAGATCTCTGGGGGTCTTGGTTCCTTTGGAGTAGGAAAGGGTGGGGGTGTGGTGGGCCAGCCAGCCCCCCCTTCCTCCACTCCTTCCAACTCTACTTTTCTATGATTCTAAGAATACCCGCCCCTTAAAGCTCCTTCTCTCCTGCAGCCGCCAGCCGCTTTTGGCTCACTTCCCATTTTGTGCTTGTGGTTTCCCTCCACTGGTCTCTGTTGCTAGCTGTCACATATACATATGGGTTACAGAGCAGTGAGCGGAATCTCTAAACATACAGAGATGTCATGGCAAAGCAGTAAAACTGAGGAGGAAATTGAGCAAATTTCAAGGCACAGCCAGTGCGGTGTAGTGGTTAGAGTGTTGGACTGGGACTCAGCAGATCCAGGTTCTAGTCCCCACTCTGCCATGAAGCTCACTGGGTGACTCTGGGCCAGTCACTGACTCTCAGCCCAACCTACCTCACAGGGTTGTTGTGAGGATAAAATGGAGAGGAGGAGCGTTATGTACATTGCCTTGAGTTCCTTGAAGGAAAAAAGGTGGGACAAAAATATAAAAGGGGAAATTACACAAATTTCCAAGCAGAGGACATTCACTCCAGTGCACTTGCGCAGGACCAGGGGGGAAATTTGCCAACACATTTGGGACACTCTCTGGTGTCCTTTCTTCTCGGATTTTAGAAGCATGGGGTGGAGGGCACGAAGAAGAGATGAGGGAAAATGGTGGCGGCACTAGCAAAATCGCGAGGAGCGGTAGGGGTTTTCGCTGCTTTTTCTGGCCGGCTCTCTAGCTGTTCCCGACAGCCCATGATAAAGTTGTCCTGCCAGATTCAGAAATCACAAAAAGCCACCCTGAGAACAACCTACTCTATACAACTGCACTACAAGCCATGGGTTCTCAGTGTGGCTTGTTTGCGAAAAACAACCCATGACGGAAAAACTACTCCGGGTTCAGATGTCACACTAAGCCACCCTGCAACCACCCACAATAACAACCCGCTTACTGTGATGTGCATACCATGTCAGAGTGAGCTTATGGTCAAGGTGAGATACAAATTAGAGATTTCTCAGCTCACACTCTTTGTTGAGGTTGTCTCTCCCTCTCCCCTTCGGAGTAAAGCACAAGAACAGTTCTTCTAATCAACAGGCTTTATTATGCTAAACTGCAAGCGAGCGAAGCTGGCTTTAGGTTACAATAACAAAAGAAACAAGCTGTGTAAGCTTTCTATAGAACCAGTTCATTAATGCAATATGATCCAGTTGAAAGTTGATTTCAGACTAATTAGAATTAGCTAACGCCCTCCCCTACACAGTAACTGAAATCTCAAAAACCAAACCCCCAAGACGGTTCCTGATGTCTCAGAACCAACTACTTAGAGCATCGCACTGTTCTTCGTTGGTCTTTCCTCCTTAATTGACATCTCACTCTTGGACTTGAGGACAAGAGCGGAGGACAGCCTGCAGAGATGAATTATCTGGCACCCAATGTCACAGCAAGCAAGAGGCTGAAGGTCAGTCAAGCGGAGGCAATCAAACCAAGACCTACAGCAAGAGAAAGAGAAGAGTACTAGTTGTGGGAGACTCGCTCCTGTGGGGGATTGAAGCCAAAGTATGTCGGGAAGACCCATGGACTCGCCAGGTGTGCTGTCTCCCCAGGGCATGGTTTAAAGATGTGACAGAGCAGCTGCTGAGGCTCATACAGCCCACTGACACATACCCCTTTCTTCTCTTCCACGTGGGTACAAATGATACTGCCAAGCAGAGTTATGAAGAAATCACGGCAGACTTTGAAGAGTTGGGAAGGGAACTCAAGAACTTTGGGGCCCAGATAGTTTTCTCATCCATCCTTCCAGTACATGGAAGAGGAATAGAAAGGGAAAGAAAAATGCTCCGAGTGAATAACTGGCTACGAAGGTGGTGCCGACGTTAGAGATTTGGATTCTGGGACCACGAGCTACACTTCCTGGAAGATGGACTGCTGGCAAAGGATGGGTTGCACCTCACAAGGACTGGGAACAATGTGTTTGGCCACAACATGAGGTACTTCATCAGGAGGGCTTTAAACTGAACCCAACAGGGGAGGGAGACATAAACTCGGGGGTAACAATGGAAGAAGGCCTCTGTGCCACAATGGAGAGAACAGCTCCAACGGTGCCCAATGATAGTCTACTACAGAATGTAGGAAGAAAGTCGGACTATAAAGTACATAGTCTTCGATGTCTCTATACTAATGCCCACAGTATGGGCAACAAACAGGACGAACTTGAACTCTTAATACATGAGGGCAAATACGACTTCATAGTTATAACTGAAACTTGGTGGGATGACTCCCATGGCTGGTATACAGCAACTGAAGGACATAACTTGTTCAAAAAGAACAGAAGCAACAGAAAGGGAGGTGGAGTTGCACTGTATGTTAAAAATACGTATCTCTGCACAGAGATACAAGAAGAGGAGCTAGGCAGCCCCATTGAGAGCATCTGGATTAAAATAAATGGGGCAAAGAAGAAAATGAACATGGTGGTTGGAGTCTACTACTGACCACCCGATCAAGGAGAAGACGAGGATGAAACTTTTGAAAAGCAAATTGTCATTGTTTCAAGGAGGCATGATGTGGTAGTGATGGGGGACTTCAATTTCCCTAATATCTGTTGGGAGGGAGACAAATTCTGCCAAACATGGCCCCTCCAAGAAATTCCTGACTTGTGCTGCTGATAACTTCTTCCTACAGAAAGTGGAGGAAGGAACTAGAGGATCGGCTATCCTTGACCTGATTCTAACCAACAGAGACGAGTTAGTGGATAAAGTGGCAGTTTCAGGAACTCTGGGGGAAAGTGACCATGTTATACTTGAGTTCTTGATTCCAAGGGAAGCAAAAGCTGAGTGTAGTCAAATGCATACCCTGGATTTTGGGAAAGACAATTTTAACAAACTCAGAACAATGATAAGTAAGGTCCCATGGCAAGCGACTCTAATGAGAAAAGGAGCCCAGGATGGGTGGGAGTTTTTAAAAAAGGAAATTCTAAAGGCACAACTGCAAACAATTCCGACAAGGAAAAAAGGCAGAGGGCAACAGAAGCCGCCAATGTGGCTTCACAAAAACTCAGAAAACAAAAAAAGGACACATATAGCATATGGAAGGAAGGCCAGGCTACAAGGGAAGAGTACAGGCACGTAGCACAGAACTGCAGGAATAGTGTCAGGAAGGCTAAAGCTGAGAATGAACTGAGGCTAGCGAGGGATGCTAAAAGCAACAAAAAAGCTTTCTTCAGATATATGCATAGTAAAAGACAGAGGAAAGAAATGGTGGTTCAACTACGCAACAAGGATGGCAAATTGATAACAGAAGACGAAGAAAAGGTGGAAGTGTTCAATTCCTACTTCGGCTCGGTCTTCTCCCAAAAGAGAGTTTATGTCCCCGCCCTGGCAAACCGGAAGTGCAGACTGAAGGGGCAGGATTGCAACTTGAGATTGATTACTAGAAGCCAGCATGGATTTGTCAAGAACAACTCCTGCCAGACTAATCTGATCTCATTTTTGGATTGGGTAACCTCCCTTGTGGACTGTGGGAACGCAGTGAACATAATATATCTGGACTTCAGCAAAGCTTTCAACGAAGTGCCTCGTGATATCCTGATTAGCAAGCTAGTTAAAAGTGGGCTAGATGGAACAACTATCAGGTGGATTCACAGTTGGCTACAGAATCAGACTCAAAGAGTGCGTATCAATGGTACCTTCTCAAACTAGGGAGAGGTAACGAGCGGGGTACCACAGGGCTTGGTCCTGGGCCCAGTGCTCTTCAACATTTTTATTAATGACTTGGATGAGGAGGTGCAGGGAATGCTTATCAAATTTGCAGATGACACAAAGTTGGGGGGAACAGCTAATACTCTGGAAGACATAAACAAAATTTAAAGCGATCTCGATAGGCTGGAGCGCTGAGCCAAAAACAACAGAATGAAATTTAATAGGGATAGATGCCAAGTGCTGCACCTAGGAAAGGAAACCAAATGCACAGTTACAGAATGGGGGTCACTTGGCTCAACAATACCACAAGTGAGAAGGATCTTGGAACTGTGGTAGATCACAAACTGAATATGAGCCAGCAATGCGATGTGGCTGCAAAGAAGGCAAATGCTATTTTGGGCTGCATTAATAGAAGTATAGCTTCCAAATTGCGGGAAGTGATAATTCCCCTTTACTCAGCACTGGTTAGGCCTCATCTTGAGTACTGCATCCAGTTCCGGGCACCACACTTTAAGAAGGATGTAGACAAACTGGAGAAGGTTCAGAGGAGGGCAACAAGGATGATAAAGGGACTGGAAACAAGGCCCTATGAGGAGAGACTGAAAGAACTGGGCATGTTTGGCCTTCAGAAGAGGAGACTGAGGGGAGATATGATCGCACTCTTCCAGTACTTGAAGGGTTGTCACAAAGAGGAGGGCCAGGATCTCTTCTCGATCATCCCAGTTTGCAGGACACGGAATAATGGGCTCAAGTTACAGGAACCCAGATTCGACCTAAACATCAGGAAAAATTTCCTGACTGTTAGAGCAAAGACAATGGAACCAACTACCTAGGGCGGTGGTGGGCTCTCCCACTCTGGGGGCATTCAAGGTGCAGCTGGACAGCCATCTGTCAGGGATGCTTTGACTTGGATTCCTGCACTGAGCAGGGGGTTGGACTCGATGGCCTTCTAGGCCTTCCAATTCTACTATTCTATGATTCTATGTTCTGCAATGCCCATGTCCCCCTCCTGCTCTTCTTCAGAAATGCTCTGGTTTCCTAGTTTCAGGATCAGCTTGACTCTTTCCTCCCTCCCCTCTTATCTCTTATCCCCTCTTATCTTTTCTGTGCTTGGCTCTTCAATCTCTACTTCCCTCTCCACCTCTTCATCTGAGTCAGAATCTATTCCCATATCCTTCTGAGGCTCCTCTGCAGAATTAGTGGGCCGAATCCCTACACTCTTTAGCCATCATGCTACACCAGATCTATATTTCAGCACCTTAAACCATTGCATCTTTTCTTATTGACAATAGATGGCTGTGATCAGTGTTCTTTCTCCTCGACATCCTTTCAAATATCTGTAAGTGTAGCAGATATTTAAGTGTAGCAGAATGTAGCAAAGACTCCTCAGGACAGAAGAAAGAGGTGTGGGAGGCTGTTCACAGATACTAAATTTTTCAGGATATAGCTGAGCCTTAAAATGGCCACACAATCAAGGGAAAGCCAATATGTAGCGGCCCTGGGATAATGCAACACTAAAACAGGTGGTTCATTTTTCACACGCAAAATCCACTTTCTGGCTATAGTTTTGGAGTAAGCTTCAAACTAGGAAGCAAGGAATCTGGTGATATTTACATGTGCATCAGTAGAGAGACCTAACGTTTCTCCAACAGAGATCTCAATCATCCATCACCGCACTGACAGAAGCAGGAATGGAGTAATACGTTTCTGCTCCTCTCCCCCATGCAGTTTTCTCTTGCTGTCACTGCAACAGTTGATGTATCTTTTGTGGGCTGCTTAAGCAAGGCCTTAGGTCAGCCTTCTTCAACTCAGTTACCTCCAGAAAGGGTTGCAAAAAATCATGACTTTTTTGCAAAAAAAAAAAAAAAACATTTTAAAAAAATGAGAGTGTTGGACTGGGACTCGGGAGATCCGGGTTCTAGTCCCCGCTCCGGCATGAAAGTCACTGGGTGACTTTGGGCGAGTCACTGACTCTCTGCGACATGATCAATCACCTCCTGATGCAGTTGGCCCTGCTGTGAAGTCCACCATTCCAGAGGCTGGACTGAATTGATGATGTTTTTGCTGAACATATACTGAGAAAATGGCTTGGCTTTACCTTTGTACTTTATTAGGACTGGAACTATATTTGGAACTACGTATATTTGGATGGTTTTCATTGGCCCAATCCATCCCCGAGTCATACTCCTCTTTTGTTAAGTTTTTTGCTCATGACAGATGGAGTCATAATGTTAGCCAGATAGTGAGCTGGTGTTAGTGCTTGCTTGAAACGGGTTTGTAGATTACTTTGATCATTTGCAGCCAATACTCTGCAAGCTCTCAGATCTTCCGAAAGTTGCTTCAAAACGTCAACTGCCCTACCAATGCTACACGAATCTCTCTGTAATTTGTCCAATGCCACAGCAATAGGTTTGAGCTTTTTAAGGAGATCTTCAGCATTTCTTTGGATTCCCAAGTTAGAGACCTTGTTTTTGATGTCTGCATCGATCTTCTCTCGATTTTCCTCACAGATTTGCATGATGATAGGCCAGTTTTTGATGTAGGCTTCTAAACAATCGGTGACAGTGTTCCAGCGAACATCTTGTGGAATCGGCAGTGCTTTTGCTCCTGTTACCCTGTAAGCAGCTGATGCAAAATGGTTGTTTCTGAAGTACTTTACAATAGCAATGACATGGTTCTTGACATTAGGAATATCCACATCTTTAGCCAATAGATGCATTAGATGGGCACTACATCCATATGTAATGAGGTTAAGAGTCTCCTCTTTATCAAGTTCTTTCCTCTTTTTTTTTTTTTTTTTTATGTTATCAGTATTATCAATTACTAGGCTACCTACACGACAATGGAATTTTTCCCTGCAATCACGAATAGCCTTCCTGGCTACCTCTGTAAGGTATTCACTGGTATGAGCATGTCCAGATGTGTCTATGGTATCTGTCAAATAAGTGGTTTGATTGAAGGTTGTTACTGATGCACACACTACAGGTTCATTGTGAACATTGCTCCGCCCATCTGGACTCAGACAGACAATCTTATTTTTTAGGTCTTTCCCAGACTCTTGCAGTTGTTTATCATAAACTTCATCCAGTAATTTGTTGCCAATGTCATTTCTGTTAGGTGGGCTGTAGCCTGGCCTTAACATCTCCATTGCCAATTTGTACTCTAGATGTTCCACAGCTCTGAATGGAGTATTTGGTGCATATATACTGCGGGCAATTTGAATATCCAGTGCATTTTTTCGGTCCTTACTTGTCTTTATAACATAGGGGTCTAAAGTAGGTCTTTTCGCCCTTGATGATGAAGAAGCAGTGACACTCCTTTTCAAACTTTCATAACGACTAGATTGCGATACAACTGAATTCAGTGATGGAGTTGGAGATGTGAGACTCCTTGAACTGCTAGGCCTAGATGAAATGTTTGAATGTGGGTGAGGGCTCTCTTCTATCTCTATGGCCATTGGATTTAGATTCACATCATCCACATCAGCAAAATCTAAATTTTAAAAATGGTGGTATAGTAAAATAGGTAGTGCAATAGTTTCTACAACAGTATTTGACAATTTTCATGATCTAACTTCCTTTAACTTTGCTATTACACTACGTATCAATTCAATTTAAAAGTTTTAATGCTGTTTGAGTTTGACATTGTATTTTTTTTACAGTAAAGAATTTTTAAACTAATGTTAGATTCCTTGCAGGCAGTTATTGCTAAGGTATTAAAGTAATACATTAAATGAAAATTCGGGGGGGAAATTTCAACTTTACATTAATTCTACATGGTTTTTTACCTTCCATAAAATAAACATTATAACTTTTTACAGTTGCACTTGCAGGAGTAAACTAGATTTGCCTACCTTCATTTTCTGATTCTTCTTCACTCATCAGTTCACGTTCCTCTTGCTGTGTTGTTGAGTCTGTAGTACATTTGACACTCTTCTGTATGTGATCCTTCAAGCGAGCTACTAGTCCTTGCATTTCTTTGCCACAGCTTTTGCATTTTGCTCTCACACCCTTATTTTTCTCTGATGGAGGGAGTTCTGTAAACCATATCCATACAAGATCTTTCCTGCGCCCACCTCAAGTTGACATTATGCTTCTTCTGTCTGGTGGTTTGGCTCCTGTTCAGTAAGAACTCTCTGCCTGACAGGCTCAGACTTGTTTCGTTGTGGTCCGCTTGCAAGTAACTTCCTGCCCTGCCCACAGAGGGAATTCCCCAGTCTCACTTTGTTTCGTTTTAACTTTCAGCTTGTGCTTCTTTTTGAAAATTTTCAGTTATCATTACTGCAATGCAGCAACTATTACTCAATTTATTTTTTAATTTGATTTAAATCAATGATTTTTATTGATGATTTAATCAATGATTTAAATCATTCTGATTTAAATCATTGCAACCCTGTCTCCAGATCTGTTGGATTATAACTCTCATCACCCGCAGTCAGCACTGCCATTAGCCATATGGGTTGGGGATGATGGGAAATGTAGTCAAACACATCTTGACGGAACTGGGTTCAGGCGGGAATATGGGGTGGGTTAGGATTTTTAAGTTTTGTACTGTTTTTAATTGTGTTTTATACTGTGTGTGTGTGTGTGTGTGTGTGTGTTCCCCCCCCCCCTTGTATTTTATTGGACTGTACATCACTCAGAGTGGCCGGATGTCTGGCCAGATGGGCGATTCATAAATATAATAAATAAATAAATAAATAAAGCAGGGGTGGGTAGAAGATTGATTGGAATCTACTGGAAGATTGTTGGATGATTTTCAGTTGATCAACAGGTGTGTTGTTGTTTTTTAACTCCCAACTGTTTAACCAAAGCAAGAAAAAGCAGCAAATTAGGTTGTTATCTGATCTCAGAAATACATTTGTACTTGCATATGTAGGCCATCCCAGTGTACAGCTCATGGGGTTGAGATGGTAATTGGTTCCACTCCCTGAGTCACAATTTTGCACCTGGTTCTTGTTGCTACATCTCAGGGTTTTACTAAAAAAGCAAAGTAGATCCCATGTGTCTGAAGTTTGCACACACCTGGTCTAAAGGAAGAGGGAAGAGAAGAGGCCTTGGAAAGTTTGTGCTTTTAGCCTTCTGAATGTTAGTTCTGCTTTTTGCATAAGCACAATATCAAGGTGCATCTTGCAAGCTGTAGTTTGGAATTGTGTAGTGCGGCATAATGTCATGCATCACCACATTATGTGCCCCCTTTCTGATTGCTTTTTTTCAGGTGGCCTGCTTGTGTGGTGTCATGTGATCTTGCCACTGCAGCTGGTATGAAGATGGATTCGCAGTGTCTTTCTCCGCGTCCTCATTGAACCAGAGCTGTGACAGTGGCAACAAGGGAAACACCTTAGGAGTATCCTGCTTTGGCTGGGTCAGACTTGGTGATAAGGCAAATAAAGGGGCAAATCCAGTGGTAAGCCAATAAGTAGCAAGGGTCAAGAACAGAGGTATCAGTCCAACAAAAGAGCAGATCTAGGCAGGAGTAGTCAGTAAACAGGCAAAAGTCAAAGGCACAGTATTACTAGGCAAGAGGGAGAGTTCCAAGAGAGAGGTCTGAGGCGCAGCCAAGGCCCAAACACAGATAAGCAGTCAGACATAGAGGCAGTCCAAGAAGCAGTCAGGGAGGAGTCCAAATCAGTCATGGAGCAAGCTCAGAGAAACAAAGATACAAGGCACTGGAGCTGATAGTAAGATGTTGTTTCTAGCAGCAGCTAGAAACTGTTCCTCCAGCGGGGGCATAGCAAGGAGACCACTTCAAGTAAATTCTGGAGGGGTCAGTGGTAGGACAACTGAAAATTTAAGGGGGAGGGAGGAAATCTGTGTACTTGTTTGAAGCACGCAGTTAGTTCCAAACTTAACAGCGAATTCATAATACATCGATCCAGGTTTGCTACAAAGGTGAGAATTAAGAACGGATGAGCCGACTAATTACAAAATTTGGCAGCATCACTGCACAGGACCTCCACCTTGAGGTATGCTCACATATGCTTCTTGAAAGCATTCTGAATACCTGACCAAAAACATCTCAATTCTCTTCTATCCATAAAGTATAGCAGTGCATTACATTGTTCCTGGCTATGCTACAGCTACTGAAAAGACTCCCCTTGACAGGAAGGAATCTCCATCCACCTAATAGAACAGTGAGTTTCATTATTTTTCAAGCAGGAGCCACTTTGGCTTGAGGCACTGCCCCTGAGGCCACTTGGGGTCCTTTCTCAGGCTGCTTCCTCTTAGCAATCCCTGCCCCAGTCAAACAGTGACAGTGTGCACCAAGCTTGACTGGAGGCTTTTTCTGCCCTCTCCTCCCCATCTCCCTCCATGTTGTTCAAGCAAGGCCTCAGTCACTCACTCACCCACCACTGGGCAGGCTCACTTGGTCCTTGGATTGGGATGGATCTTTTTCTTGTCACTGAAAGAGTCCTCTGCTCTACTCAGTGCTGCAAAATCTCCCAGCATGTGTCTATCTCGCTGTCTCACCCATGCATTCAATTTCCCTTCCAGTGCCTGTGCAGTGCACCACAGCAGCTAGCCAATCAGATTGCTCTTTGCCTTTGGGCTCCTCCACCGCCACAGCTAATTGCTCCTGTATTCACCTCTTTCCCACCCCCCAGCCACCTTACAGCTGATGATGAGCAGCAGGTCTCCTGAGTCCTTCCCCCCTCAAAGCCTCCTCTGGTAGCCCAGATCACAGCTTTCAGCCCACCACTGCTAAAGCCAACAAGGCAAAGCTATGGAGCCCCTGAGAGTGAGCAGCTACTGCAGAGAGAGTACGAGAGAGACTGAGAGAGGCAGAGGCGGAGAGCCACACTTGGCATGACTGGGAGCCGCTGGCAGCCCATGAATGTTGCAGTGAAGAACACAGCAATAGCAGATCACCATGAGATAATGGAGCAATGAATCGTATCACTGGAGAATAGTGGGTAGTAGAGGGCAGGCTTGGTCTGAGCTTACCTGGCCTCACTGTAGCACCACAAAAACACAGCCCAGCCATTGTACTGATTGTCCAACAATGGGCACCCATGTGAAAATAAGTGTCACACACAGGAACTAAACAGTTTAGGGAAACAATTTAAACTCCAGAATTGAGATGTGGGCAGCAGAAACTGTGTAGCAATGCAAAGATGACTTTAGGAGAGGCCTCACATCTACCTCCCAAAGAGCCAGTAGCCAGAAGGGAGAGTGAATTAATTCCTTCTCCCCTTCTAGAGAAACCCAACTCCCTTCCTGTGGGAGAAATTCCTGAGTGGCCATGCTATCTCAAACCAAACCTAGGTAAGTAGCACCAAAGGCAGCTGGGCAGTAGAACAGCCTTTCCCGACCTTGTGCCTTCCAGAGGTTTTGGACAACTCCCATCAGCCCAAGCCAGCATGGCCAATGGTTGGGGATGATGGAAGTTATCATCCAAAACATCTGGAGGTCACCAGCGTGGAACTTCAGGGCTATTGGCATTGTGCAGCCCATGATGATCCTGCTAGTCTGTTCTAGGATACCCAAAGTGCTCACCAGGATCAGGTGTACAAATTAGCACACCTAACACTCACAAATACCTCCACATAAATAGCTACATTAAGCACCAGGATGGTGGTGGGTTTTTTTGTTTTTAAGAAATGTATTGTTTAGGAAAAACAGAAGAGGCTTGATTCGACAGTTGGAACTTTTTCTCTTCAGACATCTTGATAAAATGGCTACTGCCTTCTTGGCAACCAACCCTGTGGAACATAATGTACTGTAAGGGGTTAGCACAGAGTATAACCTTCTAAGGCCATATCAGTAGGTTAAAGTATCTTGAACCCACTCCAGCCAAACTAGTATTAGCATAGCATAGTCATGCCATACAACTTGTTCCCATGTGTCCCTGCAAGGGGCTGATCTCGTGGGGTGAACTGCTGCTGTGCTGGAGATCTGAGATTCTTCAATTCTGTTTATTAACTGTTATAATAACTGCGGAATCAGCTCTGCAAAGAGGTGCACCTAGCGCCCACTCTGTATTCTTTTAGGCGCCAGGTGAAAACCTTTTTATTTGCCCAATATTTTAATTGTTGATTTTTTAATTCATTTTTATTATTCTACTGTACCTCCAGACTGATTCTTTTTGGCTGCTTGGTTTTATTGTGTGATTTTATATTGCTCTGCATTTTATTCTATGTTCTTTTGTTTTTAAGATGACAGTTTTTAACTTGTTTCTCTTTGTAAACCTCACAGGGAGCCTTTTGGCTGATGGGCAGTGAACAAATCTATTAGATGATGATAATGATGATGATGATGTGTTGCTAACCATCCCTAGGCCTTTGGAATAGGCGGGGATGAAAAAGCCAACTGAGTAAATAAGAGGATATTAAAAGGATTCTCTCAGTCTTCTCAAACAAGGGGCTGTTCAAAAAACACACAAGGATAAAAAGATTATTTAAAATCTTGGAAATTGCCAGAACATTCCTAAGATGCACACATGGAAGAAACATTGTTTACCAGCAGCGACACATTCCCTTCACCTCCTGAAGGCTCAGCGAATGTAGTTACTTTGCAGTGCTGTTCACTCTTTTGACACACCACAAGAGGCTGGGTGTGGTGATAAAGAGGACTTTGTTCAACTGCTCCTCAATACGCCAGTTTTAAATGTGCCTTCTAGGCACAGTTCCAGTGCAGGAATCCAGAATATTTTACATGACAAACCAAAATGGAGCTCATGCTTCCAGTGACGTATAAATATTGCAAGCTAACAGAGTAGCTTTGGACTTCAACTAGAACAGGAGGCGATGCACAAAAATGAAATCTGAAAAATTACATTTGTTTGATGCTGCATAGATAAAAGTTTAAATCAGCAGTTCCCAATCTGTTGGGTGTCCCCATGTGTCCATGTGTAAGATTCTATGGAAGGAGAGGATCCTGCAGCAAGAAGTGCCAAATGAACTTCCTTCCCAGCAGAAGTTTAGCATTTCAGCTACCAAAACTGCAATATGGAAGCTGCAGAGAAAGGACTAAACATGTGGTATATTCTGGCCACAGAAGCACCTCCTTCTGCTACCTTATTCCCTGGCTGATCTGAGAAGGGAATCCTGGATGCCCTGTTTGTTGTTTTGACTTGTACCCCACCTTTTTACAAACAATGGCACAAAAGGTGGCCATTTTTTGTCCTCTTCTAATGCCAACAGTGGGATAAGGCCCAAATCCACATACACAGCATCAGGTTGCATACATGCAGCTTGTGTGTGAAGATTCTGTGCACTTGCATGCAGAGATGATGGCTACCAGTGGATGGGGTGGGGATCAGAAGTCCGAAAAGGTGCCAAGTTCAAAATGTTTGAGGAAAACAATGGCTTAAATCATGTCAAACTATAGGTATTATGGGTGAATAAATAGGATACATCAGGTCTAATGGAAGAATGGAATAGAGAATTGGAATGTCCTAGTTGGGTCAAGCAGTGGATTCTCGCTTTAGATTCAATAGCTGAAGTTTCAATGGACCTCAGATTACGTTTTATTCAACAAATCCAGATGCCACAACGTTTTGTTAATAAGGGTTTGTCTAAGTCGACTAACTGCTGGAGGTGTATGCTTCTTCTAATCATATGTTTTGGCAATTTCCAGTAGTTGCCTATTTTGGGGCGGAAGTTGTAATACGGATTAACTTTGTATTAGAACACTCTTTGATATTTTCTGATTTACATGTTCTTTTAAATTATCTACCTGTTTCATGGAATTTAAAGTGTGGTCAACGTAAATGGATTTTCCATGCCCTTTTGACAGCCAAAAGACTGATATTACAACACTGGAAAGATAAAAACTCACCTCCTATAATGCAATGGACCAAAGACTTAACAACCCTTTCAATATTTGAGCAGATGACATACAGACGCCACTCTTGAATGGACATGCATACGGCTATTTGGGCTGCCTCTGTTGAAGCTTATATATAATGGATACATTTGGATTTACGCTGTAATCTGGATATTTACGTATCAGTAATTGTTAATTCCAGGGTCTTTTTTTACCATTTTTGTTTATTTGTCTATCAATTTTATTTTGTGTGTTGAGGGGGGGGGATTCAAAATAAAAAATAAATGAAAAACAACAAGTCAAACTGTGGTTCTACATGTGCACATCAGACAGCATATGTTGAAACTAAAGCCACTTCTCACAGGTCAGAACCGTCGCCCTCTCCCAAAACCGTTTTGTACACACACCCAGCCCCCAAATGATACTATGCCAGGGATCCCCAATGTGGCACCCACAGGCACCTCCAATGGTTCCTGCAGAGGGGTCTCCAACTTGGTGCCTGTTGACACCCAATATTTTTTAAAGAATCTGTTTCTTAAAAAATATATGTACATGGATTTGTATGAAATGCATAGAAATGCTTATCAAGTTTGCAGGTGACACAAAGTTGGGTGGAACAGCTAATACTCTGGAAGACAGAAACAAAATTCAAAGCGACCTCGATAGGCTGGAGCGCTGGGCCAAAGACAACAGAATGAAATTTAATAGGGATAAATGCCAAGTGCTGCACCTAGGGAGAGGAAACCAAATGCAGAGTTACAGAATGGGGGACACTTGGCTCAACAATACTACAAGTGAGAAGGATCTTGGAATTGTGGTAGATCACAAACTGAATATGAGCCAGCAATGCGATGTGGCTGCAAAGAAGGCAAATGCAATTTTGGGCTGCATTAATAGAAGTATAGCTTCCAAATTGCGCGAAGTGATAATTCCCCTTTACTCAGCACTGGTTAGGCCTCATCTTGAGTACTGTGTCCAGTTCCGGGCACCACACTTTCAGAGGGACGTAGACAAACTGGAGAGGGTTCAGAGGAGGGCAAGAAGGATGATAAAGGGACTGGAATCAAGGCCCTATGAGGAGAGATTGAAAGAACTGGGCATGTTTAGCCTTCAGAAGAGGAGACTGAGGGGAGATATGATCGCACTCTTCCAGTACTTGAAGGGTTGTCACACAGAAGAAAGCCAGGATCTCTTCTCGATCATCATCCCAGTTTGCAGGACACGGAATAGTGGGCTCAAGTTACAGGAGCCCAGGTTCCACCTAAACATCAGGAAAAATTTCCTGACTGTCAGAGCAATAAGACAATGGAACCAACTACCTAGGGAGGTGGTAGGCTCTCCCACTCTGGAGGCATTCAAGGTGCAGCTGGACAGCCATCTGTCAGGGATGCTTTGACCTGGATTCCTGCATTCAGCAGGGGGTTGGACTCGATGGCCTTGTAGGCCCCTTCCAACTCTACTTTTCTATGATTTTATGATTCTAGAAATTATACACAGGCTTCAACAAAAATAGAACAAATATCCAAATAAGTATCCATTTGAAGGTGGCATCTATATACCACCCATTCAAATATTGAAAGCGTTGTAAGATCCTCAATTCATTGCATTATAGGAGGTGAATGTTTATCCTTCCAATTTTGTAATAGCAATCTTTTAGCTGTCAAAGGAGTACAGAGAATCCATTAACGCTGATCATTTGTTAATTTCCATGAAGCAGGTAAATAATTTAAAAGAGTGTGTACATCAATGAGTATTAAAGTCTGTTAGAGTACAAAATTTATTTGTGTAATAGCCTTGCCACAAAAAGAGGCAACTACTGGACATTGCCAAAACATATTTTTAAAAGAAGCATTAGCTGTATTGCACTGCAACCAATTAGCTGAATTAGACAATCCCTTATTGGTCACATTGCAGTGACCAATAGACATGAAACAAACGTTCTGGCGGAATAAGATGCAGCCCAAGATCCACAGACAGGACAGGCAGATGCCAAAGCCGTGACCCACCGATTAGTGTTTTGTGGTTGGTGCCAACAGGAGTTTTTCAAATTCCAAAATGTGGTCCGAAAAGGTTGGGGACTCCTGTACTATGCCCTTCACATTTAAACATCTTATACAATTAAGCTTTATTTTAAATTACATTATAGGAAGCACAGCTCACCCTGTACACATAGGCACACACTTATTTAAAGAGGGAACTTTTCAGTTATGCATGCCATTAAGATGCATTTTCAAAATTCTCATGACTTACCTCAACAGAATGTTTACAAAGAACAGCCTTTCAATTTTGGAAGCATGTGGAATCATGCTTACATCTTAGTCAAATTCATAAGGACACTTCCTTATTCATATGAATAAAGCTTGCCTTATTTAAAAAATACAGTGTAAGATAGCATTCAATATTTTTTCTGGACTGTTTACGTACTCCACAGGGAATGCCACCTTTCATCAACGGATCAGATAAGTAACACCAGAGTATCCCAGAATCTTTGTGGTATGTTTCCCATAGTTGTATTTTTTAAATTTATAAGCCAGCACTGATCACACATTAGCCAGGCAGTAAGCAAACCTTTTGGGAATTGGGGGAACACTTCATCATACCACTTTGTATGGTATGAAGCAGAACTCATAACACTGAGCCTTGACAATTAATTGCCTTGACAATGCAGCAATTCTTAGGTTCCAACAGCTACCTGGACTCTACCTTCAGAATGAGCTTGACCCTTGATCTCTCCTGCTGCCTATATCAGATGCGTCACTGAAACTTTGCACTAGGAATTGATTAAGAACATGGTTACCAGAACCTGACAGCTCAAATACAGTAAAACTCACCACACATATTGTGTGTGGAGATTGCCAGTGTGGTGTAGTGGTTAGAATGTTGGACCAGGACTCAGGAGATCTGGGTTCTAGTTCCCACTCGGCCATGAAGCTTACTGGGTGACTTTGGGCCAGTCACTGACTTCCAGCCTAACCTACTTCACAGAGTTGTTGTGAGGATAAAATGGAGAGGAGGAGGAGGATTATGTAAGCTGCCTTGGGTTTCTTGCAGGAAAAAAGGCGGGATATAAATATAATAAATAAATAAATGACAAATAAATTATGTATCCAGATGAAAGCAAAAATAATTAAAAATCCAAATTGGATGGTTACAACAGGAAAAGGGGCAATTCAGAAACTTCCCTCAATTCATAGGAAAATGTTATTTGCATTAGTTTAATCAAAACCTTTAACTTCTCAATGGGCAACAATCAATAACTGACCAGGTTATAGCAGAAACCTTTATACTCACTAAACAAGTTTTGAAACATAGTGTTCAGAGTAACATCACCTACTAGAGGTTCCCAACCTTGGATCCTTAGATGTTGTTGGGCTACAACTACCATCATGCCCAGCCAACCTGGCCAATGGTCAGTGATGATGGAAGTTGTAGTCCAACATCATCTAGTTGGGAACCACTGCAAACCGTTTTCTGGCTAGTTGAGACAGACATATCTTCTTTCACATTTGTTTTTGGATTGTGCAAACCAAAATCATGGTGGTGCTATGGTTAGCCATTTTGTAACAACAGAGTGATTCACAAATTTCCCATTCTAAATTGTGCTCCATCTATACTGCCTTCCTTCCTTGAAAACTCAGGTTTCAGCCTGCCCTAAATAAAACCTGGCATGTGCCCACACTTCACAGTATAGACCCCATGCCGGATAGATCTATGCATATGAGAGAGACCAAGTGCAATATGATAAATGTAAAACTTAATGGGGAAAATAGGAGGGAGGAGGGGAAGGGAGGAATCTCATCCAAAGTATAATGAACATTTTAATGATCAAATTCCTTACTTACCTTGGAGAGATTTCCCCAAGCCCTGGCCCAGCTTCCAACCATGTTTCTGTAGCAAGCGGTGTCCAATATTATCCTGACAGACAGAACAGAGAAACAAACCAAAAATATTCCAATAATATATTCTTCTCTTCCAAAGATTTTAAACATATGATGAACAAGATAATTTTCTACATATATGCATGCAAAAATAAAAACAAAAACTACTTATGGGCAACATATGCCCAGTAAAAGGGAAAATATATTTACATAATAAAAACAAAAACAAAACACCTGCTGGCAAGATTTTTCCACAGGAACAGGGTTTCAGGGAGGGTCATCATACTTTCTGATGGTGTGCTGGGCAACTTTTGTGCATAACGGGGGGGGGGGGGGGGAAGCAATGTGGGAGAAAATAAAAAATGACATTTAAAAAGCATAAAATCAAGCTAGTTATACAATCATATCCATCACCTAGAGCGCATCACTTGATTTGTGCCATGAAAAACTAACAATGTGTTTAGTCTATTTTTTTTTCTTGCTTGTGTGTCAGACATTGAAGAGACAAAGTTACATTGTTATGTGTCATACTTGCCCTACCACTAAAAACCAAAACACAATCAGAGCAAAATCCAGGCTAGACTTGGTTTATTAAAAATAAAAATAAATTATATTTATATATAATTGTATATATAAATATGTGTGTGTGTGTGTGTGTGTGTGTGTGTATTTATATCTCATACAGCCAATTATTAAACTGAAAAAATACAGTGAGGTTAGTAAAAAATACAAAACGAATTTAAAATATTAACCAGTTAAAAGGTGTGTGTGTGTGTGTGTGTGTGTGTGAGCTCAAGCACAGACTGGGTGATGCATTTCACATGTAAGCTAACAGAAATACTAAGATGTTAGAATGGAACAGGCCTAGCAACAGGTTAAAACAGCAAGGAACCATTAGTGCATGTAGGGAGAAGACACAACAAGCATAATGTCTCATCTTTCAAAAAGAAAATGAAAATGGACTGAAATTAATGTAAGCGGAGGGGAAGTGGTGCAGCAATTCAGTGTCAGCTTTTTGTATAAGGATTAAAGAAAATAAAAAGTTTCCCACAATGGTTAAGTGCTGGGGATGTATTGGGGCTTAGGCATGCTTAGAAGCCCTGCTGTTAACATTCCACATATGGGGGATTGCCCTGACAGTAAAGTTCTGAGGAAACTCCATTCCATTCCGCATGAGGCAGTTCTCTCCAACCAGCCCAGAGGCATAAACACGAATTCCACATAATCTGGGATATGCATAATTAGGTCAGAACTAAAGGTCTCAAAGGAAACACTGGGTTTCCAACCCCATGTAATGTTATTCAGGAGAGAGGATGGCTTACAGGGGACATATGTGGGTGCAACCCCTGCCCTGGCTGTTTTAAACATAATTATTTCCCCCCACAGCTGGGCTCCAAAACAAGAAGCAAGCCCAACTAAGAAGATAATGGCAAGGGGGCAGGGTGGTTGGATAAGAGAAGAGGGTACTAGGGAAAGATTAAGTATCCATCCTCCCTCTCAACGGTCCTGCCTGGTGCTTCCTCTTCCCCTCCCCTCGCTAGCTCAGTAAACATAGGAATATCCATATGTTGAGATAACATTTAGTTCCACTTTCAACGTTCCAGCTCAGACTTAAACACTGAATCTGGTTTCAGATACCTGTGCAGAAAAGGACTTGAGAAAGGAGAGATTGGTTTTGACAATTTGCCTCTTTTACCAGAAGAAACTCATCAGTATCCTGCTTCAATTCATTCCAGAGTTGAGCCCTCAGTCAAATCCAGCACTTAGAACAGCATTCTGCAACTTGGTGCCTTGCAGACATGTTAGATTGTAACTCCTATCATCTCTACCTGGCTGGGGATTATGGGAGGTGGAGGGCACCAGGTGGGGGAAGGATGGCTTAAATCTTACACAGTTCTTATCAAAAGAAAAGAAAAAGGACTCACTAATAGTGATTTGCAAATTAGATTTGATATTTGCATTGTGAGGAATGGCTCTTTCTGTGTTCACCAAAAACCTCTTGTGAAGCCTGGTATACAACTGAATTTTTATTTTGAGAGAGTAAAACTAAATGTACCCATGGCATTTTTAATTTCATTAAGACCAGCCACAGGGTTGCAACAAACTGTGCGATGGCAGCTCACATTTCTATGATTCAATTCCACAAAATACAGGTTATTTTAAGCATGTTTGAAGTTGTTTGAGAGATATGGGTAGGAAGGATATTTGCTATGAAATAAGGATGTATAGCCTATACATCCTTATTTCAAAGAGTCTAGCTTGGGGCGCAAAACCCTGCCTACCGTGCAAAAGCCTTTCCCCCTTGTTTCTCAAGTACCATTTGGGTGTACAGCCTAACTGTAAATAAGATAGTAACACCTCTAGAATACTGACTCAAACTACATCCACATATGCATCTACAGCATTAAGCCAAATAAAGCTCAGTTACTATGCCATGGGTCTCATTTAAGTCACCCTTCATAGTACTGTAGAATTTGGCTATATGTAGAAAACCTATATAATAGAGTACACCCAAAATTTCTTTCCTAAATGCATCAATTAATTGCTTAGATTTTATTTTATATGGTATTTGGAATTAAAAACTAACAACGTTTTGGGGCAGCATTCTTGAAAAGAATGAGTAAGTCTGGGATTCTTGAAAAAAATAATGGGTTGGATCCAGATTAAGTGAACTGCATTAAGTCTTGTGGAAATCAGTGGGACTTAAGTCAATCAAGACAAACTTTTCACATTAATTTCAATGGCACCAAAGTGCTACTAACTTACTCTGAATCCAACCCACAATTTAAAAGAATATCAAGAAGAAGGGAAGACTAAAAAATGGAAAGCTGTTTATTCATGAAGCTTTGTTGTTTTCCCTCCCTTTTCCAAAGAAATGGTAACAATGCTGTGTTGCATATTTTTTAATCTTATTAATTATATTGGTTGGAGCCAGAGAGGTCTGTTGCTAAAGGTGCATAAAGAATTAGCTCAAATAAAAATCAAGTTTAGAAATACCTAAATTTTCCTGATAGCAGAAAGCAGTTTTTGGACTTGCCTTTATACTTTGGAGTGCCAAATGATAATCTACTTCTTCACTGCTACCAGTTATTTCTTTGAAGTCTCCAAGCACATCAGTGGACAAAAAGACTTTCCTTTTGGGTTGTTAGCTTTCTGACAATACTAGCTTTCTGACAGAACAGAAAGTGATAAATCACAAATTTTAGAAGTGTTAATATTAACACAAAAAAACACAAGATTTTATTGAGATGTCAATTTTGACAACTGACAGTCATTTAGTTTGTGTATCAGCAATGGGTACCCTTGAGATCTGGGCCTTAGCGCAATGACAGAACACACGGATCTTGTTTGGTCATAATGGCAGTGTTTGGCAGCAATTTGTGGGTTAAACAAGACCAAGTTAACACAAGTGCCCAGGTTTGGATGTCACAGTAACAACCTATGAAATTCATAGGTTGTTGCTGGGAACCCAAAATGGCTCACGTGCATCTTATATTAGTTAACCCACGAATTGCTGACAAATGCTGCTATTACATCCAAATAGCCCCCTGCTTTGCAGGTACAACATCCCAGGGACTTCAAATAGCAGAGCTGGGAAAGATTTATTTGCCAAAAACCCTGGAGAATGCCTGCCAGTCAAAGTAAAAAGTACTGGGCTAGATGGACCAATGGTCTGATTCAGCATAAGGCAACTTCATATGTAAGTGTAACATATTTGTCCATGTATATAGGCATTTTAGCCTGCAACCCTACACACATTTACCCAGCAGTAAGTCCCATTGAAATCAATGGGGTTGACTTCTGGGTAAACATATATAGGATTGAACTGTTAGTGTGGTAATAGTTAGTAGGAAGCTTGTTTTTATTCAACAGTGGGACCTGCAACAAAAGTGTTGCAGCATGTCCTCAGCCACTAACAGGAAGACTCCTGTTCAAGGTTCCAGCCAGCCATGCTTTCCTTGTGAAACAATAAACTGTTAGGGGCTCAAGTAAACCAATAACCCCACCCCCTTTCCCCAGTTTTGTTTTGTTTGTTTTTTTCTCCAAGTGACACTTAATATTCTGTGGCTTCTGGTGCCCAGTAAGCAGTCCTCATTGGACTGGTGGGGGTTTCCCCCTTTGGGTGGTGGGGTTTTAGATTGTACTTCTGCAAACCTTGTAGTTCCCCACAACAAGCCCTTTTGTACTCAGCAGCCCCTCCCCACCAATTTAGCTCAATTTCTGATGGCAGGGGGCACTGAGTTCGCTGCTAGAGGGAGTGGTGCAACTTTTAATATTGAAAAAATGCAGCATCTTTTGGCTAAGTAGTTAATTAAAATACATCAATATGAGGGTGACAAAAAACATGACAGAAAACAGCTGCATTTGTATCCCACTCTTGCTAAAGGGAACAGTTACTGTCCAGATGAGACATTGTGCCGAACGTGTTGTGTTATGAATGCACTAAAAAGAAACAGACAAATGAAGCCGTTATGCTATTTCCAAAAGCGGTGCAGGTGGAGTGAAAGCATTTCCATACGAACCTGGCTTTAAAAACTGGGCTGTCAAAAGAACAGTTAAACGTAACACAAAGTAAGAAACTGTCCAACCAAACTAATGGTAATTTGATTTTTAATTCATTTGTTTTGTTTTCAATTCACTGCTTGCAAGTAATGTACTTATTAAAGAAGAATGGAAGCATAAAATAAATACAAGACCAGTTGGGAGTTTTAAGCGCTGTGACTGACATAGTGAATGTGGGTGGATAGGGGGAGAGAGAAACAAACATTCGAAGGGAGAGAAAAAACTAAGGATGGTTATACACATTAGCACCACACTTACCAAGCCACTCAAGAGGCTGTGTGAACTTCAACATATAAGTTAAAGCACAACAGTTTCCAGCCTATATCCATCCCATGATTTTAGGTGATGCACAAACAACTCTTCACTGGGTAAAGTGACCATTCAGAGCAAAGAGAGGTACAACAACAGTTTCTACAGGCTGTAGGCTGCTTAATTAGGCTTATTTAAGGCAGCGATGAGTAGTGCCCAACTGAGTACAGTTTGGCTTTTGAGGGAAGAGAGACAAGAAGATGGTTTGTGAATACACCGTTCAGGTTAAATTGGTCACAGAAAGGTCCTTGCCCCACTCCACAAACACTGGGAGGTACTGCTATGATCTCTTGAGTGGCTCCATAAGGAAGGCTGACTGTGCATCAAGGAATCCATAAGCAGGAAGACTAGGTGCTATAAAGGGTGATCCCATGCAAAACAGGACTCCCCGCCCCCAAAAAGATTTCCAAAACAAAAACCTAGAGCTTACAGCATATGACACAATGAAGGCCAGAGAGAAAACCCAAGAGTAGTGCTACATCATTCAGCATATCTAGAAAGCACAGTATTTAGAATGCTTGAAAACATATGAGCTGCTGCTAAATGTCAAATCAGCAGCCCTGTCAAGTTACACACTTTGGATTCAGGGGAGTCCACAGATCAATATACAGTCATGCCTTGGACTGAGAGCATAATTCGTTCCGGAAACGTGCTTGTAATCCAAAACACTTGTATATCAAAACGAAATCCCCCCAAAAAAATTTGTACAGAGATTTTTAATTTAAACTGTACTACAGTACTTGAATTGCAAGATGTCGCTTGTATATCAAGTAAAAAAATAATAATTAATAAATATTTAAAAATTTGCTTGTCTTGCAAAATGCTTGCAAACCAAGTTACTTGTAATCCAAGGCATGACTGTACATAAAGCTACTGATAAGCCCCTTCTCTTTTTCCTCCCCACAAAGAGGGCTTGGAATGAATTAACTTTGAGTAGCATCAACTTGCCTACAGTAATCATAAGACACAGAATAATGATATGCAGAGTGGTATCTTTGCTAGGGAGGACAAGAGGGAAAAGATGGAACTAGAAAATTTAAATTATTAAGACATTAAGATAGCCTTGCTTCCAGTTTGAGATGGGGAGAGCCTTTTTTTACCTTTCTAGCACAAAGGGAGAGAAGATGCATTGTCTGTCTGCTCACTCTGGGACTGCTACTGTGGTCCTTTGCCAGTATGCATTGCTACAACCAAATCAACATAACTGCACTAAAAATAGGGAGCTGGTTTCAAGTTGCGGTCAATGAAGAGCTTTGGAGAAGGCCTGAGAATTCTAACAAGTTTTATCCACTGTGTTATTGTTTCACACATAGCCACATTTTGGCTGCAACCCCTGTAGCACATCAGCAAGGCAGCAGATAATTGGGATACGCTACACCTAGCCAGACTTACCATGCGATAAAGTTAAAGGACAGGAAAGAAGGCAGGCTAGAGGCAAAAAGACTCTGTTTTCTGCAAAGGGAAAGAGGTGGTAGGGAGTTTGCCTCTATGCTCAAGGTCACTGGTGATGGGATCTCGCCACTGTTGTGGTGGGATTTGCCCCAAGAGGCTCCAGGTCATTCCAGGTAAAATCAACCAATGAATTTACCTGACTGTTACCGATTTTGAAAAAACTTGATGAACTTGTTGGGTCTGCTGAGAAAATAAGCTGCTCCAAAAATTAGACTTCTGGGACAAAAACTTTTGGAGATATGGCAATCAAAAATATGAAGAAAAATGTTAATGTTTGTATGTCGGACAACATTAAAATTACAGTAATTCCAGTTCTACATAACCTAGAAAGTTAATCATGGTGTTGTTGGAAAGCCTTTGAAATGCTCTTTCATTTGATATGTAACATAAGTGGTTTTTTTGGAATAAATATATATTCAAGGTCAAATAGTAAAATTTGACCTTGAATTCTGCAAAAACTAAAAAAAAATTCTCCATGATTTTTGTTTTATTATTTCATCTGACAGTGCTTAATACATGTACCAATTTTCAAAATGGGGCACTCTGTGTGTATGCATCATAGTTCATATGAACTGCTATCTCACTGTACGAATCTTAAGAAAATATGCATTATCACTTAGGTTTTGAATAAAACATTGTGCACAAGTACAAGCTACCCTGTCATAATTGTGCAGCTCTGAATTAGGTATTCTTCTTCACAATAGCATATTTCTGACATTTTGTGTAGAATAATGATACTTCCTTTGGGTGGTCATTCTGGTATGAAATCAATCAAAGAATATTTCCAACTGAAAGCAAATTGCTTAAGATTTGGTGAACTAGTTCTGCTTATTAAACAGTAAGTTGCAGGGCCTATTGTTTTCAGAAGAATGAGGTTTAAAATATGTACTTTAAAAAAGGTACTCACCAGTATGCTTGGGGAAAACATGTTCATTTTATTTTTTTCAAATAAATATACAGAAGCTTGACCTTGAATAATGACCAAAAAAAAAACCTTTTGCTTTAAATAACGTTTAACATCCCTGGAAACATGTACTCGCTTTCAAAATGGGACTCTTACTAGCATAGTTATTTTGATTTACTTAGATGTGGGCTTGAAAAACCATTATTGTGCATAGATGAGATTTTCCATTTTACTTTTATATATGCTGATCAGATTTTATGCAGTTCAAATATTACTTGCTAACATTTTGTTAACAAGTCCTAAATTAAGGACCTTTTCATAACAGTAGTTTCTAGTCTTGAAGTTGCTGCTTGACACTCTTTGTCTGTTAGTGTATAGAAGAGCCCTGTTGGACAACAAGGATCAGCTTTTGTCAAAACATCTGAAGATGGTATCCATACGACATCTTGTACAGGCCTGTGGCTTATGCTGGCTCAGCTTGTCTGAGTGTGGAAAGCTAAGCAGGGCCAAGCCTGGTTGTTACTTGGATGGGAGACCCCTCCTCTAGTTTCCTGCATTCAGCAGGGGGTTGGACTCGATAGCCTTGTAGGCTCCTTCCAACTCTATGATCTATGAAATCTGGATACATAAATGATTTTGCTGGTCCAGCTGGATGAAGAAAGCTCACTGCTCTCTGATCATCTGTTTGTAAAACACAACCTAACCACCATTGTGAGATATAAACGCATGTAACAAATCCTCGTATTTCTTGCAATTCCAGTTCTCCTTCTTTAAGTTTTCCTTCTCCAGTCTTTTTTCTGGATTCACATTGAAATGAATATCTTTTAGTAGCAACAGTGTGTTTTGTTAATGGAATTACAGCATGAATTTTCTGTATCCCAGGAATCGTCTTGAATTCTCGAAGCAACATTTCAGAAGCTTTTCTTCCAGTTCATAATCTTTACTTGTGGTGTATTGAAATGCAACCTGTGTGATGTTCTCCTTTGCCCAAAAAAAAAGCTGACGAGGGGTCATGATTTGTTTTTCATGCAGATGTTGCAGACTTGCTCAAGCAGCTAACCTTTTCACAGTGCCACCCACACCAAGGCACTTTTCCATGCGATGTGGCAAAGAAGTGCCATTCTGCATTGATACCGAAATCTGACTTATGCTTACTTAAGTTGTGGAAGTTTTTACCATTTTTATACTGTGCTGCTGCACCATCAGGGAAATAATAGATCTTAGTTATGCTACCTGTAGAAATGGTGTGCAGGAATTGAACAATTTGAAAAGTCATGAACACACTGCAGCAGAAGTGGGGTCAGGCACTTGTCACAGCTTCAGGCCTGCCTTTTTCTTTCTTATCAGAATCTGTGAATAAAGCTTGATTTAATGTAGACATCCAAAGAGATATATCTCTGTGAAGGTTTGAGGCCTACCCAAGCCTGCTTTGGTTTCAGCCTGAAGGCCCCGGAAGCTCCGGAAGGGAGGGGGTGGGCTTAAGTTTAATTTCCCTCCAAAAAGTTCTGTTTTAAGTGTGTATAAGGAGGTGGAGTTATTGTAGGGAGGTACTGTGCATGTATAAGAACATTCACATTTTCTGAACTGTTCGGAAACCCCATTCTGGAAATTGGTACTTATATTCAAGGTAAATATGGGTTATCTGAGGGGAAAAAAGCAGAAAAAAAACATTTATTTTTTTTGGACTTCAAGGTCAAATTAAAGAAACTATGACCTTGAATATTTTCTTTCACATGCATGCTTCATGTTATATATCAAATAAAAGGGTAATTCGAGAGCTTTCATATGACACCATGATTTACTTTCTAGGTCAATTTCAAAGGAAGTTATGATACATTTTGTGTAGTCAAATGCTGAAGAAACATGTCTGGGGCATTTTTTGAGCACACTGTACTTTTGAACCATGAGGTATAATGACCTATAATTGGTTGTATGTTCATTTCTCACGCTGGTCTACCAGTATGCCAGTAAAAAAATTGCAGATGGTGGGGTAAATTTTTCATTTTTTCCCCGGTTGATTTTACATGGAATGACCCCTCCATCTCTACGGCTCAGGTCCAGGTTATCTGAAAGACTGTATTCTCCCCTACAAGCCTGCCCATACTTTGAGATCTTCTGAGGAGGCCCTTCTCTTAGTTCCGCCACCATCCCAGGCACGCCTGGGAGGAACACAGCAGAGAGCCTTCTCGGTGGTTGCTCCAACAATCTGGAACTCCCTTCCCAGGGAGGCTAGAATGGCACCCTCCTTCGTATGTTTTCAAAGGCAGGCAAAAACTTTTTTGTTCCAGCAGGCCTTCAGGGAATAAAATTGGACCTATGAGAAAGCAATGGATTTGCACTGCTCTGATATTTTATATAATTTTAATACTGGTTCTGATTTAATTATATTTTTAACTTTTGTATTTTTCTATTTATATGTTTTAACTGTACAAATTTTAATGTTGTGAAGCCGCCTTGAGTATTGGGGAAAAGGCGGGTAATAAATATCATCATCATCATCTCTAGGATGCCCCATGGATCTGTGCAATATATGGGTCCTATCTCTGCATCCCTCCTCCATCAGAAATGAATGAAGGTCCTGGCAGGTCCTGAGAGATATCAGGTGGGGGATTCAGGTTGTGCTCCAGCACTGACTAAAGGAGGCGACAACAGGGAAATCAGTCTGCCCAAATAAGCCAAAGCAGTGAAGGGGTACTGCCTCATCCTTAAGAAGCATTCAAGTCAGGTTTGCTCTGAGCAACAAGTGGACTTAGCAGCTACATTCCCTGTAAAAGATCACCTTCACTTTACTCCTGTCTCCCAACTTGACAGGAACTGGGCCCAACGTTCTTCTCCCCACACTGTAAATATCCCTCAATCATGATTGATATTTACTAAGTGTGTAATAACTAATTCTTTCAAGCACTACGTGTGCAAAGCATTTTACCATTTTTGTCTAATTAATCCGCACTATCAAACTTGTCAGGAAGATACATGCCCAAAGTTATCCAGAAAAATCTAAAGATGAGTCCAGGTCCCAGAAACCAAAAGCTCTAATTAGCATGTCCCAGCATGGGGGGAGTCATTCTACCTGTGAAATAATAGTTAAATGAAAGGCTTTTTGACAAAAGGAGAGACAGCATGAGGCCCCTCCAAGCTGCTGAGAATTCTGTCCCAGTTACATGTTTATTTTGTGAGCTTCAGACTACATATATTATCAATGATGTAGGACTGTATCACTGAGGGGGTGGGGCTGAAACAAAAACCTGACTAGAAGCACAGCAGTTGGGAGGAAATGTATCCCCAGTGGGGCAGAGTAAGTTGGCCTTTCCTATTCTGGCTACTGGCTGCTGAAGAATAATTTAAACTGCATCATATTCTTAATCAATGCAGTGATCTGTAGACTCCCCAAACAACCTTTTCCATTCACCATCAAGTTCCATGTTGTAGCAATACAAGTTAGGATCCCCTCAAAAGATAATGCTGCAGAGCTACATGTGAATTCAACTGTGTTCCCAAGCAAAGCCATTCCCCAGAGAGATTTCTAGGAGTGTCTGTGCTTCCCCTTGAGCTTTATATAACTTCCAGATCCAAGAGATCTCAACTTAGAAGCTTAAATCCACTTATGCTTTAGTAGGCTTTACTTACTACCGTTAAGCCTTTGTGGTAAATCCATTTTACATTTCCAACTGAAAATTGGATTTTATTTGCTGCTAGAAAGAAAGAAAAAATCAGTTTTGAACATTGAACAGTAAAAGGCAATATCCTGTGCTATACTGCTTCCTGGTGAGCATAGTGTTCTTTACTTTTGCAACAACTACAACACATAGATAAACTATAACTGTAATCAGAGCACATTTTAACACTAGTCCTTTGAAAATGTTTCACTTTTCCAGATGTACACTTACATGTTCTAGTCACGCTAGAAAACTAACTCTCCAAAACACTGTCCAAAGCAGTTGAGAGTCCATTAGACAAACACCTTCCTAATCAGTACTCTTAAAGAGACTAAGGTTGCAATCCAATACACACCTGGGAGTAAGTTCTACTGTATTCAATGGGGATTACTTCCAAATAGATAGGTATAGGATTGCACTGTAAAACTTTCCACTTCATTGACCATTAACCAGTATCTGAGGTGTTTTTTTTTTAAAAAAAAAACTGAACAAAGCCTGCATGTTCAAAAAATACAGGACTGACTGGGAAACCTGCTTTCTTTTCTTCTTTTTTTCTTTTCTTTTCTTTTCAAGAGTGGTTGCCCTCTAAATTGATTGCATATTTTACTTCCTCCTTTTGCAAGTAGGATTGATGCTCTGGTCAACTGACCATGGTCAAATATTCCATGAAGCTAAAAATGCCACTATGTAGCTTATCCTTATTTCATTATGGTTATTTTTGCTAGAAAGGGCAGGAGGGAGGGCTGCTTGCTCCCTAGTTAAAGCTGTCAGAGGCAAACCAGTTTTCTGCTGGCTATCGGCTATAACTGCAGGTACCTCCAGACTGCAGGCAACTCCAGAGGAACCCAAGAACTCATCAGTGGCAAAAGACACTGCCTAGGACTACCAATGACTTCATCCTGCTGCTGCCAAGAAGCACCACCTCCACGTGACTTGGCTGTCTGCTTTGCAACACCCCTGTGTGTGGGATTGGACTCCAGTTTAGAAAAAACATTCAGTTGAAAGTAAAAACACACTGCAGTAGAATACTACTGCAAGTGACACATTAAATTGCAGGAAAAGAACAGGTTGCTTACCTGCAACTGTGGTTCTTCGAGTGGTCAACTGTACAGTCACACAGCTCTGCAGCTGCACGGAGATTATTTGGGAAATTTCTAAAGCTGGGGGAAATTGGGTGGGAACCCCTCCCACACCATCTCAGTGTGCATGTCCATGCAGGTTCCTGCCTGATCCCTCAGTTCCCTGAGACCGCCTATTATGGCCTCGGAACTGAGAGAACACTTGGTATGCAAAGATACAAGGGATCGATGCTGATACCAAGAATGAACCATTTCTGGTAGCCCCATTGATATCGATAGTGACACGGAAGCAGGGACGGTGGGTGGGTTGTGTGACTGCACAGATGACCACTCAAAGAACCACAGTTACAGGTAAGCAATCTGTTCTTCTTCTTTGTGGTCTCTGTGCATCACACATCTGGCGAATTACCAAGCTGACTTACTAGAGGTGGGCTGGTGTCATCACGCTAAAACAGAAGAGAGCTCGGCCCTGCCATAGGCACAGTCTGTTCAAGCTCGAACATCCAGTCGATAATGCTGGATGAAAGTAGATGAGGAAGATCACGTTGCAGCTCTGCAGAGGTCCGGCAAGGGAAACCCACGCCCAAATGCCACCAAGGTGGTGATTCCCCTCGTAGAGTGGGCACATACTGGTCCTGACAGTTGAAGTTCAACCAGGTCATAAGCTAGCTGGATGCAAACCTCTGTGTCGAAACTGGCAGCCCAAGGCTTTTCTTCCCATAGCAAGCGAACAGTTTCTGGGACCAACAGATGGATTCAGTCCAAGCCTTATAGGCTAGCACTCTCCTAACACTGACAGCATGCATAGTCCATTCAAGCTGAGTCGAATGAAAAAAGACTGGCAGAACGATGTCTTGGTTCAGATGGAAAGAGGAGACTACCTTAGGCAAGAAAGCAATATCTGGTTGCAGCACAGCCTTGTCCCTATGGAACGTCAGACACGGCGGGTTGACCTGGAGGGCACAAAGCTGACTTAATCACCAAGCCAAGGTAATCGCCACCAGGAAGGCTGTCTTCCAGGTTACGAGCCAGAGATCTGCCGTCACCATCGGTCCAAAGGGCTTGGTCATAAGAGAGCGCAGAACAACAGTAAGACTCCAGCTCGGCACCACAGAACGATCCGAAGGGATGAGGTTGCGGAGTCCTTTGAGGAACTGCTTGACCAGAGGATGAGAAAATAGAGTACTGCCCCCGATGGTAGGGCGATGGGCAGAAAGCGCTGCCAGGTAGACCTTGACTGAAGAGAGCTTCAGCCCCTTAGCCATCAAGGTATATAGGAAATGCAGGACATCATGGAGAGGGCAGGACAATGGATCCAGCCCCAAAGCAGTCACAAATTCAGAGAAGACTGACCACTTTCTGGTGTAGGACCTGCGGGTAGCCGGTTTCCTCACTGCATTCAAGACAGCCTGAACTTCAGCCAAAAACTGATTAGGTATAGGAGTCAGCGTATCCTCCATGCCATGAGGTGAAGAGTGTCGAGTTCTGGGTGACGTATTCGACCTCGGTCCCTGGTCAGCGACATTGCAGCAGAAGGAGGTGTCGATACTCTCCCCTGGTCAGGTGTAAGAGCGGTGTAAATCACACTTGCCTCAGCCACCACGGGGCAATGAGGATGCAATCCATGTTGTCCAACTGGATTTTGCCAAGAACCTTCGTCAGGAGCAGCAGCAGGGGGAAGATGTACGACAAGGTTCCTGCTCACGGGTGCAGGAAGGCATCTCTGAGGGAGTCCGAGTCCTGTCCCACCCGACTGCAGAAAAGTGGGCAGGCTGCGTTCACCACCATTCCGAATAGGATGGCAGCAGGGGCACACCAGTGGTCAAAAAGACAGTTCCGGATTCAAGGGTGCAGCTGCCACTCGTGTGAAGTCAGAGTGACTTGACTGACAGCATCTGCAAGCACGTTGTCCTTCCCAGCGATCAGGTGAGGGATGGCCCAGTCAAAAATCCGGAGTGTCAAACAGGTGAGTCTGGTCGAGCAAGTGCCACCCTGTTTGTTTAAATATGCCACTACAGTTGTGTTGTCTGTTACAACTTGTATCTTGTGCCCTTGCAGGTTGGACTAGAGGGCATGTAGAGCGCGCCAGACAGCACAGAGTTCCAGCAGGTTGATGTGCTGCAACTTCTCCTGATGAGACCAGAGGCCTTGAATCGTCTTGTTCCCACAGTGTGCCGCCCAGCCGAGTAGCGAAATGTATGTGGTTAGGGTCCTGGTTGGCGCAGGAGGGTCCACCACCGAAGGAAGAGATGGATAGCAGGAGGAATGGTCAGGTAGGTCTGGTGGGCATTCCGTTCGAGATTGAAGGAGCGCAGGAACCAATTCTGTAGCTGCCACATACGTAGATGCGCGAAGGCTACGACCGATACCGTAGATGCCATGAATCCTAGAAGACACTGGATAGAGTGAGCAGTGTTTTGGCTGGCACGGTAAAGTCTCTTTCTTAAGGTAAATATCATCTGCACTCGGTCCCGAGGCAGGAAGGCTCACCCCACAGAAACCTTGATAAACTGGATCTTTCTCACTGGCACCAGGACAGATTTCTTCCAATTCACATAGAATCCCAGATTGCCCAGGAGGGTGAGTGTTTCTGTAAGAGCTTGCTGCAGTCCACACTCAGTCGAGTCCACAAGCAGCCAGTTGTCGAGTAGGGAAAGATGTCAAAGGTGGGCACACACTACCATGATGCACTTGGTGAAGACTTGAGATGCAGTGGAGAGGCCAAAGGGGAGTACTGTGAATTGGAACGCGTCTTGACTGACGCTGAAGCAGAGAAAGCTCTGGCTGTCCTGGTGAATGGCAACATGAAAGTAGGCATCTTTCAGGTCGATGGAGGCCAGTCAATCGCCCTTGCGAAGGAGCGGGAGGATCGACTGCAGTGTAGTCATCCAAAATTTCTTCAGGGAAATTGTTTACTCCCCGCAAGTCCAGGATCGGTCAAAGTCCTCCATCTCTTTTCGGCACCATGAAATACCTCGAGTAGAGGCCTTCCTGCAGGTGATGAGCGGGAACTAGCTGGATCTCACCCTTTTGTAGCAAGGAAGTCACCTCGTCTCGCAGTGGGATGGACGGCTGCGTGGTCCAGATGGGCAAGAAAGGGAGGGAGAGCATCAGATTCGATCCTGTACCCGTGCTGGATGATGTGGAGTATCCAGCGGTCGGATGTTATCTGCACCCAGGATGGGAGGAAGTGAGCCAATCTGCTGCCGAATTGGAAAACAGTTGGTGTAGATGAGCGGATGGGAAAGTCAAAGCCAGCGTTTTGAGGCATAGTCACCTCCTTTACGGGAGCTTCAGTACTGGGGCTGGTTGTAAGAGTGCCTCGGTACTGCAGGCTGCTCTGCCCAAGGCTGACGATCTTGCTGCTGCTGTTGATGCTGAGGGAAGGCAGGCAAATAGGAAGATGGTTGTTGGAACCACTGTCTCTGGTGGTATGGACGTGCAGGAGGCGTTGGTCCAAGTCCCATCATCTTAGCAGTGGTCTTCACCTTTTGGACTGCATCCAGGGACTCATCCATTAAGACACTGAAGAGCCCTTTACCATCAAACGGGAGGTCCTCTTGGTCTCCTGGGTGAGAGCAGTAGAGCGAAACCAGGCATGCTGTCATAGCAACACAGATCCGATCATGGCATGGCTCTGGCAGTCGGCCTGGTATCGAGCCGTATTGATTTGTTGACGGGCAAGCTTGGAGGCCTCCTCCTTGAATACCTGTGCCAGCTCCCTCTTGTCTTCGGGCAGGTAATCGCATAAGGAACCAACTTTTTCCCGCAGGAAAAGCTGGTACCGAGCCATTGTGGCCTGGTTCTTTGCAACCCGAAGACCAAGAGAGGGGGATGAGTATATCCTGCGTCTGAAGAGGTCAAGATGGTGGCCCTCTTTGTCAACCAGTGTCGAGTGTGGCTTTCTGCATTTGGTTTGAGCTGACTCAACTATCACTGTTTGGTACCAGGTGTGAAAACAAAAACTTCGCGTTTTCCTCCTGGATCATGTACATAGCCTCAAGTCTTTTGGCAGTGGTGGGTGTGGAGGCTGGTGTAGACCAGGACGATTGGGCCAACTGCAGCAGGGTGGGGAGAAAGGGAATCAAAGTTGGTGTTGAGGATTCTCAACACGTGACAGCGAGCAAGAGGCTGAAGCTCAGTCAAGTGGAGGCAATCAAACCAAGGCCTACAGCAAGAGAAAGAGAAGAGTACTAGTAGTGGGAGACTCCTTCCTGCGGGGGATAGAAGTCAAAGTCTGTCGCGAAGGCCCATGGACTTGCCAGGTGTGCTGTCTCCCCGGGGCACGGATTAAGGATGTGACAGAGCAGCTGCCGAAGCTCATACAGCCCACCGACACATACCCCTTTCTTCTCTTCCACGTGGGTACAAATGATACTGCCAAGCGGAGTTACAAAGAAATCACGGCAGACTTTGAAGATTGGGAAGGGAACTCAAGAACTTTGGGGCCCAGATCGTTTTCTCATCCATCCTTCCAGTACTTGGAAGAAGAATAGAAAGGGAAAGAAAAATGCTCCGAGTGAATGACTGGCTACGAAGGTGGTGCCGACGTGAGAGATTTGGATTCTGGGACCACGGGCTACACTTCCTGGAAGATGGACTGCTGGCAAAGGATGGGTTGCACCTCACAAGGACTGGGAAGAATGTGTTTGGCCACAACATGAGGAACTTCATCAGGAGGGCTTTAAACTGAATCCAACCGGGGAGGGAGACATAAACTCGGGGGTAACAATGGAAGAAGGCCTCTGTGCCACAATGGAGAGAACAGCTCCAACGGTGCCCAATGATAGTCTACTACAGAATGTAGGAAGAAAGTCGGACTATAAAGTACATAGCCTTTGATGTCTCTATACTAATGCCCACAGTATGGGCAACAAACAGGACGAACTTGAACTCTTGATACATGAGGGCAAATACGACTTGATAGGGATAACTGAAACCTGGTGGGATGACTCCCATGGCTGGAATACAGCAATTGAAGGGTATAACTTGTTCAAAAGGAACAGAAGCAACAGACAGGGAGGTGGAGTTGTGCTGTATGTTAAAGATACGTATCTCTGCACAGAGATACAGGAAGAGGAGCTTGGCAGCCCCATTGAGAGCATCTGGGTTAAAATAAAAGGGGCAAAGAATAAAACGAACATGGCAATTGGAGTCTACTACCGACCACCCAATCAAGGAGAAGACGAGGATGGAACTTTTGAAAAGCAAATTGTCATTGTTTCAAGGAGGCATGATGTGGTAGTAATGGGGGACTTCAATTTCCCCGATATCTGTTGAGAGACTTATTCAGCCAAACATGGCCCCTCCAAGAAATTCCTGAGTTGTGCTGCTGATAACTTCCTCCTACAGAAAGTGGAAGAAGGAACTAGAGGATCGGCTATCCTTGACCTGATTCTAACCAACAGAGATGAGTTAGTGGATAAAGTGGCAGTTTCGGGAACTCTGGGGGAAAGTGACCATGTTATACTTGAGTTCTTGATTCTAAGGGGAGCAAAAGCTGAGTGCAGCCAAACACGTACCCTGGATTTTAGAAAAGCCAATTTTAACAAACTCAGAACAATGATAAGTACGGTCTCATGGCAAGTGACTCTAATGAGAAAAGGAGCCCAGGATGGGTGGGAGTTTTTAAAAAAGGAAATTTTAAAGGCACAATTGCAAACAATTCCCACAAGGAAAAAAGGCAGAGGGCAACAGAAGAAGCCAATGTGGCTTCACAATAAACTCAAAGATGACCTGAAAACAAAAAAGGACATGTATAGGAAGTGGAAGGAAGGCAGGCTACAAGGGAAGAGTACAGGCAGGTAGCACAGAACTGCAGGAATAGTGTCAGGAAGGCTAAAGCTGAGAATGAGCTAAGGTTAGCGAGGGATGCTAAAAACAACAAGAAACCTTTCTTCAGATACACACACAGTAAAAGACAGAGGAAAGAAATGGTGGTTCAACTACGCAATGAGGATGGCAAATTGATAACAGAAGACAAAGAAAAGGCAGAAGTGTTCAATTCCTACTTCGGCTTGGTCTTCTCCCAAAAGAAGGTCTATGACCCCCCTGGCAAACCTGAAGTGCAGACTGAAGGGGCAGGATTGCAGCTTGAGATTGATAGGCAAATGGTCAAGGAGCACCTGATTACTCTGAACGAGTTTAAATCTCCAGGGCATGACGAGCTGCATCCCAGAGTAATAAAGGAACTGGCAGAAGAACTCTCAGAACCACTGTCTATTATCTTTGAGAAATCATGGAGGACAGGGGAAGTGCCAGATGACTGGAGGAGGGCAAATGTTGTTCCCATCTTCAAAAAGAGCAAGAAGGAGGAACCTGGGAACTATAGGCCAGTCAGTCTGACATCAATCCCTGGGAAAATTTTGGAGCAGATTATAAAAAAGTCAGTTTGCAAGCACCTTGAAAACAATGCAGTGATTACTAGAAGCCAGCATGGATTTGTCAAGAACAAATCCTGCCAGACTAATCTGATCTCATTTTTTGATCGGGTAACCTCCCTTGTGGACTGTGGGAATGCTGTGGACATCACATATCTGGACTTCAGCAAAGCTTTCAACAAAGTGCCTCATGATATCCTGATTAGCAAGCTAGCTAAAAGTGGGCTGGGTGGAACAACTATCAGGTGGATCCGCAATTGGCTACGGAATCGGACTCAAAGAGTGCTTATCAATGGTTCCTTCTCAAACTGAGAAGAGGTAATGAGCGGGGTACCACAGGGCTCGGTCCTGGGCCCAGTGCTCTTCAACAATTTTATTAATGACTTGGATCAGGAGGTGCAGGAAATGCTGATCAAATTTGCAGATGACACAAAAGTGGGTGGAGCAGCTAATACTCTGGAAAACAGAAACAAAATTCAAAGCGATCCCGATAGGCTGGAGCGCTGAGCCAAAAACAACAGAATGAAATTTAATAGGGATAGATGCCAAGTGCTGCACCTAGGAAAGGAAACCAAATGCACAGTTACAGAATGGGGGTCACTTGGCTCAACAATACCACAAGTGAGAAGGATCTTGGAACTGTGGTAGATCACAAACTGAATATGAGCCAGCAATGCGATGTGGCTGCAAAGAAGGCAAATGCTATTTTGGGCGGCATTAATAGAAGTATAGCTTCTAAATCGCGGGAAGTGATAATTCCCCTTTACTCAGCACTGGTTAGGCCTCATCTTGAGTACTGCGTCCAGCTCTGGGCACCACACTTTAAGAAGGACGTAGACAAACTGGAGAGGGTTCAGAGGCGGGCAACAAGGATGATAAAGGGACTGGAAACAAGGCCCTATGAGCAGAGAATGAAAGAACTGGGCATGTTTAGCCTTCAGAAGAGGAGACTGAGGGGAGATATGATAGCACTTTTCCAGGACTTGAAGGGATGTCACAAAGAGGAAGGGCCAAGATCTCTTCTCAATCATCCCAGTTTGCAGGACACGGAATAATGGGCTCAAGTTACAGGAACCCAAATTCCACCTAAACATCAGGAAAAATTTCCTGACTGTCAGAGCAATAAGACAATGGAATCAACTACCTAGGGAGGTGGTGGGCTCTCCCACTCTGGAGGCATTAAAGGTGCAGCTGGACAGCTATCTGTCAGGGATGCTTTGACCTGGATTTCCGCATTTAGCAGGGGGTTAGACTCGATGGCCTTGTAGGACCCTTCCAACTCTACTTTTCTATGATTCTATGATTCTGTGCCTGCAGCCTGTCTTGTAAAGGCCTGGCAGTGGGGGCACATGTCCACCACATGTGCCTTTCCACCTAGGCAGAGGGAGCAGAAAGAGTGGCCGTCCATCGGTGGAAGCTTGGCGCCACACTTTCCACACTTGCGGAAGGGGGCCTTTAGAGGCATCCGCCTCAGGCCTCATGGCCAGATAGACAACTGAAATAAAAGTTATGAAACGTAAAGAAAGAAAAAACGATAGAAGATTCAGAAGGAAGAAAAAATAAAGAAATAAGGAATATAACTTTTCTCAGCACGAAAAATGCTTGAAAGGTCGAGAGAAGTTCCCTCTGTCATCTAGCCACAATGGCGGTCGAAGAGGAACTGAGGGATTGGGGGAACCCGCACGGATATGCTCACTGAGATGGTGGGGGAGGGGTTCCTGCCCGATTTTCCTCAGCTTTAGAAGTTTCCAGAATCGTCTCCGCGCAGGCGCAGAGCCCACATGTATGGTGCACAGAGACCACGAAGAAGAAGTTAAAATCTCTTTTGCTGTTCTAATAAAATCAATGCTTTTTGAAATAGTGGCCATCATTTGATAATATTTGGCCAGTCAATTGACCAAATCATTTCTTTCTGGTCAAATGCTCAACCCTGTTTGAAATACTCACAGTGTACCTTAAGTTTACCTTAAGTCCTCCCACAAACACTCATGGTTGTTCCACCAGGTAGACTATGGAATTCTTTAAAATTATTTAGTGGTTGCCCTAGCTCCACTTTTCCCAACCAAGAGGTGCAACACCTAAAAGGATAATTTGACTCACTGATTATAGGCAAGAGAAAGAAGAATTTTGGTATGAATTGAGAAGTAAGTGTGGCCCTAAAAAATTGAGCTGGGCTTTGACCTCCAAGAACTGGATTCAAATTCCTTTTCATCCAATGGCTCACTTGAACAATCCACTATCAGAGTAAACTGGGATTATAGATAATGGGATGGATCCAAACTAAGAACTGATTCGTGCGTCACGATAAGCCAGGGTTCCTTCAGAATACTGCTGCCTGGTCGCTCCTATAAGTGGGAGTGGCTAAACAAACTATGGACCTTTGGTTTGATGTTTGTCTAGCATTACATGCAAACTCAGACCTCTGGCTTGTCTCTCCCCCAACAAGCAGGAGAAACAACCCATGGTTTGTTACTGGGCTACACTGCTTGTAAACAATGTAACATGTGAACCCTCCCAGAGTTAGTTACACAGTCCCCACTGAAATCAATGGAACTTAAAGTAAGCCATGACTAACCGATTCATTTCAAAGGTACCTATTTTCAACTAACTTAATCTGGATCTCACCAATTGTGAGAACAAACATTCCAGGTTGTTGCAAAAAATCACCAAGGCTAAAGCATTTGCACATTGAAAGGCTTGGGTACAGATTTTAATGTCTCTATGCATGACAGGGAGAATTTTGAACTCAAAAAAGGTTTTCAAACTTTGGGACATGCTGCTTATAAAATTAAGATATTTGTTTATTTTGCAGATCTGTCGTCAGAATCAAAACATTTAGGTGCCTGAGATTCTTCCACAGTTGCTACACACATTGGTTACATTACAGTGAGACAGTCCTATGAGATGAAACGAGGCTTTTCACTGAATCAGTCCCTTTTGGCATAGGCAGCAATGCTCTGTGAGCATGTAGGGTTGTAGATCAGAATAATTTATCTTGTACTAAGATTGCCAGGATACTGCTCCAGTGCTAACAATTCCATGGCATTTGCACAGGGGGAAGCTGGTTTTGCATTTCATTTGGGGAGCGTGTGTGTGCACGCGCATGCACGCAGGCACACACACACAAACAAGACTGAATAATTCAACAGAATCAACCGCAGTTGCATACTACCATCCTTCCCACCCGCTCTGCAGCATTATTTCATGTGTCATCAGTGACCACCGTGCCTAATTCTAGCATCATGCCAGCACAGTAAGACAGATACGGAATGCAGTGTTCACTGGACCAGAAGAACAGAAATAAGAAATGGGGGGAGGAGGAGGTGGTGGAGAAACCCTAGAAAAGAAATTAAAAATGCAGACCGTGCAAATACAAACCAGGTCATGGCTGCTTAGCTAATTTGGGCCAACTGCTGTGGAAGAAAAAACGTCGAACACCCCAAGTTGTGTAAATTTCTGTGAACATCTCAACACGCACACAAATATGCACACAAACACCAATCTACTACACAAGAAAGCATGTGTGTTTGTGTGTGTGTGTGTGTGCATATAGGGGTGTATGTATGTGTATTTACACACACACACACACACACACACACACACAGCTTCTTTCTTAATGCTACAGGTTTTTAAAAAGCATTCATGAATGCAATGGGACTCAGGACAGTCTGTAGTCAGTACTCTCTAGACAAAAGCATTAACAGGGCTGGATTAATTTAAAAGCTGAGACTGCTATTGAGCAGGACCAGAGCTGCATGGGTTAATAACCAAAGAGTGACCTTGTGTGGAGAGCAAGCTAACTAAGAAAATGGTGGGTATTTCCCTAGCAAAAGGCAAGGAGCCAGTGCTGTGTTTGGAGTAGCACTAACCCCAAAGGTAGAAAACGGGCCAGAACAATGAGGGCTATGCTGCAGTCATTCTGATGCTATCACCAGACAAAGGTTCACGTGCCCTTGCTTTCCTCCCCCAAATAACAGTTTTGGACAACCTGGCTTTGCAACAATGGAGAACATGGATGAAGAGCACCACCGTCAGGGATTCACAGGCTCCAAGACTCTTAAGAAAGATTCTCAGATCAATAGAGTTGCTTTACATGTGGTCCTAAGAGCTGGTGAACAGATATGCTTCCCCAGTGTCTGCATAATGCTGATAGCCTGCACAACAGCATAGGAGGGCTGTGTGTAGTCTCTTGGTGTGGGATTAGCATTGTTCCAGTTATAGGGAGAGCTTGCCCACTGTCTAAACTCTTCTTCAGGGGCCTCACCAATCTTGGACACCATGAACAGCACATGGACAACAGTCCCAACTGTCATGTTTGCTTATAATGAGAGCCAGTGTAGTGTAATGGTGAGAGTGTTGGACTGGGACTCGGGAGATCCGGGTTCTAGTCCCCGCTCGGCCATGAAACTCACTGGGTGACTTTGGGCCAGTCACTGACTCTCAGCCTAACCTACCTCACAGGGTTGTTGTGAGGAAAAAATGGAGAGGAGGATTATGTAAGCCGCCTTGGGTTCCTTGCAGGAAAAAAGGTGGGGTATAAATATAATAAATAAATAAAAATAAATAATACTACTCATGCCATAAGTCTGGTCATAGTGCTAAAAACTACAAGGACAATTATGATTTGTGGGCGGGGGAGAAAGGAGAGAAGAGGCAGAGGCTTAGCAAGCCCAGCACTGCCCAGAGACAGGAGATCAGGGACCTCTATGGACCCTCAAGGATATACACACCAAGGAAGGATGTGGCATACAATTCAGAGGATAGAACAAGACAGAAAGTGGTTGAGGGGTTGTATATCCTTTAATCCAGCTCTGAAAATGCTTGGGGGAGGGGGATAATTTAGTTTTCATTTCCACAACCCTATCCATAACACTTTGTATGTATCCATTTCTTTTTCAACTGCTACTTCCATGAGGTTACAGCCAAATGCAAATATTAAATGCTGAATCTAAAAGAAGTGTTTAGGCAGCAGAAACTACAGCTATTCCATGTTGCAGGGAGAAAACAACACACAGATGTGGCATGAGGAGAGAGTAAAAAAACCTGAGATGCTTAAAAGGAAAAGCAAGCAAAAAAGCAGCTCTTCCGTTTCCTGTCTGCAGCCTTTCCCCAGAAAATTCAGATAAAAGAGATAAACACTAATGTTTTCATTACTGCCACAGGCAGCTTTTTAAAAAATATATTTTGACTGCAACTTATTTATATTGAATTCTTCCTAATGCTACCTTGTTTGTTCTGCATTCTCCTTCCCTGTGCTAACAAAAATTTAAATTAAGGAGAATCGAACTATATTTTACTCAATTTTCAATAAGATCATAAATAAAAACAAGTTGTGCATTCATTATTTGGCAAATTCAGCTGTTATAAAGATGTATTACTATATGTAATAATTACTATCTCAGTCTATTATGGTGAGTTATAGATCTTTCTTTCTTTTTTAAGAGCTTTTTAGATAGACTGGTGACCCGCCTCATTTTCATATTAATGTTAAGACATGCAAATATACTAGCACACACACACCCACCTGAATTTACTTAATCTAAAAATAAGATCTGAAGTTGGCTAGTGGAGCTGCTCTTGAGTCAACGAACAGGCAAATACTACCAGGCCAGCTGAGGGCTGGAGAGTGAAAAGTGATTTCTTACCGATTCTATAGGTTTGTCTAAGGATGCCTGCTCAATCTCCAAGTGTCCTTCTTCATACTGATCAAAGTGATTACCCTGCAAGAGAAGAACCACACATTATTTCCCCAGTGAGGTACAAATAATTCTGCACAGTTAACGCTAAAAGGCCCACTAAAAAATTAAGGTCCATGGTTTCCCTGCCATTTAGAAACCCACTCTCTCACTTGATTGTTGTATTTTTGCATTTGCTCTGCAATTATCAGGGTTTGTTATCTTCATTTTACTGAGATGGAACTCAGAGATGGCCAAGGATTCACAGGCATCACTTTCAGAAGGAAAAACAGTGCTCTGAGGATAGGACTCCCAGACATTTTCAGGATCATGCCAGATCTTTAGAATAATCTTACCCTGATGAGCATCTAAAGTAGCTTGCATTGCATCAACAACAAAGCAGAACCCATCACATTTTACAACAATTCCAACTGTTCTATTTGACATTAAATGTCCTGAGATCACCTACTGACATATCAAATCACTCAACACCATTAATTGCTTAACAGAGCAACCCAGACAGCTTAATCTTAGCTACGTTGCACCACAAGTTCAAAGTAATATGACTGTATTACATCCTGATAATTTCTCCCACCTATAGGGTGAGCTTCTGATGATTCCTCAAGCATCAAAATGGAGAAAGGTTCACAGAACTCAAAAGCTTGCATTATCACTTTCACACACACACACACACACACACACACACTCCGCTTTGTAGAACTTTTTTTTTTAAAAAAAAATCAGTTGTCTCACCCATCTGTGCGATTACAGTTCAAGTTAAGCACAGAACCTTGCACTCTCGGAATCTCTGCTTTCTTTTTTAAAACAAGAAGATTTTTAGCTTTTGTGACACACAGAAAAACCTTGGGGACCTGTGGGGGCCGTGCCCAGGACCATCTCTGAAGTTGGGGATGGTGCAGTGGAGAAGAGTATGAGAAAGCCTGCTAGTATTCCGCGTGTGGCAGGGGACTCTGTGCTCAGAACAAGTTACCAGTATTCCTTTCTTGTAACTACTATTCACACGTCCCTACCCATACAGACTACTTGTCCTTGATTGCCATATCATCTGTCACTCCCATACTTGCTAGTCCTTGCTCAAAATCTGCAGCCCCCACTCCCAAGCCTGGATATTTGAAAGATGAATAAAAATGCAAATTCATATTTCTATTTCACTTCAGTCTACAGCAGTGATGGCGAACCTTTTTGAGCCCGAGTGCCCAAACTGCAACACAAAGCCAACTTATTTATTTCAAAGTGCCAACACTGCAATTAAACCTGAATACAGAGGTTTTAGTTTTAGAAAAACAACTCATACAGTTGTCCGAACTACCGTAATTCACATCTTTTGTCTTAAAAGAAAAACACAGTAACAGAGCTTTCAATGATACAGTTTTTTGTTGGGAAAAAAAATCAACTCAAAACATTATTATAGTACTACATTATACACATAGCCTGAAGGGAATTTATACAAACTTTTAAATAATTAGGCACATGTATTTTTGGATAAGGGATTCTCAACTTGTAATATGATTATATGCCAGACTGAAATTGTATGGGGCAAGCTTTACCCCGAGTCCTTTCCCTGCTTCTACAGGTGTCGGATTAGTAAAAGTAAAAGTCAACCTGCACTAGGATGAGCAAGATAAACAAGAAAACTAAACATGCTTAACACATTTTAAACACTTTATGTCTTGGACTGCAAACACTGCATTAGGTAAAAGTTTGCATTGGGCATGCTTTTGCACAATTAATGTGATTTTTGCTATTGCATGCATGCTGATAATTTGTCAAACCTTGGCTCATACTCCGTTAGTTTGAGAGCAACACATGCAGTACTTAGGTCAACTGTTAGGGCTTTACATCCAAGCCATGCTCTGTGCATCATTCTTCAAAATCTTTTAAATGTGATAACAATGTAGAAAAAGAATTCTGTAACAGGAATTCTAGAATAAAATCATTCTGTTCCACACTGTGAGAAAGAACAAGATCATTAGTGTTTTGCAGAAGGGGACGGTATTTTCGCGATCTGGTGACCAATGGCTCGAGTGCCCACAGAGAGGTCCCTGCATGCCAGCTGTGGCACCCGTGCCATAGGTTCGCTATCACTGGTCTACAGAGTGTATATTCTTACTTCATTTATTTCACAGCCATCCTATGAGCTAATAGGATCTCTTACAAATAAAGAGTTTACTTCCACGCACTTAGTGGTCATTTGAAAATGGGGGGAAAGATGATAGTCTACCTAGGTTTTGATGCTAGCACTGTATATACACACTGCCTTTTTCTGATTATATTCTACTAACTAACACACACAATATATATAATGATCTGAACTGTGCTCACTGAACTTAACTTCTAAACTGTCATCACAAATTTTACTTCCAATATGCTTATCCTGGATTTAAAGTAAATAGCAGTTATGCCTATGCTTGCATCTGATGAATAAAAGCTCATCCTGCAATAAACCAGTTAATCTGCGATGTTCCAGTATATTTCCCGCCCAACATTTACAATGATAGAGTTCATTAAAAGGAAAAATAGTAAGAGTTTGAAAGCAAAGGAGGGAGGATTATTCTTCAGAGCCTGCAAGTCTCCCAACCCATTCAAGATTTCTTCACTAACAGCCTTCAATCATTTGCCATTAATGGTCGAGCTCCCATGTGCATGAATGGGCTTATTACTGGGAAAACTAGGCTGGAAATCAAAGAATATTACAAACTGTTAAGATCAAGAATGCTAGAAGGGAGCTAGAAGGGAGTTCTTTACACAATATGCTAGTAACACAGAACTGCCAGAACTGTCTGAATTCAATTTTAAGTTACCGTACATATGCATGACTCTAGTGCCACAGAATGCTAATAAGACAGACGGACATGATTAGCCATGTCTGTGACAAATAACTCCCCCATAGATGAATCCCTGTTCTCCTTTAAGTCTTAAAATGCTTCTGGTTCTTTAAGATTCGATGGGAGACAAAGATGGCTTCACACACAATCACCATCTCACATCCCTGTTTAACATGTGGCTGCATTCTTCCCCCCAGACTTAAGAGGGCATGAAGGTATGGACACATAATTTGAACAAAAGGGAATCCATGCACATGTATCCTGCAGGTCATTGATTCTATGGGGAAGATATTGCATATTCTACGACTTAAACATAATATAATGCAGAGTTAAATAATAAGCCAAAATGATGGTATGAACCAAATGGTGTTTAAAGATCCAGACCAGTGTTCTCCAACCTGGGGGTCGCGACGTGTTTCCTGGGGGGTCGCTAGAGCGAGCGAGAACATGCGCAAAAGACGCTTTTGGAATGCGCCTTTCGCTGTTGGCTGGAGCGACTATACTGGAAGAAGGGAGGGGTGGGTATTTTGCTACATTACCAGGTGCTTGCAAGCTGCTGGAGAAGGAGCGAGAGAGCGTGTGCCCACACATGGTGCTTTGTGGGTAACAGGCATGTGAGCCTTGAGAAGGAGCCGCTGCCTGCAGTTGCCAACATCACGCCTCCTTCTCCTCCTCCTCACGCCTCGTGCTGAGTGTGTGTGTGTGTGTGTGTGTGTGAGTGAGAGAGAGAGAGAGAGAGAGAGAGGGAGGAGCCACTGCCTGCAGTTGCTGCCAACATCACGCCTCCTTCTCTTCCTCCTCGTTCTGAGGTAGGGGTGTGTGTGTGTGTGTGTGTGTTCCCCATTATCTAACCAATCTAAAACCCTACACCTTACACCACCACCGAGGCTCCTCAGCTTCGCCTGTCTAACTGGCCCTGCATTTGGAACAGGTTGCATTTCAGAAAAACCTACCTTCGAGGTCCTGGCTTTCAAATCTCCTACCTAGCAACCTAAATTTGGCTTCCAGTACCTCATGACTACATTTCCATGTCACTGGTGCTGACGTACACCATGGCCACTGACACCAGCCCAGCACTATGACATGACTTTCACCAGGCAGGCAATACACCATGCAGTCTACACACCTGTCACAAATCTATCTAATACAGGCAGTCCCCAGGTTACAAACGAGTTGTGTTCTTAAGAATATCTTTAAGTCGAATTTGTATGTAAGTTGGAACAGATTGGTGTTCTATACGTTAAAATCGGCATTTACACAAATTGCGTAAATTACGCACATTGTGTAGTAGACTACACTATGTACTCTACATAAACGATGTAGCGCCTGGGAACCCAGAAGTCCGTTCTTAAGTATGGGTTGTCTGTAAGTCGCATGTTTATTTTTATTTATTTATTTATTATATTTATACCCCGTCTTTTTTCCTGCAAGGAACCCAAGGTGCCTTACATAATCCTGGGTAAGCCTGTCGGAAGAGGTCAGTCTTTATGGCCTTTTTAAAGGCCAAAAGACTGTCTAGTTGACGAGTCTCCTCTGACAGGCCATTCCACAGTCTGGGAGCAGCAGAAGAGAAGGTCCTCTGGGTAGTACTCACCAGCCTAGTCTTGGCCGACTGGAGTAAATTCCTCCCAGAGGACCTAAGTGTGCAGGGTGGATTGTACGGGAGAAGGCGATCCTGCAGGTAACCTGGACCCAAACCATATAGGGCTTTAAAGGTGATAACCAACACTTTATACTTCGCCTGGAAACTGATTGGCAGCCAGTGTAATGCTTTTAAAGCTGGTGTAATATGGGCACCTCTAGATGTACCGGTGACCAATCTGGCTGCCATATTTTGCACCAATTGAAGTTTCCGAACTAGGTACAAAGGTAGCCCTATGTACAGCACATTGCAGAAGTCAAGCCTCGAAGTTACCAGCGCGTGCACTACCGTCTTTAGGTCTTCCAACTCTAGGAAGGGGCGCAGCTGGCGTATCAGCCAAAGCTGATAGTAGGCACTCCTAGCCGTCACATTTATCTGAGCTGTCATTTGAAGCAACGAGTCCAGAAGCACCCCCAGACTGCGAACAGTCTTTCAGGGGGAGTGTAACCCCATCCAGAACTGGTTGACACACCTCCAAACCCAGGTTGTGGCCTTTGACAGCAAGCACCTCCGTTTTGTCTGGATTCAGTTTCAGTTTATTTTTCCTCATCCAGCCCATTACTGCCTCCAGGCATTCATTCAGAGGAGACACTGCTATCCTTAGCTGACGCTGTTACCGAAGGCATAGAGAAATATATTTGGGTGTCATCAGCATACTGATAACACCCCGCCCCCTGCCTCTGGATTATCTCTCCCAGCGGTTTCATGTAAATATTAAATAGCATTGGGGACAGAATGGCACCTTGTGGCACTCCACATAGCAGCTCCTTTTTTGAGGAGCAGCTATCCCCAAGCATCACCATCTGGAATCTACCCGAGAGGTAGGACCGGAACCACTGGAGCACAGTGCCCCCAATCCCCTCAGGCGTTCCAGAAGGATACCATGGTCGATGGTATCGAAAGCTGCTGAGAGGTCCAAAAGCACCAACAGGGATACACTCCCCCTGTCAGTACTCAGGCGTAGATCATCCAGTAAGGCGACCATAGCAATCTCAACTCCGTATCCTGCTCTGAAACTGGTTTGAAATGGGTCTAGAAAATCGGTGTCATCCAAGATTGCTTGGAGTTCGAAGGCAACCGCCATCTCAATCACCTTGCCCAAAAATGGAAGATTTGATACTGGTCTATAGTTGTTATAGTCCAGGGGATCCAGGGAGGGCTTTTTAAGAAGCGGCCAGTATAAACACATAAACAACCAATTTCCTGGTGACAGAGTGTACACATCAGGCTGGAACTATACCCCCACTCCTGGATAGTCCCACAGATGTTCCCCCAACTCCCAGGGTAGAACTTAGCGTTCTGGAATCAGCTCTGGGGATTCTGTCTGCTTTTATCTCCCCAGTCTCTCAGCCCTCACCCCAAGCCAGGAGCCCTTTGGCTTGTGCCTCCAGGGGTGGAGTCAGTGGTTGTGGTCCATGTTGCAAACAATGATGTGGGAAAATGTAGTAATGAGGTCCTGGAAGCCAACTTTAGATTGCTAGATAGAAAGTTAAAATCCAGGACCACCAAGGTGGCTTTCTCTGAAATGCTACCTGTTCCGCATGCAGGGCTAACTAGACAGGTGAAGCTGAGGAGTCTCAATGTGTGGAAGAGATGGTGGTGCAGGGAGGAAGGGTTCAGATTTGTTAGGCACCAGAGAATATTTTGAGACAAGCCAGGCCTGTACAAGAGGGGCGGGCTCCACTTGAACCAAAATGGAACCAGGCTGCTGGCACAAAACATTAAAAAGATGGGAGAGCAGGTAATAAACTGAACGTTGGGAGAAAGCTGACAGGAGCCGGGAAACATCTGATTCGGGTTAAAATATCCCTAGGGGATGAAGATGAAAAGGTTTCTGATTACCCAAATGTAGAAGGGTAGGAAATAGGCATGAGCATATGGTAAAACATCAAAGAGGCATAAGTGCCAAAACAGAAGTTGCACACACCAGAGACATCATAGATTTCATATAGAGTTGGAAGGAGCCTACAAGGCTATCGAGTCCAACCCCCTGCTCAATGCAGGAAACTAGAGGAGGGGTCTCCCATCCAAGTAACAACCAGGCCTGACCCTGCTTAGCTTTCCACACTCAGACAAGCTGAGCCAGCGTAAGCCACAGGCCTGTATCTGGAGAGGGATACCGTGTACAGGTGTTACTATGCAAATGCTATAAGCCTCCGAGCCAAAATAGGAGAGTTGGAGTGCCAGGATTTAAAGGAGAACCTAGATATAGTGGGCATTACGGAAACCTGGTGGAAAGTAAGAGAATCAGTAGGACTACAGTCATCTCTAGATATAAACTGTATAGGAAGGACCGGGAAGGGCATACTGGAGGAGCTGTTGCTCTGTACGTCAAAGAGGGCGTAGTGTCCAGCAGACTGGAAAACCTAAAAAGGGCAGACTCTTCCACAGAAGCGCTGTGGGTGACAATACCTGGCTCCAAAACTAATTTGGTACTAGGAACATGCGATCGTCCCCCAGACCAGAACGCTCAGGGGGATCCTGAGATGAAAAAATAAATCAGAGAGGCCTCGAAATGAGAAGTGTTGTAATACTGGGTGACTTCAATTACCCCCACATTGACTGGATAAATGCATGTTCCAGTCATGACAAAGAGGTTAAATTTCTCGATGTCCTAAACGACTGTGCCCTGGAACAGTTGGTCATGGAACTGGCCAGAGGGGAGGCAACGCTGGATTTAATCCTAAATGGTGTTGCTCAGGATCTAGTATGAGATGTAAATGTTGTTGAACCAATTTGAAATAGAGACCACAGTGCTATCAGATTTAATATATATTTAAGTGGAAGATTGCCAAAGAAGTCCAGCACAGAAAGAATCAACATGGCTTCCACAAAGGTTAAGTTCTGTCTCACTAACCTTTTAGAGTTCTTTGAGAGAGTGGCTTATATACATGTGGACAGGGGTGATCTGGTAAACATTGTTTACAGTAATACCTTGGATTGCAAGTAACTTGGTTTGGGAGCATTTTGCAAGACAAGCAAATTTTTAAATATTTATTTATTTATTTTTTTACTTGATATACAAGCGACGTCTTGCAATACAAGTACTGTAGTACAGCTTAAATTAAAAATCTCTGTACAAATTTTTTTGGGGGGATTTCGTTTTTATATAAGAGTGTTTTGGATTACAAGCATGTTTCCGGAACGAATTATGCTCTCAATCCAAGGCATGACTGTAAAAATAAAAAGCAAAAGTGACATCTAAGGAATTAATCTTGTTCATGCTGATGGCAGCCCACCGGGTAACAGTTAAAAGTTGGAAAACTGCAAAACTTCTAACATTGAAATCTTAGCATATGAAGTTGTGGCAAATAGCCATGACAGAAAAATTGACATACCAACTGAAATTAGCTAAAGGCCAAGGTAAAATATTTCATTTTTATTAAATATGGACATGATTTTATTTTATGTACAAATTATGCAGCAATATCTGTCAAAGCCTTTCCTCAGGTTATGGAAGAGAGACGGGCAGAGCAATCTTCTGCCAAGCACAGCTATGAGTGCATCATGTCTGATTACAAAGGTCTAGGAAGAAAGCTCAAAACCTTTGGGGCTCAAGCAGTGTTCTCATCCACCCTTCTGGTCCATAGAAGAGGACTAGAAAGGGAAAGGATAATTTGGCAAGTGAACAACTGGCTATGAAGATGCCATCGCTGGGAGATATTTGGTTTCTCGGACCATAGTTTACACTTTTTGGGTGAAGGCTGCTGGCAGGAGATGGACTGTATCTCATGAAGACTGGGAAGAATGTGTTTGCCAAAAGAATTGAGAGTTTGATCAGGAGAGCTTTAAACTGAATCCTGTAGGGGATGGAGACAAAAGCCCAGAGGTAAGGACTGCAGATGAGTGCTCATGCAGGAACTGGGAGATCAGTTGTAGTGGTGCCTGTAAAACCTCTTAATAAAAATGCAAGGAGATCATTGGAGCATACAATTCACAATTTTCAATGACTTTATACGAATGCTTAGAGTATAAAAATGAACAGGACAAGCTTGAACACTTGATTCAAGAAAGTAAAGTCATATTAACCTTATTTACTTAATAGGTATAACTGAGACTTAGGTTTTGGACAACAACGGCTCTCAGGGTGCTCCATTTAAAGTGGGATCAGGTGTTAAACAGGGATGTGTTATCGCCCCAACATTATTTGCTATTTTCATCGCCATGATTTTACATCTTGTTGAGGGGAAACTTCCCACTGGTGTGGGAATTATATATCGAACAGATGGAAAGCTTCTTAATCTCAGCAGGCTGAAAGCAAAAAGTAAGGTAATTACAACCTCCGTTGTGGAACTTCAGTATGCTGATGATAATGTGGTCTCTGCACATTCAGAGGATGATCTCCAAACTATCCTAAATGCTTTTGCAGAAGCATACGAAAAACTTGGTCTCTCACTTAACATCAAAAAAACCAAAGTGCTTCATCAGCAAGTGCAAGCCAATCCTTTGGTGATGCCATCTATCCAGCTTGGCGGGACAATACTGGAAAATGTCGATCATTTTCTCTATCTTGGCAGCTATCTTTCTGTTACAGCTAACATTGACAGTGAAATCCAGCATCATTTAAACTCCGCAAGTGCCGCATTTTCTCGAATGAAACCTAGAGTGTTCGAGGATTGGGATATTTGTAAGAAGACCAAAACACTGGTTTATGAAGCCATTGTATTACCAACTTTATTGTATGCCTGCGAAACATGGACTATCTATAAACGTCACTTCCACCTCCTTGAAAGATTTCATCAACGTTGCCTCCGGAAAATCCTGCGAATTACTTGGGAAGATAGGCAAACAAATGTCAGTGTACTGGAAGAAGCAAAGACTTCTAGCATTGAAAAAATGATCCTTCAACGCCAACTTCAGTGGACCGGTCATGTTGTTCGAATGCCTGACTGCCGTCTCCCAAAGCAGTTACTTTATTCCCAACTCAAGGATGGAAAGCGGAATATCGGTGGTCAATATAAGAGGTTTAAAGATGTTCTTAAGACTAATAGAAAAAAATGCAATATAAACATCGAAAACTGGGAAGCTCTGGCCCATGAACGATCTAAATGGAGGTTGGCCTTTCACAAAGGTTCCATGGACTTTGAAGAAGCCCGAGTGCAAGGTGAAAGGGAGAAACGTGCTAAGCGAAAAGCACGTCAAACAAATCCTTTACAGGACCATCTTCCATCTGGTAACCTGCGTCTTCACTGTGGGAAGCTGTGTGGATCTAGAATTGGCCTCCACAGTCACTTATGGACCCATCGCTAGAGTCTACACAATTTTTCTTTAGAATTTCCTCCTTTTAAAATTTTCTTTTTGTAAATTTTTATCCTGGAAGACAATCTTACTCAGTCACAAGTGATCGTCGATGATTTACTTAATAGGTATAACTGAGACTTGGTGGGATGACCCCCATGAGTGGAATATGGCAACTGAAGGATATAACTTGTTCAAAAAGAACAGAAGCCATAGAAAGGGTAGGAGGAGTTGTACTATATGTTAGAAATGTACACACCTCCACAGAAATTCAAGAGAATGAACATGGTGGTCCTGTTGAAAGCATTTGGATTAAAATAAATGGGGAAAGGAATAAAAACAATACTGCGGAGTCTACTACCGGCCACCCAACCAAGGAGATGTGGACGATGCTTTCCAAAAGTAAATTGCATATATGTCAGGCAAGCATGAAGTAATAGTAAAGGAGAACTTTAATTACCTTAATATCTGCCAAGCATGGTCTCGCCAGGAAATTCCTGTCCTTGCCTTGCTGACAACTTTCTCCTTCAGAGGGTGAAGGAAGGAACAAGAGGATGAGCCATCCTTGACTTGATTCTGACCAATAGGGAAGGCAGGTGACAAAGAAAAAGTGGGACTGCTCAACTCCTATTTTGGCTCAGACTTCTCCCAAAAGAGGATCTGTGTTCCATCTGGCATATGTGACAAACAGGCTGGAGGGGAAGGAGTGCCAGTGAGGTTGACAGGGAGATGGTCAGGGAATATCTAAGCACCTTAAATGACTACAAGTCCACAGATCAAGATGAATTGCATCCTAGGGTGTTGAAGGAGCTAGCAGATGGGCTCTCAGAACCTCTATCTACTATCTTCAAGAAATCCTGGAGAATAGGTGAAGTATTGGAGGAGTGCAAATGCTGACCTATGTTCAAAAAGAGCAAAAATGAAAGTCTGGGAAATTATACACCAGTCAGTCTGACATCAATATTAGGAAGATTCTACAGCATATTATGAAACACTCAATCTGTAGGTGGCTTGAACTAATGCAGTGATCACTGGAAGCCAGCATGAATTTGTCAAGTACAAGTCCTGCCAGACTAAACTTATTTCATTTTTCAATTGGGTAGCTTCCTTACTAGATTGTGGAAATGCTGTGGACATAATATATCTTGACTTCAGCAAGGCATTTGACAAAGTACCCCATGATATTCTGTTCAGCAAGCTAGTTAAGTGTGGGCTGGATGACACTACTACTAGGTGGATCCACAGCTGGCTGGAGTATAAAGTGTGGTCATCAATGGTTCCTGATCAAACTGGAGGGAGGTGTGGAGTGGGGTGCCACAGGGCTGTACTGGGTCCTGTACCTTTCAACATTTCTATTAATGACTTGAAGAGGTGAGGGGAACGCTGATCAAATTTGCAGACAAAACAAAATTTGGTGGATAGCTAATACCTTAGAACACAGAAACAAAATTCAAAGTGATCTTGATAGGTTAGAAAACTGAGCAGAAAATAACAGAATGAAATTTAATGGAGACAAGGGCAAAGTTCTTCATTTAGGAAAAAGAAATCAAATGCACAGGTATAAGACGGGGGATACCTGGCTTGACCTGTGAGAAGAATCTTGGAGTTGTAGTCAATCATAAGCTGCACATGAGTCAGCAGTGTGATGTGGCTGTAAAAAAAGGCAAATGCAATTTTAGGTTGTACCAATACAAGTATTTGAAAAGCAAATTGCAAATGTTTCAAGGAGGCATGATGTGGTAGTAATGGGGGACTTCAATTTCCCTGATATCTGTTGGGAGACTTATTCAGCCAAACATGGCCCCTCCAAGAAATTCCTGAGTTGTGCTGCTGATAACTTCCTCCTACAGAAAGTGGAGGAAGGAACTAGAGGATCGGCTATCCTTGACCTGATTCTAACCAACAGAGATGAGTTAGTGGATAAAGTGGCAGTTTCAGGAACTCTGGGGGAAAGTGACCATGTTATACTTGAGTTCTTGATTCTAAGGGGAGCAAAAGCTGAGTGTAGCCAAACGCGTACCCTGGATATTAGGAAAGCCAATTTTAACAAACTCAGAACAATGATGAGTAAGGTCCCATGGCAAGCGACTCTAATGAGAAAAGGAGCCCAGGATGGGTGGCAGTTTTTAAAAAAGGAAATTTTAAAGGCACAATTGCAAACAATTCCCACAAGGAAAAAAGGCAGAGGGCAACAGAAGAAGCCAATGTGGCTTCACAATAAACTCAGATGACCTGAAAACAAAAAAGGACACGTACAGGAAGTGGAAGGAAGGACAGCCTACAAGGGAAGAGTACAGGCAGGTAGCACAGAACTGCAGGAATAGTGTCAGGAAGGCTAAAGCTGAGAATGAGCTAAGGTTAGCGAGGGATGCTAAAAATAACAAGAAAGCTTTCTTCAGATACATGCACAGTAAAAGACAAGAGGAAAGAAATGGTGGTTCAACTACGCAATGAGGATGGCAAATTGATAACAGAAGAGAAAGAAAAGGCAGAAGTGTTCAATTCCTACTTCAGCTCGGTCTTCTCCCAAAAGAGGGCCGATGACCCCCCTGGCAAACCTGAAGTGCAGACTGAAGGGGCAGGATTGCAGCTTGAGATTGATAGGCAAATGGTCAAGGAGCACCTGATTACTCAGAACAAGTGTAAATCTCCAGGGCGTGACGAGCTGCATCCTAGAGTAATAAAGGAACTGGCAGAAGAACTCTCAGAACCACTATCTATTATCTTTGAGAAATCATGGAGGACCAGTGAAGTGCCAGATGACTGGAGGAGGGCAAATATTGTTCCCATCTTCAAAAAGGGCAAGAAGGAAGAACCTGGGAACTATAGGCCAGTCAGTCTGACATCAATCCCTGGGAAAATTTTGGAGCAGATTATAAAGAAGTCAGTCTGCGAGCACCTTGAAAACAATGCAGTGATCACTAGAAGCCAGCATGGATTTGTCAAGAACAAATCCTGCCAGACTAATCTGATCTCATTTTTTGATCGGGTAACCTCCCTTGTGGACTGTGGGAATGCTGTGGACATCATATATCTGGACTTCAGCAAAGCTTTCAACAAAGTGCCTCATGATATCCTGATTAGCAAGCTAGCTAAAAGTGGGCTAGATGGAACAACTATCAGGTGGATCCACAATTGGTTACAGAATCGGACTCAAAAGAGTGCTTATCAATGGTTGCTTCTCAAACTAGGGGAAAGGTAACGAGCGGGGTACCACAGGGCTCGGTCCTGGGCCCGGTGCTCTTCAACATTTTTATTAATGACTTGGATGAGGAGGTGCAGGGCATGCTTATCAAATTTGCAGATGACACAAAGTTGGGTGGAACAGCTAATACTCTGGAAGACAGAAACAAAATTCAAAGTGACCTCGATAGGCTGGAGCACTGGGCCGAAAACAACAGAATGAAATTTAATAGGGATAAATGCCAAGTGCTGCACCTAGGGAAAGGAAACCAAAGGCAGAGTTACAGAATGGGGGACACTTGGCTCAACAATACTACAAGTGAGAAGGATCTTGGAATTGTGGTAGATCACAAACTGAATATGAGCCAGCAATGCGATGTGGCTGCAAAGAAGGCAAATTCTATTTTGGGCTGCATTAATAGAAGTATAGCTTCCAAATCGCGGGAAGTGATAATTCCCCTTTACTCGGCACCGGTTAGGCCTCATCTTGAGTACTGCATCCAGTTCTGGGCACCACACTTTAAGAAGGACATAGACAAACTGGAGAGGGTTCAGAGGAGGTCAACAAGGATGATAAAGGGACTGGAAACAAGGCCCTATGAGGAGAGACTGAAAGAACTGGGCATGTTTAGCCTTCAGAAGAGGAGACTGAGATATGATCGCACTCTTCCAGCTACTTGAAGGGATGTCACACAGAGGAGGGCCAGGATCTCTTCTCGATCATCCCAGTTTGCAGGACACGGAATAATGGGCTCAAGTTACAGGAACCTAGATTCTACCTAAACATCAGGAAAAATTTCCTGACTGTCAGAGCAATAAGACAACTGGAATCCACTACCTAGGGAGGTGGTGGGCTCTCCCAATCTGGAGGCATTCAAGGTGCAGCTGGACAGCCATCTGTCAGGGATGCTTTATTTATTTATTTATTCATTCATTCATTCTCTATACCGCCCAATAGCCTAAGCTCTCTGGGCGGTGTACAACGATCAATTAAAACGAACAAACAATAAAATACAGTTAAAATATAAACAGTAAAACATTATGAAAGTTTAAAAACCAATTCTAAAAATATTCCTAAAATGAGTTAGTAAAACACGACCACAAAAAACAATTTACCACCTCACCATATACCATTTAATTATTAAAAGCCTCAACATAGAGGGCAGTCTTAACCTGGCGCTGAAAAGATAATAAAGTTGGTGCCAGGTGGGCCTCAGGGGGGAGCTTGTTCCACAGTTGGGGGGGCTACCACAGAAAAGGCCCTCCCCCTTTTTGCTGCCCTCCACACCTCCCATGGAGGTGGCAGTCGGAGGAAGGCCCCAGATGTTGAATGTAGCGTATGGGTAGATTGTGGTTGGGAGAGGCATTCCATCAGGTATTGTGGTCCCAAGCTGTGTAGGGCTTTATAGGTCAAAACCAGCACCTTGAATCGGGCTCGGAAAACACTTTTATCTTCACCTATTATGAAAGGTGGCATTTTATTTAGAAAATCATATGAACTGTTCACAGAGACACTCTTTCAAGATGCCTTCCATAGTATAAAACTTGCACTATAAGAGTGGAATATTGACTCAACTTTAGCTAGATACGAAGTGCAAAGCATGACATTTTCACTGTACTAGCACTGTCATAAAAATATGGAAAAAACTTGAGTAAGTAATGAAGAGAAATAAAAGGATGTAACCTTCCACCCCTGCTGTCTCGATAGGTGTGTACTAAAAGCAAATGTGCTTTGTAAAATAGAGGGTAAAACACATGTCATCATTAACCGAATAGGCCTGCATTATGTCCATTATGCCCACCACAGGTACAGTACAAAGTGCAACAGGTAAATATTCACATCATTAAGACATTTATGGCAAGGCTGTGGAGTCGGAGTCGGCGTCGGAGTCGAAGGAAATTTTGGGTACCTGGAGTCGGAGTCGGCAAACAATGCACCGACTCCGACTCCTACTGAATTTAGATTGGAATTTTAAAAAAAGCAAATTTAAATGTCCCAATTTACAAACAGTTATAATTAATGACTTCTGTTTTATAATAAATGCCCCTCCTGGATCCTCCCACTGCCCTATCTTCAGCAGCAGATCAGCACACAAAAAGGAGAAGGCAGCAGCTTCTGCCCAACTACCTCGCATATTAATTAATTAATTAGCATATTAATACAGAGGAGTCGGGGAGTCGGAGTCGGAAGTACAAAAAACTGAGGAGTCGGAGTCGGAACATTTATCTACCGACTCCACAGCCCTGATTTATGGCACAGAATTCTTTGCTTGAAAAAAGAAAAACAACTCCCCTCTAAATATTACGTTTTTGAATGTCAACCATAAGAAACATCTATTTGCTTCCAGACTTATATAAATCCATCTTGTACTGGAAAACATTCTCCTTTATTAGGTTCCTGCTTTGAAAGTATTAAGCCAAACAGCCAATCCAAAGTAGAAAGGGTGGAGGAATCAGGGAACCCCAAGTACTATGTAATGTATATTCAGAAAAGGATGTATATACCGGTAGATGTACTGAAAAACAGAAGTCACTGTGCTTTGGAAGGATGCTCACCATCTTGTGGTCAAAAATATCTCTTTCCAGCCTCAAACTTAGGGAAGCCAGTTTTGCTATTTTGCAGCAGAAACCAGCTTTGACCTAGATTCCTGCATTGAGCAGGGGGTTGGACTCGATGGCCTTGTAGGCCCCTTCCAACTCTACTTTTCTATGATTCTATGAAATCATGGGAAGTAATAGTTCCACTCTGCACTGGTCAGACCTCACCTTGAATACTGTGTTCAACTTTAAGAAGGATAAATTGGAACGAGTTCAGAAAAGGGCAAAAAAGATTATCAAGGGACTAAAAAGGAAGTCCTACAAGGAAAGACTGAAGGAACTGGGTACATTTAGCCTTGAAAAGAGAAGAATGAGGAAAGCATATGGTAGCACTTTACAAGTACCTAAAGGGCTGTCATACAGAAGAGGGCAGCAACCTGTTCAATATCATCGGAGACTACAGAACACAAAATAATGGGCTCAAGTTACAGAAAGACAGATTTCAGGTGAACATAAGGAAATATGGTCAGGACACTTAGCCGATGGAACCAACTGCCTAGGAGGCTGTGAGCTCTCCGCTGCTGGAGGTATTCAAGCAGAGACTGGACAGCCATCTGCCAGGGATGCTTTAAACTGGATTTCTGCACTGAGCAAGGGTTGGACTCGATGGCCCAACTCTATAATTCTCTGTCCATCCAAGGAGCACTCTGATTTCAGAGTGCCTCGAACATCCTATGCTCTGCTGGCAGATGCCTCTCCAGTCTATAACATTCCTCTAGTCTAACATCTAAACTGGTCTATAACATCCCTCTTCCAAGACAAGGTACCCTTTGACCCAATTCTCATGTCACGGTGGTAAATCATGTGTTATTTCACTCACAATTTGCAGGGATGTATGCCACCTGCGAGCCACTTCCAGTTTCTGTAAACAATCTCTTATCGGCCCAATCTGAAGTTGTGAGAGTGACGTGCGAACCCAAACCGATCGGCTGTTTAGGGGCTAAACAACTCAGTGGTTCACCCATGGTTTGTGGTTGGGCTAACCTCTGGATTGTTTAGCACTGGGTTATTTAGCCCCTAAACAACCGGTGGGCATGGAACACATGCACATTTTAGCTCCTCCAGGGCAGGGTGAGGAGTTCTACAACTGCAAATGCGCGTTCTCAATGAGCTCTACCTCGGAGATGTCAAAGGTGGGGGACAAGAGAAAAAACACGCATGGTTTTCATGAACTGGGGTTCCCCCAGGCAGTGGGGGGGGGGGCTGGATTCCTCACACATGCACATTTTAGCTCCTCCAGGGCAGTGTTTTGTTTTGGAGTGTTCTGTTGCGCCTGTTTGTTATATCATTTTGAAAAGGAGAGTTGGGGGCTGTTATTTTGTGTTTAATTTTTTTATTTTTAAAAAACTTTTTGAGTTTATTATTTATGTATTCCCCCCCCCCATTTGTGAGCAATTTAGCTATGGGGTATTGTTTGAACTTGTTGTTAGTTTATTTTAAAAGGGATATAATTTTTTAATATACAGTAATACCTTGGATTGAGAGCATAATTCGTTCTGGAAATGTGCTTGTAATCCAAAACACTCTTATATCAAAGTGAGTCTCTGACGGGCATGAGCGGGGCCGATTTCGGCCCGCTACGCCCGCTCAAGGCGAGCAGTTACATCCCTACACTTGTCTTGCAAGACCATGCTCGTTTATCAAGTAAAAAAAATTTTTTTTTAATTGCTTGTCTTGCAAAACAGCTCTCAGACCAAGTTACTTGCAATCCAAGGTATTACTGTATATTATTTTTTTGTTTTAACAGATATACAAATTTAAATTTGTTAAAATTATTTGTGATTGTTATGTAGCATTTATTTTTTTATTGTTTCTTTTAAATGGTTTTTTTAAAAAAGCTTTAGCTTTTTTATCTTTAGCCTTCCATTCTTCAGAAGCTTGGTCACCTACTGCTACTGGATCTTGTGACACCACAGGCCAAAGCCCCGCATGAGTTAAATAATTTTGCATCTGAAAACTCCACAGTGCATAATTGGATCCAGTTAATTTCTCCACTATTTGTGGGTGTAGAGGCTGTGCCGCAATCTCTTCGACAGCTTCCTCCTGCTCCCCACCAGAAGCCTCGGCCTTGCTCTCTCCCTCGCTTTCAGCCTGCGATTCAGCCTCCTGAGAGCCGTTTGTGTCAGCTGGAACTTCCTCCCCCACTTCTTCCCTCTTACCGGGTGAAGGTTCAGGAGATAGTTTTGCTTTGATGTCTTCCTCTGCCACCAATCACTGCATTTCCATCGGAGCTGAAGCTGTTGCCAAAGCTGTGTCAGGAAACAGGTCAGGACCTTGGACCTGGGCCCATAACCTGATGCGGCTGGAGGAGATTTGTAATCCAACCTGTGTGCTAACAGCTGTCTGGTATTTTACACACATATTTTAGCAGAGCAAACGCTTTTATGCGTGCTGCGTGCAGATCCAGCTATCTCTCAGTGGATCTTGGAGGGCACGTGTATGCTTCTAGGGAAGGGCTGCTAATATGACAGGGGACTACTTATGCAGGGTGGGGAATCTACAGTTTACTACCTGGCCTGTATTACGGAGACCTGGGTGGACGAAACAGGAGGGGTCACCCTTTTGCAATTGTGTCCTCCCGGGTACATGGTGCAGCACCAACATCGCCTTGAGGGTCGGGGAGGGAGAGTGGCCGTGGTCTATAGGAGTACAATTTCCCTCTCTAGGCTTCCTGTTCACTCGAAGGCAGGTCTCAAGTATTTGCACCTTGTGCTGGGCTCTCGAGACAGATTGGGGATTCTGTTGGTGTACCGCCCATCCCGCTGCCCATTGGACTCCCTGCCTGAGCTGACGGAGGTGGTCTCAGATTTGGTGTTGTGGAACCATGGCTGGAGAGAACTTTAAATTTTCTTATTTGTATTAGCAAGATATACAACTTTAAATAGTTTAAATATTTTTCTGTGCAATACACAAGGCTACATAAAAATGTCCTATCTTAACATAAACCATAATAAATGTCATTATTTTCTTGAACAACACCCAACACATATGGCTGAAAAAATCCTAATTTTTCAAATTCCAATACATTACTAATATTCTCCATTTTTCAATATGTCCTACTGCATCCTAAATTCTTGAACAATCATTATATTATCGATGGTGGATCCTTCTTTTTCTAGTTATAACTAATAGCCATCACAGCAGCCATGAGAAGATAAAGACTGTGGAGAGCTTTGTAAGTAAGAACAAGGAACGTGTGTTGGACACAGGAGTGGATAGGATGGCTATCTGTACACAGATAGCTTGGGGATCCAAACCAAAGCGCTTCAATTTGGTGCATAATCACTCTTTACTGTGGAATGTCTCCCCTCCTCCTCTCGTTTCCATTATTTGTATGTTCCTCCTTTAAAAAATAAATTAAGAAACCCCCTCAAAATAGCCTGTTTTCCTCCTTTTATCACAGAATGGCCTGTGCATTTCCCATAGCTTATTTTGTCTCTCCTTCCACTTCTCCCCTTTTTAATAAAAAGAGCTTAATGTGTGGTTTTACTGTATTTTACACCCTGTTTTCATGCAAAAACCTGGAGCAGCAATTGACAGGAAGCAGGGTGGGAAGGGAGTAGTATGTATATTAAAATTATTAAATCATGATTAACAGCTAGAACCAGAGTCCAATAAGTCTCGGGCAAATGCTTTGTGTATTCAGGACAGTGATCTAAGCATATCACACTGATACTTTGTCAACTTCACTAGCTCCCAGGGGAGGCATGGCCACAGGGAAGCCAGTGTTTATGTGAATTGTTGTAAACCGCCCAGAGAGCTTCTGCTATTGGGCGGTATATAAATGAAATGAAATGAAATAAATAAATAGCTTGGCACTGCATTTTCTAAAATTAGCTGTGTTACTGAAACTGCATCTTTAAAAGCTTACCCTCCTCCTACATCTCAGTGTTACATCTGCCTTACAGAACATAGATATTCCCAATGAAAGGGACGGGACAGGACGGGACGGGGGGGGGGGGCTTAAAGAAATGCCAATCCTATTGCAGTATTGACATGGCTTCTTGAGATCCAAAACCAGTTCAGAAACAAAGTGTTATTTGCTGTAGAAAGGGCTTAAAAATGACTTCTCCTGCATAAGCACTTCTCACACCCTAGACCCCATCAGACATCTTATTTTACAATTATCTATGCTAAATGGCATTTTCCATGTACTGTCCCAGTTACCTAGAAGATCTCTAAATCCCTATTAATCAGGTTGCAAGGATGACTGCTATTTTCACACAGCTCTAAAAAAAGGAGCTGCAACCTAACAATTAAAAAAAAAAGATAAGAATCTTGTGCATCAGTCAGTATTCATCCCATGACCCAAATATCTGTCACTGGGATATGCAGTTGTAATGCAGTACTTTTGAGACTCCAAAAGGATATGTTTTTATCCAGAGAAAACAATCCAATATTTATTCATTATTCAGTGTTTTTCCACAAAGCTAGTATGTCATAGGAAAGATGCTCAAATCTAGCAAATGCTGACATTTTTAAGAGGCAGAAATCCAAAGGGAACATGGGGATGACATAATTTTGCATAGGGATGTTTATTTCAAAAGGAATCAATTATGCTTACTTAGGCTGCAAAAAGAGGTCCATCAAGACATAATTTGCAAGGTTCTCTATCAAGGCTCAAATGCTTGATGCCTGCACTATATTATGCAACATGCAATTTTTACTATGGTTTTCAATAATTAAAAAAACAGCCACCATCACCGCTACTACAAAGTACTCAGCAAGCCCCCAAACTGTTAACTTAGCTACTGTTCTGTCCCCACAATTTCCCCTTTGCAAAGATCTATTCTGGGCTGGCAGTGAAGGCAACAAGAGCAACAGCAGTCATACAGAAGATTCACAAGCTCTTGCAGAGGTGGACACCTTGCCCAATTGTGGTAGGCAGGCACAGCTGGCAAATTTGAAGTCATCAGTTCAATACTTCAGTTATTATTCTGTCCAGCCAGAAAAGGTTAAACAAGGGCTGACATATAAAAGGCAGCAGACACACACATACCCCTTAATCTAAATGCCCTTGGTGGCAGGGGGAAGCATTTATAGGAGACCCAGGATGGAACCAAGTTCCACAGCTGGGGCTTGCTTCCTCATGGCCACTGTTCATTCTGTGTCGAGGCTGCAAGAACCAGACAAAAGGGGCAGTATTTATAGGTGATCTTATGCTCCAAAAAAATCAGTAAAGAGAGATGACCTCCCCTCCCATTAGCCAGTCAATGTGGCCACAGCATTATAGCCTTATTTTTGTCTTACCTGTCTGTGTAACCCCATCATTTCACTCCATATACTGGGGTTAGGGAGGGAAGGAAGGGAACTTTTTTTTTTTAATGTCTCCTCCTTCATCCCAAGGTTTCAGTATTGCAGGCTAGAACATTTGTTATTGGGTGGATTAAAAATATAACAAATCAATCCATACATAGTAATGCCAGAAGTTGTTTTGCAACTACCTCTTTCTCTCCCCAGCCCAACACTATGATTTCCACTATGAGTGGATTTCCTTTGCTCCCATTCTCACCCCCCAAAGACAGAATCACTGGATAATACACCCAAAGCACTCCTTCCACAAACAAAATGCACCAAAAGATGTTAACCTTTATATTTAGCAAGTGGGGGGAGCCATCCTTCTTAGAGGGAGTTAGGCAATAAGAGGTTAAAGGCAGCTGCCTGAAAATGAAGGAATTGTGTGTTTCACCCAGAATGGAAATAGATCTGAGTAACAACTGGACTGTATAGTTTCAGTCAACCATTACTTGCTTCTTTCTTATTTCCAGAGATCATAGGGGCAGATACCATCATATCATCTGGTAGAGCCCATTTTGAATGTCTGCAAACCCTCCTCCCATATTTCATTGTAAGACTCTGACCATGTAGATATAAGCACAAGTTAGCTTCCCTCCCCCCCCTTCCTATCCACCCCTTCCCCCAACTGCTTTTTGCAACATCTTGCCTGATGAAGAGATCTGGAGATCTCAAATGCTTGCACGTTTTTTGCAACTATTGAGTTGTCCTAATAAAGGTATTACACTAATAGGGACTTCGGAATTTTTTTATGGCCAACACAGCTACCTTTGCTTTTTGTGTGCCTGGAAATGCTTCTTATCCAAGGATTCCCTTTTTATACTGGGAGGGCGACAGCTAGGAAAGGGACAATGGGTGCAAAGGAAACCAACTAATTGGACAGATCTTTGTATTGCGGCAGGGAGAAGAAGAGGGAATTTCAAATTAACCTCCAATACTCAAGTTTTTGGCTAAAGAAGGGGGTCAGGCAATAAAATATGGCCCCACATCTTAAAACCTATTTCCTTCCCACACGGCACGGGGGGAACCAACAGGAGTCACTTCATCTTTTCCCCCCGCGTTCATTCTTAAAACAAAAAGAGGATGAGTTAAAAGTAGAAGGTATACCTTCTTTGGGCTGGGGGGGTGCGTGAAACGGGGGGGTTAACCCCAAAGAAACTGGGCTAGAGTGCGAGATGAAACAGAGCATCCCCTCCACCCCAACCAAGCCTTAAAAGAGGCTGAAACCAGAAAAATACTTCGTTGAGATGAATACCAACCCCTTTAAAGCTGACGGAGCGTGGTAATCAGAAAAAGGTAAACGATTACAAGTAGAACTCACTCTAACACCTAGGGGCTAACGGGGCGAAATTGGGGAGACTAATGAAGAGGCCTCAGCAAACATAAGCAAAGGCTAAAATAGGGAGCGAAGGCAGTGAAACAAGGAGCGCCGGCGCCATTCGTCGAAACAACGAGGAGTGGGATTCGGTACACCACAGCCAGATACAGCCTCCCTTCCACCCCCTGAGGTGGGCATCGGTTACCTGGAAGTCTCTGTCCTCGTTAAAACGGGAGAACCTATCCGCCATTTTGCTTCGGTTCGCCTCTACCTTAGTCAGGAGACTGCGACGAAGATGGGCCGTACGTACTTGACGTGCGCGCACCCGGCGCGATCACCCCATATTTAGACTGATACAGACTTTCGACTTCCGGGTTTCTTTTGACGCCTTGTTCTTGGTCTCCTTGGGACGCAAGTGACAGAGCAGCCCATAAGAACGATGGAGAAATCCAGGAGTTTCGCCTGTGATTGGACAGCAGCGCGCCCTCACCCCAAATAAAAGGTAGCAGGAAAAACAGGCATTCTTGCTCTAACTCAGATGTTATTTCGAGTAGAAAACATTGTTTTTGTTTTGTATTTTAAAAAAAATTAAAAGCGCAACGCGGCTGCATGAAAATCAATGAAGCACCAGGCTGTATTTGAGCGCTGTATTTGAGCTGGGCGGAAAGGGCATGTTTGTAGGGGAAATTTGAGGCTCGAAATCTAAACTTAAATTACAAGACTCACTTAGCCACAGGCCTAGAAACTACAATTTAGGGCTAACATTACTAGAAACAGAGTATTAGGTGTGCAGACCAAATTTTTTTAATGTTTAAAAATTTTCAAAATTATTTTTCAGATGAACTAAGTCCTGAGTTAGAAAGAAAGAGCAGGAGCTCCTGTTTTTGCTGCTACTTCTGGTTTAAGGGCTACACGCTGCTTCCCAATAATAATAGCTATACTAAAATCCTGGATTTCACCTTTAATGTTAATTGGCCTTCCGCCCACGCAGATAGAAAAGAGGCGTTCAAAGTGATCCCAGAACTTCAGTTTTTTTAAAAACAACAACACCGAAGTGTTACTCTAAAAATGTAGCATTACTCTAAATATTTCTATCTCTATTGATCATCCCCACCGCCACAGATTTCAGAAAGACAGTCTTTCTGTCGGGACGAGAATGCGCATGCTCGCTCCCCGCCCGCCCGCCCGCTGGCTGCTAACTCGCTTCACGCTACCAATCGCTCAGCGCACGCAAATGATGTTTGCGCTTTTCACCACAGATTTTTTAAAACCCTAACTGCAATCCCTATTACACACTTACCTGGCAGTCATCATCATCAGGCGATCACTCGTGACCGAGTAAGATTGTCTTCCGGGATAAAAGGAGGAAATTCTAAAGAAGATTGTGTAGACTCTAGCGATGGGTCCGTAAGTGACTGTGGAGGCCAATTCTAGATCCACACAGCTTCCCACAGTGAGGACACAGGTTACCAGATAGAAGATGGTCCTGTAAAGGATTCATTTGACGTGCTTTTCGCCTAGCACGTTTCTCCCTTTCACCTTGCACTCGGGCTTCTTCAAAGTCCATGGAACCTTTGTGAAAGGCCAACCTCCATTTAGATCGTTCATGGGCCAGAGCTTCCCAGTTTTCGATGTTTATATTGCATTTTTTAGATTTGCCTTATGAACATCTTTAAACCTCTTATATTGACCACCGATATTCCGCTTTCCATCCTTGAGTTGGGAGTAAAGTAACTGCTTTGGGAGACGGCAGTCAGGCATTCGAACAACATGACCTGTCCACTGAAGTTGGCGTTGAAGGATCATTTTTTCAATGCTAGTAGTCTTTGCTTCTTCCAGTACACTGACATTTGTTCGCCTATCTTCCCAAGTAATTTGCAGGATTTTCCGGAGGCAACGTTGATTAAACCTTTCAAGGAGGTGGAAGTGACGTTTATAGATAGTCCATGTTTCGCAGGCATACAATAAAGTTGGTAATACAATGGCTTCATAAATGTTGCATTGAACTCAGCGGGTCTTACTTCTGAGAAGGCATGCACAGAAGTCACGCTTCCACGCTTGACAAATACCTTCCGCGCGCCCGACTGCTAGAGGTCTCCCAAGCTTCGCTCAAAAGTCCCTCGTGCTTCAGTCTAAGTTGCCCAAGGTAACGCCAAGGGCCTCTCTTCCTAGGTAGAGCCCCCCCACCCGACCCGGATCTGCAGGCACTCACTCTGGCTGGTAACAGCGCTGGGCGACTCCTCTCCATTAGAGGATTTGATTTGATATTTTTTTTAATGATTTGGTGTTCCAACCTCAACACTCAGAGGAGGTTGTAGCATTAATGCAGCATCAATAAAAATAACAATCCCGCCACAATTATGCACTTTTAAGCCTCACTGATTTCATTGGGACAAATGTGTCTGCTTAACTTTTGGATTGAAATCAATGAAATTTAAAAGTGCTTATTTTGAGGCGAGCTTCTCTAGAAAGTTCAATTCACAATAGGTGTGCCAAAACAGAAAAGGCCTTCTGAAAGTAGCCACTCACCTCACTTCCTTTGGCAGGGGCTCTCAGAGAAGGGCCACTGAGGATGATCTTAGGGTCTGGGCAGGTATATATGGGAGGAGAGGATCCTTCAGGTAACCTGGCCCCAAGCTGTTTAGGGCTTTGAATGTTACTGTTGGGGATTGCCAAAAGACCTGGGAGAGGATATTGTGATATATTATTGTGGAGGAAGGGGAGGCTGGCTGGCCCACCAGAACCCCACCCTTTCCTACTCCAAAGGAACCAAGACCCCCTGAGATCTCAAGGTACCAGATTGCCAGCCTCAGCTGTCTGCAATCCTACTTAGATCTCTGTTCAGGGTCTCGCCTTCAATTCTGTAACCTGGATTTAGATACTGAACTCACAGAGTACTACAAAACCCATGTGGGGTAAACCAAGACAAGGCTTATTCTGGTAGCATTTTACAACAAGATTAGGGAAATGAGAGAAGCACACAAAATAAAGAGAGAGACACTTTAGTACACAGTAAAGCTGCAAAACAAGAAAACCTGATTTCTTAAGATCTCTCAGGCACACACCTGTTACCTGATGGTCAATCTTCTTCCAGGGTTAGATCCAGCACAGCCCTGCCGCCAGAGGAACTACTCCATCTACCCGTAGGTCCGAGATGGGTAAAACTCCCACAAGGCTTGCCTTTACTAGAGCCCTCAAATCAGCTAATTTTACCAGGAGCTGCCTGGGGTCGGTTCCTGAGGGGGGGGGGCAAAGGCTTGGGCCCCTCACTGGCGCGCTCCCATGGCTCCAACCAGGCACGCTACCAAAAAGACTAAGACAAAGACACACAGGCTACATGTGGGGAAATAGCTCTTCCCCCTCCCCCTTTCTGTAGCTTTCCTGCCTTCAGCCAATCAAATTGAACTTCACCTGGCCAGGCAGGGGGAAGGGAACTCATGACTTATGGCTTGAACTACATTTACATATGAACGCTTTCAGCCTGGCTCCTCCAGACCTCCAGGCGCCAGGCCCCATCCTATGTTTTATGTACCTTTTGCTTCCTCCCAGCCCCCACTTGGTTTACACATGAGGAGGTGTGTGTGTGTGTGTGTGTGTTCCTGCATGCATGCAGGAACCCCCAAAAGCTCCTTTCTCCACACACCAACTATGCACACCCCACCCCAGACGGTTCACACATGAGGTGTGTGTGTGTGTACCCCCAAAGGCTCGTTTCTCCACAATTATCTCTCCCCTCTTGCTTTTGCAAACACAGCAGAGTATACCCAACTACAGGTGAAAAACGTGTGCATGCGGAGCTGCTGGTTAAAGCAGGGCTGTGCATTTAGTTGATACAGACTGTCCCTTTTGGACAGGCTGGATCTTCACCTGGTTTCCCCCTTACACTACCAATAAGACAAACAGTCTTTTGGAGGTTAAAAACAGAGTTTACTCACTCAGATCTTGCAGATTGGATACAGGCAGGCTTAAGATTGTATTTACTGTTGTGTAGGAATCATATGGTAGTCGACCTATTCTGAACTTGGGAAAAGTTCAGAACTGCAACTCGGCTACATCTTCAGACATGTTGTTCCTACAAGTTCATGGCTCAGACTATTTTCCCGGGGCAGGAAGAGAAGGTGACTGGTTTCGCCCACATCCTGCACCAGGAGGTCTGGGTAATGTCCACAGGGTCTCTGCTCTAGGATGCAGAGACTCTGTGGTCCCAATTACATCATGCACCTATGCATGGCTTGAGGTTTTGACTGTTCATTCCCAACAGTTATTATCAGCACTTTGAATTGGGCCCGGAAACAGACTGGCAGCCAGTGCAGATGGAAAAGTGCTAGCATAATATTATCACGTTGGCCAATCCCTGTTAACAATCTTGTTGCTCTATTTTGGACCGGCTGAAGTTTCTGGACTTTTCAAATTAATTTCAATGAAACCCAGAATAGAATCCTAGAATCATAGAATAGTAGAGTTGGAAGGGGCTTATAAGGCCATCGAGTCCAACCCCCTGCTCAATGCAGGAATCCAGGTCAAAGCATCCCTGACAGATGGCTGTCCAGCTGCACCTTGAATGCCTCCAGAGTGGGAGAGCCCACCACCTCCCTAGGTCGTTGGTTCCATCGTCTTATTGCTCTAACAGTCAGGAAATTTTTTCTGATGTTTAGGTGGAATCTGGGTTCCTGTAACTTGAGCCCATTATTCCGTGTCCTGCAAACTGGGATGATCGAGAACAGATCCTGGCCCTCCTCTGTGTGACAACCCTTCAAGTACAGTCATGCCTTGGATTAAGAGCTTAATTCGTTCTGGAAACGTGCTTGTAATCCAAAACACTCTTATATCAAAACGAAATCCCCCCAAAAAAAATTTGTACAGAGATTTTTAATTTAAGCCGTACTACAGTACTTGTCTTGCAAGACGTCGCTTGTATATCAAGTAAAAAAAAGTTAAATAAATATTTTAAAATGTGCTTGTCTTGCAAAACGCTCTCAAACCAAGTTACTTGTAATCCAAGGTATTACTGTACTTGAAGAGTGCTATCATATCTCCCCTCAGTCACCTCTTTTGAAGGCTAAACATGCCCAGTTCTTTCAGTCTCTCCTCATAGGGCTTTGTTTCCAGTCCCCTAATCATCTTTGTTGCCCACATCTGAACCCTTTCCAGTTTGTCTACATCCTTCTTAAAGTGTGGTGCCTAGAACTGGACGCAGTACTCAAGATGAGGCCTAACCAGTGCTGAGTAAAGGGGAATGATCACTTCCTGTGATTTGGAAGCTATACTTCTATTAATGCAGCCCAAAATAGCATTTGCCTTTTTTGCACCCACATCACATTGCTGGCTCATATTCAGCTTGTGATCTACAACAATTCCAAGATCCTTCTCACTTGTAGTATTGTTGAGCCAAGTGTCCCCCATTCTGTAACTCTGCATTTGGCTTCTTTTTCCTAAGTGCAGCACTTGGCATTTATCCCTATTAAATTTCATTCTGTTGTTTTCAGCCCAGGGCTCCAGCCCAGGGTTCTCCAACCTTGGGTCCACAGATGTTTATTTTTTAAATTTATTTATTAGGTACATTTATTAATCGCCTATCTGGCCGGCCACCCTGGGCGATGTACAATTAAAACAATACAATAAAATATGATAATAGGAAATATCAAAGGATGTGGAACAAGATTTGGGATAGGCGAATATTGAAAAATATGTCTATAAGAATCAAAGAGAATTTTTATAAGCTAATTTGGAGATGGTATTTGACTCCGGTGAGATTAAATAGAATAGATAACAAATGTTCTCCAATGTGTTGGCGAGGATGTCAGGACTGGAGCTGGGTACATATGCTCACATGTGGTGGAGTTGTAAAAATGTAATGGGTTTTTGGAAAATGATTTTTGAGGAAATATCAGAAATTGTTGGAGCTGATTTAGAGGTTTGTCCTAAACTAGCTTTGCTATCAATAACGGAAAAGGTGACCGGTCCTCAAAACGTTAAAGAATTAATTATAAATTTGTTAACGGCAGGTAGATTAATGATATCAAGGAAATGGAAAATTCAGCAAGTTTTCACTATTACCGATTGGTATAAAGAAGTATGGGATATGGCATTGAATGATATGTTGACTTGTAATATCAAATGCAAAAGGGGTCAATTAAAGAAAAATATTTTTAAGGGTATTTGGGGTTTATTTCTGGAATATGTGTTAAAAAAGGGGAAAGGGAGTTTACCCTGTCAAGATATGTTGTATTTTTGGAATAATGAACAATTATAGAGTTATTGTATTATTTGGTCCCATGGTGATGGGAGCACTATATTAGTTATATGTGTGTGTTATTTTCTTTGTATTGTTTAAAAAATTTTAAAATAAAAATATTTAAATATATATATATATATGATAATTAAAACAGTATAAAAAATTCTTTTAAAATCCTAACCCACCCCATATTCCCACCTGAAATACCATGTTTTTAATGCACGGCGGAAGCTCATCATGGAGGGGGCATGGATGGCAAAGGTCACTAGGGAGGGAGTTCCGTAACGTGGGGGCCACCACAGAGAAGGCCCTCTTCCTAGTCCCCACCAGCCTGGCTGCTCTGGCTGATGGGATAAGGAGAAGGCCATCCGTGGCAGATCTTGTTGAGTGGCCTACTTGATGTTGCTGGAGGCGCTCCTTGAGATAAACTGGGCCGGAGCCATGTAGGGTTTTAAAGGTCAAAACCAACACCTTGAATTCAGCTTGGCAAGCAACTGGTAGCCAGTGCAACTCCTTAAGCACTGGCGTGATGTGATCACGCTGGGGGCTGCCCTTAATCAGGCGAGCCGCCACTTTCTGTACCAGCTGTAGCTTCCGAACCGTCTTCCAGGGTAACCCCATGTAGAGCGCATTACAGTAGGCTAGGCGAGAGGAGACCAAGGCATGAACCACTGATGGGAGCCGATGATTAGGAAGGTAGGGGCACAGCTGCCATATCAGATGCAGTTGATACACCGCCACCCGGCTCACAGCTGACACCTGAGCCTCCATGGACAGCTGGGAGTCTAGAATGACCCCCAAGCTGTGGACCTGGTCCTTCAGGGGGAGATGTACCCCATTCAGCACCAGGTCAACATCCCCTAACCTCCCCTTGTCTCCCACCAAAAGTACCTCGGTCTTGTCAGGGTTCAGCTTCAGCCTGTTCCCTCCCATCCAGCCACCCACTGCCTCCAGGCACTTGGACAGGGTCTCAACGGCCAACCTTCGTGAGGACTTGAAAGAGAGGTAGAGCTGCGTGTCATCCGCATATTGATGACACCGCACCCCAAACCTCCTGATGATAGCCCCCAGCGGCTTTAGGTATTTTATTTATTTATTTTATTTATTATATTTATACCCCACCTTTTTTCCTGCAAGGAACCCAAGGCGACTTACATAATCCTCCTCCTCCTCTCCATTTTAACCTCACAACAACCCTGTTAGGTAGGTTAGGCTGAGAGTCAGGGACTGGCCCAAAGTCACCCAGTGAGTTTCATGGCCGAGCGGGACTAGAACCTCGATCTCCTGAGTCCCGGTCCAACACTCTCACCACTACGCCACACTGGCTCTCAGATGCTGATGTTGAATAACATCAGGTAGATGTTGAATAACAGGTAGATGTTGAATAACATCAGGGAGAGGATGGAACCCTGCAACACCCCACAAGTGAGCAGCCGAGGGTCCAAAACCTCCTCCCCAAGAACTACCCTCTGGTACTGCGGAGGAAGGGGGGCTGGCTGGCCCGCCAACCCACCCCTTACCTACCCAAAGACCCCCAGATATCTCAAGGTGCCAGACTGCCAGCCTCAGTTCTGCAGTCCTGCCTTGAATCTCTGCCAGGGACTTGCCCTTGACTGTACTCTGGATTTAGCTGAACCAACAGAGCAACCACAAACACCATGTGGGGTAAAAACCAAGAAGTTTTATTCAGGTAAACAGATTACCACAAAAGGTGGGAAATGAGGGAAGGAGACAAAATAGAGAGACACTTTGGTACATACACAGTAGAGCTACCAAAATAACAAAAGCTGATTCCTTATATCTCCCAGGCACACACTAGTTACCTGGGGGCTGGTTCTCTTCAGGGTTGGTTTCAGCAAAGCCCTGCCACACAAGGAGACCACCACACCCACCCTAAGGTCCAGGATGGGTGGCCCTCCTCAGGGCTTGCCTTGGCCACAGCCCTCATTCAGCTAATTTCACCAGGAGCCACCTGGGGCCGGATCCTGAGGCCAGCCCGAAGGCTTGGCCCTCCCTGCAACTTGCTTGCCCATGATCCATCAATGACTCAGCATCCACAGCTGGCAATATACCTTCCCCCCTCCCCTCCTCCTTTCTGTAGCTCCACTGCCTCTAGCCAATCAAGATGAACTTCACCTGGCCAGGCAGAGGAGGGGTGACTCATGACTACAGGGCTTGACCCACATTTGCATGCCAAAGGCCTAGCAGACATTGAGACGCCAGGGGCCATCAAGAGGAACCATGCCCCCCCGCCCCACCCCCCAGCCTCTAGCCGGGACCACCCGGTTTACACATGAGGAGGTGTGTGTGTGTGTGTGTGTGCAGGCTTTCTCTCCACAGGTACCTTGCAGAGAGGAAGGACCGGAACCACTGTAATGCAGTGCCTCCGATACCCAACCCTTCCAGGCGATCCAGGAGAATACCATGGTCCACGGTATCAAAAGCCGCTGAGAGATCGAGGAGGACTAGGAAGGAACATTCGCCCCTATCCAAGGCCCTCCTCATATCATCCACCAAGGCGACCAAGGCCGTTTCCATCCCATGTCCAGGCGTGAAGCCCAACTGACATGGATCTAAATAATCGGCTTCTTCCAAGTGTGCCTTCAACTGAGCCCCCACCACTCACTCAATCACCTTGCCAAAAATGGCAAATTGGAGACTGGGCAAAAGTTTAGATCATGGGGATCCAAGGAGGGCTTCTTTAAAAGTGGTCTTATTGCTTCCTCCTTGAGGGCTTATGGTATCACCCCCTCCTCAAGGGAAGCATTCACCACCGCCCTGATCCTTTCATCCAGTCTCTCCCTGCAGCTCATAATGATCCAGGATGGGCAAGGATCAAGCAAGCAGGTGGTTGGCTTCACAGATGAAAGCACCTTGTCCACTTCATCAGAAGGAAGAGGCTGGAACCGATCCCACAAGACCGGTCTACCATTGGCATCCTCCCACTCACTTCCTGTATCCATGACTCACGAAATCCCACTCCTAATCCGATCAATTTTATCTGTGAAGTGCTTTGCTAAAGCCTCACAGGAGGCTTTAGATTGTTCCATCGGATCCGGAGCAACTGGACCAACCAGGCTCCGAACCACTTGGAACAGTCTCCTGGGGCAGCACTCCGCAGACGCGATGGAGGCAGCATAGAAATTCTTCTTTGCTGCATTCACCGCCACCTGGTAGGCTGAGGATGCAGCTCTAACCTGTGTCCAATCGTCTTCAGAGTGGGATTTATGCCATCGGCGCTCTAGCCTTCTCACCTCCCGCTTCAGAGCTCGCAGTGATGGAGTAAACCAAGGTGCCGTGCGAGCTCTGTTCAGGTGAAGAGGGCGCTTCGGGGCCACTCGGTCTAATGCCCTGGTGATTGCAGCATTCCAGTCATCCACCAGGGTCTCGACCAAGCTACTGTTTGCACACTCCAGTTCCCCAAGCACATTCAGGAATCCATCCGGATCCATAAGACGCCTGGGGCGGACCATCTTAATAGGTGAGTGGGCTTGCGTGTTCCGATGAATCCTGTGAGCAATGCCGTCGGGAGCTATGTACTCCCAGTAGGGTCACCCATGGCGGTAAGGTCCGGGGAGAGGAACCAGACAAAGAACGATCCAAAACATAAAGTCCTCAACGGCAGAACAGGCGGAAGATAATTAAACCTAAATTACAACGGCTGTGAAGGCGGATGAAGGCTGCAGCAGAGAATGGTTTTCCAATCGTCAGGGTAACCGTGCCATTGGATCTCTGCCGTACTCTGTCAAGTTTGTGTGGTGATTCGTTGTGCACCGATCTCCCCACATAAAACAGTTTCACGCACAGGCGTCTTCCAACCCAACCCATCCAACCCAACCCAACCCAACCCAACAAACATAAAAAAAGTCCCATGGCGACTGGCGAATGGCGACGGGGGCAGGACTGTGAATCTGGAAGCCCCTAGTCACGGACCAGCACATGGGCGGTGGATGCAGACTCAGTCGCCCTGTTCAAGGAACGAGGTAGTCGAGCAGCTCGGCAGCTGTATCCATGACTGAGCAGCCCTATTTAGGATCCACTCTGCTCACCCCGTATGGGGAGGGGGCTAGAAAAGGTGCCCTAAACATAGTCTACCTCTCTCTCCCCTGACTGGATTACCGCGTCCAGTGGGGTCACCATTTTAGCGGTCGAAAAAGACATTTGAATTTTGGAACATGGAATATACGGACATTGCTGGATAACATAGATAGTGAACGCCCTGAGCGTAGGACTGCTATTATTGCAAGGGAGCTGAGACGGTTTAAAATTGACATAGCAGCACTTCAAGAAACTCGAAGGGCAGGAGAGGGACAGCTGAAAGAAGAAAAAGGAGGTTATACCTTCTTCTGGAAAGGACTACCTGAGCAGGACCGACGAATACATGGTGTAGGCTTTGCCATCAAAAATGAACTAGTGAACTCTTTGTCAGAAGTTCCTACTGGCATTAACGAACGCCTGATAACTCTTCGATTAAAGCTCGCCAATAACCAACAGGTAACTATTTTGAGCGCTTATGCACCAACATTAGATGCTGATGATGACATCAAGGAAAGTTTTTACAGCCAGTTGGACACTCTCCTGTCAGAGATACCTAAGGAGGATAAAATTATCCTCCTGGGCGATTTTAACGCAAGAGTCGGGCGTGACTTTGATTTATGGCCAGAAACTATTGGAAAAGACGGAGTTGGTAATAGCAACCCGAACGGACTCTTACTTTTGTCTATATGTGCAGAGCATAATCTCACTATCACAAACACGCTCTTTCGACAAAAGAATAAGTTTAAAACATCATGGCAGCACCCACGGTCAAAGCACTGGCATCTTCTGGATTATGTAATTGTCCGTGTTAGAGATCGCCGCGATGTACTTCTTACTAGGGCCATGGTGAGTGCCGACGACTGCTGGACAGACCACCGACTAATCCGGTCCAAAATGGTTATCAACATTGCTCCCCAACGTAGGCTTCAAGGAAGGAAACCAAGGCGTAAAATGAACATCCAAGTCCTTCAAGATCCTATTAAGCAAACTCGTCTTCAATCACTTCTTAAGGAACATCTACCTACGGAACCTCCTGACAACATTGAGGACCATTGGTCTAAGCTGAAAACCTCCATTACTGCAGCTTGTGAACAAACTATTGGATATGAAACTAAGAAACATCAGGATTGGTTTGATGAAAATGACAATGAGATTAAATATATAATTGACCAAAAAAGGAAAGCCTTCCAAATATGGCAAAATGATATTAACTGCGCTGCCAAGAAAAAAACCTACGCTAGCGCAAAGGCTGAGGTCCAAAGAAGAACAAGAGAACTTAAGAACGCTTGGTGGAAAAAGAAAGCTGAAGAAATTCAACAACTTGCAGAATCCCATGATGCACGGGGCTTTTTTAAGGCCACAAGGGCCATTTATGGACCAAAAACCTATGGTACAAACCCTTTACAATCAAAAGATGGCACCAAACTCTTAAAAGACAAAGAGTCTATTGCACTGCGTTGGAAAGAGCATTATTATGACCTTTTAAATCGTAAGTCTAAGGTGGATAATGAGATTTTTTCGCAAATCCCGCAAAAACAAATTAAAGAGGAACTTGCAATACTCCCCACTTTGGATGAAGTAAAAAAAGCCATTAATCAAATGAAGAACAACAAAGCTAGTGGACCAGATGGGATTCCTGCTGAAATCTTTAAAGAAGGGGGGCCCGAACTTGTACAACATCTTCATAAACTCATCGAAAAAATCTGGATAAGAGAAGAGATCCCAGAAGACTTCAGGGATGCCATAATTATCACCCTCTTTAAGAAGGGTGATAGAACAGACTGTGGAAACTATCGGGGCATTTCTCTCTTAGCAACCGCAGGTAAAATATTTGCTAGGATTCTTGCAAACCGTCTTCTATCTATTTCAGAAGAGATCCTCCCTGAAACTCAATATGGTTTCCGCCCCTCTAGAGGGACAGTAGACATGATTTTTACTGCACGTCAGCTCCAAGAAAAATGCCGGGAGCAAAATCAACCCCTTTATATGGCATTTATCGATTTGGCTAAGGCCTTTGATACTGTAGACCGTACAGCTCTCTGGACTATCCTTATGAAAATTGGATGCCCCAATAAATTTGTGAATATCTTGCGACTTCTCCATGACAACATGACGGCAACGGTTTTGGACAACAACGGCTCTCATGGTGCTCCATTTAAAGTGGGATCAGGTGTTAAACAGGGATGTGTTATCGCCCCAACATTATTTGCCATTTTCATCGCCATGGTTTTACATCTTGTCGAGGGGAAACTTCCCACCGGTGTGGGAATTATATATCGAACAGATGGAAAGCTTTTTAATCTCAGCAGGCTGAAAGCAAAAAGTAAGGTAATTACAACCTCCGTCGTGGAACTTCAGTATGCTGATGATAATGTGGTCTCCGCACATTCAGAGGATGATCTCCAAACTATCCTAAATGCTTTTGCAGAAGCATACGAAAAACTTGGTCTCTCACTTAACATCAAAAAAACCAAAGTGCTTCATCAGCAAGTGCAAGCCAATCCTTTGGTGATGCCATCTATCCAGCTTGGCGGGACAATACTGGAAAACGTCGATCATTTTCTCTATCTTGGCAGCTATCTTTCTGTTACAGCTAACATCGACAGTGAAATCCAGCATCGTCTGAGCTCCGCAAGTGCCGCATTTTCTCGAATGAAACATAGAGTGTTCGAGGATCGGGATATTTGTAAGAAGACCAAAACACTGGTTTATGAAGCCATTGTATTACCAACTTTATTGTATGCCTGCGAAACATGGACTATCTATAAACGTCACTTCCACCTCCTTGAAAGGTTTCATCAACGTTGCCTCCGGAAAATCCTGCGGATTACTTGGGAAGATAGGCGAACAAATGTCAGTGTACTGGAAGAAGCAAAGACTACTAGCATTGAAAAAATGATCCTTCAACGCCAACTTCAGTGGACCGGTCATGTTGTTCGAATGCCTGACTGCCGTCTCCCAAAGCAGTTACTTTACTCCCAACTCAAGGATGGAAAGCGGAATATCGGTGGTCAATATAAGAGGTTTAAAGATGTTCATAAGGCTAATCTAAAAAAATGCAATATAAACATCGAAAACTGGGAAGCTCTGGCCCATGAACGATCTAAATGGAGGTTGGCCTTTCACAAAGGTTCCATGGACTTTGAAGAAGCCCGAGTGCAAGGTGAAAGGGAGAAACGTGCTAAGCGAAAAGCACGTCAAATGAATCCTTTACAGGACCATCTTCTATCTGGTAACCTGTGTCCTCACTGTGGGAAGCTGTGTGGATCTAGAATTGGCCTCCACAGTCACTTACGGACCCATCGCTAGAGTCTACACAATCTTCTTTAGAATTTCCTCCTTTTATCCCGGAAGACAATCTTACTCGGTCACGAGTGATCGCCTGATGATGATGATGACCATGACAAGGGGGGGGGGTGGATATACCCCCGATTTCCAGATCATTTCCCCCCTCTCCAGAAACGAAAACCAAGTCCAGCGCATGACCAGCCACATGGGTAGGTCCAGTTGATACATGATACAGCTCCCAGGAACCCATGGTCTCCATGAAGTCCCGAGGTGCCCCCATGATGGCAGCCTCCGAGTGTATGTTGAAGTCCCCCAGCACCAATAGCCTGGGGGACCACACACGCACATCAGAGACCACCCCTAGCACCTCGGCCAGGGAGTCTGACATGCAGCGGGGTAGACAGTACACGAGCAGAATCCCCAAACTGCCCTTTGGACCCAACCTCCAGTACAGGCCCCAGTGCTCTTCAACATTTTTATTAATGACTTGAATGAGGAGGTGCAGGGCATGCTTATCAAATTTGCAGATGACACAAAGTTGGGTGGAACAGCTAATACTCTGGAAGACAGAAACAAAATTCAAAGTGACCTCGATAGGCTTGAGCGCTGGGCCGAAAACAACAGAATGAAATTTAATAGGGATAAATGCCAAGTGCTGCACCTAGGGAGAGGAAACCAAATGCAGAGTTACAGAATGGGAGACACTTGGCTCAACAATACTACAAGTGAGAAGGATCTTGGAATTGTGGTAGATCACAAACTGAATATGAGCCAGCAATGCGATGTGGCTGCAAAGAAGGCAAGTGCTTTTTGGGGCTGCATTAATAGAAGTATAGCTTCCAAATCGCGTGATAATTCCCCTTTACTCGGCACTGGCTAGGCCTCATCTTGAGTACTGCGTCCAGTTCTGGGCACCACACTTTAAGAAGGACGTAGACAAACTGGAGAGGGTTCAGAGGAGGGCAACAAGGAGGATAAAGGACTGGAAACAAGGCCCTATGAGGAGAGACTGAAAGAACTGGGCATGTTTAGCCTTCAGAAGAGGAGACTGAGGGGAGATATGATAGCACTCTTCCAGTACTTGGTTGTCACAAAGAGGAGGGCCAGGATCTCTTCTCGATCATCCCAGTTTGCAGGACATGGAATAATGGGCTCAAGTTACAGGAACCTAGATTCCACCTAAACATCAGGAAGAATTTCCTGACTGTCAGAGCAATAAAATGGAAGACAATTTACCTAGGGAGGTGGTGGGCTCTCCCAATCTGGAGGCATTGAAGGTGCAGCTGGACAGACATCTGTCAGGGATGCTTCGACTTGGATTCCTGCATTGAGCAGGGGGTTGGACACAATGGCCTAATAAGCCCCTTCCAACTCTACTCTATGAGTCTATGACATGCACTCAATAAACTTGGTCTCCCAGAGAGGACCAAGGACTCCCGGTAAATAACAGCCACTCCCCTCCCTGTCCCCTAACCCTTGGTTGCTGGGCATACAAAAATCCAGCTGGACACAAGGCCGCCAGAGTTGGAGCAGCGGCCTCATCCAGCCATGTTTCCATAATACATGCCAGGTTCGCACCCTCATCCAGGATCAAGTCATGGAGCACAGATGTTTTTTGGCTAACGGACCTGGCATTACACAACAGCAAACGCAAGGTGGGGGGAGGAGCCACCCCCACCCCGCTCCACCCCGTTATCCCTTGGCTCTGGGCAGGCCTGGAACAAGGGTTAGATATTAAGCATCAATCCCCTGTTCCCCTTAATTGGCGTGGCCTGCCCCTAATGCTCTGCCAGCATCTGCTGCTCAACAATAGTATGTTTTGCCCTCCCAGAACTCCCCCCATCATCTCCCTGAGATGGACACATACCCCCTTGCTTCTACCAATCAGGCAGGAGACCCACCCCTAAAACCAACACCTAAAAACCCCAACCCAGCTAAAAAATAAAAAATAAAACAATAGAAGGGCCCCTTAGGCTCCTACCTCTCCTGTCTTTCCACAGACAGGGGGATAGGCCCTTGCCCTCATGCCACCCCCCAAGTGGCTCCCCCCAAGGGTCAACCCCTTTGGCATCATCCCCTTCGGAGATGTCGCTGCTGGGGCATCACCGCCTCGCTCCGCGGGCCGGCAGATGAAGGTTTGGGTTCTGCTGGAGCAGCTGGCACCAGTCCCCAATCAGTCCAGGGGGCAGCTCCTCCTGGCTGCTGCAGAGGCAGGGTCCCAGTCCAGCACAGAACCACGAGGGAGGGGGAAAAGCTGGCTGAAGGTGTAAGTCACCAGCTTACCTCCCTCCCTGGAGAAAGCCCCAAATGCTGGCTGGGCTGGCAGGTCTACAGTGCAGTGTGGTAAGTTGTTTGTTATGCAAAGTCCCAAATTCTCCCCTGCCTCCCACAAGCTGCTTTAAACTTTTAGCTTACCTGCAGTTTTGCTGATGGCCCCTTTAAGAAACAGTAAGCAGGGAGGGAACAGACGCTAGCCAGAAAAGAAAAGGAGGTGGAGGCTGCACCAGCTGGCCTGGACTGAGTGAGAGGTGAATGAGGGAATGTATCCCATGATTCCTATCTTTATATTGCCACAGATTTTATTTCCTAACAGAGCTGACTCTTTGCCTCCAACAGGTGAGTTTACATTATCAGAAGGAAATGCAAGAAACTTCCCCTTCTCTCTGAAGCTCCGTGTTTGGGGGTGTGGGATGGGTAAGCTTCACCTGTTGAATTTGTGCCAATCCTGACAATTTTGAAACAAAAAGAAAGGGATTGCCCTGCAAGCACTGACATGCACACCCATGTAAAACACCAGATATCAATAATTAAGGGTTTAAGTAAGGTTAATTTTTTTTACAAAAGCCACTTATCAAATATTATATAATAATATATAATATAATAATGTAAAAATTATAATATATAAGATATTATATAATAATATAATTCTGGAAAAGTCATATAGCACTGGCGCTGCTGCTGCTGCTACCTCTTCTTCTAGCAAGGAGCAGCATTTCACAATTATTCCTCAGTTACACGATACTTCTTCACACAATGCATACTCAATTTGCTGCCACAAGATGTGATGGTCAGTGTTGTAGATTGCTTTAAAATATACACACTTTCCCATTGAATGTAATAGGACTTACTTCTGAGTACACATGCGTAGGATTGGACTGTTACTCTGTTAGAGCAGTGGTAAATTTTACTTGGCTCTACCTGTGTACCCCATGTGAAAGTCTTTTTCTAACACATGCTGAAGTGCCATGGAGAAAGCTCTCTACAGTAATGATTGAGATTATTCTGCAGGGATTTTGGATTGATTTTTTTAAAAAATGCATTGGAAAAGAGCAAAAAAACACCCTCCTCAAGAGAAAGAAAGAAAAAATCCCAACTACTGTACCTCAAATAGCAGCAACAAAGATCATCATTCCATTTTGGCAATATTGTTCAATCACAGTGTTGTTGTTCTTGTTTTTAATAAAGTACAATAGAGCCCACATGTTTTTTTCAGAGTGGAGAAAATAGGGGCTTGCAGGGTGGGCCTGTGAACCACTTTGCACACTCAGAGATATCTAAATGTTAAATATTATCATAAATTCAAAGATTTCTGTGCCTAAAATACTGCAGTTTTGTTTTGTGTGCTTCCTCTAATAACTTTTGTACTTGACCATGCCCTTTGGTTGCCTGGCCATACCCTTGGGCATGCCCTCATGTTGCCTGGCCACACCCTCTTGATCACACCATGTTGTTTAACCATACCTCTTACAAATTCACATGTGTGTCCCTATTTTCATCTGTGAAATGTTGGAGGGTGTGGTAACCTCTCTTCTGGACAATCATCTGTCAGGGATGCTTTGACCTGGATTCCTGCATTGAGCAGGGGGTTGGACTCGATGGCCTTGTAGGCCCCTTCCAACTCTACTTTTCTATGATTCTATGATTCTATCTGGATTACTGCAATGCATTATACCTGGGGCTGCATTTGAAAATGGTCTGGAAACTTCAGCTGGTCCAAAATAGGGCAGCAAGATTGTTAACAAGGATTGGCCAACATGATCATATTATGCCAGCACTTTTCTATGTGCACTGGTTGCCGGCCCATTTCCAGGCCTGATTCAGAGTGCTGAGCATTCAAAGCCCTAAACTGCTTGGGGCCAGGTTACCCGAAGGATCCTTTCCTCCTATATATACCTGCCAGGACCCTAAGATCATCCTCAGCTGTCTTTCTCCGGGAGCCCCCGCTAAAGGAAGTGAGGTGAATGGCTACTAAGAAGAGGGCCTTTTCTGTTGTGGCACCCCGGTTGTGGAATAATTTCCCAGAGACGCTTGCCTGGCACCTACGTTTTGCTTTTTCCAGTGCCAGGTGAAGACCTTCCTATTTTCCCAGGCATTTTAGTCTTTAGTGTTTTAAATCTGTTACTGTATTTAAATCTTTGCACTGCTGCTAGGTTCTATTTAGGTTTTATTTTTATTTTTATACTGTAGTTTTAAACATTTAAACTTTTAAACTTTTATATTTAAACAACTAGAGTGCCGATGGCAGAAAACTTGGCTCGAATCCGACTAGACACTTCATAGAGATCATTTGAAGACCTATGGAGTGGTGATACGTGCAGCGAAGAGTTTTCTACTCTGCAACGCATCGCATCCGCAAACTCGCGCCCAGCTGAGCTGTTCAGGGTGGTTAGGGAGCTGAGTCAGGCGCCCCCCATCCTGAATCAGATTTTAGAACCTTCAGTAGCTCGCTGTGATGCTTTCAATGATTTTTTTGCAGATAAAATCTCTCGGATACGAGCCAACGTGGACGCTATCGTTGGTACAGAGGTCAACAGTGGCGTGTCCAGCAACTCTTCTTGCATGATTAAATTAGATCACTTTCAGTCTGTGTCTCCAGATGACGTGGACAAACTGCTTGGACTGGTTAAAAAGACTACTTGCCCTCTTGATCCTTGCCCATCCTGGCTAGTAGTCCAGGCAGGGGATACAGTAAAACAGTTTTTGTTGAATATTGTTAATGCCTCCCTAAGAGAGGGTAATTTTCCATCATGCTTGAAAGAAGCAATTGTTAGACTACTTCTGAAGAAGACCTCCCTTGATCCCTTGGATTTTAATAATTATAGGCCAGTGAGTAATCTACCATTTTTGGGCAAGGTAATCGAGAAGGTGGTGGCCATTCAATTCCAAGCTGTCTTGGATGAAACCGATTATCTAGACCCATTTCAAACTGGCTTCAGAGTGGGATACAGAGTGGAGACTGCCATGGTCGCCTTGGTGGATGATCTTCGCCTGGGAATCAATAGGGGGAGTGCGTCCCTATTGATTCTTTTGGACCTCTCAGTGGCGTTCGATACCATCGACCATGGTATCCTTCTGCACCGCCTGAGGGAGTTGGGGACTCGTTCCGCTCCTTCCTCTCAGGACAGTTTCAGATGGTGTCGCTCAGGGATAATTGCTCCTCTAAAAAGGAATTGAGGTTTGTCAACCAGTTCTGGATGGGGTTGCACTCCCCCTGAGGGAACAAGTTCGTAGCTTGGGGGTACTTCTTGACCCAACCCTGCTCCTGGCACCTCAGGTGGAGGCGACGGGGAGAAATGCCTGTTACCAGCTTCGGCTGATTCGCCAACTACACCCATTCCTGGAACATGTGGACTTAGTAATGGTGGTGCATGTGCTGGTAACCTCTAGGCTTGATTTCTGTAATGCGCTATACTTGGAGCTGCCTGTATATTTGGTTCAGAAACTTCAGCTAGTGCAAAATATGGCAGCCAGGTTGGTCTCCAGGACACCCTGTGGAGACGGTATAACACCAGTTTTAAGATCTTTACACTGGCTGCCGATTTGTTTCCGGGCAAAATATAAAGTGCTGATTTTCACCTTTAAAGCCCTACATGGTCTGGGTCCAAGGTACCTTAGGTAATGCCTCCTCCCCTATATTACACCATGCCACTTAAGGTCCTCTGAAGGTCAACTGTTGCAGCTGCCCAATGTGAGACTGGCAGCTGTACGTCAAAGGACTTTTTCCTTTGCTGCCCCTCAGTTGTGGAATGATCTGCCGATTTAAATGCATCTGCTGACTTCTTTGAATGTTTATAAGCTGGCACTGAAGACTTTACTATTCCAGCAGGCCTTCCTTCTATAGTATTTTATTACACTTTTATGGAACATTTACCAATTTTTATGGAATTTTATGGAACTTTAATAAATTTTTATGCAATTTTATGGAATTTTAATTCTGTTTTTATGCTTAATTATATTTGTTTTAATTATATATTATTGTATATTTGTTTTGTTTGATTATGATCTTGTATGCTGCCTAGGGCATTTTTGTATAGGCGGGATATAAATTGAATAAATAAATAAATAAAATTTTATCATATTGTATTTCATGGTTTTAATTGTTGTGACCCACCCAGAGAGCTTCAGCTATTGGGCGGTATAGACATGTAATTAAAATCAAAGGCCTGTGGCTTACGCTGGCTCAGCTTGTCTGAGCGTGGAAAGCTAAGCAGGGTCAGGCCTGGTTATTACTTGGAGGGAGACCCCTCCTCTAGTTTCCTGCATTGAGCAGGGGGTTGGACTCAATAGCCTTGTAGGCTCCTTCCAACTCTATGATCTATGAAATCTATGAAAATATCATTTAAACATCAATAATATCATTGCCAGGCAGCAGCAATATTAGTGGCTATGACACAGTGGGACCAAGCATTCTGTTCCTGACTCCCAGCTGAGCAGGAACACAGGAGAGAGGCTCCAGCTGTTTTCTGGGCTGTGATAAGCGGACAGGCTCCCAGAGAGTGAGTGAACAGGGAGAGCAAACAGGAGTTTGGCAGCGGAGTTCGGCAGGGGAGGTCAAGGGGAGGTCCCTAAGAAATTTTCTAGAAAGGCAGAAACATAAAGGGAACAGAGCACTATGGAAGGAAAGGAATCTGCAGTGGTGGTGACCTGCAATGTGTGTACAATGTTTGTTTTCCTGCCGGAGATCAACATGGCCTACACGTGCAACAAGTGCAAGCTGGTCACGCTGTTCGAAGAAAAGGTCAGAGACTCAGAGGACTGGAGCAGCAAGTGTCAACCCTATAAGAGAAAGTGAAGAGTTCTTAGACAGAACGATGGAACTACAGCACCAAAGCGTATAACAGGAGCCAGAAGGGCAATGGCAGGATGAAGCGGAGTCAGAGACTGCTGAGGAAAGGGAAAATAATGTAGGGGAAACTCCCTGGAAAAGGGTGACTGTTAGGAGCAGAAGAACTAGAAGACATTCTGTGCCTGTGGAAGCAGTGGAGCTATGGAACAGCTTCCAAGTCCTTGAGGACGAGAGCAGAGGACAGCCTGCAGAGGACAAATTACCAGGCACCCAACGTGACAGCGAGCAAGAGGCTGAAGGTCAGTCAAGTGGAGGCAATCAAATCAAGGCCTACAGCAAGAGAAAGAGAAGAGTACTAGTTGTGGGAGACTCCCTCCTGCAGGGGATTGAAGCCAAAGTATGTCGCGAAGACCCATGGACTCGCCAGGTGTGCTGTCTCCCCGGGGCACGGATTAAGGATGTGACAGAGCAGCTGCCGAGGCTCATACAGCCCACCGACACATACCCCTTTCTTCTCTTCCACGTGGGTACAAATGATACTGCCAAGCGGAGTTACAAAGAAATCACGGCAGACTTTGAAGAGTTGGGAAGGAAACTCAAGAACTTTGGGGCCCAGATAGTTTTCTCATCCATCCTTCCAGTACTTGGAAGAGGCATAGAAAGGGAAAGAAAAATACTCCGAGTGAATGACTGGCTACGAAGGTGGTGCCGATGTGAGAGATTTGTATTCTGGGACCACGGGCTACACTTCCTGGAAGATGGGCTGCTGGCAAAGGATGGGTTGCACCTCACAAGGACTGGGAAGAATGTGTTTGGCCACAGCATGAAGAACTTAATCAAGAGGGCTTTAAACTGAATCCAACAGAGGAGGGAGACATAAACTCGGGGCTAACCATGGAAGAAGGCCTCTGTGCCACAACGGAGAGAACAGCTCCAGCGGTGCCCAATGATAGTCTACCACAAAATGTAGGGGAAAAGTCGGACTATAAAGCAAATAGTCTTCGATGTCTCTATATTAATGCCCAGAGTATGGGCAACAAACAAGACGAACTTGAACTCTTGATACATGAGGGCAAGTATGACTTGATAGGTATAACTGAAATTTGGTGGGATGACTCCCATGACTGGAATACAGCAATTGAAGGGTATAACTTGTTCAAAAGGAACAGAAGCAACAGAAAGGGAGGTGGAGTTGCGCTGTATGTTAAAGATACGTATCTCTGCACAGAGATACAGGAAGAGGAGCTTGGCAGCCCCATTGAGAGCATCTGGGATAAAATAAAAGGGGCAAAGAATAAAACGAACATGTCGGTTGGAGTCTACTACCGACCACCCAATCAAGGAAAAGACGAGGATGAAACTTTTGAAAAGCAAATTGCCATTGTTTCAAGGAGGCACGATGTGGTAGTAATGGGTGACTTCAATTTCCCTGATATCTGTTGGGAGACTTTTTCAGCCAAACATGGCCCCTCCAAGGAATTCCTGAGCTGTGCTGCTGATAACTTCCTCCTACAGAAAGTGGAGGAAGGAACTAGAGGATCGGCTATCCTTGACCTGATTCAAACCAACAGAGACGAGTTAGTGCATGAAGTGGCAGTTTCAGGAACTCTGGGGGAAAGTGACCATGTTATACTTGAGTTCTTGATTCTAAGGGGAGCAAAAGCTGAGCGTAGCCAAACACGTACCCTGGATTTTAGGAAAGCCTATTTTAACAAGCTCAGAACAATGATTAGTAAGATCCCATGGCAAGCGACTCTAATGAGAAAAGGAGCCCAGGATGGGTGAGAGTTTTAAAAAAAGGAAATTTTAAAGGCACAATTGCAAACAATTCCCACAAGGAAAAAAGGCAGAGGGCAACAGAAGAAGCCAATGTGGCTTCACAATAAACTCAAAGATGACCTGAAAACAAAAAAGGACACGTATAGGAAGTGGAAGGAAGGACAGGCTACAAAGAAAGAGTACAGGCAGGTAGCACAGAACTGCAGGAACAGTGTCAGGAAGGCTAAAGCTGAGAATGAGCTAAGGTTAGCGAGGGATGCTAAAAACAACAAGAAAGCTTTCTTCAGATACATGCACAGTCATAGAAAAGTAGAGTTGGAAGGGGCCTACAAGGCCATCGAGTCCAACCCCCTGCTCAATGCAGGAATCCAGGTCAAAGAATCCCTGACAGATGGCTGTCCAGCCGCACCTTGAATGCCTCCAGAGTGGGAGAGCCCACCACCTCCCTAGGTAGTAGGTTCCATTGTGTTATTGCTCTGACCGTCAGGAATTTTTTCCTGATATTTAGGTGGAATCTGGGTTCCTGTAATTTGAGCCCATTATTCCGTGTCCTGCAAACTGGGATGACCGAGAAGAGATTCTGGCCCTCCTCTGTGTGACAACCCTTCAAGTACTGGAAGAGTGCGATCATATCTCCCCTCAGTCTCCTCTTCTGATGGCTAAACATGCCCAGTTCTTTCAGTCTCTCCTCATAAGGCCTTGTTTCCAGTCCCTTTATCATCCTTGTTGCCCTCCTCTGAACCCTCTCCAGTTTGTCTACATCCTTCTTAAAGTGTGGTGCCCAGAACTGGACGCAATACTCAAGATGAGGCCTAACCAATGCCGAGTAAAGGGGAATTATCACTCCACGTGATTTGGAAGCAATACTTCTATTAATACAGCCCAAAATAGCATTTGCCTTCTTTGCAGCCACATCGCATTGCTGGCTCATATTCAGTTTGAGATCTACCACAATTCCAAGATCCTTCTCACTTGTAGTATTGTTGAGCCAAGTGTCCCCCATTCTGTAACTCTGCATTTGGTTTCCTTTCCCTAGGTGCAGCACTTTATCCCTATTAAATTTCATTCTGTTGTTTTCGGCCCAGCGCTCCAGCCTATCGAGATTTTGTTTCTTTCTTCCAGAGTATTAGCTGTTCCACCCAACTTTGTGTCATCTGCAAATTTGATAAGCATTCCCTGCACCTCCTCATCCAAGTCATTAATAAAAATGTTGAAGAGCACTGGGCCCAGGACCGAGCCCTGTGGTACCCCGCTTGTTACCTCTCCCCAGTTTGAGAAGGAACCATTGATAAGCACTCTTTGAGTCCGATTCTGTAGCCAATTGTGGATCCACCTGATAGTTGTTCCATCTAGCCCACTGTTAGCTAGCTTGCTAATCAGGATATCATGAGGCACTTTGTCGAAAGCTTTGCTGAAGTCCAGGTATATTATGTCCACAGCATTCCCACAGTCCATAAGGGAGGTTACCCGGTGAAAAAATGAGATCAGATTAGTCTGGCAGGATTTGTTCTTGACAAATCCATGCTGGCTTGTAGTAATCACTTCATTGTTTTCAAGGTGCTTGCAGACTGACTTCTTTATAATCTGCTCCAAAATTTTCCCAGGGATTGATGTCAGACTGACTGGCCTATAGTTCCCAGGTTCCTCCTTCTTGCTCTTTTTGAAGATGGGAACAACATTTGCCCTCCTCCAGTCATCTGGCACTTCACCTGTCCTCCATGATTTCTCAAAGATAATAGACAGTGGTTCTGAGAGTTAGTCTGCCAGTTCCTTTATTACTCTAGGATGCAGCTCGTCAGGCCCTGGAGATTTAAACTCGTTAATCAGGTGCTCCTTGACCATTTGTCTATCAATCTCAAAGCTGCAATCCTGCCCCTTCAATCTCCTCTTCAAGTTTGCCAGCGGGGTCATAGACTGTAAAAGACAGAGGAAAGAAATGGTGGTTCAACTACGCAATGAGGATGGCAAATTGATAACAGATGACAAAGAAAAGGCAAAAGTGTTCAATTCCTACTTTGGCTCAGTCGTCTCACGAAAGAGGCAAACCCCTGGCAAACCCAAAGTACAAGCTGAAGTGGCAAGATCACAGCTTAAGATTGATAGGCAAATGGTCAAGGAGCACGTAATTATTTGAATTAGTTCAAATCTCCAGTGATGAACTGCATCCCAGAGTAATAAAGGAACTGGCAAAAGAACTCTCAGAACCACTGTCTATTATCTTTGAGAAATCATGGAGGACAGGTGAAGTGCCAGATGACTGGAGGAGGGCAAATGTTGTTCCCATCTTCAAAAAGGGCAAGAAGGAGGAACCTGGGAACTATAGGCCAGTCAGTCTGACATCAATCCCTGGGAAAATTCTGGAGCGGATTATAAAGCAGTCAATCTGCAAGCACCTTGAAAACAATGTCAAACCAATCTGATCTCATTTTTTGATCGGGTAACCTCCCTTGTGGTTAGCTCCTGATTAGCAAGCTAACTAAAAGTGGGCTAGATGGAACAACTATCAGGTGGATCCACAGTTGGCTACAGAATCGGACTCAAAGAGTGCTTATCAATGGTTCCTTCTCAAACTGGGGAGAGGTAACGAGCGGGGTACCACAGGGCTCGGTCCTGGGCCCAGTGCTCTTCAACATTTTTATTAATGATTTGGATGAGGAGGTTCAGGGAATGCTTATCAAATTTGCAGATGACACAAATTGGGTGTCCAAGTGCCTGGAGTCAGTGGGTGGCTGGATGGGAAGTAACATGCTGAAGCTGAACCCTGACAAGACAGAGGTACTTCTGGTGGGGGACAAGGGGAGGTTAGGGGAGGTTGACCTGGTGCTGAATGGGCTACATCTACCCCTGAAGGGCCAGGTCTGCAGCTTGGGGGTCATTCTAGACCCCCAGTTGTCCATGGAGGCTCAGGTGTCAGCTGTGAGCCGGGCGGCACTGTATCAGCTCCATCTGATACGGCAGCTGCGCCCCTACCTTCTAATCATCTGCTCCCATCAGTGGTTCATGCCTTGGTCTCCTCTCGCCTAGCCTACTGTAATGCGCTCTACGTGGGGTTACCCTTGAAGACGGTTCGGAAGCTACAGCTGGTACAGAATGCGGTGGCTCGCCTGGTTAAAGGCAGCCGCCGGTGGGATCACATCACGCCAGTGATCAAGGAGCTGCACTGGCTACCAGTTGCTTGCCGAGCCAAATTCAAGGTGTTGGTTTTGACCTTTAAAACCCTATACGGCTCCGGTCCAGTCTATCTCAAGGAGCGCCTCCAGCAACACCAAGTAGGCCGCTCAACAAGATCTGCCACAGATGGCCTTCTCCTTGTCCCTTCAGCCAGAGTAGCTAGACTGGTGGGGACTAGGAAGAGGGCCTTTTCTGTGGCAGCCCCCATACTGTGGAACTCTCTCCCGTGTGACCTCCGCCATGCCCCCTCTCTGCTGAGCTTCCGCTGCTTACTAAAAACTTGGCTGTTCTGGCGGGAATATGGGGTGGGTTAAGATTTTGAAATTTTGTACTGTTTTAAGTGGGTGATAAATTAATAATAATAATAATAATAATAATAATAATAATAATAATAATAATAGCTGATACCCTGGAAGACAGAAAAGAAATTCAAGATGAACTTGATAGGCTGGAGTGCTGGGCTGAAAACATCAGAATGAAATTTAATAGGGATAAATGCCAAGTGCTGCACCTAGGAAAAAGAAACCAAATGCAGAGTTACAGAATGGGGGACACTTGGCTTCTACAAGTGAGAAGGATCTTGGAATTGTGGTATATCACAAGCTGAATAAGAGCGAGCAATGCGATGTGGCTGCAAAGAAGGTGAATGCTATTTTGGGCTGCATTAATAGAAGTATAGCTTCCAAATTGCGGGAAGTGATAATTCCCCTTTACTCAGCACTGGTTAGGCCTCATCTTGAGTATTGCGTCCAGTTTTGGGCACCACACTTTAACAAGGATGCAGACCAGTGCTTTTTTTCTGGAGAAAAGGGTACCGGAACTGGAACTCTTGGATTACATTTCCTCAGGAGTAGATGGCGATTAAATTGTAATGCAATTAATAGAAGAAAAGGTGCTGGAACTCAGTTCCGGTGAGTTCCACCAGAAAAAAAGCCCTGATGCAGACAAACTGGAAAGGGTTCAGAGGAGGGCAACAGAGTTGATCAGGGGACTGGAAACACAGCCCTATGTGGAGAGACTGAAGGAAAGTCTCTAGCCCACTTTTAGCTAGCTTGCTAATCACGATATCATGGGGCACTTTGTCGAAAGCTTTGCTGAAGTCCAGATATATTATGTCCACAGCATTCTGGACCTCGCCGTGGCTTTTGATACCATCGACCCTGGTATCTTTCTCGATTGTTGTCTGGATTGGGCATAGGAGGCACCATGTTCCTGTAGTTCCAATCCTTCCTGGACGAATTATCTACATGAAAGTGCTGGGGGAAGTAATTCAGAGGTTTGGGCTGCAGTGCCACCAATAAACAGATAACACTCAGCTCTGCCTCTCGCTTTCATCTAATGATCTGAGGGAGGCTCTTGTATGCCTGAATCGGTGTCTGGAGGTGGTTTTGGAAAGGATGAGGACAAACAAGCTGAGACAATTCAGACAAGATGGTAGAAAAACCAAGTCATAGGAATACATATGGTCCTAGACGAGGCTGCACTTCCACTGCAGGACCAAGCGCAGTGCTCCTGGACTCGGGTTATTTTGAATGTCGTGCTAACCCAGTGAGCGTGGGTTATGTGGGGGTTGTTTAACCCTCACATAAATGACAATCACACAACAACCCCCAAGCAGGTGTTATATATGCAACCTGGCACCCGCAGCTCATCTCAATCCAGGCAGTGTCTCCTAGTTGCTCTTGTCACTCACTCGCTCATATGGGTAATTCCCAGAGCCCGCTGCTGCTAGCAGCTATGGCTGCCAAGATACAAAAGGCAGGCGAGTGATCTGCAGCTACTGCTCCCAGCCATTGCCGCTTTCCCACTCACCTATCGGGATGAATGACTGAGCAGCAATGGCGAGTAGGAGCGACAGTAACCGCAGCTGCCTCTTGGCGGCAGCTGCAGCTTCTCCTGGCAGGTGAGAAAGCAGTGCAAATCAACCACCTGCTTCTGCTTCTTTGGCAGAGGAGGAGGAGCCACAGCTTCCTCTGGTGGTGGTTGGTGCACATGCCGAGGGAGGGAGGATTGGCCCAATCTTTCCAACCGGCCATATCCCACCACCACCCCCAGAGGCAGGGGCAGGTGGTGATTGCTGCTATGGGCAAGTCAGGGGTCTATGGTGGGCTCTCTTGAGGCCTTAGGGCAGAGGAGGGCACATGGAGGCCTCAGTCTAATTGAAAAAGCTCTCTGTTTCAGACCTCTAGCAAGAGCAGTCTGTGCCCTCTCCAAATTCTGCTGGGTGGGGAAGAAGAGAAAGAACAAAAAAGGTCCAGCAGAAAGAGAGAGGGGGAGAGAAAGGGGGGTGGCAGAGAGAGAGAGAGAGAAAAGCATATTTGCATCTCCTCTGTTTTGGCCCTCCACCTCTGCAGATGGAGGATCTGCAATATGGGGATAATACTGAGCAGCTCTGAGGATATCATTATTAGCACCTCACCACACCCTGTTTTCCAGGCATAATCTCTGTGTCCCCATTTGCAATGGGTTGCTGCTGGGTTCAAAATACTCTTTTTTTGTGAGAATATTACTATGATGGTAAGCAAGACACACACACACACACTATGCAAAACAAAATGGGAAACAACTCCACCTCTGGTGACGCCTTGGATCGGCCTCAGTGGGCACCAGCCACCAATGATATTTTATTTTGTAAGCTGTCTTGAAGTTTAGAAAAGCAGTATAAAAAGCACATCAACAAGTTTTCCAGGTGGCAAGGGAACCACACCATCTGCAGCTAAGAGGATTTCCAAATCAGTTTAGTTTTTTCCGAGCGGGCGTGCCAGCTCCAACCTATTCTCCTCCCTCTCCCCGCTCCGAAGCAACTGGAGCTAATATAGAAAGCTACCAACGGCTTCAGCCTCCCGATTTTTCAACGGAACAAAGGAGGCCGTAGAGAGACGAGGCGTCCCGTCGAGCACTGTAGTCTGTGGGCTGGATGGAGCCTGCCTCGAACCGGCGCGTGCGCGGGGCGGCGTCCCGCCGCTGACCCTTCGGAAGCGGTCTGCGACGTAGTTGCCGGAGACGGTCGCCGGAGGCCGCTGCGCCTGCATGCACGTCCCCTTCCGAGCACAAGCCTGGAGCCGGCCGCTGCCGCCGCCGCCGCCGCCGCCGGTGCAGGGCCGACTCCCGCCCTGCCTTGGCTGGGCGCTCCCTCCCGCCCCCCTCGCTCCTTCCCCCGAAGGCCCCTCCTAATCCCTCGCTCGTCGCAGCGGGAGGCCCTAAGCTGCCTTTTCAGGCGCCTTCCTCGGCGCGTTCTGTCTCTCGGCGCTTTCAATGCCTCTCCCTGGCAGGAGACGTGTTGGACAAGCGGAGGGATCCGTCCCCCGCCGGCAAGGTCAAGGTGCGCTTAAAGGCATCTTCTTCCCGCGACTGCGCGGCGGGCGCCGATGTGCCGAGTTGCAGGAGTGCCGCGCGCGGGTTGTTCCCGCCGCCACCTGCACCGTTTTCTCTCAGCCCCTCTGGAAAGGATCCAGGACTCCTGGCGGCCAGATGGGCCACCAAGAGGTTACCCACGGGACCACGCGGATTCTGGGGAGCCGCTTCTGCCCCACACAGCCTTCTAGAGTTGGGGCCGTGATCGGGTCGCCAACGAACTTCATTCGACAGCTAACAGCCTTTCCCGGCATAGAGATGAGCTGATGAGGAACGATTCAGGTACTGGGACAGCTCGTCCGCCTGTCATGCAGCTGTCGAAGGCATAGCAGCCCTGGCAGGAAGAAAAGATGGGTGCCAGCCCTAGTCAGGAAGGCAGCGATAAGTTGCTGAAGTGGCATTTTTAGTGGTGTAAAGACAGGAAAGCGCTTGTCTGTTTCCCATGCTGCCTCTACGCCAGGGCTCTCCAACCTTGGGTCCCCAGATGTTGCTGGACTACAGCTCCCAGAATCCCTTGCCATTAGCCATGCTGGCTGGGTATGCTGGGAGCTGTAGGCCAGCAACATCTGGGGACCCAAGGTTGGAGAGCCCTGCTCTGCGCTATCATGGATTGGACATGCCATCCAGATCAAGGCAGCGTTGTAAGCCCTGCAAAGGAAATGGCTGGCATGTTGTTTGTTAAGATCATGCCTAGTTAATGGCATAAGATACGCCCACCCCATGATCACTTTTGTGGCACACACATTGGTTTCATGGGCCCTCTGCCACATATCATCAACTGTGTCTTGATTGAACCAGAGTAATGGCTCAACAAACCAGCAGTCTTTGGTAAATTTGCCATACAGCAAGAAATGAAAGCTGTTCTTGCCGCTTCTCTCCAGCCCCCCCCCCCCCCCCCCCAGTATTCCTGGATACTGCAGGGACACCACTGCTATTATCATTATTTCCAGAGGGGTTGCTGTGTTCGTCTGTTGCAGCAAAAATTACAAAGGCTAACAGATTTATTATGGTATAAGCTTTCATGTATGCCATAATAAACATGTTAGTCTTTCGGGTGCCACAAGACTCTTCACTGTTGTTGCAAACCCCCAAGAATTGCTAGTTTTTCTTAATGATTTACTCTCAATGATCTACTAGAGAATTAAATATCCTACATGTTTCAAGCATGAACATCATGAAGATAAACATGATAATATTCCAAAATATCCTTTAGGGTGGAACCAGGCATTTGGTTTCATGAGCTGAGTGAAGCCAGCCATAAGGAAAAGTCCCATGTCTCCTCCTCTCACCTGATAATTTCCAGTAAAGCAAAATTTGTGATGTGACATCACTGTGTTTCCAGCTTCCCCGCCCCCATCAGAGCATGATGACATCACACTCCACATTTTGTTTGACAGGCAGCACAATCCTATGGCCGCTAGACAGTGTCTAGAAGACTGCCATAGGATAATTCAGAGTCCCAGCTCCCCCTGCAGCTGGTGCGGAAAGAACCATGTGGACTCGATAGCCTTGTAGGCTCCTTCCAACTCTATGATCTATGAAATCTATGAAATCTATGCCAGCTGCTTCTCCGAGGTCGCAAACGTTACCTCAGAGAAGGGGTTGAGTGGGCGTTCCAGGAGAAGGAGAAGAGACAGGCGCCACCACAATACAAAGTATCCTGCCAGCACCTCAACCTCCTTCCCTGGTGCTCCGAAATCAGCCATCTACGTGTTTTGCAGGGCGGGAGGAGTGCAGAGGTGACCTTTGTCACCATGCTCCTCCCGCCTTGCATAGAATGCCCATAGTCCTCTGAGTTCAGAGGGTTACAGGCTACTGGATTGCCGAAGAAACAAGAGGCTTTCTTGCTTTCAGTAGCCACCATGCATAAATGTCTAGTTCTGCCCCTATTTTGACTAAAGAAGCATTCTCTGACAGATCTTGTCACATAAGTAAGTTTTAATATAATACTTACCGTATATTTTCTGTTTATGTAACATATTTCAAGTGTTCGAAGTACTTCCCACATGGTAATCCTTACACAACAGCCCTGTAAAGTAGACCACTATTCTTATCTCTCTATAACTGACGCCTCCTCAGGTGAGGAGACCTGAGCTGGCTGTACCATCCCGCCAGCCTCTCTACCATCCAGCCAGCCACCTTACCATCTGGTCTACCTGCTTGCCTTGGCTGATGCTGTTTGCTGGCTGGATTGGGGCTCCTTCCCTGGGAGAAAGCTCTGCTGCCGTCAGGAGGAGGGCAACAACCCCCGGCCTGCCTGATTGGTAGCACCTGCCACCTGGCTTGCGTGACACTCCGTAGGCCTTTATCTTCCGGCCCGTGGAGTGGGGTGGCAACGCCCCGGTGGCGACGTCTCTGAAGGGGACAGCGCCAAAGGGGTTTGCCCCTTTGGGGGAGACACTTTGGGGGTGGCACGAGGGCAGGGGCCCTTCCCCCTGATTGTTAGGGCAAGGGAGGTGTGGGGGTGGGTTCCCGCCTGATCGGCGGAAGCAAGGGGGCATGTGTTTATCTAATGGAGATAGTGGGGGGAGTTCTGGGGGGCAAAGTATACCAATGTTGAGCGGCAGGCTCTGGCAGAGTGCATGGGGCAGGCCACACCGAGTAAGGGGAACACAGGATGGATGCTTAATATCTATCCCTTGTTCTGGGCCTGCTCAAAGTCAAGGGATAACTGGGGGATGTGTGTCTCCTTCCTCTGCCTTGCGTTTGCTGTTGTGTAATGCCAGGTCTGTTACCCCAAAAACATATTTAATCCATGACTTAATCCTGGATGAGGGTGTGGACCTGGCATTACGGAAACCTGGCTGGAGAGGGCAGCTGCTCCAACTCCTGTGTCCGCCTGGGTTTACATATGCCCAGCAGCTGAGGACTGGAGGATGGGGAGGGGGAGTGGCTGTTATCTACTGGGAGTCCTTGGTCCTCTCCGGGAGACCAAGTTTATTGAGTGCATGTACTGGAGGTTGGGTCCAAAGGGCAGTTTGGGGATTCCGCTCGTGTACTGTCTACCCCGCTGCATGTCAGACTCCCTGGCCGAGGTGCTAGGGGTGGTCTCTGATGTGTGTGTGTGGTCCCCCAGGCTATTGGTGCTGGGGGACTTCAACATACACTCGGAGGCTGCCATCATGGGGGCACCTCGGGACTTCATGGAGACCATGGGTTCCTTGGAGCTGTATCATGTATCAACTGGACCTAGCCATGTAGCCGGTCATGTGCTGGACTTGGTTTTCGTTTCTGGAGAGGGGGGAAATGATCTGGAAATCGGGGGTATATCCACACACACCCCTTGTCATGGTCAGATCACTATCTGGTAGGGCAGGATTTCTTGGTGCCACAACCCCCTCTGCAGGGGTGAAGGACCTATTAAGATGGTCCGCCCCAGGCGTCTTATGGATCCGGATGGATTCCTGAATGCGCTTGGGGAACTGGAGTGTGCAAACAGTAGCTTGGTCGAGACCCTGGTGGATGACTGGAATGCTGCAATCACCAGGGCATTAGACCGAGTAGGCCCCGAAGCGCCCTCTTCACCTGAACAGAGCTCGCACTGGCACCTTGGTTTACTCCATCACTGCGAGCTCTGAAGCGGGAGGTGGGAAGGCTGGAGTGCCAATGGCGTAAATCCCACTCTGAAGATGATTGGACACAGGTTAGAGCTGCATCCTCAGCCTACCAGGTGGCGGTGAATGCAGCAAAGAAGAATTTCTATGCTGCCTCCATCGCGTCTGCGGAGTGCTGCCCCAGGAGACTGTTCCAAGTGGTCTGGAGCCTGGTCGGTCCAGTTGCTCCGGATCCGATGGAACAGTCTAAAGCCTTCTGTGAGGCTTTAGCAAAGCACTTTGCAGATAAAATCGATCGGATTAGGAGTGGGATTCCGTGCGTCGTGGACACAGTGGGTGAACGACAGGAGGCCAGTGGCAGTCCGGCTCCAGCTTCTTCCTTCAGGTGAAGTGGACAAGGTGCTTTCATCTGTTAAGCTGACCACCTGCTTGCTTGATCCTTGCCCATCCTGGCTTGTTATGAATGCTCCTTTTAGTCCTCCTCAATCTCTCAGCGGCTTTTGATACCATTGACCACGGTATCCTCCTGGACCACCTGGAGGGGTTGGGTATGGGAGGCACTGTATTGCAGTGGTTCTGGTCCTTCCTCTCTGGAAGGTACCAGAGGGTAGTTCTTGGGGAAGAGGCCTCGGACCCTCGGCCACTCAGTTGTGGGGTGCCGCAGGGTTCCATCCTCTTCCCGATGTTATTTAACATCTACCTCAAGCCACTGGGAGCTATCATCAGGAGGTTTGGGGTGCGTTGTCATCAATATGCGGATGACACGCAGCTCTACCTCTGTTTCAAGTCCTCACCGAGGTTGGCTGTTGAGACCCTGTCCAAGTGCCTGGTGTCAGTGGGTGGCTGGATGGGAAGGAACATGCTGAAAGCTGAACCCCAACAAGACCGAGGTACTTCTGGTGGGAGACAAGGGGAGGTTAGGGAATGTTGACCTGGTGCTGAATGGGGTATATCTACCCCTGAAGGACCAGGTCCGCAGCTTGGGGGTCATTCTAGGCTCCCAGCTGTCCACGGAGGCTCAAGTGTCAGCTGTGAGCCAGGCGGCACTGTATCAGCTCCATCTGATATGGCAGTTGCGCCCCTACCTTCCTAATCATCTGCTCCCTTCAGTGGTTCATGTTTTAGTCTCCTCTCGCCTAGACTACTGTAATGCGCTCTATGTGGGGTTACCCTTGAAGACGGTTCGGAAGCTACAGCTGGTACAGAACGCAGCGGCTCGCCTGGTTAAAGGCAGCCGCCAGCGGGATCACATCACGCCAGTGATCAAGGAGCTGCACTGGCTACCAGTTGCTTGCCGAGCCAAATTCAAGGTGTTGGTTTTGACCTTTAAAACCCTGTACGGCTCCGGTCCAGTCTATCTCAAGGAGTGCCTCCAGCAACACCAAGTAGGCTGCTCAACAAGATCTGCCACAGACGGCCTTCTCCTTGTTCCTTCAGCCAGAGCAGCTAGACTGGTGGGGACTAGGAAGAGGGCCTTTTCTGTGGCGGCCCCCATACTGTGGAACTCTCTCCCGAGTGACCTTCGCCATGTCCCCTCCCTGATGAACTTCCGCTAGGCTTTAATGGCTTTTCAGGCGGGAATATGGGGTGGGTTATGACTTTTTAAAAAAAACTCATATTGTTTTGATGAAGCGGGAGGTGAGAAGGCTAGAGCGCTGATGGCGTAAATCCCACTCTGAAGACGATCAGACACAGGTCAGAGCTGTATCTTCAGCCTACCAGGTGGCGGTGAATGCAGCAAAGAAGAATTTCTATGCTGCTTCCATCGCGTCTGCGGAGTGCTGCCCCAGGAGGCTGTTCCAAGTGGTCCGGAGCCTGGTTGGTCCAGTTGCTCCGGATCCGACGGAACTGTCTAAAGCCTCCTGTGAGGCTTTAGCAAAGCACTTTGCAGATAAAATCGATCGGATTAGGAGTGGGATTCCGTGCGTCATGGACACAGTGGGTGAACGGGAGGAGGCCAGTGGCAGTCCGGTTTTGTGGAATCGGTCCGGTTTTAGTGAAACCGCACTAAAAACTTGGCTGTTCAGGTGGGAATATGGGGTTGGCTAAGATTTTAAAATTTTATACTGTTTTAAATGTATTTTATCTTGTTTTTATCTTATGTACATCGCCCAGGGTGGCTGGTTGCCGGCCAGATGGGCAATAAATAAATGTAAATAATAATAATAATAATAATAATAATAATAATAATAATAATGAGCTGCAGAGAGAAACTGGGTGAAGGGAAGGGATCAGGGCGGTGGTGAATGCCTCCCTCAAAGAGGGAGTGATGCCATCAGCCCTTAAGGAGGCAGTAATAAGACCGCTTCTTAAGAAACCCTCCTTAGATCCCCAAGATTTGAACAACTTTCTCCCAGTCTCCAATTTGCCATTTCTGGGCAAGGTGATTGAGCGAGTGGTGAGGGCTCAGTTGAAGGCACACTTGGATGAAGCCGATTATTTAGATCCATGCCAATCGGGCTTAAGGCCTGGACATGGGACGGAGACGGCCTTGGTCACCTTGGTGGATGATATAAAAAGGGCTTTGGATAGGGGTGAATGCTCTTTTCTTGTCCTCCTCGATCTCTCAGCGGGTTTTGATACCGTTGACCACGGTATCCTCCTGGAGGGGTTGGGCATGGGAGGCACTGTATTGCAGTGGTTCCGGTCCTTCCTCTCTGGAAGGTACCAGGTACAATTCTTGGGGAGGAGGCTTCGGACCCTCGTCCGCTCACTTGTGGGGTGCCGCAAGGTTCCATCCTCTCCCTGATGCTATTCAACATCTACCTAAAGCTGCTGGGAGCTATCCTCAGGAGGTTTGGGGTGCACTGTCATCAATATGTGGATGACACGCAGCTCTACCTCTCCTCCAAGTCCTCACCAAGGCTGGCTGTTGAAACCCTGTCCAAGTGCCTGGAGGCAGTGGGTGGCTGGATGGGAAGGAACATGCTGAAACTGAACACCAACAGAACCGAGGTACTTCTGGTGGGAGACAAGGGGAGGTTAGGGGATGTTGACCTGGTGCTGAATGGGGCACATCTACCCCTGAAGGACCAGGTCCGCAGCTTGGGGGTCATTCTAGACTCCCAGCTGTCCATGGAGGCTCAGGTGTCAGCTGTGAGCCGGGCGGCGCTGTATCAGCTCCATCTGATATGGCAGTTGCGCCCCTACCTTCCTAATCATCTGCTCCCTTCAGTGGTTCATGTTTTAGTCTCCTCTCGCCTAGACTACTGTAATGCGCTCTATGTGGGGTTAACCTGGAAGACGGTTCGGAATTTACAGCTGGTACAGAATGCAACGACTCGCCTGGTTAAAGGCTGCCGCCAGCGTGATCACATCACTCCAGTGCTCAAAGAGTTGCACTGGCTACCAGTTGTTTGCCAAGCCGAATTCAAGGTGTTGGCGTTGACCTTTAAAACCCTGTACGGCTCCGGTCCAGTTTATCTCAAGGAGCGCCTCCAGCAACATCAAGTAGGCTGCTCAGCAAGATCTGCCACGGCTGGCCTTCTCCCTTTCCCATCAGCCAGAGAAACCAGGCTGGTGGGGACTAGGAGGAGGGCCTTTTCTGTGGCAGCCCCCAATTTATGGAACTCTCTCCCCAGTGACCTCCGCCATGCCCCTTGATGGGGGACACTTGGCTCAACAATACTACAAGTGACAAAGATCTTGGAATTGTTGTAGATCACAAACTGAATATGAGCCAGCAATGTGATGTGGCTGCAAAGAAGGCAAATGCTATTTTGGGCTGCATTAATAGAAGTATAGCTTCCAAATCGCGGGAAGTGATAATTCCCCTTTACTCGGCACTGGTTTGGCCTCATCTTGAGTATTGCGTCCAGTTCTGGGCACCACACTTCAAGAAGGACGTAGACAAACAAAGATTGGAGGGCAACAAAGATGATAAAGGGACTGGAAACAAGGCCCTATGAGGAGAGACTGAAAGAACTGGGCATGTTTAGCCTTCAGAAGAGGAGACTGAGGGGAGATAGGATCGCACTCTTCCAGTACTTGAAGGGTTGTCACACAGAGGAGGGCCAGGATCTTTTCTCGATCATCCCAGTTTGCAGGACACGGAATAATGGGCTCAAGTTACAGGAACCCAGATTCCACTTGAACATCAAGAAAAATTTCCTGACTGTTAGAGCAATAAGACAATGGAACCAACTACCTAGGGAGGTGGTGGGCTCTCCCACTCTGGAAGCATTCACGGTGCAGCTGGACGGCCATCTGTCAGGGATGCTTTGACCTGGATTCCTGCATTGAGGAGGGGGTTGGACTCAATGGCCTTGTAGGCCCCTTCCAACTTTACTTTTCTATGATTCTATGATTAGCTTCCACCGTGCATTAAAAACGTGGCTTTTCAGGCGGGAATATAGGGTGGCTTAGGATTTTTAAGTTTTGTACTGTTTTGTTTTAATTGTGTTTTACACTCTGTTTTTTCTTGTATTTTATTGCACTGTACATCACTCAGAGTGGCTGGATGACTGGCCAGATGGGTGATTCCAAAATATAATAAATCAATAAATAAATATTACAGATTTAGGTGGATGAGGTAAGCACCTGTAACCACAGCCATCTCCACCTGCTGCTGTTACTGTTTCACCAGTGAGGACTGGGTGCCTCCTCCTGCCACAGAGGCCATTTACGCTGAAAACCCTGAGTCAGAGAAGCAGCAGCAAGTGATATGAGCTGTCACCACCATCATCTCCACTTGCTGTGGCTACTCCATCAGCTGGACTGGATCTCCTCTCCACACTGCTCCCGCTGCAGCTTATTCAAGATTCAAATACAAATTTCTAAAAAGTGTTTTCTAGATTGTTATAACTTTTTTTTAAAAAAAATATTAATTTTGTTTATTTCCTTTTAATTGTGAATTTGTGGTATCAGAACTGGGACCGAAGCAGAACACAGTTTGTGTTGTGAGAGACCCTTACTTTGGGGCAAGGGGAGTAGTAGTGGCAACAAAAATATGTGAGTGGATAGGATTCATTCTTTTTAGTTCACCCACCTTTGTTTCCTCCCGCCATGCCATCCAAACTTAATATGTAGATTGTGAGCCCTTTGGCAACAGAGATGAATACTAATGAAACTGGATAGAAAACTGAATTTATAAATGTTGTGGTAACTGCTTGCCAGCCATTCCTTTGTTAAGGTGCTTGCTTGTTAATATGATTGGTGGTAGTTCCCTCCATTAGAATTAATGGGTAGGAAATGGCTGGAGATCTCTCTTGAGCATTTTGCATGGGAGAGCTATCAGCTTAGAAGGTGACTCTGGCCTTCTGCCCCAGCTAAGGATGGTGGTGATGTGTGCAGACCTGTGTACGATGTGTGAAAGAACAAAAAGAAGCCGTCTGGAATTGAAACAGCCTACGAAGCAAGGTGAAGGCAGAAAGTTACGTAGTTGAGGTAGTGAATCTGCTGCATGGTAGGAGTGCATATGCTGCTGCTTGTCTCCGCTTCTGTCCTTCTTATTTGTAGATAAAGCAAATTACAAAAATGCATAATTCTCTAGTGCTCTCTCTCCCAGAGAAGCCAAGCCCAGGTATTTATTTCTTTTATTTATTAATTACAGACTTCCCTTGGAACTTGTCAGCACTTGGGGTGGTAGAGCATGTAACAATATAAATGAATCGTGGCTTGTCTGAAGCCACGTTGTGAGCTCATGTCTGAAGTGAGCTCTGAGCCAGGGACGTCTGTGCACAGCTCCCCGCTCTGAGCCACTCCGCTGCACTAGCTCCTAGGAAGGAGTGGAGTGCATCTGGGGTTCCGGCTTGGCAGGTATCCCGGCCCCCAGAGGTCTCCCTGGCTGTAATGAGGTGACCTGATTCCCAGCCCGATCAGCAATCACTGCCACAGATGTGGAGAAGGCAGGTGCGGGGGACTCCAGCAGGCAGCTGCTGTGTTGCCATAGTGATGGGGCGACCATGGTTATGTGCCCAGGCCCCGGATGCCTCACGGGGCACCTGAGAGGGCCTGGGGCATGTTCCTGCTGTTCTGCATTGTCTTTCATGGGAAGGCGGGGTCAAGGAAGCTCGCCCACCCAGGGCCCCTGCCCGCCTGCAAATGCAGCAGTGTGGGAGGGACAGAGGGGGAGGACTCAGGTTGACGCCAACCCCTCCCCCTCCACATCTGAGACCCACTGCCCCGTGGCAGGGCAAAAGGATCAGTGGCGGTAGGCCTGGCCCAGGCTTCCCCACTCCCTCTGACAGTTTAACGTCATCGTGAGCCCCCTAGGAACGGGGGTAGCAACGACGAAAATAGAATAGATGTTTTGCTTTAACTCCTCTAAAGCTTTTCCAGTACTATGGCAAAATGTCAGCCCCCACTCAGTTTTTTGTTTATATGAAGACACAATCATGCTTGTCTCTGCATTAGCCCTGACTCTCAAACACCAGTCTGCTCTGCTGCCATGTGCTGTGAGCACCACTATCTCTGTCCTGGTGTTTGTAGGGAGGGTGTGGCCTTTGCTGTGTGGTTTTCTCCCCCTGCTCAATATTGCCAGACTGGTGATGCCAAGCATGTCATGGCAGGGCAGCCTTTCCTATTCATTTCCATAGCAATGATCCTCTTTTTCTCCTGCCAGCAGTACTCAGCGGGCCGGGCCTTTTGTGGCTGGTTTTAATTAAAAGACTCTTAAGTGTGAGACAAAGGCAAAGCTTAAGGGGTCTGTGCAAGGAAAAATGTGGGTGGGGGGAAACTCTTCCGTTCTTCCAGTCTGGTATGCAACCAATAGTCCTAACCCCCACCCCAAACCACCAGACATCAACACCACCCACTCTGGGCATAATGAAGCACTCTCAGGCCTGATAGGGATGGGGGCAGAGCAGAGAGGAGTTGGGAGAGGGGAGGGAGGCATTGTGCTTGGACACACATCCTCCCATAACAACCCAACACAAGTTTCTGCGTCAGTTGAATAGTCCCTTCCATTGTGGTGTGTGTGTCTAGGGGGTGGGGTGTACTTAAAAAAGAATATCCTAAGGTTTTCTGCAATGAGAATCACGCAAGATTGCATAGAATTATTTACATACACTACCCTGACTTCTCCCTACAGTGCCAAGTAACACTCTTAAAGTCCATCTTCATTGAACCACTTTAACCATTTTTTAAAGCAGAGGACACCAGTAGGCTTCTCCCCCCCCCCGCTCTTCTCCCCAATAGCAATGCCCCACCATTTTGTAAGCTTCCTTGTTCAAGGCATGGTCCAGCCAAAGTCAAACACATTTAAGTCTGATTAATTTCATCGTGACATGTAAAATATGCATAACTTTCTCCTGTTGAAGTCAATAGGACTTAGAATGATTTAACTTTGGCTGAGATCATGCTTTTATTTTTTTAAAAGTCTATTGCTTATTGTCTATTTGCATAAGCAGTTCCATTCATTAAAAAAACCGATTAAATATATACATTGAAAAATAAACAAGACACATGCACTATGCAAAACAAAATGGGAAACTGTTTTTGTTCTGGAGTACACACGTAGCCCTCCCTTTATTTTTGAAGGAAGGAAGGAGGAGGATGAAGCGAAAGCAAGCACACCTATCCCCTCTGCATGTGTTCCCATCCCTAGCTATCTCTTCTCACCTACCATATGTGAATGGAATATTGTACTGAAAAGGGATTTTTGGAAATATTGTGCAAAGGCTGAAGGTTGGGACATACTTTGAAGTTTGATGAACTGAGCAGTTGGAGTCTACACTGTCTCAACAGAGTGCCAGAGGTGTGGGAGGAATGGACATTTTCTGAGTCCATTTCAATCAGGATTCATGCCTGGTTACTGCATGGAAATAGCCTTGGTCACCCTGTGGGATGAGCTCTGTCAGGAGAGAGGCAGCAATAGTGTAACCCTGTTGATTCTTCTTGAGCTTTCTGCAGCTTTTGATACCATTGCACATGGTATCCTTCTGGAGCATCTGTTGGAATTAGGTGTGGGCAGGACCGCTTTGTGGTGGTTCTGTTCTTGGATGGACATTTTCAGAAGCTGGTGCTGGGGGATTTCTGCTCAACTCTGTGGCATCTTCACTTTGGGTTCCCACAAGGTTTCATCTTGTCCCCCATGCTTTTTAACATCTACATGAAACAGCTGAGTGAGGTCATTCAGGGGTTTGGAGTGTGTTGTCATCAGTATGCAGATGATGTGCAGCTCTATTTCTTCTTCTCTTTGGAGCCAGGTGAAGTTGTGTGAGGAATGGACTGGTGCTTGGCCATGGTAATGGACTAGATGTGGGCTAACAAACTGAAGCTCGGTCCAGACAAGACAGACACAGCTAGTGGATGGTTCCTCAGACCAGATGAATGGGATTTAACTTGTTCTAGAGAGGGTTGCGTTCCCCTGAAAGATAAGGTGTGTAGCTTGGGGGTGCTCCAGGATGATTAGAGGATGTCATTAGTGGCTCAAGTGGCCTCTGTGGCTCCGAGTGCCTTTTACCAGCTTTGGCTGGTATCCCAGCTATGACCCTATCTGGAGTTGGATAGCATACTTGCAGTGATTCATGCCCTGGCAACCTCCCATTTGGATTATTGTAATGCATTATATGGGGAGATCTCTTTAAAGACGGTCTGGAAACTTGTGCTAGTGCAAAATATGGCAGTGAGAATTCTAACTGGGACCAGGCACTATGATCATATTATACCAATCCTCTCTTGCCTGCACTGGCCCCCAGTTTGTTCGCAGACCCAATTCAAAGTGCTGGTTTTGATTTATAAAGCTCTGCATGGCTTGAGACCTTGGTACCTGATGGAATGACTTCTCCCATATCTACCTGCCCATACTTTAAAGTCATCCACAGAAGCCCTTCTTCAAGTGCTCCTCCTTCTGAAGCTCAGAGGGTGGCAACAAGCGGAGAGCTTTTTCAGTAGTGGCCCCAAAGCTCTAGAATGCTTTATTTATTTATTTATTTATTTATTACATTTATACCCCGCTTTTTTTCCTGCAAGGAACCCAAGGCGGCTTACAGAATTACCCTCCTCCTCTCCACTTTATCCTCACAACAACCCTGTGAGGTAGGTTAGGCTGGGAGTCAGTGACTGGCCCAAAGTCACCCAGTGAGTTTCATGGCTGAGCGGGGACTAGAACCCGGATCTCCTGAGTCCCAGTCCAGCACTCTCACCACTACGCCACACTGGCTCTCGCAAGGGAAGCTTGCCTGGCACACATACTGCCATCTTTTTGGTGCCAGGCTAAGACTTTCCTGTTTTTCCAGGCTTTTTTAAATTCAAAAATGTTCAAAGTCTTTTAAAAATCTTTTAGTATTTTTGTGTTTTATTATCCTTGGGGGGGGGGGTCTACACTAGAGCTCCTTCCATGTATCAGGGAGTGCTGCCATGGTATTTATGCAAAATGCATTTACCACTGTTGGGGCACATGCTAATTAATACAGCGCAGTTTCCACTGTGTTGAAAACGTGATCTTATGTCATGCACAAATGCAATTGTGGGAGAAGTAGGAGGTGTTGGAAAGGTGATGTGTAGAGCAGAAGTGGGCCTTTAAGTTTCATTTGCTCTTTTTTTTAGATCCCTTATGTGCACATTTGCTGGAGTGGAGATTTTTTTAAAAAAGATTCACCTGCTCCTTCCCGAAAGCCAAAGGAACCCCCACTCTCCCCCCAGGCTGACTTTCGCAGGAGAAAGGTGCATTGAAGGCAATGTGATTTACTTCTGAATAGACCTGCATATCGGGGCGTTTTCATCTAGTTGTTCTGCACCCAGCACTTGAAGCAATGTGAGAGGTTTGTGTTATTCACAGATTCACACTTCCGCACCTGTGCATTAGCAAATAATGTTTTTTTTTTAAAAGCCCAATAGGACACTTCCTCATTGTAGCGCCGCTCCTCCACCCAGAACAGTACCGCAAGTTTAGCACACAATGAAATATATACTGCAGAAAAAAATGTAACATATTAAAAAGTCGTGATATAACCGGTCTGAAGAAATCTGGGATATACCGTATATACTCGAGTATAAGCCGACCCAACTATAAGCCGAGGCACCTAATTTCACCCCAAAAAACTGGGAAAACTTATTGACTCCAGTATAAGCCTAGGGTGGGAAATGCAGCAGCTACTGGTAAATCTAAAAAATAAATTTAAAAAATCAAGTTAAAGTACTTCATGCACACTATTTAATTCTACCAAATAAAATGTGTAGATGTGGAGGAAGAGGGGGGGGCTGGCTGGCCCGCCAGACTCCCACCCTTTCCTCCTTCAAAGGAAACCCAGCACTTGCCACCATGTGGCCCTGAAGGGGGGGCTGGCTGACCCGCCACTACCCCACCCTTGCCTGCTGGCAAAGGAACCAAGACCCCCAGAGATCTCAAGGTACCAGATTGCCAGCCTCAGCTATCTGCAACCCTACTTGAATCTCTGTTCAGGGACTCGCCTTTAATTTCTGTAACCTGGATTTAGATACTGAACCAACAGAGTACTACAAAACCCATGTGGGGTGAAACCACGACAAGGTTTATTTCTGGTAGCATCTTACAACAAGATTAGGGAAATGAGAGAAGCACACAAAATAGAGAGACACTTTAATACACAGTAAAGCTGCAAAACAATAAAGACCTGATTCCTTAAGATCTCTCAGGCACACGCACCTGTTACCTGAGGGTGTCTTCTTCAAAGGGTTAGATCCAGCACAGCCTTGCTGCCCGATGGAGAATTACCACACCTACCCGAAGGTCCAAGATGGGTAAACCCCTACAAGGCTTGCTTTCAGCAGTCCTTCAAACCAGCCAATTTTACCAGGGCTGCCTGGGGTTGAGTCCTGAGGGCCCCCCCCCTAAAGGCTCGGGCCCCTCGCTGGCGCGCTGCCATGCCAGGCACGCTACCAAAAAGGACTGACCAAGACTGACCAGGAACAAAGGCTTCCACGTGGGGAAAAAGCTCATCTCCCTCCCCTTTTCTGTAGCCTTCTTTCTTCAGCCAATCAATTTGAATTTCACCTGGCCATGCAGGGGGAAAGGGAACTGTGAGTCATGGCTTGAACTATCTGCATGTGAATGCCTTCAGCCTGGCTCCTCCAGACTTCTAGACGACAGGCCCCATCTCATGTTCCATCACCTTTGACTTCCTCCCAGCCCCCACCTGGTTTACTCATGAGGAGGCGTGTGTGTGTGTGTGTGTGTGTGTGTGTGTGTGTGTTTGTTTGTTCCTGCATGCATGCATGCAGGAACCCTAAAAACTCTTTTCTCTACACGCTAACTATGCACACCCCACCCCAGCCGGTTCACACATGAGGTGTGTGTGTGTACCCCCAAAGGCTCGTTTCTCCACACCCTTTCCTTTGGGAAAAGATGAAAAGAGGGGCTAACCCTCTCCTTTCATCTATACTAACAAAAAACACAGAGAAACGAGCTTGCGCTAGCTTCCTACCACTAGGCACCTCTTCTCTTTTACACACAGAACAAAAAAAACAAGCATCAAAACATCAAACACCTTAACTATAGTCTTAACACAGCTTTAACATCTTAATTCTTAAAATCTTCTTAAAACATCAAAACAGCCAAAACACAATCAATAACCATCAATCAGAAGTTTACAGGTTTGCATACCCAAGAGACATCAATTACAATTCAAATGAGAACCCTCAACCCTTTGTTGCCTGTCTGGCACTCTTGTCTAAAAGAAACAAAACAAAACAAACTTTTTTAGGGTTACTGTTTCTCCCACAGCCTGTAGGGGCAGATTATGGACTGAAATGTGACTCAATTCGCCCCTACCACTCTCAACGACCTGAATACCATCACCCCCTCCAAAGGCCCATGGGATGGCTTCCCACCACCCAACAACATGAATATACCACTCCCTTTTCCCAAAGGTTTGCAGTTGGCACTTTTTACACAATGACTTGAATGGGATGGCTTCCCCCCACCCCCCTTTTCCCAAAGGTTTGCAGTTTCTAAAACACACAGCTTGACAATCTTCCAGCCGCTTGGGCTTGGCTCTTTTTGCCCACCACCCAAACTTGCACGGGATGACTTTCTCTCAGCATTGAATGCTTAGCTTTGGAGGCTCTACTCAGTTTCCTCAGAAACTGAGAACACACAGTCTGGCAATCTTGCTTTCGGCCACTAGAGGGCTTTCCCGCCTCTAAGTTCCCTGGCCTCTTGAGACCTTTTACATTCAAAATTTTTCATCATTTTCATTTTCAAATTGACCTTTGCACATAACAACAAACAGTTCAATTGCTTACACTGGGAGCACCTGGCCCTTGGGCCCCTTAGCAACAATCTAGATAACACAATTACATTTGGATCATGGATCATCCCCCCTCCCTTCGAGGAACAACTCATCAGTTTTCATTTGCTTTATCACAATTACCACCAATCTTCTTTTCTTCTCGGGAGACACTTGAAGAAAAAAAATCTTTCTGTCTGGGGTTCTGTCAGCTAGGAGGGAGATCCCCTTCTCTCTCCGCTGCCCACACTGGGATCGCCCGCCCAGTAACAATACAAAGACAACTTGAATCACCTGTCCCCCCTCCCCCTTGAGGAACAAGTCAGAGTCCGCTGTTTTCCAAGTGGCAGCAGAAAAATGTTTTTTTGGGGGGATTCCTTTTTCTTCTGCTGATTCTCTGCCCGCTTCTTGCAGCACAGGACAAAGTCTCTTTTTTCTGGGGGGGGTTTTTCCTGATGTCCGCCCCCCCTCTGCTTGCTGCTGCCCAGCCTAGCCATTCACCATGCCCCCCCCAAGAGCAAATGGACAGTCTTAAGTTCAAAAATCTTGAGTCCTTCTCCCGTGGGAGAGATGTAGGGCAGGACTGTGCCCTCCCCCCCCACCAAAGTCTGACTCTTCTGGGGCACACAGCACAACTAAAATTACTCATCAAACGCTGTCCCAAAATTCAACGTTTTGCTCACCAGCCTCTTAAGAGAGGTTTCTTGGTCTTCTCTCCTTCTTCCTGGAACACACGTGCGCACGCCCACACTATTTTCTTCTTCTCTTCCCGGGCTCTCCCAGCCCCCAAACTTTGGGATCACACAGCCACTTTTTGCACTGGATGGATCCTTGCTTCTCCTGGCAACCGCTGCTCCCAGCCTCTGGGACACGCACACGCAGACTTTTTTTTTCTCTTGCTTCTAGCCCTCTGCCAAGGGCCTCTCCAGTCCTGGTTCTCTTGGATCACACACTTGCTGCCCTCTGCTCACTTGCTGGGCACACAGGCTGTTCTGGAACTTTTTGGAGTTTTGCTTTCTCTGCTTACTCACGCCACAGTTGAGATTTCTTGCCTTAAACGCTCTCTGCTGGGCTCCTAAGCTCCCCAGACTGGGGTAGCCCCTTCCAGCAATCTGAATGTTTTTCTAAGGTTCAATCTCACACTTATTTCTAAAAAATAACAAACCTTCTACTATGTACTAAAACGTGTCTCAAATTTCTCTCATTTGCCCACGCGCACACACTCTGTGGTTCAGCTTCGAATCCCAGCGCTTGCCACCATGTGGAGGAAGAGGGGGGGGGGCTGGCTGGCCCGCCAGACTCCCACCCTTTCCTCCTTCAAAGGAAACCCAGCACTTGCCACCATGTGGCCCTGAAGGGGGGGCTGGCTGACCCGCCACTACCCCACCCTTGCCTGCTGGCAAAGGAACCAAGACCCCCAGAGATCTCAAGGTACCAGATTGCCAGCCTCAGCTATCTGCAACCCTACTTGAATCTCTGTTCAGGGACTCGCCTTTAATTTCTGTAACCTGGATTTAGATACTGAACCAACAGAGTACTACAAAACCCATGTGGGGTGAAACCACGACAAGGTTTATTTCTGGTAGCATCTTACAACAAGATTAGGGAAATGAGAGAAGCACACAAAATAGAGAGACACTTTAGTACACAGTAAAGCTGCAAAACAATAAAGACCTGATTCCTTAAGATCTCTCAGGCACACGCACCTGTTACCTGAGGGTGTCTTCTTCAAAGGGTTAGATCCAGCACAGCCTTGCTGCCCGATGGAGAATTACCACACCTACCCGAAGGTCCAAGATGGGTAAACCCCTACAAGGCTTGCTTTCAGCAGTCCTTCAAACCAGCCAATTTTACCAGGGCTGCCTGGGGTTGAGTCCTGAGGGGGCCCCCCCTAAAGGCTCGGGCCCCTCGCTGGCGCGCTGCCATGCCAGGCACGCTACCAAAAAGGACTGACCAAGACTGACCAGGAACAAAGGCTTCCACGTGGGGAAAAAGCTCATCTCCCTCCCCTTTGCTGTAGCCTTCTTTCTTCAGCCAATCAATTTGAATTTCACCTGGCCATGCAGGGGGAAAGGGAACTGTGAGTCATGGCTTGAACTATCTGCATGTGAATGCCTTCAGCCTGGCTCCTCCAGACTTCTAGACGACAGGCCCCATCTCATGTTCCATCACCTTTGACTTCCTCCCAGCCCCCACCTGGTTTACTCATGAGGAGGCGTGTGTGTGTGTGTGTGTGTGTGTGTGTGTTTGTTTGTTCCTGCATGCATGCATGCAGGAACCCTAAAAACTCTTTTCTCTACACGCTAACTATGCACACCCCACCCCAGCCGGTTCACACATGAGGTGTGTGTGTGTACCCCCAAAGGCTCGTTTCTCCACACCCTTTCCTTTGGGAAAAGATGAAAAGAGGGGCTAACCCTCTCCTTTCATCTATACTAACAAAAAAGCCCCATCTCATGTTCCATCACCTTTGACTTCCTCCCAGCCCCCACCTGGTTTACTCATGAGGAGGCGTGTGTGTGTGTGTGTGTGTGTGTGTTTGTTTGTTCCTGCATGCATGCATGCAGGAACCCTAAAAACTCTTTTCTCTACACGCTAACTATGCACACCCCACCCCAGCCGGTTCACACATGAGGTGTGTGTGTGTACCCCCAAAGGCTCGTTTCTCCACAGTAGAAAATGGAATACTATTTAAAAATCCATTAGCAATATAAAAAAAAAAGTGACAAGATGTTGAAAAGCCTGTTCATAGAAGATTTGTGTGTCACTTGGCTCAAAAAGTCATAGGATTTATATACGGTACACAAAGTAGCTGTGGGGAGAGATCTTAGTCCTCCATAAGCACTGAGTAACAAGTAAAGAAAATGAATTCCTGGTACAGTAAAACTCTTCTGGAAAGGCCTTTAAACAATAAAAGAGGGGAGAAGGGGAAAGGAAGAAAGAAGGAACAAACAATTTTTTTTAGCACAAACGCATTCTAAATCCCCTTCCACTTTTTCTGTAGTCATTAAAGTTGTTCAGGAAACTCAAGCTCACTGAGGCCCTCCAAATTCCTTTAAGCTTTATGCTTAAAGCCTCGCCACCGCCAAAGCCGCGCTGCCGCCGAAGCCCCCCCAGGACCCCTGCCGCCACCCCCAGGCCCCACCCCGCCACCCCCCGTCACCGTACCTGCTCCCACCGCCGAAACCCCCGCCGCCGCCGAAAAAGCCTCCCTGCCGCCGAAGAAGCCTCGCCGCCGCTGAAGAAGCCACGCCGCCGCCGAAGAAGCCCCACCGCCGCCGAAGAAGCCCCGCTGCCGCCGAAGCCCCGCCGCCAACTTCCACGCCAACTTCCGCCGCCGAAGCTCTGCTGCCGCCGAAGAAGCCTCGCCTCCGCCGAAGAAGCCTCGGCGCCGCCGAAGCCCTGGTGCCGCCGAAGAAGCCTCGCCGCTGCCGAAGCCCCGCTGCCGCCGAAGAAGCCTCGCCGCCGCCGAAGCCCCGCCGCCAGCGGTGTGGCTTTGGCGGCAGCGAGGCTTCTTCGGCGGGCAGCGGGGCTTCGGCGGCGGAAGTTGGTGGCGGGGCTTCGGCGGCGGCGGGGCTTCGGCGGCAGCGAGGCTTCTTCGGCGGCGGCGGGGCTTCGGCGGCGGCGGCGGGGCTTCTGCGGCGGCGGCGGGGCTTCGGCGGCGGCGTGGTTTCTTCGGCGCAGCAAGGCTTCTTCGGTGGCGGGGAGGCTTTTTCGGCGGCGGCGAGGCTTTTTCGGCGGCGCCGAGGCTTCTTCAGTGGCGACGGGGCTTTCGGCGGCGGGAGCAGGTACGGTGACGGGGGTGGCGGGGGGGTCTGGGGGTGGTGGCAGGGGTCCTGGGGGGGCTTCGGCGGCGGCGAGGCTTTTTCGGCAGCGGGGAGGCTTTTTCGGCGGCGGCGGGGCTTTCGGCGGCGGGAGCAGGTACGGTGGCGGGGGGTCTGGGGGTGGCGGCAGGGGTCCTGGGGGGGCTTCGGCAGCGGCGAGGCTTTTTCGGCGGCGGGGAGGCTTTTTCGGTGGCGGCGGGGCTTTCGGCGGCGGGAGCAGGTACGGTGACGGGGGGTGGCGGGGGGGGTCTGGGGGTGGCGGCAGGGGTCCTGGGGGGGCTTCGGCAGCGGCGGTGCTGACTCGAGTATAAGCCGAGGGGGGCATTTTTCAGCACAAAAAATGGGCTGAAAAACTCGGCTTATACTCGAGTATATACGGGTAATAGGTTACTTCCTACTGAGGTTTAACCTGTCATATGACCCCCACAGGGTGCTTTGGAAGCCAACCTGGTGTGGCTTCTAAACCACCCTGCTAAGCCATGGCTTGCGTTAGAGTTATTTATTTATTTATTTCATTTATATACCGCCCCAGAGCCGAAGCTCTCTGGGCGGTTCACAATACTAGCTCTCTGGGCAGTTCACAATACTACAATACGCTAGTAGGTTTAGCATGTCGTCCAAACCTGGATGAACCGCTAACCCTCTCACAAGCCAAAAGGGGCATAGAGCCCCTTGGCCAGAGCAACAAATATGGGCTGCTGATCTGGCCGGGGGCTTTGGCCGATGACAGCCGGCCACGTGCCTAAGCAGCACTTACTGTGGCTGTCATTAGCTTCCCCAGCACACTCCTGCCGTCGATGTTGGGAGAATGGGATTGCTCGTGAGCAATGCTGCTCTCCCAGCATCAGTTGGAGTGCGGGAGGAAGCCCCAAAGGTCTGCGGTGGCGGCTGGGGATCCGGGTGCCCGGCCTTGCTTGCTCCCAAGAGCAAGTAAGGCTGGGTGCCTCGATCCCTCGCTGCCGCCTTTGCCGCTGCTGCAGTCCTTTCGGGCAAAAGGACAGCAGCGGTTGGATTCTGCTGCTGCCTTCACTGCTGTCCTTTCGCTTGAAAGGACAGCAGTGAAGGCAGTAAAGGTGGTGGCGGATCCTGCCCCTGCCTTTGCCGCTGCTGTCCTTTTGCCCAAAAGGACAGCAGCGGCAAAGGCAGCAGTGGAGGGCGGGATCCACCCCTCACTTCTGCAGCTGCCACGCTCCTTCACAAGGGCGGGTTTATGGGCTCTTGCGAAGGTGTGTGGTGGCAACGACAGCAGTGAGGGGGGGTGCCCATGTGCTGTGACAGCACATGGGCACGCCTACTGCCGCCGTCACTGCCACACTCCTTAGCAATGGTGCGTTCAATGCACCATTGCTATGGAGCGTGGGGACAATGGCTGTGGCAGTGGAAGGGGCTGGCTGTGCACTGTCGGCACACAGTGTCAGTTGCGGAAGAGAGTGGGTTGGAGTGAGAGCGGGAGTGGAAGGTTAGTAGAGTAGGTAGGGAAAGGTGGTACTGAAGAGAAGAGTTCAGACAGGAAATCTAGTACTAAGTTGTGAGAAAGCAAACGTGAAGGTGTTAGTGTAGAACAATTCACAGGAGTCTCCACTTAGGGAGTGAAGGACCTTCTGTCTGAGGAAGAAGGAGAAACTCTGGACTAGTGTGAGGGACAGTTAAGTTCCCTGGTCTGATACTGTAACTTTCAAGTAACCAAGCCAAATTGATACAAAGAGCATTGTATAACATCTGTCTGCCTTTAACCTGAATCTAAGCAAATAACAAGTTTGAATGTAACTGTTGAAAATTCCAAGTTATCTGTTCCTGAGTTGAATATCAGTTTAGAGACTTTGTTAGAACAATAAATCAACCTTTTTATTCAAAGTTCTAATTCTCCAGAGTCTGACTGGTGACAAGAAAGTAAGAAGTGAATTAACGGAGGGGCACCCTACTTCAAGTAATCAAATAAAACAAACTGCTCTTAATAAAAACAAACGTGGGTGAACAGGTACATAATAAGACCTAAGACATATAATCGGCAAACACAACTTAAAAAGATAGCTTCAAGTCTGAAGTGACCAATACAAGGTGGCACTTGGTGAGAACGAAGTACACGTTAAGGGTGTGGGCTTTGGAGCGAGGGGTCCCGTCCTGTAGCGGGCTCACAATGGGACACATCTGCATACCCCCGGGCAGCTTCCCCTCCCCTGGCAGCCATATGAGCTGTGAAGCATCCCCAAACGACAAGATGGGCGCCAAGATGCCTGGTGGTCTCGAAGAGTGGCAAGTTCTCCTAAGCACCCCTAAGCACCCAGGGAAACAGGTTATTCCTGACTCATTTCAATCAATCACGAAGGGAGGGGACGCAGGAGGGAGGGGGGAGCCAAGAAGAGGGTATAAAGAAAGGGGCCTGTGGAGGGAAAAGTTGTTGGTCGTGGGCAGGGCAGCAAGCTGCGCGGAGGTCCAGGGCTTCGGTCCGACCTCAGGATCCAGCTTTCCACAATTACAAAAGCCACTTCACACAATGCATAATCAATTTGCTGCCACAAGATGTGATGGTCAGTGTTGTAGATTGCTTGAAAATATACACACTTTCCTGTAAGTCCCATTGAATGTAATAGGACTTACTTCTGAGTACACATGCATAGGATTGCACTGTTACTCTGTTTTCAGAGCAGTGGTAAATTGTACTTGGCTCTACCTGTGTACCTCATGTGAAAGTCTTTTTCTAACATATGCTGAAGTGCCATGGAGAAAGCTCTCTACAGTAATGATTAGGATTATTCTTTAGGGATTTTGGATTGTTTTTTTTAAAATGCTTTAGAAATTTTAAAAAATTATTTTTTTCAGAAAACACCCTCCTCAAGAGAAAGAAAGAAAAAAATCCCAACTACTTCAAATAGCAACAAACAAACATCATTCCATTTTGGCATTATTGTTCACAGTGTTTCTGTTCTTGTTTTTTTTTAAATAAAGTACAATAGAGCCCACATGTTTTTTTCCTGAGTGGAGAAAATAGGAGCTTTCAGGGTGGGCCTGTGAACCACTTTGCACACTCAGAGATATCGAAATGTTAAATATTATTATTTCTTTGGCAAACTACTAATGAGAACAAAGCCACCATGGAGGGATCCATTTTTAAAGTGGGAGGGAGATCTTTAAAACAAGGAGTTTCCTGCACAATGTGGGGGAAGTAGACTGAAAGTTATGTTTGACTGAAATAATGGCATATTCCTCCCTGGTTTACCCCTTCCTACCATTTGTTGTCGCCTCTATATTACATTTTAGATTGTAAGCTCTTTGGGGCAGGGAACTGTTCTCTTATACTCGGTAAAGCACCATGCGCATTGACGGTACAATAATAATAATGACAACCACAGCAATCACCATCATCATCATGGGTCTGGAGATCAAAGTGGCTTCAGAGTGGTCAGAGCCCTTAAAGGGTTAGAGCATCCTGGGGTGGGTGGCCATACCCTTGGCCACGCCCTCATGTTTCTTGGCCACGCCCTCTTGATCACACCTCCATGTTGCTTAACCATACCTCTTACAAATTCACATGTGTGGCCCTGTTTTCATCTCTGAGATGTTGGAGGGCATGCACTCCCCCAGCATCCATGGCAACACCATCAGCACAATCCAGTCACGTAGCAGCAGCAGCACACCATCAAGGACAACCCCCACCATCAGCAATCAGGCACAGAAAGAGCCGACAGATGCATGAGGAGAGACAGACAAAACTGCAAAATCACCCGCCACACTGCACACAAAAGGAACAAAATGGATGCCAGAGCACCCTCAGCTGTGGCAGTCCCCATGGTACAATATTGTGGCCTACCTAATTTTGGCCAGTTCTCCACATTGGTCAGGAGGGCTCTGACTCTCCTGATAGGCATTTTGACAAACATGGGTGGCTGCAAGAGAAAGGAAGGGACAGGAAATTTCCCTCCTGTGAACTTCCTTAAGTCTAGCAGCGCAACCCTATGCAAGTTTACTCAGAAGTAAGTCCCAGTGGGTTCAATGGGTCTTACATCCAGGTTAATGCGTACAGTAAGTATTTATTTATTTAAGCTACTTCTATACTGCTTGACATCCCAGGATTTCCAAGTGATTTACATAATACATTCAATACAATATAAAAACCTATATAAAAACAGTATAAAACAATAAATACCATAAAATATTATAACAAAGCAGTAAAACAGAGCAGTGTCATGACTGATTACAAGTCAGGGAAAGCCTGAGTGCATTTTTAAGAGACATTCAAAGCTCACCACAGTTTCCACCTCTTGAATTAAACACAGGAGTGTTCCAGAGGGTGGGTGCCACTGCCAAGTGGGCTTTGCTTACATGCCATACCTGATGAGACAGTGTTGGTCATGGAATGACCAATGACGCCTCCCTTGGAAGTTTATGATGGTCATAACCTCTTGCTAGGCTTATTCATTCTTCCACGCTGTTGGAAGAAAAGGTCAGAGGACTGGAGCGGCAAGTGACAACCCTCAGGAGTATAAGAGAAAGTGAAGAGTTCTTAGACAGAACGATGGATCTACAGCAGCAAAGCATAGTACAGGAGCCAGAAGGGCAACGGCAGGATGAGGCAGAGTTGGAGACTGCTGAGGCAAGGGAAAATAACGTAGGGGGAACTCCCTGGAAAAGGGTGACTGTTAGGAGCAGAAGAACTAGAAGACATTCTGCGCCTGTGGAAGCAGTGAAGCTATCACGGCAGACTTTGAAGAGTTGGGAAGGGAACTCAAGAACTTTGGGGCCCAGATAGTCTTCTCATCCATCCTTCCAGTACTTGGAAGAGGCATAGAAAGGGAAAGAAAAATACTCCGAGTGAATGACTGGCTACGAAGGTGGTGCCGACGTGAGAGATTTGGATTCTGGGACCAAGGGCTACACTTCCTGGAAGATGGACTGCTGGCAAAGGATGGGTTGCACCTCACAAGGACTGGGAAGAATGTGTTTGGCCACAGCATGAGGAACTTCATCAGGAGGGCTTTAAACTGAATCCAACAGGGGAGGGAGACATAAACTCGGGGGTAACAATGGAAGAAGGCCTCTGTGCCACAACGGAGAGAACAGCTCCAGCGGTGGCCAGTGATAGTCTACCACAAAATGTAGGGGAAAAGTCGGACTATAAAGTACATAGTCTTCGATGTCTCTATACTAATGCCCAGAGTATGGGCAACAAACAGGACGAACTTGAACTCTTGATACATGAGGGCAAATACGACTTGATAGGGATAACTGAAACCTGGTGGGATGACTCCCATGGCTGGAATTTTAAAAGCACTCCACTGGCTGCCAATCAGTTTCCGGGTGAAGTATAAAGTGTTGGTTATTACATTTAAAGCCCTACATGGTTTGGGTCCAGGCTACCTACGGGATCGCCTTCTCCCGTACAATCCACCCCGCACACTTAGGTCCTCTGGGAAGAATCTGCTTCAGTCAGCCAAAACTAGGCTGACTAGCATTACCCAGAGGACCTTTTCTTCTGCTGCTCCCAGATTATGGAATGGCCTGCCGGAGGAGATACGTCAACTTGTCAGTCTTTTGGACTTTAAAAAAGCCATAAAGACTGAACTCTTCCGGCAGGCCTATCCGGCGGAATTTTAGGATGTTTTAAAGATGTTTTTAAGATGTTTTAAAGATGTTTTTAAGATGTTTTAAGATGTTTTTAGGATGTTTTAAGATGTTTAATAGTATATATTGTGTTGTTTTAGTTTAGGTATTTTATATTTTCTCTTGTTCCCTGCCTCGATCTAGATGGAGAGGCGGGTAATAAATAAATTATTATTATTATTATTATTATTATTATTATTATTATTATTATTATTATAATACAGCAATTGAAGGGTATAACTTGTTCAAAAGGAACATAAGCAACAGAAAGGGAGGTGGAGTTGCGCTGTATGTTAAAGATACGTATATCTGCACAGAGATACAGGAAGAGGAGCTTGGCAGCCCCATTGAGAGCATCTGGGTTAAAATAAATGGGGCAAAGAATAAAACGAACATGGCGGTTGGAGTCTACTACCGACCACCCAATCAAGGAGAAGACAAGGATGAAACTTTTGAAAAGCAAATTGCCATTGTTAGTAATGGGTGATTTCAATTTCCCCGATATCTGTTGGGAGACTTATTCAGCCAAACATGGCGCTTCCAAGAAATTCCTGAGTTGTGCTGCTGATAACTTCCTCCTACAGAAAGTGGAAGAAGGAACTAGAGGATCGGCTATCCTTGACCTGATTCTAACCAACAGAGACGAGTTAATGGATGAAGTGGCAGTTTCGGGAACTCTGGGGGAAAGTGACCATGTTATACTTGAGTTCTTGATTCTAAGGGGAGCAAAAGCTGAGTGTAGCCAAACGCGTACCCTGGATTTTAGGAAAGCCAATTTTAACAAACTCAGAATAATGATAAGTAAGGTCCCATGGCAAGCGACTAATGAGAAAAGGAGCCCAGGAGGGGTGGGAGTTTTTAAAAAAGGAAATTTTAAAGGCACAATTGCAAACAATTCCCACAAGGAAAAAAGACAGAGGGCAACAGAAGAAGCCAATGTGGCTTCACAATAAACTCAAAGATGACCTGAAAACAAAAAAGGACACATATAGGAAGTGGCACGAAGGACAGGCTACAAGGGAAGAGTACAGGCAGGTAGCACAGAACTGCAGGAATAGTGTCAGGAAGGCTAAAGCTGAGAATGAGCTAAGGTTAGCGAGGGATACTAAAAACAACAAGAAAGCTTTCTTCAGATACATGCACAGTAAAAGACAGAGGAAAGAAATGGTGGTTCAACTACGCAATGAGGATGGCAAATTGATAACAGAAGACAAAGAAAAGGCAGAAGTGTTCAATTCCTACTTCGGCTCGGTCTTCTCCCAAAAGAGGGTCTACGACCCCCCGGGCAAACCTGAAGTGCAGGCTGAAGGGGCAAGATTGCAGCTTGAGATTGATAGGCAAATGGTCAAGGAGCACCTGATTACTTTGAACGAGTTTAAATCTCCAAGGCGTGACGAGCTGCATTCTAGAGTAATAAAGGAACTGGCAGAAGAACTCTCAGAACCACTGTCTATTATCTTTGAGAAATCATGGAGGACAGGTGAAGTGCCAGATGACTGGAGGAGGGCAAATGTTGTTCCCATCTTCAAAAAGGGAAAGAAGGAAGAACCTGGGAACTATAGGCCAGTCAGTCTGACATCAATCCCTGGGAAAATTTTGGAGCAGATTATAAAGAAGTCAGTTTGCAAGCACCTTGAAAACAATGCAGTGATTAGTAGAAGCCAGCATGGATTTGTCAAGAACAAATCCTACCAGACTATTCTGATCTCATTTTTTGATCGGGTAACCTCCCTTGTGGACTGTGGGAATGCTGTGGACATCATATATCTGGACTTCAGCAAAGCTTTCGACAAAGTGCCTCATGATATCCTGATTAGCAAGCTAGCTAAAAGTGGGCTAGATGGAACAACTATCAGGTGGATCCACAATTGGCTACAGAATCGGATTCAAAGAGTGCTTATCAATGGTTCCTTCTCAAACTGGGGAGAGGTAACAAGCGGGGTACCACAGGGCTCGGTCCCGGGCCCAGGGCTCTTCAACATTTTTATTAATGACTTGGATGAGGAGGTGCAGGGAATGCTTATCAAATTTGCAGATGACACAAAGTTGGGTGGAACAGCTAATACTCTGGAAGACAGAAACAAAATTCAAAGTGACCTCGATAGGCTGGAGCGCTGGGCCGAAAACAACAGAATGAAATTTCATAGATTTCATAGATCATAGAGTTGGAAGGAGCCTACAAGGCTATCCTGCTCAATGCAGGAAACTAGAGGAGGGGTCTCCCATCCAAGTAACAACCAGGCTTGACCCTGCTTAGCTTTCCACGCCCAGACAAGCTGAGCCAGCGTGAGGCAAAGGCCTGTATATTTAATAGGGATAAATGCCAAGTGCTGCACCTAGGGAAAGGAAACCAAATGCACAGTTACAGAATGGGGGACACTTGGCTCAACAATACTACGAGTGAGAAGGATCTTGGAATTGTGGTAGATCACAAACTGAATATGAGCCAGCAATGCGACGTGGCTGCAAAGAAGGCAAATGCTATTTTGGGCGGCATTAATAGAAGTATAGCTTCCAAATCGCATGAAGTGATAATTCCCCTTTACTCGGCACTGGTTAGGCCTCATCTTGAGTACTGTGTCCAGTTCTGGGCACCACACTTTAAGAAGGATGTAGACAAACTGGAGAGGGTTCAGAGGAGGGCAACAAGGATGATAAAAGGGACTGGAAACAAGGCCCTATGAGGAGAGACCGAAAGAACTGGGCATGTTTAGCCTTCAGAAGAGGAGACTGAGGGGAGATATGATCGCACTCTTCCAGTACTTGAAGGGATGTCACACAGAGGAGGGCCAGGATCTCTTCTCGATCATCCCAGTTTGCAGCACACGGAATAATGGGCTCAAGTTACAGGAACCTATATTCCACCTAAACATCAGAAAAAATTTCCTGACTGTCAGTGCAATAAGACAATGGAATTAACTACCTAGGTCCTAGGGAATCAACTACCTAGGCCCCTTCCAACTCTACGTTTCTATGATTCTATGATTCTAAATGGCAGAAGAACCCGCTTCAGGACTTGACCTCAGCAAGAATGTTCAATGTCAAGCCCCAGAATGTGTTTTAGGAAGCAGGATCAGACCAAGGAACCTCCAACTCTTGCGCTATTATTATTCTTCCTATAGCACTACTGCAGTACTATAGAATTAAAAACAGCAGTCCTTGCCAGACGGCTCACAATCTAAAGCATGCAGGGAAACGTAGGGGGAGGAGAAAGGAGTTAAAGTAGCAAATTCAAACTTAGGCTCAAAACTTGGTAAAAGTGGGAAGCATAACTGCAAAACTGATTGGACGTTTGCTTGTGAATGTATACGCACATGCACTCTGTTTTGCAGTGCAGAGTGCTCTGGTTCACAGTCCCAGCCAGCCATGCGCTTTTCTAGGATACAGTCATGCCTTGGATTGAGAGCATAATTCGTTCCGGAAACGTGCTTGTAATCCAAAACACTCTTATATCAAAACGAAATCCCCCCAAAAAAATTTGTACAGAGATTTTTAATTTAAGCCATACTACAGTACTTGTATTGCAAGACATCGCTTGTATATCAAGTAAAAAAAAATTAAATAAATGTTTTAAAAATTGCTTGTCTTGCAAAATGCTCTCAAACCAAGTTACTTGCAATCCAAGGTATTACTGTACTCCATTCCATTTCCCTTCCTCCCCTCCCCTCAGCATTCCATGGCCACTTTGCCATTTAGAAAAGATCTCAAAGGAGGAAAGAAAAGAAGGATGATGGGCATGAGAAGAGTGCCCCTTAGCCTGCGTAGAGTGTTCTTCTCTCATTCTCAAATAACCAGAGCTATTCCTCATATTTCTAGGACTAGACTAGAATTCCAGTGCTGTTTCTTTCAAGCTACTTACAAATGTTATGCAATATATGGTAATGCAAGCGGCAGAGAAGGGGGCGGATGTAGTAAAGAGCAGAGGAGGGTAGATTGGTATTGCTGCCCCCAGGGCGGGGAATACAGCTAATTATTTTCCATGTAGCAAATCTCTTACATGGCAAAACATTTGTCATAGCACCCTGGAAGATCCCTAGCCCTATAAATAGCTGTCCCCTTTGGCAAACTTGAGGGGGTGGAAGTGAATGAAAGCACATGGAATGAGAGCACAAAAGCTGGCTCAACAGCCTCCAAACCCACCTGCAGTCTCTTTTAGCCACCTCCTCCTTGCTATATCACTTTCCCATGGAGAGTTGGGATAATTTCCAGCTGTCCCAGCAGCCAGACACACTTTGTCAAAATCCATGGTTTGCTATACTGTTTAGATTTATTGGATTCCCTGTGACTCATTGCAGGGATCAGAGAGAAACTGAATCTTGCAACTCCAGCAAACATATATACACATTACACAGTCATGTGGTATAGGGGGATCTTGTTCCTGATTATTTGCTCCTGTGACTGTATTGTAGTGTCAGTCCCCAGAACTGTTTTCAGTGTTGATGGTCAGGTTTGGCCCTGCAACCTGTTCTTGCATTGTAGGAAAAGAGATTCATCTCAGCTCTACATTGCTGATCCCACATTCATAGATTCATAGATAGATTCATAGATTGTAGAGTTGGAAGGGGCCTACAAGGCCATTGAGTCCAACCCCCTGCTCAATGCAGGAAACTAGAGGAGGGGGTCTCCCATCCAAGTAATAACCAGACCTGACCCTGCTTAGCTTTCCACGCTCAGACAAGCTAAGCCAGCATGAGCCAGACTGCTATGTACATCAAATTCAAACTCCAGTAGAGTAAATACAAACAAATCAATGCCTTTATTATACAACTTATCATGTGAAGTGACCATTAGACTTTTGAAACAAAGGGGGCATACTTCTTCACAGACCTGTCTATAGATTTCATCATCACAGGATATTATGCTGGTTGTTAGCAATATGGACTTTTAAAAAGCATTAGAAATGACTACCAAGAGGATAGTCATAAACTGTGGCAGTCAGAAGAATAGACTCAGTTTTTGGAAACCATTTACTATCAGAAACCATCTTTATTTTATTTATTTATTACATTTGTACCCTGCCTTTTTTCCTGCAAGGAACCCAAGGCGGCTTACATAATCCTCTCCATTTTATCCTCACAACAACCCTGTGAGGTAGGTTAGGCTGAGAGTCAGTGACTGGCCCAAAGTCACCCAGTGAGCTTCATGGCCGAGCGGGGACTAGAACCCAGATCTCCCAAGTCCCAGTCCAACACTCTCACCACTACACCACATTGGCTCTCAATAGCAAACCATAGGCTGTTGTACAGATAATTCCCACCATGCAATTATTGTACAGATAATTGGGTGTCCTGAAAGGGCAGCAAGTTGTTATTTTCTTAGCTTTATTACTGTTGTGTTATTACTGTGACGGAGATGGAGAGGTGTCTGTGGGATTTTCTGCCTCAGGTGCCAAAATGATTTCACTGGCACTGGTGCAATGTACCTTGAAGTGAGGGGTGGGGGAGGACAACGACAACACACAATTTGCTTTTCACCTCAGGCTGCAAAATGTCTGGGGCTGGCCCTGTTCTGAGGCATCTGGCTGGCCAGTGTCAGAGTTGAAATGCTAAGCTATGTGGATTTTTTTGTCTAAACTAGACAGCATGGTAATTCTTAGGTTCTCATTTGGAGTTCTGTGTTCATTTCTGAGCACAACGGTTCAAGAACAATTATAAGCTCAAAAGGATTCAGTGGAAAGCTACAAACATGTAAAAGGGTCTAGATGGCAAAATCCTTTGAAAACAAAATGCAGAAAGATTTTTAGCTTAGAAAACAGGATGTAAGGGTGTGTGTGTGTTGAATCTAGGATTTATTCTCAGTTTGTGCCACATGCTAGCCCCAGCTGTTGTCCTACACAAAGTGAAGGTGCCCGCCCTGAGAATATGCCCTTTGTGAGAAGGTGTCCTCCCCAAGAAAGTGCTCCCTGAGAACTGTGCTTTGAAGGAAGCCCTGGCACCAGCGCTCCCATTGTCTGAGGTGGGAGAATACACATGCCACCACCATGTCACACACCCCTTCCCACTGTGTCCAACTTCCCCTTTCTGATGCCCCCCTCCCCTTACTGCCGCATCACTCCAGAGGGCAAGCAGGCTCTCTGGAGAGCCACATCAGCCAGAGGAAGCCGCTGACACAGCTCTTCAGAGAGCAGGCCAGGCCGAAATGCCTGGCTCTGAGGGTGTCCTTCCTCAGAGCCAGGCCTGGGGGAGGGGCTCCCAGGAGATTTTCCTCAGCCAACTTGGCTCTCCAGAGAGTCCAGCCACCATCTGGCTTGTGCTGAGATTATTCTCTCAGAGTGAAACAGAGGGCAAGTGACTGCTCTCTTGCTGCAGCATTTGCCACAGCAGGAGAGTGGAACCGACAAGGCTCTCTGGACCACCCACTAGTGTCACAGCTGCTCTGGAAAGCCCCGACGGCTCCGCTTTCCCGCTGCTGCAAATGCCCCAGTTCTGGGCACCACACTTTAAGAAGGACGTAGACAAACTGGAGAGTGTTCAGAGGAGGGCAAGAAGGATGATAAAGGGACTGGAAACAAGGCCCTATGAGGAGAGACTGAAAGAACTGGGCACGTTTAGCCATCAGAAGAGGAGACTGAGGGGAGATATGATCGCACTCTTCCAGTACTTGAAGGGTTGTCACACACAGTAGGGCCAGGATCTCTTCTGGATCATCCCAGTTTGCAGGACACGGAATAATGGGCTCAAGTTACAGGAACCCAGATTCCACCTGAACATCAGGAAAAAATTCCTGACTGTTAGAGCAATAAGACAATGGAACCAACTACCTAGGGTGGTGGTGGGCTCTCCCACTCTGGAGGCATTCAAGGTGCAGCTGGACAGCCATCTGTCAGGGATGCTTTGACCTAGATTGCTGCATTGAGGAGGGGGTTGGACTCGATGGCCTTGTAGGCCCCTTCCAACTCTACTTTTCTATGATTCTATGAACAGGATGGAAAGTAATGGTGAATGAGCTGTCTTTTGTGCAGTGTATCTGCTATAATTTATCTTCTCATTGCAGAATCCACCATTAAGCTACCGGGCAGCCACAAGGTTTTGCAGAACAAAGCTTGAAGACCACCAGAGTGGGTGACCACTTTCCAGCACCCCAGTTCTAAACAAGGGCAATGGCATCCCCTGGTATAGGCAGATGGTGGATGAGTGAGCTTCTTGTCTTCAGGGAGCTCTTCCCCAAGAACAGCTAAATGGCCTGCAGGGTGCAAATCCAAGTCACACGCAAGAGACAGGGACCCTTCGGAATTGGCAGATAGCAGCAGAGAACTGTCAAAGTCACTGACTCCTTCCACTTGCCTCTCTTCACTCCAGATACAGGTGCAGACCTGTCTCTCCCGCCTCCTCTCCTTGCAGCTTTGCCCTCCCTCCTTTTAGAGGGACGCTGCTACATCATTGCCAGCCCTCCTTAGTCTGACAAGCACAGCTGCAGGATCCAAACCCAGGCTTCTGTCTCCTTGGCTTTACTTCGGACAACCCCACACACATACTGGGTCAGCAGGGCCCTCAGCTGTTCTTGCTGAGCAGGGACAACAACTGGGGTGGTGTGTGAATATTTCATTAATCGAGCGCATGGCATTTAATATCCCCAAATGAGTCACACACAGTCTTGGGAGCCAAGAGTGGAATCAGTTTTTCTTCCTGCTCCGCCCCTCCACATCAAGGGTTCTCAAAGAATGTCAACCAGCGCCTGTAAGAACACCCCACCCCCACCAGTGCAAGTATAACTTAGCCAAAATAATGGCATGAAAGATACAGTCATTCAGTAGAGTTTGGATTAAAGGTATTAATGCCATCAGGCCTGAGTTAGTTTTTGCCTCTATTACCATCTTGCCTCCTTGGCATCCCTGCCCCTGTCAGCTCCCCATCATGCAGTACCCCAGTCCTCTTTCCTCCCAACAGCTCTGCAAAACAACTCTGCAATTATTGTACAGATGCAATTATTGTACAGATAATTGGGTGTCCTGAAAGGGCAGCAAGTTGTTATTTTCTTAGGTTTATTACTGTTGTGTTATTACTGTGATGGAGACGGAGAGGTGTCTGTGGGATTTTCTGCCTCAGGTGCCAAAATGATTTCACTGGCACTGGTGTGATGTACCTTCTATTAGGGAATGTGGCCTTCAGGCTGAAAAATGTTCCCCAGCCCTGGCTTAGAGTCTGTGTGCTATTTTTCCTGTAGACAAATAAACATTCACAGGAAGTATCTTGATTCACAACCTTCCATAATGGATTTATGCCCCTCAGCAATTAGAACATTTGTGAACATTCTGTGGCACCATAGCCATAAGTGTTGTTGTAGAAAGACACACCAGGGCATGTGCCCCAAATAACTTGAACTGTGCCCTGAATTATTTGAGCTGCTCCAATGATATAATCTGCCTTAATACAAGCCTGCCACTTCCCTCTGAGCTCAGCAGCCTTGCAGTGACTAGCAGATCATAGGACTCACTCCCTTAGCAGACCTAGGGGAAGCAGCATGAAGGCAGCAGAATTTTAAACTATAGGAGACACTGCCTCTTTCCTTCCATGTCTGCTCATTGTTTTTCACTCTACCTGCCTTTCCACGTTTATATTCCCCCACTGCTGGAATCTTGCTTGCAATGAAAGTTTGAAAAGGGAGGGGGAAAGGCACACAGCATCTGATTTTATCACTCTAAACTGGAACTTTTGGCTTCTGCAGAAGCTCAGTGGTTTAAGCACAGCCAAGGATTTAATTAGCACCCCCAAACTTCTCCTCCCCCACCATCTTTAACTTTTCCCACATAGCTGCAGGCAGAAGATCGTACCAGAAGGGGGAGGGTTAGAACTATGTGACCTCATGTTTCCAGAAATGCTGGGGAGGCTGCATGCAGAGTGCCTCATGGTGCTGCCAACAGGCACAGGGCTTTTAAATATACTTTACAGTTTTAAAAAAGCATGAAAAAGCTTTCAGCCTCCTTAACTCATAAAGTTAATTAAGGTATGCACAACCTTCCCAAATTCCTCTGAAGTGCTACTCCTCTGAAAGAAATCACTTGGTGTGTGGAATTATCTCTCTGCTCCATTTCCAGTCATGACTGGAAACAAGGCCCTATGAGGAGAGACTGAAAGAACTGGGCATGTTTAGCCTTCAGAAGAGGAGACTGAGGGGAGATATGATAGCACTCTTCCAGTACTTAAAGGGTTGTCACACAGAGGGGGGCCAGGATCTCTTCTCGAATCATCCCAGTTTGCAGGACACAGAATAATGGGCTCAAGTTACAGGAACCCAGATTCCACCTAAACATCAGGAAAAATTTCCTGACTGTCAGAGCAATAAGACAATGGAACCAACTACCTAGGGAGGTGGTGGGCTCTCCCAGTCTGGAGGCATTCAAGGTGCAGCTGGACATCCATCTGTCAGGGATGCTTTGACCTGGATTCCTGTATTGAGCAGGGGGTTGGACTCGATGGCCTTGTAGGCCCCTTCCAACTCTACTTTTCTATGATTCTTTCCTCTTCTTCCTTTCCCTATCCTGACCTTTCATTATCTTCTTTATTCCATCCAGACCAAGCCTTGGGGAATTCCCAAGGGTGTGGTGGTGGTGGGTAAGAGAAGTTCTGAACTGTATTTGACTTTATACATACTCAGAGGTATGTCCCAGTCCAAATCCACCCAATTCCAACTCAACCCCCCTTTAAAGGCACCCCCAAGTTTTGACAGCTGTCAAACTCCGTTTCCCTCTAAAACGATGGGGGAAGCACTTTTTGCCTTATCAGAGCCCATAGAGGCTCTGGACAAAGTCCAAAATTTGCTTCCGTATGGAGACTGAAGGGGGGGAAACAAACAAAAAAAAAGATAAAAAGATCTTGCTGAAAAGGGTGTGTAAATCCCCAAAGACACCCCTCTCTCAGGCAAAGATCCCTCACAGCTTCGTTTTCTCTTGACAGCTTGCCTTCTGCAGGCTGTCAAGAGAAACCAAGGCAGGGGATGGATGAGCCTCTTCTGGGCAATGTCCAGGGTGAATACCTTCCACCCCTTGGCAGCAGGCACCCCCTTGGTCAGTGCTCTAGCTGAGGCTTGAAATCCATGCTGTTGCACTTAAGCAAATGAGCACATTTGTGCAACTGTGAGTATTTTTTTTTTAATTCTGTGTGCAATTTTAAGAAAAACCTGGGCAGCCACAGGCAGCCCCACCAAGGTGCCACTGGGGCACTTTGAAAGGGCTGCTCATCGCTGCCTGCATGGGGATCACAGAAGCCAGCTGGACAACTAACTTTTGCGATTTCTGGGGGCGAAATTAAAAGGGGGGAAAAGCTGCGGTGAGCTGAAAATGGCTCATGGTTGTGGCGGGGAGTGGGGGGAACACCTCAGTGCACCCACAGTGTTCACTGGGGTACCTGCTAGAAGACCAAGGGGAAGGGCCCGCTGCCCACAATATGCCCAACCACTTGATGGGTGTATTGGGAGTAGGGCGGCTTATTGTGTCATGCGAACCTCCCGAATGAGTTAAGATATGCTTTGATTGAGATCAGCTACAAGTCATGTCAGACTGGAAGCATAAAATCTTCTGCTCTACCTTAGAATATGGTAATAGAAGTGTCTGTATAGGTTGGTGAAGACACTGAGAAATGAATGTATGTGGCAAATCCAACATAAGGAGACTTCCCGACTTGGGCTGAAGGGATAAAGGCTGGGCAATGAGAGTTTTAGGCTTCAAGTTGCTAACTTGTTTCCTCACCAAAGGAAAACTAGCAGGCTTGGTTGCCACCCTTTTTTCTGACAGTGTTTCTTTACCTCGAACAGCTTGCACGAGCAGGAGAAATTCGAGACATGAGGCTTTTCATGGCATGGCAGAGGGGCAGTGATGTGGACTGCTTTGCCTGCTAAACTTGCTGCCTGTCTTGCAGCTATTAAAGACACAGGAACCTTTAAAAAAATAAAATTAAAAAGGTTGCCCTCCTAATTGCAGCCAATTGGCATACAGTGTTTCCCTAACAGTCAGTGTCTATAGTCTGCCTATAGTCATCTATGTTTTGGGGCGGGGGATTTCTCTCTCTGCTGCAAGTGTTAGGTTAGGAAAAGCGGATTGACTGGTGGGCAAGAGAGACATAAATCAAAGCTTGTCTTGAAGGGTCAAGTTATTCCCCTGCACCCCAGCCCTACTAGGTCTTTGAGTCTGGGAGCCCCCCCCCAGCCCCCGCATAGCTATGAACAGTGCAGTGGTTTCAATTACACCCTGAAAGGCAGAGGGGCCTCTTTTCGAGGCAGCCTGGCCTTCTCCTACTCTCAACAAAAGCTTAAATTACAGGAAAAGGAGAGAGCTAAGCAAGGGAAAGAAGTCAGGGGAGGGGGTTGAGTGTGGAAGAAAATCCCAAAAGAAAAAGGGGAAAAAGAAACAATGATGGAAGGAAACAAGCAGGAAGGCAGGGAGAAGCAAGACAGAAAAGGCCCAGGTGTTGGGTGCAAATTTGGGGTTAGGAGACAAAGAGGTCTGTTATTTTCTAAGGCCTTTTTTGCCTTATTCAAGGCACTTCAAAACATTAGGAAGATTTGATGTTATTTATGACCAAGTTTCAGAGAGCAGACAATCCTACTCCATCTCTAAATATGTTTGGTGGTGGAATTAAATCTTTAGGCAAGCTTTACAAATTTCAAAATCCTTCCAAGTAACCACTTTCTGCTCCTTCACAAAAAGTAAAAAAGAAATTGGCAGCAAAGCAATGCAGATTCTGTGCCACAAAACACAGTCTTCTGCAATCTGTATAAAGAATGCAAATTGAGTATACTTCCATATTCACTTATTTTACACTGTTGATTTATTTTCTACTGTTCATCACAGAAGTGCCACTCTGGAAATTCTGCTTGGCCTGCTGCTATTTTCTGAGATTCACCAATCTTTGCTCTAAGTGCATCTTTAAGAGCTTCTTGTATCCCCCCCCCCCCAAATGGAAGCAGAGATTCTCAGGATGTTGAGTTCTGTTCCCAGAGTTGCCAGGATTTGAAAGACTACTTTCTGGTACCTGGGCAGATCAGTGGGCAAAGCCCAGTGATGGAAGATTGGAGACCAGCAACAAAGGTCAAAATGGTCTGCCCCAGGTGCCTGATGGATCTGAATGGTTTCCTGAATGCATTTGGGGAATTTCCTGCCTCCTTTGTCGGTGGTACTGTTGAAGCCCTGGCTTTCTGTGGAATATGGAAATGGCCCAAGCCATTGACTGTATTGCTCCTAAGTGCTCTCTCCCGCCTGGTAGGGCGAGGCCAGCTCCCTGGTTTAACAGGGAATTGTGGGCTAGAGAGCTATTGGAGAAAACCCCAGAACAAATCTGATCAAACATGTGAGAAAAACCGCTGTAGGATCTTGTGGTGACCTGGTGCCCATGGGCACCCCAGCTATAGCCACAGATCTGGTGCAGCAGTGGCAACTGGTACCAGCTGCCACCACCAAGAGTAGATCAAACCCCGTCTCCTCAGTCCCCAGGTGCTCTCAATCCCTCAAAGACGACTGGCCAAGGATCCCAATGGAGACTGTTACGTTTGGCTTCTTTGCAGCCCTCCTGTGTTCTTAGGGGGGGCAGGGCTTAGGTTACAGGCTTTGCTCACCATGTTGCGTACAACCTGGTCTTAAATCAGCATTAGTGTGACCAATAATGTCGTGCACCCTTTGTGAACCTCCTCCCATTCATCCCCAAAGCACAGTCTGGGTTGTGGTGAAAACGGTAAAAGGTTTATTAGGGATTCAGGCAAAAAGTACAGAACGGAAAAGAGTTGGTCGGTTTCAAAGCACAAAGTAACAAGCATTTTTAAAGGCTACAATTCAGTGGCAAATGACAAAGAAACAGAAAAACACAGACTAGCCATTCACTGCACTACAGTAAGCTGCCTATCTGGTTCCATGGAGACATGCAGCCTTCGTGGTGCAATTTCTTCTGGTGCCTGTGTCAAGCTCTCCCTGCCTTTTGGGAGACTTACACCCCAGCACTGGTACAGAGAAAAAGGACCCCCAACTTCTTTTCCCAGCCCAGTGGAGTATTTCTCTTTGGGTCCCCGCTCCCTGGGTGGAGATTCCTCCAAAAGAATCATGTGTTTGAGTCTGGCTGATTCTCTACTCATTGCTCATCCTTGGCCCAGAGATGGGTTCTCAAAGATTCCTCTTGTTTGGGCACCTGGGCGATTGACCAGTCAATGGGTTTGAGAAGCTCTCTCAATGCATTGGAAAGCTCTCCTATTGTGTGTCCGAAGTAGAGGCACTTGGCCGTCAGATGACCTCAGCCAGGACATTTGCATCTCAACGCCAGTGTCCAGGTGACCTGGTCTTTAGCAGAGACATGCAATTGATTGTAAAATGGAGGTTTCTTCCTCTTGGACCTGGGTAAGATGGAGTCAGTATGGTCTGACTGAGTGGGCCACTTCAGGCCAACCATAACAGACCTATACTGTACCAGTAAGGGCAGTGAAGATAGCTTACTGCACCATTGCATCTGCACAGAATAGACTGGAAATGCATTTCCATACTACTTGAGGTCTCCTTCACCAGGAAAGGGGGAGCTGGAGCAGTCAGTGGCTCACAGTGAACAATTTGCTTTGTTCTTTGTGGATAAGGTTGCTCAGATTTGCCTTGACTTGGACTCCAATATTGGGGCAACTGCTGGTCCACTTGTGTTGAGTTTTTTTTTTTCCAGCTTGTAGATCTCAAGGAAGTGGATAGGGTATTGGGAGTGTTGTACACCACCTGTATACTCGACCCTTGCCCTTCTTGGCTGAATAACAACAATTATTTGTTGTTAATTTAAATTTACTTGGATTGTAGCCCATTTTAAGTATTTTAATGTAGTCTTAGTTAAATTGTAATGATTATTGTTTGAGTTATTTTGTATATTGTACTGTGCGCTGGTGTAGAGTGCAATATAAATTTGTATTATTATTATTATATCAGCCAATGTGGGACTGATGCTATAGCAAAGGAAAGTAACTAATGCCTCTTTGTAGGAGGGAGTTTGTGGAAAGGACCAAACTCGGTCCTTTACGCAGGTTCGGGCACCAAGGAATTAACTGGAGCTGAGTTAGCCCTTTACACGCGGCTCGCGGCACTTACGCAGAAGCCATGACCAAATTTAACACTAGGACAGTGAAGGAAGCAGTTTTATGAATGGAGGTTACTACACTGTTTAAAGGTAAACAGAGTTCAATTGAGCGTATCAAAACATACACAAAAGCAGCACGCAAGGCACGCGTCTACAATTTACATCGGTATAGAGCGAGCAGTAGAAGCAATACACACAAGGGTTACCTGGAATGACCCCAATTCCTTGCAAGCCACGTCTGCCAGCGGCCATGCGATTTCAGCTAATTTCACCGGGAGCTTCCCGGGGCTGGATCCTGAGGTCGGACTGAAGCCCTGGACCTCCGCGCAGCTTGTTGCACACGACCAACAACTTTTTCCGCCACAGGCCCCTTTCTTTATACCCTCTTCTTGGCTCCCCCCTCCCTCCTGCATCACCTCCCTTCGTGATTGCTTGAAATGAGTCAGGAATAACCTGTTTCCCTGGGTGTTTAGGGGTGCTTAAGAGTACTTGCCACTCTTTGAGACCACCGGGCACCTTGGTGCCCCTCTTGTTCTTTGGGGATGCTTCACAGCTCATTTGTCTGTCAGGGGAGGGGAAGCTGCCCGGGGGTATGCAGATGTGATGTGTCCCATTGTGAGCCTCATTGAAGGGCAGGAAAACAAGTGTGGGTAAACAAGGTTAAAGGTGGATACCTGAGTTGCTGCTGCAAGTGGGGTGTGCGTGTACCTGACCTGGCTTTCTCTTCACATTCCCCCTTTTGGCGAAGATGGGATTGGGGTTCCTGGACACCCCAATCCCCATCTACCTTCTCCTTGAGAGAAAGCCCAGGATAGTCCATCTGCAAGGATGTTTGCACTGCCCTTGATATGCTCAACGGAGAAATCGAAGTCCTGCAAAGCCAGGCTCCACCTTAAGAGTTTTTGGTTGGAGCCCTTCACCCGGTCGAGCCAGCACAGGGGGGAATGATCGGTCTGCAGCTTGAATGGCCGTCTCCATAGGTAGGGTCGGAGCTTGGTGTCATACTACCGCTAGGCATTCTTTCTCAACTGTGGCCAAACTGCGTTCCCAGGGCAGGAGCTTTTTGCTAAGGTAGGCGACAGGACACAGCCCTTGCCCCTCGTGCTCCTGCAACAGGACAGCCCCCATTCCTGCCTCGGAGGCATCTGTTTGTAGGACAAAGGGAGCATCGAAATCAGGTGCTTGGAGGATGGGGGCTGCAATGAGGCAGGCTTTCAACCCATCAAAAGCAGCTTGGCAGGCATCGGACCACTGGACCTTGAGCGGCTACCGCTTCTTGCAGAGATCAGTGAGGGGGGCGCCTAGCTGGCTGAAATGGGGCGCAAACTTATGGTAGTAGCCAGCTAGCCCAAGGAATGCTTGAACCTGCTTGGTTTGTGGGCGGGGCCAGTTCTTTCCCGACTCAATTTTGGCTTCTAAGGGCTTGATGTTGCCACCTCCCACCCTATATCCCAGGTATTCTACCTCCCCCAATCCAACTTGGCATTTCTTTGCCTTGACTGTCAGTTCGGCTTGGTGAATCTTATGGAATACCATGCGGACGTGTTCTAAGTGTTGTTCCGAAGTGGGGCTAAAAATGGTGATGTCGTCTAAGGCACAGGCGAACTCCCCTAACCCATTTACCAGCCTCTGGAAGGTTTCCGTTCCGTTCCGGACCCCGAAGGGGAGGGCAGTGAATTGGAACAACCCCAGGTGGGTGACAAAAGCAGACTTCAGAGCCGCATCGGGATCTAAGGGAATTTGCCAGTATCCCTTGGTCAAATCTACGGCGGTAATGTACTTAGCCCGCCCCAGCCGCTCTAGCAAGACATCCATGTTCGGAATGGGGTAGGGGTCGGGGACAGTCACCTGGTTGATTTTTCTATAGTCCACACAGAAACGCACCCTACCCACCCCGCTTTCTTGGCAACCAACACTATTGGGGACTACCAGGGGCTGGAACTGGGTTCGATGATGCCCAGTTCTAACATGGCTTGCACCTCTTTGGCAATGGCTTCAGCATGAGGCCCCACAGCACGGTATGGGAGAGACTGGATTGGGGGGCTGTCCCCCATAAGGATGGAATGCTGAACCAGTGGGGTCCAACCCGGGCAGTCGGAGAACATGGGTGAGAAATCCTCTAACAGTTCCCGCATCTGAACTTGCTGCGTCTCCGAAAGTGAGGGGGACAGCTCAATTGCTTCTAAACCCCCCCCCCCGTTCCCACTCGCCCAACAGATCCCCATCCAGCAAACCTTCAGTACATGCATGCACACTCATTACATTGGGATTTCTGGCATGATACAGCTTCAAAGTATTTACATGGTACATTTTGTGCCGCGTTGGCCGTTGGGTGGTCAGGGAAAGCAACTTTGTAGTTGACCTCCCCCACCCTTTCTATCACCTCCCCTGGCCCTTCCCATTTCAAGCACAATTTGTCCGTCTTGAGGGGTTTCAGAACCAACACCTGCTCCCCAACCTCAAAGGTCCATGGCACCGCCGTCCGATTGCACCACTCGCTTTGCTTTGCCTGGGCTGCCTTCAGGTGCTGCTGAGCCGTCTGCCGGACCTCACAGAGAGTGTCCTGCAGCCGCTGCATGAACGTGTGCACAGGTAGGGGGGGTAGCAGCTGCACCTCCCTCCCACTCGGCCCGCAGCAGCACCAGGGGTTCCCGCAGCTCCTGCCCAAACATCAGTTCATTTGGAGAGTACCCCAAACTCTCCTGTGGGGCATCCCGGTAGGCAAACAGCAAGTAGGGGAGCGCTTGGTCCCAATCTCCTGGATGCTGCGTGGCATAGGCACGGATCATCTTCCCTAGAGTCTGATTGAATCGCTCAATTAGTCCATTGGTCTCATGGTGATAGGGCACGGATGTCAGGTGGGCAACGCCGCCCAGCTCCCATATTTTTTGGAACAGCTTGGACACAAACCCACCCAGTACCACAGTCTGAGACAATCGTTTGGGGCATTCCTAGGTGGGCAAAGAGAAGAGAGAGAGCAAAGTCTTGGTGAGGATGCTAGCTGAGATGGAGGACAGGGCAAAAGCTTCAGCGTAGTGAGTGGCAAAGTCAATGACAGTCAAAATAAATTTCTTCCCTGTCCTCGTGGGGGGGTTCAGGGGACCCACAATGTCCATCCCCACCCGCTCAAATGGAGTGCCGGCCATGGGGAGGGGCTGTAGCAAGGCTTTGGGGTGGTCTCGGTTGTACTCCAGCCGTTGGCAAACATCGCATGACTGGCAATAGCTCCGAACTTCATTAGCTACCATTGGCCTATAGAACCCTGCGGTCACCCTGGCCAGTGTCTGTTTTTGCCCAAGGTGTCGTCCCCCCCCATGCCACATCATGAGCGAGCTGAAGGACTGCAGCCCGGTATGCCTGGGGAACCACCAACTGCCGTCTAGGTTGCCCCTGCCCCGTCCCTCGTCTGGACGTGAACTCACGGTACAGAGTCCAATTGTCCCAAAAGAAACGTGTTGGTGAAGCAGCCAGTTCTGCTGACTGGCGGGGGGCAGCTTCGGCATGACAACCTTGCAGGGAGGGGTCGTCTCGCTGTGCTCTTTGGAAAGTGGGGGTGTCCCCGAGGGCTACAGAGAGCAATGGGGATTCTCCAGCTGGGGCTTGGGCGGGCCCCTCAGCCTCCAGGCATGGCGGAGGCAATGGACTTTCAGGTTCAGAAACCAAGGCTGGGGGGGGGGGTCCGCCGCTGCTGGTGCCTGCCGCTTGGTCTAACTGTGGGTCATTACACCCATTTTAGTCACTTGGTAAGCCAAGTCATTACCGATGATGATCCCCCACTCTTTCTGACCATGCACTATTACATCCATCTCCCCCTCCCACCCCTGATATTTCACCAAGACCCTGGCAAGGGGCACTTCGATGTCAGGGGAATTGTAGGGCTTAATGGCACAGGTTTGTCCTTTTAAGAACTGGGCTTCCCTCACACTGCCCCAGGGTAGAGCAGTCATATACGCCCCCGTGTCCCGGTATCCCATATAGAGAACATTGTTAACCCAGATAGACTCACAGAATTGATTCTGGCTCCAGCGCATCTGCTTGGGGGACACAATCCACAGGAGCGAAGTTTGGGAAGTGACCCCTGAGGGGCTGGTCCCTGCATGGTGTTGATTCTGCGCCGGGTCATCTGTGTCATCTCCTTGGGGGGAAGCCGGGGAATCTTCTTCCTCATCGTCCTCCTGATGAGTCGGGGTGGGGGCGACGACCTACCCCACTTTGCTCGGCAGCCCACGCGTCTCCTTCTTCTTCACCTGTAACCTGGGGCAGTTTCTTCGGATGTGACCCAACTCCTTGCAGTAGAAGCATCCACTGGAACTCGAGCTGGGACTGGTGGTTGGGCCCCCCCTTGGGTTTGGGGACCACCTCTTCTCTTGCCTTTGGGGCGGGCTCTATCCCCACTCCCTTTGGTGCTGGGACAGTTGGGGACTCCCGCCCTGGTTGGTCTTGGGCTGCTGGTAGAGCCCTACCTGGTCTGCTAACAGGGAGGCTTCTAAGCCAGTGCCGTTCTCGGATGGCGATGGCCAGGTCCTCGGGGATGGTCGCATAAAACTGCTCTAGAATCATCAGCTCCTGCAGTTCCTCCCAGCTATGCCTCCCCGTGGCTTCTAGCCAAGCATCCCAGGCTTGCCCCAGTCTCGCCCATCAGGAACCGTAGGTCTCTCCTTGGCGGGATTGCCCCAGCAAAATTTCAGCCAGTAGTGCTCAGACGTGAGTGCAAACCGCTGCCTGACCGCCCCCTTAAAAGTGGCATAGTCTATGGGTGCATTCTGTGTCAGCAGCCCTAGGAGCTCCGCCAGCTCCTCCCTCACCTGGGTGCACAGGATCACCATCCAGCGGGAAGCGGCACCATATCTTCTTGGCAGGTGGCTTCAAACGGTGAAAAACGTCATCGGGTCCTGGCTGGGTTGGTACAAAGGGAACAGTTTGCAGTCCTAGGAGGAGGGTCGTGGCTGGGTGGACGGTGCGGCGTTGGTCTCAGTTGCCCCCAGGCAGGCCAGCTCCAGATTCATGCGCAGCATTTCCCGCTTGTGCTCCATCACCTTTTCTCTGCCAGTCCTCCTGCTCAGGGCTCCTGGGCCTTGGCCTCTCCTCTGGGACCTCTTGCACAGGGCTCCTGGCCCTCAGTCTCCCAACTGGAACCTCTGGGAGCTCAGGAACATCTGGTTCTTCCGCCGCCCCCTCCGACTCTCCCTCGGTGCTGTCTGCCGAGTCTGGGTTCTCCTCGTCCTCTTCCTCCTCGTCTGAGAAGGTGATCAGGCGGGTGCGGGGCATGCTTTGCCTCTGTCCGCTGCTTCCACTCGTGAGGGAAGCGAGTGTCGAAGCGGCCCGGGCCGTGGGGTCCACAGATGCCTTTTGGGTCTTCCACACATAAGGGGGGCGCTGACTCCCCTCTGCTGGGGTCTGCGTAGTCAGGACATTCCCCTCCAAGCTCGACCCACCGGTGGCCATGTCCCACAGGCGCCTTGTCTGTACTTTCAGCTGCTTGCTCTAGAACCAAATTCTGGAAGGAGTTTTGCCCCCTTCTTAACTCGTTTCAGTCACTGTCCTGCGTTATCCCAGCTCTGCCACCATGTGGAAAGGACCAAAGTCGGTCCTTTACACGGGTTTGGGCACCAAGGGATTAACCGGAGCTGAGTTAGCCCTTTACATGCAGCACTTAGGCAGAAGCTGTGACCAAATTTAATGCTAGGACAGTGAAGTGAAGGAAGCAGTTTTATGAATGGAGGCTACTACACTGTTTAAAGGTAAACAGAGTTTAATTGCACGTATCAAAACATACACAAAAGAGGTGTGCAAGGCACGTGTCTACAATTTACATCGGTATAGAGTGAGTAGTAGCAGCAATACACACAAGGGTTACCTGGAATGACCCCGATTCCTTGCAAGCCGCGTCTGCCAGCGGCCAGGCGATTTCAGCTAACTTCACCGGGAGCTTCCCGGGGCTGGATCCTGGGGTCAGACCGAAGCCCTGGACCTCTGCACAGCTTGCTGCCCACGACCAACAACTTTTCCTGCCACAGGCCTCTTTCTTTTCTCTTCTTGGCTCCCCTCTCCCTCCTGCATCCCCTCCCTTCCGGATTGCTTGAAATGAGTCAGGAATAACCTGTTTCCCTGGGTGCTTAGGGGTGCTTAAGAGTACTTGCCACTCTTTGAGACCACCAGGCACCTTGGCACCCCTCTTGTTGTTTGGGGATGCTTCACAGCTCATTTGACTGCCAGGGGAGGGGAAGCTGCCCAGAGGTATGCAGATGTGTCCCATTGTGAGCCTCATTGAAGGGCAGGAAAACAAGTTCGAGTAAACAAGGTTAAAGGTGGATACCTGAGATGCTGCTGCAAGTGGGGTGTGCGTGTACCTGACCTGGCTTTCTCTTCACAGAGTTGTTCCCTCTGAATTAAAAGAAGCAGTAATAAGACCTTTACTAAAGAAACCTTTCAATGTTCCATGAGATCTCTCTAGCTATAGGCCAATTTCAATGTACCATTCTTGACTAAAGCAATTGAGACAGTGGTGGCCATGCAACTCTAGATGTATCTCAGTGATACTGATTATCTTGACCCATTTCAATCATGGGTGTGCTTTGGTGGATGACCTACACCAGGAACTGGATGGGGAGAGTGTGACCCTATTAGTTCTCCTGGACCTCTTGGCAGCTTTCAGTACTATTGACTTTGGTATCCTTCTGGACTGCCTGGTGGAGCTGGGTCTTGGGTATGTTCTGCAGTGGTTTGGGTCCTTTCTATCATGTCCAGAAGGTGGTGTTGGGATTTTGATTCCATAGCCCTTGGCCTATAGTGTACTACAGGGTTCTATCTACCCATGTTTTTTAACATTTACATGAAACTGACAGGAGAAGTCATTTGGAGCTTTGGAGTAAGATGCCACCAATATGCTGAAGACACCCAGATTGTCACCTCACAGCAAGGAAGCAGTTGAAACCCTTGAACGTTGCCTGAGTCTCATAATGGGCTGGATAAGGGTGACAAGCTGAGGTTAAACCCACCGAAGATGTAGGTGTCATTGGTCTGTAGAAAGCCTGACTTGGGAATCAGGATAGAACCAGTTCTAGAATGGGTTGGGCTCCCCCTGAAGGATCACGTTCATAGCTTGGGAGTGCCCCTTGATCTTATGCTGTCACTGGATCTTTAAGTGGTGGCAGTGTCAATAAGTATGTTTACACAAGTATGTTTGGTGCATGAGCTGCAACCCTTCCTGAGTTGGTCTAACATGGCAACCGTTATCCACACCTTGGTTATATCATGGCTAGATGAATGCAATCTGCTCTATGTAGGGCTACCCCAGAAGAGCATCTCAAGCTGCCATTGGAAGCGGTTAACTGGCACACAGTATTGGGACCTGTGGCGGACCGAACCTGGTCCATTGCGTGGGTTCGGCACCTTAAGGGCTAACCGGCACCAAAGTCATGCCCTGTACGCAGCTCCCAAAGACTTTATTTCCAGCCGCAATTGATATTGACATGGAATCTCCCAGAAACACTGGGAAACCACTACCTGGTCAATTTCAAAGAGTTTAATGGAGTGGAACTAATAGACTACAAGAATTTCACAGCATAAACATAGGAGTCAATAAAGATAGCAGAGCGAAAGTATTCAATTTGCTTACAAGGTAGGCTTAGCTCATTGCAGAGAGTTACCTTACATCAAAGAATCTGGCTTACTGATCTAATGTAGCAGCCTGAGTAGCCGGTCTCCGGGCGGTGTGCCCGGGGTTGGATTATGCTGGGTCCTGACTGGAGTCAAGGACCGGATCCGTGCAAACCTGCACCGGGTTCCCAACAACCACCGGGTTCCCGGGTACTTGGTTTTCTACCCTCCCTCGGCCCCCTTACCCCATCCTTGACGATCAGGTGGCCAATTGCGCCCGGGTGTGTGTGATGGCACCTCTTGGGCAGGCATCTCCTGGGGTACTTGGCTGCTCTTTGAGACTGTTTCTCACCTTTTGGCATTCTAGCCCTACCTCGAGTGTAGATGTGATTGCCCCTATTGAAAGTATGTAGATGTGGCTATGCAGAGGTGATCACATACAACTGGTCGGTTCAGACTGTGTCTCTTGTCCCCAGGTGAGGATCTCTTGTCCCCAGGTGAGGATCTCTTGTCCCCAGGTGAGGATTATGCAGAAAGGTGGGGGTGTCTATATGTGCAGAGCATAATCTCACTATTACAAACACGCTCTTTCGACAAAAGAATAAGCTTAAAACATCATGGTAGCACCCACGGTCAAAGCACTGGCATCTTCTGGATTATGTAATTGTCCGTGTTAGAGATCGCCGCGATGTACTTCTTACTAGGGCCATGGTGAGTGCCGACGACTGCTGGACAGACCACCGACTAATCCGGTCCACAATGGTTATCAACATTGCTCCCCAACGTAGGCTTCAAGGAAGGAAACCAAGGCGTAAAATGAACATCCAAGTCCTTCAAGATCCTATTAAGCAAACTCGTCTTCAATCACTTCTTAAGGAACATCTACCTACGGAACCTCCTGACAACATTGAGGACCATTGGTCTAAGCTGAAAACCTCCATTACTGCAGATTGTGAACAAACTATTGGATTTGAAACTAAGAAACATCAGGATTGGTTTGATGAAAATGATAATGAGATTAAATATATAATTGATCAAAAAAGGAAAGCCTTCCAAATATGGCAAAATGATATTAACTGCGCTGCCAAGAAAAAAACCTATGCTAGCGCAAAGGCTGAGGTCCAAAGAAGAACAAGAGAACTTAAGAACGCTTGGTGGAAAAAGAAAGCTGAGGAAATTCAACAACTTGCAGAATCTCATGATGCACGGGGCTTTTTTAAGGCCACAAGGGCCATTTATGGACCAAAAACCTATGGTACAAACCCTTTACAATCAAAAGATGGCACCAAACTCTTAAAAGACAAAGAGTCTATTGCACTGCGTTGGAAAGAGCATTATTATGACCTTTTAAATCGTAAATCTAAAGTGGATAATGAGATTTTTTTCGCAAATCCCACAAAAACAAATTAAAGAGGAACTTGCAATACTCCCCACTTTGGATGAAGTAAAAAAAGCCATTAATCAAATGAAGAACAACAAAGCTAGTGGACCAGATGGGATTCCTGCTGAAATCTTTAAAGAAGGGGGCCCCGAACTTGTACAACATCTTCATAAACTCATTGAAAAAATCTGGATAAGAGAAGAGATCCCAGAAGACTTCAGGGATGCCATAATTATCACCCTCTTTAAGAAGGGTGATAGAACAGACTGTGGAAACTATCGGGGCATTTCTCTCTTAGCAACCGCAGGTAAAATATTTGCTAGGATTCTCGCAAACCGTCTTCTATCTATTTCAGAAGAGATCCTCCCTGAAACTCAATATGGTTTCCGCCCCTCTAGAGGGACAGTAGACATGATTTTTACTGCACGTCAGCTCCAAGAAAAATGCCGGGAGCAAAATCAACCCCTTTATATGGCATTTATCGATTTGGCTAAGGCCTTTGATACTGTAGACCGTACAGCTCTCTGGACTATCCTTATGAAAATTGGATGCCCCAATAAATTTGTGAATATCTTGCGACTTCTCCATGACAACATGACGGCAACGGTTTTGGACAACAACGGCTCTCATGGTGCTCCATTTAAAGTGGGATCAGGTGTTAAACAGGGATGTGTTATCGCCCCAACATTATTTGCCATTTTCATCGCCATGGTTTTACATCTTGTCAAGGGGAAACTTCCCACTGGTGTGGGAATTATATATCGAACAGATGGAAAGCTTTTTAATCTCAGCAGGCTGAAAGCAAAAAGTAAGGTAATTACAACCTCCGTTGTGGAACTTCAGTATGCTGATGATAATGTGGTCTCCGCACATTCAGAGGATGATCTCCAAACTATCCTAAATGCTTTTGCAGAAGCATACGAAAAACTTGGTCTCTCACTTAACATCAAAAAGACCAAAGTGCTTCATCAGCAAGTGCAAGCTAACCCTTTGGTGATGCCATCTATCCAGCTTGGCGGGACAATACTGGAAAATGTCGATCATTTTCTCTATCTTGGCAGCTACCTTTCTGTTACAGCTAACATCGACAGTGAAATCCAGCATCGTTTGAGCTCCGCAAGTGCTGCATTTTCTCGAATGAAACATAGAGTGTTCGAGGATCGGGATATTTGTAAGAAGACCAAAACACTGGTTTATGAAGCCATTGTATTACCAACTTTATTGTATGCCTGCGAAACATGGACTATCTATAAACGTCACTTCCACCTCCTTGAAAGGTTTCATCAACGTTGCCTCCGGAAAATCCTGCGAATTACTTGGGAAGATAGACGAACAAATGTCAGTGTACTGGAAGAAGCAAAGACTACTAGCATTGAAAAAATGATCCTTCAACGCCAACTTCAGTGGACCGGTCATGTTGTTCGAATGCCTGACTGCCGTCTCCCAAAGCAGTTACTTTACTCCCAACTCAAGGATGGAAAGCGGAATATCGGTGGTCAATATAAGAGGTTTAAAGATGTTCATAAGGCTAATCTAAAAAAAATGCAATATAAACATCGAAAACTGGGAAGCTCTGGCCCATGAACGATTTAAATGGAGGTTGGCCTTTCACAAAGGTTCCATGGACTTTGAAGAAGCCCGAGTGCAAGGTGAAAGGGAGAAACGTGCTAAGCGAAAAGCACGTCAAATGAATCCTTTACAGGACCATCTCCTATCTGGTAACCTGTGTCCTCACTGTGGGAAGCTGTGTGGATCTAGAATTGGCCTCCACAGTCACTTACGGACCCATCGCTAGAGTCTACACAATCTTCTTTAGAATTTCCTCCTTTTATCCCGGAAGACAATCTTACTTGGTCACGAGTGATCGCCTGATGATGATGATGATGATGATGGCTTTCTCCACGGGACCATATTACACCTGGACTCAATTCAAAGTGTTGTTTTTAACCTTTAAAGCCCTAAATGGCTTAGGACCTGGCTAAGAGACCACCTGTCTCATGAACCTGTCCATGTATTAAGTTTTGTAGGAGAAGCCCTTTTGAGGGCACCACATTTGTTAGGTACACATGGAAAGTCTTTCTCCTGTGTCGCTCCCAAGCCGTGGAATACACTTCCTCAATTACTAGATGGGCTATTCTGCTATGGCTGGATCAGGCTCAGTGTTAGGTTAAACCAGTGTTCCTCAACCTTGGGTCCCCAGATGTTTTTGGCCTACAACTCCCAGCATGCCCCAGCCAGCTATGCTGGCTGGGGCATGCTGGGAGTTGTAGGCCAAAAACATCTGGGGACCCAAGGTTGAGGAACACTGGGTTAAACTAAGAGGCAATCCAAAAGCAAGTCAATAAACAGGCAATGGTCAAAGGCACAGTTTTACCAGGCAAGAGGGAAAGTTCCAAGAGAGAGGTCTGAGGAGCAGCCAAGGTCCAAACACAGTCAGATACAATACGCAGTCCAAGGAGCAGAGTCAAGCAGGAGTCCAAGGTCAGTAGCATGAAGGTTCAATCACTGAACAAGGGTACAAGGCACTGGAGCTAGTAGAATATATTGTTTCCAGCAATGGCTAGCCTGCTACTGAAGGCTTATATTGCTAGAGCTTTCTGAGCCTCACCCAGGGCTCAGCTGCAGTTTATTACGGGCCCTCAGGCAAAAGTCCTACTTGTGCGGTTGGCCTTGCTCCTGAGGATGCCTTTTCTGCAAGCGGGCACTCCTTCACCTGACCATGGTCTGAGCCTGTACTTTCAGGCAACGGCATTCTCAGGGGCTGGATGGCTCAGCATCCCCTTCTGACTCAGAATCAGAGCATTCCACCTTTTGAGAGGGAGGATCTGGTCCTCTTTCCTGAGAGCTCAGAACCTTCTTGGTCCACCCCAGTGTCTCCTGAAGTGTCTTGTTCCCCAGGGACAGTTGGCTCAGGAGGCTCCAGATCATAGAATCATAGAATCATAGAAAAGCAGAGTTGGAAGGGGCCTACAAGGCCATCGAGTCCAACCCCCTGCTCAGTGCAGGAATCCAGGTCAAAGCATCCCCGACAGATGGCTGTCCAGCTGCACGTTGAATGCTTCCAGATTGGGAGAGCCCACCACCTCCCTAGGTAGTTGATTCTATTGTCTTATTGCTCTGACAGCCAGAAATTTTTTCCTGATGTTTAGGTGGAATCTAGGTTCCTGTAACTTGAGCCCATTATTCTGTGTCCTGCAAACTGGGATGATCAAGAAGAGATCCTGGCCCTCCTCTGTGTGACATCCCTTCAAGTACTGGAAGAGTGCGATCATATCACCCCTCAGTCTCCTCTTCTGAAGGCTAAACATGCCCAGTTCTTTCAGTCTCTCCTCACAGGGCCTTGTTTCCAGTCCCTTTATCATCCTTGTTGCCCTCCTCTGAACCCTCTCCAGTTTGTCTACGTCCTTCTTAAATGTGGTGTCCAGAACTGGACACAGTACTGAAGATGAGGCCTAACCAGTGCTGAGTAAAGGGGAATTATCACTTCCCGCGATTTGGAAGCTATACTTCTATTAATGCAGCCCAAAATAGCATTTGCCTTCTTTGCAGCCACATCACATTGCTGGCTCATATTCAGTTTGTGACAGGGATGGGGACTCGGACTCAAGGACTCGACTCGTGAGTCGGACTGAGTCCCCCCTCTGACTCGACTCGGACTCGAGTCCCAATATTTTTAATGGGACTCGAGACTCGACTCGGGACTCGAGACCAAGGACTCGTCAACATCCCTGGGCTGTTGACGAGTCTTCTGGCTGTGCCAGAAGGAGCGCGATCACCGGTGAAGAGCGCATGGAAGCGAGGCGCGCCGCTGCTCGGCCACTATGGACAGCTACCAGGAGCGCAGCCCCAACGATGTGTTGAGATTTATTTTGATTGATGTGTTGTTGTGGGGGGTTTGGGTTAGGGTCAGACATTTTGGGTTTGGCTGCCTCTGCCTGCCTGTTTGGGGTTCCCAGCCTCCTCTGCCTGCCTGGTCTCTTCTTGACCTGTTCAGCAGTTGAATTGTCCAAGACAAAGGCCTCTGCCTGCCTGCTTTGGGGTTCCCTGTCTCCTCTGCCTGCCTGGTTATTTTGGGTTTGTCTGCCTGGTCTGTTCTTGCCAAAATCAGTTGCAGAGTTTTGAAATAAAAAGGCACACTTGTGCCTAGAATTTATTTAAGCCACACATCTGAAGTAGCCTTATTTTGTTGGGGGGAAACCCCATTGATTTTAATAGGGACTTGTGGAGTCAGTTTTGGGAGTGACTCAGGACTCGTGACTCGTGAGTCACCATTTTGGACCAAGGACTCGGACTCGGACTCGAGACTCGGGTCCAAAGACTCGTGACTCGACTCGTGACTTGAGACCAAGGACTCTTCAACATCCCTGGTTTGTGATCTACCACAATTCCAAGATCCTTCTCACTTGTGGTATTGTAGAGCCAAGTGTCCCCCATTCTGTAACTCTGCATTTGATTTCCTCTCCCTAGGTGCAGCACTTGGCATTTATCCCTTTTAAATTTCATTCTGTTGTTTTCGGCCCAGCGCTCCAGCCTATCGAGGTCACTTTGAATTTTGTTTCTGTCTTCCAGAGTATTAGGTGTTCCCCCCCAACTTTGTGTCATCTGCAAATTTGATAAGCATTCCCTGCACCTCCTCATCCAAGTCATTAATAAAAATGTTGAAGAGCACTGGGCCCAGGACCGAGCCCTACAGTACCCCGCTCGTTACCTCTCCCCAGTTTGAGAAGGAACCATTGATAAGCACTCTTTGAGCCAATTGTGGATCCACCTGATAGTTGTTCCATTGAGCCCACTTTTAGCTAGCTTGCTAATCAGGATATCATGAGGCACTTTGTCGAAAGCTTTGCTGAAGTCCAGGGATATGATGTCCACAGCATTCCCATAGTCCACAAGGGAGGTTACCCGATCAAAAAATGAGGTCAGATTAGTCTGGCAGGATTTGTTCTTGACAAATCCATGCTGGCTTCTAGTAATCACTGCATTGTTTTCAAGGTGCTTGCAGACTGACTACTTTATAATCTGCTCCAAAATTTTCCCAGGGATTGATGTCAGACTGACTGGCCTATAGTTCCCAGGTTCCTCCTTCTTGCCCTTTTTGAAGATGGGAACAACATTTGCCCTCCTCCAGTCATCTGGCACTTCACCTGTCCTCCACGATTTCTCAAAGATAATAGACAGTGGTCCTGAGAGTTCTTCTGCCAGTTCCTTTATTACTCTAGGATGTAGCTCATCAGGTCCTGGAGATTTAAACATTTAAACTAAATCATCATCTAAAGAGGATTCCTTGAGAGGGGGCATGACCTGGACCCCTACACTCCTGGCTTTTAGAAAGGGTGTGAAGACACATCTTTTTTATTTAGCCTTTTTTGTGTAGTTATAATATTCTTATTTTGATTGTTTTAAGGTTTTACTGTTATAAATTGCTGTGCACCACCTTGATGGCTTTTTAGCAAATAAGGTGGTATACAGATGCCCAGCAAGCAAATGCTCTTTTCATCTAGGTATACAACTACTACATGTTCTTATGTCTCCTACAACTTTCCAAATTTAAGATCAGGCCACTATAGAGCAACCTATCACAATCCAGACTACAGCCGCACTAGACTTGCATGGCTAATTAATAGAGAAAAACTAATATGACAGCCATGTTGCGAACTGTGACAGAATGAGGTGGCAAATCAGTAAATTAACAGTAAAACCTTAAAACAGTAAACCTTCAGGGTTGGTAACTAAAAGGGAGGTTAGCACTGGATAATGTGAAGAGGATCTGGTTGCTCCTTATGTAGTCCTTGAATTAACAGGCGAACCTCCTTTCTTTTAGTGACAGGCCAAATCACAACCCTTTGAGGTTTCTAAGAACAGTAGCTAAGAATCCTATAGGGAATCCTATAGGGGTTGTGATTTGGCTTGTGGATTTCCTGATGAACCCTCTTACATTTCTCCCCCTAATTTGGGCACTGCCCTCATGGATGTGACGTCCCTGCCAATTCCTGTTAGGGTTGCCCCCTCCAGGATTGGCCTTGAGTCTCCAGGAATCAGCATTAATCTCAGGAGATTATTGAAAACAATACTGGAGATTTTAATAGTTTGGTATTATGTAAAATATTGGGTGGGGTGAGGGAGGAGGAATTTTCCATGGGGGGATCTACACTAGGGATTTTCACTGGCATTGTAATGCCTGACTCACTGGTGTGTCACATGACACACACCCCAAACCAACCTCCTCACACTATTTCTGCCATTATATCCTGGATTTCTTCAGGCCAGTTGTAGTACAACTTTTTTATATGTTGCATTTTTTCCATGGTATATATTTCAGTGTGCACTAAAATGGCGGTACTGGCCTCTTTGCCCCCCCCCCCCCATTGCTTCTAGTTCTCTCCCTCTCTCTCTGACTTACCCAGTGAACTGGAGAGTAAATGCAATGCTGCTTCCTCCCTCCTCTCCCTCGTCCTTTGCAAATAAAAAAAGTTTGGAATGCCTTTTCAAGCCTTCCCAATTGTCTCCTTTGTCCTTTTTATTTTCTTGTCTCAAGGAGCAGCTAGCTGAAAACATGCCAATATACATTGTTTTTGTGAAGGGCCAGCACCCGGGTCCTATGCGTGAGTTCGGCGCTTAACGGGTTAACCGGCACTGAGTTACAGCCCGTACAAGCAATTGAACCGACTAGGAGGTTTGCGCAACAAAAGGAAACTCCAGCCCTTTGTATGACCAAATAAGGCTTTTATTTTCTATACAATATACGGAGCGGAACTAATAACTTTCTAGGAATACTATAACGTCAACATGACCTGACGTGATCTCCGAGTTTATCAATGAACGGGTTCTCAGGCTAGCACGTTGGGATTAGTCAGTTACCTTAGACTAAAGACTTTACGCTGGTCAGTTTCAGCCTGGCTCCGGATCTGCCTGATCCGGGGAAGAGAACAGCTTATCCCAGCCGCCGCTGGAGGACGAACTTGACGAAAGCAACCCGTGTTCCCAACAACCCCCAAAAGGAGGGGAGAGGGGTTTTCTACCCCTGAGTTTCCCACTCTCTCCGCCCCTGCAGTCAGGTGGGGCTTATGCCTGCCCCTTCGTGTCAGGTGGGCTTATTCCTGCCCGGGAAAAGAAGGTGACGTGTTGGGTACTTTACAGCTCTTTGAGACTGCCCTGCTAGTTTGATGATCTTGATGGTCCTTTCCTGGGTTTTGTGGAATCCAACCGAGGCCCTCCATTGTTGGTATGCGGATCCGTCTGGCTACTTCCTCATCTCTCCAGCCTCCCTCCCCCGCCCCCTGGGGAAAGAGACTGAGGTGTACGTGCGTGTGTGCGTGTGCGTGTCCATGTGTACTTGTGTCAGACTTTCTCCACAGTTTTCAATGGTACTTACTCTTGAGAAAGTCAGCATGGGAGAGGGAGTGCATTGGCTTTCAGGAATTGCTTTTTGGTGGAGGAAAACAGGGGGTGCAGGTCCCACCCCATGGGAGGTGGGAGGGCAGCATCAGGCAGCAGCACCACAGCCTCCCCCTCTTCCCTCCCCACCCGTTCTCCTCCATGATTTTTTGTGGGGGGCAGGAGAGCTGTCAATTACTTTTTTAAAAATCTCCACTCCTTCCAAATGTGCGCATAAGCTTAATGGATGATGAAGGAGGAGGAGGAGGAGGAGGAGGAGGAGGAGGAGGAGGAGGAGGAAACTTAGAGGACCACTTCCCCTGTACACATCACCTTTCCAGCTCCTACTTCTCCCACAATTGCATTTGTGTGTGACACAAGATCAGATTTTCGACATAGTGTATTTGTGGAGAAAGTTAATAAGTATTTATTAACATGTGCCCCGTCCTTCTTGGCGGGTTCGGCCACTCAGGGGTTAACCCGGACTTGGGTAGCCCTCTATCAGCGGTACGCAGCTCTCTGGCAGAAGCCGCGACCAATTATAACGCAGGCAAAGCGAGGAGACCGAGTTTTGAATGGACGCTACTACACTGTTATGGGTGAACAGAGTTTAATGGAGCGTAACAGAACATATACAAAGCACCACGCTAAGCACACACCTACAATTGAGCTGGTAGCGAGCCGCAAAAGCAATACAGACAGTCGTACCTGGAAATGCCTTGTTCCTAGAAAGCCGCTTAACTCCAAAAGGGCTGTTCTATGTTAGCGTTGTTCACTGGGAGCTCCCCCAGGGTTGAAGGTGGTTTGACCTGAGCCATGGACCTTGCAGCTTGCTGCCTCACGACCAACAACCCTTTTCCCGCCACTGACCCTGGACTTTATACCCTCCGTTGGGGCCCCTCCTTGTCGTGCCCCCTCCTGGCACGACTGGTTTTTCTTGTTTGCCCGGCACATAGGAGTCTTTGGCTGTTCCTTTCTTCTATCCAACACCTGGGAATGAATATTCCACAGCTCCTTCGGCTGCCAGACCAGGGACTTGTCAGGGGGCATGTTAATGACTCCTATTGTGATTCTTGGGTGTCTGATGCTATCTTGCTGTATGTGTGCATATACGTGTGGGGGGGGGGGCTATGGCTTTCTCTTCACAGTATTTATTAACATGTGCCCCAACAGTGGTAAATGCATTTTGAATAAATACCATGACAGCACTCCCTGATACACGGAAGGGGCTCTAGTGTAGATTAGCCCCAGGAATAACTTCAGTCAGAGTTGGCAATGCTACCTCCTGTTGCTGTCCTCAAAGGAATAACTAAAGTTTCATAGATTTCATAGATCATAGAGTTGGAAGGGGCCTACAAGGCTATCGAGTCCAACCCCCTGCTCAATGCAGGAAACTAGAGGAGGGGTCTCCCATCCAAGTAATAACCAGGCCTGGCCCTGCTTAGCTTTCCACACTCAGACAAGCTGAGACAGCGTAAGCCACAGGTCTGTTGATGTTAACATTGATGTTCTCAGCTAAAGCTCAGCTGAGAAGTGATTTGCACAGAAGTGTGGTTGAGGCAATAGGAAAAAGTGTTCCAGGGGCAATTATATCACTTAAAAAGCACCGACATTACAGTGTGTATCTCCAATCAGTCTTGGCTTCTTATTGTCAACACATGTTGCATTTTCTTTAGAGAGAGCCATGTTTTGAGTGGGAGCATGCCCACTTCAGTGTTTGCGTATTGAGAGTGGGTAGCGTGATGTGATCTGTCCACCTGCTTTTCTGCTAATAGTATCTCTATCTCATTGCACCTTTTCTGTACCCCAGGTGCAGCAGCAGGAAATATCCAAATTTAAATTCTACTTGAAATGCTCATAAATACAACACTGTATTATGATGACTAACATCCTTCTCTCATCTATTCATCCCTTTTTCAAAAGGCAAAATACCAAATTGTATTTGGCTACAGCTGGAAAAGATAGTAACCCTGTACATCAAAACTTAGTCACTTTGTCAAGTTCTTTGTCAAGTTAACCCATCTGTGAGCTGAATTCTCTATGACTGGGTTCTCTATGACTGGGTTTGCACAACACGACAATCCATCGTGGGTGACAAGCCATGGTGGGTTGTCGTGTCATACAAACCTAGACCGATTTCCGCAGGGTGGCTTGTTTGAAGGCAACAAGCCACCCTGACAACCCATAGCTTGTTCTAGGGGTTGTTCACCCATGATGGGTTGGCATGTCATCCAAACCCAGGCGACTGTCCCCATCGTGGCTGAAGAGGAGTGGTGAGTGATCCTCTTGGCAAGAGCAGTAAAAAACCCTTGCCACTCTAGTCAAGCTTGCCTGGGCCACCATCAGCAAGCACTGGCTTGCTGCCCTTCCCACCGCGACCGTGAACCATTTTGGGGCAAATGGCAAAAAAGCTGTGGCAGCCAAAAACAGGTCGCGGTAGGGAGGGGGAGACAGTTCGGTCCTGCCACAATGTCCCTTGGGATACCTGCCAGAGGACCAAGGGGGAAAGAGCGGGTGAACAACCCATGGTGAGCCTGATCATATGTTGGGCGCACCATGGGTAGTTTCACGAATAACTAACCCACCGTGGCTTATTGCCACCACGGTGGGTTGTCATGTCATGTGAACTCGCCCTATCCCTTTTAACTGGCTCCTAGCTAGGATAGATTAATTTCATTCTGTTTCCACAATCTACACAAATCTATCACTACATAGATACAGTCATCATGGCAAGGTGGAGACCAATATGGCCCCATCTATCCATAGTGATGTTGGTTTTCTGGCAAATGTTGAATTTCCAGAAAATTTTCCAATGCAAATTAGGTTAATTTGCATAGTGTTGTTTGCATAGGAAATTTTTCAGTTTGCATCAGAAAATGTTCTGATGCCATAGAAAAGGGATGGGCAACTTGTGGACCTCCAGATGTTTTGGCCTACAACTCCCATCATCCCTCACCACTGGCTATACTGGATAGAGCTGACGGGAGCCGTAGGCAAAAAAATCTGGAGGGGCATAAGTGGTCCAGCCCTGACCAAGAAAGAGCTGATTTAGTATGTTTATTTTACTGGTATTTAGTAAAATACAAAGCTATGTTTAAAAAAGTACTCCAACTCCATGTTAATTTATTATTTGGCATGAAATATTTAAGGGGGGGCGAATTAAAGCACACATAATGTTATATTATGTAGACATTTTTATTGGAATACTTGTAAAGCCACAGGCCTTTAAAAGACAATTTAAGAAAAAAACACACCCAATGGAACTGAAAACTGTTGACACACTAATTTTAGCAACCCAAAGAAAAGTGCATGATAGGCTGACAAACACTCATCTATTTCAACAGATGGAATTGCTGTATAATCCCTTCTCCAATCTCCAATCAGAGAAGGTTTAGCACTCAGATACTCAACCCCAGCCCAATGTTCCATAAAATTCTACGGGTGCAATCCTATGCATGTTTAGATAGAAGAAGTCCTACAACTCCCATCATTCCCAAGCATTGGAACAACATCCTCCCACTCGTGTTCTCCCTTAACTGGTATACAGAGATGTACTGCCTCTGATACTGGAGGTAATATATAATCACCCTGACTAGTAGCCATTGATAGCCGTATCTTCCATAGATTTGTGTAATCCCCTTTTAAAGCCATCCAGGTTGGTGGCCATCACTATATTGGTCCACAGGAAGGTGCCTGTGGAGCAGATGGCACCAGATTGCCCAAGCAACCAAGCCAGGCCACATGCTCAAGAGGAAAGCTGTAACCAGGGTCCAACCACTACCAGGATGCTTCCAGGTGGAGGGCTACCACTGAGAAGGCATTATGCAGCAATTCATAGAATCATAGAATAGTAGAGTTGGAAGGGGCCTATAAGGCCATTGAGTCCAACCCCTGCTCAGTGTAGGAACCCAAGTCAAAGCATCCCTGACAGATGGCTATCCAGCTGCACCTTGTATGCCTCCAGTGTGGTAGTTGGTTCCACACAGTGTGGTAGTTGGTTGGTTCCCTAGGTAGTTGGTTCCATTGGCAAATTGCTCTAAAAGTCGTCCAGGCGGAATCTGGGTTCCTGTGCTTGAACCCATTATTCCGTGTCCTGCACTCTGGGATGGTGGAGAAGAGATCCTGCCCCCCCTCTGTGTGGCAACCTTTCAAGTACTTCAAGAGTACTATCATATCTCCCCTCAGTCTTCTCTTCTGAAGGCTAAACATGCCCAGTTCTATCAGTCTCTCCTCATAGGGCTTTGTTTCCAGTCCCCTAATCATCTTTGTTGCCCTCCGCTGAACCCTTTCCAGTTTGTCTACATCCTTCTTAAAGTGTGATGCCCAGAACTGGATGCAGTACTAAAGATAATGCCTAACCAGTGCTGAGTAGTGGGGAACTAGTACTTCCCATGATTTGGAATCTATACTTCTATTAATGCAGCCGAAAATAGCATTTGCCTTGTTTGCACCCACATCACATTGCTGGCTCATATTCAGCTTGTGATCTACAATAATTCCAAGATCCTTCTCACTTGTAGTATTGTTGAGCCAAGTATCCCCCATTCTGTAACACTGTGTTTCCTTTCCCTAGGTGCAGCACTTGATCACATCACACCAGTGCTTAAGGAGTTGCACTGGCTACCAGTTGCTTGCCGAGCCGAATTCAAGGTGTTGGTTTTGACCTTTAAAACCCTACACGGCTCCGGCCCAGTTTATCTCAAGGAGCGCCTCCAGCAACGTCAAGTAGGCTGCTCAACAAGATCTGCCACAGACGGCCTCCTCCTTATCCCATCAGCCAGAACAGCCAGGCTGGTGGGGACTAGGAAGAGGGCCTTCTCTGTGGCGGCCCCCACATTATGGAACTCCCTACCTAGTGACCTTCGCCATGCCCCCTCCGTGATGAGCTTCCGCCATGCATTAAAAACATGGCTGTTCAGGTGGGAATATGGCATGGGTTAGGATTTTAAAAGAATTATTTATACTGTTTTAATTATCATATTTTATTGTATTGTTTTATTGTATTATTTTAATTGTACATCGCCCAGGGTGGCCAGGTGGCCGGCCAGATGGGCGATTAATAAATATAATAAATAAATAAATAAATAGGCATTTATCCCTATTAAATTCCATCTTTTCTTTCTTAATGCAGTAAGAAAAAGTTGGAAGAAGTGGTGGGAAAACATGGGAGGGTTACAAGAGGGTTACAAGAGGGTTACAAGACAGCAATGTTTGGGCCCCTCGTAAATCTTGGTGAATGAGACAGGACAATGGCACTATAAAAGCCTCCTCAGGAAGCACCCTGGGACTTAGCCTGAGCAAAACAGCAGCCAGATCTTCTCGATAGAATTTTTCCTAGGGTGTGTGTGTAGAATCATAGATAGAATCATAGAAAAGTAGAGTTGGAATGGGGCTACAAGGCCATCGAGTCCAACCCCCTGCTCAATGCAGGAATCCAGGTCAAAGCATCCCCGACAGATGGCTGTCCAGCTGCACCTTGAATGCCTCCAGAGTGGGAGAGCCCACCATCTCCCTAGGTAGTTGGTTCCATTGTCTTATTGCTCTAACAGTCAGGAAATTTTTCCTGATGTTTAGGTGGAATCTGGGTTCCTGTAACTTGAGCCCATTATTCCGTGTCCTGCAAACTGGGATGATCGAGAAGAGATCCTGGCAGTGGCACAGAATGTCTCTTGATTCTCCTGGTCCTATGTATCATGTCCTTCCACTCCCCTCCTGTTTTTTTTGTCTTCCTTAGAAATCCCCACGTTCTGTTGCTCTTTCCTGTCTCTCATTTCAATTTTCAAAAGTACTTTTTATTGTAAAATTTCAACAAAAGAAAAGAAAAAGCAAGCAAGCAAGAAAAAAAACATTGTTTTTGAATATATCAATTTGAATATATCAATAGATTTGAATATATCAATTTCAATATATACATATGGTGTGTGTGTGTGTGTGTGTGTGAAAATACAAGTTTCTAAGAATTATACATAAACGTCAGCAAAAGCAGACCAAATATCCAAATGAATATCCATTCTCAGGTGGCATCTATGCACCACCAGTTCAAATGTTGAAAGCGCTGTAAGGTCTTCAATCCGCTGCAATACAGGAGGTGATCATTTATCCTTCCAATCTTGTAATATCAGTCTTTTAGCTGTTAGAAGGGCGTGGAGAATCCATTTGCGCTGACCATGCATTAATTTCCAGGAAGCAACAGCTAGATAATTTAAAAGAGCATATACATCAGTAAATATTAAGGAGTTTTCCAATACAAAATTTATCTGAATAATAACCAATTAGTGGACAATTAGTGGACACTGCTAAAACATATGCTTAAAAGAAGCATTAGCTGTGTTACACCTCCAACAATTAGCCAACTTAGACAAACCCTTATTAAAGAGATGTTGCAGTGTCCAGTAGAGACGAAACAAAAGTTTTTGCTGAGTAAGAAGAAACCTGAGACGCATTGGATACGCCAAGGCAGCAATCCATTGATTAGGCAAAATGGGACAATCCAATTCCCTAGTCCATTCTTGCTTAAAACCCTGTACATCATATTTATTCACCAATAATAAGTATTTAGAGAAACGGATCATAGGTGGATTTGCCTGATCAGCCTCAATAAGTGATTCCAATAGCGAGGGAGATGCTGAAGCTGTAAAAGCAGCAGGGCCAAACCCAGATACTAACATACGTTGTAATTGCAAGTATTACAGTAATCACAAAAGAGGCACAAAGCACAGGAACCCAGGAATGATGATTCTGTGTGCCAAAGCGTCTCTCTCTCTCTCTCTCTTGTGTGCTTCTCTCATTTCCCACTTTTGTTGTTAAATGCTACCAGAATAAACTTTGTCTTGGTTTTACCCCACATGGTGTTTGTGGATTGCTCTGCTTGGTTCAGTATCTACATCCAGGTTACAGAATTAAAGGCAAGTCCCTGAACAGAGATTCAAGTAGGGTTGCAAGGAGCTGAGGCCTGGCAATCTGGTATCTTGAGATCTCTGGGGGTCTTGGTTCCTTTGGGGTAGGAAAGGGTGGGGGTGTGGTGGGCCAGCCAGCCCCCCCTTCCTCCACAATGATATATATGAGCCGTAAAGAACTTTATACAAAAATGAAAATGTTTGAAAAATGCCCAAATTCACGATGTAACAGTAGGAAATGCAAAGGTGAAATAAACTAGTTGAAAGAAATGCCAATTATACAAAGGCATACAGTACCTGTTACCAACTTGTTTCACTATCTTCTTCAGAATAAACATTCCCCAAGTAATTATCTTCTTCCAAACAAACATGAAAGAATTAGTCACATGGATGGTTTCATTGTTGCCCTTAACATCTCCTGAACAAGTTTGAAGTTCTTTTAATGGGTCTCAGTTGATACGAGTACAAGGTTACTACAGTAAAAAGAATTTTATAAATTTGTATAAATTTATACTGGCGAGCCTTGGTCCGCCAGTTAGAGAGGCGACGGAAGCGGAGTCCATCAGATGAATTGCATCTAAATTTGAGATCTGCTCTTACTACTTATTATCGTCATGTAGATGAATCTCGGCCGGGTTATCTGCAAAGGAAGATTCAGTCCCAACCCTCTATACCACGCCAGCTATTTGCTACATTTAATACCTTATTGAATCCATCGGCTGGTTGTGATGAGAATCAGGCAATTTGTGATCTTACAGCAAGCGACTTGGCTTCCTTTTTTGTTCAGAAAGTGTCTACAATTGTAAATTCATTTTAGGTGGACGGGTCTTCACCACCTGTCAGCAAGTTTGCCACAGCCTTCAGCTCAGTTTGCAGACCCGTCACTTCAGACTGGGTTTGACTTTGTTCCAGTTACTGAATCAACTGTGGCCCAGATTATTTCCTCTTCTCCTCCTACCTCATGTCCTGCTGACCCTTTCCCATCTTTTCTTTATCTGATGCTTTACCTTTGCTTTTGCCTCATATAACTTATCCGATGAATTCTTCACTTTCACTGGGTATTTTTCCGGAATGTTTCAAGCATGCTTTTGTACGCCCTTTGTTTTTTTAAAAAAGGCTATTTGCCAAGACAATCCGACTTCTTAGATGCGGAGGGTCGGATTAACTAATGGGTGCTAGAGCAAAGGAGACGTCACCCTGGTTTGGGATCTGAAGAAATGTGCTCTATGGTTGAAGGCTTTGCTGTGTGCCTTGTTCAGCTATTGACTCAGAGAGATGCCTGTGCAAGGACTGAGGGTAAAATGTGCTGCAGCTGGCCCTATGGGACAAAATCACCAGTCAGAGCCTTCCAGTGGCAGCGCAGATTCTAATTTCTGTTGTGGGACTTGCACTCTGCCCTGCCACTGCTCATCAGGAGAGACCTTCCTAAGCCAGCATTAGTGCCCCAGAGTGGTTCATCCGAAGGTGAGCAAAACCTAGAGGTTGGGCTTATAAAATGAAAGGCTGTGGACTGATACCTAACTGCAAGGAAGAAATGCCAGTGCCAGAACTTCCTTGATCCGAGTGGTCCCCTACATTGTGAAAGAAAGGCATTCTGTTCTTAAGATGCTCTTTTTTCTTTTTTTCAATTTAATTTTATTTATTTACAGCAACAAACACCACAAAAAACATGCAACAATAAACACAGCAAAAACTAAAATGGACTTCCGATTTTTCTCTAAAACCAATATAAGTAACAATACTTTCACCTACTCTAAAAGAGAAACAAAGAAATATTAGTAACAATACTTTCTGTTGTCTATTGTTAAAAAGTCTTCCCCTTATTCATCAAGCCCACAGATAGACATAACCTTTTCTCCACACATAGTCTAGTAGAGGTTTCCATATGCCTATCTAACAGCCTAACTTAGTTAATTCTACTGCATGTATCTTCTCCGATAAACAATATTTAACTAGTCACACTGCCAAAACAAATACATTTTTCAAACATCCTTATCACTACTACAATTCTCTGTTTAGATCTTTCTTCTGGACCACTCATCTTTTTAAAAAAAATCCGGTTTAATCCATTAAAAAGTAAGATCACCCATTACAAAGTATTCCTCCTTCAAATCCACAAATAGATAAGCACATTTCTTTTTATTCTCCATCTATCTAACAAACTCCCCAGATGCCTTTATATATTTTAACCAATTCATTCAATATCACGAACCCACATTGCTTCCTCTTGTGAAAATTCTCTTTTACATTTTAAACAAGTATTTTCAAATATTCCATTAATACCAGAGTTTTAAACTTATTTTGACATAGATACATCATTATATTCTTACCATATACTCCCAAGGGAAAAAATAAAATAAGAAAAACATCTCTAGAGAATTTTTCCATCTTATTCCCCCCACCAAATACACTGATCAATACCCACAATTTCCTGTACCCACAAATAAACAAATTCCTTTTTCTTTTCTTTTTTCTTTTTTAAGGAAGTCAGTTTTAAGGAACTCAGCAATAAGAATAAATGTTTCTTCAATTAATGCCATATGCCTTTACCAGTCTCGCCAACCATTTTTCTTGCCTGAATCACCTTCTTCTTTTCCTCCTTCAAATTTGGAATAGAGGGAACACATTCTCTCCTGTCCCCTATAGCAATTGACATCTCCTTCCAGACAGTCATCCAAGTCATGCCCCTCCCTCTCCGTAAATATTTTTTGCTGGGGAACTTGATCCCTTGCTTCCCTTCCAACAGGGGGAGGGAACAGACTCTTGTATCAACAAATTCTGAAGTAACTCTGGATCTCAGACAGTTTTTTCCTTCTCCCAGGTATTTTACTTGTTTCAATTCTCGTTCAAACTTAATGCTTGCTTGTTTTTCATTCTGCTGGATTTCAACCTTAATTTTGTTCAGTTTTATGTCTGCACATATTTGGATTACGTATGTTTTCAAACTCTTGTTCTTGTGATATTTCCATCTTGATATCATCCAACCTCTCGATCAATCTTTTCTCCATGACATCAGTCCTGGTTATTATTTTCTCCTCCATTTGGTTAAGTAAATTGTAACTCCTGTCCAGTGTAGCCATCTTCATTCTTTTTTTATCTTTCTGTCCTCCCTGGTAGAATCAACAAACAGAATTTTTTCCTGATGTCCAGGCAGAATCTGGCTTCCTGTAGCTTGAGCCCATTATTTCGGGTCCTGCAAACTGGGATGATCGAGAAGAGATCCTGGCCCTCCTCTGTGTGACAACCCTTCAAGTACTGGAAGAGTGCGATCATATCTCCCCTCATTCTCCTCTTCTGAAGGCTAAACATGCCCAGTTCTTTCAGTCTCTCCTCATAGGGCCTTGTTTCCAGTCCCTTTATCATCCTTGTTGCCCTCCTCTGAACCCTTTTCAGTTTGTCTACATCCTTCTTAAAGTGTGGTGCCCAGAACTGGATGCAGTACTCAAGATGAGGCCTCAGCAGTGCTGAGTAGAGGGGAATTATCACTTCCCGCGATTTAGAAGCTATTCTTCTATTAATGCAGCCCCAAATAGCATTTGGCTTTTTTGCAGTCCACATCACATTGCTGGCTCATATTCAGCTTGTGACAGGCCCAGTGCTACCATTAGGCCAACTAGGCAGCTGCCTAGGGCGCAGGGCTAAGGGGGGCGCCAGAAACGCCTTGAAAAAAAACACAGCGCTCTCAAGTGGGAAGGGGGCCCCCCCTAAATATCTGATCTTGCCTAGGGCACCAAACTGCCTTGCACCGGTCCTGGCTTGTGATCTACCACAATTCCAAGATCCTTCTCACTTGTAGTATTGTTGAGCCAAGTATCCCCCATCCTGTAACTGTGCACTTGGTTTCCTTTCCCTAGGTGCAGCACTTGGCATTTGTCCCTATTAAATTGCATTCTGTTGTTTTCGGCCCAGCGCTCCAGCCTATCGAGGTCACCTTGAATTTTGTTTCTGTCTTCCAGAGTATTAGCTGTTCCCCCCAACTTTGTGTCATCTGCAAATTTGATAAGCATTCCCTGCACCTCCTCATCCAAGTCATTAATAAAAATGTTGAAGAGCACTGGGCCCAGGACCGAGCCCTGCGGTACCCCTGCTCGTTACCTCTCCCCAGTTTGAGAAGGAACCATTGATAAGCACTCTTTGAGTCCGATTCTGTAGCCAATTGTGGATCTAGCCCACTTTTAGCTAGCTTGCTAATCAGGATATCATGAGGCACTTTGTCGAAAGCTTTGCTGAAGTCCAGATATATGATGTCCACAGCATTCCCACAGTCCACAAGGGAGGTTACCCAATCAAAAATGAGATCAGATTGGCAGGATTTGTTCTTGACAAATTCATGCTGGCTTCTAGTACCGGTAATCATTGCATTGTTTTCAAGGTGCTTGCAGACTGACTTCTTTATAATCTGCTCTCTGAACCACTGTCTATTATCTTTGAGAAATCATGGAGGACAGGTGACATGCGAGATGACTGGAGGAGGGCAAATGTTGTTCATATCTTCAAAAAGGGCAAGAAGGAGGAACCTGGGAAGTCTAACTTCAATCCCTGGGGAAATTTTGGTAACCCCTTCAGTCTGCACTATATTTATTTATTTATTTATTATATTTATACCCCATCTTTTTTCCTGCAAGGAACCCAAGGCGGCTTACATAATCCTCCTCCTCCTCCTCTCCATTTTATCCTCACAACAACCCTGTGAGGTAGGTTAGGCCGAGAGTCAGTGACTGGCCCAAAGTTACCCAGTGAGTTTCATGGCTGAGCGGGGACTAGAACCCGGATCTCCCGAGTCCCAGTCCAACACTCTAACCACTACGCCACACTGGCTCTCACACTTCTGGTTTGCCAGGGGGGACATAAACTCTCTTTTGGGAGAAGACCAAGCTGAAGTAGGAATTGAACACTTCAACCACACGCCAGTGTGGCGTAGTGGTTAGAGTGTTGGACTGGGACTCCGGAGATCCGGGTTCTAGTCCCCGCTTGGCCACGAAACTCACTGGGTGACTTTGGGCCAGTCACTGACTCTCAGCCTAACCTACCTCACAGGGTTGTTGTGAGGATAAAGTGGAGAGAAGGAGGATTATGTGAGCCGCCTTGGGTTCCTTGAAGGAAAAAAGACGGGGTATAAATATAATAAATAAATAAATAAATAAATTCTTTGTCTTTGCTTATCAATTTGCCATCCTTACGAACCACCATTTCTTTCCTCTGTCTTTTACTATGCATGTATCCGAAGAAAGCTTTCTTGTTTTTAGCATCCCTTGCTAGCCTCAGCTCATTCTCAGCTTTAGCGCGCAAACATGGCATAATTCAGCATCTAGATTCCTTCCCAAAGAGGACACATATGAAGCCTAAGTTCAAGAACTCAGCCCCAGACTCCAATGTGTGTTATCTAGATTAATAATACAGATGAGATGTGTCTCTATGCTTGGGAAGAGAAGTACTCACTGCCAGCCTTCCACATATCTAGCATCAGGAGGCAGGACTTCCAAGTCAGGGGAATGGCTTCTAGGATTGAGCACCCCATCAACTCTTAAAAAGCAAACAACGCGCCTCCCCCAGCAACCATGGAAGACATGAGAGTAAGAAATAACTTTTAAAACCATGTGTCCACATGTAAAGTGATATCCCACCTCTTATGTGGGAGTGTGTAGAACTGGAGGCCATCACCAACCAGAAGGCCAGGAGTATTGGTTTTGCATAGGCAAAACAATTGAGGGGAAACACGTCTGCTCAGTCGCGGTTGCAGGCAGTTTTATGTGTGTTCTGGCTGGAAACTGCGTAGAGAAGGGGGAGGCAGTGTGTTACATTTTGTCTATGAGAATTTGGGAAGGGGGAGGGAGTTTTGCTGCCCACACAACCAAGGTAATCTGCCTGCTAATAATTCTAATTATGACTGGAGGCGAATAATCATCATCGAAGGTAAATTATTTCTCCTTAAAAGCAGCCACAGGCTTGTAATGGGGGGGGGGGGGGGAGAGAGATTTGGCATCTGATTCGTGAACTCGCTGGGGGGGGGGGGTTCTCCTTCGGCGGTGGCTGACCAATCCTAGGAAGAGAGGGAGGGGGAGGAAGGCTGGTCCCTGGGTTTGAATCTGATTGGGCGAGAAGAAATTTTGGGAAGGGGCTTAGGCAGCCAAGGTCTCTTTGATGGAGATGGGAAGGGGGGGAAAGAAGGGGCCGGCCTGGAATTGATTAAGTTGGGAGGAGTAAGAGGAGAAGGCTGGGCGAAGCTCGACTCAGCCCGGGGGCCCTCCTTTGAAACTGACTAATTGGGGAGGGAAGACACAAAGGGAAGCGAAAGGCGCTCGGCGAGTCGCGCTGCGAGGAAGAGTTCCCGCTGGGTGAGTGGATTCGCCGTCCCCAGATCTCCGCGGCTGATTCCAAAGAGCTTGGAAACTTTTGCCAGGACTAGGGTCCCAAAGGGAGTGACAGGTCCCAGCTTGTCCTGGGGAGGAGACGAGGAGATTGGGTGTCCGTAAGAACGGAAGGGGGGGGGATCACCATGCGCCTTGCCCACGCGTCCTTGACCCACTGCCTGCTGCTGCTGCTGGGACCCTGCGGGGCCCAGTTCCATGGGGAGAAGGGCATTTCCATTCCCGACCATGGCTTCTGCCAACCCATCTCCATCCCGTTGTGCACTGACATTGCTTACAACCAGACTATCATGCCCAATTTGCTGGGCCACACCAGCCAAGAGGACGCTGGCTTGGAGGTCCACCAGTTCTACCCTCTGGTGAAGGTCCAATGCTCCCCAGAACTCAAGTTCTTTCTGTGTTCTATGTATGCCCCAGTGTGCACCGTCTTGGAGCAGGCCATCCCACCGTGCCGTTCCATCTGTGAGCGGGCACGCCAGGGCTGCGAAGCTCTCATGAACAAATTTGGCTTCCAGTGGCCAGAACGACTGCGGTGTGAGAACTTTCCCCGCCATGGGGCAGAGCAGATTTGTGTGGGGCAGAACCACTCCGAGGAAGGCAGCTCACCAGCACTGGTCACAAGTGCCACTCCCATTGCTGGGCAGGGTACTGCAGGCCCACCACGCTACGCCACCCTTGATCACCCCTTCCACTGCCCACGAGTCCTCAAGGTGCCCAGCTACCTCAACTACAAGTTCCTCGGAGAAAAGGACTGTGCTGCACCTTGTGAACCCACCAAGAGCGATGGGCACATGTTCTTCAATCAGGAGGAGATCCGCTTTGCTCGTATCTGGATCCTCATCTGGTCTGTTTTGTGCTGTGCCTCTACTTTCTTCACCGTCACCACCTATCTGGTGGATATGCAGCGCTTCCGCTACCCAGAACGGCCCATCATCTTCCTCTCAGGCTGTTACACCATGGTCTCTGTGGCCTACATTGCAGGATTTGTGCTGGAGGAACGTGTGGTGTGCAATGAGCGTTTCCAAGATGATGGCTACCGGACAGTGGTACAGGGCACCAAAAAGGAAGGCTGCACCATACTTTTCATGATGCTGTACTTCTTCAGTATGGCCAGTTCCATCTGGTGGGTCATCTTGTCCCTCACATGGTTCCTTGCTGCTGGCATGAAGTGGGGCCACGAAGCTATAGAGGCTAACTCACAGTACTTCCATTTGGCAGCGTGGGCTGTGCCAGCAGTCAAGACCATCACGATACTGGCTATGGGGCAGATTGATGGTGACCTTCTCAGTGGTGTCTGCTTTGTGGGGCTCAACAATATAGATCCACTTCGGGGCTTTGTTTTGGCCCCACTCTTCGTCTACCTCTTTATTGGCACATCCTTTCTACTGGCAGGCTTTGTATCCCTTTTCCGTATCCGTACCATCATGAAACACGGTGGCACCAAGACGGAGAAGTTGGAGCGCCTCATGGTGCGCATCGGGGTCTTCAGTGTCCTCTACACAGTGCCAGCCACCATTGTCATTGCCTGCTACTTCTACGAACAGGCCTTTCGTGAGCACTGGGAGCGGAGCTGGATTAGCCAAAACTGCAAGAGCTTGGCCATTCCCTGCCCACTTCAGTACACACCACGCATGACCCCTGACTTCACCGTCTACATGATCAAGTATCTCATGACTCTGATTGTGGGCATCACCTCAGGCTTCTGGATCTGGTCAGGAAAAACCCTTCATTCCTGGAGGAAATTCTATACCAGGCTAACTAACAGCAAACATGGGGAGACTACAGTTTGAAAAGGGATGATAGAGAAGTAGTGAAGAGCCAAGGTTGCCAGCTCAACCGTTTCAAACAAACAAGCAAACAAAATCATATGTGTCCCCCTTCAGGAGCTGTGTTTTTGGGGGTGTTCTTTGGGAAAACTCTCTGGAATTTGGGGGGTGGGGGTTCTGTTCTACAGAACTGGGACCTTCTCTGACAATTTGAGAGAAACACAGAGGAACAGGAGGAAAAGAATGAGGGAGAGAAACCGAAGTATTTAAAACAGTCTCCTTTAATTAAAACAAAATTGAAACTTTTTTTTTTGCTTTAGGTTTTTATTAACTATTAAAGGGTGTCATTTTTGTAATTAAAATTGTAAATAGCATTTGTAAATTGAATTATATATTTCTATTTAAGAGAGAGAGAGAGAGAGAGAGAGAGAGAGAACACCAGCAACAATTGAGAAACATGTAGAGAGAGTCAGAGAAAGGAAAGCATTTTCCTTTGGGTACTCATTTTTTCCCCTTTGATTATGGAGCCATGAGGACTGCATGCTGTTTGGCTTGGCCCTTAGTAAGACATTTTTTGCTTAAACTTTTCGTAAGAGCCAGGTTTGGAATCACTCCCCACTCCCACCCCACAAAACACATATCCCACCAACTCCCCTTTTGAGACTATGGTTTTTGGTATGGTTCCAGGAAGACTTCTCCCATCTCTCTCATTTTTTTCCTCTCTATGTTGGAAGGTTTACAAGTAATTCCCTGTATCTATGAAAATGAATTTAGGGTGGGGAATGTGAGCTTTCTCCCCTTTGCTGAAAGTTGGGCCCTGGCTGTGAGGATCTCCTTATGGTTATTTCTGCTAAAGAATTGTTACTTCCAAGAAAGGTTTTTCCTGCCTTAAGCTGCAGAGTTCTCTTTCTGTTGCATTTGTAGATTTCTATTTTTCCTAGATGTTTTGTATAAAAGGTGTCTTTTAAAACTACATTTCTTTTATTAAACAGACTTGTTCTCTACAAATTCAGTTTGAGTTTTTTCAAAAACAGCAGCAGCTTTCAAAGATGTCTATTTGTGAGACATCCTTCAAAATTTATAAAGCAGTTAGAAGTTGCAATGCATGCTTCACAGAATTCCAGTTTGCCAAAAAGGTTGATCTATTTTTTCCTAAAGAAAGGGGCTTTTTAAAAAGAATACTCAGAAGCATTTTAGAAAGTTTAAGGATAATTATTTTTTCACCAAGATTTAGAAAAGCTATTTGTCTTTTGAGAAGCAATGGACCCTTATCTTATCAGAGGTTCTTTTCCCTATTCCTTGAAAAAATATGTGAGAAATTTATATTTCTGCCGTATTTTTTTCCATCAATTTGGCATTTTAAAAATGCTACCATTCCTCCCCCATCTCCCCTTCTAGCTGTCTAGAAATTTAAAATAAAAATTGGAGAACTTTTTAAATGCCTTTATGGTGAAGTAGCAGGTTTGTGTGTTTGTTCAGTAATCCTGCAAGTATCAGCAAAAGTGCTATATGTTTAGTTAAAAAAAGTACTACTTGAACCCTAATACATTTGTTTGGAAGCAAGTTTCACTGATTTCTCAATGGAACTGATTTCCAAAATCAAAATCCAAAAGATTTCCAAGGAGTGCAACCGATGGCTTCCACTGGAATCTATGTGGTCTAATTCATATGTGATAATTCTTAATCAAAAAGCACTTTATAGGAAATGGTGTGGAACTCGTGTGCAGATCCTCATTCATATGTGATGGCTGCACACACATTTTGCATTTTTTCTGTATGTTATGGGAGTTTGGAAAGGATAGGACTGCCGCTGTATTCTTCCTCCCTTCTCTTTAACCCCCAAGTACATCTGTTATAGCTCTTCCTGTGCCTATGTCCTAATAATGGAAATGTAAACATATAACAGCCTGATCCTATGCATTTTTGCTCAGGATTAAGTCTCACTAAATTCAATAACTCTTACTCTCAAGTAAACTTCAGCCTAAATTATGAAAGTATCTCAAAAGTGGAAAATGTATAAAAAATTGTTACCATCTTTTTTTAAAGCCACGAATGCTTTAAACGACTATTTTCTAACCATTTCCCCCTTTTAATTTCTTCATAGAATTTAAATAATTGGGTTTCAATCAAATTTCATTCCTACCCATACTTACACACATCCATTTTTTGGTATTAAACTTCTAAAAAAGGTTTATTGAAGTAGCTCCAATCCTAACCAAAAATTAGCTAGAAATTTCCATCCATTCTTGTGGGATGATAACACCTCTTGTAATAAGTCACTCTAGAGGCTTAAGCAGGCTGCTCTAATAACCAAACACCACATCTCTGCCTTCAATAACTTCTTTCCCTCTCTTCTAAAGTGTTAAACTTGGAAAAAGAAGAAGGAAAAAAACAACATTGTCACTGGCACATATTTTAAGAAAAGGGTAGTGAAATGAAATTTCCCACCTGAGGTTCAGTATAATTTTTCAGGGGTAGTTACGTGTACATCCTTCTCACTGCAGCTTCCTGCTTGTGGTACAATTGTTACTCATAGATTTCATAGATTGTAGAGTTGGAAGGGGCCTGCAAGGCCATCGAGTCCAACCCCCTGCTCAATGCAGGAAACTAGAGGGGAGGGGTCTCCCATCCAAGTAATAACCAGGCCTGGCCCTGCTTAGCTTTCCACGCTCAGACAAGCTGAGCCAGCACGAGCCACACTGAAAGTGGTCTTGTATTGCTGCTGTTGTTCTTGCTGTTTTCCTTCCTGTGTCATGTACTGGAGTTTTAAAACTTGGGATAGAAATAGTTTCACATTCCCTTTGCAACAAACTGTTCATGGAGAAAGCAACTTTGTTCCTGCAGATGGGACCAATGTAGACAAGGGAAAGATGACGCAGAAAGGAAGTTGTATAGCGGGGGGGGGGGGGGGGAGAGAAGGGGCTGCAATCATCAATTCTACATTTTAAGCCTGTTTAATAGAATGAGGGTGAAAAAGGCAAACTCCAGTGTCCTGTCCCCCCCCCCCCGACACAGTTCTTTAGAGAAGAAAGTGTGGTTTAAAGCCAAATGTGGCTAAAGCAAACCAGATGGACACGGGAAGGCTAGAAACATGTGTCCAGTATCAAAGCAGTCTCCATTTTGGAGAAGCTCTCAGGGGTGGGGTGGGCCAAAAGTAGAAATGTCAGGGCCAAGATACCAAAAACACCAGCATATTTTAGCTCAAAGCTCTTCCTGCCAGTAATTACGGTAAGCCTTTGGAGAGGCATTTCAACATTTGAGGATGGGGAAAAATGGAACAAAACCCAAACAATTTGTGGTTGGGGGACAGGGGAAGGGGGGCACGGCCTTCTGGAGGGCTGGATTTGGCCCCTGGGCCTGAGGTTCTGCATCCCAGAGCTAGACAGAAGAGCCAATTCTACCTGGGCTTATTTTTTTTAACAAAATATTTTAATGGGATGTTGCACTAAGGGAGGGAGCATAGCTCAGTGACAGAGCACCTGCTTTGCATGCAGAAGTTACCTGCTTCAATCGCTGGCAGCTCCAGGTAGGGCTAGGAAAGAATCCTGCCTGAAACCCTGGGGAGCTGCTGCCAGTCAGTGTCGCCAATACTGGGCTAGATGGACCAAGGGTCGGACTCGGTAGAAGGCGGCTTCCGATGTTCCACTTTGGTTTTCCTCGTGGTGTTTGGATGCCGCCTGCCATGCCAGCTACCACTACCCTTTCCTCCAGTTAAGAGTGCCTCTTTCCACCACCACCAAATTGGATTTTTCCAAAGCAAGTGGTGACTTTTGGAGGTTCTAAAAGTAGAGGTTCTTTCCGCCGACTCCATTTGAGCTCCCAGATCTACAAGATACAACAAAATTTTGTTAGAAGCTTTCAGCTACAAATTACTTTTTCTTTCCTTAACAAAAATGGCGTCATTCCCACCCCAACACACTTTAAATAAATTTAGCTGACCCTATTTGGGGCAACCTCCTTCCTTTCCAGTTGGCATCAGTGACACAAGCCCATGTAAGAACAGAACTCTCTTGGTGTTATCAGCTGCTGCTCCACAGGATCAAGCCTTCAGTTTGGCTGTCCAGTCTGTCTCCGTTTTTGTTTTATAAGACGTACATTTAGGCATTCTACATGGCTCTTTTTCCAGCATCCCCCCCCCGCCCCAAACCTGCCTTATGAACTCTGCAAAAGCACCGACAGATGGATCTCATTAGTTTCCTTTCTGGCAAAGGTTCCTCAGCTGCCTGCCCCACACAAGCAGGGACTACACCCAAACTTTTTGCACCCCCCTTTCTGAGTCCTGTGGACAGAACACTGCAACGTGGACCCGAGGGGAGTGGAGAATGGACTTCCTCTGCCAAGGAATGTTGAGCCATGGGTTTAACTCCCCCCCCCCCCGCCTCATGTTTGTTCTTAATTTAATCCTTCTGGTTTTGTAAGCCTAGAAAAACAAGACCATCTAATGTCAAGACGGTTTATATCAGGCGTGTGCGTGTGCTTGTGTATATGTTAACAAAGGCCTGAAACCCTTTCTTTCCCCTCACCTCTTTCCTCTGGCCCTGGATCAGCAGCCCCATCCTCTCCTTGCTTGCCTTAGCCATTTTTAAATTGCAGTGCCAGTGCTGTAGGCGGATGGGTGTTGGAAATAAGTGTTGCAATTGAGTTGGAATAAAACTTTTGCTACTGTACTCTCCAAAGTGATAGATTTTGTCAGAATCTCTACCATGTTTCTGAATTAAAAAAATAATAATCCATTTCATATTTTTAAAAACTTTAAATTGAATGATTACCCCCTCTCTGCCCCCAAAAGGAGTTGTTTAGGATATTTCTGTGTTCCCACTTACAGTTGACACAGGCTTTGAAATGGAGATCCCCCCCCCCCCCCCCGCAGCAAAGTAGCAGCCTGCTTAACACATTAAGAATCCCAGCTGCCAGGGAAGGGAGAAACGCAGAGAGGTTTGATCTGTGCAGGGTGGATTCCTCCGCCCCCCCCCCCCATTAGTGCAAGACAAGAGTGCGGGGCTGTTTGTGCAATAAACTGTTACAGACCTGGAGCTATTTGGAGGTGGGGCTGGAATATGAAATTCCTTTGCAGCAGACGGAAAGGCCGTCCAGTCGTGCAGACAAAAAAGCCCTTCTTTAAATGACTCACAGTTGCAAAGAGTCAACCAGAGCTGTTTAACGAAATAGCATAAAGGAGGGGCTGGTGAGCAGCAGGAGTCCCAGCCAGGTTTCTGTTCCAAGTTCCAACTCCCATCAAGACAGGCTTTGGAAACTGGAGCAGCTGCTGTGTTTTAACTTTCCTTCCATATCCTCAGCAACGCCTCGATCCCGCCTAGCGTCCTTTGCACGCAGACCTGTGAAACCCCACAAACTTTTTGTGGGGTGCTGTGAGATTTTGCTGAAAATTCAGGCAGAGACCTAAGAGGGAGGCAGAGACCTAAGAGGGAGACAGAAAAATGTTCCCATTTCCAAAGTCTTGATGGGGGGGAAATTGTCCACCTCATCCAGAACAGAACTTGCAACTGACAACACTAAATCCCACCCACACAATGACTAATACCCTGAGCCAGGGTGAAGTAGCCCTCCAACCAATTTGCAGTGTTAAGGCTCCAGCCTGGAATATGTGAATCTATAATGTAGGGTAGTGTTCTCCAACCTTGGGTCCCCAGATGTTTTTGGCCTACAACTCCCAGCATGCCCCAGCCAGCGTGGAGAACACGTAGGGTTAAGACAGACATAATACACAAAGAGGACTTGGGCATATCACTTAGCTGCAGGCTACACCTGGCATGGAAATGACAGGTGTACATGCCAGCAAAATGAACACTGGTTGATTCTTGGTTTGGCCCTTCCTCCTATGCTTCAGGTGGGCATTTTTATTTTTAAAAGCATCACACAACTATTCATGCATATAGCTGCTGAATTATACCCCTTAATTATACAACAACAACAACAAATGTTAGAGGACCAAACTGCTTGAGGGATTGTGAAAGGTGCAGGTTTCTCAAGAACATCATATAAGGTGTGGGGAGAGAACAGAATCAGCATCATGAATAATGCAGCTGGCTTCAGCTTCAAACCTGCAGAACCAATACTTTCCCAGACTGTGGCCCTGGAGAGGAATAAATATGTTGTAAATAAATGCTTCCAGAGCAGCCACACGCTGCTCTGAAAATATCCATCTCCCAAAGAAAAGTACCTTGTTACTTACTGATAAGTAACCACAGCCAGTATCCAAATCTTTGGGATTATGGAGAAGGGCTAAGGGAGCCTTCCTCTAGCTGGCGCCCTCCAGATGTTTTGGACTCCAAATCCCAGGATTCCCCGACTAGTGGCCATGCTAGCTGAGGCTGATGGGAGTTGTAGTCCAAAACATTTGGAGGACACCAGTTTGGGGAAGGCTGGTTTACAGGAGGACACAACTCCCATGCTTGTGTTATAGAGGCTAACTACTGCAGGTAGTTCACTCCCTTCATGAGCTAGAGCAGCCTTCCCTACCTGGCACCCTCCAGATGTGTTTGACTACAACTCCCATCATCCCCAGCCAGCATGGCCAGTGGTACCCAGGTTGGGGAAGGCTGCTTTAACAGATGGAGAGTTCCTGCAGAGTTCATTTTGCTTTTCTAATTGCCAGCCAAATTGCTCAGGAAGATACAATAAAGGAAAGTCACATTCCATAGTTTACATGCTACTTACTTGAAAAGAGATTACAGTAGCAAGCAGTCTTTTATGTACTGTATAGCATTGACATTCTACTGTCCAAAGAATATCGGTTGGTCCAGATATTTGCTTGTTCCTTCATAGATCCCTGTTATGTACTTAGTTTTTATGGAATCACAGGCCATAGAGTTCCAAAAAATAACATTGCTTTATGAAAAGGAGTGTCCTGTTAACATTTTAAAGTCTGCTGCCTGTTCATTCCATAAAGGCCTGCTGCCTTTTTAACTGTTCTACCAGAAAAATTATCGAGAATTGCCCACATCCCAAATCCAGCTGAAAGTTCACAGCGCCTCTTACTTAAATTTCAAAGACTTTTCAGCAAAGGTGAGCTACTTACTTGTCCAGCACCAAGAATCACTTTAGAAATAGAAGATTTAGGCCACGATGAATCTTCCAGCAGAGTTAGAAATACCTAATAACAATTCAAAATTGTAACATCAAGTCTTTTCATTTGCTTCCTGGGTTGCCAGTCCTTTCCCATACTTTGCCTATATTAGACAAAGTGTAAACTACAAGGGCCAAAACTTAGTATGCTTTAATTTATTTAAAGATTACATGAAAGCTGGGATTCTCAGGATCATGACAAGTACCCACAAAACTCTAGGATCTCTAGATCAATAGTCACAGGAGGCCCACAGGCATGTAAAAGGGACCAGAAGAATTGTCCCAGTTAGCTGATAGGGAGATCTCTCTGCTTGCCAGTTTGAGCTCTCTACTTTGCCTGGGCTTTCTTAGATTCACTATCATTAACATTTCCTTAACATTTCCTGTTAGGCAATAAGGCAGGCATTGCCTTAGCTTAGTCCCTCTGCAAGCTAAGTAAAGTATGCCTCACCAATCCCAAACTGCCTCATCAAGCAGAGCTCCTTTAGCAGCTTTGCTAAACCTGAGCTGCCATATAGCTCATGTCATAGGGCAGTGATGGCGAACCTTTTTGAGCCCGAGTGCCCAAACTGCAACACAAAACCAACTTATTTATTTCAAAGTGCCAACACTGCAATTAAACCTGAATACCGAGGTTTTTGTTTTAGAAAAACAACTCATACAGTTGTCCGAACTAATTAACATCTTTTGTCTTAAAAGAAAAACACAATAACAGAGCTTTCAATGATACAAACAGTTTTTTGTTGAAAAAAAAAACAACTCAAAATTTTTTATTATAGTACTACATTGTACACATAGCCTGAAGGGAATTTATACAAACTTTTTAAATAATTAGGCACATGTATTTTTGGGTAAGGGATTCTCAACTTGTAATATGATTATATGCCAGACTGAAATTGTATGGGGCAAGCTTTACCCCGGGTCCTTTCCCTGCTTCTACAGGTGTCAGATTAGTAAAAGTAAAAGTCAACCTGTACTAGGATGAGCAAGATAAACAAGAAAACTAAACATGCTTAACACATTTTAAACACTTTATGTCTTGGACTGCAAACACTGCATTAGGTAAAAGTTTGCATTGGGCATGCTTTTGCACAATTAATGTGATTTTTGCTATTGCATGCATGCTGATAATTTGTCAAACCTTGGTTCATACTCCGTTAGTTTGAGAGCAACACATGCAGCACTCAGGTCAACTGTTAGGGCTTTACATCCAAGCCATGCTCTGTGCATCATTCTTCAAAATCTTTTAAATGTGATAACATTGTAGAAAAGAATTCTGTAACAGGAATTCTAGAATAAAATCATTCTGTTCCACACTGTGAGAAAGAACAAAATCATTAGTGTTTTGCAGAAGGGGATGGTCTTTTCGCAATTTGGTGACCAATGGCTCGAGTGCCCACAGAGAGGTCCCTGCGTGCCAGCTGGGGCACCCGTGCCATAGGTTCACCATCACTGTCATAAGGCATGGTCTGAGAGTACATGAGGCAGCCACTTTGCTGAAGCTAAGGTGGACTGGGTTGTGTCATAGCCTAGATGGGAGACCACCCGGGAAGGTCTTGGTGCCACCTTGAGTTTCATAATTCAAGAAAAGTGGGATATAAACGCACTAAAAACAAATTGATCTCACAAGCAGAATGTGGCTCCTTCTTCAGAAACTTAAGTAGGACACCTTCATCTGAATAATTAAAGTATTAATCTACTGCTCATCTATAAAGCATGACAGTAAACATGGGGTAGAGCAGCAGTCCCCCGGCATCACCTACAGGAAGGATCAGAGCCACTCTAAAACGGTCACCCCAAACCCCATGCCAGCCACGCAGGCCAGAAGGATATGATAGTATCAAAAGCCACGGAGGGGCCTCCACGGAGGGGCCTTTGGAGAGTCAAGTCCCCCGTCTAGCACCTGGCACAGGTCGTCCACCGAGACGGCCTGCTCAGGGCCACCCAGAGGGTTTCTAGGGCTCAGTGCCATGTTGGAGGCCTTGCTACTGCCCCCGTGCGTGCGTGCGTGCATGCGTGCGTGGGATGAGCAACGAGGCAGGGCAGGGGTGAATGGCGTGCCAAGGAGCTGGGGCGGCAGAGGGGGGCTTGGTTTGTGGGGGCCTGGGCCAAAGTGCCCAGTTGCCCCCTCCCCCTCATGGCAGCCCTGGACCTGCTAGCCGGCCCCCGCATTTGAGCCACACACCCAGCCCTCAGCTTCGGTGAAATACAAAAAGCTAATTTTGGTAGGCCTTGATCCAGTGTGTGTGCGGGACACCATGAGAGGAGAGCTTTGACGGGTGAAGGTGGGGAAGGAAGCATGCAATTTTAATTTTTCCGGGGAGACAAGCCAAAGGAGAGCAGGCAGCCAGACTCGGGACTTAGGTAAGGTGGATTTGCTTTAATGTGAATAAACTACCTTTACTATGTTCTTCCCAGAGGTGTGTGCAACTGGCCTCGCAAAATTTACCCCCCTATTTGTAGGCAGGAAAATGGGGACGGGGGGACGACGACGACAATTTCATCAATTGCTCCAGTGGGTGGAGAAATTCTCTTAACAGTTTCTCTCAAGTAGGGCTTTTCCCAAAGGGCTTCGGGGGGTTTGTGCTGCCACTGCACATAGCAACAGCAGCAACTGTATTGGCAGTCTGCCCCCCATTTTATATCCTCCACAATGCCCCATATATAGCGTCATTCCAGGGCATTGTGGGGAGGAGAGGAAAGGCAACACACACACCCCAAATGGTGAAGAAAAAAGAGCCAGTGAGGCATAGTGGTTAGAGTGTTGGATTGGGACTGGGGAGATCTGGGTTCTAGTCCCCACTCAGCCATGAAGCTCACTGGGTGACTTTGGGCCAGTCACTGACTCTCAGCCTGACCTACCTCACAGGGTTGTTGTGAAGATAAAATGGAGAGGAGGAGAAAGATTATGTAAGCTGCCTTCGGTTCCTTGCAGGAAAAAAGGCAGGATATAAATATAATAAATAAATTTAAAATGGTGAAAATTCTGCAAAGTGCCCTTCTATTTCTAGGGGGAAAGAAAACAAAAACATCAGAACATTTCTGAGAAAGGTGTCTACTGAGAAATTTTGGCTCAGGTGTAGTTGAAATTCTTCTGAGTTCAGTACCTTCCCCAGGATCTGCCAAACCAGGGATGGCCCTTCTGTGGCCCTTCCATGAAGTGGGGTGAATCCCGCACCGCAGGTGGCAGAGCAGCAGGAGCAGCTGATTGCACTGCCCACCAGCCAGGAGAGCCGCCTGCAAAGCCAATGGGGCTCTGTGGAGCTTCCGCCCCGTGGCACTACAGGAGGTGCCCCAGAAAGCCCTGCCAGCCCTACTGTTCCACTGTGGCAAATGCTGTCCACAGCAGGAGAGCAGCCAGCCGGCACGCTTTGAGGATTCTCTCGGAGCAAGCCAGTGAACAGGCAGGCTCTCTGAAGAACTAAGAATTCAACCCATGGATTCCGCAGTTGACCAGCTTTTTCTGAGTCACGTGGACTAGCAGATTGTTCTTTTTTTTGTTTTCTGGAGTTGTACGCAAATATACTTGTACAAAAACATGGTGGGAAAAACTCTGACCAAGGTTCCCCCCATAGGTTAAAGTATGAAAATGTGGATGGGGCACAGATTTGTGGGGTTTTCGCTGTTCTTTTTTGGGAAGGTTTGCACAAATTTGCATGTGCACATTAGAATGAAAATCTCCTACAAAAAACCCTGATTCCATCAATGAGCGGACAACGGAATGAAAGATGCCTGACGACCCACAAAACACAGAGTGGATTTAATCAAATCCATACATCCCTAACTGCTTGTGCTGCGCCAAAATCTGTACTCCAATTTTCTGAAAGTTTTCTTCCTCCACTAAAGAGGCTTCCATTTTTCTGCCTCATTCTCGGGGTGTTTTATAATTTATTTTACATTTCTTTTGGTAGCATTTTTTAAAATCTTGCCTAGTCACTGTGAGGTAGCCGAGAGTGCTCTGTGTGGGTTTCCCCCACCCCCTATGAGACATCTCTCCCTTGTTCTGCAGTTTCCCAGTCTGCTTGGGCTTCCTGGTCTGAACATGCCCTGTGGGAAGAATCGCCTCTTGATGTCTTCCCCTGGACAGAAAGTGCAGGAAGGTGAGGGCTGCTGGAGAGCCGATGGCACCATGAAAGGCAAGGCACTCACACACACTCCACAGCCACCTCATCAGTCAGGTAACCACAAGAATCCAGAACCCAACCCAGGAGAATTTCTCCGAAATTTTCTTCTCCTTTAAATGCCTTTTTGAAAGCAATTTCTTTTCTATCAGATTGAATGAGAAAGGTCAAAAAAGGTGGAAGACATTTCCAGTTCATTCCATGTTTGGCCCCTTCAGGAAGCATTCATTTATTCATGCTGTATGCTGCCCCATAACATCAAGTTCTCTGTGCCTTACAATAAATAAGCATTTAAAAATTAAATACAAAATAGTCATGAAACAATAAAATTAGAAACAGCATAAATACTGCAATGGGGGGGGGGGGGGACTCACAGCAACCGCAGAGTTAAAATACTGATTTTAAAATGGAGAGGCCCAGACTACACAAGTTACTTAAAAGGCCTGGTTGAACAAAAAGGGCAGTGAAAAGACCACAAAAATGGCACCAGGTGAATCTCTCTGGGAAGGCTGCTCCATAACCCGGGTGGTACTACCAAAAAGGCCCTGGTTGTTACCTGCCTCACTTTATTAGGCAGGGCACTCTGAAGAACATCTTAAAGCACAGGTAGAGAGAAGGCAGTCTTTGAGGGCCAAACAACATGTGGTATTAATTGCATCAGTATAGCTGATGCTGCTATTTTTCTTTACTTTTGGGTAATCGCATGCAGTCCTGATCTGGATTGAGACCGTAGTGCTCCAGCAGAAGAAGGTTTAAGCTCTCCCCCATCCATTTTTTCCACGGGTTTTTTTTTTAAAAAACAAAAACAAAAGCCTCCATTGATTCCAATGGAAGGGAGGTAATTCCAATTCATTTTAACATCCCCCAGGAAAAAAATGGTGGTGGTGGGAGGAGCTTAAACCCTCCTCTCCCAACGTGCCATGGTTCTGTCAGGAATGCTTCGACTTGGATTCCTGCATTAAGCAGGGAGACGGACTTGATGGTCTTGTAGGCCCCTTCCAACTCTACTATTCTATGATTCTATGATTGTATGATCTGGACTGGGACTGCATGTGATTACAGGAAAGTAAGGAGAAATGCTAGCCTCAGCTATACTGATGCAATTGGTAGAATGTGTAGTTTGGCCCTCAGGTAACCTGGTCCCAAGCCATTTAGGGCTTTAAAGATCAAAACCAGAATTTTAAATTGGCCCAGCAACAGACAGGGAGCCAGGGCTGCTATCAAAGCAAAGGTATAATATGATAAAACTGCCCAGTCTTGTAGCCCTATTCTGGATAAAAATGCAGTTTCCAACCTGTTTTTAAAGGCAACCCCACATATAACACATTGCAATAGTCTAGATCAGGGCTCTCCAACCTTGGGTCCCCAGATGTTGCTGGCCTACAGCTCCCAGCATACCCAGCCAGCATGGCTCATGGCGAGGGATTCTGGGAGCTGTAGTCTAGCAACATCTGGGGACCCAAGGTTGGAGAGCCCTGGTCTAAGTGCATAGCATGGGTAATTGTGGTGAAGCTGTTTCCATCCAGGTAAGGTCACAGCTGGTTTATCAGCCAAAGCTGAAGCATAAAAAGTGCTCTGAGCCACAGAACTCAGTTGAGCCTCTAATGACCATGCTGGATCAGTACAGTGCCCCCAGACTCTGAACCTGATCCTTTAGGGCAGGGTTACACACTCTTTTTTTGACCCTGAGGTCCAAATCGTTTTGCTTGAAGGTTGGGGGCAGCATCTGCATGTGTACACATGCACACAAATAGTGGGGTGCGGACACACACACACACACATATACAGTGGGATGGGCTGAGACACGAGCACACACAGTGGGGTGTGGGGGAGACACACAGGCAGTGGGGGGGGAGATGCACACATATAGTGGCATGGGAAACACACAAACACATTGGAGTGGAGGAGATGCACACATACAGGCAGTGGGGGGGGAGACACGCATGCATACAATGGGGTGGGGGGAGACACATGAGCACATAGACAGGGTGGGGGGAGACACACACAATGTGGGGGAGACACTGGGATGGGGGAGATGCACACAGACACAGAGTGGGGTGGTGGGAGACACAGGCAGTGAGGTGGGGGGAGATGCATGCACACACACACACGCGCGTGTGCACAGGCAGACAGTGTGGAGTAGCTAGATGCATGCACGCACACACACACGTGCATGCACAGAGTAGCACAGGGAGAGAGAGACACACAATGGGGCAGGGAGTGGCCATTGACTCAAGAAGCCATTATCGCCTGTGAGGATAAAATGGAGAGGAGGAGGAGGAGGAGGAGGAGGAGGATTATGGAAGCTGCCTTGGTTTCCTTGCAGGAAAAAAGGCGGGGTATAAATATAATAAATAAAAATAAAAATAATAAAATAAGAGGGTTTTAATACATGATCATCCCTCATTCACAGAATTTTACAGAGGGTCCAAGATGTTATTGTCTTCCACTTGTAACCCTTCCCTGTTTTTCCACCACTTCTTCCCTCTCCTTACCATTAAGGGGAAAAAGGACAGAATTGCTGCACAGTGCCTGCTGATAGATGGAGCATGACTCTGCAGGAAAGAGCAAGGTTCATCAGTTGATGAGCCATAATTCCCTTATTCCCAGCTTTCATTTAAAAAGCAAAAGCAAATCTCTAGTCTTTATAGAACCTGAAATATGAAACAAAATGCACAGTGACTATTCTGCCCAATTGTTTTGTAAGCAAAAGTAGCCTGCTCCCACCTTCAGGGTTTTTAGCCAATGAATGAAGTTATAGCAACATTTAACAAACCCACTGACTGGGTTTGCACGACACACTAAGCCACTGTGGCTTTGAAGTCATGCTGGCTTAGTGTGTCGTCCAAACCCTGGGATGGTTTTGCCAGGGTGGCTTAAGTTTGGCTTATAAGCCACCCTGACAAGCCATGGCTGGTTGTGGGGTTTGTTTGCCCCAAGGTGGCTTGCTGACTGTGTTATCTGAACCCAGACAACTTGACCCACTGGGGGGCAAGCCAAACTGCTGCAAAGCTGCTTAGCAAGAGCAGCAAAAAAGGCTCGCCACTCTGGCCAAGCGGCTCTGGGCAAGCGCCAATGACAGCCGCACCAAAGTACCCAAGCAGCAGTTGGGGATGGCTGTCAGAGGCTAAGCAAAGTGTGGCTCGTTCCCCCTCCCCCACCTGACTGCCCGATCCTGGAAGCCCAATCCTGCTATTTCAGGCCGGCAGTGCTACAGGGAAGAGGCTCCTGCTGCCGCCCACTACTAGCCCTTTTGGCTGGATGCGGTGGCAGACACCGTTTAAGCCTACTCATGAGTAGGCTGATGCGATGGCTGCTCCCCCATTCCCCCCACCCCAGTGGCAGGGAGGGGGAACCTCACTTCTCCTGCAGGATCCCCATGGAAGAACCGAGGGGGGAGGAAGAGGCACCCTGCCCCCAATGTGTTCAATCGCCTGTCTGGCGCTTACAAGCCACACTGCGTAGCTCTCTCAGCAGTGTGGCTTATGTCGTGCCAGCCGTCCCACTGTCTGGTGAAGGAAGGAATCTCCTTGTTCATGTTAAAGCCTTTTGAGGGGTCTTCCCTAATAGGAAGTGGTTGCTGCCTCAAAAAATCAATCCAGAAATCCAGGAATTTAGTGTTGCTCATAGTGGACTACCCAAAAAGAAAAGGTAGGAGCAATGACTCCATGATCTTTTAAACGAAGGTGTTATTAATATTTTTTTCTGAGTTTGTAAACGTAAAAAAACCACACACCATTACAAAGCATGCAGATACAGTTCATCATTATTATATCTACATTACAGGAGTCAGGGCCGTGGTTGAGAAAGTGTTGGTTATGCCAGCCCTGCAAAGTTGCCCAGTGTTGTGATTCCCATTTCACTGGGGTTGCAATAGTGTATGGCAACTCAGCGTTATAGACCAGAGTTGTTGATTGTAGCAACAGTGTAAGTTATTGTTGGGGTGGGGGTGTTGCTGGGGTGCACATATAGATTCAGAGAACATGCAAGTTTTGCTTGTCACAGGAGGCCTGGGTGGGACCTCCCCCTCTCCCTTTTAGTGCAGACCTAGGAACTGAGACTGAGCCATGCAGCTCTGTAGAGGTTAAGCATTTTCTTATGTGTTGTAGTAATAAAGAGGCCTGTTGTGAAGGTACCTGAATCCATTGTGTGTTAATTGCAGGGCCAGCTGAGCAGGCCACCCCTCTCCCACCCCAACATTAGCCATGCCCTTCATGCTTGCAACGGCCCTTGGCCCAAGGGAGTCAGGGAAGGAACTGAGGGTTTCAGCTGTAAGTGGAAAGACACTTCTGGACACCAGGTCTACCTACTGAGAAACAACAAAGGTAGATCTCGTATACAGATTTCTCAAAGGGCAGATCTACCTGTCTTGGTTGACCTGGTGCCTTGGTCTTGGCACTGCTCAGTCATCCAATCTACCATAAATGGTGGACCTGTTCTTTGATGCAGTCAGGCCTGTTTTGGTAATGTGCCGCCATACACAAAAATCCCAAATCCACAGTTGGGCAATACCTTTATTAGGACCAACATTCCATAAAGTTGTGCAAGCTTTCAAGTTCTTCGAAACAGGGGTGGGCAAAAGGTAGATCTGGAATCACAGAATCACAGCATGGACTCATGATGGAACAGAACAAATTGCAATTGGGCACAGGGGGCAAGGTGTTAGTAGTGCCTCAGTGGCTAAAGTCTCCCCTGATGGTGGGGGTGGGGGGAAGTGGAGAGACTGAAGCAAGGGCACTGGATGAGCATTCAGGCAGAACCCCCTCCTGTCTCATTTCCTTGCAAACACCATCTAACTGTACATCCAGGTGTTTGAGTTGTGACCATTGCTTATTCTCCCTGTGCATCTCTCTCTGTTCTCTCCAGGTAGTTCTCTAGTAGGTGTACAGAAAAGGACCTTCTCCATGCCCAGTTCCATCCAGACTACAAGGCATTACCAGCATCAATGACCAGAGCATTTCCAGCTGTTCTTCTGTGGGATTGCCAAGTGACTCATTCCGAATAGGCTCCTGCACCTTTGCAAGCTCCATAACATACAATTATACAACAGGTGATCATAGAGTTGGAAGGGGCCATTTACACCATTAAGTGCACCCCCCTGCTCAGTGCATGAATCCACTTTGAAGCATTCCTGACAGATGGCTGTCCAGCCTCTGCTTGAATACCTCCAGTAATGGAGAGCCCACCACCTCCCTAGGCAGTTGGTTCCATTGTCTGACTGCTCTGGAAGTTATGAAGGGCTTGCTACTTGGTAACAGGCTCATAGCCTGAGCCTATGTATCTTTTGCAGCCATACAGTCTGAGCCTATGCATGTTTACATAGAAGTAAGAAGTGCTAAACCTGATAGGGTAAATGCAATAAGAATACGTGGCTCCTGCACGTCTTGTTATAACAGATACTTTTCAGTTTATACAGCCTGAGGATGAGAATAGGATCCTTGGAGAGGAGAGACCTACCACCTGTGTGCTGGACCCTTGCCCTAGCTTATAAAAGCAGCCAGGGCAGGACTGGCTGAGTGGCTAAGCGTAGTTGTGAATGCCTCTTTACAGCCAGGTATAATTCCATCTTACTTAAAAGACGTGGTGTTAAAGATCTTTGTTTAAAAAAAACAAAACAAAAACCCTGCCTGAATCCCACTGTACTGGATAATTCCTGGGCGGTTTCCAATATTCCATTCTTGGGCAAGGTGCTGGAGCATAAGGTGGCTTTTCATTTCTTGGGATTTCCGGATGAAGTGGATTATCTAGATCCATTTCAATCTGGCTTCAGGCCTGGTTATGGGAGAGAGACTGCTTTGGTCACCTTGGTGAACAATCTATGCCAGGAACTGGACAAGATGAGTGTGGTGTGTCCCTGCTGGTTCTGCTGGATCTCTTGGTGGCTTTCGGTACCATTGACCATGGTATCCTTGTGAGGTGTCTGTCTGAGAAGGGACTGGGAGGCACTGTTATATAGTGGCACTGGTCCTTCTTGGTGGGGCTGGGGGATTCCTGTTCCATGCTGTGGCCATTGGCCTGTGGTATCCCTCAGTGTTCCATCCTTTCCACCACTAAATATATACATGAAACCACTGGGAGAGGTTGTCTGGAGTTTTGGGATTCAGTGCCACCAGTATGCTGATAACACCCAACTCTATCTTTCCTTCCTATCTAAATACAAGGAAGATATTCTAGTTAAACATTTTTGTCTGAAAGTTGGTAATGGCCTGGATAAGGGTGAACAAATTGAAACCAGATAAGACGGGGTGGTCCTGGTTAGTCAAAAGGCGGATCAAGGAATAGGGACTCAACATGTGTTGGATCAATCACAGAATCATAGAGTTGGAAGGGGCCATTTAGGCCATAGAGTCCAACCCCCTGCTAAGTGCAGGAATCCAGTTTAAAGCATCTTGGACAGATGACTGCCCAATCTTTGCTTGAATACCTCCAGCAACAGAGAGCCCACCACCTCCCTAGGCAGTTGTCTGGCTGCTCTAGCCATTAGGAGTTTTTTTCCCTGATGTTCAACCAAAATCTGATGAAAGAGAACAGGTTGCAGGCAGCCCTCTTCCGTGTGGCAGTGCTTTAGGCACTTGAAAAGTCCTATCATATACCCCCCCCCCCGCCACACACACACACACACACACACACACACACACAGAGTTCTCAAGGCTAAAGGTATCCAGTTCCTTCAATTTTTCCTCATAGGACATAGTTTATAGTCCCCCTCTGTTGCCCTTCTCTGAACTCGTTCCAATTTATCTGAATCCTTCTTAAAGGGTGGTGTCCAGAACTAGACACAGTATTCGAGGTGAGGTCTGACCAGAGCAAAGTGGAATTATTACATCCCATGATTTAAAAAAACGATACTTCCATCGGTACAATCTAAAATTGCATTTGCCATTTTTTCAGCCACATCACACTGCTGACTCATGTTCAGCTTGTGATTGACTAAAAGTCCAAGATCCTTTTTACAGGTATTATGCCAAGTCAGGTAAACCCCCTTCTTATATATGTGCCTTTGATTTCTTTTTCATCAGTGAAGAACTGTGCGTGTATCATTGTTATTGTTATTTTCTGCCCAGTCTTCTAACCTATTAAGATCATTTTCAATTTTGTTTCTCTCTTCGAAGGTATCAGCTATCCCACCCAATTTTGTGTCAACTGCAAATTTGATAAACATTCCTGCCACCTCTTCCTCCAACTGTAATGCGCTCTACGTGGGGTTACCCTGGAAGACGGTTCAGAAGCTTCAGCTGGTACAGAACGCGGCGGCTCGCCTTATTAAGGGCAGCCGCCGGCGTGATCACATCACGCCAGTGCTTAAGGAGTTGCACTGGCTATCAGTTGCTTGCCGAGCCGAATTCAAGGTGTTGGTTTTGACCTTTAAAACCCTACACGGCTCCAGCCCAGTTTATCTCAAGGAGTGCCTCCAGCAACACCAAGGAGGCTGCTCAACAAGATCTGCCACAGACGGCCTTCTCCTTATCCCATCAGCCAGAGCAGCCAGGCTGGTGGGGACTAGGAAGAGGGCCTTCTCTGTGGCGGCCCCCATGTTATGGAACTCCCTCCCTAGTGATCTTCACCATGCCCCCTCCGTGATGAGCTTCCGCCGTGCATTAAAAACATGGCTGTTCAGGCGGGAATATAGCGTGGGTTAGGATTTTAAAAGAAATTTTTATACTGTTTTAATTATTATATTTTATTGTATTATTTTATTGTGTTATTTTGGTTGTACATCGCCCAGGGTGGCCGGGTGACCGGCCAGATGGGCGATTAATAAATATCATAAATAAATAAATAAATAAATATCATTAACACTAACGCTGAAGAGTATAGGGCCCACTCAATATCTCTCTCCAGCTTGATGAGGAACCAAGCCATTCTTGGGTATGGTTCCCCAGACAGCTCTGGATCTGCTTAGTAGTAGTGCCATCCAGCCTACACTTAACTAGCTTGCTAATCAGAATATAAATTGGCATTTTGTCAAATTCCTAGTTGAAGTCAAGATATATTATGCCCACAGCATTTCCATGATCTGCTAAGGAAGTTACCCAAACAAAAAATGAAATATTGTTAGTCTGGCAAGACTTGTTCTTGACAAATCCATGCTGCCTTCCAGTGATCACTGCATTAGTGTCAATCAAGATGCTTACTGATCGAGTACTTTATAATCTGCTCTAGAATCTTCCCAGGTATTGATGTCAGACTGTCTGATCTATAATTCCCCAGATATTCCTTTTTGAAGATTGGGACAACATTTGCCCTCTAATCCTCCAATACTTCATCCATTCTCCAGGATTTCTCAAAGATAATAGATCCACTAGCTACTTCAACAGGCTCTGATGCAATTCATCCGGACCTGGGGATTTGAACTCATTTAAGGTGCTTAGATATTCCCTGACCATCTCTCTGTCAGCCTCAAGCTGCACTCCTACCCTTCAAGCCCTTTTGTCACGTTGACCTGTTTTGCACAACACTACTGTCCACCATGCAGGCACCGCCATGGCTTCTTGAGTCATGTGAACCCATGGCTTTTTTTAGGGTTATGTGAGGGTTGCCTAACCCTCAAACAACCCCTGCCACCTGGGTTTGAACAACATGACAAGCCAGGTGCCTGTGGTACAATAGAACCCCACAGGTAAATTAAGGCATAGTGAGGCATCATGTCATATGAACCAGGTCACTGAGCCATTCTACCTTTTCTTTGTCATCTGTCAGCATTTTGCCATCTTTGCTGAGCAGCTGGTCTACCATCACTTTTGTTTTCTTTTTACTTTGAACATATCTGAAGAAGCTCTTTTAGTTATTCTTTAGCATCCCTCGCCAACCTCAGCTCATTCTGAACTTCCTGACACCATTTTGGCAATTCTGGGCTATCTACCTGTACACCTCCTTAGTGACCTGTCCCTCCTTCCATCTCTTATATGTGTCCTTTTTGATTCGCAGATCATTGCTAAGCTTTTTGTGTAGCCTCATTGGTTTCCTTTCTAAGGAACTTCTGTCCCTCTTGAACTCCATGTTAGGGTTTCCTGCCATGGAATCCTACTTATCATTTATCATTGCTCTGAGTTCATTATACTTAGCTTTCCTGAAGTTCAAGGTATATGTTTGACTACACACAGCTTTAGGTTTCCTTAAAATTGAGAACTTAAGCATTACATGGTTTCTTTCCCCCAAAGTTCCTACTACTTTCACCTCATCAACAGAATCAGGTCAAGCATGGCTGATCTCATTCCTTTCTCCACCCTCTGAAGGAGAAATTTGTCAGCAAGGCAATGCAGGAATTTCCTGCAGAGAACATGCTTAGCAGAGTTTGTGACCCAATAGATAGAGTAATTAAAATCCCCATTACAATTACTACAACTTCCTTGAAATACCTGCAATTTGCTTTTGGAAAACATAATCCACATCTCCTTGGCTGGGTAGTTGGTAGTAGACTCCAACTACATTATTGCTTTTATTCTTTCCTCCATTATTTTAACCCAAATGCTTTCAACAGAGTCACCATGTTCATTCTCTTGAATTTCTGTGCAGGTATGTACATTTCTAACATATAGTGCTACTCCTCCCCTCTTTCCATGGCTTCTGTTCTTTCTGAACAAGTTATATCCTTCAATTGGTATATTCCACTCATGGGAGTCATCCCACCAAGTCTCCGTCATATTTACCTCCTTGAATCAAGAATTCAAACGAGTCCTTTTTATTTCCCATACTTTGAACATTAGTATAAAGACATTGAAAGCCATGAACGTTATGCTCCAATGGCCTCCCTGCATTCTTAGTAAGAGGTTTAACAGGCCTAGGGCTGTGTAATTGTATGTAGTGCATGACAAAACCAAGTACCGTAAGTAGCAAGAACAATTCAGTCACATTAAGGATTCATTGCTGGTACTGCATTTTTTCTTTAATGCAAAAAGAGATAACAAAATATGGAAATCAACTGGAGAGGAAAGTCCATGTCTTCATATCCTTTGCTATATTCTGTGTACATTCTCTGCACATCCCTAAACAGGCCCCACTGCAGCTGCTCTCCCAGTTCCTGCTACAGTGCATGAGCCCTTACCTGCAGTCCTTTTCATTTCTGTTCCCCAAAGGATTCAGTTTAAAGCCCACCGGATCAAACTCACCACTCTTTGGGCAAACACATTCTTCCCAATCTTCATGAGGTGCAGTCTATCTCCTGTGAGCAGTCCATCCTAAAACCATGCTCCCAGAAGCCAAATCTCCCCCGGCAACACCATCTTTGTAGCCAGTTGTTCATCTGTACAAATTATTCATGGACTGGATGAGAACACCACTTGAGCCCCAAGGGTTTGAGCTTCCTTCCTAGAGCTTCAACATGATGTGGTCATAGCTGTGCTCGGCACTATCATTTGTTCCCACATGGATAAGCAGGAGGGGATACCGATCAGTGAACTTGATGAGTGTCAGCAGCTGTACTATCATATCTGCAATCTGTGCTCCAGGGAGTCAACATACTTCTCGAGCCAACGGGTCTGGCCAGCACACTTCTCTCCTTCTTGCTTCAGGGAGCAGTTCCATCTCCTCTGTTGTGCCGGGCCCCAGTATCTTGCTTCCTGGCCTGCTAGGCCTGCTGCAGATCTTCACTCACTCTCTTCTGCAAGAGCCTCAAAGCACTTTCTTAGTTCCAGTGGTGCAGCGTGCCTTCCGAGTGTCACTGTTGCCCATGCAGGTTGCTCCTTCCTTTGTTCACCCTGCTCCTCTTTCTGAGTGCCCCCCTACAGCTGTCCTTGCAGTGACTCCTGTGGTCTGTCCAAGAACTCTTCATCCTCTCTTATACATTGGAGTTTGGCTCCTTGCTATTCCAGACCTCTTACGGTTTCTTTATTTTTATTTATTTAATTATATTTATATCCTGCCTTTTTTCCTGCAAGGAACCCAAGGTGGCTTACACAATCCTCCTCCTCCTCTCCATCTTATCCTCACAACAACCCTTTGAGGTAGGTTAGCCTGAGAGTCATTGACTGGCCCAAATTCACCCAGTGAGCTTCATGGCCAAGTGGGGACTAGACCCTGGATCTCCCGAGTCCCAATCCAACACTCTAACCACTACACCACACTATGCCGCACTGGTATTACCACACTTCTAGTAATGCAAGCAGCTTGCACTTGCTGCAAATTTACACCATGTTATCTTTGGGCAGGAAAACAAACCGCATACCTTGCAGGTCACCACTGCTGAACTGCATCTGTCCATTTTCTCTTCCTTGTGGCTCCTCCCTCTTCACTACCAGTGCAGTGGCCCTTACTTTTTCTTATTGCTAAGGACAAACTGTCCACTTACTTTAAAGGAAATTTTTGTTAAGGACCTCGTCCTTGGCCTCCTCCACCACCAAAGTCCTCTTAGCGCTCCCTTTTTGCTTGCTCAGTGTGCTCACTCCCTGGGGTGGTGTAACGAAGATGGAAATGGAGCACGAGGGGCCTGCTACTCTTCTGTCTCTCACATAACTGTAAAAGGTACAGGGGCCCTGCTGGGGTGACTGGTTTGCAATGCCATACATGTCCACGTAGGGCTAGGAAAGGTTGGTGCATGAAATCCTGAGAGCTGCTGCCAGTCATTTTCAACAATATTGGTCTAGATGGACTAAGGGTCTGACTCAGTGTAAGGCAGCTTCCTATATTCCTAACCAATGGCCAATGGTCAGGGATTATGGGAGTTATGATCCAACAGCATCTGGAGGGCATTCCCCACCCCTGAAACCAAAGGGATTGAGCATGCTTGTAAAGAATTTCTGTTTCTTCAGTTAGCATTTTGGTGCCTTAGTTGTGATGTTTTTTGTGGAATTTCATCATTTTACGGTCCTCCTTGCATTTTTAGAAAAAGCTTGTTAAAATGGTCTTAACATAAATAATGAATTATATGCTTAGCCCAAAGAAATGGTATTTTCTTTGGAGGAGGAGGATTATGGAAGCTGCCTTGGGTTCCTTGCAGGAAAAAAGGCGGTATAAATATAATAAATAAATAAATGGAGGGGGTGGTATTTTTTTAAAATCCAAATATTTAAAAGGACCCTCATATAGAGGATGGTGAGCCATTGTTCATCAATTTCCAAAAACAGGACAATTTTAGGCCACATGGAGGCAGATTTAGGTTGAACATTAAGAAGGGTGACTCAACTGTAAGAGTGGGTCATCACAAGAACACACTCTCTGAGAGAGGGATTCTACAATCTGGATAAAATGGAGAGGAGGATGAGGATTATGTAAGCCGCCTTGGGTTCCTTTCAGGAAAAAAGGCAGGGTATAAATATAATAAATAAATAAATAAATAAATAATAAAATCTCTCTCTTAGAGGTACCGTATATGAAAAGAGGGTGGATCGGTATCTCTAGGGTTACTTTTGGGAGAGTTTCAGGTACAACCTGACAGGATCTCAGTACCTGGTGGAGACTCATTTGAATGTCTGCAGCCTCCTCCCACTTTTCATCTTAAGATGGTGTAACCAGATGCAGATTCCATGGTTTGAACATCAGCAATCTTGCCTGATGAAGAGTTCTGGAGAACTCAAAAGTTTGCACAGCATTTTGTGAGCTTTGAGTTGGTCTAGTAAAAGGTATTTTATTTTCTAATTTTGATATCGGATATCCTGCCTGTGGGCAGGCAGTTGGGCAAGGTGGCCTATTGAGTTATTTCCAATGTAACACATGTCTCCTCCTCCTCCTCCTCCTCCTCCTCCTCCTCCTCCTCCTCCTCCTCCTCCTCCTCTTCTTCTTCTTCTTCTTCTTCTTCTTCTTGGGTTTCTTCCCACCCTCACACCACTTTCTTTCACTCAGCTAGCATCCCCCTCTCCATCAGTTACTTTTCCTACCTTCTGCTGTACCCCTCAGTGCCAAGCCAACTATGACCAGAACAACAGAGGGGGAGAAAAAGAGGGAAGGAGGAAAAGGTCTATAGAACAAAGCCCTTATGGGAGTGGGGAGGGTGTATTTCCTCTCTTCAAACAACTCCAGATGCTGAGACACACACTGAGCCAACAGCTGAGGCCTCAAGATGGATGGATGGAAGGGTGTGTGTGTTTGGGGGTGGGGGGATGCATACGTGACAATGAAAGAATAATAGAGAAGGGAAGAAAAGGATTGCAACAAGGAATAAACTAGGGGGATCAAGAATGAGGCAGGCAGGCAGAAAAGATAAAAAGAAAAGAAAGCAGATCAAGGGGAGGGAGGGACTGAGTGAGAGTGCTCAAGAACGAAAGCAAGGAGGTGAAAATGGGGCGGGTGGGGAAACCTTACTAGCAATTGGGTAAGACGGGGCGGCGGGAGAGGGAAACACGGTCCTGGTATAGAAAGTAGCGATTGATGAGTGCCCAGCATCAGAATATGTGTCTACATTCCACAACATTTTCCTGAGGCCAGGAGAAGCCCAGAGGGAAGAAGGGAGGGGGGTGCGCGGTATAGTTCTCAGAGAAACATTTATAGTATGAATGAAGTTTGGATTGCAAGCTGTACTGCCAGCAAACACAGCTCTCAGAAACCCAGTTGCGAACCACACAGCACAGAGCAAATCGCCTAGAAGAATTTCCAGGGATGTGTGTGATCCAAGTAATATAGAAAGGCTCAGGGATGGGACAAAGAAATTTTTACACGTTATTATTGTAGCACCATTAATTTTAAATTGTACGCCACAGAGAGTGAAGTTGGTGGTACAGAAACTTAAAAGATAAATAAAAATGCACAAAGCAACTCTATTTTGTAAGCAGAGAGCCCAAATTGTTTGTGTTAACAAGCCAGATTTGGTATTTGTTACCAACTGAGCAAAGGAAACCACATTTTATTGCTTTTGAATCTCTTTTAGAATAATTTGTCAAAGAAGGGATCAGCAATGTTATACACTTAAGATGGCCACTGCCACACTGGAACTTGTGTCAATGTATCTAGTTGGGTTTCTGTGCTCCTCTAGCACAATAATAGTGGTAGGAAAAAAGGCAAATATAAACACTAGTTCAATGACATCTCTAGCAACTTCATAATCATTGGCTAGTTACAATGATGTTCCTGATGACAGCCCATTTAGCTATATATGGAAGGCACCAGTCAACATGCAGCAATAGCAGGAACACCAAGACAATGAGCTTTTCTAATGAGACTATTAATCCACTGTATGTACTTTTGGTTTTGCCACAGAACTGAGATCTGAGCACTACACGCAGAGTGTTTCCTGCTTTTCTCCCACATAACCTCCAGGTGGCACTGGTAGAGTGGAATAGCACAAATACACAAGTGAAAAAAGTGGCTTTTTCACTTTCACAATTAATACCATGTTTTCCCTGCTCTAAAAAAACTTTTGCATCTCTTTAGACACAGATGCAAAATGAGGGTCATGGTGTCATCTAAAGAACCCATAAACAATGGTGAGTAGGGAATGATGAACGCACAAAAAATGCCCCATGTAGAAAAGCCTGATATCTTGTGTGGAGCTTTTGGGGGTTCCTGCATGCATGCAGGAACACACGAACACACACACACACACACACACACACACACACACGCCTCCTCATGTGTAAACCAAGTGGGGGCTGGGAGGAAGCAAAAGGTGCCTGGAACATGGGATGGGGCCTGGCGCCTGGAGGTCTGGAGGTGCCAGGCTGAAAGCGTTCATATGTAAATATAGTTCAAGCCATGACTCAGGAGTTCCCTTCCCCCTGCCTGGCCAGTTCCCTCCCCCCTGCCTGGCCAGGTGAAGTTCAAATTGATTGGCTGAAGCAAGAAGGTTACGGAAAAGGGGAGGGGAAAGAGCTATTTCCCCACGTGTAGCCTTTGTTCTTGGTTTTAGTCCTTTTTGGTAGCGTGCCTGGTTGGAGCCATGGCAGCGCGCCAGCGAGGGGCCCGAGCCTTTAGGGGGGGGCCCCTCAGGAACCGACCCCAGGCAGCTCCTGGTAAAATTAGCTGGTTTGAAGGCTCTGGTGAAAGGCAAGTCTTGTGGAGGGCTATTTATCTCGGACCTGCGGGTAGATAAAATAGTTCCCCCCGGCCCCGAGCGGCAAGGCTGGATCTAACCCTTGAAGAAGACACCCTCAGGTAACAGGTGTGTGCCTGAGAGATCAAAAGGAATCAGGTTTTATTGTGTTTTAGCTTTACTGTGTACTAAAGTGTCTCTCTCTTTATTTTGTGTGCTTCTCTCATTTCCCTAATCTTGTTGTAAGATGCTACCAGAATAAACCTGTTTGGTTTTACCCCACATGGGTTTTGTAGTGCTCTGTGAGTTCAGTATCTAAATCCAGGTTACAGAAATGGAAGGCGAGTCCCTAAACAGAGATCCAAGTAGGATTGCAGACAGCTGAGGCTGGCAGTCTGGTATCTTGAGATCTCAGAGGGTCTTGGTTCCTTTGAGGTAGGCAAGGGTGGGGGGGGTGGGGCCAGCCAGCCCCCCCTTCCTCCACATCTTGGAAGTCATCACACACACAATGCACAAGCACACAACCAGAAAGAGCTCATAGTGCTTCCCCTAACACAGACCTCCATGCCACAAGCTCCTGGGCTCCTTCTGAGAGAAATGTTGAACCTCCTGGCAGTCCAAACACAGTACAAGCAGCTGGCTAATTACCACTTTGGCATGGGAAATGCCAGGAGCCAAAGGAAGAATTACTGTTCCCATCACAACTGTCGGCCAACTCCATAACCCAGTGGTTACGATGCCGGTATGTAGAACTCATGGACAATAGCCCACCCACCTACCAGGAGAAGCGCTTGAGTTTGGCTGTAATACTGAGGTTTCCACACAAATAATGTGCACATAACTGTGACCTGGATTCCTGCATTGAGCAGGGGGTTGGACTCGATGGCCTTGTGGGCCCCTTCCAACTCTACTTTTCTATGATTCTATGATTCTAACTGCATACAACATATTTATATTGGTGTCTTCATGGAGGCAATAAGCACTTGGCAAGGGAGAGGGAAGGGGGTGCACATGGTGAAGGAAAACTGAGTGACACAAGAGCAAGCTCACGGGAGCACCTGCTGTCAGCTGCCTGGTAGCTCAGTGGGAAAGAGCAGTGCCACCAGAAGGAGGAGATGTGTGTTTGGGTTCCACTTTGGAGATGTGAATGTGGACTCCCCAAGCAAAAGCCCACATTTTGGAGGTTGTCCTGCTGGCAACAATAATTTTTGATGGAAAAGGAAGAGTAAGTGGATCTAGAACCCAAGTCCCCTATTCCAGTAAGCAGCAGTGACGACAGGAGAGACTCATGACCAACCCTTTTCTCCCATTGCCCTTTTCCCTGCCCCATGCTTGTGACCCACTAGGGCTCCAGTCATACAGGTCAGTACCGCAAGGCCCTGTGTGGAGCCACAGCTCAGTGGAACAACGCAGACAGACCATACAAGACCCTCACCCTGCATTGCTTGCCTGCTGTGTGCTGGACTGTTGCTCCTGCTGTCTGGGAGAAGTTGGCATAGCCAGCGAGAAGAGGAAACCTCCCCTGGGCTGACTGAGAAAGCGGGCCAGCTGTGCGCAACCCTGGAGAATGGCCTTTATCTGCCAGGCCAGAAGCAGGGTGGTGACACTTCCAAAGGGGACAACACAAAGGAGGGCTGCCCCTTTGGAGGGAGTCACTTTGGGGGGATTCAAGGGCCACCCCCCTAACACCTTGGCCAATTTGGTAGTTTAGCATCTTTGGTGGGGGGTTGGTTGCCTCATAAGGCCTGATTATGTGCCTGGGAGAAAGGATATGGGGCCAATCAGTGTAGTGATGGGTAGCGGGAGGTAAGGGGAATGTGGCCCAGGCAGTTAATGGCTGTACCATGTTCCAGTCCTCCCCCCACCTGTAGGTTTGGTGGTTGCCCTATCAGCCTGCCCTCGGGTCTCTGGATGCTTCTTTTAAATGCCACAAAGGTCCAAAATAAGACCTCCCTCATTCATGAACTAATAGTGGATGAGGCAGCAGATCTGGCATGCATTACCAAGACCTGGGTGGGTGAACAGGGAGGAATTAGTCTCTCCCAGTTAGTCTCTCCCGGGATACTTGGTGCAACTTCAGGGTAGACTTGAGGGCAGGGGAGAGAGCAGGTTGCTGTGGTCTATAAGAATTATCCCCCCCCCCCCATCTAACTACTGGTCTGGAGTGTTTGCATCTTCTGTTGGGCCAGCAGGTCAGATTGGGGATTCTGCTGGTGTACCGCTCACCTGCTACCCAGTAGTCTCCCTACCTGAGCAGACAGAGATGGTCTTGGATGTGATGCGGAGGTCCCCCAGGCTGCTGGTTTGGGGGGCATCTGTTGTGATATGTATCACATTACCAGCTGTGGCACATTGTTTACACATGGAAGGGACAGAATGGCGGGGTAAACAGGTTTATTATGTCTTTCTAGAATCTCGTGTTTTCGCAGGGGTTACTAGAGTGTGAGAGCAATATGAGCTAGTCACATGGTTTGTACGTTCTGATGACGTGTTAACTTGTTTTCTGTCTGAAGCCATTTTAGAGAGAAGCTGAACTGCTTTCTTTCCTTCTTCTTCTTCTTCTTCTTCTTCTTCTTCTTCTTCTTCTTCTTCTTCTTCTTCTTCTTCTTCTTCTTCTTCTTCTTCTTCTTCTTCATGGTACAGCTTGCTGGACTTATTACTGCTACAATGTAACGTCTTTGCTGAAGTGGAGTGAGCTCAACTTACTCCACTGGATGTAATGCTTGCTATGCATTTATACTCTGCACATGGACTGTAACTAGCAAATGTATACTCTGTAGAACTTTACTTGTTAAGTGAATAAACAGGTAGAATTAGACCTGTGGTGTTTACAGAGTGTTTCCTGACTCCATGGATTAATCTGCAACGGAGAAGCTTTGTTGGTTCACTGGCACACACGCTGCACGCTGCACGCTGCCTGCGGGAGGAGGGAGGTGAGATCTGGAAGATCTGTGTGTGGAATGTACAGGCGTCTGCTAGCACACAGACAAGGATTATAAATCTCCCAACCCGCACACGCTCTGCTCAGGTCCAGTTCGAACAGCATCAACATTCATGTGAAGGGCACCTTGAATCGGGCAGCTCAGGATTTCATAGCATCCATGACAACCATGGGATGGTCCCAACTTATCATTGCTTGAACACATGTAGTAGGGAACACTCTAGACTTGTTTTTTTCAGCCAGTCATGGGGATGGTGATCTGAAGGTGGGGGACTTTGAATCAGTCCTTTTGTCATGGTCAGATCACCTCCTGCTGTGGTTTAGACTGATGGCAGCTTTCCCCCTCTGCAAGGACAGAAGACCTATTAAGATGATCTGCCCCCAGAAGCTAGTGGATCCAGATGGCTTCCAGAGGGCTCTGGGGCTGATATAGCTGGCGCTCCTGTCAAAACCCTGGTCGATCTGTGGAATGAAGAAATTACCCGAACAGTTGACACAATTGCTCCTGAGTGCTCTCTATAGTAGAGTTCGAACAGCTCCATGGTGCTGAGAGTAATGGCTTTTCAGATGGAGGAGGAAAACACCCAGCAGATGTAATTGAAAATTGGTAAGAGCCTATACTCAAGCATACTTAGGGACAGTTAAGGTGCAGAAAACCCAGTATTTCTCTGCTTCTATTGTCCTCAATGTTCCACTCAGTGGAGCTTTACAGGGTTGCCCAGGGTTTTTTCATGCTAGCCCTAAGGACAATGTGCATCCATCAAAGGCCTGCTGTGATATGTTTGCAAAGCACTTCCAAGATAAAATCTCTTGCATCTGCCAGACTTGGACTCCAATGTTACAGCAGTTGAATCAGGTGAGGTGTCCAGAGCACAGCCATGTCCAATTTTGTTGGATGAGTTTCAGTAGGTACAGCTCAGGGACATTGAAAAAGTGCTTAGACAGGCTCAAGCAACCAATTCTATGTTGGATCCTTGCCCCTCTTGGCTTATAAAAACTAGCAGGGAGGGAACAGCCGGCTGGGCCAGGGAGGTGATTAAAGCCTCCTTGCAAGAGGGAGTGGTCTCAAGCCATCTGAAAGAGGTGGCAGTGAGACCACTCCTAAAGAAATCCTCCATGGACTGGGAAGATCTTAACAACTTTAGGCTGGTGGCAAATGTTCCTTTCCTGGGCAAGGTCCTTGAGTGGATGGTGGCCAGCCAGCTCCAGACATTCTTGGATGAGACCAATTATCTGGATCATTTCAGTTGGGGTTTAGGCCTGGTTTTGGCACAGAAACACCTTTGGTCACCCTGTATGATCTATGTTGGGAGAGAGACAAGGAGAGTGTGGCCCTATTGATTCTCCTTGATCTCTCAGCGACTTTCAATATCATTGACCATGGTATCCTTTTGGGGTGACTGAGCTGGGAGTGGGGGGTACTGCATTGCCGTGGTTCTCCTCCTACTTGGATGGATGCCTCCAGGTGGTGGTGCTTTCGGAATATTGCTTTACCCTGTGGCTTCTCCAATACGTGTTTCCACAGGGGTTGGTTCTATCCACATGCTATTTATCATCTACATGAAACCATTGAGTGGGGTTATCCAGAATATTGGAGTGCGTTGTCATCAGTAAGATGAAGACATGTAACTCTACTTCTCCTTTTCATCTTCATCATATGAGACTGTGGATGGGCTAAATCAGTGCCTGCCTGCGACAATGAACTGGATGAGGGCTAATAAACTGAAACTCACTCCAGACAAGACTGAGATGCTGTTAGTGGGTGGTTCCTCTGACTGGATGGAGGGTGATCATTCAGTCCTGGATTGGGTGGCACTCCCCCTGAAGGAGCAGGTGTGTAGCTTGGTGGTTCTCCTGGATCCATCTCTGTCACTTGAGGCTCAGGTGGCCTCAGTGGCATGGAGTGCCTTCTACCAGCTTTGACTGGTAGTCCAGCTATGCCCCTATCTGGACAGGAATAACCTGGCTTCAGTAGTCTACACTCTGGTAACCTCCAAGTTAGATTCATAGAATCACAGAAAAGTAGAGTTGGAAGGGGCCTACAAGGCCATCGAGTCCAACCCCCTGCTCAATGCAGGAATCCAGGTCAAAGCATCCCTGACAGATGGCTGTCCAGCTGCACTTTGAATGCCTCCAGAGTGGGAGAGCCCACCACCTCCCTGGGTAGTTGGTTCCTGCAATGACGCAACATGCTCTACATGGGACTGCCCTTGAAGACTATTCAGAAGCTGCAGCTTGTGCAAAATGCAGCAGCCAGATTAATAACTGGGACCAGGAGATCTGAGCATATAACGCCAATTCTGGCCTGCTTTCATTGGCTGCCTGTATGATTTTGAGTCCGATTCATAGATCATAGAGTTGGAAGTGGCCTGCCTACAAGGCCATCGAGTCCAACCCCCTGCTCAATGCAAGAAACTAGAGGAGGGGTCTCCCACCCAAATAATAACCAGGCCTGACCCTGCTTAGCATTCCACACTCAGACAAGCTGAGCCAGCATGAGCCACAGGCCTGTATGGTGCTGGTTTTAACCTATAAAGCCTTACATGGCTCAGGGCTACAATACCTGATACCATCTCTGCCAAGCAAAACCTACCCAGATACTATGATCAGCATCAGATGCCTTCCTCTGAGTGCCTCCTCCAAGGGAGGCTCAGAAGGTGGCAACAAGGGAGAGGGCCTTCTCAGTGGTGTCCCCCCCCCCCCGTTTATGGAATGATCTCTCCACTGAAGTCTACCTGGCACCAACACTGTCATCTTTTTGGCACTAGGCTAAGATTGTCCTCTATTCCCAGGCATTTGAAGGGGCATGTCAGTTGTTTCTATCAGGTCCAATATCTCATTGAAAATCTTTTAGCTGCTTAAATTGTTTTAAATTTTGTATGTTAGAGATTTTATATTATGTTTTTATTATCTTGTATTGTGATGTCTATTTTTTTGTGAACCGCCCAGAGAGTTTTGGCTATAGGGCAGTATAGAAATGAAAACAACAACACCAGAGGGCCCAGGTTTGATCCTGGGATGAGCCAAGCACCCCAATTAAGACAACGTTATATGGTAACCAGAGTGATTAGTGACCAATAGCCTCATTTAGATAATTGCCGGACTCATTTATGGCCCAGGATGCTTTCCATTTTGTTCAGCTCCCTTCATCCAGCCACAAGCCCCCCCCTCATTTTGATTGCCAGAGTCTGTTATTTCCTCAGCAGACCTTGCTATCTATCACTCCCCTCCACCCGCACACAAACACACCTCACGATTGCAATGCAGGCCGGCTCCTGTGACAGCAGCAGCGGGTGGAGGGAGGTGTCCGAGAGGCGGCAAGCTCTTGGGACGTCCTCCACGCCCGGGCTTGTGTTCTTCAGCCAGGGTCCCACAGAGTCCTTGGAGTCACCCAGCATCCCCAGGGACTCCTGCGGAATGCTACAGCTACCCACCCGGCAGGGCCACTCACACATTGCCTCCCAAAAGAAACACATCACTATAAAGGGGGGTGCGCAAAAAGTGACAGGATTTGCATAAGATTTGCTAATGTATATGTATAGATGCAAAATTAGAAAGAAGTGCTATAATTTAAATAGAAATAAATCTCACCATAGTGGGGGAAATGATGACCAGTGTGCCAGGGGCTAATGGTGGATGGGCAATTTCAGGCACCTGTCTTCCTTCTTAAAGTTCTTGATATTTAAACCAGACTTGGGGCAGGGCAGCCCTTAAAAAAGAGGACTGTCCTCTGTAAAGTAGGGCACATGGTCACCCTGCTTCCATCTCAGGCACTTCACTTTCCCCACTTGTGCCAAATGATCTTGAATAATATTCCAAGATATATTAATTAGTTGGAAAGGTTGCCCTTGAATTTGGTAATGGTTAAATAAAATTACCTGGTACTGGTTCTCACTTTGTTTTTTGTTTTTTTCACTGCGGGTGAGGGACAGGGAAAGGGGATTGGGATTCCACAGGATATCACCGCATTTTGTAGGGCAGGGTTCTCCAAGCATGGATCCCCAGATGTTGCTGGACTACAGCTCCCAGAATCTCTTGCCATTAGCCATGCTGTCTCAGTATGCTGGGAGCTGCAGGCCAGCAACATCTGGGGACCCAAGGTTGGAGAGCCCTGTTGCAGGGGGTTCTTCAGACAAAGGGTTGAAAACCAAAAGGAATGAAAACCTGTCAATATGGTTCTTTGTCCAAGTGCTTTATCATCAAAATTCTTCCCATAATCAATTTCTGCTTGAGTGCTTCTAGTTCTTTAGACAAAGGGTGGGCTAATGTAGCTTCGTGCTGTGCGTCTCAATATCTAAGATATGGGTTCCCCAGCTGGGGCTTATATGGTGTGCCAGGATTTGCTGCAGAGTTACTTGTGATCCTGTCCTCCAACATGGCTGAGGGGGTCAGTCTTCTTGGGCTCTCCATGGGGGTGCATTTAGTTACAACAACGATCTTTTTTTATTTTTATTTAGTTATTTAATACATTTTTATACCGCCCAACAGCCGAAGCTCTTGCTTGCAGGGGTAGTGAGCCTTAGCCCTGGGAAAAGAAAAGATAGGCTAGCCACTAACCGGGCTACTCCCCATCATGCCTCCATCTCTGCTAATTTTCTTTCCTTATGCCACCACAGTTACAACAGTATATTAGTTATGCTCACTTAAAGTTATGATGGCATAAAAACATCACTGTGCTGTCATAACTATACTATGCTAGCATAGCTTGAATCATAGAATCATAGAAAAGTACAGTTGGAAGGGGCCTACCAGGCCATCGAGTCCAACCCCCTGCTCAATGCAGGAATCCAGGTCAAAGCATCCCTGACAGATGTCTGTCCAGCTGCACCTTGAATGCCTCCAGAGTGGGAGAGCCCACCACCTCCCTAGGTAGTTGGTTCCATTGTCTTATTGCTCTGACAGTCAGGAAAATTTTCCTGATGTTTAGGTGGAATCTGGGTTCCTGTAACTTGAGCCCATTATTCAGTGTCCTGCAAACTGGGATGATGATCGAGAAGAGATCCTGGCCCTCCTCTTTGTGACAACCCTTCAAGTACTGGAAGAGTGCGATCATATCTCCCCTCAGTCTCCTCTTCTGAAGGCTAAACATGCCCAGTTCTTTCAGCCTCTCCTCATAGGGCCTTGTTTCCAGTCCCTTTATCATCCTTGTTGACCTCCTCTGAACCCTCTCCAGTTTGTCTACATCCTTCTTAAAGTGTGGTGCCCGGAACTGGATGCAGTACTCAAGATGAAGCCTAACCAGTGCTGAGTAAAGGGGAATTATCACTTCATGCGATTTGGAAGCTATACTTCTATTAATGCAGCCCAAAATAGCATTTGCCTTCTTTGCAGCCACATTGCATTGCTGGCACATATTCAGTTTGTGATCTACCACAATTCCAAGATCCTTCTCACATGTAGTATTGTTGAGCCAAGTGTCCCCCATTCTGTAACTCTGCATTTGGTTTCCTTTCCCTAGGTGCAGCACTTGGCATTTATCCCTATTAAATTTCATTCTGTTGTTTTCGGCCCAGTGCTCCAGCCTATCGAGATCTCTTTGAATTTTGTTTCTGTCTTCCAAAGTATTAGCTGTTCCCCCCAACTTTGTGTCATCTGCAAATTTGATAAGCATTCCCAGCACCTCCTCATCCAAGTCATTAATAAAATTGTTGAAGAGCACTGGGCCCAGGACCGAGCCCTGTGGTACCCCGCTCGTTACCTCTCCCCAGTTTGAGAAGGAACCATTGATAAGCACTCTTTGAGCCAATTGTGGATCCACCTGATAGTTGTTCCATCGAACCCACTTTTAGCTAGCTTGCTAATCAGGATATCATGAGGCACTTTGTCGAAAGCTTTGCTGATGTCCAGATATATGATGTCCACAGCATTCCCACAGTCCACAAGGGAGGTTACCCGATCAAAAAATGAGATCAGATTAGTCTGGCAGGATTTGTTCTTGACAAATCCATGCTGGCTTCTATTAATCTGATCACTGCATTGTTTTCAAGGTGCTTGCAGACTGACTTCTTTATAATCTGTTCCAAAATTTTGCCAGGGATTGATGTCAGACTGACTGGCCTATAGTTCCCAGGTTCTTCCTTCTTGCCCTTTTTGAAGATGGGAACAACATTTGCTCTCCTCCAGTCATCTGGCACTTCCCCTGTCCTCCATGATTTCTCAAAGATAATAGACAGTGGTTCTGAGAGTTCTTCTGCCAGTTCCTTTATTACTCTAGGATGCAGCTCATCAGGCCCTGGAGATTTAAACTCGTTCAGAGTAATCAGGTGCTCCTTGACCATTTGCCTATCAAGCTCAAGCTGCAATCCTGCCCCTTCAGTCTGCACTTCAGGTTTGCCAGGGGGGTCATAGACCCTCTTTTGGGAGAAGAACCGAGCCGAAGTAGGAATTGAACACTTCTGCCTTTTCTTTGTCTTCTGTTATCAGTTTGCCATCCTCATTGCGTAGTTGAACCACCATTTCTTTCCTCTGTCTTTTACTGTGTATGTATCTGAAGAAAGCTTTCTTGTTGTTTTTAGCATCCCTCGCTAACCTTAGCTCATTCTCAGCTTTAGCCTTCCTGACACTATTCCTGCAGTTCTGTGCTACCTGCCTGTACTCTTCCCTTGTAGCCTGTCCTTCCTTCTACTTCCTATACGTGTCCTTTTTTGTTTTCAGGTCATCTTTGAGTTTATTGTGAAGCCACATTGGCTTCTTCTGTTGCCCTCTGCCTTTTTTCCTTGTGGGAATTGTTTGCAATTGTGCCTTTAAAATTTCCTTTTTTAAAAACTCCCACCCCTCCTGGACTCCCTTTCTCGTGAGAGTCGCTTGCCATGGGATCTTACTATCATTGTTCTGAGCTTGTTAAAATAGGCTTTCCTAAAATCCAGGGTACGTGTTTGGCTACACTCAGCTTTTGCTCCCCTTAGAATCAAGAACTCAAGTATAACATGGTCACTTTCCCCCAGAGTTCCCGAAACTGCCACTTTATCCACTAACTCGTCTCTGTTGGTTAGAATCAGGTCAAGGATAGCCGATCCTCTAGTTCCTTCCTCCACTTTCTGTAGGGGGAAGTTATCAGCAGCACAACTCAGGAATTTCTTGGAGGGGCCATGTTTGGCTGAATAAATCTCCCAACAGATATCAGGGAAATTGAAGTCACCCATTACTATCACATCGTGCCTCCTTGAAACAATGGCAATTTGCTTTTCAAAAGTTCCATCCTCGTCTTCTCCTTGATTGGGTGGTCGGTAGTAGACTCCAACCGCCATGTTCGTCTTATCCTTTGCCCCCTTTATTTTAACCCAGATTCAAGGTGCAGCTGGAAAGCCATCTGTCAGGGATGCTTTGACCTGGATTTCATAGATTTCATAGATCATAGAGTTGGAAGGAGCCTACAAGGCTATCGAGTCCAACCTCCTGCTCATTGCAGGAAACTAGAGGAGGGGTCTCCCATCCAAGTAATAACCAGGCCTGACCCTGCTTAGCTTTCCACACTCAGACAAGCTGAGCCAGCGTGAGCCACAGGCTTCCTGCATTGAGCAGGGGGTTGGACTCGATGGCCTTGTAGGCCCCTTCCAACTCTACTTTTCTATGATTCTATGAGTGCCTCTGCTTAAGAACAGCACTTGGGAGCTGGCAGGGTTGCTGTCTATCCTCCTATTACAGCTCCAGCCCTCCTTGCTCCAGGATCCCCAGCTTTCCACTGGACTGAGCCCCTCGTGACTATTTAACAGGGAGAGCAAACAGGAGTTTGGCAGCGGAGTTCGGCAGGGGAGGTCAAGGGGGAGGCCCCTAAAAAATATTCTAGGAAGACAGAAACATAAAGGGAACAGAGCACTATGGAAGGAAAGGACTCAGCAGTGGTGGTGACCTGCAAGGGGTGTGCAATGTTTGTTTTCCTGCCGGAGATCAACATGGCCTACACGTGCAACAAGTGCAAGCTGGTCACGCTGTTGGAAGAAAAAGTCAGAGGACTGGAGCAGCAAGTGTCAACCCTCAGGAGCATAAGAGAAAGTTCTTAGACAGAACGCTGGATCTACAGCACCAAAGCACAGTACAGGAGCCAGAAGGGCAACGGCAGGATGAGGCCGAGTCGGAGACTGCAGAGGCAAGGGAAAATAACGCAGGGGGAACTCCCTGGAAAAGGGTGACTGTTAGGAGCAGAAGAACTACAAGATACTCTGCGCCTGTGGAAGCAGTGGAGCTATGGAACCGCTTCCATGTACTTGAGGACGAGAGCAGAGGACAGCCTGCAGAGGACGGATTACCGGGCACCCAACGTGACAGCAAGCAAGAGGCTGAGGGTCAGTCAAGTGGGGGCAATCAAACCAAGGCCTACAGCAAGAGGAAGAGAAGAGTACTCGTAGTGGGAGACTCCCTCCTGCGGGGGATCGAAGCCAAAGTATGTCGCGAAGACCCATGGACTCGCCAGGTGTGCTGTCTCCCCGGGGCACGGATTAAGGATGTGTCAGAGCAGCTGCCAAGGCTCATGCAGCCCACCGACACATACCCCTTTCTTCTCTTCCACGTGGGTACAAATGATACTGCCAAGCAGAGTTACAAAGAAATCACGGCAGACTTTGAAGAGCTGGGAATGGAACTCAAGAACTTTGGGGCCCAGATAGTTTTCTCATCCATCCTTCCAGTACTTGGAAGAGGCATAGAAAGGGAAAGAAAAATGCTCCGAGTGAATGACTGGCTACGAAGCCGACATGAGGGATTTGGATTCTGGGACCATGAGCTACACTTCCTGGAAGATGGACTGCTGGCAAAGGATGGGTTGCACCTCACAAGGACTGGGAACAATGTGTTTGGTCACAGCATGAGGAACTTAATCAGGAGGGCTTTAAACTGAATCCAACAGGGGAGGGAGACATAAACTCGGGGGTACCAATGGAAGAAGGCCTCTATGCCACAATGGAGAGAACAGCTCCAGCGGTGCCCATTGATAGTCTACCACAAAATGTAGGGGGAAAGTCGGACTATAAAGCACATAGTCTTCGATGTCTCTATACTAATGCCCAGAGTATGGGCAACAAACAAGACGAACTTGAACTCTTGATACATGAGGGCAAGTACGACTTGATAGGGATAACTGAAACCTGGTGGGATGACTCCCATGGCTGGAATACAGCAATTGAAGGGTATAACTTGTTCAAAAGGAACAGAAGCAACAGAAAGGGAGGTGGAGTTGCACTGTATGTTAAAAATACGTATCTCTGCACAGAGATACAGGAAGAGGAGCTTGGCAGCCCCATTGAGAGCATCTGGGATAAAATAAAGGGGGCAAAGAATAAAACGAACATGGCGGTTGGAGTCTACTACCGACCACCCAATCAAGGAGAAGACGAGGATGGAACTTTTGAAAAGCAAATTGCCATTGTTTCAAGGAGGCACGATGTGATAGTAATGGGTGACTTCAATTTCCCTGATATCTGTTGGGAGACTTATTCAGCCAAACATGGCCCCTCCAAGAAATTCCTGAGTTGTGCTGCTGATAACTTCCCCCTACAGAAAGTGGAGGAAGGAACTAGAGGATCGGCTATCCTTGACCTGATTCTAACCAACAGAGACGAGTTAGTGGATAAAGTGGCAGTTTCGGGAACTCTGGGGGAAAGTGACCATGTTATACTTGAGTTCTTGATTCTAAGGGGAGCAAAAGCTGAGTGTAGCCAAACACGTACCCTGGATTTTAGGAAAGCCTATTTTAACAAGCTCAGAACAATGATTAGTAAGATCCCATGGCAAGCGACTCTCACGAGAAAGGGAGTCCAGGAGGGGTGGGAGTTTTTAAAAAAGGAAATTTTAAAGGCACAATTGCAAACAATTCCCACAAGGAAAAAAGGCAGAGGGCAACAGAAGAAGCCAATGTGGCTTCACAATAAACTCAAAGATGACCTGAAAACAAAAAAGGACACGTATAGGAAGTAGAAGGAAGGACAGGCTACAGGGGAAGAGTACAGGCAGGTAGCACAGAACTGCAGGAATAGTGTCAGGAAGGCTAAAGCTGAGAATGAGCTAAGGTTAGCGAGGGATGCTAAAAACAACAAGAAAGCTTTCTTCAGATACATGCACAGTAAAAGACAGAAGAAAGAACTGGTAACTACGCAATGAGGATGGCAAATTGATAACAGAAGACAAAGAAAAGGCAGAAGTGTTCAATTCCTACTTCGGCTCGGTTCTTCTCCCAAAAGAGGGTCTATGACCCCCCTGGCAAACCTGAAGTGCAGACTGAAGGGGCAGGATTGCAGCTTGAGATTGATAGGCAAATGGTCAAGGAGCACCTGATTACTCTGAACGAGTTTAAATCTCCAGGGCCTGATGAGCTGCATCTTAGAGTAATAAAGGAACTGGCAGAAGAATGTTTTAGGATGTTTTAAAGATGTTTTTAAGATATTTTAAGGATGTTTTTGGGATGTTTTTGGGATGTTTTAGGATGTTTAGTAGTGTGTGTTGTGTTGTTTTAGTTTAGGTATTTTGTGTTTTCTGTTGTTCCCCGCCTCGATCTGGATGGAGAGGCGGGTAATAAATAAAATATTATTATTATTATTATTATTAAGAACTCTCAGAGCCACTGTCTATTATCTTTGAGAAATCATGGAGGACAGGTGAAGTGCCAGATGACTGGAGGAGGGCAAATGTTGTTCCCATCTTCAAAAAGGGCAGGAAGGAGGAACCTGGGAACTATAGGCCAGTCAGTCTGACATCAATCCCCGGGAAGATTTTGGAGCAGATTATAAAGAAGTCAGTCTGCAAGCACCTTGAAAACAATGCAGTGATTACTAGAAGCCAGCATGGATTTGTCAAGAACAAATCCTGTCAGACTAATCTGATCTCATTTTTTGATCGGGTAACCTCCCTTGTGGACTGTGGGAATGCTGTGGACATTATATATCTGGACATCAGCAAAGCTTTCGACAAAGTGCCTCATGATATCCTGATTAGTAAGCAAGCTAAGAGTGGGCTAGATGGAACAACTATCAGGTGGATCCACAATTGGCTACAGAATCGGACTCAAAGAGTGCTTATCAATGGTTCCTTCTCAAACTGGGGAGAGGTAACGAGCGGGGTACCACAGGGCTCAGTCCTGGGCCCAGTGCTCTTCAACATTTTTATTAATGACTTGGATCAGGAGGTACAGGGAATGCTTATCAAATTTGCAGATGACACAAAGTTGGGGGGAACAGCTAATACTCTGGAAGACAGAAACAAAATTCAAAGTGACCTCGATAGGCTGGAGCGCTGGGCCGAAAACAACAGAATGAAATTTAATAGGGATAAATGCCAAGTGCTGCACCTAGGGAGAGGAAACCAAATGCAGAGTTACAGAATGGGGGACACTTGGCTCAACAATACTACAAGTGAGAAGGATCTTGGAATTGTGGTAGATCACAAACTGAATATGAGCTAGCAATGCGATGTGGCTGCAAAGAAGGCAAATGCTATTTTGGGCTGTATTAATAGAAGTATAGCTTCCAAATCGCGGGAAGTGATAATTCCCCTTTACTCGGCACTGGTTAGGCCTCATCTTGAGTACTGCGTCCAGTTCTGGGCACCTCACTTTAAGAAGGACATAGACAAACTGGAGAGGGTTCAGAGGAGGGCAACAAGGATGATAAAGGGACTGGAAACAAGGCTCCTTTATCAAGGGTTCGTCTTGTTTATTGCCCATACTCTGGGCATTAGTATAGAGTCTCCCACTACGAGTACTCTTCTCTTCCTCTTGCTGTAGGCCTTGGTTTGATTGCCTCCACTTGACTGACCCTCAGCCTCTTGCTCGCTGTCACGTTGGGTGCCCGGTAATCCGTCCTCTGCAGGCTGTCCTCTGCTCTCGTCCTCAAGTACATGGAAGCGGTTCCATAGCTCCACTGCTTCCACAGGCGCAGAGTGTCTTGTAGTTCTTCTGCTCCTAACAGTCACCCTTTTCCAGGGAGTTCCCCCTGCGTTATTTTCCCTTGCCTCTGCAGTCTCCGACTCCGCCTCATCCTGCAGTTGCCCTTCTGGCTCCTGTACTGTGCTTTGGTGCTGTCAAGTCTTATTATGTAAGACTTGACAGTGCAAACTTTCCCACTTCTTGTTTGTAATGTTTCTAGGAAGCAGAAAGACTTACTATATGGGACACAGATGGGGGCCCAATCAGCTGGCAGGCAGTGGTTTAGTGGGCACAAGGCTCAGGCTCACTTTCCCAACATGCACTTCATCTTCCTCCCAGGGGCTCTCACCTGAAGCAAAACAATGTCCTAATGGAAATCAAACCTCTTCATCATACAGACTTGATGGAGGAAAGTTCCGGAGCAGCTGTCACTTCATTTGTGGGAGGGGGAGAGTGGAATTTGCCTTGGTTTGGGGGTTTGGGAGGGAGGAGGTCTCAGAGACAGGGCTGGCTATGAATTCTGGGTATGTTTATGCAGCTGCATTCTATTAAGGAGGAGGGATCTGTTCCTTTTATTAATCCCAGCATTACAGCTAGAGTCTCCTAAAGGCAGGCAGGCATGTGTGCTCTTGTTCATCCATGTGTGCAAATAGGTGTATAGTGGTTTCAGGGGTATCTCTTGGGCACACATTTCATTTGTTTATATATCTGTCTTGAACTGCAGCTGGCCAGTGCTTAATTTCTGGAGTTCTGAAGGCTCTGGCCTCTTAATTGTGTTCTGGATGGGCCCTTCCCTTAGTAGGGAGGGAAGGCACTCTGCACATGTTCAGAGGCATTCTTTGTTATTTCACATGTCAAGGTTGGCAAGGTTGGCATCTGGTACACTGAAAAAAATGGACTAAGTCTTGCATACCACTGTCTTTACATCACTCTGACTTTCACCATGGAGTTCAGCTGCTGAACAAACACAATCCCTCTCTTCCTAATTCTCCAGGCCTGGTTGGGTACGGAGGAGGTCCCTTAATGTCATGTCCAGGGCTGCTGACATTCCACATTTCAGTCATGGTATGTTGGTGTAACACAGAATTCAGCATCTCAAGAATCTCAGGGCCAGACTAGCACACGGGATCCCTAACCAGGATCTCCTATGTATTTAAAAAAATTAAATAGCAGCCATGTGTTCAGATCAGTACTACAGCACTGGGGAGGAGGGATTTAATCTTTCATCTCCATGCCATTTTCCAGATGAAAACCATATAGCATTTGTATGTCTTGCCCCCCTGCAACCTGCAGGGCAAACAGCAGCTGGGTGGTGATACACTTTTCCTTTTGCGGGGGGGGGGGGGCAGATGATGCAGGAAGAAAGGATAAAATTCCTCTCACCTGATCTGAGTTTCCTCTCTCCCTATGGCTGCTATTCAATTAAAAACAAACAAACATGGGAGATCCTATTCATCGATCTCCTGTATTATGTCTAGTTGCAGGATAAAAAACATCCCAACAAAGCTAGGTTTCTAGCCCTTTTTGCCTTGCTGAGACTGACAGCAGAGTAAGACAAAGACTAGCACAAAAATGGACTGAGGTTAAACGCAGATGAAACAGAGGTGTTCTTGGTCAGTAGAAAGCTTGACTCAGGGATTGGTATTCAACCTGTTTTGGGAGGCGTTGTGCTTGGGAGCGTTCCTTCATCCTACACTATCCCTGGATCTTCAGGTGGCGGTGGCAAGGAATGTGTTTGCCCAAGTACACTTGGTGTTCCAGCTACAACCCTTCCTGAATTGGTCTGACCTGGCAACAGTTATCCGTGCCTTGGTTATATTATGTTTGGACTATTGCAATGCACTCTATATGGTGCTACCCTAGAAGAGTGTACAGAAGCTTTAGTTGGTGTACAATGTGGCAGCTAGGCACAGGGTAGCTAGGCGCTGGGTATTGAGACCACGTTACACCTGACCTGAAAGACGTGCACTGGTTGCCAATTGCTTTCTGGGCATAATTCAAGGTGCTGGATCTAATCTTTAAAGCCCTAAATGGCTTGGGACCTGGCTATCTACAGGACAAGCTATCTTGCTATGAACCTGCCTGACTATTAAGATCTGCTGCAGGGGTCCATTTTTTTCAGGCATGCATGAAAGGGCTTTCTCCTGTGCTGCCCCTGAACTTTGGAATGTGCTCACTCAAGAACTATGATTGAGCCCCAGTCTCTTGGCCATTAGAAAGGGCAAAAAGATGTATCTTCCCAATTTAGCCTTTTAAATTGTGTAGTTCTAATGTTTTAACTGTTTTTTTTAAATGTTCTTGTTTTTAAATTGTTGTAGATGGCCTTGATAGCTTTTTAGCAGATAAGGCAGTATATAAATATAAATATAAATAAAAGAAGATGGCTTGGAGATTGTTACTGTAGAAAACATGACCTTTGGTTATCCATATTAGCCGCTCTTGGCAGAACTTAATTTGAGCCAGGTCAGCTCTAAAACCTGCTTTGAATGGCAGCAGGACACGCTGGAAGATCTGATGGCAATAAAGAAGAGCACCTTAAGGACTTCTGGTGGGGAAAATGGCACTTGACATCCTCAGCAATAGCTGGGAGGACAACCTGGCATGAAAAATCAGCTGAGAAGGACCCCAGCCCATGTAAATCTTCCTGAAAAGAGAAGATTTTTTGAGATAAGCCTTTGATACTCCTGAAGGGTCATCTCTGGGTGAGTCTGGCTGTCATCTCACTGGGAGGGGCTCGGAGTGAAGGATTTACCGTACACCTCCCACGTCTGGTTGGAGATCAGAAAGATCTTTAAAGTTTGCCAATCCCCATTTCTTTTAAGATTTAGTACTTAACCGTTTAGGAACAAAAGGGTTTTCTCGATAGCAAAGCTGTTTTCCCCTACTGACTAAAGATTTTTTCTGTGACTACAAGAGATTATGAAAAGTCTTCTAAAACTAAGAGTTAAGGCTGAAAGCTTCACAGAGTGAAAAGAAGCTGGGAAATGGAAAAGAAAGAGGTTTTCTAATCCTAATATTTTTACTTCTGCTGAAAGTGCAGACAGGGAAGATTGCCTGTTAACTCTACCAGTGACACTCTGTTTGTTGGTTCTACCAGGGAGGACAAAAAGATAAAAAAAAGAATGAAGATGGCTACACTGGACCGGATTTACAATTTACTTAACCAAATGGAGGAGAAAATAATAACCAGGACTGATGTCATGGAGAAAAGATTGATCGAGATTGAGAGCCAGTGTGGCGTAGTGGTGAGAGTGTTGGACTGGGACTCGGGAGATCCGGGTTCAAGTCCCCACTCAGCCATGAAACTCACTGGGTGACTTTGGGCCAGTCACTGACTCTCAGCCTAACCTACCTCACAGGGTTGTTGTGAGGATAAAATGGAGAGGAGGATGAGGATTATGTAAGCCGCCTTGGGTTCCTTGCAGGAGGAAAAAAGGCGGGGTATAAATATAATAAATGAATAAATAAATAATCGAGAGCTTGGATGATATCAAGATGGAAACATCACAAGAACAAGAATCAAAGAATCATAGAAAAGTAGAGTTGGAAGGGGCCTACAAGGCCATCGAGTCCAACCCCCTGCTCAATGCAGGAATCCAGGTCAAAGCATCCCTGACAGATGGCTGTCCAGCCGCACCTTGAATGCCTCCAGACTGGGAGAGCCCACCACCTCCATAGGTAGTTGATTCCATTGTCTTATTGCTCTAACAGTCAGGACAATTTTCCTGATGTTTAGTTGGAATCTGGGTTCCTGTAACCTGAGCCCATTATTCTGTGTCCCGCAAACTGGGTTGATCAAGAAGAGATCCTGGCCCTCCTCTGTGTGACAACCCTTCAAGTACTGGAAGAGTGTGATCATATCTTCCCTCAGTCTCCTCTTCTGAAGGCTAAACATGCCCAGTTCTTTCAGTCTCTCCTCATAGGGCCTTGTTTCCAGTCCCTTTATCATCCTTGTTGCCCTCCTCTGAACCCTCTCCAGTTTGTCTACATCCTTCTTAAAGTGTGGTGCCTGGAACTGGACGCAGTACTCAAGATGAAGCCTAACCAGTGCTGAGTCTTGGGGAATTATCCCTTCACGCGATTTGGAAGCTATACTTCTATTAATGCTGCCCAAAATTGCATTTGCCTTCTTTGCAGCCACATTGCATTGCTGGCTCATATTCAGTTTGTGATCTACCACAATTCCAAGATCCTTCTCACTTGCGGTATTGTTGAGCCAAGTGTCCCCCATTCTGCAACTCTGCATTTGGTTTCCTCTCCCTAGGTGCAGCACTTGGCATTTATCCCTGTTGACTTTAATTCTGTTGTTTTCAGTCCAGCACTCCAGCCTATCGAGATCGCTTTGAATTTTGTTTCTGTCTTCCAGAGTATTAGCTGTTCCACCCAACTTTGTGTCATCTGCAAATTTGATAAGCATTCCCTGCACCTCCTCTTCCAAGTCATTAATAAAAATGTTGAAGAGCACTGGACCCAGGACCGAGCCTTGTTGTACCCCAGGCTCTTTCCCCTTCCCCAGTTTGAGAAGGAACCGTTGATAAGCACTCTGAGTCCAATTCTGTAGCCAATTGTGGATCCACCTGATAGTTGTTTCATCTAGCCCACTTTTAGCTAGCTTGCTAATCAGGATATCATGAGGCAGTTTGTCGAAAGCTTTGCTGAAGTCCAGATATAATATGTCCACTGCATTCCCATAGTCCACAAGGGAGGTTACCAGATCAAAAAATGAGATCAGATTAGTCTGGCAGGATTTGTTCTTGACAAATCCATGCTGGCTTCTAGTAATCACTGCATTGTGATTGTGCTCGTGGCTTGCTCCTGGGTCGGCCCTCCGCAGCGGCGGCGGTCCGATCTCGCTCTTCAACGGACCCCCCATCCAGAGCCCCCCCCGCCACCCTCCGCAGCCTACCTTGTCCGCGCTGCCTCTGCCGCTGCCGGAGCCACTGCTCCAGCGCGCTGGACCCCCGCCTGCGCTCTGTTTTGGCGGGAGGAACCAGGGCAACAGGGCTTAAACAGTCCTGTTGCCCTGGTTTCCCGCGCCAAAAACAGAGCGCGGGGGTCCGGCGCGACGGAGCAGGGTCCCGTCGCATCACCTCCTCCGCACCGGAAGTGAAGTGACCAGTGGACGGGGAGGCAGGCTCTCCGCAGAGCCGGAGAGCCTGCAGGTAAGCCTGCGCGGGTGGCCGAGTAGCCCGGCAGACACGAGCAAGCCCAATTCAGGCCTTGCTCCTGTCTGCCGGGCTACTCGGGTACATCCCTATTTCAAGGTGCTTGCAGACTTTCTGTTCCAAAATTTTCCCAGGGATTGATGTCAGACTGACTGGCCTATAGTTCCCAGGTTCCTCCTTCTTGCCCTTTTTGAAGATGGGAACAACATTTGCCCTCCTCCAGTCATCTGGCACTTCACCTGTCTTCCATGATTTCTCAAAGATAATAGACAGTGGTTCTGAGAGTTCTTCTGCCAGTTCCTTTATTACTCTAGGATGCAGGTCGTCAGGCCCTGGAGATTAAAACTCGTTCAGAGTAATTAGGTGCTCCTTGACCTATCAATCTCAAGCTGCAATCCTGCCCCTTCAGTCTGCACTTCAGAGTTTGAAAACATAATCCAAATATGTGCAGACATGAAGCTGATCAAAATTAAGGTTGAAATCCCACAGAATGAAATACAAGCAAGCATTAAGTTTGAACGCGAATTGGAACAAGTAAAATACCTGGGAGAAGGAAAAAACTGTCTGAGATCCAGAGTTACTTCAGAATTTGTTGATACAAGAGTCTGTTCCCTCCCCCTGTTAGAAGGGAAGCAAGGGATCAAGTTCCCCAGCAAAAATTATTTACTGAGAGGGAGGGGCATGACTTGGATGACTGTCTGGAAGGAGATGTCAATTGCTATAGGGGACAGGAGAGAATGTGTTTCCTCTATTCCAAATTTGAAGGAGGAAAAGAGGAAGATGATTCCAGTAAGAAAACTGGTTGGCGAGACTGGTAAAGGCATATGGCATTAATTGAAGAAACATTTATTCTTATTGCTGAGTGGAACTTTCTAACTGACTTCCTTAAAAAAGAAAAAAGAAAAAGGAATTTGTTTATTTGTGGGTACAGGAAATTGTGGGTATTGATCAGTGTATTTGGTGGGGGGAATAAGATGGAAAAATTATCTAGAGATGTTTTTCTTATTTTATTTTTTCCCTTGGGAGTATATGGTAAGAATATAATGATGTATCTATGTCAAAATAAGTTTAAAACTCTGGTATTAATGGAATATTTGAAAATACTTGTTTAAAATGTAAAAGAGAATTTTCACAAGAGGAAGCAACGTGGGTTCGTGATATTGAATGAATTGGTTAAAATATATAAAGGCATTTGGGGGTTTTGTTAGATAGATGGAGAATAAAAAGAAATGTGCTTATCTATTTGTGGATTTGAAGGAGGAGGAATACTTTGTAATGGGTGATCTTACTTTTTAATGGATTAAACTGAATTTATTTTAAAAGATGAGTGGTCCAGAAGAAAGATCTAAACAGAGAATGTTTGAAAAATGTATTTGGTTTGGCAGTGTGACTAGTTAAATATTGTTCATAGAAGATACATGCAGTAGAATTAACAAAGTTAGGCTATTAGATAGGCAAATGGAAACCTCTACTAGACTATGTGTGGAGAAAAGGTTATGTCTATCTGTGGGCTTGATGAATAAGGGGAAGACTTTTTAACAATAGACAACAGAAAGTATTGTTACTAATATTTCTTTGTTTCTCTTTTAGAGTAGGTGAAAGTATTGTTACTTATATTGGTTTTAGAGAAAAATCGGAAGTCCATTTTAGTTTTTGCTGTGTTTATTGTTGCATGTTTTTTGTGGTGTTTGTTGCTGTAAATAAATAAAATTAAATTGAAAAAAAGAAAAAAGAGCATCTTAAGAACAGAATGCCTTTCTTTCACAACGTAGGGGACCACTCGGATCAAGGAAGTTCTGGCACTGGCATTTCTTCCTTGCAGTTAGGTATCAGTCCACAGCCTTTCATTTTCTAAGCCCAACCTCTAGGTTTTGCTCACCTTCGGATGAACCACTCTGGGGCACTAATGCTGGCTTAGGAAGGTCTCTCCTGATGAGCAGTGGCAGGGCAGAGTGCAAGTCCCACAACAGAAATTAGAATCTGCGCTGCCACTGGCAGGCTCTGACTGGTGATTTTGTCCCATAGGGCCAGTCCTTGCACAGGCATCTCTCTGAGTCAATAGCTGAACAAGGCACACAGCAAAGCCTTCAACCATAGAGCACATTTCTTCAGATCCCAAACCAGGGTGACGTCTCCTTTGCTCTAGTACCCATTAGTTAATCCAACCCTCCGCATCTAAGAAGTCGGATTGTCTTGGCAAACAGGCTTTTTAAAAAAACAAAAACAAAGGGCGTACAAAAGCATGCTTGAAACATTCCAGAAAAATACCCAGTGGAAGTGAAGAATTCACCAGATAAGTTATATGAGGCAAAAGCAAAGGTAAAGCATCAGATAAAGAAAAGATGGGAAAGGGTCAGCAGGACATGAGGTAGGAGGAGAAGAGGAAATAATCTGGGCCACAGTTGACTCAGTAACTGGAACAAAGTCAAACCCAGTCTGAAGTGACGGGTCTGCAAACTGAGCTGAAGGCTGTGGCAAACCTGCTGACAGGTGGTGGTGAAGACCGAAAATGAATTTACAATTGTAGACACTTTCTGAACAAAAAAGGAAGCCAAGTTGCTTGCTGTAATATCACAAATTGCCTGATTCTCATCACAACCAGCCGATGGATTCAATAAGGTATTAAATGTAGCAAATAGCTGACGTGGCATAGAGGCTTGGGACTGAATCTTCCTTTGCAGATAACCCGGCCGAGATTCATCTTCGAGGATCGGGATATTTGTAAGAAGACCAAAACACTGGTTTATGAAGCCACTGTATTACCAACTTTATTGTATGCCTGCGAAACATGGACTATCTATAAACGTCACTTCCACCTCCTTGGAAGATTTCATCAACGCTGCCTCCGGAAAATCCTGCGAATTACTTGGGAAGATAGGCGAACAAATGTCAGTGTACTGGAAGAAGCAAAGACTACTAGCGTTGAAAAAATGATCCTTCAACGCCAACTTCAGTGGACCGGTCATGTTGTTCGAATGCCTGACTGCCGTCTCCCAAAGCAGTTACTTTATTCCCAACTCAAGGATGGAAAGCGGAATATCGGTGGTCAATATAAGAGGTTTAAAGATGTTCATAAGGCTAATCTAAAAAAATGCAATATAACCATCGAAAACTGGGAAGCTCTGGCCCGTGAACCATCTAAATGGAGGTTGGCCTTTCACAAAGGTTATATGGACTTTGAAGAAGCCCGAGTGCAAGGTGAAAGGGAGAAACGTGCTAAGTGAAAAGCACGTCAAATGAATCCTTTACAGGACCATCTTCCATCTGTTAACCTGTGTCCTCACTGTGGGAAGCTGTGTGGATCTAGAATTGGCCTCCACAGTCACTTACGGACCCATCGCTAGAGTCTACACAATTTTCTTTAGAATTTCCTCCTTTTAAAATCTCCTTTTTTGTAAATTTTTATCCTGGAAGACAATCTTACTCGGTCACGAGTGATCACCTGATGATGATGATGACATGACGATGATAAGTAGTAAGAGCAGATCTCAAATTTAGATGCAATTCATCTGATGGACTCCGCTTCCGTCGCTTCTCTAACTGGTGGACCAAGGCTCGCCAGTATAAATTTATACAAATTTATAAAATTCTTTTTATTGTAGTAACCTTGTACTCGTATCAACTGAGACCCATTAAAAGAACTTCAAACTTGTTCAGGAGATGTTAAGGGCAACAATGAAACCATCCATGTGACTAATTCTTTCATGTTTGTTTGGAAGAAGATAATTACTTGGGGAATGTTTATTCTGAAGAAGATAGTGAAACAAGTTGGTAACAGGTACTGCATGCCTTTGTATCATTGGCATTTCTTTCAACTAGTTTATTTCACCTTTGCATTTCCTACTGTTACATCGTGAATTTGGGCATTTTTCAAACATTTTCATTTTTGTATAAAGTTCTTTACGGCTCATATATATCATCATTCCTGGGTTCCTGTGCTTTGTGCCTCTTTTGTGATTAATACTTGCAATTACAACGTATGTTAGTATCTGGGTTTGGCCCTGCTGCTTTTACAGCTTCAGCATCTCCCTCGCTATTCATAGATTCATAGATCATAGAGTTGGAAGGAGCCTACAAGGCTATCGAGTCCAACCCCCTGCTCAATTGGAAGCACTTATTGAGGCTGATCAGGCAAATCGACCTATGATCCGTGTCTCTAAATACTTATTATTGGTGAATAAATATGATATACAGGGTTTTAAGCAAGAATGGAATAGGGAATTGGATTGTCCCATTTTGCCTAATCAATGGATTGCTGCCTTGACGTATCCAATGCGTCTCAGGTTTCTTCTTACTCAGCAAAAACTTTTGTTTCGTCTCTACTGGACACCGCAACATCTCTTTAATAAAGGTTTGTCTAAGTTGGCTAATTGTTGGAGGTGTAACACAGCTAATGCTTCTTTTAAGCATATGTTTTAGCAGTGTCCACTAATTGTCCACCAATTGGTCATTATACAGATAAATTTTGTATTGGAAAACTCCTTAATATTTACTGATGTACATGCTCTTTTAAATTATCTACCTGTTGCTTCCTGGAAATTAATGCATGGTCAGTGCAAATGGATTCTCCACGCCCTTCTAACAGCTAAAAGACTGATATTACAACATTGGAAGGATAAATGATCACCTCCTGTTTTGCAGTGGATTGAAGACCTTACAGCGCTTTCAACATTTGAACTGATGGTGCATAGATGTCACCTGAGAATGGATATTCATTTGGATATTTGGTCTGCTTTTGCTGACGTTTATGTATAATTCTTAGAAACTTGTATTTTCACACACACACACACACAAACACACACGCACACGCACACCATATGTATATATTGAAATTGATATATTCAAATCTATTGATATATTCAAGTTGATATATTCAAAAACAATGTTTTTTTTCTTGCTTGCTTGCTTTTTCTTTTCTTTTGTTGAAATTTTACAATAAAAAGTACTTTAGGAAAGAGCAATAGAACGTGGGGATTTCTAAGGAAGACAAAGAAAACAGTAGGGGAGTGAAAGAACATGATACATAGGACCAGGAGAATCAAGAGACATTCTGTGCCACTGCCAGGATCTCTTCTCGATCATCCCAGTTTGCAGGACACGGAATAATGGGCTCAAGTTACAGGAACCCAGATTCCACCCAAACATCAGGAAAAAATTCCTGACTGTTAGAGCAATAAAACATTGGAACCAACTACCTAGGGAGGTGGTGGGCTCTCCCACTCTGGAGGCATTCAAGGTGCAGCTGGACAGCCATCTGTCAGGGATGCTTTGACCTGGATTCCTGCATTGAGCAGTGGGTTGGACTCAATGGCCTTGTAGGTCCCTTCCAACTCTACTTTTCTATGATTCTATGAACAGATACCAGGCCCTTCCCATGGAGCATTCCTAGATAACCATAGGTTACCTGAAGATGGGACACCACCCTTCACTACACAGAACCATGTAGAAAGCACTCAAGCCCATATGGATGAGAGGAATTTAACCACCAACCTGAGGGAGAGCACACATGTGATAGTGGTTGGAAACTCCCTACTGAGAGGTGCAGAGGCAGCTATGTGCACACCGGACACGTCATCTTGAGAGGTGTGTTGCCTTCCTAGAGCATTTATTCATAATGTGATAGAGAGGTTACAGGGACTCACCAAACCAACTGACTACTATCCTTTCCTGCTGGATCCATGTAGGGATCAATGATAGCGCCAGAAGAAATGGTGAATGGATCTCCATAGACTCTGGGTAGGAAACTGGAGGAATTGGGGGCACAGGTGTTGTTTTCATCAGCCCTTCCTATCAAAGGTCAGGGCATTGATAGGGAAAGACGGATACTGAAAATGAACAACTGGCTATGCAGATGGTGTCACTGGGAAAGGTTTGATTTCATGGACCAGGGCCTACAATACCAATATGAAGGACTCCTTGTGGACAATGGGGTGCACCTCACAGGGACTGGGAAGAATGCTTTTGGCAGGAGCCTTGCAAATCTGATCCAAGAGGGCTTTAAACTAAATCTGTTGGGGGTGGGTGACTAAAGCCAGAGCTAACTTCTAAGCCAAGTATTACAGAGAAGAACACAAAGGACAAAGGAGGAGACAAGACAGTGGAGATGGATTCCAGGAATTTGCCAGTAAATATAGCAGGGAAACCGGGAAGGTGGCAACATCTCACGGTTGGAATATGGCCATTGACGGCAATACCTTGTTCAAACGGAACAGGCCCAGCAAGAAGGGAGGGGGAATAGTGTTATATGTAAGGAATGTATACACAGGTGTGGAAATAAATGATTCTGAGAATGGAAGCCCTGTTGAAAGCATTTGGGTAAAGATGGAGGGAGGGAGAAACAAGAGTGATATTGTTATGGCAATTTACTACAGACTGCCCAGCCAGCTGGAAAACATGGATGGTGCTTTCCTGGAAGAGGTGCAAAACTTTCATAGAGACAAGCAATAATAGTAATAGGGGATTTCAACAATCCTGACATCTACTGGAAGTCTAACTCTGCAAAGTAATGAAACATCCAATATGTTTTTGACTTGTCTTGCTGACAACTTCATCTCTCAGAAGATGGTAGAAGGAACAAAGGGATCTGCTGTCCTGGACTTAATTCTGACCAACAGGGAAGAAATGGCAGATGAAGTGAAAGTGGCAGGAACCTTAGGGCAAAGTGACCATGTCATCTTGGAATTTGTGATAGAGAGCTGTGAAAACTGAGAGTTGGATGTATACCCTGGGCTTCAGGAAAGCCTATTTCAAAAAGATCAGCAAAAAGTTGGGTGGAATCCCATCGCTAGAAATCCTGAAGGAAAAAGGCACTGAAGAGGGATGGAAGATCCTGAAAACTGAAATACTAAAGGCACTATCACAAAATAATTCCCATAAGAAGGAAAAACAGGGAACATCGAACGAAGCTAGCTGATGAGCCGAGACTCAAAAAAAGGGATACGTATAACAGATGGAGAGAAAGACATATAACCAGGAGGAGTACAATAGAGTTGCCCAAACCTGTAAGGATGGTGTCAGGAAGGTGAAGGCCCAGAATGAGCTGAGGCTGGTGAGGGATGCTAAAAACAACAAAAAGGGCTTCTTTGGCTATGTTAGGAGCAAGAAGGTGATCATGGAAGGGGCAGGTCCGCTGCTTAGGGAGGGTAGTGGATTGTTAACAGGAGACGGAGAGAAGGTGGAACTGCTCAACTCCTATTTTGCCTCAGTCTTCTCCCACAAGGGGAGTTGTGTTCATCCTGGGACAAGTAGAACCAATGATATACTGAGGAATTTACAGGCAGCCCAGAATAAGTAAGGACATGGCTAGAGAGCACCTAGCTACTTTAAACGAGTTCAGTCTCCAGGGCCAGATGAATTACATCCCCACATGCCTGAAGGGGCTTGCAGACTGTTATTTCAGAGCCACTGTCTGTAATCTTCCAGAATTCCTGGAGAACTGGTGAGGTGCCAGAAGACAGAAGATGGGCAAATGTTGTCCCCATCTTCAAGAAGAAGAAGGTAGATTGAGGAAACTACAGACCAGTCAGCCTGACATCAATACTAGGCAAAATTCTCCTGTTTCAATGCTTCTGTAAAAAACTGGTTGAGGGGTTGTTATCACAAAATTTATAATTCCTTCTCCTCTCACATTTGTCCATCCATCTGTAAGTAGTGCAAGACACAGTGCTTCATGATATCATGAGGCACTTTGTTGAAAGCTTTGCTGAAGTCCAGATATATTATGTCGTGCCGTGTGGACCCAGCAAAATTCTCGGACAAACGATTGAGCAGTGAGTGTCTGGGTCCAAGATTCAGTTTTTAGAAGAGGCACAACACAGCCTCTTCTAAAAACTGAAGGTTTGCCCAGATTGAAACAAGCTTCTCTACCCTTTCACATGAAGGTGAGAAGCAAGCTGAGTCAGAGGCTGTGTTGTGCAAAGACCTTGCCACCATGTTGCAGGAGGGATATGTTTGGCAGAATCCCAGACTGCATTCCTGGACCAAATCCCTGAAGATGTTCTATATTCTGCAACATTTGAAAGTACTGTACCTTTCCAACATCAAGTCCTAAGTGTGATGCTTGTTTTGTAATCCAGTCAAAGGCAGTCATCACTTATATTTCCACCTTTGAATCTTGGATCCAACAGATTTGCAGCAGCATGAATTGGATGGCCACAAAATTCTTCCCTTTTTAATAAAATCTTTCTCTTTACTTTCTTCTATAGTTGTAAGTGGAGATACACTGAGATTCTCAAAAACAGTTGTTTCTATCTTGACTTCAGATGCAGTGATTGCTGCAGAAATTGGCTTTAGAATCTTCAGTGAATTCTGCAGCTTAACCCAGAAGACATCCTTCCTCATCAAGAACAGTGTTTCTTACACTCCTGGGTACTTTAAGATATTCAACTATTACTGTTTCTTGAAGAGCTTCTTTGTTTTTTAGTAAACTTTCAAAGGAGATCACCACTCCACCCCACCGTATTTTACTACAGAGCTTCATTGTCACTATTTTATTATTTGCATTTTTTTCTACTTGCTTCTTCTTGAAAACTGCAGCTACAATATGAGTAGCTTTTACATGTTTTAAACTTCTTTTCCTATAGATCATTTGAAGGGTGTCCAGTTTCATAATATCATTAAGAAGCAAGTTTAGCCCATGAGATGCACATCCTATTGCAGTAATATGTGGATACTTATCCATTATGATCTCCCATGCTGCTTTCATATTGCTGGCATTGTCAGTCAGCAAAGCCAATACTTTACCACTCCCAATTTTCTGTAGAACTTCACCTATGTTACAACTTATATACTCTGCAGTATATAAGTTTTTTCCGGGCCTTCACATCTCTAGTTCAGCGCCACCAAGATACGATGTATCCTGGTGGCACCTCAGCCTCCTTCCCTCCCGCTCCAGGAGTGCTGCACTCCAGCTGCATGGCTGAAATCAGCTGTCTAAGTGTTCTGCAGAGCAAGAGGAGTGCAGAGGTGACCTTCACCTCCGTGCTCCTCCCACCCTCCATAGAATGCCCATAATCCTCTGAGTTTGGAGGGTTACGGGCATCCCCATAGGATTGCACCCTTAGTAGATCATAAGCTGAATATGATAGTTCCGCTCTATTCTCCGTTAGTCAGGCCGCACTTGTAGTACTGTGGCCAGTTCTGAGTGTCCCATTTTAGGAAGGATATTGACTAGTAGGAGCATGTCCAGAGAAGAGGTATGGAAACCAAGTCCTATGACGAATGGTTGAAAGAGCTGAATATATTTATCGTGGAGAAGAGAAGATTAAGGGGAGACATGAAGGCATAGCATAGCATAGCATCATAGAGTTGGAAGGGACCTACAAGGCCATCGAGTCCAACTCCCTGCTCAATGCAGGAACCTAGAGGAGGGGTCTCCCATTCAAGTAGTAACCAGGCCTGACCCTGCTTAGCTTTCCACACTCAGACAACCTGAGCCAGCGTGAGCCACAGGCCTACGGTCTTCAAGTATCTGAAAGGCTGCCATGCAGAAATTGGAGCAGACTTGTCCACTGTTGCTCCTGAGGGCAGCAGTAGAACCAATGGATGGAAATTGTAGAGAAACAGATTCTGGCTAAACATTAGGAGAACAGATTGCCTTGGGAAGTGGTAGGTTGTCCTTCGCTGGAGGTATTTAAGCAGAAGCTGGATAGCCATCTGCCAGGGATGCTGAAGCTGCACCCTGCAGTGCAGAGCCTGCAATAAATAGGGGGTTGGTCAGATGATCTCCAAGGACCCTGCCAGCTCTATGATTCCATGTCTTCTAGGTTAGAAGTCTGAAGCCAGGGATTGTTTTGTTTTTATGGATCTGTAAGCAACTCAGACTGTTTCTTTGGCTTCTCCCTTATACTACCAATAAGACAAACAGGTCTTTTGGAGGTTAAAGACAGAATTTACTCACCCAGTTGGACACAGGCCGGCTTAAGAATGTATTTACAGTTGTGCAGGAATCATTTGGTAGTCAACGTGTTCTGAACTTGGGAAAAGTTCATACATGCTACTCTTGGCTACATCTTTGGACATGCTGCAGTTACAAGTTCATGGCTCAGACTGAATTTCCTGAGCAGGAAGAGAAGGCACTGGCTATGCCCACATCCTGCCTGGAGGATGTCTGGGTAATGTCCACAGAGTGTCTGCTCTAGGAGGCACAACTCTGTGGTCCCAATTATGTCATGCACCTATACATGGCATGTGAGGTTTTGGCTGCACATTCCCTACATTTCTGAACACACACTTTGGGAATGTTGAACTCACAGCAGTTCTGCTCAGCACTAATCTAGGCTGCCCAGGTGTTGCAAATGTTTGGCAAGCATATCCAGAGATAAATACCTATGGACAAAGGTAGGTTTACAAGTAAATCCACAAGACCTACAAGAATCCACAAAATGGGCTACTCCCACATACCATTACTGGCCTAAAATAACTTTTGCAAACACCTAACAGTTGCAAGACACCAATTGCCCTATTTACACATTAGATAAGGTTTGTAGTATAAACAAAACAAAACCTGGTACATACTAGCTGTGTACATGTGCACCCCACCCCAGCCCACCCCACACAAAATAACTGAATTTGAACTAGGGCTTTTGAAGGCTTAGCCTCAGAACTGTTCTTCAGTGCCAGGGCTTATTCTTGCCACGTGCAAATACTGAAGATAGCAGTACCTTTAAGCAAGAAGAGGGCATGTCCCCACACTGCCAATCTGATTCCTAGACAGCAGCTGCATGGGGCTGACAAGGAAGCCATGGCTTCATTCTCACCGAGGTGGAAAACCTGTGTCTGCACTGCAGGAAAAGAGCCTGTTTTGAAGCAAGCCAGCATAATTTGCACTTTATAGACAATATATGTATGGCAATTGACCTTATTGGGGTGGAGAGGGGTTAAAAGCAGGAGTGCAGAACCAAAATTGAGCTGTATGATGTGAGGTGGGTGTAGCCACACCCACTGCTAGCAGGGGCGTGGTCACGACCACCTGATGTCATTTTCTCCCTGGCTGAAGTGCTGGGTGGATCTTCCAAATAGCACTTGGGTCAGGGATCATGCTTTGCTATGTGTGCACTTTCCTGGTTAGGGAAGTTCTGCATGCAGTGGATCCGAGCCAGTAGGGTTATGGAGGAGGCAGGGTTTGCAGTGCCAAGGGGGTGGGGGCCTGTGGAGGTGGCACAAGCCTCCGTGAACCAGATGTGGAGCCTCTGCAGGCAAGATTAGGTTTATGGGCTGGAGGTTCTGCTCCCCTGGTCTAAAGGAACTAGAAGTCAGGCAGACTGTGCAAGTCTATTGGCTTAGTTGAGAAGAGCAGGGGAAAAGAGGAAATTGGCCTACTCAAGCCCTAACAGTTTACACTGAGTATCTATTAGGGTTGGGCGGATGTATGCCATGAAGCTAAAGAACTCCACCCTGATCTTTACTGGGAAGTTTAAGAAGTAAAAAAAAAAAGAAAGAAAGAAAAGGACAGTTTTTCATTTCCCACTCTTTAAAAACCCCTGTTCCACACTATATAATGATAAAATGCACAGGCTCCAAGCTGGAAGACTTCTAGCACTATATAGCATAACTGGTGATGAGTGGGGAAAAGAAAAAAACTGTTTTTTCCTCCCTCCCCCCCCCCTCCTGAAACTCCTGCCTCTTCCACAAGGTGCAGAGCAGAGCTTCTGTTTCAGGCTGGCTGGCACCAAGGTGGGCTGTAGCCACCAGATAACAGTGCCTCCCAGTCCCATGTAAGACAGAAACCTCATAAGGATGCCAGTGGAGGCCAGTGGTCAGTTTGACTAGTGGGGCAGAAGTGGGTCAGCAGAGGCAGAGCCAAGGGGGTCAGTTGATGGGGATTCAAAAACTGCTCCACAACAGTCAGTAACTGTTGCAGGACACGTAATAATGGGCTCAAGTTACAGGAACCCAGATTCCACCTAAACATCAGGAAAAATTTCCTGACTGTCAGAGCAATAAGACAATGGAACCAACTACCTAGGGAGGTGGTGGGCTCTCCCACTCTGGAGGCATTCAAGGTGCGGCTGGACAGCCATCTGTCGGGGACAGGACCAGTGCAAGGCAGTTTGGTACCCTAGGCAAGATCAGATATTTAGCGCCCCCCCTTCCCACTTGAGAGCACTGTATTTATTTTCAAGACGTTTCTGGCACCCCCTTTAGCCCTGTGCCCTAGGCAGCTGCCTAGTTGGCCTAATGGTAGCACCGGCCCTTGTCAGGAATGCTTTGACCTGGATTCCTACATTGAGCGGGGGGTTGGACTCGATGGCCTGGTAAGCCCCTTCCAACTCTACTTTTCTATGATTCTAACCCGTACCACAGAAAGAAAAAACTAAGGCACAAAACATGCAAAGGAGGGGGTGGGGAAATCACCCAGCCACACAAAAGTCCTCCTTTGGACCCACATTCTCCGGTTCCAGCAACAATTCCAATTCCACAGAGAATCAAGTGACTTTAAGATGATGAGAATCCACAAAGCTATAATAATGATAATAATTAAAATAATAGGTAATATTCTCAGAGCCACACAGAAAAGCAGCCTTTGGAAGACAGGAACAAGTTCTGAAAACATCCAAAAATCCATGCCTTTGTATATCCATTGCAAAGCATCCACCAAAGCAGGCCTACTCAGAAGCAGCACCGTACTGTTGCAGAAAAATCGCCCTTCTCCAGGGAACAAAGGAACTTGTACCACTTCAGGTCTGGAAAACAGTTTATTTATTGCTAGCAATAGGTTCAGGGGATTTACAATCGCCAAACTGAACGATTTTTACAGAAGTAATCAGAGTCTTATATCAAAGTATACGTCATCAATTACTTGTCACTTACTCTTTAGCATATTCGCTGTCTGTTTCCTGTACCTTGGTTATTTTTACATTCTGCTGCGCGGGCTGTCTTAACTGACTTCCCTAAATACAGCGGGACTATAATTTATTGCCATGTAAGCAGTCTGCAGAGGAAGGGGGGTCGGTCTGTTCCCAGGAGGGGGGGGGGATCTTTTTCTGCCTCAGTTTTCTTTCCATCTTTTTCCCACTTCATTCCCTCCTTTGAAACTCTATCTTACTCTTCACATTGAGTTTCACTCATCGGGATGGGACGGTATTCCCACATTGCCAGGACTTGCGCAGCAGCTTTTCTTTCGGCTATTAAGCTGAAGCTGTTTTGGAGGGAGCGTATGAGCACTGGGGGATGCATGGCAGGATTATGCATCCTGCGGCCACTAGGCCAATCAGGGCGACTATGGCCTGTAAGCCTGGCAGCTTGGGAAACCACCCAGCGAAAGCTTCTCCGAAGTTGAACCCATCCTAGGTCTGCACTGGAACATGGGCTAACGTTTCAATGCGTTTTGTGATGCTTTCGATTATTTCTCTTTGGTCATCAATTTGCAAACAACAATTACTTAAATTGAATTTTCTACAGACACCTCTTTCAGCTGCTAACAAGTAATCTAAAGCTAAGCGGTTTTGATTGAGAAGCGGGTTTCACACGCGTCCAGTGGAGCCAGGGTTTGATTTCTGCTACCTTAACAGCAAGGGGAGAACACATGACAACAGTATACGGTCCTTTCTAGCGGGCTTTTAAAGGCTCAATTTTCCAGTCTTTCACCCACACTGAATCTCCTGGGTGGAATCTGTGCATCTTTATAGTGAGCAGGGGTTTTCTTTGGCTTATTACATACTCTTGTATGTCCTCCACAACTTGGCTTAGGCCCTGTATGGTTTGCAGAGTTTGCGTGACTCCTAACTCCCTTTCATCTACCCACTGGGGCCTGACTAATTGTGGAGGCCTTCTGGTACATAAGCTCAAAAGGAGACAAATTGAGTTTTTTCCGAGGAGTGCACCTGACCTCCAACAGAGCCAGGGGCAAAGCGTCTGGCCATTTTAGGTGCGTTTCTTGACATATCTTTGACAGTTTTGTTTTTAAAGTCCGGTTCATGCGTTCTACGCGTCCGCTTGACTGAGGGTGGTAGCTGCAGTGCAATTTCCACTCAATTTTCAGAGTTTTTGCCACATCTTGCACTACTATTTGGGTGAATTCTGGTCCATTGTCAGACGACAATCTCGAGGGAATTCTGTATCTCGGGATAATGTCTCTCAATAGGGCCCGTGACACTTCTCTGGCTTTCTTTGTCCTGGTAGGGAAACATTCAGGCCATCCTGTATAATTACAAACAACCACTAGGAGTGCATTCAGTCCTCCTGCCCGTGGCATGTCGGTGAAATCGATGGTGACTGAGTCAAATGGCAAGTCTCCCTCTGGTTGCCTGCCTGGCGGAAGCAGGGGCCCTTGGCGAGGATTGTTGCGGGCACATGTTAGGCATTTCTGTGTAGCGTAATTGGTTAACATGTGGATTTTGTCTATGAGTACTTCTCTGTTCAGGGCCTGAGCGAGTGCGGTTTTCCCCATGTGTGTTTGTTGGTGAGCAGTCTTGACTACTTCTCACCCAAGGGCCTCAGGAATCTACACTCGTTTGTCAGGCAGTACGTACCATCCATTCTTCAGGGTGGCTTGTAATTCTCCTTCGGCTTTAGCCACTTCTTTCTGGGTATACACTGGTTGTATCTGAGATTCTGGGTTCCACAGAAGTAGGCATCGGGCTTGCGTGTCATGCTGTCCTCCATTGGTTTCAAATTCTCTCCAGGGCTCGTGAGCTGCCCTTTTTGCTTCTTGGTCTGCTTTTCGATTTCCTCTTGCTACTTTGTCATTTCATAGAATCATAGAATCATAGAAAAGTAGAGTTGGAAGGGGCCTACAAGGCCATCGAGTCCAACCCCCTGCTCAATGCAGGAATCCAGGTCAAAGCATCTCTGACAGATGTCTGTCCAGCCGCACCTTGAATGCCTCCAGACTGGGAGAGCCCACCACCTCCCTAGGTAGTTGATTCCATTGTCTTATTGCTCTGACAGTCAGGAAATTTTTCCTGATGTTTAGGTGGAATCTAGGTTCCTGTAACTTGAGCCCATTATTCCGTGTCCTGCAAACTGGGATGAACGAGAAGAGATCTTTGCCCTCCTCTGTGTGACATCCCTTCAAATACTGGAAGAGTGCGATCATATCTCCCCTCAGTCTCCTCTTCTGAAGGCTAAACATGCCCAGTTCTTTCAGTCTCTCCTCATAGGGCCTTGTTTCCAGTCCCTTTATCATCCTTGTTGCCCTCCTCTGAACCCTCTCCAGTTTGTCTATGTCCTTGTTAAAATGAGGTGCCCAGAACTGGACACAGTACTCAAGATGAGGCCTAACCAGTGCCGAGTAAAGGGGAATTATCACTTCCCGCGATTTGGAAGCTATACTTCTATTAATACAGCCCAAAATTGCATTTGCCTTCTTTGCAGCCACGTCGCATTGCTGGCTCATATTCAGTTTGTGATCTACCACAATTCCAAGATCCTTCTCACTTGTAGTATTGTTGAGCCAAGTGTCCCCCATTCTGTAACTCTGCATTTGGTTTCCTCTCCCTAGGTGCAGCACTTGGCATTTATCCCTGTTAAATTTCATTCTGTTGATGCCCTCGGCAGTGGACAATGGCCAGTTTGGTTGGCTTCTACACTCCATTTAGGAGAGCTTGGATTTGTTCTCCGTGTTTTATAGCTTTTCTTACTGAGTTTATCAGTCCTCTTTTTTTATACAAGGCTCCATGTGCATGAGCTGTAAGGAATGCGTATTTGGAATCTGTCCAAATGGTCATGCGTCTGCCTGCTCCCAGGTGTAGAGCTCTTATCACTGCATACAATTCGGCCAACTGTGCACTTGTACCTGGGCTAAGGGTCCACTTTCTAGCACCTGGTCACAAGACACTACTGCATAGCCTGCTTTTCTGAGTCCATTTTCTACGAAACTTGAGCCATCTGTGAAGACTTCTAAATCAGCATTTGGCAGGGGAGTGTCTTTGAGATCCGGGCGCAACGCATGAGTCTGGTCAATGACTTCTACGCAGTCATGATTCATCTCTTCTGCTTGTGGCTCTGGCAACAAAGTGGCGGGGTTGAGGGCTGTTGACTGTTGGAGTTCTACTAATGGATTGTGCGTAATCATGCTCTGGTATTTTAACATACGCGGGTTTGTTAGCCACAGGTGTCCTTTGGCTTCTAGAACGGCCTTTAATGCATGTGAAGTTAGTACAGTTAGTGGCTGTCCAAAAGTCAGTTTGCTGGACTCTTGGACTAACAGAGCTGTCCCTGCTAGCGCTTTCAGACAATTTGGCCATCCCTGGGCCACTGAGTCTAATTGCTTTGATAGGTAGGCCACTGGTCTTTGCCAAGATCCTAGCCGCTGGGTAAGAACTCCGACCGCCACATTTTTCTTGGTGTCTACGTATAAGTTGAAAGGTTTGTCCAGATCTAGAAGGCCTAAACTCGGGGCCTTTAGCAAAGCTTCTTTTAGCTGGTTAAAGGCATTGGCTCTGAACTTTGGTCTATTGAAATTCCTCAGTCTCTTGCCCCCTGGTCGATTAGACTGAAGTTTGGTATCTATATTCGGCAAAACCCTGCCGCTCTTAGAAAGCCTCTCAAGTCTCGACGCGAGACGGGCGTTGGCAGCTGGCAAACCGCTTGCTTCCATTCAGATCCCAAAGTCCTCTGCCCTTGTTCGATGTTGTATCCCAGATATCTCACTTGCAGCTGCACTAGTTGGGCCTTTTCTCGCGAGGCGCGGTATCCTTTTTCATCTAACAGTTCAAGGAGTTGCTTGGTGTTTTTCTAACAGGTATCTTGCGTGTTTCCTGTCACTAGGAGGTCGTCAACATACTGCAACAAGACTTCATTTTTGTGGCATGGTTTATATTCTTCTAGGTCTCTTCCTAGAGCGGTCCCAAAGAGGGTCGGTGAGTTCTTGAACCCTTGTGGGAGCCGTGTCCACGTGTACTGAGTTTTTCTTCCGGTTTTGGGGTTTTCTCACTCAAAGGCAAACAGTCCTTGACTCTGCCTGTGGATGGGTATGCAGAAAAATGCATCTTTTAAGTCTATTACCGTGAACCATTTGGCGCTGGCCGGCAACAGACTTAAAAGAACATATGGGTTTGGGACTACTGGGTGAATAGTCACTACAGCTTCATTTACAATTCTTAAATCTTGAACTGGTCTGTACTTTCCGTTTGGCTTGGGAATTGGTAGGATCGGGGTGTTCCAGAATGACACAATGGGTTTTATAATGCCATGTTCTAAGTAGGAATCGATGTATGATTGGATGGCTTGCATGATGGGGCGTGGGTAAGGCCTTTGCCTTATTCTTCTGGGCCATGCCTGGGGCTTTACTTCAATTATTAAAGGTGGCAGGTGTTTGGCATAACCTGGTGGGTTGTCTTCTGCCCAGATGCCGGGGACATCAAACTCTTTCCACTTGGCTGTAGCCTGTGAGTCTGCTTCGAGTGGAATAGATGCCAACATTATCCTCCACATTTCATTCATTGGAGCTGTAACATTTACTGCTGTTGCTTGGGGCACATGCAGCTTCATGTTTTGGTTCTGGTCAAAGTAGATGTGGGCTTGCATTTTGCACAGAAGATCTCTTCCCAGCAGTGGAACAGGGCATTCTGGTATGTGCACAAACTGATGGGTCACAGTTTTGTGGGCCAAATCACATTCCAGGGGCTTGAGCAATGGCCTGTTACTTGGGGTTCCAGTAGCTCCCTGTATTTTAATAGTCTCGCCGGAGCAAGACGCCAATGGTTTCGTAAGAACAGATCTAGTAGCTCCTGTGTCTACTAAAAACTTGACTTTATGGCCCCTTCCTTTTAAGGGCACCATGGGCTCGTGGGGGCCCACGATCAGGGCCTGGTCCCTGTTGTCAGGTATGGCTGGCCACTGGGCTTGTGCCTGTCTACAAACATGCAGGCTTGCCTAGATTTCGGCTGTGGGGGGGGGGGCGCCCGAGGGGAGAGCTCATCCACTCTCTGTCTGCCGGGGTGGGTGTCTCCTGGGGAGGGACTCCGGTACTCTGGTGGCTCTGATCAGCTATCTCTTGTTGCCTTTCTTCCTGTGGTTGCCTCCCTTCGGGTGGCTTTGGCAGTGGTGGATACAGCGAGACGTATGGCGCAGGAGTTCCTTCCTCCGTTTCACTGAAAATCTCTCCCTCCTTTTCTGTGGGCTTTGGGCGGGGGGGTCGGCGTAGAAGCATTAGACGTGCCACTTCTGCTTTTTCTTTACATTCTTTGAGCCAGGGCGGATTTTTTTCCAACATTCTGCTGCCACTGATCTATGTATCAGTGGCCACCAGACGCCTGGGTCACTTTCTGATGGACCTTTGAGATGACTTGAGGGTCAAAGGTTCCCTGAGCTGGCCACCCTACCTGCATAGAGGGCCATTCTACTTCACACAGGACTCGGAGTTTCTGTCTGGTGAGCTTTTCTCTAAAGTCCCTATTGAATCCTCTTTTAAAATTACTTAACATACATTGCAGGGGCGTCTGAGGGACGCTGCTGCCACCTCCCATTTTCTTCCCTTGGACACAGACAATTAGGGTGGGGAACGGACAAGGAGTAAGGGGTCTCCTTGTTCAGACAAAAGGGAATCACAGCACTCACGCCCTACTGACCTAAGGAGCCGGACGTTCCAACGGTCCCCTGTAGGAACTGCAGCAGGCTAGCACGTGCACACACACACACCACACTCACTCCACAAACTCCCAACCCTTTTCTCTTACTTTACTTAAGGATATCTCTCAGTTCGGACTCACGTTCCGCCTCGTAGAGAGATCTCCTGTGGAAGCTCTCAGTTCGGACTCACGTTCCGCCTCGTAGAGACACCTCCTGTGGAGGGTCTCAGTTCGGACTCACGTTCCGCCTCGTAGAGACACTTCCTACACTTAAGGATACCTCTCAGTTCGGACTCACGTTCCGCCTCGTAGAGAGATTTCCTGTCAGGAGGGTGATCAAGCCTCCTCTTCCAGTCTACTGACTGGGCTCCTTTCCTGTCACCCGGGTGCTATTTCATACTTGCCTCTTCCTGCAGATCCGGATATGTTTTGTGGTTGAGTTCCAGCCTGAGTCTTGTGGTTCTTAGGCTCGCTGTCCGGTCACCCGCTCCGCTGGGCCCCTCGTTCGGAGATCCCCAAAGGGAACAGTCCTTTGTGCGCGCTGGGACGTCCGCGAGGCCTCACCCAGGGGGCTGGGTACGGAGAACGGTCAAGAAAGCCCCAAGGCTTCCAAGTCCCTTCGTGGTCACCAGGAATGTTGCAGAAAAATCACCCTTCTCCAGGGAACAAAGGAACTTGTACCACTTCAGGTCTGGAAAACAGTTTATTTATTGCTAGCAATAGGTTCAGGGGATTTACAATCGCCAAACTGAACGATTTTTACAGAAGTAATCAGAGTCTTATATCAAAGTATACGTCATCAATTACTTGTCACTTACTCTTTAGCATATTCGCTGTCTGTTTCCTGTACCTTGGTTATTTTTACATTCTGCTGCGCGGGCTGTCTTAACTGACTTCCCTAAATACAGCGGGACTATAATTTATTGCCATGTAAGCAGTCTGCAGAGGAAGGGGGGTCGGTCTGTTCCCAGGAGGGGGGGGGATCTTTTTCTGCCTCAGTTTTCTTTCCATCTTTTTCCCACTTCAGTACAAAATTCCAGATCATGAGTATCTCATAAGAAATAAGGAGGACTAAATTGCTCAGGAGAAAGTTATGTGCTCATTCACTGTCCTTCCCTTTGCATGTAGAATCATAGAATCATAGAAAAGTAGAGTTGGAAGGGGCCTACAAGGCCATCGAGTCCAACCCCCTGCTCAATGCAGTAATCGAAAATTCATTTATTTACACTTCAGAACTTTATAGTCATATTCCTTTTTATAAAAGATATATTGATGATTTATTTTTTATTTTTGAATCAGAACTTAGGTTTGATAAATTTAAATCTTGGATCAACTCAGTATCTTCTGATATTCAATTTATAGGATCTTGTAATCCTTGTTTTGTTTCTTTTTTAGATACCAAAGTTAGTCTAGACCCTTCTTCATGTACCATTTTCCTCTCTCCTTTTAAAAAACCTACTGATAGGAACGCCCTACTACATTACAACTCCTTTCATACAAAATCCCTTAGGGATAACCTCCCTTTTAGTCAATTTTTGTGTCTCAAACGGAATTCTTCTCATTCTACAGACTACCATTTGGCAGCACAACAACTTAGTTTAAATCTTGAATCTAGGGGCTATCCCAAACAGGTTATTAATAAAGCCATAAACAGAGCACATAGTAGACACAGGTCTTCTCTTTTTCAGACATCTACTTATAAAGATATACACACAAATAAAGACTCTATATACACGTCAATACAATATTCTCCTTTATCTGGTAAAATTAAAAATATCCTTCGAAAACATTGGCACCTCCTATCCAATATCCCAGGCTGTCAGTCTTTTCCCACTGTTGGACTTAGAAGGACTAGGAATCTAGGTGACTCTATGATTCACTCTGATGATTTAGGCCCCCCTCCTCCACCTTCTACTATAGGTCACTTCAAATGTGGCAGATGTTCAGTTTGTCCACATGCCTTACAGATTAAGTCTTTTCATGACACTAATTCAGGGTTTAAATTTACCATTGGACATTTTTCTAACTGCAATTCAAAAGCAGTTGTATATATAATTCGATGTCCCTGCAACTTATTGTATGTGGGTAAAACCACTCGCCAGATCAAATATCGAATACAAGAACATAAATCTAGGATCCACAATCGGGGTGTTAACCGCCCCGATGGTACACCATTTTTGGATTAAAAACTTGAGGATAAAGATTTACAGTTTTTTGTGATCTGGAAGCTTCATTCTCATTCTTACAATATCCTAGACGTAGATCGTCTAATCAGCCAGCAGGAGGCGCGTTTTACTTTTCTTCTTAATACAATTACACCTGGTGGGTTAAATTGTGAATATGATTGGTCTAGTTTTATATAAAATATACTTTGCAATCTTCTTACATGTATTGGAGTCATTATATGTATACTTGACTTTATAAAACATATCAATGGGTTACTTGCTCTGTTTTTCACTGTTTTAATGTGGAATTATATATGTGGCAACTCTGTGTTCTTTCCCCTTTAATTGTAAACTCATTCGTTCAGCCTACACCTGTTTGGCTTTAGCATTTTGTATAAATTTGCTGGGTTAACTTCAACTCAGTCCTTCTGAAAGGCATTGGCTACAGGCCTATTATATGAATCTTAGCAAAACTGACTGGTAAACATTTAGTTTAGCATTTCTTGCTTTGTAGTTCTTGCTCTGTATTTATTATACTTCTTTCCTAAGTATCACATGTTTCTGTATCCACTATAATTTGCATATATTGTTTCAGCTTACTGAAGAAGATTTATTCTCTATGAATTATAACTATAAAAATCTGAATGAAACTGTTTGTCTACTGAAGAAGATATTTACGAAACGTTGTCTTATCTTGTTTTGGTTACATCATTCAAGTGACCTTGAATACTTTCTCATCTTGTTTTGGTTACAACATTCAGTGACTTTGGACACTTTGGTTTGTTTTGGACTACGCATACTGGATACCTTCCACTTTGTTATGTGGTACTTATGTTTATAATAAGTCATACATAAAATTGAAAACCTTATTTTTTCCCTTCAATTGTTATGTGGTACTTATGTTTATAATAAATCATGCATATTGTTGTTTTTTAAAATGTTGAAAACCTTACTATTTCCTTTCAAATATTTATACAATAAATAACTTCTCTATCTTTATACTCTGGGCCTTTGTGCCGTTTCCATTATAATTTACCTGGTGATATTACGGCATTATATTGTTTCCTTTGTATTTCATGCTATTTTGACAGTATGGCCCAATGGTCATCTACGTTTCGCTTTACTCCAGAGGAGAAAATAAGAATCTTAAGTGCCACGCCTAATTTACATGTATCAGAATCAATTAAAGGAAATTATGTTGATACAGAGACTATCTTAAGGGCTTCTAAGCGTGGAGTTCGTTTTGAACTCCATGCAGCTTCACTTTCTGAATATGTACCCTTAGAAAGAATCCCTAGGGGTCTTAGAATACAGAAACCACCTACTCTTTTTAGAGAAAATGATGAATTTAAAAATAAGTGGCTTTCCATTTTGAATCAATGTTCACAAGATTTGATGCTTCTAATTATTGACTCCTCTAATCAAGAACTAGTTAAGATCCAACAAGAAGTGGAGACTTTGAAAGAGGATTATAAATCTAAAGTGGATTTAGATAATTATAATGTAAACATGGGTAAATTAGAGTCTGATTTGAAGTCCTATTCTGATGAATTAAAAAACTTCAAAAAACATAAAATGGAAAGAGATCATAGAGATTATGAGACCAATAGGGTTTATCCCTGGTTTGACTCTCACACCAACTTGAGACGTCCCTCCAATACAACTAGATCTCAGGGTGGTAGAGCCAGACAGAATAAGATTCATGAGGATTCTTCTAGCTCTTCTAGTTCTTCAAATTGGGATTCCCTATATGAACCTCGCCAATTACGGTCAGGTTTCAAAACCTATCAGTCAGCCCCTCAGAGGGGACTACGACGCAACAAACGCTAGTTTATAATTTATCTTCACATTCTTTAAGTCCACAGGAAGAAAAGGTATTACCGGTAAATCTTGGTACAGGCTTTATTCCTACTCCTAAATATTCTGCTATGCAAACTCGTATTGACATTTACAAACTCACTAGACTAATCAAACTTAGAGATTATTTTGGGGACTCTACTTATATCAAACCACCTTTCAGACCAAAATCTTTTTTTATTCCTCCTTCAGATAATCTTCACATTACTACTTTTAATAATGTAGTTTTGAGGGAAATCAAAGCAGTAGAATCTAAATTAAGACCTTTTAAAGGTAACTTTTCCAAATCAGATAGAGAAGCTCTTACTAGTCTTACCTCTAATCCAAATCTGGTTATTAAACCTGCAGACAAAGGAGGTGCCATTGTTCTTCTAAACAGAGTAGACTATGAAAAAGAGATAATTGACCAACTTAACAATAGAAATTTTTACATCTCTATTCCATCAGACCCTACATCTTTGGTTATGAATATCATAAAAGTATTGGTTCAAGAAGCTGAGGTACTTAACTATATTGATTCCAATATTTCTAAATTTTTGATTAATGAAACTCCTAGATGTCCAGTTTTCTATACACTTCCTAAAATACATAAGGGTATTATTCCCCCACCAGGACATCCAATTATTTCAGCCAGTAATTCCCTTTTAGAACCTATTGCCAAATATCTTGACAGTTTTCTTCAGCCCTTTGTTATTAAAACACCTTCTTATATAAAAGATACAGGTGATTTTGTTAAACAATTAGAGGGCTTTGTTGTGCCCACTGGTGGTGTATTGGCCACTCTTGATGTCAATGCTCTCTATAGTAATATTCCTTTAAATGATGCACGTCTGATTATTTCAAATTTTTTGGATCTTAGACTTTCTAAACATCCTCCAACTCATTTCTTACTAGACTTGCTAGATATTATTTTCGAACATAATTTTTTCAGGTATAAACACCAATTTTATTTACAGGTTAAAGGCGTAGCCATGGGTTCTTCTGTGGCACCTTCTGTGGCTAATTTGTTTATGTATCATTTCGAAAATTCATTTATTTACACTTCAGAACTTTATAGTCATATTCTTTTTTATAAAAGATATATTGATGATTTATTTCATCATGAAAAAATCATGTTCCTCAAATGCAACATGGATAGGTTTTAGGAAGTACAGCAAGTTTATTTTTTAAAATCATTTTCCTAAAATGCAACCTTTCAGACATTTTGGGTTTGGCTGCCTCTGCCTGCCTGTTTGGGGTTCCCTGCCTCCTCTGCCTGCCTGGTCTCTTCTTAACCAGTTCCACAGTTTGAATTGTCCAAGACAAACGCCTCTCTGCCTGCCTGCTTTGGGGTTCCTTGTCTCCTCTGCCTGCCTGGTTATTTTGGGTTTGTCTGCCTGGTCTGTTCTTGTCAAAATCAGTGGCAGAGTTTTGAAATAAAAAGGCACACTTGTACCTAGAATTTATTTAAGCCACACATCTGAAGTACCGGTAGCCTTATTTTCTTGGGGAAAAACCCCATTGATTTTAATGGGGACTTGTGGAAGTCAGCTTTAGGAATGACTCGGGAGTCACCATTTTGGACCAAGGACTCGGACTCGAGACTCGACTCGTGACTCGAAACCAAGGACTCTTCAACATCCCTGGTTACTCTAGGATGCAGTTAGTCAGGCCCTGGAGATTTAAACTCGTTCAAAGTAATCAGGTGTTCCTTGACCATTTGCCTATCAATCTCAAGCTGCAATCCTGCCCCTTCAGTCTGCACTTCAGGTTTGCCAGGGGGGACATACACTCTCTTTTGGGAGAAGACCGAACCAAAGTAGGAATTGAACACTTTCGCCTTTTCTTTGTCTTCGGTTATCAATTTGCCATCCTCACTGTGTAGTTGAACCACCATTTCTTTCCTCTGTCTTTTACTATGCATGTATCTGAAGAAAGCTTTTTTGTTGTTTTTTAGCATCCCTGGCTAGCCTCAGCTCATTCTCTGTGCTACCTGCTTGTATTCTTCCCTTGTTGTCTGGCCTTCCTTCCACATCCTATATGTGTCCTTTTTTGTTTTCAGGTCATCTCTGCATTTTTTTGTGAAGCCACATTGGCTTCTTCTGTTGCCCTCTGCCTTTTTTCCTTGTGGGAATTGTTTGCAATTGTCCCTTTAGAATTTCCTTTTTTTTAAACTCCCACCCATCCTGGGCTCCTTTTCTCATTAGAGTCACTTGCCATGGGACCTTACTTATCATTGTTCTGAGTGTATTAAAATTGGCTTTCCTAAAATCCAGGGTACGCGTTTGACTACACTCAGCTTTTGCTTCCTTTAGAATCAAGCGCTCAACATCATGGTCACTTTCCCCCAGAGTTCCCAAAACTGCCACTTTATCCACTAACTCGTCTCTGTTGGTTAGAATCAGATCAAGGATAGCTGATCTTCTAGTTCCTTCCTCCACTTTCTGTAGGAGGAAGTTATCTGCAACACAAGTCAGGAATTTCTTGGAGCGGCCATGTTTGGCAGAATTTGTCTCCAAACAGATATTGGGGAAATTGAAATCCCCCATCACTCCTTGAAACAAGGGCAATTTGCTTTTCAAAAGTTTCATCCTCGTCTTCTCCTTGATTGAGTGGTCGGTAGTAGACTCCAACCGCCATGTTCATTTTATTCTTTGCCCCATTTATTTTAATCCAGATGCTCTCAATGGGGCTGCCAAGCTCCTCTTCCTGTATCTCTGTGCAGAGATACGTATTTTTATTTTTATTTATTTATTTTTATTTTAAAATTTTTCAACAATACAAAGAAAATAACACACATATAACTTATATAGTGCTCCCATCACCACGGGACTAAATAATACAATATCTCTATCATTGTTAATTATTCCAAAAATACAACATGTCTTGACACGGCATACTCCCTTTCCCCTTTTTAAACACATATTCCAAAAATAAACCCCAAATATCCTTAAAAATATTTTTCTTTAATTGACCCCTTTTGCATTTGATATTACAAGTCAACATATCATTTAATGCCATATCCCATACTTCTTTATACCAATCAGTAATAGTGAAAACTTGCTGAATTTTCCATTTCCTTGCTATCGTTAATCTACCTGCCGTTAACAAATTTATAATTAATTCTTTAACATTTTGAGGACCGGCCACCTTTTCAGTTATTGATAGCAAAGCTAATTTAGGACAAACCTCTAGGTCAACTCCAACAATTTCTGATATTTCTTCAAAAATCGTTTTCCAAAAATCCATTACATTTTTACAACTCCACCACATATGAGCATATGTACCCAGCTCCTGGCAACCTCGCCAGCACATTGGAGAACATTTGTTATCTATTCTATTTAATCTCACCAGAGTCAAATACCATCCCCAAATTAACTTGTAAAAATTCTCTTTAATTCTTATTGACATATTTTTCAATATTCGCCTATCCCAAATCCTGTTCCACTCATCCTTTGATATTTCCTCTTCAAACTCTGTATCCCCAACTATTTTAAGATTTTCCGCTTGCTCTTCTGATTTCTGCAACATTTTATATAACATCTTTGTAAGACCCCTAGCTGATGCATTTCCTTCTATAAGTTCTCTAGACATAACCGACTGCTCAAATGCGGTGAAATCTCTTTCATGCTCCTGTCTCCTCTTCCATTTCTTACCCCATTGTACTAATTGAATTAAGTTTAACCACGAAATTCTTCCTGCTCCAACCCTATCAATTATTTGCTGTCTTGTCTCCATTTTTTCCAGCCAATCCATTAATCTTATTACCCTTTTCTCTCTAAAAATTCGTTCTAAATGTCTAACATTCTCTGGAAAATCCTCCATTACCACCACTGGAGTAAGCGGGGATATACCTGGTATAAATATTTCCTTATTTCTACTCCAAATTTCTAACATATTTTTTAAAAAGGGATTTTCTAATCTTTTTATCATATTATGTCCTTGTTTTGTAAATAAAAAATTCTCCACCCTATTACCCAGTTCGAATGCTTCTATTTCCCACCACATAAAATCCTTCCTAGCAATAATATCCATAATATATCTAAGTTGATTAGCTATATGATACCATTTTAAATTTGGGAGACCAAGTCCCCCTATTTTTTGAGCTTTGTACCATCTATTCTTAGTAATCCTTGATCTTTCCCCCCCATTACAATAGCTATTTAAAATTACTTGCCAATCTTTAATTTCTTTCTCTGATATCTTATATGGTATCATTCTAAATAAAAAATTAAACTTCGGTAAAATCTTCATTATAATCAAAGCTATCCTACCAAACCATGATAATCCCAATTTTTTTATAATCCCCTAATTTATTTTTAACCTCTTCTTTTAATTTTTTAAAATTCCATTTCCCTATTTGATCCATATCTTTTAATATATCAGTACCTAAATATTTAATTATATTTTTTATCTTTATATCAACTTTCCTTTGTTTAAATACCCTTTCCTCCAATTTACTATAATTACGGTAAATGTCATTATCTCCGATTTATCCCAATTAACTTTTAACCCCGTTACTTCCCTAAATTCATCTAAACGTTTCTCTAACCAATCCCAATTTTCCATAGGCCTTTCTAATGTTAACAATATATCATCTGCAAAAAGGTTTATCTTGCATTTAGTCTTTATCCCTATCCCCTGTAAATTCCTCCCTGTCTAATCGCATTCGCTAACAATTCCATAACTAACACAAATAATACTGGGGAAAGGGGACAACCCTGTCTAGTTCCCCGGCCTAGGCTTATCGTTTCTGTTATTCCATCATTTACAATTACTGACGTAACATTATGAGTATATAATTGATTAGTAACACCTATAAACTTTTCTCCAAACCCCATAGTTTTTATTAACATCTTTAATGCAGGCCATTCCACACAATCAAAGGCTTTAAAAATATCCAGTGCAAGAACCCCAGCTTTCAAATTATTTTTCTTTATTAAATATATTATATTCAGAACTTCTTGTTAAATCTGCCATTTGTCTTCCTTGAATGAAACCGCATTGATCTAGCCCTATATACTTAGTTATGGGTTAGGATTTTAAAAGAAATTTTTATACTGTTTTAATTATTATATTTTATTTTATTGTTTTGTTTTATTGTGGTATTTTGGTTGTACATCGCCCAGGGTGGCCGGGTGGCCGGCCAGATGGGCGATTAATAAATATCATAAATAAATAAATATCATTAACACTAACGCTGAAGAATATAGGGCCCACTCAATATCTCTCTCCAGCTTGATGAGGAACCAAGCCATTCTTGAGTATGGTTCCCCAGACAGCTCTGGATCTGCTTAGTAGTAGTGCCATCCAGCCTACACTTAACTAGCTTGCTAATCAGAATATAAATTGGCATTTTGTCAAATTCCTAGTTGAAGTCAAGATATATTACGCCCACAGCATTTCCATGATCTGCTAAGGAAGTTACCCAAACAAAAAATGAAATATTGTTAGTCTGGCAAGACTTGTTCTTGACAAATCCATGCTGCCTTCCAGTGATCACTGCATTAGTGTCAAGATGCTTACTGATCGAGTACTTTATAATCTGCTCTAGAATCTTCCCAGGTATTGATGTCAGACTGTCTGATCTATAATTCCCCAGATATTCCTTTTTGAAGATTGGGACAACATTTGCCCTCTAATCCTCCAATACTTCATCCATTCTCCAGGATTTCTCAAAGATAATAGATCCACTAGCTACTTCAACAGGCTCTGATGCAATTCATCCGGACCTGGGGATTTGAACTCATTTAAGGTGCTTAGATATTCCCTGACCATCTCTCTGTCAGCCTCAAGCTGCACTCCTACCCTTCAAGCCTTTTTGTCACGTTGACCTGGTTTGCACAACACTACAGTCCACCGTGCAGGCACCGCCATGGCTTCTTGAGTCATGTGAACCCATGGCTTGTTTTAGGGTTATGTGAGGGTTGCCTAACCCTCAAACAACCCCTGCCACCTGGGTTTGAACAACATGACAAGCCAGGTGCCTGTGGTATAATAGAACCCCACAGGTAAATTAAGGCATAGTGAGGCAGAATTTGTCTCCGAACAGATATCAGGGAAATTGAAGTCCCCCATCACTACTACATCATGCCTCCTTGAAACAAGGGCAATTTGCTTTTCAAAAGTTTCATCCTCTCCTTGATTGGGTGGTCGGTAGTAGACTCCAACTGCCATGTTCATTTTATTCTTTGCCCCATTTATTTTAATCCAGATGTTCTCAATGGGGCTGCCAAGCTCCTCTTCCTGTATCTCTGTGCAGAGATACGTATTTTTAACATACAGCGCAACTCACCCTCCCTTTCTGTTGCTTCTGTTCTTTTTGAACAAGTTATATCCTTCAATCGCTGTATTTCAGCCATGGGAGTCATCCCACCAAATTTCAGTTATACCTATCAAGTCATATTTGCCCTCATGTATCAAGAGTTCATGTTTGTTCTGTTTGTTGCCCATACTCTGGGCATTAGTATAAAGACATCGAAGACTATGTGCTTTATAGTCCGACTTTCTTCCTACATTTTGTAGTAGACTATCATTGGGCACCTCTGGAGCTGTTCTCATAGAACAGTGATGGCGAACCTATGGCACGCGTGCCACAGCTAGTACGTGGGGACCGCTCTGCCAACACGCGAGCCATAGGTCGCCAGGGGCACAGAGCTCGAACAGAGCTCAAGAGCAGGGGGGTGAAGCGGCCGCTCCTGCCCGCTGCATGTCGCCCGGCATCCCGCAGGCTGCCTCCTCTGCCGGGGAAGGGCCGAGGAGGTCCTCCCGGGGCGGGGCGGGCAGGCCTGGAGAGTCACCGCCTGGCGCCAACACTCCCCGGCGGCGGCGGCATGAGGCAGCGTCATGCTGTGCGCCTGGGCTCAGGCTGTGATGCGGCGGGCGGGGCCAATGGGCCTACCTGCTGTCTCCTTGCCAGCTGTGCGGGCCGCGCCGCCCGGGCAGGTCCTGTCGTGTCACTTCCGGCACTGTTTAAGCCCTGTTGCCCTGGTTCCCCCCGCCAAAAACATAGCGCCGGGGACCAGCGCGCCAGACATGACGCAACGAGCGGCGGTGGCAGGCGGTGGCAGCGGGTCCAGAGGCGGCGGCGGGTCCAGCGGCGGCTTGAGCAGCACGGAGAATGCGCCGCGCCGCTCAGAAGAGCGAGATCAGGCTGCTGCCGCCGCCGTGCAGGAACGAGCAGCGGAGAACATCGAGTCCAGGTAAGCCTTGTATTACATCCCTGTGCACGTCCCATCCGCCCGTCCTTCCCCCATTCTGTACCTGGGACCTTTTCCTTCTTTTTCATTTCCCTCACGTCTTGCCCCCCAGCCGCCTCATTCCCTCCTAGACAGCACCTTCTTCTCCTTTCCCCACATTCTCCCTGGCTTCATCACAATCCCCCCACTCTTTCCCCCAAACGCTTGAGGTCTTCTCCTTTCCCCACATTCTCCCTGGCTTCATCACAACCCCCCCTCTTTTCCCCAAACGCTTGAGGTCTTCTCCTTTCCCCTCCAGATTCCTTCCCTCCCTCCCGTTTATTTACATTTATTTATACATGAATTATAACCCACTAATCATTTTTAGCATAAATAAGAACTATAAACTTTCTACAGCCTGAAAAATTGCATGCCGAATGCAAACTTTTACCTAATGCAGTGTTTGCAGTCCAAGACATAAAGGTTGTTTAAAATGTGTTAAGCACATTTAGTTTTCTTGTTTATCTTGCTCATCCTAGTACAGGTTGACTTTTACTTTTACTAATCCGACACCTATAGAAGCAGGGAAAGGACCCAGAGTAAAGCTTGCCCCATACAATTTCAGTCTGGCATATAATCATATTACAAGTTGAGAATCCCTTATCCAAAGATACATACGCCTAATTATTTAAAAAGTGTATCTAAATTACCTTCAGGCTATGCGTACAATGTAGTACTATAAAAAAAAATTGAGTTGATGTTTTTTTTCAATAAAAAACTGTTTGTATCATTGAAAGCCCTGTTATTGTGTTTTTCTTTTAAGACAAAATATGTTAATTAGTTCAGACAACTGTATGAGTCGTTTTTACTAAACTAAAACCCCGGTATTCAGGTTTAATTGCAGTGTTGGCACTTCGAAATAAATAAGTTGGTTTTGTGTTGCAGTTTGGGCACTCGGGCTCAAAAAGGTTTGCCATCACTGTCATAGAATCATAGAAAAGTAGAGTTGGAAGGGGCCTACAAGGCCATCAAGTCCAACCCCCTGCTCAGTGCAAGAATCCAGGTCAAAGCATCCCCGACAGATGGCTGTCCAGCCGCACCTTGAATGCCTCCAGAGTGGGAGAGCTCACCACCTCCCTAGGTAGTTGGTTCCATTGTCTTATTGCTCTGACAGTCAGGAAATTTTTCCTGATGTTTAGGTGGAATCTGGGTTCCTGTAACTTGAGCCCATTATTCCGTGTCCTGCAATCTGGGATGATCGAGAAGAGATTCTGGCCCTCCTCTGTGTGACAACCCTTTAAGTACTGGAAGAGTGCTATCATATCTCCCCCCAGTCTCCTCTTCTGAAGACTAAACATGCCTCCGTTGTGGCACAGAGGCCTTCTTCCATTGTTACCCCCGAGTTTATGTCTCCCTCCCATGTTGGATTCAGTTTAAAGCCCTCCTGATGAAGTTCCTCATTCTGTGGCCAAACACATACTTCCCAGTCCTTGAGGTGCAACCCATCTTTTGCCAGCAGTCCCTCTTCCAGGAAGTGTAGCCCGTGGCCCCAGAATCCAAATCTCTCACGTCGGCACCACCTTCGTAGCCAGTCATTCACTCGGAGCATTTTTCTTTCCCTTTCTATTCCTCTTCCATGTACTGGAAGGATGGATGAGAAAACGATCTGGGCCCCAAAGTTCTTGAGTTCCCTTCCCAACTCTTCAAAGTCTGCCGTGATTTCTTCATAACTCCGCTTGGCAGTATCATTTGTACCCATGTGGATGAGAAGAAAGGGGTATGTGTCAGTGGGCTGTATGAGCCTCGGTAGCTGCTCTGTCACATCTTTAATCTGTGCCCCAGGGAGGCAGCACACCTGGCGAGCCCATGGGTCTTCGCGACATAGCCATCTCTGCATGGGCATAAGCGATTCTGCAATGGAGTTCTTTTAAAACGGCCCTCCAGTACAGCTGATGGCAGTATGTTCAGTCTTGCTTGAGTGAAGGCTCATCTGTACTTTACTACTGTTAAGTTTTGCAAATAAGATGGCAATGTGTCGAAGAGACTACATGGAAAATAATCATACCAGGGGCAAAATTTTCTTTTAGTGGCCAAATTATTCTGTTGCTCAATATCATGTAGGCACTGTCTAATTAGGACTTTTGCTTTATTAAATCCCAATGTTAATAAGTAAGTGATAAGCCAAAAGAATGCAGCTTAGAGATAGTGCTCTTTATCCAAACACTCACATGGGAATCCTGCAAGACCAAGGGGAGTAAGCCAGTAGAAGTTAAATTCAACTGGAGCCAATAATTAAATGTCCTGCCCCAGGCCTGTAGAGTAATTGAGGGGAGATTAGCTTCCAAACGCAAAGATGCATTTGGAACACAACATGGAACAGAAAAAAATTGTGTTAAGAACTTAGACTGAACAGCTTCAACAGATCTGAAATAAGGATCCACCCAGATCAGGACCCCATACAGTAGTTGTGCTAGAGGTTTAGCTCTAGAAACCTCAAGTGCTGAGGGTATATGGTTGCCCCCTTTTGTGTAGAAAAAGCGCATCAGAATGTTGGTACTCTGGGACGCCTTATCCACCACATATTTCTTATGGGCTAACCAAGACCCTGTTGATTGAAAGACCACACTGAGGTATTTGAAAACTAACTTGTTCAATTGGCTATTTATCTATATACCATCTATGGATCCTGTGTTTTTCAGAGAACACCATAACCTTAGTTTTGTTATAGTTCAAGCTAGGTGTTCTTTTTGGCAGTATTCAGAGAATACCCTTAACAATCTACTTAGGCCCACTTTCATTTGGGAGAGAAGTACAGCATCATCTGCATACAAAAGAATGGAAATGTGTTTTGTAGCCAATTTAGGGGCATGAAACATTGGAGATGTCAAATTCTCAACAATATCATTTATATATAGATTGAACAACACAGGAGCCAAAATGCAGCCTTGCTTAACTCCCTTTGTGGCCGGTACAGACTCAGTAAGCTGTCCATCTGTAGAGCATCGCACGCCTTCAGCCAGGTATTGGTATATAGACATTTGATCAAAAAAAGGAGTGTTTTATCTAAAGTTGAGGAGTTTAGTTTATCCCAAAGTCTTGTGCGAGAAATTGAGTCAAATGCAGTCTTCAAATCAATGAAAGCTGCGTATAACACACCACCTGGTTTCTTGGCATACTTGTCAATTAGATGGGCTAGTACAAAGCAATGATCTATTGTAGATCTACCTTTTCTGAACCCTGCTTGCTCGTCAGCCAGAATGGCTTCATCGATTATCCAGTCAATAAGCTTGTTATAAAAGTGCTTGGCATATAATTTACTAATTACACATAACAAGCTAATTTGCTGGATCAGATGTGGGCCGTTTTTTTTAATATGGGGACAACTACTGCCGTACCCCAAACTTCAGGCAGCAGCCCTGTTAAGTCGATGGTTGAAAATATTACCGTCAAAAGGGAAGCCCACCAATCAATATTGGATTTCAAAAATTCTGGCGGGAGAAAATCAATGCCAGGTGCTTTGTTACTTTTCAACTGAAGGATAAGATTCTTAACCTCAGCTAGAGATACTGGTGGCCACTCTGGTAGTTTTCCTACAATTTCTACTGTTCGCTTGACATCCTTATCATGATCAAAATATAATGAATGGTAATATTGCATCCATTCATTGGGATCAATAGTACACACAGGGGCTGTGTAAGCATTTTCTAGTAAGCCTGATATTGTGCGCCAGAAGAGGCAGGTGTCCCTATCATGAGAGGCCTTTATTAAGATTTGCCAAGCTTGTTTTTTCAGCTTGCTGTTTTCCCCTCTTATCAGGAGTTTATACTTTTGCCTAAGGGCAATATATTCCTCAGTCATAAGGCCTGAGTTGGAGTCCCTGTATTTGCAATAAGCTCTCTTCAGCTGGCTTTTACCCTGTTTTCACTCTCTATCGAACCAGCTAAAGGATGGTAGAGTTCTTCTTGAGACATCATTCTTAACCTTAATTCTTAATTGGTCTTGCAACCTATCAATCAAATTATTAAATAAATTCATGAACTCAGCAGCAGAAGTGGCTGAGAGAATAGCAGCATGAGAGGCCATTAGATCCTCACTATGAAGGAGGTGAGTTAAAGCTAAATTGACTGCTGGTGTCCACTTGACTCTCCTACTACCGCTTACACCTAAATCTGTGTTAGAGATATATTGATTTTGTGGGCAGAAGTTGTTATATACTGGACGTGCTAATGTCATGGTCAGGGGTAGATGGTCGCTTTCTATATTGAAACCTACCTCAAAACCAATGACATATTTATATGCAAAGCGGGAGACTGCTACATAATCAATCATACTACCTCCAGACTTTGTAAAATGGGTATACTCCCCAGGTCGATCTCCATCTGCCGTACCATTTGTCTACATCCTTCCTAAAGTGTGGTGTGCCCAGAACTGGACACAGTACTCAAGATGAGGCCTAACCAGTGCTAAGTAAAGGGGAATTATCACTTCATGCGATTTGGAAGCTATACTTCTATTAATGTAGCCCCAAATAGCATTTGCCTTTTTTGCAGGCAGCCACATCACATTACTGGCTCATATTCAGTTTGTGATCTACCACAATTCCAAGATCCTTCTCACTTGTAGTATTGTTGAGCCAAGTGTCCCCCATTCTGTAACCGTGCATTTGGTTTCCTTTCCCTAGGTGCAGCACTTGGCATTTAGCCCTATTAAATTTCATTGTGCAATCCTTCTCCATGGATTGCACAATAACCCCCCTCCCCCCCCCCCGAGAGCTTTAGTTATTGGGTGGAATAGAAAAATAGTAAAAATAAAAAATAATAAAAAACATGGATCTATTGCTTCATGGCGCATAAACATGCATGTGATGCTAGGATCTTAATAGATCCTCATTATTTTTACAGGGGATGCTCAGTACCTGGGCATCTATGTGATCTATGATTTGACCATGGTTTGACGTAGATTGCATATGAACTTCACAAGGATCTGTACCTTGGATCCATGTTTTTGCACTGCGCTGCACAGTAATGTATGGAATCCATTTTTTTCATGGTTCGGTCTATGGAGGCAGATATGCTCTGTGATTTGATTGCGGTTTGGCAGATGTTCTCTGTAAAAATAATGAGGGTCCATGCCTCAGACCCACATTTTTATGCCATGGCAGCACAGTGAATCACTAGATCCATGGTGTTTCTGGTGCAATTCATAGCCACATATATTGTGATTTGATGGTGATATTTATGTTATCCCCTGTAAAAATGCAGAGGGTCTGTGCATGTTTTAGCACCATGATCCATACTTTTTATTGCTCAGTCTGTAGGCACACATGTGCTCTATGACTTGACAAGGGTTTAATGTGTATCCCATGCAGTGCTTTTTTTCTGGAGAAAAGGGTACCGGAACTCTTGGATTACATTTCCTCGGGAGTAGATGGCGATTAAATTGTAATGCAATTAATAGAAGAAAATGTGCTGGAACTCAGTTCCGGTGAGTTCCACCAGAAAAAAAGCCCTGATCCCATGTAAAAATGCAGAGGATCCGTGCCTCGCCTCGGGATCATGTTTTTGTCCTGTGGTGGTGCGAAGGAGCACCAGCTCCATGATTTTAATGGTTCAGTCCATCGAGGCAGATGTGCTGTGTGATGTGACTGTGGTTTGGGGGATTTGACCTGTAAAAATAATGAGGATCCATGTAAATCCATGGCTCAGATCAATATTTTTGTGCGATCTGTACTTTTTATGGTTCATTCCATGGAGACAGACGTGTTGTATGACTGGATGGCAATTTTGGGGGTATCCACTTTATAAACCATATGAAATAATGAGGATCCGTTAATTTCATGGATCCAACTTTTACCCAACTCATTTTCCATGTGTGGAGACCTTTATGTGTTTTTGTTTCTGAGTTCAGCATTTTAAAATTCTGTGTGAAGAATTTGGCTAGTCTCGCTACTCCGCTTGAAAGTAATTGCAGCATTCCCAAAGGAGGCTGGAGCTGGCTGTCAGTGCAGCTAATGAGCTCAAACCACAAAGGGAAAAGTGTAAAACTGACCAAAGACATAAGGGGATGGTGGAAGGAGGAGAAGACAGTAAGTCCTGTGTGTGAAGCCATACAGCAGACAGGCAAATTTTGTTTTGAAAGACTAAACGAACCCAGGTATGACAAAAGCGCCAGCTTCCATGAGCCAGCCATCTCTTGTTTATGGCCAAGCATGGAAAATATTTTGCTTTCTCAAAGAGCTGAGAGACTAAACTGTCTCTGAGAGGCACTATCTTTAATAGCTTATCCCATTGGTTTTTCAACCTGTCCTGGTCTCTGTGCCCTCCCCCACCCTGCATCTCATGGATTGTATTTATTCTTTTATTTTTGAGCGGGAAACGGGTCGAAACTCCTCCAACTACCTTTTGCTTATCTCCGGGTAAACAAACTAATTTCCCGGCTGCTCATTGGGTAGGCCACACCGTGTCCAATCGCATGCCAGGACCAGGAGAGGCATGCCAGGGGGAAGTCTCTCCGTCTGAGGGAGCGGGTGGGAAGAAGGAACGGCGAGGTACGAGAACCGCACAATGCATTAAAAAAGTCGATGCCGAATTGGAAAAAGAGGCGAGCCATATGAGTTCCCGATTGGTTCATCTCCACCGGGAGAGACGATGACGGTCACCAAATGACGCGCCGCGGGCTCGGGGAGGGAAGGGAAAAGAGGCGTCCCGGGGCGCCCTCTATTGGCACTCCTAAATTCTGTATCCCACGTCTTCAAACTTGAGGAGGACGTGGGGGAGGCCGCGAGGGGAAATGACGGCTTTTCATTGGCTACCTTGTTGGCAGCGATGGCCAATTCCGTGGCGGAATGAGCCGTGAGGGAGAAGAACCCCCGCGAATCGTTTCCTTCTCTCCGTCCCGCCCTCCCCCTGCCCGTCAGGCCTGCTAACGGCTGCTCCGGCTTTTCTTCTTCCCCGCCCCCCCCCCGCCCCGTCAGAGCCAGTCTCGGCAGCCCCGGCCATGGCAGGGACCGCACGGCGCCTCTCTGTGCGTCCTGGTTCCTCTTGAAGAGTGGAAGCGAAAGCGTCCTTAAAACCTGTGTAGGGAAGGGGATGGAGGAGGGGGAACAGGGGCCCGAGCGGCGGAGGAATCGTAATGATGATGGGGCGGTAGGTGGGGTGGGCGGAGTTGGGGGAGGGGCACGAGCCGTGTGTATTAGACGTAGCTGAGGGGATATTGGGAAGGGCCCTGCTGAATGGCGAAGGGCGGGGGTGGAGCATAGGAATTGGGGTGAGGTCGGAAGGGAATTAAATTGCGAGGCCTGTTTATGAGGCTGCTGGACTTTCAAGGGGTGGCTCCAGATGATGCTTTTATTTCACCATCAGTCACGGAATTTTATGGGGGGTGCAGATCGCTCATCTTCCACATGAAACTCTCCTGTGTTTTCCCACCACTTCATGTTTTTTTTCTTATGGGAAATCCATTAAGAAAGAAAAGATGGAATTCAGAGCAATCCAGAGAAGGGATAAATAGGGGAAAGCATAAAGAATAGTAGACAAGGGGAAAGAAGCATAAATAGAAGAACTTGGGTTGCTTCCAGATCCGTCTGGCCCAGCACTACCAGTCAGAAGGCATTATGCAGAAATTCCATCTTTTTTTCTTTAATGGATATTTTGCCATAAGGAAAAAGACAAAAGAAGTGGTGGGAAAACACAGCAGGGTTAGAAGTGCAAGACATCACGCACTTCACCCCTTGTAAAATTCCATGAATGAGGCAGGGCAACAGCAGTATAAAAGCCTCCTCTGGAAGCAGCTTGGGAGTTGTGGGCTGTAAAGTCTAAGCAAACGCAGATAGAAGATAAGGACAGAGTGTAAAATTGAGGGAAATGGTAACTACACTCGTTTAGCATGTCACTGGAATACTAGAATTCTTGCTTGTGTTGAACTAACTACTTGCCTATTCATGCTTTCTCTCAATCTGCCTGTGACTTCGCAATAGCCAAAGCTGTCGTTCCTTTCAGGGAAATGTTTGGCCCAAGTGATATCGGTCCATATTCATAGGTGCATATTTGAATGAAACCTGGAATTTTGGTGATTCACTTTGCTAACTGCCACCTCAGCACTTGTGAGCCTGACAGCTTTCTGCTTATAATCTAGCAGAGTCGGCACAGATTTTGGAAGATACAAAAATCACTGTGGAATTCTTTCCCTATTCATGTACAGTAATACCTTGGATTGCAAGTATAATTCGTTCTGGAACTGTGCTTGTAATCCAAAACACTCTTATATCAAAGCGAGTCTCTGGCGGGTGTGAGCGGGGCCAATTTTGGCCCGCTCGAAGCGAGCAGTTACATCCCTACACTTGTCTTGCAAGACCTTGCTCGTTTATCAAGTAAAAAAAAATTTAAATTTTTTTGCTGGTCTTGCAAAACGCTCTCAGACCAAGTTACTTGCAATCCAAGGTATTACTGTACATTACTTTGGAACAAGGTTCCTTGACATAAGGAAGAAATTGGGGAGTGTGTTGTTTTTAAACTGCCCAGCTCTCTGAAACTCAGCATAGTGGAATGTGTAGGCAAACCTAAGCGCTAAAAGAAAAAGGGATCAGTGTAAAGCAAACAATTTAGACGTGGGTTAATTGTTTGTCTTTCTACTTTTATTGTGTTTGTCTCAGCCTAAAGTAGTTTTCAGAGGCACCAGCAGCTATTTGAATAGTGCAGAGCCCACTGGAAGACTGACGGATGTGTTCAATAACGTTATCATGACAGGTTGCAGCTCCTTCTATGATTGCTACAAATTGCAGGTTCAGTCAGTTTTTGTTTTTGTTTTACTAGAGATAATTTTCCTTCAGAAATATGCTAGAGAGTAAGCGTAATATTGTGTGGCAGTAGTATGGTTTTATTTGATTATACTGACTTCATAATAAACATTGTATTTAAAATGCATTAGCAATTGTTCTCATTTGATTTTTGTATCTGAGCGCAAAGAGGGTAATATCTAAAGTAAGTATCACACTTTGGATCTGTTTACACATTATTCTGGCTGTATTGCTCCTGCCTTGCCCTACATCTGCATCATATGATGCTATCCCAGAAAGTAACTGTCTGCATACAGTCTGTCACATCCTGAAGAGCAAGGAAGGAGTGGAACTAGTATGCCACTGTTCTAATGTGCTGTTATTCCACTTCTAAGGGAGCTACATGAGAATTCAACATACCTGAACTTTAACTTAAACGTATTTGCTTGATATGAACAAAAATAAATGTAACAGCTTAGATAAACAATCATGTGAATATGCCTATTCCTGTGTTTGAATGGGAGATAGCTCTATTGATGTGTTACTTCTCTAGGGAGTTCAGAGTGTATACCGGTATATGGGTGTCCAAGATGGTCTCCCATCCAGGCTCTGTTGAGTCCCAGACTTCTTTATTTTGAAACATCTATAGTAAAAGTAACATATTCTGAGTGAATAGTTGTTTTGATTCCTAAATCTTCACATTTCATGGATACAGTTCTATTGAATACCAGCAAAAAGGTATTAAGGAAGGACACAGCATTAATGCTGTGTCATACCCTTTGGCAGTTGATCCATGCTGTGCTGCTGCAGCTATGTAGCTTGAAGTTCCAGGTTCAGAAGCAGTATACCACTAAATACCAGTTGCTAGAGTGGGGGGCATCACTGTGGAAGGACTATCACTTTCATGCTCTGCTTGTGGGCTTCCTGGAAGATCTAGCTTTGTCAACTGTCACAATAAGTTACCTATTGTACTAAGCATTAGACAAATTGGATATAGGGCAAGCAGAGAGAATGGTGATAGCTATGTCTTGTGCGAGGAGACTGGAGTACATTATCTTGTAGTGCCTTCTGGTTCCATGTATACTGTAAAAATAAATTTCTGGACAGCTGAAATCCCCAGCAATCCTCCATTTTCCTCAGCTAGCCATCTGGTTTTCGTGGATCACTTTTAAACATCTAACTTAAGAAATTTAAAAGAAAGCAAGTTTAATGAATCCACAGTTTTCATGGCCAAAGTGGTATATAGAGATACTTGCATGATACAGATTCCAGAGGGGCAGCCATATTAGTGTATTGCAGCAAAAACAACAAAGGGTCTTGTGGCACCTTAAAGACTAACACTATTATGGCATAAGCTTTCATGGACATTGTCCACTTCTAATGGACTAGATGGACCAATGGTCTGACTCCGTATAAGGCAGCTTCTTATGTTCCTGTGTAAATGGACAGCCATGGAAATGGGACAATTACCATAGCATTTTAAATTCAAAATGTTATTTATTTATTTAAAGCATTTTTTTTTTACCCTGCCCTTTAGCCAGAAGGGCTCTCATAGTGACTTACAAAGATCAGTAGTGAGACGGTCCCTGCCCTCAGGCTTACAAACTAAAACACATGACACACATGGCCAAAGTGGTATATAGAGATACTTGCATGATACAGATTCCAGAGGGGCAGCCATATTAGTGTATTGCAGCAAAAACAACAAAGGGTCTTGTGGCACCTTAAAGACTAACACTATTATGGCATAAGCTTTCATGGACATTGTCCACTTCTAATGGACTAGATGGACCAATGGTCTGACTCCGTATAAGGCAGCTTCTTATGTTCCTGTGTAAATGGACAGCCATGGAAATGGGACAATTACCATAGCATTTTAAATTCAAAATGTTATTTATTTATTTAAAGCATTTTTTTTTTACCCTGCCCTTTAGCCAGAAGGGCTCTCATAGTGACTTACAAAGATCAGTAGTGAGACGGTCCCTGCCCTCAGGCTTACAAACTAAAACACATGACACACAAGGAAAAAAGAATGGGGAAGGGAGGAGGGGGGAAAGCAAGCTCAGGTACCAGTTCTCAGAGTTACAGTTCTTATAATGAACAGAGATGGAAACATTTCAGGTAGCTTGATGGAATGGCTGCCACTTAGTGAGGGAGGGTATGTATCTCAGTTCTCATCTTCATTGATCTTGGACAGGTGCACTCCTGCTTAATTTTTGAAAAACAGACCTACAATACTTCATAACAGAACCACAGGAGCAAGGAGAAGGCTGTACACAATGGAGAAAGAATGCCTTGTGTGCAAACCTGTATACAACCTTCTTCACGGAGTTAGGCATGTAAGGTTGCCTTATATGAAGTAAGGCATGCAATGTAGCCTCCATTGTTGGATGTGGTCTTTTGTTCCCTGAACAGAAGACTTCTTACATACAACTTGATCACAAATGGATTCTGTTTGCTTGATTGGGATCATACAATGTACAAACCACTTTTCATCGTGGAAAGCGAATAAAAGAAGTGTAACTGGTAACCCACTGGATGCTTTAGAAATAAATGAAAACCAGTTAGAACAGTCTGCAGTTCAATGTGCTGTATAATAGGCTTTAGCCCAGGAGCGTTCAACCTCTTTCAGCCCAAGGGCTGAATTCAATTTCAGAAAAGCTCCCGGGTGGCCACATTCCAGTGGTGGGCAGAGCCAAAGGCAGAAGGGATGGAGCCAAAAATATCAGCACATTTTAGCTTAAAGCTCTTACTGCCAGTAACTAAGAGCCAGTGTGGCGTAGTGGTTGGACTGGGACTCAGGAGACCCGGGTTCTAGTCCCCGCTCGGCCATGAAACTCACTGGGTGATTTTGGGCCAGCCACGGACTCTCAGCCTAACCTACCTCACAGGGTTGTTGTGAGGATAAAATGGAGAGGAGGATGATGATTATGTAAGACGCCTTGGGTTCCTTGCAGGAAAAAAGGCGGGGTATAAATATAATAATAAATAAATAAGTCTTAGGAGAGGCATTTCAACCTTTTACAATGTGGGGAAAAAATAGAAAAAGCCAGGAAACTACCAAACGATTAGAGGTGGGGAGGAAAGGCATGGGGCCAGGGGAGGAAGGGCGTGAGGCCATGGGAAGAGGGTGTGGCAGCCGGGAACCCAGGAGGGCTGGATTTGGCCCCTGAGCCTAAGGTTCTGCCTTAGTCTAACAAGTTTAAATTTTCTACGACTGCAAAATCCTACTGGACTGCTCAGCATCAACAATAAAAGCCCATTAGCTCTCAGAATTAATTGCTTACTGCTACCTCAGGGATTAATTTGAGAACATAATGTTTTTACTCTTATGTCCATATTTTGTTAGAACCTGAAATCACATAAAAGATGTAAAATGTTCCAATATTATCCCTGGAATTGTTGTGGGAATAAAGAATCCTATGAGTTTTAAAGGAAGAGTTAGATATTTTTGTGACCGATACCATATGCCTTTACAGTTGCCCATTAGGATCAAGAAAGGATCTTTCTCCTGCTCAAACTGCCTAATTACCTTAGTTGAGCAGTATCCCTTTAGCAGTGTGTTACTAGGCTCACTTGCTGAAAATCATGGCCTTTTGGCCCTTTACAACCAAATTATTCTCAATTTGGGAAACTAGCTATGACATTTGTACAGTAAAATAAATAACATGGTGATTTTTATGTTAACTATCTCTTCTTACATTTAAAATACAGAGTGAAGAGAATGTAGACTTACGGCAGAATTACAGTACTTCACTTTCTACAGCCTCCGAATGTTCAAACCATGCTGATTCTTCTCTTTTCTATGTCCCATGGTCTACATACGCAGATGATATTAAACAACCCCCTAGTTCTCAGATTAATGTAAAGAACAGGTACATGGGTCTAACTATTAACTGAATAGGAAGAGAAAATTACATGGTTTATTTTGATTGTGTAGCTACTAATTTCTACAGGATTTAAGTCTACAAATTTTTTTTATAAAAAACTGTTCTAGTGACACTTTGTGGTTGTTTTTTCTTAATGGTCAGAATCCATCCAGACTCCATATCTGATATCGTAATGGCTTATTTTCTCAGGCCAGATTGACTAGGAACTCTGAAAGTTTTTTCGCCTCCTGATACTGAATATGGCTGTGTGACTTCTTTAGCTATCTATATGGTTTTCCTAACTTGTTCCTTAGATTAGGCCCTATGAGGAGAGACTGAAAGAACTGGGCATGTTTAGCCTTCAGAAGAGGAGACTGAGGGGAGATATGATAGCACTCTTCCAGTACTTGAAGGGTTGTCACACAGAGGAGGGCCAGGATCTCTTCTCGATCATCCCAGTTTGCAGGACACGGAATAATGGACTCAAGTTACAGGAACCTAGATTCCACCTAAACATCAGGAAAAAATTCCTGACTGTCAGAGCAATAAGACAATGGAATCAACTACGGTACCTAGGGAGGTGGTGGGCTCTCCCACTCTGGAGGCATTCAAGGTGCAGCTGGACAGCCATCTGTCAGGGATGCTTTGACCTGGATTCCTGCATTGAGCGGGGGGTTGGACTCGATGGCCTGGTAGGCCCCTTCCAACTCTACTTTTCTATGATTCTATTATTCTATTATGCAGGTGTCCTTTTGGTATAGGCCACTTTGTTCCATTCTTGCCATCTATTTATAGCATACTTTAGTCTGGACAATGTTGAAAATATAGAGAGATCGGTGAACCCTCCAAGGCTCTCAGGATTTTTATGGGGTTTTCAGAAAAAGGACAACCAGGAAAAAATTCCCAAGCCAAACCAAGGGCTTAGAAAGGTGAAGTGCTGCCCTGCTCCATCCTCCAAGTACACTCCCCCCTCCCGTACCTTGACATTGTCAGCACAGGAGTAGCAGTGGTGATAGGAGCAGTGAAAAGGAAAGTCTTTTTTCTCTGCCCCTCCCTCCCCTCAATCACCTTGGTGCATGGTGGACTATGCAGTTCTTTCAAGACCTGCGGTTGGAAGAATTGTAAGGACTATACCAACCATAACCCACTGCTCCCCATCATACTGTAGTGTAGTCTGCTGTGCCCCATCGCTCCATTTGTTTAGGCGACAGGAGAGGTGGAGGAAAGAAAAAATACTTCTCTCCTTGCCTCCAGTTCTGTACACATAAGGAAAGTAGGTGAGGGTTTGGGGGGGAGGGGGGCAGCGATGGCTCTGTGGGATGTGGGAGAGCAGTGGATTTTGATGCAAGTGGTAGGGGAAGTTTCAGCTTGTAAAACTCACATCTACTTTTGAGATGGGTTTTCCAGGACTATGAACTTCATTTCTCAGCCTGGCTTGGGGAAATTTTGCTGACATCGCTAGTTATATCTAGAAGGGGGGATTTATGTGTGGGATATGTTTTAGGGCAGAGGGTTTGATCTAGACCTTGAGATCTCTTGAGCCTACTAAATCTCTGGGTTCCTTCTTTTCATCTGGTACTTGCCCCTGACTTTTTGACAGCTTGTTCAGTGGTGTCATTATTTTATATATTGTGGATATGTTTGCTCTCATTCACTTAGTTTTCTGTTAATAACTAGACAGGGAATCTTGCTACTACTGCTATAATAAGATTAGTAGTAGTAAATGTTTTGATAAAATACATTGCAATCAAAGAAACTGATGTTTTTGTTTAAATACATTACATTTTAAATCATTTTGGGAGATTGTGTATGGAAAAAGTATTCTTACACTGAGAGTTTCAGTTGATTTATTATACTTCTGTAATTTCACAAGGGATTGCCATGATGAGCTCCCTCAATTCCTTCTGGGGGGTTGCCTACAGAAAAGGTGAACACATTACATGCAGTCTGATTCTCTATGCAGTCAAACTAACATGAGGTGGACAAGTTAAATTCTTTACCATTTGTAGATTTCACTCATCATTAGCAGATGGAAAATGTTAATTCATACTAGTCTGTAGGTATTCTTAACTGCAGGGTGATGCGGTACATCTTGGTGTACATTTAAAATTCTCTGAGCAAAATAAGATTTTCCAGTCAAGCTCCTGGTTGTGAAATGGTTATTTGGGTGCTAGGGAACTAGAACAGTCTGGATAGAGGGATTTGGAACTTGGTTCTTCATTTTCCTTTAATAGATGGGGCTATATCCCAAGGTCCATATCCATTTTTTAAAATCTCCTGACCACACTAACTCTCAAACGGCCTGTAAACTTGTGAGATCTTTGTGGAACAAGTTGTAGTTCCAGACAGTGGTGCAGCTAGGTAATTTTAGACCCTGGATTTAATGGTCTTAGGGTGGGGGTGGGGGTTAGATGGCCTTGTATATTGCTTCACTTGTGAAGCCCACAACTAACATTTCTCTTCCCCCAACAACCACCGTTCCATGCTTTACAACTGCTTCTACATGCCTTATATGTTAACCAACCCTGATTTTAAAACAAATACTCTCGAGCATGAGCAGTTGTACATTTTAAGCTCACTTTAAATATTAGAACCATCAAGACTCCAAGAATAAAATGGAGTTTGTTCCTGCTGCCCTCATCACCTATTGCTGTCTGGGTGGTCATGAGGGGGCAGGCGTATTGAGCTGCAGAGCCCTGGCCTTCAGCCCCAAGGTCCAGACCTAGCTGCACCACTGGTTCCAAGATACATCATTACATCTTGTGTGCAAATAACAAGAGAGACTAGAAAAGTAAACTTGAATATAGACAGAAATTCTTAGCAAGTACTTACCCTATTTTATTTGTCCTTAGGATTCAAACAGAAAGAAATGACTATGGCAGTGAAACAGACTTATATGGACTGGTGTCTAACATCTTGGAAGAACAAGATAAATCACAGCCATATTTTACTGAAGGGTTAGTACAATATTGGACATAGAATAGTAATCTGTTACATATACACACTATATACTCACTTTTTCCATTGCCCTTGTTTTAGTAAAGCTATCCTGCATTCTGTGAACAGGGGAAGCCTGCAATTTCTGCTTCTGTTGTTAAGGAGGCAGTGATGCATACTAACCTGAAACTTCAACGTTTGACTAGTATCTTTCATGTGTTTTTAGCAAGCACATTAAGAAGCACATTACACACCATTCAAGACATTTTATGTCAGGATGCATATTAAATAAATATGCCAACTGCATGCATGCAGCCTTCAAGAATCACTTTTTGTGCTTCCTATATGTTTAGTCCTGAGCTAGCTTCATACGTGGAAAGCTAAGCAGGGTCAAGCCTGGTTATTACTTGGATGGGAGACCCCTCCTCTAGTTTCCTGCATTGAGCAGGGGGTTGGACTCGATAGCCTTGCAGGCTCCTTCCAACTCTATTATCTATGAAATCTATGAAATCATGTATCTAGTTGTCAGTCTCCATTTGAAATGACAGTAATAGCTCTGAGAGCACATTGGTAATAGGACATACTAAAAATAAAAGCAAATAATAGTTTAACGGGATAAAAGACAGAAAGGAATTGCACAACTATTAATGTTTCATTCTTATAGGGCATGCACCTCCAGTTTAAAATCTGTATGGCCTGTGAGCACGACCAGATTTACAGAACACTCTGACCTGCTGTCAGAAAGCAAGAGGCCAATAGATGGAGTCATCCCTCAACAGTCCTTTTATGGTGGAGAAACCTTACCAGTGTCTGAAAAACAATATCTGCATACTGGTACCATAACCTTGCAACAGAAAGTGGATGATCTTTACCATGGGCTCACTAACACAGACCTTGATGAGCAATGGCTGTACCCTTCCAGGAATGATCATGTCAGCTGTTATAATGTTCAGACCAACGAGAATGCAAAGGCACCACCATTTCAAGACTATTCATATGTGAAAGCATGTTTTAACCCACAAACCAGTCTTTTGGAAGCAATAAAAGAATCGGGAGCAGAGACTTACACTTATGGAAGAGATAAAGTGGGTCCTAAGGGGCATGATGCACAGGTGCACCCAAAGAGAGCTGAGATGTTTCTTTCACAATTTAGTAGATGTGGTGAAAGTGCTGATTATTGCAGATACCTGGATTATTCTCATCCCAATAAAGTGAAACATAATAAAAATGCAAATTATGGCATCCAAGAGAGTAAAAAATTACCCAGTGGAACAGCCGAGTTACCAGCCTTAGATACAGATAATTATAGTAAACTTTTTCAAAATAAATCAGCTGTCCAGAAGAAAATGGAAGATGTCTCTTCAGAACAGAATTTTACATTTCAAAAGACTACAGGGCTCATGTCAGAAAAGCAATTTGTGAATGAAAATTCATTTACACCTGACTTTGGTTTAAAATCAGATTTTGCCCTAAAGTCTCACACAACTGTCCCAGGGAGTGGTGATTTTACAAATGCTGCAGAAAATTCAGAATATTTCAAATCACGGAATATCTTATCAACAAACCCAGTAACTACTTCATCAGGCACAAATCTAAGGCCACCATGGATCAACGTACAGACTAAAAACTGTTCCTCTGTCCCTATTCGGAATCAAGGCACCTTGATGAAGTTGAATAATCATTTATCTACTGGTTCAAAAGGTTCCAATCATTCTTACGATTTTTCTCAGTTGTCATCAACCAATTTAACTTTAAACAATAATTTGTTGCTCCAGAAATATTGCCAGGAACCCCCCCCAGTATTTTCCAGTTTTGATTTCAATGATGGCAATATTGCAGATCGAGTTCAGTCTGCCAGTCATACAGAAGGACTGAGTAAGATAGGAGAAGAAAGCCTCTTTGAGTCCATTATTGACCAAAAAATTAAGCCATCAAATGGTTTTTGTGATAACTATTCACAGCAATATGGGATCATTGAAAATGTGAAAAAGCACAATATTCAAGTTAAGCCACAAAATGGACATTATGATTCTGAGGAAGGACAAAAACATCTAGATGGACTGGCACAGAACACTTACCAAGATTTATTGGAGTCTCAAGTTCACTTCAGTAGCCACAGACAAGGAAGTGGAGACAATATTGTCAGTAACCGTGTGAATCGCACCCAGACTTCTTGGTTTTCTAACAATTTCATGATGGGTGACTTGAGACACAGCTCAAGTGTCCCGCAGCTTAGTTCAAACAGATTTCCTTTGAAAACCACCCATCCTTTTGGACAATCTGTCATTCCCCTGATGGATTCCTATGATTTGTTCTCCTATGATGATTTAAGCCACTTATATCCCTATTTTAATGATATGATGTATGGAGACAATTCTTTCACAGGCTTCATGCCAACATTTGGATTTCAAAGACCAGTGAAAACTCGGAGTGGGGCAGCCAGTGAGCTTCATATTAGATTGGAAGAATGTTATGAACAATGGAGAGCTTTGGAAAAAGAACGGAAAAAGGTAAGAAGAAAGAATTAGGCATAATAGAAGGGAGTACATTACAAAATATATTAAATTATATTGCCAGCTCCAGAGATTCTGTTATACTAGTGTATCCAAGAAACAGAATAGGAGCAAGCTTAATTGTCAATGGCAAGAGTTACCAGAGGCAAGGAGCATGTTTAGGAGCTATTTGCACTCACTGGGATATAACAAATATCTGATCCTGCAGAACTGTCAGAGCAATAAGACAATGGAACCAACTACCTAGGGAGGTGGTGGGCTCTCCCACTCTGGAGGCATTCAAGGTGCAGCTGGACAGCCATCTGTCAGGGATACTTTGACCTGGATTCCTGCATTGAGCAGGGGGTTGGACTTGATGGCCTGGTAGGCCCCTTCCAACTCTACTTTTCTATGATTCTACTAAGTCCCATTGAACTCAGTGGGGCTTACTTCTGAGTAGTTACATATAGGATTGCACTGTTCGCTTCCACCACACTGGTATCCCTTTGCTTTCCCTCATGCAAGTGAATGGTAGCTATTTGTTCTATGGGGAAAAGCATCTTGGGAACACTTACAATGAGAGCAACACCTGTCCAGACATTGGGTAGGTGGGCCACCACTACAAGGAATGCCACAGGACATTGCAGACATACAGTATTCTTGAAATATACAGTCCTCCTTCTTTACAGTGTATTGCTCATGATGGGCATTTTGCTAATATTCAGAAGACCCAGCTCTGTGTCTTGCAGGATGTAAACAAAAGTAAGAAACTACACAGTATTTGACAAATTAGGTACATAGGAAACTGCCTTATTCTGAGTCAGATTATTGGTCCATCCAGCTCAGTATTGTTTACTCTGACTGGCAGTGGTGCTGTATGATTTCAGACAGGAGTCTTTTCCAGCCCTACCTGGAGATGCCAGGGCTTGAACCTGATACCTTCTGCATGCAAAGAATGTGCTGTGCCACAGTTCAGTGGCACAGCACATTCTTTGCATGCAGAAGGTATCAGGTTCAAGCCCTGGCATCTCCAGGTAGGACTGAACTGTGGCCCTTTCCCGGAAAGAATATTGGGAAAATGTTAGATTAAATGGATAAATGGGATCATTCAGTGTTTCTGTCTTTTAATATACTTAAGGATTGTGCCCTTACTGTGTGATGTTCCTTTGCCTGCCTGATTCTCACATTATTTGATTGGATTTATCTCCTACCAGTTCAACTCAAAAGAGCCCTATAGGGGAAACTATGATTAAAGTGAAAAACTGTACACAGCAATATATACAATAACAAAAAACAAATTTATTTAAGCCAGAAACATAAACGCATATACAGAAAAGTATACATGTATGCGTTAATCATGAAGAAAAATAAAATAAAATAATATTTTATATTAATAAGCTTATCTTTACCTTACCATAACATATTTTATTAAAGTCTTATAAAGAAAAGGTAATAATAAATGTCAAACTTCAAACATACTTATATTTCCTTCCCTTATTTCTGTTTGTTTAGGTTATTGAAAAACAGTGTTGTATATTGAATAAATAATTCCTTCTACAGAAATTAATAAAAATGTATCCAGTTTTCTATGAATGTGTTCCATCTTTGTCTATCTTCTTTCAGTCTTACAAATAGATAAATTTTGCCATTGTAGGAAAATCCCACATCTTATCTAACTGTTTTTTTATGGTAGGTATTGTTTCTAATTGCCCATTTTTAGCATCAGATAAGCACCTAACTCTTTGCGTTGTTGGTTAACTTGTTGTAGTTCTGCATCATTTTGCACCAGGCTCTGGTTGGTGAACCACCGGGTTCTAGTAAAAAACAAAGTACTCCCTGCAAGCGATGGTAGTGGGAATCAAGGGGCTGGAGCGGCAACGAAGCCCCCCGTGATGGAAAAAACTGCTTACACGTCCCCCCTTACCAGTGCTATATTTCCTCCATCTCTTGCTTCAGCATGCCACTGATACTGCTGCCACACTGCAGCAGACCAGGAAGGGACTCCTGGCCCAGCAGCAGTGATCAGTATTGGTAACTGTGTGTGCACATGCACAACAGAGAAAGGCTTCCTGGAGGGCAAGCTCCTCCAATCTGGCCCTTAAAAATACAAAAAAACCCCAAGGCTCAGGGTTTTTTCACTCCCCAGGGCAGAAGCCAATCAAAGTAGGACCCTATCCTTCTCAATGGATAGGGCATCAGTGTCAACATGTTTGACTGGCTCAACTTCAGCTTTCCAATCAGAATCCTTGGGAGTGTGCTGTGTGGCTGGCTGCAGCAGCTCCTCAGAGCAGACACAGAGCCATTTTCTTGGAACTCAAGCAGCCTGCTGGACACATAGTGCAACTATACATGGTAGGTTTTTTTTTTTTTTAAACTCTAGTGTAGTGCGCAAAGTTCTGATTCAGATCAGGACTACAACATTCGGGGGGGGGGGAGTTAAACCTTCCCCTCCACCCATCTTCGTTCCAAAATTCCGCCTCACCGCTTGTGAGTTTTATTCTGAGTTTGCTTTGTACACTGAGAAATCTTCTTAACTTTCTTATATAGAGGGGGTGGGGTGGCTTCCCTTGTTCTGCATATTTTAAAGATAGTTTTTAAAGTTGCAGAGCATCTTGGGTGAGTGAGGGGATTTTTCTTTGCCACAATTTAATCCTCCCCCTTTTCAAATCTTTTTCTGTTCTAAGTGGGCACAATAATGATCATAATACCGAAAAATAAGAGAATTTTCAAACATTTCTTTCTCATTGGAGGCCAAATTAATTTTTTCAAGCATTTTTTCCCCATTTTGGGCAAATTAATTTTTTCAGAGTAACTTCTCCCTTGCTTCTTGAGGCCCAATTAACTTTTTAAAAGATCATTTGCCTCTCTAGGGACCAATTTATTTTTTAAAAAATCATTTGCCTCTATGCATCCAAATTCCCACTGTGGTCCATTTTTTTTTTTAAATTTCACCCTCTGGACCCTGTAATTTATTTTTTTGATGCTTCCCTTGTCCTCTGGTGTTTGTTAAAATATTGTTTGTCCTCTGTGGTCTACAAATTCCTTTATGATGCTTCCTTTGTCCTATAGGGTCTGTAAAATTCTCTGTGTGTGTGCGTGTGTGTGTGTGTGCGCGTGCGTGTGTGCGTGCGTGTGCATGTGCGTGTGTGCGCATGAGAGGCCAGCTCATTGACTCCAGACCACACCAGGGGCAGGTAGGCTTTTGAATATTATTTGTGTGTGGGGGGTGGGGTGGATTTTAATGTCTTATTAAACTCACTTTTGGATTTTGTTTGGTTTGCCTTTCTTTAAAGCCTCTCTTTTCTGTTTTGGCTATTTCCTTCGTTAATTGTCCCCCAAACAGCTTTATCATCCCACCCAGCCCCATACACACACACACACACACACACACACACACACTAAGCCCTCCACAAAATCCTTTATTATCCCACATACACAGCTTTGCAGGTATGCTCTCTCATGCTTACTTTTCCCGAATCATCCAGTCTTTCCTACTTTTGAGTAGAAATGTCTAAGATGGATTTTTATACGGTGCTGCTTTTCACTGTTACTTCTGCATAGGGATGGAGAGGGGTGGCTGTGGGTATGCTCATTGGAAAAATGTGGATTTTGGATTCACAGAACCTACTGCCCATGCATTTTTGTATTGTGCTGCTGTGGTTTGGGGAGGGGTAGTTGTGGTGGGGATACTCCTGTAAAGAGGTGGATTTGGGGTGCTTTGCAATGGTTTGCTGGTGGAGCAGGATAAAGGATGCTTTTGGATGTTGTTCTATGGGTCAGAGACCCCAATCAGCCCTCTACTTTGCACTCCTGGGGTTAAAGTTAACTTGCTTGCCTTGGTGTTCCTTTTCTATGTGGTGTGTTGCTGCTGTACCAGACAACTGTGAGTGCAAAGGTATGCTCTAGTGTGGCGGGATCAGACCCAAATTCTTCCTTGCAGTCATGATATCTATTTTCCCTTGTGCAATGGGCTGCATCTGGATTAAACATAGTTTTTCTGTGTTATATCATGCAGATTCCACCAGCCCCTCACTGACTCGCAGGGACACACCCACCCCACAGTTTTGCAGGCATGATTGTATAAAAGGTGAATGTACCTCAATTTTCCCTTGTGCAATGCTTTGCTGTTTCCCTAGCTGGCTCTGCCTCTGCCAACCTGTCTTCTGTCCCACCAGACACACATTGGCCACCAACTGCCTCTACCCACAAAACTAAAGTCTTATCTACCCTTGCATTAAAGTATGCCTTTCAGTTTTAGGGTGCTTCCAGTTGAGGCTTTTATTGTATAATTGCCTCAGTCATTCATGGAAATTTATCTAGGGTCCAGATGATGTTGTCTATTTGTAACACTCCCATGTTTTCCCAGCACTTCTTCCTTTTTTTTTTCCTTCTCAGAAAACAAATCTGTTAAGGGAGGAAAGCCAGAATGCTTTTTGGGCACTTGGAGCCCTCTGGGGTTGACCAGGTCCATGGGTCAGATTGCTCCCGTGGACCAAGCCATTGGGCCAGATGCTGTGAAGGGGGCAGGGCCTACTTGAAGCCCCACCCCTCCTACACCTTTTCCCCTCTGTGCAGAGAGAGGCATAGAGCTCTAACTGAAGCTAACAAAGGGCTGCTTGCCCTCCCATTGGGAGGGTGAGTGGTGTGCAGCAGAATCCCCTTGTTATCTCTGATCAGAGACTGGAGATAACATGGGAATTTCTCTTCCCAAGCCCCCAGGCCTGATAAGACAAAAGCCTTGTGGGTGAGTGGTTTTCGGGTCCAGGAGCTAGGTAGTTTCCCAGTTCTTGATGGGTTTGTACTCCTCTTAAACTAGGAGTACAAAACCAAATCCAGCCTTCCCGGGTTCCCAGTGTAGCCCTCTGAGGTTCCCCCGATGGCCACGCCCCATCCCCTTGCCCCCAGCCACTGATTGTTTGGTGGTTCTTCTTCGTGGTCTCTGTGCATCACACATATGGGCTCTGCGCCTGCGCTGAGACCGTTTCGGAAAGTTCTAAAGCTGAGGTAGACTGGGCGGGAGCCCCTCCCCCTCACGCGTGCACCTTAGAGCAACTCCCTCACATTCCCTCAGTTCCTCTTCGACCACCATTGTGGCTTGTCGTCTCCTTAGGTTCTTCTAAAAAAACCTACAACTCGGCTGAGTACTTTAAAAATTGTCTTTTCCAAAAAAAATATTTCCTCATAAACTTTTTTCTCTTCCTCCTTTCATTGGCGGGGGGGGGGGATTAAAATTAAAAATAAAATAAGATAAAATTCTTCTCCTCTTCTGAGGAAATGCCATTTTAGGCGCCTTTTCAAAAGTGTGTCCATTGTGGGATTAAATTACCCCTGGCTGATGGCCACTCTTTGTGCCTGTTATGTTTGAGAGTGGGACATGTGGTAGAAACATGCCACCACTGTAAAGCATTCACTAGGCCGATGTGAAAACTTTATCCGCGGTTGGTCCCTTTATACCACGGGCCACGACATTCAAGCCCAGACCAGTGACGTCTCGTATAGCGGTGTTCACGTACCTGGGGGGAGGGGGCTCGCCTCTCTGCCTCATTCTTCCGAGCGGGGTGGAGTGTCCTTCACGCTGCTCGTGCTGCCGCCGACTGGCGCGCTGCTCCTGTCGCATCACTTCCGGCACAGCAGAAGTGACACGACGGGACCCTGCTCCAGCGTGCTGGACCCCCACACTATGTTTTTGGCAGGGGAAACCAGGGCAACAGCGCTGTTTAAGCTGTTTAAGTGATGTGACAGGAGCAGCGCCCCAGTCGGCGGCAGCACGAGCAGCGTGAAGGACACTCCGCCCCGCTCGCCAGAAGTGACGCGATGGGACCAGCGTGGGCGGCTTGCCGCGGAGAGGCGAGCCACCGCTGGAAGCAGGTAGGCCCATGTAAGCCTCGCGCGGGCATGAGCGGGGCCGATTTCGGCCCGCTATGCCCACATGAGGCGAACGGTTACATCCCTAGGCCAGTGGCGGCTACTCAGAATGAGGAATCCCCACTTAAGAGAAAGGACAAAAAACCCCACAAATGCTCTAAGGAAGAGCAAAAGAAAGAGACTGTGTCCAAGAAAAAATCTAAGGACTGAAAGTCTCTCTCTAAGCCCGTCACTCCAGCCCTATCGGCTGTGAGTTTCACGGCTTTGACATCAACTGCCAAGGTCGAACGCCTGGTCTCGATCCTGACACAGATCGAGTCTTTGACACCGAGAGGAGACGAGCCGGCTACATTCACGCCTACAAAGCGTGCCTCGGTGTCAGGAGTGCAAGTAGCCTCACTCTCCAATGGAGAAATTATGGATTCACCTGTACTCGTGGCTACGGAGCTTACTGCAGCTCCAACATTAGAGGAGATGTATACTCCATGGAGAAAACGTTCTTCCTCCAAACGCTCGGCATCGAACACCGATCTCAACATTGAACATTGCTCTCGACATCGAGTGGGCTCTGTCGACATCGAACATCGCTCTCGACATCGAGCGGGCTCTGTCAACATCAAACATCAATCTCGACATCAAGGAGAACCTGTCGACATTGAATATCAATCTCGACATCGAGTGGGCTCTGTCGACATCGAACATCACTCTCGACATCGAGAAGACCAGATTGTCGACGACTTTGCTCTTGACATCAAGCGGGCTCTGTGGAGATCGAACATCGCTCTCGACATTGATGAGAACCTGTCAACATCAACCATCAATCTCGACATCAAAGAGAAACTCAACATCGATCTCGACATCAAGCAGACCAGATTGTCGGCGACTTCGCTCTCAACATCGAGAGGACATGCTCGACATCGAAATAGCGCTCTTGACATCGAAGGAACCAGATTGATGTTGAATCACCTAGACACGACAGTCCACTTGATGGGGAATCCCAAGTTTGACGTTGACAGTCGCCACTCGATGTCGCGCATTGACCTCGACATCATGCTGCAGTTGTCACCAGAGAAAAGTTGCCTGCAATTCAACCTTCAGTTGAGCAACAATCTGCCTCACTCCAACTTCTGTCAGACCATCAGTCCTCTTCAGACATGCCTTATTCTGACTCAGATTCTGCAATATACAAAATACTAGGCTCTTCTCCTGATTTGCAGGTGGAATATAAACTGTCCACTTTACCAACTGAAGACCTAGATACATTTGCAGACCATGTGATGAAGATGATGGCAGCCTTAGGCATAGAAACTAATGTTGAGACAACTGAGATAGAAGACCCAGTGCGCATCATCATCCATTCTACACAAATGTCTCCCACTCTGGTTCCTTATTTACCAATGTTACTGGACAATTGGAATTTTTATACCGGGTACGAGAGAAAAAGCAAAATTCTCTTCTTCTCGCACCTGGCACCAAATTCTATCATTGTGCAGTCCGTACAATGCCACACTGGCAAAGCAACATAATACGCCTGTGGATCAAAAAGGGATCCACAAAAGGAACTGGATGCGTGTGGCAGACGCATGAATTCTTCAAGCTCTCTGAGTAGCAACTACCAGGCAATTATGATGAGATATCAGTTATTCCTAACTGAAAAGTTAGGGAATCTCTGTTATTACCTCCCAGAGGAAAAGAGAGACTTGGCAAGGGTACTACAAGCAGGAGGTAATCAGTATGGCAACGCTGCAGATGAATAACACCAGACACCAAACGGATTGCCATGCCAGGTCTCTGATTAGTACCGTCTCACTTCAACATCATGTATGGCTTCGCTTCATCAAGTGTTAAAGCTCACATAGAAGATCTTCTGTTTGATGGGGAAGGCCTGTTCCACGTGAATATGGATGGTTCTTTGGATGCAGTCCAAAAGGCTAGGGTCAATGCCCAGAAGATGAGTTTCAGTACACTGCATATGGACAAGAGAACCAGTGTGGCGTAGTGGTGAGAGTGTTGGACTGGGACTCGGGAGATCCGGGTTCTAGTCCCCACTCGGCCATGCAACTCACTGGGTGACTTTGGGCCAGTCACTGATTCTCAGCCTAACCTACCTCACAGGGTTGTTGTGAGGATAAAATGGAGAGGAGGAGGATTATGTAAGCCGCCTTGGGTTCCTTGCAGGAAAAAAGGCGGGGTATAAATATAATAAATAAATAAATAGGCAGTACAAGCTGCGACAGTGGACTGGGTTCACATCTTCCACAGCTCCTTTTCAACCTCTTTTTCAAATGAGAGGACAAGATGCACGTTCACGTGATAGTCAGTCTGCAGGACTAAGGAATCCTTCCTGCAGTTTCATTACCAAGGCCCTAAGAAAGCCAATTCTTCCGTGAAACTGAGTTTTTGACTCCTCTTGAATTTTAGAGGACTTGGCAACTACATTGGAGTTGACAAATACACAAGACACGATGACTGTCTGGTCATCGATTCATCCAGACTACGTCTTCAGTCTGCACTTCGGACAACCCTGTCCATGCTCGATGATCTTGGCTTATGTCTAAGCATCAAGAAGTCAGTCTTCAATCCTGCAAAGGAACTGAAATTCATAGGAGCAGTTCTCAATCTGAAGGATGGCCAGACATTTCTACCTCAAGACAGAGTAGAGAAAATACTTACCATCTCGGAACGCCTGTACCGAGCTCCTTCGTCCTCAGCGAGGTCGATCCAACGTCTTCTCGGCCATATGGCATAAACTGTGCAAGTAATGCATTATGCCCACCTTCTCATGAGAATGCTTCAAAACTGGCTTATCCGCTCCTTCGACCCGCAAAGACAGTCACCTTCCACTTGCCTCACCATCCCACGGAACATCAAAACATCTTTGCTGTGGTGGATGGACAAGAGCAATCTCATCAAAGGAGTTCCTTTTCATGCACTAACTCCAACAAGGATTCTGACAACAGATTATTTATTATTATTATTTATTTACTTCATTTTTATACCACCCAATAGCCGAAGCTCTCTGGGCGGTTTACAGCAATTAACAAGACAGTCCCTGCCCGCAGGCTTACAATCTAAAAAGACATGACACACAAGGAAAAAGGAATGGGGAGGGAAGAAGGGGGAATATTAATGGCAGGGCTGGTGGAATGGCCCTGCACTCTCCTCTCAGCCTGCTGGAATGGCTGCTGTGGTGGCAGTTGAGGGAGGAGGAGCTGTCATGAGGGAGGCCTCTCAGCAGGGCTGGAGGAATGGCCCTGCGCTCTCTCTCTTCTCCCTCCTCTCAGCCTGCTGGAATGGCCGCTGTGGTGGCAGTTGAGGGAGCAGATGCCTCCCTCCTGGGATGGGGAGCGCATTGTGCAGGCCACGTAGCTCAGGGCACGTGGAACTCTGTCAAGTGCAAGATGCACATCAGCATGTTGGAGTTCATGGCGGCGTGAAATGCCAGGAAGGCACTAGAGTCTCTTGTCTGAGTGTGGAAAGCTAAGCAGGGTCAGGCCTGGTTATTACTTGGATGGGAGACCCCTCCTCTAGTTTCCTGCATTGAGCAGGGGGTTGGACTCTATAGCCTTGTAGGCTCCCTCCAACTCTATGATCTATGAAATCTATGAAACACATCCAGGTTGTCTCAGAGAACATGACCATTGTAGCATACCTCAACAAAGAGGGTGGAACAAACGAGGTCAATGCGACTCACAAGACTGAATTTTCAACTGGGCAGTTCCAAGATCCATGTCTCTCATGGCGATTCGCATTGCAGGAAAAGACAACACACTAGCAGATACTCTAAGTAGAGTCTCCATGCAGTCACATGAGTAGCAACTGGATCCAGAGATTTGTAGTTGGATTTTCTCGATCTGAGGTCAACCGGAAGTAGACCTCTTCATCACTTCCGAAAACACGTCCTGTCATCTTTTTGCAGCAGGGCAAGCATCAGATCCCAACTCCATCACAGATGCCTTCATGATGAAATGGGCAGGTCATCTGTATTACATGTTTCCACCTCTTCCTCTGCTGACGTGAGTCATCTCAAAAATCTGGAGGGACAGGACGGACTGCATTCTTGTTCATGGTTCCCCCAACTCCTGCACCTTTCCAAAGGAAAGTCGCTCCCGATAGTGCCAACGCTGCTAACTCAAGCTTAAGGCAACATCCAGTACCCAGATTTGACGAGCCTAGCGTTAATGGCATGGCAGATTCGATTATTCTAGCCCAAGACTTACCATCACCATTATAAGCTGTCCTGCAAGCTGCCTGCAAACCGTACACAAGAACATCTTATGCTAGGAAGTGACTGGATTTCACTAAATTTACTGATAGATGTAAAACAAACTGTACTAGAATATTTGCACGCTCTGATGGTGCGAGGTTTAAAATTATCCTCTATAAGGGTATACTTGGCAGCAATTTCAGCCATTAAGCTTTATGTTACCTCGGGGTCAATCTTCACATATCCATTGGTGAAACAATTTTTGAAAGGCTTGAAGAACATCATTCCTCCAATCAGGAATTTGGTGCCAGGCTGGAATCTGCCTCTGGTGCTGTGCACACTGACTCAGAAACCCTTTGAACCACTAGCGACTATTGATCACAGGCTTCTCACATGGAAGATAAGAAGATCTGGCGAACTCTGTGCACTCACAGTAGACTCACCTTATATGGTGTTGCATAAGGACATAGTAGTCATCCGTCCAGATCTCAATTTCCTACCCAAAGTGGTTACAGAATTTTCATAAAGGGCAGGACATAGTGTTGCCAGCATTTTTCCAAAACCCGTCCTCTGACATAGAGCGAAAGATGCATACGCTGGATGTCCGATACACCTTAGCATTTTATAAAGAGCAAACAGCTTCTTTTAGACAAACAAATCAACTATTTGTATGTTATGGTTGGCAAATCCATATATAGAGATTTGTCTTTCTGTTTCAAGACAGAAATTTGCCAACTAGATTGTAGAAATTATTACATTGGCGTACCAGCTTTCACGCAAGCAGTTTCAGGCCCAGTAAGAGCACATTCTACCCGAGCACAATCAATGTCCGTGGCGTTTGGGAAAGGCATCCCTCTACCAGAGCACTGTAGAGCAGCAACCTGGGCCGTGCCATCAACATACATCAAGCATTGCAGACTTAATATTCGAGCTCAAGCAGTGAACGCCTTTGGAAGGGCGGTGTTGCAGTGTTAACACTCTTATCGGTGTTGCAGTGACCCATGCCGCCATCCCACCACCGGGTGGATCAGCTACTCTGCCCATATATGTGATGCACAGAGACCACGAAGCAGAAGGACAGGTTGCTTACCTGTAACTGTAGTTCTTCAAGTGGTCATCTGTGCAGTCACACAACTCACCCATCCATCCCTGCTCAGCATCATTATCGATTTTGATGGACCTGCCAGTGGAGACTGGCTGTATTGCTCCAGTTCATGTCATTTCTAGATGATAATGTTTTTTTGGTATTACTATAAAAGGGAATGTCACTACCAACAGTGATTATCTCTCGGTTCATGGGGCTGCAATAGGCAGTCTCAGAGGAACTGAGGGAATGAGCGGGAGCCGCACTAAGGAGCACGCGTGAGGGGGAGGGCCTCCCGCCCAGTCTACCTCAGCTTTAGAATTTTCTGGAACGGTCTCAGCTCAGGCGCAGAGCCCATATGTGTGACTGCACAGATGACCACTCGAAGAACTACAGTTACAGGTAAGCAACCTGTCCTTTCTCAGCTCTTGTGCAGTTTTCCCCATTCTGAAAAGTTGAAATGTCTCCCTTAAGGCTTAGTTACTGGCAGTAAAAGCTTTAAGCTGCAAGAGGCTGGTATTTTTGGTATTTTGACCCTGCCCCTTTGCCTTTAGCACTGCCTACTATTGGAATGTGGTCCCCAAGAGCTTTTTTGAAATGGAATTTGGCCTCAGGTTGAAAGAGGTTCAAAACCCTGCCTTAAAGGAGCAGATTCATAGCTTGATCCATCATCCTTGATCCATCTTTGTCACTGGAGGTACGTGACCTTGGTGGCTAAGAATGCCTTTTATCAACGTTGGCTTCGCCCATTCCTAGAAGGAGACAGCTTGGTCACAGTGACTAATAAGCTCTACATTGGATTATTGCAACACACTCTGGAAGCTGCAGCTAGTGTAAAATGCAGTGGCTAGAATGCTTAGTGGAACATCCCACTGTGCATATGTTACACCAGTGCTGAAAGAATTGCACTGGCCACCTATTCGCTACCAAGCTAAGTTCAAAGTTTTGTTGCTGACTTACAAGGTCCTGAACAGCTTTGGGCCAGGCTATCTGAGAGAGTACCTCCTTCCATATAGATAGTTCACTGAGGTTATTGTCAGCCCCCCTAGTTCATAATTTTAATAAGTAAATAAAAAATATTTGTTTTTATGGTTTGATTATTTTTTGTACTTTAAATCATGTTATCTGCTTTGTGAGGGTTTCTCTGAGAAGCAGGCTATAAATCGTTGTTGTTGTCCCTTGTTGTTGTTGTTGTTGTTGTTATTATATTACATTACATTACATTACATTTACCGGTATATCCTGCCTTTTTTCCTCTTGTAAGGAACCCAAGGTGGCTTACAAGGTTCTCCTCCTCTCCATTTTTTTCTCACAACAATCCTGTGAGGTAGGTTAGACTGAGAGTCAGTGACTGGCCCAAAGTCACCCCAGTGAGCTTCACGGCCAAGTGGGTACTAGAACCCGGATCTCCCAAGTCCCCAGTCCAACAATCTTAACTACTACACCACACTGACTCTCACCAGTGGATGTACTCAGCTCAAGACATGACATGACAAAGCCATAGCAAAATGCTCTTAGATACCAAATAAGATGGCATCTTTTATTGAGCCAATAGGCATTAATGTAAAAGGATGAAAGCTTTTGAGCAACACGGGATTTCGTATCAGGCAGCATTTTGAAGATTTTGAGTGCAATTCATAGTAGCCCATTAAATTCAGTGGGGAAACCTCCCCAATTGTAATGAATCAGAATAGTTTATTTTGTGTTATGCTAGTTCTTATTCTCTGGAATCAACAACAGTGAACACCATGCAGTGTTATTCAGGAGTATTTTGGATAAACTTATAAACTATTTGGTTTTTAACTTCAATTTGATACTTCAGACTCAGCATATTCAACTCAATAAGCCCTGCCCCCCTGCCCCTGTTAGGATCTTGGATTACATCTGACTTGCTCCAACACCCTTTGGACTATCCAAGATTGTCACAGTTAGAAATGGGTTGTTGAGTCTTGTAGATTTGTGCAAAGGAATCAAGACTTAATTTATTTTTTAGTTTGAGAAAGTTGGGCTTTGCTTCATAGTTGGAATCTAACAGCTGTATTTGGAGCTGATATCATAATTTGCATCCCAGAAGAAGAGAGTGAACAAACTTATGGAAAAGGAACAAACTACCATCTTAACATGACAGATTAATTATTGTATCTTTTTCAGACTGAATCAGCTCTTGCCAAGAATTACCCTGGGAAGAAGGTGTCCAGTACTAACAACACTCCAATTCCAAGACTGACATCAAATCCTTCCAGAGTTGATCGTTTAATTGTGGATCAGTTACGAGAACAAGCCAGAGTGAGTTAATTAAATGTCAAAATACCATATTTTGGCTGGGTTTTATAAGCACCTCCAGATGTAAGTCACGATTAGCCCTGCTGTTGCCCAAACTAACACAAATATTGCTTCGATGTCTGCATCTCCTCGACATAAGAACTCTGACCCTAGCTCGGGTCCCTAACCTTTATGGGTCAGTGGGCACACTTGGAATTCTGAGAGAATGTCATGGGTGCTCTCACAAAATGGCTGCTGTGGGGGGCTTGCCCATTCATAAAATAGCTGCCATGATTGGCTTAGCCAGTCACAAAACACTACTAGTGAGCCTGAATGATGAAAAGTAACTTGCCCAAGAACTTAAGTACAAAGCAGAGATGGGGTCTGAGCTGCAAAACACATAAACACTCTTTTTAACCCAAATAAACATGGCACTGGAGGGCAGAACTTCACAGTGCAGCATGTCAGCCTCCTATTTAAAAAATAATATTTTTAAAAAAAATCTAATCAATGGGGGGGGGGGAGCCTGATGGGTGTCAAGAGTGGTGTCAGTAGGACATTGGTGTCCATGGACACCACATTGGAAACACAGCTCTAGATATTCCAAGCAGAGGCAAGCTGACCTGGGGGCAGGGGGTGAAGTTCCAGGGTATGGGGGAAATGATCCCACCCCATCAACTAAAATAAGGGTGAGCTGAATACTGCTAGCAGACAACCCTTATTGGTCCCCCTTGATGATCTGATTTGGAAAGAGCAGCTACTTTATTTTAATGACAATTCTTTGTGTGGTTTTTGAAAGGAGTCAGTGGTGTCCTATTTCAATCTTCTAATGCTTAGATTAGTATCAGACCACAGGACTTTCACGTACAGCAGTAGGCTGCACACTGCTGCACACAAGTATATCTGCATGCTCATAGCAGATATACTTGTGTGCAGCAGTATGTAGAATAATTGCAGAAAGGTTCAAAATCTTAAAAAACTAGTGTAACAAGTAATTTGGCCTACATTGGCTTGCTAGACTAGGACCTGGTTTGCAAGTAAGGACAACCCATGGTTTAAACAATTCATGGATTGTCATGCACAAGCAGGAAAGAGCGAGCATGCTGCCTCATGCCACTTCCACTTTTACTCAGCAACCCACAATCAGCTCATTCATAGATTGTTGAGCATGACATGCAAACCCAGCGGTTAACCCATAGTTTGTTGTTTAGCCCCTGCGTTGTTTAAACACTGTATTGGCCTGGGTTTGCATGTCACGCTCAACAACCTATGAATGAGCTGATCATAGGTTGCTGATTAAAAGCGAAAGTGGCTGGTGCGCCGCACGCAGTGCACCCACACTCCCCCACTCATCCTGTTGTTACATGTGTACTGTCCCCAGAAGTTCAAGGATTACTTTCTGACAAGACAGTTCATAGTGAGATGTAGCCATTTTTTCACCATGCATTTCCTTGAGGTCCTGCTCTAAATGGGTGCTTTCCTTTTGCTGTCATGTTCAAACCTCCTAGCCCCCTTTTCTGAAGTTTTCTATTTGTGGATTTTTTGTCCCCTTCCCTGGATATTTCCATCATCGGTCCTGTCAGCCTTCTATAGTCCAGTCTCCTTTCCCCAGCCAAATCCATATGTTGTCCCGATGCTAAGTAAAACTACACTTGTTTATTTCCCTTAGAAAGGTATGCCTTTCCTAGCATGAATATGCAATGGTTTTCTCATGTAAGGAACTTCAATTTAATTTAGTTTATTTCTTCATAGCCAACCAGGCTAAATAAGAAAATAATAATTTAACATTTTGTATACTAAAAATTAATATAGGCCATTGAGCTGTTTTCTTCCCTAGAGCCAACTTAACAAATTTAGCAGTGTGATATGTCACAAAATAATCTGTCCCAGCCAATAAAAATAAGATTTTGTTTAAAGAGGAGTTCTTCGTGGGCTCTGCGCCTTCGCTGAGGCCTCCTTTGGGAAACTGCTAAAGCTGAGGCGTTTTAGGTGGGAACCTTTCCCCCACCATCCAACTGTGCATGCTCCTAGCGGGTTCCCGTCTATTCCTTTTCCTTTTTGGCCACCGTTGTGGCTGGGTATCTTTTGGAACTTCTCCTATAGACTGCTGAGGAAAACATTGTTTTTATTCTTATCTTACCCTTCTGTAGTGTTTTTTCATTCTTTCTCATTTTTATTTTATTTGTTTATTTACTCTATCCTTCTCCCAGTAGAAGGCTATGCCTCTTAAGGCGACCTTTAGAAAATGTGTCCGCTGTGGTACAAAACTCCCACCGTGTCCCCACTGCCAAACGTTTACAAAGCAGGCAAGGAGGCAGAGGGTGGACCACTTGAAAGCGGAGATGTGGAACAGGGCTCTGGAGACTGTGGATGTCTCCTACGCCCCAGCGATTGTGTCAGCTTCTGCTGCCATCTTATCAATGCCTCTACACTCGGAGACAGTTATGCTCAACCCCCCCAACACTGGGTCATAGCCTTGTAGTTGTGAAGGCCAAGAAGTTGGCCAAGAAAGAAGGCTAAAGCGCTGCAAGAAAAAGAAGGAGCACAGGAGATTGAAAGAATCCTCAAAATCTGCTTCGACACACCGTACTTCTTCGCCTCTGTCTGAATCAACATCAAAGCAACCTTCAATAACGGCTACATTGGTACCAAAACAACCCGTGGTACCGATAGCAACACCTTCCACATCGATCTCGGAGGGAGAGATCCGCGATCTTTCCCCGGCTGGGGAACGCCCTGCTAAAGGAGCTCCTATCACTCAGCCATGCCAAGAACGGCAACAGCATATGTCTTCTCCTCCAGCTGTCTCCCGAACCACTCGTCCGGAGTCAAGAGAACACATCTCTCCTTGTCAATTTCATTCAAGATCCCTGCTCTCCAACTGGGACTGGGGGTCTGAGTGGTCGCTCCCTCCACACCGGTACTATTGGGACGATTACTGATATCGATACGACCAGGACACTACCATCCACAGCTGTCCTGGTACCAAGAGGACTTTCCTTGGGGTCAAAGCCCCCCATTGTGGCCTAGGGAAGCAGGCAAGGAGGCAGAGGGTGGACCACTTGAAAGCGGAGATGTGGAACAGGGCTCTGGAGACTGTGGATGTCTCCTACGCCCCAGCGATTGTGTCAGCTTCTGCTGCTAGGGAAGACTCCTCTCACCAGCGGGAATGTGCTCACAGGGAGCCCTCTGCAGCTCTAGGCAGACTACCATCATCGGAGCAGGTGGCTGTCTTGACACAACCTGCCGCACAACACCAGATTTTGAGCCAGGCACCTGCCCTTTGAACAAAATTCAAAGCAACCTCGATAGGCTGGAGCGCTGGGCCGAAAACAACAGAATGAAATTTAATAGGGATAAATGCCAAGTGCTGCACCTAGGGGAGGAAACCAAATGCAGAGTTACAGAATGGGGGACACTTGGCTCAACAATACTACGAGTGAGAAGGATCTTGGAATTGTGGTGGATCACAAACTGAATATGAGCCAGCAATGTGATGTGGCTGCAAAGAAGGCAAATGCTATTTTGGGCTGCATTAATAGAAGTATAGCTTCCAAATTGCAGGAAGTGATAATTCCCCTTTACTCAGCACTGGTTAGGCCCCATCTTGAGTACTGCGTCCAGTTCTGGGCACCACACTTTAAGAAGGACGTAGACAAACTGGAGAGGGTTCAGAGGCGGGCAACAAGGATGATAAAGGGACTGGAAACAAGGCCCTATGAGGAGAGACTGAAAGAACTGGGCATGTTTAGCCTTCAGAAGAGGAGACTGAGGGGAGATATGATCGCACTCTTCCAGTACTTGAAGGGATGTCACACAGAGGAGGGCCAGGATCTCTTCTCGATCATCCCAGTTTGCAGGACACGGAATAATGGGCTCAAGTTACAGGAACCCAGATTCCACCTAAACATCAGGAAAAATTTCCTGACTGTTAGAGCAATAAGACAACGGAAGCCACTACCTAGGGAGGTGGTGGGCTCTCGCACTCTGGAGGCATTCAAGGTGCAGCTGGACAGCCATCTGTCGGGGATGCTTTGACCTGGATTCCTGCATTGAGCAGGCTTCCAACTCTACTTTTCTATGATTCTATGATTCCTAAGATTTAGATACAGTGGGCATTCCAAATGAAACTAAACCAGATCCTCTACCTTCTGGCATCCAACTGCACAATGTCTATTCACCCTAAGTTGGTGCCTTTAGCATCCTTTAACCTCCATTAACTACAGGGTGTTTAATCTGCATTTAGTGAAGAACCATCTAAAGCCATATGGGCAGATAAAAGACAAATATGGGGGCAATTTCCCAGGAAGGGCTTTACAATCTTTACACAGTATGTAACAACACTTGGCCACTAGTTCAGTAGTGGGTTGGAAATCAGTATCAATCAGACATCTTGAGACTTCCAAATGGGCACTGACATAGCTCAGTGGGCAGTCAATTAGCCCACTGAGAAACACAGTCTAGACATGATTTCATGCATTTTGGTGGCCCATGATTCTGCCCTCATGTCTTCAAATGTCAGTAAAACAAGAGGAGAAGCCTGTTGAACAATTGTCTTAAGCCAAAAATAAATAGCTGCCTTCTGAGCTAAAGTTCCCACTGAATAATAGGCTGTCTTGCTTCAGACAATTGCCTTGGATCTAGGAACACCCAGGGTTCTAGACAGAAATGTACTCCAGGGTCACAATATCTGAGTGAACCCACACAGGGCCCCATACCGAGCGTGTTTGGATTACTGCAATGCGTTATACGTGGGGCTGCCTTTGAAAACGGTCCGGAAACTTCAGCTGGTCCAAAATAGGGCAGCGAGATTGTTAACGGGGACTGGCTGATGAGAACATATTATGCCAGTGCTTTCTCCTCTGCACTGGCTGCCAGTCTGTTTCCGGGCCTGATTCAAAGTGCTGGTGCTAACATTTAAAGCCTTGTTGCCCGCCTCTGAACCCTCTCCAGTTTAAACAGCTTGGGGCCAGGGTATCTGAAGGATCGTCTCCTCCCATATGTACCTGCCCGGACACTAACATCTGCATCAGCGGTCCTTCTCCGAGAGCCCCTGCCAAAGGAAGTGAGGCAGGTGGCTACCAGGAGGAGGGCCTTTTCTACTGTGGCACCCCGGTTATGGAATGAGCTCCCTAAAGAGGTTCACCTGGAGCCTACTTTGTATTCTTTCCGGCGCCAGGTGAAGACCTTTCTGTTCTCCCAGGCATTTTAATCATCTCAGTCATTTTAATCTTGTAATTGTTTTTAATTCCGTTATTGTAACTGCTGCTGCTAGCTCTGCTGTTTGTTTTTAATCTGTGGTTTTATATTTTATATTGTATTTTATTATTTTAACTGTTGTAAACCGCCCAGAGAGCTTTGGCTATTGGGCGGTATAAAAATTATTAAATAAATAAATACCGGAGCTGAGTTTGGTTTTATATAGCTCAAGCAGGGGTGTCACTAACTTCCCACCTGCTCCAGCCATGAAACAAAAAATAGTGTTAGCAGTTACATTAGCCACCATTGCAGTAGCTTTCATATGAGCAGACCAGGATCCAGAATTTTTAAAGGTCACACCCAAATATTTATGAGTCAACCTGCTCCAGCAACTGGTTATCCAAATTCCACCGGTATCTCTTCTTTTTCTTCCCAAACACGAGGATTTCAGTTTTGGAATAGTTCACTTGCAAAAGTTCCCTAGCACAGTGTGAACTTAAGGCTCCCAAAAGTCTACACATCATCAACTGGGTATATGACAGAAAAATAGCATCATCAGCCTATAGTAAAATAGAAATACTCTTTTCTCTTAATTGGAGAGGGAAAAACTCTATACCAGAAAGAGAGGAAACTATTTATTTATTACATTTCTATACCGCCTTTCTGCTAAGGCACCCAAAGCGGTTTACAATATTTAAATACACAAACAAACAAACGTTACCACCACCACCACCCAAATCAAACATACACCAGTTCTCTCAGGCCAACTGAAGGTTTCTTCTGGAGCTGCTGGTACAATCTCCCTGGCCTGGGCTTTTCTTCTGCCTTCCCTCTGTAGCCCCAGACTGGGTTCGCTTAACAGAACAACCCATCAACAACCGAACAACCCAGATTCTCATCATGTGAGGAATCTGGTTGGGGGGTGAAAATCTGACCGATTTTCCCAACTCAACCCTCCAGATTCCATTCCATTTCCCCCATACTGGTGCCGACTCAATCTGATGCAAGTCGAGCCAACACGCGAATTTCCACTTTTAAAACGGGCCACGATTTGCACAATTTTTTTTTTAAAGCTCAGGAAATTTGTGCAAATTGTAGGACCCGCTATTTGCGCAAATTGTGGTGCCCAATAATTGGGCAAATATTGGGCACTGCAATTTGGGCAAATTTCCTGAGCTTTTAAAAAAAATAATATGAAATTGACAATGACAAGTTCTTTGGAAAGTGGAGAATATGCAGATCTAACAAGGAAGTAGTGAGAGGATGAAACTGACAAGGATATTTACCAAGGGAATATCATAGAATCATAGAAAAGTAGAGTTGGAAGGGGCCTACAAGGCCATCGAGTCCAACCCCCTGCTCAGTGCAGGAATCCAGGTCAAAGCATCCCTGACAGATGATTGTCCAGTTGCACCTTGAATGCCTCCAGACTGGGAGAGCCCACCACCTCCATAGGTAGTTGATTCCATTGTCTTATTGCTCTAACAGTCAGGAAATTTTTTCCTGATGTTTAGGTGGAATCTAGGTTCCTGTAACTTGAGCCCATTATTCCGTGTCCTGCAAACTGGGATGATCGAGAAGAGATCCTGGCCCTCCTCTGTGTGACATCCCTTCAAGTACTGGAAGAGTGCGATCATATCTCCCCTCAGTCTCCTCTTCTGAAGGCTAAACATGCCCAGTTCTTTTAGTCTCTCCTCATAGGGCCTTGTTTCCAGTCCCTTTATCATCCTTGTTGCCCTCCTCTGAACCCTCTCCAGTTTGTCTATGTCCTTTTTAATGTGTGGTGCCCAGAACTGGACGCAGTACTCAAGATGAGGCCTAACCAGTGCCGAGTAAACGGGAATTATCACTTCCCGCGATTTGGAAGCTATACTTCTATTAATGCAGCCCAAAATAGCATTTGCCTTCTTTGCAGCCACATCGCATTGCTGGCTCATACTCAGTTTGTGATCTACCACAATTCCAAGATCCTTCTCACTTGTAGTATTGTTGAGCCAAGTGTCCCCCATTCTGCAACTCTGCATTTGGTTTCCTCTCCCTAGGTGCAGCACTTGGCATTTATCCCTATTAAATTTCATTCTGTTGTTTTCGGCCCAGCGCTCCAGCCTATCGAGGTCACTTTGAATTTTGTTTCTGTCTTCCAGAGTATTAGCTGTTCCACCCAACTTTGTGTCATCTGCAAATTTGATAAGCATTCCCTGAACCTCCTCATCCAAGTCATTAATAAAAATGTTGCGCCCAAGGTGACATAATGGACTTGCGAATGTGATAAAATATTAAAAACAGGCCATTTACGCTGATTTAAAGATTCAGACCCTATTTGCGCAAAAGACTCTATATTTATGCAAATCACTATTTGAACAAATGGCCCTACAAATATTCAGATCCCGGTTCTTAATGTCCACAACTATTTTGTGCACATTTCCGGAACCCGGGAAAAAAACCCTGGCATGGTTCATTTCTGATCGCCAGATTGGAAACATTGCAGAAGTCTTGTGGGGTTCAAACAAAAGTGATTTCCCAGCATCACACGTCCCTAGTGCGAATCCAGACCAATTCCCACAGGGTGACTTATTTGAGGGCAACAAGCCACCATGATGACAACCCATAGCTTATTCTAGGGGTTGTACCCACGGGTTGTCATATTGTCTGAACCCAGGCAACAACTCCATCTTGGGTACTGGGGATCGACTAGCGACTTGCTTCGCAAGAGCACCAAAAATCCTGCCAAGCTTGCCTGGTTACTGGCTTGCTGCCCTCCCCGCTGCGATTGCGTACTAACTTTGGCTCGCTGCAGCTTTTTTACACTTTACCCCTTTTTTCCCCTGGAGATTGGGAAAGTGCTTTCCCTCCCCCCTTTTTTCTGGGAAAAAGGAGTTTTGACAGCTACTGTCATAACTCTTGAGTCCCCTTTTGACAGGGCATTGGGGGCTTTTGACCTGGCAAACCAACAGGAGAGTGTATCCCAACAACAACAACAAAACCAAAAACTGTTCAATAAAGGAATTGGGATGAACAAACAGGTTAAAGTTTTTAAAGAGGTCTGAACAATCGGTTTTATCCGTATACATACAAGCTTTACTTAGCTTTGGTTTACTGGTGAAATTGCCATAATGACTTCTTCTCAATAGTTTTTTGGACTGGGACATATGGCTGTATAAGTCCCAGTCCAAAAAACCCCATTGCCCTGTCAAAACCCCTCTTTAAAGGGACCCAGAGTTTTGACAGCTAGCTAGCTGTCAAAACTCCTTTTCCCCAAAAAAGGATGGGGGAAAGCACTTTTGCACTTTCCCAAGCACTTAGAGCCTCGGGAAAACATGCAAAATGTGCCTCACCCTGAGGACTATCGGGGGGGTGGGGGGAGATGATCTTGCTGGAAAGAGGGTGTAAATCATACCACCCCTTTTTCATGAGCAAAAAGAGGCTTGAAAAACTATTTCAAGCCTCTTTTGGGCAATGTCCAGGGTTGGTACCTGCTGCACCTTGGCAGCAGGTACCCCCCAGGACATTGCCCCAGGAAAGGCTTCAAATTCTCCCTTATTCACAGTAATAGCTTCCAATAAACTGCCCCCTGAAGTGACTGACACATATATACTAGAGTAATCATACAACCCCTGAATCCTTGACAACCTATGATCCATATTCAGAAGAGCCAGTTTGTGCCAAAGGTAAGACAGAATATGGAACTGAAAGCAGCCCCAAAATCTACAAAGGCAGCATAAAGAGAGTGATGTGGTGGGGACACATATTTCTTTACCAGGAGGAAGCAATGGTTGATTTAATATGGCAGAAACCTGCTTGTTCCTCTGACAAAAAATTTTCTGAGCCTACCCAGCTTTCTAACTTATCCAGAAGGCACATAAGATATAATTTGGTGACCACATCTAAAAGACTTATAGGACAATAGTTATTGGGGTCATGTGTAAGGAAAAAACTAATTTAACCAACTCATTAGGCAGTATGGTTATTTCCTTGGCAATTAATAGTTTTGGTTGATAAATGTATACAGGAACCACAAAGGGACAGTGAAGGGGAAAGATGTAACTACTAAGAAGTGCAACTTTAATTTGCTATACTTTCCTGGAACTACTAGTAGTAGGTGATCACTCGTGACCGAGCAAGATTGTCTTCCAGGATAGAATTACAAAAAGAAAATTATATAAAGAGGAAATTGTATAAAAATTGCGTAGACTCTAGCGATGGGTCCATAAGTGACTGTGGATGCCAATTCTAGATCCACACAGCTTCCCACAGTGAGGACACAGGTTACCAGATGGAAGATGGTCCTGTAAAGGATTCGTTTGATGTGCTTTTTGCTTAGCACATTTCTCCCTTTCACCTTGTACTCGGGCTTCTTCAAAGTCCATAGAACCTTTGTGAAAGGCCAACGTCCAGTTAGATCGTTCATGGGCCAGAGCTTCCCAGTTCTTGATGTTTATGTTGCATTTTTTTATATTAGCCTTAAGAACATATTTAAACCTCTTATACTGACCATCGATATTCCGTTTTCCATCCTTGAGTTGGGAATAAAGTACTAAATGCTTTGGGAGACGGCAGTCAGACATTCAAACAACATGACCGGTCCATTGAAGTTGGCATTGAAGGATCATTTTTTCAAAGCTAGTAGTCTTTGCTTCTTCCAGTACACTGACATTTGTTTGCCTATCTTCCCAAGTAATTCGCAGGCTTTTCTGGAGGCAATGTTGATGAAATCTTTCAAGGAGGTGGAAATGATGTTTATAGATAGTCCATGTTTCGCAGGCATACAATAAAGTTGGTAATACAATGGCTTTATAAACCAGCGTTTTGGTCTCCCTACAGATATCCCTGATCCTCAAACACTCTACGTTTCATTCGAGAAAATGCGGCACTTGCGGAGCTCAAACGATGCTGGATTTCAGTGTCAATGTTAGCTGTAAACTGTAACAGAAAGATAGCTGCCAAGATAGAGACAATGATTGACATTTTCCAGTATTGCCCCGCCAAGCTGGATAGATGGCATCACCAAAGGGTTAACTTGCACTTGTTGATAAAGCACTTTGGGTTTTTTTGGTATTAAGTGAGAGACCAAGTTTTTCATATGCTTCTGTAAAAGCATTTAGGATAGTTTGGAGGTCATCCTCTGATTGTGCGAAGACTATACCTGATCCCACTTTAAATGGAGCACCATGAGAGCCGTTATTGTCCAAAACCACTGCCGTCATGTTGTCATGGAGAAGTCGCAAGATATTCACAAATTTATTGGGGCATCCAATTTTCATAAGGATGGTCCAGAGAGCCATTCAGTCTACAGTATCAAAGGCCTTAGCCAAATCAATAAATGCCATATAAAGGGGTTGTTTTTGCTCCCGGCATTTTTCTTGGAGCTGATGTGCAGTAAGAATCATGTCCACTGTCCCTCTAGAGCAGTGTTCTCCAACCTTGGGACCCCAGGGAGTTGTAGGCCAAAAACATCTGGGGACCCAAGGTTGGAGAACACTGCTCTAGAGGGGCGGAAACCTTAAACTAACCACTAACTAAACCATTGCTATAACTAAATGAAGCTTCTGCAACACATTAAGGCTACAGTCCCAAACAATATGCTATTAAAGTTAACCAAGTGTCAGTTTATTGGAGCTTCATAAAAATCCCAAAGAGATATAAGACCTGATTCAGTTGAAATCAATGGAGATCAGAGCTTTCATTTGTCATTTTGCAACTTTGGTATTTAGTGGTGCAAGTCTAGATCATTATTAAAGCAAGGATAGCTTGATTCTCCCCCTCCCCAAGATTTCCATTAATTATTTTACAAAATACTAAATTTTCCTTTAGGAAGTATTTGACAATGTGAATGGTAAATATGAGTAAAATCAATGGTCATGATCCAGCAATCTACTTCAGGCATGCTTATTTATTACATTTGCATTTTAGTAAAGTTTTTAACCTTTTTTGTTTAGGAGGAGCAGATCCCATCTATGCCATTTTCACAAACTGTTTTGAAACTCTTTAGATTCAAAAACAGCTTGCAATGGGGACATTGGGATGTTTTGTCTGAAAAACACAAATCCAAAAGCAGTGTTGGGCCCATAGAAACTTGTTATGTGGTCCCTTGGACATTTAAGAGCTTTCTGGTTGCAATTTACAGCAAGGCCCTCACTGCTGACTTGACTTTACAGTTGCCTTTGGGAAAAGTCAGCCTTTTTTCCTGACTGCTGAAAACTGCTGTCCTTTAATACTTGTAGGTTGTGACTCTGCTGGGAAAGATGGAACGTCTTCGAAGTTCTCCTCTTCATGCTAATATCTCTACTGCCCTTGATAAACACCTGGAAGCAATTCATATTGTGCAGTCCCGTAGAAAGGATGAAATTGTTAATGCTTCACATCGGCAAAGACAAGGAGCCCCCCGGTGTCAAGATGACAGAGGTGCACTTTTTTAAAAAATATGTTTTAATGGTTGTTTAGTTTGCAACTTACCGGTACACAGCTGGCACAGAACAATCATTTTGTATATTTAATAATAGATTTCCAGAGTAGTGTTGGATTCAGTAGGGTTTCTCCAAGACTTCTTTGGAGTAAATGTTTTTAAGACTACAGTCCAACTGTAAGACTTGCTGTACCAGCAAATAATTATTTCATCTAGTGTGTACTGATGCTGATTGCCAAATCAGCACCATCACAAACCACAAGGCTGTGCAGGCATGTCAAGGCTTTTAGTACTGAACAGATTGGTGCAGGGTTCAGATTTGGAATGACAGATCACTTACTATAATGATTTCAGTTAGGATTTCTGCTGGGACTAAGGAGTGAACATACCGTATTGCATCATGTACCTTGACAAATATAAAATTATAGTTCCTTTTTTTGTGCGCTGTTTCTTTCTGACCCATCATTTGAAATAGGGCTGGCGAACCTCCTTCAGCCCAAATTCAACTTTGGAGAAGCTCTTGGGGGCCACATTCCAGTGGTGAGCAGCACCAGAGGCAAAATGCCAAAATACAAAAAAAATAATAATCAGCATATTTATTTATTATTACATTTATGAATCGCCCATCTGGCCGGCCACCCTGGGCGATATTTTAGCTTAAAGCTCTTGCTGCAAGTAACTAAGCCTTAGGAGAGGCCTTTCAACCTTTTAGAATGGAGAGGAGAGGGGGAAGCTAGGAAGCCACCCATTGCTTGGTGGTTGGGTGAAAGGGGGCGTGCCACCTGAGGAACGCCAGATGGCTGGATTGAAACCCCAGGAGGGCCAGATTTTGGCCCCCAGGCCTGAGGTTCTTCACCCCTGATTTGAAACAGCAGTCAGTGGCAGATTCTTCATCAGGTTAGTGACATACAAAATCACTAATCATATTAGGAAGAAAAGTGAGGTCCCCCCACAAACTCCTTTAAGAGGTGTGAGAACACAGATTTCATGGCTGCGTATGTCCCTGTCAAAAAACTGTCTCTATCTAGCACTGTCAAAAACCCTGTTTTAAAGAACCCTTAGTTCTTTGTGGTCTCTGTGCATCACACATATGGGCTCTGCGCCTGTGCTGAGGTCTGTTCAGGAAACTTCTAAAGCTGAGACATTTTAGGCCGGAACCCTTCCCCCACAGTCTCACTGCGCATGCTCCAGCGGGTTTCCGCCTGTCCCCTCAGTCCCTCTTCGACCGCCATTGTGGCAAGGTTGTTCGGAGCTTCTTGTGTGATTCGCTGAGACTATTGTGTTTTTATTCCTACTTTTTCCTTCTCTCTAGTTTTTCCTTCTTTCAGACTTTACTTTTTATTTGTTTATTTCTTCTTTCTACTAGGGCGCTGTGGACACTACCGGGACAATGCCTCTTAAGGCAGAGTTCCAAAAATGTGTCCACGGTGGGGCCAAACTGCCCTCCACAGACAACCACTCCTTGTGCGTGTTTTGCCTGGGAGAGGGACACAAAGTGAATGCATGTCCCCACTGCCAGGCATTCACGAAGCAAACTCGGAGACAGCGGGCAGACCGCCTGAAGGCTGAAATGTGGTCCAGGGCTCTGGAGGCGGTGGACATCTTCAAACCTTCCCAGGCTGCTGTGGCCTCTACTTCAGCCAATCTGCCAACCCCTCCACACCCAGCAATAGTAGTGGTTGACTGGGGCACAGCCTGGCGGCCACCAAAGCCAAAAAACTGGCCCCAAAGGCAAAGGCAGACTTGGAGCACCAAAAGAAGAAAAAAGAACATCGACGGTTGAAGGACGCTACAAAGTTGACGTCGACGCTCCAACTTTTTTCTTTGTCTCTGCCCACCTCGGTACAGAAGCAGGTTCCATCAGTATCGATGGCTCTACCATCAACATCTACCTTGATACTGATGGTTGCTCCGTCGAGATCCGAGACTTCTCCCCGGCTGGGGAACGTCCTGCTGAGAGGGAGCTGGCTGGCAGACCTCTACCACCACCACTGCAGATCTCTCCTCCACCCATCTTCCGTTCTTCACGCCCGGGATCATGGGAGCGCTCTGTTTCAGGGCAGCATCATTTCAGATCCCCCCGTTCTGACTGGAAGAGGGGGTTGGAATGGTCCTATCCACCTAGACACTACTATTGGGAAGAGTACAGGCGTCGGTATGGCGATTGGTACTGAGAACCATCTCACTCGCCTCAGTACTGAGGAGACTTTCTCCATGGCCAAGGCCCCCCACTTCGGCCGTGGAGAGACTTCCATCGATATCAAGGCAGGCACTACAGGGAGCCTTCAGCCTCCTTGGGAAGACCTCTGTCACCAGACAGGCCTACTGACCTTCTCCAACCGCCTGCTCCACTGAAGCCCGTGAGCCATACTTCTATGCTGCCACTCTCTCCTCGACACCGCACCTCTTCATCGCCGGAAGGATACGAGTCGGACTCTGTATTGACTGTCTCCAGGGCGGTCTCTGAACCATCCCCAGACCCACTGGTCTCTACCAGGGACAGAGACTCTCCCTCCAAGGACTTAGGACATTTTTTGGAGAGGATTCAGCGGATAGCTCAAGCGTTGGGCCTCCAGATCCAGAGCACGGAACAGCGGATTGAGGACCTGGTATTCGATGCTGTCTCTACACGGAGCCATCGGTACCGACCACAATCCCATTCCTGCCCACGCTGATTGGGTGAGGGAAGAGGATGCCAAATTCCTCTTCACTCACCCTTTACCCAACTCCATTATCATGGAGTCCGCACAGGGGAGCTCAACCAAGCAGCACACCGCTTTGCTGGCACACATCTGCTGGGCAGGAAGATCTACTCGTCTTCCTCCCTTGGTCTTTGGGTGGCGAACAATCAAGCCACAATGGGACATTATCAACTGTTCCTTTGGGAGAAGATAGGCTCTCTCATTGACCAAAAAAAAGGAAGAGAGAACTGTGTTCTCAGGATGCAAAATCTTTATTGAATAGATAAGCCCGACACGTTTCAGCCTGTGTTGGCCTTCCTCGGCTGGGCTGTAAACGTGCAAAATACACATACAGGTGGTGACACATTTATATAATAAATTTCTCTGTATTCTAAATAGAAATAATTTAAAAACATATTCTTAAAATAATGAGAATCAAGTATTTCTTTTTAAACAAAGACACATTTTCTTTATATAAAATATATAAGATATATAAAATATATCTTACTTGTAAAAAAAGTCTGCAGAATTCTTTAACAACTGAAGTGTCTTTCACTTTCACTGTTTTAGTGGTGACTGAAAAGATAGGTCTTTAAGAACGTCATTATATTTTGGTACAGTTTTTTTTCTTTTTTAGGTGTTATCTTGTTGGCAAATTGTTTAAAAAGAAATACTTGATTCTCATTATTTTTTTAATTCTAAGAATATGTTTTTAAATGATTTCTATTTAGAATACAGAGAAATTTATTATATAATGAGAATGTATTTTTATTATGTGTTGTCCTCACCATGTGAACTTATTGTATGTATTTTTCACATTTACAAATGTAAATGTAAAGAAGTTTCGGATGACTACGCTCCAGTCAATCTTGCCTCTACTCCACAAGGGCAACTGGTCTGGTTTGCTACAACTGACCTCCAGGATGCCTATTTCCACATAGCCATTCATCCCGACAGCTAACGCTACCTTCGGTTCTGTATTGGACAAGACACATTCCAGTTCACGGTGCTTCCATTCGGTCTCTCCACTGCTCCCAGGGTCTTCACGAAGTGTGCAGCAGTTGTCTGTGCCCACTTACGTTCTCAAGGCATACAGGTCTACCCATATCTGGACGACTGGCTCCTCATTGACTCTTCAGAACATGCTGTCCATCAAGCAGTGGATTTCACTCTACATCTTCTGAGCACCCTTGGATTCTATGTGAACTGGAAGAAGTTTGTCCTGCAGCTGTTGAGGTCGATCCAGTTAATTGGAGCTGTCCTCGATTCCACTCAAGCTCGAGCCTTTCTTCCTCGAGACCACACCGACAGCATACCCATCTTAGTTGCGAAGCTGTACCATGCTCGCAGGGTGACTGCCCACACCATTCAGTGTCCCCTGGGCTTTATGGATTCGACTGTCGTAGTGGTAGCCTTTGCAAGGCTATGGATGTGACCCCTGCAGACATGGTTCCTGAGGACCTTCGATGCCGACAGGGACGCTCATCACACTTACCTGACGCTCCCTGTCCAGATATGGGACTCTCTGCTTTGCTGGATGGACAGGAGCCACCTTTCACAAGGATTGCCCTTTCTACTGCTAGCACCATCGAGGACTCTGACAACTAATGCCTCCCTGATGGGTTCGGGGGCCCATTGAGGAGACAACACGGTCCAGGGTCAGTGGTCAGGTCTGGAACTCCGTGCCCACATCAACTATCTGGAGCTTCTGGTGGTGTGGAAAGCGCTTCAAGCCTTCATCACAGAACTTTCAGGATACCACATACAGGTGGTGACACAACACCACTGTGGTTGCCTACCTGAACAAGCAGGGAGGGACGAGGTCCTCAAAGCTCAATGCTCTCTGCGGCTTTTCAACTGGGCTATCTTGCGGGGTATGTCCTTCATGGCCATCCATATCGCCAGGAAGGGCAATATCCTAGCAGATGCCCTCAGCAGGGTCACGGGGATGTCTCACGAGTGGCAGCTGGACTTTCGGGTACTGAGAACACTCTTCCATGCCAAGGTTGATCTGTTCGCGACGGCAGAGAATACAGCATGCAAGACTTTCTGCAGCAGAGCAGGGATGGACCCGGCTTCGCTAGGGGACACCTTCCTTCATCGATGGTTGGGGGATTTGTTCTACCTCTTTCCTCCCATTCCGCTGCTCATGAGGGTTATCATGAAAATATGCTCCAACTGCACGAACTGTATCCTAGTTGCTCCTTGGTGGCCCAGGCAACCCTGGTTCACTCCACTCCTTCGACTGAGCTGCAGAGAGCACATCCATCTACTGACGTATCCGTCCCTTCTCACTTGGGACCGAGAATGTCTCCAGCACCCGGACCTGCAATCCCTTCACCTATTGGTGTGGAGGATACATCACTAACAGGGACTCCAATTCCACCGGACATTCAGGCTATTCTGGATGCTTTCAGAAAGCCATCTACCAGGAAGTCTTATGCGGCAAAATGGGCAGCCTTCTCCATCTACTGCAGATCTATCGACATTGACCCTTCTTTGTGCTCGATACTGACGATTTGGTGAGGGGCCTGAAACTTTCATCTTTAAAGGTCTACCACACCGCCATATCGGCGTATCACCCTTCCATCGCAGGCAGGACTGTCTTCTCGCATCAGCTGGTTCATCAATTTCGGAAGGGTCTCCGCAACCTCTTCCCTCCAACCTGGATTGTTGTCCCTTCTTGGAGCCTGTTGGTGGTCCTCAAGGCACTCATGTCACTTCTCCATTTGAACCTCTTGCCACTGTTGATATATGCCTCCTGACATGGAAGTGGCCTTCCTCATAGAAATTACTTCAGCACGGCGGTCAAGTGAACTCTGTGCTCTCCATGTCGATGCCCCTTATCTTATTTTCCATCGAGATAAGATAGCGCTTCGTCCAGACATCGCCTTCCTGCCAAAGGTGGTTTCAGAGTTTCACTTGAGCCAGGACATTGTTTTACCAGCCTTTTCCCCATCGCCATGGACTCTGTTAGAGAGGACGCTTCACACACTCAGTGTCAGGAGAGTGCTTACTTTCTACAAGGCAAGGACTGAGTCTATCCATCAATCTCAAGGGCTTTTCCTCTATTATAGGCGCCAGCAAATGATAAAGTTGGCGTATGAGCTCAACAGACTACCGCTTCCTGACACAGTGAGTAGTGGTGGGGCCGAGCCTGGAGTCGGCTGGAGGCTCACTCCGGGCTCGGCCCTCCACGAGCAGCGGCGGCCCGATCTCGCTCTTCAGAGCGGCGTGGAGCGTTGTCCGCGCTGCTCGAGCTGCCACTGGAGGAAAAAAAACCCCCCCCGCACAGCGCCGCGACTGCCGTTGCCGCCAGGACCCCCCGCCACCTACCTGGTCCTGTGTGCCACCGCCGCCAGAGCCACTGCTCCGGTGCACTGGACCCCCGCCCGCGCTCTGTTTTGGCGGGAGGAACCAGGGCAACAGGGCTTAAGCAGCCCTGTTGCCTTGGTTTCCCCCGCCAAAAACAGAGCGCGGGGGTCCAGCGTGACGGAGCAGGGTCCCGTCGCATCACTTCCTCCGCGCGGGAAGTAACGCGACGGGACCCATCGGGCAGGGAAGGAAGGCTCTCCGCTCTGCGGAGAGCCCAGGTAAAGCCCGCGGGGGTGGCCAAGCTGCCCGTCGGACACAAGCAGGCCCAGTTCGGGCCTTGCTCCTGTCTGACGGGCTGCTCGGCTACATCCCACTCGACCCACTGCATGGCCACCTCAGCTGCCTTCGGTAGAGGAGTCTCCCTGCCTGAACTTTGTAGAGCCATGACCTGGCCTTCGCCATCGACATTCATTTGGCACTACCGATTAGACATCCGGGCAAGGTTTGACTGTGCTTTCGGCAGGGCCGTGCTGGCCTCCATATTGTACCAGCGACACTGACCCTCCTCTGGTAAGTCAGCTTGGTACATTGCCCATATGTGTGATGCACAGAGAACACGAAGAAGGACATGTTGCTTACCTGTAACTGTGTTTCTTCAAGTGGTCATCTGTGCATTCACACAACCCACCCACCGTCCCCGCTTCGGTGTCACTGTCGATGTTGATGGGGCTACCTGAAGCGGTTTGTTTATTTCCATGTCGATACTGATGTCGGTATCCATGTCAATGTGTAAGGGTCCTCTCGGTCCTAGGGAATAGGACAGTCTCAGGGAACTGAGGGGGCAGGCAGGAACCCACTGGAGCATGCACATTGAGACGGTGGGAGAAGGGTTCCCGCCTAAAACGCCTCAGCTTTAGAAGTTTCCTGAACAGACCTCAGCACAGGCGCAGAGCCCATATGTGTGATGCACAGATGGCCATTTGAAGAACCACAGTTACTGGTAAGCAACCTGTCCTTTTAACAGCTGTCAAATGTAACTGCTCCCATAAATGGGAATGCCGTGGACATAATATACAGTCATGCCTTGGATTGAGAGCATAATTCGTTCCGGAAACGTGCTTGTAATCCAAAACACTCTTAGATGAAAATGAAATTCCCCCAAAAAAATTTGTACAGAGATTTTTAATTTAAGCTGTACTACAGTACTTGTATTGCAAGACGTCGCTTGCATATCAAGTCAAATTTTTTAAAATAAATATTTAAACATTTGCTTGTCTTGCAAAAGGCTCTCAAACCAAGTTACTTGCAATCCAAGGTATTACTGTATCTTGACTTCAGCAAAGCTTTTGACAAAGTGCCTCATGATATCCTGATTAGCAAGCTAGCTAAAAGTGGGCTAGATGGAACAACTATCAGGTGGATCCACAATTGGCTACAGAATCGGACTCAGAGTGCTTATCAATGGTACCTTCTCAAATTGGGGAGAAGTAACAAGTGGAGTACCGCAGGGCTCGGTCCTGGGTATTTGGAAGTATAGCTTCCAAATCGCGGGAAGTGATAATTCCCCTTTACTCAGCGCTGGTTAGGCCTCATCTTGAGTACTGCGTCCAGTTCTGGGCACCACACTTTAAGAAAGACGTAGACAAACTGGAGAGGGTTCAGAGGAGGGCAACAAGGATGATAAAGGGACTGGAAACAAGGCCCTATGAGGAGTGACTGAAAGAACTGGGCATGTTTATCCTTCAGAAGAGGAAACTGAGGGGAGATATGATCGCTAGGGATGTAGCCGAGTAGCCCGGACGTTGCCGAGCAGCCCAAACCGGGCCTGCTCGTGTCCGCCGAGCTACTCGGCCACCGCGAGCTTACCTGCAGCAGGCTCTCCGGAGAGCCTGCCTCCCCGTCCGCTGGTCCCGTCGTGTCCTTCCAGCGCGGACGAAGTGACGCGACCCCCGCGCTCTGTTTTTGGCACGGGCAACAGGACTGTTTAAGCCCTGTTGCCCTGGTTCCCCCCGCCAAAACAGAGCGCAGGCGGGGCTCTGGCAGAGGCGGCGGTGCAGAGAAGGTAGGCTGCGGGGGGGTGGCGGGGGGGTTCCCGCGGCTGTGGGGGGTGGCGGGGGGGTCCGGGGGTGGCGGGCGGCGGCTCGAGCAGCACGGAGAACGCTCCGCGCCGCTCTGAATGGCGAGATCCGTCGCCGCCGCCTCGAGGGCTGAGCCAGGAGCGAGCCACGAGCTGACTCCAGGCTCGGCCCCACCACTATGACGCACTCTTCCATTACTTGAAGGGTTGTCACACAGAGGAGGGCCAGGATCTCTTCTTGTTCATCCTAGTTTGCAGGACACTGAATAATGGACTCAAGATACAGAAAGCCAGATTCCTCCTAAACATCAGGAAAAAATTCCTGACTGTTAGAGCAGTAAGACAATGGAACCAACTACCTATGCCACTCTGGAGGCATTCAAGGTGCAGCTGGACAGCCATCTGTCAGGGATGCTTTGACCTGGATTCCTGCATTGAGCAGGGGGTTGGACTCGATGGCCTTGTAGGCTCCTTCCAACTCTACTTCTCTATGATTCTATGAAATGGAGTGGGCTGTACTTTTCCACTTTGCTGAGCACCTAGAGGCTCAGGAAAAGCTGAAGGACACAGAGAACTGTCAGGTCCAAACTTAAAACCTAGAGGATCTCATTGTGAAGGGGGTGATCTATTCACCAACCCCTTTTGTAATCAAAGATAATCTCACAGATTTGCTTTGTGCTTGACAGCTTGCCATTTGACAGCTGTCAAGCGAATGCAAAGTAACGCATTTGAAGCCTGGCTTTGTCAATGTCCATGGATGTTGCCTGCTTTGACAGCAGGCACTTACCAGGACATTGACAAGGCAAGGCTTTACATTGCAGATAGCCGGAGTTGCGTACTTCCAAACCCACCACCCCATTAACAAAAACATTTGTGCTTATTTGTGATGCAAAAAAAACATATAGGTAGCGAACCAGTGACAGCTGCTCAAATGTGCACTTGGGCTCTTTGGAGGGGCTGTCACTGGCTGTCACTTCAGAGACCACAAGAAGTGATCCCCCCCCCCAAGGGGGGAAGCCATGGTTCTGCTGTGCATGTCCCTGGGATACCTGCAGGAGGACCAAGGGGGAAGGAGGTGGGGAACCATCCACGGTGAGCCCAATTGTCTCTCGGGTGCACTGTGGATTGTTCCATGAACAACCCACACTAGCTTATTCGCAGGGTGGGTTGCCATGTCATGTGAACTCACCCAATGTCTTCAGTCCTCACTAGTTACATGGAGCATTTAGTCTAGGCCAGGGGTGTTGATGCTTTTTCAGCCAGGAGTCCAAATTTCAATATAGGAATGGTCTCAGAGTCCACATTCCAGCAGTGGGTGGGGCTATAGGTACAGGATGGGGTTAAGGGCAAAGAAAGCAAAGCTAGCAACGCCAGATGTAGTTCTGACCAATTTGGACATTTTCCCACCAAGCATACAGACACAGCCCAACTTAGCAAGTCTGCTAAGAAGTAAATATTAGTGCAACAGCTCTCATGCCTGCAAAAACCACACCTCAATTATTTGCAGGGTATTTAAAGGTTAATTGCCTCTAAATACCCTCTTAGCTCCAGTCACTTTTATCACTGATTGGAGAAAACAGCAAAAGTAACTTGCAGCAGGATGGGGAACCCTCAGGGGGCCCATCTGGCAGCCAAAGGTTCCCCATACCTGTTCTAGGCCCTAACAATAGTAGGATCTCCTGAACTTTCATCATCTCTCACAGATTCTTATCCTATAAGGTGACTACCATTCATTGTTCATTCTGTTTCTTACATGGCTTATAGGGAAGGTTGACTCACGTTATGTTTATGATATGCAAAACATTGATTAGCTCACAAATATATCAAGGATAGTTGTCCTAGGACTCCTCTTGTATGCAGCTTGAAATAATGGGAGGTATGCAAAAGTACAAATGTGAGTTTAAGAGCTCCATTTTATTTCAGTGGATCTTTGAAAAGTTCCATGTGGATTCTGTTCCTTTGGGGAAGGAGTGGGTGGGTGGATAATGTCATATTTATGTGATATTTATGATCCAGATACCTTGCGGTTAAAGGGATATTGCACAAAGGTAAGTGAAATTAACAGAAAACATTTATGCAGTTTTCTGTCCTAAGTGGGATGTTGAACCATACATAAGAGTTCATAAAATGTCTCCCCCCCCCAGATGTTTTTGCTCTTGCACTGGCCATTAAAGAGATGTGCATAGCAACACGCAAAGCTCGCTCTACGCTGTGGTGTGCTCTTCAGATGACCTTGCCAAAAACAACATTGACTTCCGGACCAGTTGAGGTGGAGAAAGCTTTACAAGAGCTAGTCCAGCCTGAGGATAAGACGTATGAACAGATGAATAACGGCAACCCTGCGATGCAAAGAGGAGAAACCAAAAAACACTGAGAAAAAAATTAAGATAAGACATGGGTGTACTATAGCACTGTACTAAAAATTGTAAATGCTCTTTTAAAGCTTTTTGTCCAAATTAAAAGGCACATGAACCAAAGTTTGCCTATCCTAAATCCAGCACCTGATGAATAGAAGTTAACGGAAGAAGCCTAAGATGTTAACAGCTCTCAGAATCAATATATAGATGAGGCTGATTAATATGTTTGGTTAAATTAATCAGAATATTTTAAACTGCTAAAATCGAACTTAAATCCACTCCGCAATGCAGGCATATGCAATGAGAATTTTGCCTCTGTGATTAGTTCTTTTAGATTACATTAGTAAATGTTTTCAAATAATGAATTTGAATTACTGTCACATGCTACTGTGTCCAGTCTAGTAAGACAAGTTTTGATTGTGATAGAAAAAGAGGTTCTTTAGACAATGAATACCTGGAAAGGGAAAGAAAAAGCGAAACATTTCCAGTATGAAAGTTTAAAAAAATGAAAATATTTAAAAATACTTATTTATGGATTTGAAATCTTAATCTAAATTTAAGTAAAGAAATTGACCAGATTTTCTTAAATTAGTGATATTACCATAAAGCCATTATCCAACCATGCATGTTAGGGAACATTAAAAAAAAAAACTTCTGGAATCATTTGTACCTATTCTTTTAAATAATATCAATAAAATATTGCCTGTTCCAAAGTATTTAAATGTAAGCAAAATTACATTTACATAATCTGTCTTCAACAGTTGCACTGCAACTGAAATGATTATTTTAATATCCTTTGTTTACAACTTTTAAGAAGGGTATCAAGAAGTTCTGAAGTGCACTTTTTTTGTAGTTACTCTTTAGCCAGTTTGGTTTTAGATTGTTTGGAGTATATTTTGTTTTCTTAGTTTGCTTCTGCATACTTTAGCACTGTTGAATGCTTGTTTTTTCTTAATATCTATTAATATATTTTTATTGAATGTGAGTAATTTATTAAATTAGCATATTATGTGGCTCAGGAGTTCTTGGGTTTTAACAATCTAGCATGAAGATGAACTATATAATGTCTGGATAAAATTTACTGATCTACCCTTGGCTAGATATACAGATATTATATATATCTGTGTTCTTCCAGCTTTTAGAAATCCTGGTATGCTAAAAAGCGTAATCAAACCACATAAATTGTCTTTAGATGATGTAAGGGATTGATTTGAGATTGCAGGAGAAACTAGGGGACCATTTTGATCACTGATATGACTTTCCACACTGCCATAATAAACTGCATATGGCAGCAGACTCATACCAACATACCATAGTAGCTACTGCACAAAGATGGGTTGAGTTTTGAAATTGATATGTTGCAAGTTATTAAAATAAATATTGTACTAAGTTTACTCTCAATAAATTGGATTTTGTTGCAAATACTATGATTTATACACATGTGCATTCTTACTATCGTTTGGAGACACTTCAAGGTGTTGGCATCTGGAGCTTTGTATATCAAAGCCCTGAGGCTTAAATAAGTTCCACTCTTAGGATTGCCATTTAGTAATACCCACAAGCATGGAACTCCTTCAGAAGACTCAACAAAGTCTGGCGTGAACATCTTTTGGAAAGAGTTATTTCTGTTGAAGTTTGCTTTTAGGATTGAAGTTAAACTGGCAGAGTTTTGACAGACTTTTGTGTTTAATATTTTGCCTTTCCTAAGCCTTTGTAATGGGATTAGCTGTCACCTAGAACAGCCTTTCCCAACCTGGTGCCATCAAAAGGTTTTGGACTTCAATTCTCATCAGCCTCAGCCAGCATGACCAATGGTCAGAAATGCTGGAAATTGTAATTCAGAACATCTGGAGGGCACCAGGTTGGGGAAGGCTGACCTAGATGATCAGTACATAGGTTGGAGGGCCACTGACAAAATGAGAAGGCAACACTTTCAGCTTCCTTTTTAAAAGAATTTCTAACCTTGCTGAGTTTTGATAGTCACATTAAAAAGAACTTTATATCTCCAAAGCAGAATACCTCCTGCAAATATTCTACCGATGAATGACTATCCAGTTGTGTAGGCTATACCATACAACAACAAAAATTGAATAACATCAATACTTTGTTATTTGGGTGTGAAATGCCTTCTCTAATGGATTATACGTATGTGCCACCTTCTCTTGAAAAGAGATGTTACTTTGATTGTAGTGCACCCCACCATCCATCTATGATGGGTCTTCCATTATTCCTTTCAACCCCTTGTTGACAACACTTTATACACTGGAAACAACTTTTAAGAAAGGAAGCGATTGCAAGTAGGCATTTTACTATGGGAGGGTGAAAGTTAGTTATTTTCTCACAAAAAGGTAGTGGATGTTATCCACAAACATCTAAAAGAAAGTCTGATAGGATACTGATGGCAAGCTAAACACTTTTTAGGAACCACTGAGCTGCAGTGTGTGGAACGCAATTGCAGAAGTTGAACTCAAAGTGGAGGGCAGTGAAGCAATGCCTTTCCTGATAGCCTAACTAACCCAAAGAAAATAACAAACACTATGAGGCAAGCAAACTAGGAAAAGGAAGCAAGGTGTTGGATTTATTTATTATATTTATATCCCGTCTTTTTCCCTGCAAACCCAAGGTGGCTTACATAATCCTTCTCTCCATTTTATCCTCACAACAACCCTGTGAGGTAGGTTAGGCTGAGAGTCAGTGACTGGCCCCAAGTCACCCAGTGAGCTTCACGGCCAAGTGGGGACTAGAACCCGGATCCCTCAAGTCCCCAGTCCAACAATCTTAACTACTGCACCACACTGGCTCTCGCCAGTGGATGCACTCAGCTCATGACATGACAAGCCATAGCAAAATGCTCTTAGCTTGGCCCACAGGAAGGGTGAACCACTGAGCTTAAAGCCAACAAACCCAGTTCCACTTACTCCCATGACATGGGTATCCTTGCTTCTCAGAGGGAGATCAAAGCATGGGAGGTCCATAGCCTTAATATTGTGGCTACACATAGTGTATCTCAGCCAGGTGGTTCCCAGCGTTGGGTAGCTCCACTGAAATACACATTGCCTAAATGCAGCAATGGGAGCTTCACAGGGAATGTAGCTCTACTTCAAAAAACAAAGCAGCAAGGTAGCACAAGCAGAAATCTTGTCCTTGAAAGCTAGCACTTTTAGAAGGCATTGTGCAACCATGTTGTGCAACCTTACAGTTTGGGACCACAATACCCAACAGAGCACCTCTCCCTGTATAAACCTACCTATACACTGCAATCAACATCAAAGGCCCTCCTCTGAGGGAGGTTGAGGATGGCAACAAGCGAGAAGACTTCAAGTGAGGTCCACTTGGCAACAGCATTGTCACTTTTTGGTGCCACGTTAAGACTTTACTCCCAGGCATTTGATGGGGCTTTTCAATGTTGGCTGTTTATTGGGTCCTGGTATTTTATTGTTTTAGCCATTTTAAACAGCTTTATTTATTTATTATATTTATACCCCACCTTTTTTCCTGCAAGAAACCCAAGGCCGCTTACATAATCCTCCTCCTTTCCATTTTATCCTCACAACAACCCTGTGAGGTAGGTTAGGCTGAGAGTCTGACTGGCCCAAAGTCACCCAGTGAGCTTCATGGCCGAGTGGGGACTAGAACCCGGATCTCCCGAGTCCCAGTAGAGCTTTGGCTGTTGGGCAGTATAGAAATGTAATAAATAAATGAACTATTCCATCTTCCTTAATGGAAGTGTCACAAGGAAAGAACACTGAAGAACTGGTGGGAAAACCCTGGAGGGTTATGAGTGAAGATGATGTCTGGACTCCCTGTACAATTCCAAGAGGCAGGAACCTGGTTTGCACGATCACAGGGCGGTTAATAAGCCACTGTGCTTTGTTTACCCCCCTACATGTGCCAATGGGATTAGCTTAACTACCCTCAGCAGTGCAACTTGCCCTGTTGTGCAAAACCAGCCAGGGTGGCTTGTTGCTATGGGCAATAAGCCACCCAGAACCCTACAACAGCCCATGGGTTCTGGGTGGCTTGTTACCCACAGCAACAAGCCACCCTGGCTGGGATCACACAACAAGCTGCACTGCAGTGGGAAATTATGCTAACCCACCCCCCACCATGCAACAATCACATGTGGGATTGTTATTTGCAATTTTTGGCTTATTTGCCAAAGTTGGCAAATAAGTTGCCATGGCTTATTTGCCAAGTTGCAATGGTGCAAACCAGGCGAGGGTGATGGCATGCTAAAAAAACCTCATCTGAAAGCACACATGGGTTCAGCCCAAGTAAGGAATAGTGCTAGGGGCAGATAATGAAGAACAGGCAGCTTACCAGGCAAACCCCAGGAGAATCACAGGTTCATGTACCAGATGGTCTGTGTACATTAGGTCCTGCAGTCACACTGAGAGACTAGACACAAGGGCAGTTATAGAGTACAGGCAAGGTGCACAAAGGAAATTACTATGGGTGTGCTTAGGCTGGGATTAAATGAGAGTGTCAACAGTTTGGCTCCAGGAGTTAATAGGAATCTTCTCAAGACTCCTGGTTCTATGACTGAACTTGGGCTGGTCAGTTAGGTATTACAAAGACCATGCTTTCAAAGCACAAACAGGTGGAGGTCCCCAGAACAAAAGGGGCCACGAAGGATAACTTAGTGATGCTTTAACCTCCTAATTGCCAACATCTAGTGATCTTTCCAGATGTAAGGACCTTTCAGGATTGGGGATATTTCTTTCAAAGGGTTTGATTGGGCAAATCAAGTTGCCCTTCAGGTGGTTTTACTTTGGTGGCAACTTGGCAGGTAAGCATTCGCATATATCTAGAGTTATTTGCATACTTGCATGAGGGAAACTCCTATTAATTCAATTGGGGCAGAGGACACACGCAGATCATGAACTTGAGGTATATCAGGTGCTGTTAGCTTGCACCTTAGATCCTTTTGCTTCTAGCTGCCCCCAAGCCTCTTCCTCCAACAGTCTTCCAGTACAATTTAAAAAACTCTATTAGACAAGATGTCAGGGTGATGGTTGCAAAAATGTGTGAAAGCCAGTATAGCTGAGCTTCTTGGCAACAACATAGTGAGCAGGCTGCATCATACTCATAGTGAAGGTGTATATACAATTGCAGGCCTGTGGCTTATGCTGGCTCAGCTTGCCTGAGTGTGGAAAGCTAAGCAGGGTCAAGCCTGGTTGTTACTTGGATGGGAGACCCCTCCTCTAGTTTCCTGCACTGAGCAGGGGGTTGGACTCGATAGCCTTGTAGGCTCCTTCCAACTCTATGATCTATGAAATCTATGAAACTGAAAGAATAGTTGGCACTCTGTCCCACAGCAAGAAGGGGCAGCCTCATATTGCAACAAGTACAGTACATATGAATTGAAGGTGGCATATGAGTTTGAGATAGGACTGCAACAGGTGAGATGGGACTACCATTCAGCAGTGAGGAGACCACTTCAGGTGGCAGATTGCTGAAGGAACCCTTTCCACAATCTGCTGCTAACAGTTTTTGTCTCCGAGTAATCTGAATTATCTGTTCCTCCATTCCAACTCAGGCAGTGTCAAGAGGTTTCACCACCACCAGGTACAATACATTATTAAGAGCTGCATGAGGATTCAAACATGTCTCATACTAACTAAATTCACAGAACTACTTAGATGGCAATAATACAGCCTTGCTGAAGTTACACTAACCCCAACCAGGAGAAATCACTTTGGGTCATTTTCAGCTGCAGAAGATTAAGTGAGGTTAAGCAGACTTCATTCATAAGCTTGTCAAGGGGTATTAACCCTCCCTGGCTTATGTATATGGGAAACTGGGTTTTGCTCAGTTCCACCAACCAAAAGCAACCTTTCAGTGAATGTGATTGATAAAAGAAAGAAGGTGACAAGGAGAAAAAAAAAGCCACCACACAGTTCTTTCATTACAGATGTTCTGTACCACTCAGCCCATTTGGGCAACAAGATACACAGTTTTCCTTCAGTGCTTCAAGTAAGAGTTAGAAAACTCCTTCCCACCCCCCACAATCCTTGCCTAGGACTTCTTGCTGTTTTAATAACAACCACTGAAGTGTTCAAACAAGGGTTCCTTCTGCTGAGCATGGTGTGTGTATGCTATGTATATGCGTGTGTGTGCGCGCACACACGTGGGGGGGGGGCTGGGGAGAAGAGAGGAGAGGAAGAAGTCTGCCAGTTGTCCCTGGCTATCGCTTCCTCTCGCCTTTTTGTGTCCTCTTCTTCTCTTTCTCCTTACGTTCTTGCTTAGTCAACTTGTCCTTCTCCCGCTGGAGCTTGTCTTGGTCCTTCTTCCGCTGTGACTCATCGCGCAGATGCTCCCTCTCCAGCTTCCGGGCATTCATAACATCTTCCAGATTTGTGTTTTTGAACAAAGCTAACAAGGGAGCTAAGGAGAACAAGGAACTCTTTTCTTTTCTTTTCTTTCTCCCTCTCTCTCTCTCTCACACACACACACACACACTCAGTTCACCTCAACAGAAGCCTACACCGTCTGACCAGAATAGAGAACTATAAGGACTCAAATCCAATATGGTGCACTGGAAAAAGATTTGGACCTGCGGTTCCTGCATTCAATTCCCAACTCGGACTCGCTTTCCTCACCTTTACAAAGAAAACAGTGACCTTACCTCAACCTATCAAGCTTGTTCTGAGAAGAAATACAATGAAGACTACAGAGCAGTTTGCTAACTAAAAGGCACTATATAAATCATAATCAGTAGTATGATCTGCAGCTGCTCATCCAATTTATCTCTTTAGGAAGACATGAAACAAAGTTGGACCAGCATTGAACTGCAGCTAAATCTTTCCTACAGCAGTGGATATAAAATAGGACCGTATAATTCACAACCTACAACTCACAAACCAAGAACAAACAGTGAATTGCCCTTCTACCCAATCCTCTCAAGATCCTAAGAACATCCTCTACTAGAGATTCCATACTATATTAAAATTCTACCCCACAGTCCCAATACTAATTGTATTGTATGCTAATTAATACTAACCCTGTTCTCAAACAAGTCAACATTCCATTATTCACATTACTGATCAAGGGTGGCCTCAAAAGACCATCTTTGAAAGGATACATTTTTCGGAGCTGATGGTCACTGCTGCTGCCCCACGGTCATCTTGTGCATCTGTTTCAGTATGTTGAGTTAAGAGATTTGGATATTCAGGATAAGGAATCGGAGGGAAATTATAGGTAAAAGATAGCATGACTACAGGCCTTGGAAAAGGACTGTGAAGCAACACAGGGCACTAAAGTTTCATTCCCCTGACTGCCAGAATGCTCTGAAGATTCTTGCTTGCAGCTTTTCCATCTTCCTTTTGCTATCACAAGGTAGGGAAGATGGAGATACCCAATCTCTGCTCACCCCCCGCATCTGGCAATCAGAAGGTTCAATTTCTGGCTATCACAGATAGACAATACATATCCTCCGTAAGTGTATGTCTAGTCCACTTTAAAAGCCATCTATACCAGCACCCATCATAACATCTTGAAGCAAGCTATTTCCTAAATTAATTATCTTTCTGTTATTTTACTCTAGCTGCCCTCACCAAATGGATATAGCAGTGCTAATGTAATCACTTATGCCTGAAAATAAAACCTATTATTTAGCTGAAAGAGTAATGTAAGTGTAATCTTTTCTGATTTATGGGACAGGTTCAGATCTTTAGTTACCCCCATGACCTTTTGCTCTGACCCACAATGGCAGCTCTTGTGTTCAGAGACTGAGAGCCCTTCAAGGATAGGGGCGCATCTATATTAATCATTGTAATCTACCTCCAATTCATGGGACAGAGTGGGCTGTAAACAAAACAGGGAACCCATGTACTCCAGCACTTTAGTCACTGGACCAACCAACCATAGAGAAGTTCCAACACAATTTCAGAACTTGCAACACAGAAAGGATATTCTTCCTCATCTGTCACCTCAGCGTACTGTGCCAGGAGGGCAGCTTTTTGTAGTGTCTCCTCCTTCGATACCTCCTTCGGCTTCTTCACAATTTGTGCCTGCCTTTCAATTATGTTGGCAATGGCTTGGATCTCATCTGGGGATGGAAGAGGACAAAGCAAGGACAAGTCCATGAGCAAGTCCACAAGAGACATCTGTGTTCGTCCTTCCATAGACACAACCTGCATTCCATTCAGATCACACTGTTGAGGAAATCTGGAGGGCACCAGGTTGGAGAAGCCTGAGTTAGATGGTTGAAGCTGCAGTTCAGAGAAGACACAACCTTTCACCTTGGCTAGAGTAAAGGAATGTATGTATGAACTGTGTCAAGGGTTGAATCTCAGCTTGGCCTGTTCATCTGAAGGCTGAAGATTTGTGGAGCTAGTGAAAATATCCTAACATGCAGAACACAGTATGTCTGTGTTATCAGATAAGAAAGAATCACTCTCTGTGCTAGGATTGTAAACATCTAGCAGCTACTGTTTTTCCTGTGTGAGTGTGTGTGTGTGTGACCAGATGCCCAAATTGGGTAGAAAGGTGATAGTAAGTTTCCTGCTCTCTTCCGAGAGAAGTTTTTTTCTTTGTAATAATCCATGCTATAAAAAACCCCAGAGCTGAGACTCTGGTACTGTAACTTTCCTTAGATCTGTGCTAATCAGACTAACAATTAAAAGTACTTGATTGCTCTAAAGGCAGAGTGGTTTTTACTTTACAGTGGACCTCCGGACCGAAATCAAAGGGGTAAATTCCACAACAACACCCTCAGGGGGTTTATGTCCTCCAGCATCTCAGTTTTGCTGCAACTACAGAGGAGTAGCTTAGGCCAGTCTGCATGTGCTTATGAATGGAGCTTAGTGCCATATTGAGCCCAAGGCTAACAGTGAGTAACTTTTAGAATCAATGCCATAATAGTTAAATATTATAAATAAGCCCCATAAAGAACATATTCCAACTTATCCCCACTTGTGTGTCCAAATAAATTCCTTGTCTAAACAAAACAAACAAAAATCGTATCACTTGCAGAACATAGTCTCTGATGGTAAATCATAGAATCATAGAAAAGTAGAGTTGGAAGGGGCCTACCAGGCCATTGAGTCCAACCCCCTGCTCAATGCAGGAATCCAGGTCAAAGCATCCCTGACAGATGTCTGTCCAGCTGCACCTTGAATGCCTCCAGATTGGGAGAGCCCACCACCTCCCTAGGTAGTTGGTTCCATTGTCTTATTGCTCTGACAGTCAGGAAATGGAGGGCACCACCAAGATACTGCTCTGGATTGAATGTAAAGATTATGAAAGAGGGAAGTTTGGGCCAAGTGGTTTAAGGCACAAACCTCTGCATGTTTAGGCAAAAGAACCTCCCAGCATGCCCCAGCCAGCATGGCTGGCTGGGGCATGCTGGGAGTTGCAGGACTTTTTTCCCTGTCTAAATATATAGGATTGTGGCCTTAAATGTGAAGCACTTTCCCCCTTTTTTAACCCTTTTTAAAAAAACATTTAAACATTGCTACATCCATACATGTATAACAAAGTACATGTATAACAAAGATCAGGATTGCACAGAATGACAAATTTAAACATCAACTCAATAGATACCTAGTGTCTTCTGTCTTTATATCTCCTTAGCTTATATATGTTAAAACAGGAGCCTTTTCACCACGCAACTTCTTCCTTTACCAGATAATTTTTGAACTGTCTTTATTGTAATAGTCTCTATGTCAGGTTGCCTTTAATGTAGCCTAGATGTAACCAGGGATCGTGTAAACGATAGCAGGCCTGCTTTCTCCAGATAAGGTAAAAGGCACTTCTAGCCACCTGCACCTCCATAGATAGCTCTTGGTCTAGGACAGTGATGGCAAACCTTTTTGAGCCCGAGTGCCCAAACTGCAAAACAAAACCAACTTATTTATTTCAAAGTGCCAACACTGCAATTAAACCTGAATACTGGGGTTTTAGTTTAGTAAAAACAACTCATACAGTTGTCTGAACTAATTAACATCTTTTGTCTTAAAAGAAAAACACAATAACACAATAACTTTGGGTCAGTCACTGACTCTCAGCCTAACCTACCTAACCTACCTCACAGCCTAACCTACCTCACAGGGTTGTTGTGAGGGTAAAATGGAGAGGAGGAGGAGGATTATGTAAGCCGTCTTGGGTTCCGTGCAGGAAAAAAGGCGGGGTATAAATATAATAAATAAAATAAAATAAATAAACAGGGCTTTCAATGATACAAACAGTTTTTTTCATTGAAACAGGGCTTTCAATGATACAAACAGCCTGTGGAGGGAGAGGAGAGCAGGGGCGGGTGAGCGGGTGGGAGAGCCCCCGGTCCCAAACACGGCCTTCGGCGGGGCAAACTGTGGGAAACCAGCCCGAGCCCCCGCCCCGTTCAGGCACCAAACGCTGCCACTGTAGTCACGGCTGGCAGCTCAAAGAGAGGCTGGTGTCTCCCAGGGCTGACGACCGGCCGCCGCCTCGCTGGGCGAAAGGCCCGAATGAAGCCCACCGGGACGGGGATGGCTGGGTGGGCTCGCTCACCGGTGGGCACGATCGCGACGAAGCTCCAGCTGACGTGGCGGATTAGCTCGGGCTCGCCCAGTGCCACCGGCTCCAGCCTGGCCTCCGTTGCCGCCCCGAATTGCAACCCGAACTGCTGCCGCTGCCGCCACCCGTCGCTCTTCTGAGCGGCGCGGAGTGTTCTCCACGCCGCTCAAGCTGCCGCCACTGCCACCGCAGCAGCAGCCTCTGGACCCGCCGTCGCTACCCGTCGCGTCATGTCCTGCACGCTGGATCCCCATGCTCCTCTGCGGGGGGGGGGGGGGAACCAGGGCAACAGGGCTGTTTAAGCCCTGTTGCCCTGGTTCCCCCTGCATGCCAAAAACAGAGCGCGGGGATCCAGCGCGCAGGACATGACGCGATGGGCAGCGACGGCGGGTCCAGCACGGGCGGCAAGGAGATAGCAGGTAGGCCCGCCGGCCCGCCGTGTCACAGCCTGAGCCCGGGTCCGCAGCATGGTGACTCTCCTGGTGACCTATGGCTCGCGTGTCAGCAGAGTGGTCCACACGTGCCACCTGTGGCACGCGTGCCATAGGTTCGCCATCACTGGTCTAGGAGAACCCCCAGATTGCATACCTGGCTCTTCAGGGGGAGTGCAACCCTATGACCAGGACCAGATGCAAACCTCCATCCAAATCAGCAGTTTTTCTGACCGCACTGCCTCCATCTGGTCTGGAGGAAGTTTCAGTTTGCTTGCCCTCATCCATCCCAGAACTGACTCCAAACACTTATTCAGAATTTCAATATTGTTGTTTCATTACTGAGTTTTGAATTTATTTGTTTGTATGTTATGCTTTAATTAAGATTTTGTTTTTAATAAGAATTTTACTGTTAGCCGCATTGAGCACCATGTTTGGGCAGAAAAGCAGGAAATAATAAATAAAAAAAATAAACAAACCACATCAGCTTAATAAATGGAAAAGATAAGCAGAGTTGTATATCATCTACTTACTGATGACACTTCAGCCCAAACCTCTGGATGACCTCTCCCAAAGTTCATGTAGCTGTTAAAAAGTATAGTGAACAAAACAGGACCCTAAGGCCCTGCAAAGACAGTGTTACAGACAGAGATGTGTCAGTATATAAGAGAGGAGAGATGAGCAGGCAGAGGGAAGGCAGGTCATGGAGGGCTTTGAAAGTAAAGATAAGAACTTGTGCTGGACCCAGGAATGGGGAGGAAGCCAGTGTAGGTATTTAAGGAGGGGTGTCATGTGGTCAGATAAGTGATTGATATTGGCAGCAGAATGCTTGATGAAGATGAGGGGACCAAGGTGAGACAATATTAGTAAGCAAATATTAGTTTGCTTACTAATATTATATTGGATTATGTTCATGAATCTGCAAATCACTGTTTTCTATATTGCTCCTGTTAGTGTACTAAAAATATATCCAAGGGGAAAGTGCAGCAAAGCTGTCAGACCTTTGAGATTTGTTACCTTTTAAAGTTTACCTCACAGACCCTCACATGGGTCTGTGAGGTAGGTTAGGCTGAGAGTCCGTGACTGGCCCAAAGTCACCCAGTGAGTTCCCCGCTCGGCCATGAAACTCACTGGGTGACTTTGGGCCAGTCACGGACTCTCAGCCTAACCTACCTCACAGGGTTGTTGTGAGGATAAAGTGGAGAGGAGGAGGAGGATCATGTAAGCCGCCTTGGGTTCCTTGCAGGAAAAAAGGTGGGGTATAAATATAATAAATAAATAAATTAACAGTCTGCAAAACTTCCATCTTCAGTATTTGATTAAGCCAGAAAATTTCTATCACCTTTTGGTAATTATGCTATAGTACCAGAATTGGCTTTCAATACCATCTATACACTGCCACCCAGATCTACCTCTCTATTGCAGAACTTTCCCCCACTATTTAATTTCTGCCTGGATGTTTAATCTCCACCTTGAACTCAGTATGTCCAAGACTGAAGCTCATCTTTCCTCCCAACTGTTCCTCTCTTGATATACTGTCTGTATCCATTATCACCATTATTCATCCTGTTGATGAGACACCAAGTCTTGATATTATCTTTGATTCTTCCTTCTCTTTTTCTCTCCATATTCAGTTTGTTGTCAGGTCAAATAGCTTCTCCCTGTTCATCACTGTGAAAATACAGTGCTTCTTCTCTGACCCTCTCAGTGAAAATTCACACTCTGATTATCTCCCACCATACTGAAACCTTTTGCTCTCTGGCCTTCGCACTTTGGCTCTCTCAACTCTGTGGAGAACTCTGCTGGTATCTTTTTCACCACTCATTGCTTAGACCATGTGATTCCCCTTCTTAAATCCATACTCTGCCTTCCTGTCTGCTCCCAGATCCGGCAGAAGCTCCTTGTTCTTACTTTCATGTCCTTACCCGCACATCTCTCTGCTCTCATATCCTATTATGTTCCTGCCCTCCACTCTTCCAGGTCAACCACCCTCAGGCATCCAGAGATTCCTGCTCCCTTCTGCCTGCCCTCTCTCTCGTGGCACCTTGTGCCTGAACTCTCTTCCAGAGCTATGTGACAGCCCCTCTCTTCTGTCAAATCCCTCCTCAAAGCCCTTAAAGTCTTTGACTTAACTTTTTAGACTTCATCCCCAGTTGAAACAAAGCCTAAGTACATGCAAACAAACTCTATGCATATTATTTTACCCTTGCCTCCATCATCTCCTCCTCCTCCTCTCTCAATTGCCTCTCCTGTGTCAAATTGAAGAATGTAAGCTCCTTGGGGCAGGGAGCCACCTTCTGGTTTGTTGCTCTGTAAGGCACCATGCACACTGATGGCACTATATAAAAATATTGTTTATTAATAGTAAGGACAATTTTTTCTAAAATATCTTCTATTAATGTTCTAGGAAACAGATCAGAGATCAAGGGTAGTAACTTATGTAGGGAAATGAGAGACTGAAAACAAGGTATAGTAAGGGGAGAAAAGTCTTTAAGGTTCCAGATGAGGAAATTGAAAGTCACGCAGAAAGCAGCCACTCTGGCATTGCAAAAAGAAATAGAATGAAATACCTTCTTTTTTCTCATTGGTTCCAGAATTTTGGGTCTCTGACCATCTTTCAACTATTTCCTTGCAAACATCTTGTAGCACGTCTTCATCCTGATTAAGAAAATAAAAACTTTTCAGTTGAAAAGAGGACTTGTCCATCACAAAGTCACAGCTATAAGTGCTTTTATGGAGACGCTCTATAATTTGGGATGACCAGCTTTAGAGGCTTGGAGGCCGGATCTAGCCCCGGCCAATTTTATCAGGTCCCCTACTAAAGTTTAATGAAGGGATAGGAAAAAGCTTGGCTACTGTTGCACGCAGAGGAAAGCAAAACTGTTTTAAGAGATTCACAATTTAATGCTGTGTTGCTGTTTTTGTGTATAATATGTAAGTGTCCATACATGTTATGTGAAGCCCAAGAACAGGTACTCCATAAATAGGAAGTCCTTAGTGCTCATTGGTGTCAACCTTATTATGGAGCTAGGTCATTTAGTGACAATTCACTAAAGTGAATTTATGCTCAGTTCATGCAACTAAATACACTTCAAGACAACAGACTATCTGAAGACTAGGATGGCTCCTAATAATACAAAGATTGTCCAACTGTTCTAGACTGAAGAACAAGAGAGACAAAACTCATCGACAACATTTTTTGACAGATGGAGGTACTTTTAGACAGAAGCTGACATTCATAGTCTACCAATCTGAAATAGATCTCACTGTGTTTACTTGGAAGTAGATCCCACTGTGTGGAATGGGGGTAAGTGGGTATAGGATTGCACAATTAACACAAAGTCAACCTGTGAAACATATCTGCAGTTGTTAGCATATATTTTTTTAAGGACTGGAAAATAGAGGAACATTTTTTAGGCTGCAGTTCTAAACACATTTATTAATTAGTAAAAACAACAAAACCTGCCTTTCCGAACCATTAATTAAAGTTGCAATCCCATACACACTTACTTGGGAGTAAGCTGCACTGAACTCAACGGGACCTCCTTCTAAGTAGACGTGTATAGAATTGCACTGTCAGTTGTTCAAATCAGTCAGTTATTGAAATCCTTACAACAATCCTGTAAGGTAGAACATGACTAGCCCCATACTGCAGACGCACGGGCGGGGGTGGGGGAGATGAGAGAGGCTTGCCTAAGGTCACCTAGGGAGTAAATAACAGAAGCAAGATATTCAGCCTCTCAGCCACTGCGCCGACACCACCAGACATGCTGGTTGTAGTCTTTACACGGGCATTTAGAGGAAAGATGGGAAGGGGGGGGGGGGATCGAGCCAACTGCTACCCAGACAGTGCAACAGACGAACTACTAGCTATTCCGGAATTAGTCGTGCGCGGTTTGGACGTGTTCAAAGAAATTAGCATGGGCGAAATAAAGTCAGCAGAGGGAACGGATTCCGGCGTCAGCTCCCTTCTCGGTCTCCTCGCGCTGCAATGCAGGGGGGAGGGGAGAAAGAGAAGAGATCGGGTACGGACGCCGGCCAGGGCCAACCCCGAAGGCGCCGTCACACTCACCGGCTCCCCCGCCGCCAGCACCCCCGCCAGCCCCTCCAGCCGCTCCGCGTCGCACTCCGCCTCCCGCAACACGCCCCGTATGTATCCCCCGTACACGTCCCCATCTAGGCCCAGCGCCTCCAGGCGCCCCTCCAGCCACGGCTCGAACGCGCAGGGCGCCGCCATCTTGAGCCGCCAGCCCCGGCTAGGCGCATGCGCGACCCTGCTGCCGCAGCGACGGCGCCGGCTGCCCTCCGCCCGGAGCGCGCTGTGCTGGGGGAGGGAGCGGGGCCGGCCGGGGCGGGAGACTCGTCGCCAGGCAGGAGCCCCTCCCCGCCCCCCGTAGCTCGACGGGTCATTTCCTGGTACGCATTCCGAAGCCATTTTTAAAAGTCACCCGGAAGTGCAAGCTCCCCATAGAAAGCAATTGAGAAATCCAAGATTTTAATGTAACAGTAGTAAATGGGCATTATAGAGGGTCTAGAGCAGTGTTCTCCAACCTGGGGCCCCAGATGTTTTTGGCCTGCAACGCCCAGCGTAGCTGACTGGGGCGTGCTGGGAGTTGCAGGCCAAAAACATCTGGGGACCCAAGGTTGGAGAACATTGCTCTAGAGTAGGGGTGGGCAACTTGCGGCCATCCAGATGTTTTGGCATACAACTTCCCTCATCATGATTGGTTCTGATGACTAGGGCTGATGGGAGTTGTAGGACAAAAAAATCTGGCGTGACCTTTCTCGCAACCTGTAGGGTACTTTGTATGAGGCATTTTTGACATGAAAGCCAAACCAGCCTGCGTCTCCTCTCTGACTTGCAGTATTAACAATCGACTACATTGCAGGGTTGTCAACCTAACCCCCAACTTGCAATATTAACAATGGACTACACTAAAATGTTGCAAATCGTTATCAGGCCGCCTAGCTACCAACTTGCAACATTAACAGCAGACTACATTACAGGGGCTGTCTCAGGCCACTTTCTCAGCTTGTTTTCCCAACCTGCAATATGGGGATAATACTGTAATATGCTGTCCAGTGTAAGAAACTGGATGCTGGACTAGATAGACCGTTGGTCTGATCTAGCTGGAATCTGATGTACTTCTATAAGGATTAGGTAAATTTACAGCAAATCAGCAGGTTTTTGAACCTCCAGGTAGTATATCCCAGTTGTTGGCTGGGAAAGAGTAAGGAAGGGTTGATGCCTTAATGCTCTCCTTGTAAGCTTGCCAGAAGTATCTGACTGGCCACTACTGGAAAACAGGATGCTGGACTAGATGAACCTTTGGTCTGTCTAACAAAGCACTCTTTATGTTCTTTTGATCAATATAGTTTCTTTAGTATTTTTTTCTTGTGCAAATTTCTATTTTTTATTGTTTCCGACATACTTTTAGGGGACAACAACTTGGGCAAACTCAGCGGGACCTGCTTCTTTGAGTAAACATGCTTAGGATTGTGCTACTCCACCCCACCCCACCCCACTTCTGTTAATTTACAACTTTGAAGTTTCTAGTATTGATTGCACTTGTAGTCTTGGCTGGAAGTGAAAACCTGCTTGCTCCCCAAAGCTGACCTGTCATTAATGGCCAAACAAGATGTCTAGTAAGACATCTTTAACTCTTGCCGTGTTGACACCTCTCCATTCATTCTGAATAATTCAGATACTAAAGGAGAAAAGTGGCTTGTCCCAAGCAATGCCAAGTCTAATGGCTCTAGTCAGATTACTATTTAGAAACGATAAGCATATACTCCAGATCATTTAGCATCATAGATTAATTCACCTTAACCTCAGACTTGTCTGCCCTTCCCCTTTTGTCAGCACTGCTCCTCTTGTACTTACATAAGAACATAAGAAGTGCCTTGCTGAATCAGGCAAGGGTCCATCTAGTCCAGTGTTCTCCAACCTTGGGTCCCCAGATGTTTTTGGCCTACAACTAGGGGTGGACGATTTGCCTCACAGCAGGCGTAGCAGGCCGAAATCGGCCCCACTCACGCCTGCCGGAGGCTCGCGGGGACTTATCTGGTCCCTGGGGTGGCTCGCCTCTCCGCGCTACGTTTTTGGCGGGGAAACCAGGGCAACAGGGCTTAAACAGTTTTTACATTTTTGGCGGGGGTCCAGCCGGAAGTGATGCGATGGGACCAGCGCAGCTGGCGCCGGCGGCTCAAGCGGCGTGAAGAACAGCTCCGCGCCGCTCAGAAGAACGAGGCGGGGGGCGCCACGATGGAGAGGCGAGGCAGCGGAGAGGCGCCCCCCCCCCAAGGTTCGTGTTAGACCACTACGTACAACTCCCAGCATGCCCCAGCCAGTTGTAGGCCAAAAACATCTGGGGACCCAAGGTTGGAGAACACTGATGTAGTCCAACATTCTCTTAACACAGTGGCCAGCCAGCTGCCCACGGGAAACCCACAAGCAGGACATGAGTGCAACAGCACCCTCCCGCTTGTGTTTATCAGCAACTGGTACACAAAGGTATAGTCCTCCTGAATTTGTCCTCCAACCTCATCCTCCATGAATTTGTCTAACCCCCCTTTAAATCCATCCAACCTGGAGGCCATCACTACATCTTGTGGTAGCAAATTCTTGTGTATGAAGAAATACTTTTAAAAAAATCTGTCTTGAATCTCCCACCAATCTGCTTCATGGGATGACCCTGGGTTGTAGTATTATGAGAGGGAGAGAAATGTTTCCCTGTCCACTTTCTCCACACCATGCATAATTTTGTATACCTCTATACAGTATATAGAGGTATATTTTGTATACCTCTATACAGTAGTAGTAGGCGATCACTCGTGACCGAATAAGATTGTCTTCCAGGATAAAATTACAAAAAGAAAATTATAAAAGGAGGAAATTCTAAAAAATTGTGTAGACTCTAGCGATGGGTCTGTAAGTGACTGTGGAGGCCAATTCTAGATCCACACAGCTTCCCACAGTGAGGACACAGGTTACCAGATGGAAGATGGTCCTGTAAAGGATTCGTTTGACGTGCTTTTCGCTTAGCACGTTTCTGTTTCACCTTGCACTCGGGCTTCTTCAAAGTCCATGGAACCTTTGTGAAAGGCCAACCTCCATTTAGATGGTTCATGGGCCAGAGCTTCCCAGTTTTCGATGTTTATATTGCATTTTTTTAGATTAGTCTTAAGAACATCTTTAAACCTCTTATACTGACCACCGATATTCCACTTTCCATCCTTGAGTTGGGAATAAAGTAACTGCTTTGGAAGACGGAAGTCAGACATTCGAACAACATTGGAGTTGGTGTTGAAGGATAATTTTTTCAACGCTACTAGTCTTTGCTTCTTCCAGTACACTGACATTTGTTCGCCTATCTTTCCAAGTAATTCGTAGGATTTTCCGGAGGCAACGTTGATGAAATCTTTCAAGGAGGTGTAAATGACGTTTATCATGACGTTTATCATGTCTCCCCTTACTCGCCTTTTCTCTAACCTAAACAGTCCCAGCTGCTGTAACCTTTCCTCACAGGGGAGTTGCTCCAGCCCCTTGATCATTTTAGTTGCCCTTTCCCACACTTTCTCCAACTCTACAATGCCTTTCTTGAGGTGCAGTGACCAGAACTGTACACAGTATCCTAAATGTGGTTGTACAATAGATTTGTATACAGTATGCAGTATGATATTGGCAGTTTTATTTTTTATTCCTTTCCCAGTAAGGAATTGCAGTGATGGGGAGAGCTTATCCTGTTAAATCTCTGCCTGCTGTACAGCTAAGAAGGGCACAGAGGCCCTCCTCCCACCCTCCCTTGGTAATCTACCTCAGGATTGTCAACTAGCTAAACAAAAACAGCCTACTCTTCTGCCTTTAACAGCAGATTGATGTGCACAAAGCAGTGACTTGGTTCGCACGATTAAGCAATCCATGCTTTATTAACCATGGGTTGTTTTGGAGCACGTGGGAACAAGCATGCTGGCTCCCACCCACTTGCCCGCTTCCGCTTTACTAAACAACTCAGGGATACCCTGTTCCTGGGTCGTTCTTTGTGATGTCCAAACCTGGAACTTTGGGCTGCCGAGGGAGAAACAACCAAGTTTTAATCCTAGAACAAACCATCAGTGAAGCTGCCTTATCGTCAGCTAGACCTTTGATCCATCTAACACAGCATCGTCAACTCTGACTGACAAATGAGAAAAAAGATGGCCGACGCATTGTTTCAAGCCGAAATGCAGGAATTCATGAAGCAACAGTACAGAGTGACTCTATTCCTCGTTCCAAAACTGGAACTTAATGTGTGGAGGACCAAACATCTGGTCCTTGGCGCGAGTTCAGCACTTAACGGGTTAACCTGCACTGAGAAAATGCCCTTTATGTGCGTTTGGAACACAACCGCTACCTAATAAATGACATGAAACTGTGCTTAGGTCAAAGAATAGACTTTATTTACTATAAGGCTAATGGAGCGGAACTAATACACTACTAGGAATTTCACACTATAAACATAGCAGGTCATAACTTGAACAAAGCGGAAAGCTTCAATCTAGAGGCGTAGCGTATTACAGAAGAAGAATTAACTTTACATCAGAGAATCTGACTTACGGACTTAGCATAGCGATCGTATTGTTGATCTCCGGGCGCACCTGGAAGCTGCTTGGAACCTGACCGGAGCCAGGGACCTGACCTGTGCCAGCCTGCACTGTGTTCCCAATAACCTTTTTTCATGCTGTGCTTGTCTTTTTCTACCCTCTCCCGCCCCCTCCCCGCCCTTGAGGACCAGGTGGGCTGGTTCTGCCCTATGGAGAGGTGGCGCCTCATGTTCTTGGCACCTCCTGGATACTTTAGGAGTAATCTGCAGCTCTTTGAGACTGCCCTCCGTCAGTGTACAGGGGAAATTGCGTCAGGGTTCATGTCACTGTGTGTGCCCAGGCTTTCTCCACATAATGATTATCCATTTGACAGAGGAAAGTGATAAGAAAGACTATTTACATGGTTTTTACTGGGAAAAGATAAAGGGTTGTTGTATACTGAATTACTTGTCTAGTTTGAAATATATATATTTTAAAAAATATTTTAAATATTAATGGCAAAGGTAAAGGGATTGCTTATATGACTTATTTGGATTTTAAATATTAATGGTGATGTAAGAGAAATTATGATTATAATCAAGATATAAATATATTTGGTCTGTTTGGAAATATTTACTGAAAATTCTTAGTATGTTTTGTGCAGGCTTTGAAGCATTAAATGGGAGGGTTTTTGGTTTTTAAGTAAAAAGATGGCTTATGTGCTTCTTCTGTTTTGTGAGCTGTCACTTATCTCTTAATTTTTAAATGGTTTTTACTGGGGAAAAGATAAAGGGTTGTTGTATACTGAATTACTTGTCCAGTTTGAAATACCTACATTTTTTTAAATTTTAAATATTAATGGCAAAGGTAAAGGGACTGTTTATATGACTTATTTGGATTTTAAAGATTTAAATGTATGAGAAATTATGATTATAATCAAGATATAAATATATTTGGTTTGTTGGGAAATATTTACTTAAAACTTTTAGTATGTTTTGTGTAGGCTTTGAGGCATTAAATGGGAGTCTTTTTTCCTTTTTCTTTTTTTTTAAAGTAAAAAGATGGCTTACGTGCCTCTTCTGTTTTGTTAGCTGTCACTCATTTTTTAATTTTAAAATTAAAAGTGAAGGAGTTTCTGTTGGAAAGATAGAAATAAATAATGAGCAACTGCAATAAGACAAATGTGCTGGCTAGTTGTTTTGGTACTAGAGAGTTGGGGGGGAGTATTAAAAACCTTTGTCATGTGGTTATTTACTAAATAGTTTATAGTTACTTTTTATTCTTGGGATTTTCAAAATGCTCTATCTTGGAATTGGAAACAATATTAAATGAAAAAATAGGGTTTGTTTTTTTTTTGTTTATCCATAAATGTTGAATTTAAAGTAGATTAAATAGTTGATCTATATTTGGGGTGGGTGGAGACCTCTTGTGTTTGTCCTTTTTTCCCCCCTTCTTTTTTTTTTCTTTGCCATAACTGGAAATGATCATAGAATCATAGAAAAGTAGAGTTGGAAGGGGCCTACAAGGCCATCGAGTCCAACCCCCTGCTCAGTGCAGGAATCCAGGTCAAAGCATCCCTGACAGATGATTGTCCAGTTGCACCTTGAATGCCTCCAGACTGGGAGAGCCCACCACCTCCATAGGTAGTTGGTTCCATTGTCTTATTGCTCTAACAGTCAGGAAATTTTTCCTGATGTTTAGGTGGAATCTAGGTTCCTGTAACTTGAGCCCATTATTCCGTGTCCTGCAAACTGGGATGATCGAGAAGAGATCCTGGCCCTCCTCTGTGTGACAACCCTTCAAGTACTGGAAGAGTGCAATCATATCTCCCCTCAGTCTCCTCTTCTGAAGGCTAAACATGCCCAGTTCTTTCAGTCTCTCCTCATAGGGCCTTGTTTCCAGTCCCTTTATCATCCTTGTTGCCCACCTCTGAACCCTCTCCAGTTTGTCTATGTCCTTCTTAAAGTGTGGTGCCCAGAACTGGACGCAGTACTCAAGATGAGGCCTAACCAGTGCTGACTACAGGGGAACTAGTACTTCCCACGATTTGGAAGCTATACTTCTATCAATGTAGCCCAAAATAGCATTTGCCTTCTTTGCAGCCACATCGCATTGCTGGCTCATATTCAGTTTGTGGTCTACCACAATTCCAAGATCCTTCTCACTTGTAGTATTGTTGAGCCAAGTGTCCCCCATTCTGTAACTGTGCATTTGGTTTCCTCTCCAAGGAGTGGCTGAGCCTCTGGTTGAGGTAGGGAAAACTTTTTCTTTCCTTTTGAGGCTGGGTGCATTTTCCTTTTCTTTGGGGATGGGAAAAGGTGTGTGTGTGTATGTGTGCGCACACCCACATGCGCGGATAGGGTGAGCAGAGCTATCCTATGTGGACCTATTCAGAAGTAATTCCCACTGAGTTCCATATAAACATTCATAGGATTGCAACCTTAAATGGGTATTTTGTTGTGCTTCTGTGAGGTCAAATATGCAAATTGGCCTTGAAGTTGAGACCCTTCCTCTGCTTGTAATCAGTTTCTTGGGTGAATTACTTGTCTTTTGACTAGCCAGCCCCCACAGCAGCCATTACGTGCATAGCCTCCATGGGTTGCTCTTTTGTGGTGGTGCCCACAGCAGTTTCCCAAATTCCCAAATGGACCCACGGGCCCAAAAAGGTTGGAGACCCCTGTTGTAAAGGTTGGTGGATTGTAGTGGTGGGGATTGTAGTCAGCTGGAGGCTCGCTCCAGGCTCGGCCCCCCGCGAGCGACGGCGGCCCGATCTCGCTCTTCAGAGCGGCCTATAAGAGGCTTCCTGTTCCAGCTCACCTTCGCCACAGCAACACAACTCATCATGGTGTCTGCAGACAGTTACTGACTCTCTGCAACAAATGCTGATCCTTGCCTTGCCTTGCCTGTGCTCAACCTTCGCCTGCTTCTGACCTATGCTCCTGCTTCTGGCCCCACCATGCCTTGTACATACTTGACCTTTGCTCGCTCCTGGACTACATACCTGCTTCTGGTCCTGCCACGCCTTGTACATATCGGACCCTTGCTCATTCCTGGACTGTGCTTCTGCCTCTGGCCCTTCTTCTGCCTCCATCACCCCTAGCCCTGGTGTTCCAGCCGAGGACCCCTGCCGCTGATGTCCTGGACCTGACAGTTTGCTGTGGCCCAACACGCCCCAACCAGGGACAAAATGGAAGTAGCTGCCGGCCTCCCTCCGATGGTGGATCTAGCCAGTGTCCTATATGCCTTGCAAAATCTGGTGGCATCGCTACAAACTCAACTCCACTCCCTGCAGGCCGCCTCTACCCCCACCCCCAGCACCGCCGCCCCAGGAAGCACCAGCCAGCCCCCTGCCGGAGCACTACAATGGTAAGCGAAAGGCCCTCCGAGGCTTCATTAACCAATGCAGGTTGCTGTTCCAAATGTGCCCCAAGGCTTACCCTACGTAGCGCAGCCAGGTGTATTTAATGGTGAGCCTGTTCTCAGGCCCTGTCCTGGCATCAGTCTCCCCACTATTGAAAGCAGATAACCCTGTGTTGGGGAATCTGGATGATTTTGTTCAAGCCCTGGAGGGCATGTTCAGAAATGTGAATCGGGCACACACTGTGGAATTGGCCCTCAAGGAAGGGTGCCACTGTGCCAGTCTGTTGCCAAGTTCGCTGCAGAGTTTCGGTGCCTCGTGGCAAACACCATGTGGAATAAGGCCACCCAACAGTTCCATTCCCGCATTGGGCTGAATTCCAACATTAAGGACAAGCTGGCCCAGGTGGACCCTCCTGCTGCCTTACCAGCATTCATTGCTCTCTGCATTAACATCAATAATCACCTAACAGAGAGGAGTGCAGAACAACGTGATGGACAGACCCCAGTAATGTTTTCCTGGCCCGAAAGCAGGAACCAAGACCCTGCACCCAAGCCTGAACCCATGAAGGTTGACAGTTCCTGATGTTGGTTGACAGAAACTGAGAAGCGGTGGCGGCAAACTCGGCCTCTGTTTGTACTGAGGCCAAGAGGGACATTTTGCTCCAGTGAAACAGGCTGCCCCGGGCCCCCTACCTGGACCCACCATTCCCACCCACCCCCCGTTTTCTGCTTCCAGTCTGACTTCTGCCACAAGGTGGGCTCCTCCATGTGGAGGCCATGATTGATTCTGGGGCCTCTTCCAATTTCATGGATGCGGACTTTGCAAATAATTTACAGATCCCTTGTTGAGCCAAACCTGCTCCAATACCAGTGGAAGGGCGGGATGGGTCCCCTCTAGCCTTGGGGCCTGTCACAGATGAAACGTGCCCTATGGCAATGCTGGGCACCCCACACCACCAAGAACTGCTTTCGTTTGACCTCATCCGGACCCTGCACTATCCGGTGATTCTGAGGATCTCATGGCTGATCAAACATAACCCCGCCATTCCATGGAGCCAATGGTCCCTGGAGTTTCAGACCCCCCCATTGCCAAGAAAGTTGTTCCCAGCCTCTGGTTCTGACCCAGGTGGACTTGGAAACTCAGAAGCCCCAAACCCTGAGGGCGCATCAGCCTGCGCTCTGTGGCACCACTGCAGGGGAATTCATAGAATCATAGAATAGTAGAGTTGGAAGAGGCCTATAAGGCCATCAAGTCCAACCCCTTGCTCAATGCCGGAATCCAAGTTAAAGCATCCCTGACAGATGGCTGTCCAGCTCTATCTTGAATGCCTCCAGTGTAGGAGAGCCCACTACCATCCTAGGTAATTCAATCAATCATTTTTTTAATTCTTCAGCCATAGGCCATTGCATATAAAATACATACAAAATATATAAAACCTTATAAAAGTACGATAAAGAGAAATAATCATATAAGAGCATCCCCATAACAGTCAACTGCAATCTCAGTAATAAATCTTGCCCGAATTTTCATTGCTGTCATGGGAAAAAGAGAAACCTTGTGGGTTTCCCTAGAATCAGTGTCGGACAGAAGTAGAAAATCTTTTCTGTAATGGTATTAGAATGCAAATAAGACAAAATAGAGCCAAGGAATTTTGTTCTTGGTTCCAAATATAATGAACAGAAAAACAAGTAATGCAGCAAATCCTCAATTTCTGGATCCCCACAAATACACAAACGTAGGGCCAGGGGAATGTGAGAATATCTGCCATCAAACATAGCTGTAGGCATAGTTTGAAAGCGAAGAGCTGTAAATGCTTGCCTAAGTTTTAAAGATGTAAACTTTACAAGGTAAACAGCCCTTTGATGATCAAATTTATAGAACCTGTCCTATACCATATTGAAAATTTAGAATTGTTAATAGCCTGTCTGTCCAACTGCGCACCATGATCAAAAAATATATTCACAAAGTTTCTCTTTTGAATTTAAGATGGAAAAGTTTTCAGATAAGGCAGGGTACAATTCAAGCAACTTATGATATCTTAAACTCCAACTTCTGCAGTTCAAAACATAGCTTGGGGAATACCCTAACTGAAGAATCCTTTACCATTCTCCAGTAATTAAATAAAATAAAATGTATATAAGATCTAATAGAAGGGAAATCTACCTCTGCCCGGACCAAAGCTGCAGGGGTGCCAGCTGGGAGATTTAATAATTTTTTAAGAAATGTATTCTGAAGGGTCTCCAGTTTAGCCATCTGAGAATTATCCCATCCTCAAACAGCAGCAGCACCATACAGAATCTGAGCAATAACTTTACTTTGAAATATTTTCAGAGCTGGAACAACCAAGTGTCCCCCTGCAGTATTATAACATCTAAGAATTGCTCTGATAGATCTGAGGGCCACTGCTCTAATAGCTTCTATCTGGGGTTTCCAAGAAAGATTGTCCCCTAGGTAATTGGTTCCAATTGGTCACTCTCCTGTCCAAGTACCACAATCTTGCAGATGTGTTCGAGAAAAAAGGGACTGAGACCTTGCCCCCGCATCGGTCATACAATTGCCCCATCAATCTACAGCTGGGTGTGGAGATCCCACTAGGACAGATATAAGCACTCACAGCCCCCAAGTTGAAAGTGTTGCGAGAGTACCTTCAGGACAACCTTGCCCGAGGCTTCATCTGCCCATCCACTTCACTGGCTGAGGCCCCGATCTATTTCGTACAAAAAAAGGACAGGGGGGCTAAGTCCGTGCATTGACTGCTGGAAGTTGAAACTAGTCATAGTTAAGAACCGGTGTCCCTTGCCTCTTATCCTGGAACTCTTTGAGTGGCTGCAAGGGACCAGGATATTCACAAAATTGGATTTGTGCGGGGCTTACAATAAGAATCTGAGAAGGTGATGAGTGGAAGACCACCTTTCATACCCATTATGGCCATTTTGAGTATCTGGTCATGCCATTTGATCTTTGTAATGCCTCTGACACCTTTCCAGCATTTCATCAACGATGTACTTCGGGACATGCTGGACTGCTTTGTCGTGGCCTACCTTGGTGACATCCTGATATTTTCTGAAAACCCAGAGGAGCACTGCCAACACATCTGCCAGGCTTTGCAGCGTCTCTGAGAGCATTGGTTGTATGCGAAATTAGAAAAGTGTGTGTTTGACCAGGAAACCATGGACTTCTTGGGGTACATCATTTTGCCAGCCGGTCTCCAGATGGACCCCCAGAAGGCCCAATCCATCTTGGACTGGGATCCACCCAGGGATGTGAAAGGGGTGCAATGCTTCGTGGGCTTTGCCAATTTCTAGTGACGGTTTATCCAAGGCATCTCCCAAATAATTACCCCCATCAACACCCTGTTAAAGAAGCAAGCCAAGTTTACTTGGACTCTGGCAGCGCAAGAAGCCTTCACACAATTGAAAACAGCCTTTACCACAGCCCCAATACTGTGACATCCGGATCCCAGCCTTCCCGTTGTGGTTGAGGCAGATGCCTCCAGCCAGGTCATTGAAGCAATCCTCTCCCAATGCCAAGGCCCACATCATCCTCTCCATCCCTGCAGCTTTTACTCCTGACAGTTAACTCCGGCAGAGAAGAACTATGACATTTGGGGCAAGGAATTACTGGCCATCAAGGTGGCATTTGAAGAGTGACAGCACCTCCTTGAAGGAGTGTCACACCCTGAACAAGTGCTCACAGATCATAAAAATTTAGAGCACTTCCACTCCATGAAATGCCTTAAGCCACGTCAGGCTCGCTGGGCTCTATTCCTCACCTGCTACGACTTCTGGGTGATTTATTGACCGGGCACCCAGCACTGGAAAGCCAACGCACTTTCTGACATGGATGAAACCCTAGCCAGAGAGGACACCATCCCAGTGCCATTGCTAATGTCTGCCAACTTCCTTCATGGCACCATGAACCTTGACTTCCTAGCCTGAGTCTGGCAAGCACTGCCCACCAATCCCTGTGCTGGCCCCTCGCTGACCCAGACAAGGCCACCAGACAGTCCTGGGAGTCCCATCCCACAGGTACAGGATGGCTTTTTATACCTCTAGGGTCACCTCTATGTTCCAGAGGGTCCTCTAAGGGTGTAGGCCTTGTAGCTGTGTCACAATGCGCTCACCATAGGTCATTGGGGGTACTCAAAAAACCTCAAGTTGCTGTCTCGAGCCTTCTGGTGGCCAACCCTTTGCCCTTACTTCAGGCAGTACACCCAGTCACGTAAGATGTGCGCCTGTGTGAAAGTTCCATGCCAAAGGCCTCAGGGACCCCTGCCAACCTCCACCAAGCCATGGTCTACCATATCGATAGACTTTATCATGGATCTGCCCCCACCCCAAAAGGATTAATTTAAATTGCCTTGATTGCAAAATTATGCCCAATTTTTAAAAATAATTTCTGTGTGGGTGGGATAACAATAATTTAAATCATTTAACCCCCCCCCCCCTTTGCGGGCTCTGGATGGCTTGCTTACACTTGGCCAAATTAAATTGTTTAGAATTCAAAATTATCCTTTTTACAGATGATTTGTTATTGTTTATTTCTCAACTCCAGGTGTCCATTCCCACTTTGATGCAGCTGATTAATGCTTTTGGTAAATTGTCTGGTTATTCAATTAATTGGTCAAAGTCTTGATGCTGATTGGAGATAGTATTTCACACAATGTATTAGCCAACTAGCAATCCTATACTGGTTAGGACAAGCAGATTTCCCCCCCTTATGCACAGCCTGGCTATTGAAACTGGTTATCACCACATGGGTTGCTAAAAGGCTCTTAAAAGGAAATAGATTGTCCAAACAATTAGTTTTAAATTAGTTTCTATTTAAAACTAATAGAAACATTCATTAGTTTTACTTACAATCCGTTTATTCATATATGCAGGATGCATATAGGTAGATTAGAGTCTTTGGTGTTAAGAGTCTGCTTCATTGGAGATCATTGGCTGCAAGCCAGCTCCAGTCAGGTTGGAGCAGGGATGTTGAAGAGTCCTTGGCCTTGAGTCACGAGTCGAGTCACGAGTCTTTGGACCCGAGTCTCGAGTCGAGTCACGAGTCCAAGGTCCAAAATGGTGACTCGAGTCTCGAGTCCCGAGTCACTCCCAAAGCGGCGGCCCATGGAGGGAGCGGGAGGGTCTCCGCGAGAGGAAGAAGAGCTGCCCTTCCGCCCGCGGAGACCCTCCCGCTCCCTCCATGGGCCACCGCCGCCCCCACTTACCATAGGCGGGTCCTTCCCTCGTCCCTGCTCCTGCCGCCGCCGCTGCCGCACCAGGGACGCATTACGAGCCCTCCCTGGGTTTGTAGTTCTCCGCGGCGGCGGTGGCGGTGGCGGCGCGGCCCGATCTCGCTCTTCTGAGCGGCGCGGAGAGTGTTCAGCACGGCGGAAGTGACGCGCCGGGACCCTGCTCCGGCGCGCTTGGCTGCCACCGCTCTGTTTAAAGCAGCGGCAGCCAAGCACGCCGGAGCAGGGTCCCGGCGCGTCACTTCCGCCGCGACGGAAGTGATGACGGGACCGGCGCGGGCGGCTGCGTGCGATGGCGGCGGCGGCGTGATGGCGGCATGGCATGCGATGGCGGCGGCAGTAGCTGCAAGCGGGTGGCGGCGAGGGAGACAGCGACGACGGTGACGTGAGTGGCGGCGGTGGCGGAGTCCTTGGGCTCGAGTCCCGAGTCGAGTCTCGAGTCCCATTGAAAAAATTGGGACTCGAGTGGGACTCGAGTCAAAGGGGGGACTCAGTCGGACTCGCGAGTCGAGTCGTCGAGTCCGAGTCCCCATCCCTGGGTTGGAGAGGTAGAGAGAGAGAGGTCACTGGCCACAGACAGGCCGGAAGTAGGGAGGAGGGGTTAGAAAACATGCACCCTGGGGAATTGTTCAATTAACCCTTTCCTCCCACTCTAACTAGTGGCTACATAATTACCTCGTTGATTTAAGCAGGCAATATTACAATGTCACCCAAGCCCTAGTTGAGTTGCCATAGAAATGTCTGGTGGGCTTCATGTGAGAAAATCAGCCTGTTTATGACAGTTTTTGCCAATTCCTGTGCCATCTACATGTACAGTAATACCTTGGATTGCAAGTAACTTGGTCTGAGAGCGTTTTGCAAGACAAGCAAATTTTTAAAATAAATTTTGACTTGATAAACAAGCAACATCTTGCAAGACAAGTGTAGGGATGTACCTGCTCGCCTCGAGCGGGCGTAGCGGGCCAAAATTGGCCCCGCTCACGCCCGCCAGAGACTCGCTTTGATATAAGAGTGTTTTGGATTACAAGCACGGTTCCAGAATGAATTATGCTTGCAATCCAAGGTATTACTGTATTCTGAGTTGTGTAGGCTAAAGCTGAACTGGACCTGACAACTCTGGCCTTGCAGGATGATGCAACCTTTACTCCATGGTACTAACCAGGGCTGAGGTAGGCCAGGCACTAAAGCCCCACACCTAACCAGTAGAAATCTTGTTCGGCCATCTCTCTAGTTTCTGAGACACCAGCAGCCATTATCCACACACACACAAAATACATCTTTGTGACTATACGAGATGAGCCTTTTTTTGAAAGCAAGTCAAGATGATCAGGAAGATGAATTCCATGACTAATACCACACCCTGCACTTCTGTGCGCAAATTCCAGCACACACACATCTCTGGATACTAATGTCTTGCAGTGCAGGTGTCACTGAGGTATAACTGTATCTACTGCTACATAGACGAGAGGGAGTCCTTGTGGCAATGTTTAGCCCCCAGTCCCCCCTGGAGATTGCAGAATCTGGTAGCTTGCTTGGAGTCCTATGGTTTTTTGTTGTTCCAGCAGAGCAAATTCCTGGACCTCATGGTGACAGAATGAAATGAAACCTGAAAACTTGGCCAATTTCTAGGATAACAGCATGAACAAATTCAAGTTGGGCATCTTTCTTAGAATTAATTCTCCTCCTGAGGCAACGTAGGGATGTATGCGAATTGCATTCCTGTTTGCCAGTGTGGCGTAGTGGTGAGAGTGTTGGACTGGGACTCGGGAGATCCGGGTTCTAGTCCCCGCTCGGCCATGAAACTCACTGGATGACTTTGGGCCAGTCACTGACTCTCAGCCTAACCTACCTCACAGGGTTGTTGTGAGGATAAAATGGAGAGGAGGAGGAGGGGGATGATTATGTAAGCCGCCTTGGGTTCCTTGCAGGAAAAAAGGCGGGGTATAAATATAATAAATAAATAAATCCTGTGAACATATCCGATTCACAATCCTGAATGTGAGCAGTAGTGCTTTGTTTTTGGAGAAATGTTCACAAATTCCCAAATTCATGATTGCATTAGAAAAAAGTGTATTTTTAAAAATGCACACTTTGAAATGCACATTTTTTTTAAAAAAGATACATCTTCACACTTTAGTAAAATGGAGGGGGGAATTGCCCACTTTTGACAAATGTGCACAGAAATGCACATTTCCCCATTTGAATGAGCAAAAAAACCCACAACAAAACCCAGGTCAAAAACAACAATGGGAGCAAGCCGAAACTAGCTTTGAAGTTATTTTTGGAGAATTTAGGCGAGCTTGAAGATCACTGGTTCTCCCATCCCTTCATAAGAAACAAGTCAGTCATGAATGAAAACTTTGCCGCTGTGTCAGAGGTAAATAATGAACAGCTCCGAGGTGTTTTGAGTACTCAGTGGGCAACCCTGTTTTGTCTTGGCAGAGTCCAAGAGGTGGCGGTAGTGGAGGGAGTAAGGTGAAGCATCCATTAAAATAATGGAGCATGAGCTGCCTTGGCGTCCACAGTAGATAGTCTCAAATGATTCCATCCCACAGTTATATAAACCCTAACCCTACCTAGCTTGGACTGGGGTGTGGCTAATTCTAAGGAAGTACAAATCTTGCAACATCTCTTAGGGATGGGAGAATGAGCGATGTTCATACTAATTGAAGTTCTCAGTCTTCCACCTTGATGCTCATCTCACCTTGTTCTTGCTCCTGAATGCTTTTTTTTCTGAACATGAAAAGTGCACACTTTTCTAAGCATGCACACTAAATGTGTATTTCCCCCCCAGGCTAAAGTATGAATATGTGTTTTGGGGGGAATGCAACTTGTGGAAGTGCACACTTGCACAAGTACACAATTTCTAATGCGAATGCAGGTTCAGGAAATTGTGAACATTTCCGGAATATTACACTCCTGCTTGCGTTTGCGTTCAGGGTTGCAAACAGTTTGTGTTTGCATGATTTGCAAATAGGAATGAAATTATTGTTGTACATCCCCTAGATTGAGACACAAAGCTGTGGCAGAGAGTAAGCAGCTCCTTAGGATCCAGCTACGGAGGGTCCCAAGGAAAGGAAGGTTCAGAAACATGAAGATCCCTAATCCTAATCCTATTAAATTTCATTCTGTTGTTTTCGGCCCAGCGCTCCAGCCTATCGAGGTCACTTGTTTTCTGTCTTCCAGAGTATTAGCTTTCCCCCCCAACTTTGTGTCATCTGCAAATTTGATAAGCATTCCCTGCACCTCCTCATCCAAGTCATTAATAAAAATGTTGAAGAGCACTGGGCCCAGGACTGAGCCCTGTGGTACCCCGCTCGTTACCTCTCCCCAGTTTGAGAAGGAACCATTATAAGCACTCTGAGTCCAATTCTGTAGCCAACTGTGGATCCACCTGATAGTTGTTCCGTCCAGCCCACTTCTAGCTAGCTTGCTAATCAGGAGATCATGAGGCACTTTGTCGAAAGCTTTGCTGAAGTCCAGATATATGATGTCTACAGCATTCCCACAGTCCACAAGGGAGGTTACCCAATCAAAAAATGAGATCAGATTAGTCTGGCAGGATTTGTTCTTGACAAATCCATGCTGGCTTCTAGTAATCATTGCATTGTTTTCAAGGTGCTGGCAGACTGACTTCTTTATAATCTGCTCCAGAATTTTGTGCCGGCCTTTCAGGTGGCAACACTTCACAGTTTTCCTTCAGTGGATAGGACTACTCAGGTGCCTTAGAGAGAGATGCTAACTTCAGGTTTTGATATAACTGAGGTTTTAATGTGGCTGCTAACTGGTAATTTCCAGGTCCCAGCAAAGGAAGGCCTTGGGGTTGCTTGCAGGTGAGGCACTCCTCCAGCATCTTCCTTGGCAGTGATTGTCTGTCCTCTTGTGAGCAACTTTCACCAATCTGTCTTCCCTTATTTTGCTCTCCCCACCACCCTCCTGTTCCTGATCCTTCCCAGAGCTTTATAGCAGCAGCTTGATGTGCCTCCACTGTTGCTGCCGAGGTGTCACTTCTCTCCCACAGCAATTCTATGGTTCTTCCCTTATCAGCTCGAGCCATTCACAGGCGCTGCTCCATTTTAACTTCATACTCAGACCCAGCTGCTACCTCTCTGCCTGGGTGTTTTCAGCAAGAGAAGGAGGATGGCTTGATCCAGTGAGTCCTGATGGGCTGTTACAAATCGTGTGTTTTATTTTAGTTTGATTCACCTGGAGTAAAAGGATCCAATCTCTCTCTCTCTCTCTCTCTCTCTCTCTCTCTCTCTCTCTCTCTGTGTGTGTGTGTGTGTGTGTGTGTGTGTGTGCAGAGAGGTTGATTTTTTTACACATCCAGTTATTTGCCCTTTTGCTGCTTTCTTCTGGCTTCTCTAATCCTGGTACATACAAAAAGACTTGGGGGGGGGGAGTGCGAAAGAGACAGCTCTTCCATGCGGAAAAGGCAGGAGGAGGGATCTTTGTAGCTCACGTGTTCTCTCCCCCCCCCCCCCCGCCCTTTGCCTCCCTTCTCCCTAGCTCTCCACATCTCTCTTTCTCTCTCACACACAGACATCATGTTAGGCTCTTATATCCATCACTGCAGAATGAGGGTGGAGAAATTTCAGTATCCCTTCTGCTCATTCTAAACTCTTCGCTGGTTTTGATTTGGTTTTGGCAAAAACAGTGTCCTCATCTCTGCCTCTCAATTTCTGCACTCCTCTTCTCCCTTCTCTCCCTCAGCAACGAAAGGAAAGGAAAGGAAAGAAGAAAGTGGAGAAGACCAGTAAGAATCCAGGCTTTCAATGCAAAGCAAAAGGAAAAAAAGAAGGAGCACTGTGACCCACCTTCCTTGCATGCTGTGCCAACTGGTGCTAACCCTAGTTCCGATTATGATGACATTATGAGCTGCCTGCTACAGAACTGGGTGTTGACAGCCTTCCTCTCTCTGCTGCTTTGTCATTCAGGTGAGGGAAGTCTCTGTTTGCTTTGGGGGGGGGGCAACTTTACTTCTCCTCCCTCTTCCTCTTGTATAACATTGGGGAGGAAGGCATCACATGGGGTGCGAAGCTGGGGCAGGATGGAGCTGACAAAGGAGTGGAAGTCACAATACATGCATCTCTTGATCCGACTGGAGCATCGTTTTCCAGCACGGCTCCCTCTCCAAATAATGCATGTTTATTCCATCTTGCCTTTTTGAATGGGGCACCTAGGAGGGGTGCATTGGTTGCCATGTGCTGCTTATAAACATCTCCTTAGTTTGAAATCCATCCCCCCTCCATACACACACTTGTACGCCCCCACCTCACCCCACCAATCCTGTGACTGCAGTCTTTCCTGCTGCATAGACACATTTTTCTGCAGTTCCTTCCAGTCCTAAGGTGAAGATGGTTGAGCAACAGCTGGGGTGGGTGGCTGAAATGTCTTGTCAGTTTTGCCTGGGAATGGTGGGGGTCGGATGATTAGTTGAGGGAGCTGTGATCCCCTGGCATTTACAGCCCAGGCTCACATTTTTTAAGGGATGTGGGTTTGGACAAAGCGATTCATGAATGAAATTTTGGAGTATTGGGTAGAAAAGCTGGGAATCTAGCTTCTGAAATTCTTGGGGAAAAACCAAGGCTCAGCCCAGTAACAAGTGAGGTAATGACAGAAGAGTCCCTGAGCAGATGCAGAGTGCATTTCCATCACCACTGAACAACCACAGCCGCCTCACAGATATCCTGGGTTGTGGGACAGGGCATGCGGTTCAGGACAAGTGAATTCTAGGAAAGTTTGAGCTCCAGCACCTCTCATTTTTAGAACTTAACTAAACCACTGGTGCAGAGAAGCCCTAACAGGGAGCATGCCCAAAACAAATCTAAGTGGACCTAACAAAGGGTTGTGCCCTTGACAGTTTGGAGGGGCACTTTAGTGGATGCTGAGATCAGAAAGGGCGACTTCAGGCAGACTGAAAACCTTTAGCTGCTCACCTTAGAAACAAGGCTGTGCTCATCAACACCTCCCTCCTGGATATGATGATGATGATGATGATGATGATGATGATGATGATGATGATGATGATGATGATAATCTTCCTTCCTTCCTTCCTTCCTTCCTTCTTTCTTTCTGTTTTGGAGCAGGTTTTGTTAAGGCAGATACACAACCTAGTGATTTGCGGAGGCGGATCCCAAGTGCCAGCTGGCACAAAAGATGGGGTGTTTCAGAAATCACCTACCCCACCAGGCTAATGGGACAGAGTTCTGGAGGCGAAATCCAGAAGCATCAGTTGGACACAAGGGTGAGAGAAGCTGGTGGCAGCAGAAGAGAAGGAGGCGAAAAAGGAGGACCTGCTCCTGTAAGAGAACCCCAGGAACCTGTTCCCCGTTTCACATGCTGCTCCCCCCACCCAGCATTGTGCTCTGTTTCTTGCATTCAAGTGGGTGTGGGTGGGGGGAACAGGCTCCAAGCTGTTCTGTGAAGCCAGATGGTACGCGCACGTAATGGTTGGGTGGCAAGAACTACTTCTAACTTTTAAATAGGATACTGTTATTCAGTGACACAGCAGAGCTGACTGGCCTGTTAGACAGTTTGAGAATTTGTGCAGGATGTTTACATTAAGTTCCTCGGCTGCACCTCTGCTGGCATTTCCCTTCCCTCATTGCCCTGAAGTGCATCTGGGTGCATTTGCCCATCTGGCTTTGGGGAGGTCCAGGATGGAACATGTTGCCTTTGCCTAGCAAGCCGAGAATGCACTCACCCCACATCGTCAGCTGTGGCTGGACCACTCCTCCTGAAGTTGCATACAACTGTAACATACTTCCCATACCCAGTGCCTACATGGAGTTGGCACTGGCAGTATATTTAGTTATTCTCATCTGGGATGTTGTTGTTGGTGTAATACAGCTAACCCCTTCCCCCCAAATTAGTAGACAATGGGAGGTCGCTAGGGATGGGAGAATGAGCGATGTTCATACTAATTGAAGTTCTCAGTCTTCCACCTCGATGCTCATCTCACCTTGTTCTTGCTCCTGAATGCTTTTTTTTCTGAACATGAAAAGTGCACACTTTTCTAAGCATGCACACCAAATGTGTATTCCCCCCCCAGGCTAAAGTATGAATATGTGTTTTGGGGGGAATGCAACTTGTGGAAGTGCACACTTGCACAAGTACACAATTTCTAATGCGAATGCAGGTTCAGGAAATTGTGAACATTTCCGGAATATTACACTCCTGCTTGCGTTTGCGTTCAGGGTTGCAAACAGTTTGTGTTTGCATGATTTGCAAATAGGAATGAAATTATTGTTGTACATCCCCTAGATTGAGACACAAAGCTGTGGCAGAGAGTAAGCAGCTCCTTAGGATCCAGCTACGGAGGGTCCCAAGGAAAGGAAGGTTCAGAAACATGAAGATCATGTAGACAGAACCTTCTACATGAGGAAGCTGGTTAATTGTGCAACCTTGCCAGCTGTCCTACTTTGAATGGGGAACATCAACATTTGAGACTGGTGATCTCCCACTTTCCACTACAATATCTGATCCTCTAATTTTTAATTTGGCCATTTTCACCTGTGCCAAGGTTTCCTAAAACAATATTACTGGTAATTTAAGGTAAGCTTGGCAAACTGAGTACTACATCAAAGAATAATACATCACAAGTTATTAATCCCTCTGCAAGAAATAATCTATGAAAGACTGGAGCTGTTATTCAGCCTTCCCCAACCTGGTGCCCTCCAGATATGTTGGACTGCAACCCCCATCATCCCTAGCCAACATAACATCTGGGGAATTATGAGAGTTGCAGCCCAACACATCTGGAAGGCACCAGGCTGGGGTAAGCTGTATAATAAGCAGAGCTCCTTGCAAGGCTCTTCCTGCCACCATGTCCATCATTTTTTAATTGAGCTACAATTAAATTAGCTAAACTTGAGATGCCGGATAGCTTGATTCTAAGGGTTTTGCAAACAGGCTTTGCAAGACCCGTCATTCATTTGAGAGCATAATAAGTAGACAAGACCTAGATCAGAATGTATGAACAAAGTAGAATACAAAATTCAGGTCTTCCATTCAGCCTTAAAGCATAGCTACATGAAACACTGTATTGTTTTGCTTTCTGACTTGGCATACATTCGGAAATACAATCTGAATTAATGCTAAATGTCAAAGCATTTATCCTAGTTTCTGTGACACAGAATGAAGGGTCAGGAGTCAGAGAACATGGGCGGTGGTGGGCGATACATCTGGAGCAGTAGCCTTCACCCTCTGCAGGTCCATGTTCCACCTTTAACCCACCCTTTGAAATGGGATCCACTTTTAATTTTTTTAAAACAATTCAATATTACTTTTATCAGTACTCTGTCTCTCTAGATCTGTCCTCTATTTGGACACGGAATAATGGGCTCAAGTTACAGGAACCCAGATTCCACCTGAACATCAGGAAAAATTTCCTGACTGTCAGAGCAATAAGACAATGGAACCAACTACCTAGGGAGGTGGTGGGCTCTCCCACTCTGGAGGCATTCAAGGTGCAGCTGGACGGCCATCTGTCAGGGATGCTTTGCAAATAGATTGCAGTCCACCCGTTGAAGATCAGTGGTGCAAAGGGTGTGAGACTGGAGACTAGAAGGGAAAGACTAGAGTCGGTTCTCAAGGAAGCATGGCTACTCCTCAAACACAGGAAACCTAATTTAGATTCCCTCTGTTTTGTAAGCTTTCAGTGGCAGAATTTGGTATGGGAAGTTGCAGAAATGTGTGTATCTTAAAGAATTTACAGACATTCTGTTCATGCTGTAGACTTCTGCAGTGTTGAATAGCAGTGACTTCCAGTGTTTAACTGTCTGTGGTGGTGGGAGTATAGCTTCCTTATGTAACTCTGCCATGACACATTGTGTATGCTTCTGTTTTAATAGTGGCACATGATAGGAACGGATTCATGTGGGGACTGGGAGAGTGTGGATGTGTCATGTGAATATGCTTTAATATGTTGGAGGGTGTTGTACTAGAATCAGCCTTCCCCAACCTGGTGTCCTCCAAATGTGTTGGACCAAACTCCCATTATCCCCATATTTCCATAATTCAACGCTAATGTCATTATCCTCTGGGTATGTAGCTATTCCCTGCTAGCTTTCTTTCCAGCTTGCATGATCTTATTGTCTCTGTTGCTCCTGGTCCTTGCGGTCTCTTTTCTAACTTGCACATTAGGCATTGTACAGATGGCTGTTACACAGAGGAGGGCCAGGATCTCTTCTCGATCATCCCAGTTGGCAGGACACGGAATAATGGGCTCAAGTTACCGGAACCCAGATTCCACCTGAACATCAGGAAAAATTTCCTGACTGTCAGAGCAATAAGACAATGGAACCGACTACCTGGGGAGGTGGTGGGCTCTCCCACTCTGGAGGCATTCAAGGGGCAGCTGGACAGGCCATCTGTCAGGGATGCTTTGACCTGGTTTCCTGCATTGAGCAGGGGGTTGGACTCGATGGCCTTGTAGGCCCCTTCCAACTCTACTTTTCTATTATTCTATGGCAGCAAAATGGTACCTTGTAAACCACTTTTAAATTACTGATGAAAGGGTGTGTAAAACATTTGTAAATAAATAAACCTCCAGGCTCAGAGGTGCCAATATTCCTCTCAAGAGCAGCCAGAGGGACGCAAATAGCGACGGCAAGGTTGTTGCCTTCATGGCCTGCTTGTGGGCTTCTGTGATGCATCTGGCTGGCCACTGTTGGAAAAGCTGCTGGACTAGATGAAACCCTTGGTCTGATCTTGTATTTTTGCAACCCCCAATCTTCACACAATACACAATTAACTCGGAGAATTCACTGCTACAAATGTGGTGATGGCCACTAGCTTGAACAGCAGTCCTAAGTAGGGCAAGAAGGGGTGATCTCCTGAGAAGCAAGCACGCCCGGCCAGCCGCCAGTAAGTCCCACAATGGCAGCAGAGGGGGCGCGGGAGGAGGAGGAGGTTCGCCTTCTTTCTTCTTCCTTCCATCTTGGCAGGACAGGCAGAAATGCCACGGGCGCAGAAGTTGTACCTGTGGACTCTGCCTGGTTGGGGCCGCTTGAAAGGCAGCCGGGAGGAGCCGGCGACAAATAAACGAGCCGCTAAAGGCGGGGCCAGGGCCAAGGGGAAAGCCCGGCACCTGGCTCCCGGCCTGGGCGGCCCTCGATGTGTTTACCGCAGAGAGAGGCCCGCCCTGCTCAGCGAGACTTAGCGCCTTGAAAGGATGTCGAGCGCCACAGCCTTAAAGACCGGTAAGGCTCACGGGGCGGCAGGGGAGGCTCACGGCCGGGGCGGCATAGCATCCAGAGCCCTGTCAGCACACACGCAGCCAGAGCAGTTGGATGGGGTAGAGTTCTTGCTGGTTTTTCTTCCAGTGGTTTTCCTTTTCTAAAAGTTCCCCTGAAACTGGGCCTCAGCGGGGATCCAAGAGCTCAGAAACCACCCCCAGAAGGGACTACTAAAAAGGACACTGAATGGCCATTGAGAAATGCACTGGTTCATTCCCAATGGCCAATGGAAGATTTTAGGGATCTTCTTCAAATCAAAATGTCCACGAGAGATATTGTTATTATATCTCTCCAATGTATTATATCTCTCCAAGTCCAATGCATTCCTATGGCCATTCAGAATGATAGCTGAATATTATGGCTGTTTGGAGCATACATGGGATCAGGACTCTTGGAATGTTTGATGGTGCTCCCTTGATGCACTTGTGAGCAATATTGTGGATCCTGCTGTTTCCTGTGGGGTGGTTATTATCGGTCCAATGTATTCCTATGGCCATTTGGGAGGACATCTGAATACTATGGCCATTTCAAAGGAGGGGCCATTGATATGGGGCATACATCACATCAGGGCTCTTGGGATGTTTGGGGGTACTCCCTCTGTCTTCTGTGAGCAGTTTGGGGCTCCTGCTCTTTTCTGTGGGGCTGCTTATGTCCAATGCATTCCTATGGCCATATGGTAGCACAGCTGAATATTATGGCCATTCAGAAGGGGGGGCCTTGCTAATTGTACCAAGACCCTTTAGGTTATTTGTAGCCAGGGCTTTTTTTCTGGTGGAACTCACTGGAACTGAGTTCCAGCACCTTTTCTTCTATTAATTGGATTACAATTTAATCGCCATCTACTCCAGAGGAAATGTAATCCAAGAGTTCCGGTACCTTTTTCTCCAGAAAAAAAGCACTGTTTGTAGCTATTCCTTCAGTACACTCAAGAGCAATAGTGGGGCTCCTGCTGCTTCCTGTGAGGCTGCTGCTATCATTCCAATGCACTCCTGTGACCAAATACGGGCCATTTGTAAGGGGAGGTTGGGGGTGTGGGTGGCATCCGTAAGCCCGGAAATAAGCCCTGGCACTTTTAGGATCCCACCCACCTTGTGTCTAGTCCAGTGTTCTCCAGCCTTGGAGACCCAAGGTTGGAGAACACTGGTCTCGTCCATTTGGAGATGGTATCTATAGATCATTATGTAAGACTGTAGTCACCTTTTTGTATTGCATTTTGATGGCTTCGCCTATTTTAAGATGATGCCTAGAAACTGCTGGGTTAAGGATCATAGGAGTTATTCCCTAAAACCACTCTGAAAGGAACTATTTTGATTTCCAGTTATTTTCTAAGAAAAGCAAATGTTTATCTCCTGCGGATATTTTGATTTGAAGATGATCCTTAAAATCGTCCCATGTTTTCCTGTGGCCATTGGGAATGTACCAGTGCATGTCAATGGGCACACCTAATTTCGGGACCTACTGCTGCTGGTATGTGCCTAGACAGGGCTGGTACAAGGCAGTTTGGTGCCCTAGGCAAGATCAGATATTTAGCACCCCCCCTTCCCACCCCGGTTCCTTTTTCAATTATAGCCACGACGTTAAGCGGCACCTTAAAGTAACACGTTCATTGTGGCATAAACGTGCGTGGGCTCTCGCCCACTTCGGTGGATGCACAGAGCGTTACGGAGAGTTTCAGGTTTGTACATTGTTTGGGGGGGGGGAGCCTGTGAGTTCAGAAGGAACAGCCGCGCAGAAAGTGACCGTCGCGCCGTGAACGTGGGTCGTCCGCAGAGCAGCTGTTGCCGTTAACGCCTAAGGGCCGGTCCGTGCCTCCCCCGCTCGCCTACTGGGTCGTGTGAGCCGGCCCTAACAGACACGACGTCAGCAACGACCGCCCCGGGGATGGCCTCGGCTTGCCACTTTGAACGATCCTTGGACTTAGAGTTGCCGTCCGAACACATCTGGAGGGTGCCGGGCTGGGAGAGGCTGTTCGGGCGCCAGTCCTCTTCACCCGCGGGCCTGGCTCCCCCTTTCACGCCGCTGACACGGCAATCCCACCGGCTGACCCTCCTGCGGCCCCCCGCCGGCGGCCTCATGGCTCCCCACGTGTCTCTCCATGCCTGCGTGCGCCCGAGGGCCACGGCACACCCGCAGCTGCAGAGGCCAGCGCTCCTCCCCGGTCCCCTCCCCTGCCGCCCCGTGAGCCTTACCGGTCTTTAAGGCTGTGGCGCTCGACATCCTTTCAAGGCGCTAAGTCTCGCTGAGCAGGGCGGGCCTCTCTCTGCGGTAAACACATTGAGGGCCGCCCAGGCCGGGAGTCAGGCGCCGGGCTTTCCCCTCGGCCCTGGCCCCACCTTTAGCGGCTCGTTTTGTCGCCGGCTCCTCCCGGCTGCCTTTCAAGCGGGCCCAGCCAGGCAGAATCCACAGGTACAACTTCTGCGCCCGTGGCATTTCTGCCTGTCCTGCCAAGACGGAAGGAAGAAGAAAGAAGGCGAACCTCCTCCTCCTCCCGCGCCCCCTCTGCTGCCATTGTGGGACTTACTGGCGGCCGGCCGGGCGTGCTGTGCCGGGCGCTGTGCCGCGGCGGGGTTTCCTCAGGGACGGCGCTGTGTCCTGCCCGCTGCCAGTGGTCGAGGGCTCGCGGGCCCAGCGGCTCTTCAGCTGCCCGTCAGGGCGGTGCGTTCCTCGTGCTCCCGGAGCAGCCGCAGGGATGCAGCGGGGGGCCCGGGGTGGCGAGCAGCGCAGGACGTGCCCTCGCTCAGTCGCCCATCCGCCCGCCTCTTCTCCTGGCTGGCAGGAGCGCAGCGTTTCCGCGCCCCCTTCAGCCATGCGCCCTAGGCAGCCACCTAGTTCGCCTAGTGGTAGCACCAGCCCTGTGCCTAGAGATCTTTCTGTGGGTGTGACTGGGGCCTGTCTGAGGGGATTAGGATTGTTTGCCCATCAGCTTTTGAAAAACTGATTAGCCAGATTCATAGAGGGCAGCTCTATCAACCGCTATTAGCCATTTGGCTAAATGAAACTTCCATGTTCAGAGGCAATATATATCCAATGACCAGATGCCGGGAGGAAATTACACAAGATGGCTGTCACCATCATGCTGTACTGGGAACTTCCCTACTGAGATCTTGCTGACCACTATTTTGAAACAGGTTTGATTAGATGGACCTTTTGGTCTGGTTTGTCAAAGTGATTCTTACGTTCTCTGTTGGTTTGAAGCCAGGTGACAATGCACACCCCAGAGTTCATGACGTCCCCCTTGGTTTTTAGGGGGCAGTTATGCAAGCAGAGCATTGCTCTGCACCAAATACTCCCATGAAGTACACTTGAGAAATACAAGCTCTTCTTTCTCACTAAGAATGGAAATATGTTAATGGTTTATTTTTAGAGCACTAGCTAGATTATATCAATATTCCATCTAGAACTGAAAGTTAAGGGGGTGCAGAGAAATTATCACTCTGGGTCTCATATTTCAAATGTGCATGCAGGGTCATTCTGCATCCCCAAAGCCCTATGCCACGTTTCAGTTGCTCCCCAGATGTGAAGTATTTGCTAAACATTGTTTCCAATCTACCTTTGGGTCTCTTGATTTTTCTCATATAACCTTCAATGTAAGTTTCTCAGAAATTCTTTTTCTGTTGCATGGTAGCCTTACCAAACCCAGTGCCCTCCAGTTATGTTGGACTACAACTTCTATCTTCCCCAGCCAATGATGGGAGCTGTATGCCAACACTTCTGGAGGGGACCAGGCTAGGAAAAGTAATTTATTTATTTATTTATTTTATTATATTTTTAAACCGCCCATCTGGCCAGTCACCACCCGGCCTGTATGGGGTTGCTAAGTTTTTCTCTTAGCTACTGTGTTTTGGAGTATTTTTGCTCTCAGAAATGTTGTTTGCCATGGCTTTCTTTGAATGGTGGGAATCATAGAATCATAGAATAGTACAGTTGGAAAGGCCCTATAAAGCCATCGAGTCCAACCCCCTACTCAATGCAGGAATCCAGGTCAAAGCATCCCTGACAGATGGCCGTCCAGCTGCACCTTGAATTCCTCCAGTGTTGGAGAGCCCACGACCTCCCTAGGTAGTTGGTTCCATTGGCGTATTGCTATAACAGTCAGGATTTTTTTCCTGATGTCCAGGCAGAATCTGGCTTCCTGTAACTTGAGCCCATTATTTCGTATCCTGCAATCTGGAATGATCGAGAAGAGATCCTGGCCCTCCTCTGTGTGACAACTTTCAAGTACTAGAAGAGTGCTATCATATCTCCCCTCAGTCTCCTCTTCTGAAGTCTAAACATGCCCAGTTCCCTCAGTCTCTCCTCATAAGGCTTTGTTTCCAGTCCCCTAATCATCTTGGTTGCCCTCCTCTGAACCCTTTCCAGTTTGTCTACATCCTTCTTAAAGTGTGGTGCCCAGAACTGAATGCAGTACTCAAGATGAGACCTAACCAGTGCTGAATAGATGGGAACTAGTACTTCCCGTGATTTGGAAGCTATACTTCTATTAATGCAGCCCCAAATAGCATTTGGCTTTTTTGCAGCCACATCACATTGCTGGCTCATATTCAGCTTGTGATCTACAACAGTTCCAAGATCTTTCTCACTTGTAGGGCTGTGGCTTACGCTGGCTCAGCTTGTCTGAGTGTGGAAAGCTGAGCAGGGTCAGGTCTGGTTGTTACTTGGATGGGAGACCCCATCTCTAGTTTCCTGCATTGAGCAGGGGGTTGGACTCAATAGCCTTGTAGGCTCCTTCCAACTCTATGATCTATGAAATCTATGAAATCTATAATATTGTTGAGCCAAGTATCCCCCATCCTGTAACTGTGCATTTGGTTTCTTTTTCCTGGGTGCAGCACTTGGCATTTGTCCCTATTAAATTTCATTCTGTTGTTTTCGGCCCAGCGCTCCAGCCTATCGAGGTCACTTTGAATTTTGTTTCTGTCTTCCAGAGTATTAGCTGTTCCACCCAATTTTTTGTTATCTGCAAATTTGATAAGCATTCCCTGCACCTCCTCATCCAAGTCATTAATTAAAATGTTGAAGAGCACTGGGCCCAGGACTGAGCCCGGAGGTACCCCGCTCGTTACCTCTCCCCAGTTTGAGAAGGTAACATTGATAAAGCATTATTTCAGTCCAATTCTGTAGCCAATTGTGGATCCACCTGATAGTTGTTCCATCTAGCCCACTTCTAGCTAGCTTGCTAATCAGGATATCATATGGCACTTTGTCGAAAGCTTTGCTGAAGTCCAGATATATGATGTCCACCGCATTCCCACAGTCCACAAGGGAAGTTACCCTATCAAAAAATGAGATCAGATTAGTCTGGCAGGATTTGTTCTTGACAAATCCATGCTGGCTTCTAGTAATCACTGCATTGTTTTCAAGGTGCTTGCAGACTGACTTTTTTATAATCTGCTCCAAAATTTTCCCAGGGATTGATGTCAGACTGACTGGTCTATAGTTCCCAGGTTCCTCCTTCTTGCCCTTTTTGAAGATGGGAACAACATTTGCCCTCCTCCAATCATCTGGCACTTCACCTGTCCTCCATGATTTCTCAAAGATAATAGACAGTGGTTCTGAGAGTTCTTCTACCAGTTCCTTTATTACTCTAGGATGCAGCTCATCAGGCCCTGGAGATTTGAACTCATTCAAAGTAATCAGGTGCTCCCTGTCTATCAATCTCAAGCTGCAATCCTGCCCCTTTAGCTTGTACTTCAGGCTTACCAGGGAGGACATAGACTCTCCTCCGGGAGAAGACTGAGAAGTTGCGGGGAAATTTGGAGGAAAGAATATTGGAGACTTACAGCCAGCCAAAACGGATCTGAAGTATTCCTTGCTTTGCTGACTTTGAATTTCTCCTTGTAACAAGTTGGGCCCACCCAGAGAAGCTGTAATGGGATTGACAGCTGGCAGTTTGGGGGCTCAACTCAGCTTTCTGGGAGCAAAGAGGGATACACCGAGAATGGTACAGCTGTAGAAGCTTTTGGGCAGAATTGGAGACTTGGCTCACTTTCCTATGCAAAGTGGACTTCTTGCAAAACCTAGTTGTTGTCCAGAGAGCTTGCCTTTCAGTGGGAGAGTTGTTTTCCCCCAGGCAGAAAATTTCCCACATTTCTGATAGCTGGGGCCCGCTTTAAAAATAAAATAAAATAAAATTGGAGTTGCACTTCACTGGTACACAAAAAAGGTTAAACACTATGGGTTGGATCCAGACTAAGTTAGTTGAGCTTGGATCCCTTTGAATTCAATGGGATAAGCTAGTTATGACTAGTGCCATTAATTCATTGGGAAATAACTAAGTACAACTAACTTAGTCTGGATCCAGCCCTATAAGAGTAAAGGGGAGTAAGCTCTGCTCACTGATCACACAGCATAATTAACGAGCATTGTGAACTTAAAAAGAAGTTCTCCCCCATTAACAGAGATATCTTCTGAGCTCTGCGAGCCAGAGCTGTAATACAGGTTTTTCTTTTGAGATTCAAAAAACAGAGCTGTAATACAGGTTTTTCCAAGAGATTCAAAGACTATTGCCACTGCCAGCCACAGCTTGCTGTGTTCAGTATCAACAGTATACTGTTGTATACTGTACAGTATGCTGTACAGTATACTGTACAGCTCTCTGGACTATCCTTATGAAAATTGGATGCCCAATACATTTGTGAATATCTTGCGACTTCTCCATGACAACATGACGGCAACGGTTTTGGACAACAACGGCTCTCATGGTGCTCCATTTAAAGTGGGATCAGATGTTAAACAGGGATGTGTTATCGCCCCAACATTATTTGCCATTTTCATCGCCATGGTTTTACATCTTGTCAAGGGGAAACTTCCCACTGGTGTGGGAATTATATATCGAACAGATGGAAAGCTTTTTAATCTCAGCAGGCTGAAAGCAAAAAGTAAGGTAATTACAACCTCCGTTGTGGAACTTCAGTATGCTGATGATAATGTGGTCTCCGCACATTCAGAGGATGATCTCCAAACTATCCTAAATGCTTTTGCAGAAGCATACGAAAAACTTGGTCTCTCACTTAACATCAAAAAAACCAAAGTGCTTCATCAGCAAGTGCAAGCTAACCCTTTGGTGATGCCATCTATCCAGCTTGGCGGGACAATACTGGAAAATGTCGATCATTTTCTCTATCTTGGCAGCTATCTTTCTGTTACAGCTAACATCGACAGTGAAATCCAGCATCGTTTGAGCTCCGCAAGTGCCGCATTTTCTCGAATGAAACATAGAGTGTTCGAGGATCAGGATATTTGTAAGAAGACCAAAACACTGGTTTATGAAGCCATTGTATTACCAACTTTATTGTATGCCTGCGAAACATGGACTATCTATAAACGTCACTTCCACCTCCTTGAAAGGTTTCATCAACGTTGCCTCCGGAAAATCCTGCGAATTACTTGGGAAGATAGACGAACAAATGTCAGTGTACTGGAAGAAGCAAAGACTACTAGCATTGAAAAAATGATCCTTCAACGCCAACTTCAGTGGACCGGTCATGTTGTTCGAATGCCTGACTGCCGTCTCCCAAAGCAGTTACTTTACTCCCAACTCAAGGATGGAAAGCGGAATATCGGTGGTCAATATAAGAGGTTTAAAGATGTTCATAAGGCTAATCTAAAAAAATGCAATATAAACATCGAAAACTGGGAAGCTCTGGCCCATGAACGATCTAAATGGAGGTTGGCCTTTCACAAAGGTTCCATGGACTTTGAAGAAGCCCGAGTGCAAGGTGAAAGGGAGAAACGTGCTAAGCGAAAAGCACGTCAAATGAATCCTTTACAGGACCATCTCCTATCTGGTAACCTGTGTCCTCACTGTGGGAAGCTGTGTGGATCTAGAATTGGCCTCCACAGTCACTTACGGACCCATCGTTAGAGTCTACACAATCTTCTTTAGAATTTCCTCCTTTTATCCCAGAAGACAATCTTACTCGGTCATGAGTGATCGCCTGATGCTGTGTTCAAATCAGCATAATCCCTTAGGAATTTAGCAATTTAGCATACCAGTGGGTTTGCTTCCTTCCCTCTCAGAGTTAGAAAAAAAAAGGTTAGCTTAAAATCAATTGGCACATGACATGTCTATAAAACTAAATCTATAAAACATAATACTGAGCAGGCTTCCCTCTCAGACAGTCAGAGTTAGAACTAGAAAAAAAGTTACCTTAAAATCAATTAGCACATGCCTATAAAATTTATAACACAAAATCTATAACACAAAATACTTTTTCATTCTAAGTTGCCAGCCACAGCTTGCTGTTCACATTAGCATAATCCCGTAGGAATTTAGCAAGGAATTTAGCATATCAGTGGGTTTTCCTCAGTCAGGTCAATTAAGACTTAAGTCAATTAAGAAACACAAACAAAAGCACACAAAAGATCTTGCTGTTCATGATGACTCAGTTGGATTCGAATTTGCAATAGAAAAGGGAGAAAAGAATCGACATGCCTGTAAGATTCGTGAGCAAGGTGCTTCAAACTCGACTAGATAGAAAAAATTCTTAAACCGGCTGCTGCAAGATCGCTCACATCCCTACGGCGGCGGCGGCGGGCGGCGGGCGGCGGGCTGCCCTCAGGGGAGTCCCACCCTCTTTGTTTCTTTATGACTGGGAATTCTTTATGTTCTGGGAATTATCTTGATTGGAGGAAGGCAATCCCAGAGCAGTGACTCATACACAGAGGCAATTTCTTCCAAAGGCAAGTACAGTAAAACCTTGGATTGCAAGTAACTTGGTCTGCAAGTGTTTTGCAAGACAAGCAAATTTTTAAAATAAATTTTAACTTGATAAACAAGCGACGTCTTGCAATACAAGTACTGTAGTACGGTCAAGAAAAATGAAGACTTTACACTATCATTCTTTATTGCAGCTTAAATTAAAAATATGTGTACAAATTTCTTATGGGGAATTTCGCTTTGATATACAAGTGCTTTGGATTACAAGCACGTTTCCTGAACGAATTATGCTTGCAATCCAAGGTATTACTGTAATTCTTTTGTGTATCCCTGTATCAGGTGTGATCAGATCATTCAATCCTTTCTTATGCAGAGACACAGAAGAATTATGCACCCCCAAAGCAGGCAAGTTCAGAGCAGTAAATCATATGGAGATGCAGCAGGCAGCCTTCACTGGAGAAAGCATTTGGGGCTCACCAGGTGCTTCTAATAATTTTGTTTAAATCATTTTTTAAAAGACAAAGAAAATATACATTGAATTTAAATCTAGTTGTTGACAGAAGGTAGTAAATTCTTTCCCTGCCCCGCCTGCCCGCCCCGCCCGCCCCCAACTTTACAAAAATATGGGTGGAATCCATCGGCTGCTTGGAGGTTTTCTTTGTTTCTTCATAATAACAAATTATATTTAGACCCTTTTCCATAATCACTGGAGCTTTTCATAATTTGATCAATATCTTATTGTACACTAGGAGTTCCTCCATGGCACACAGTTTAGGAATTACTAGCTTAGGGTCTAACTAGATGATATGTGTAAGATTCATGACTAGATCTCCCAATGTTTCTTTTTTTCCTTCTTAACAAGAACTTAAAATTCGGGGGCCCTGAATTACTGGATTAAGAAACACTGCTGGGGCATCTTCCTGACAAAGCAGCAATGTCCCTCCTATGGCATTGTTCAAAAGGTGTGAAATTGAAACTTAGTTAAACAAATGCATAAAATGAAATTTTATAAGCATCTTTAGGTGCAAAAATTGGCACAGGAATTTGGGCACAGAAGACAGCCTCTGTCTATGGAGGAAGGTTAGTAAGGCACTGTTAAAAGGACTCTCTCCCTCACTGTTCCTACTCAGAAAGTTCCATCTATAAATGTTTCCAATCCACACTTCCCTCCTCCTACCCCCCTTCAAAACCTCTTTAATGGATTCCATTAAACGCTCTCTGCTATGGGTGGATGCAACTGTTAAACTAGATTAAATGGAAGGCATGCAGAAGATCTCATCCATAATGAATAAAATAATCACTCAGCCACCATGGGAGCAAAGGTAGAATTGCTGCGGATGGTGGATGGAGGTGGCGGAGCCAGTGCAGTGCCTGTCAGCAAGTACAACCCACAGCCAACTGCAGTGAGTAGGTGGTTCAAACCACAGGTTCTCCTTGGTGATGATTCTTCCCTCCCCACCCACCTAGAGGTAGTAGCTTACTCCAGAACCAAATCTTTCCATTGCCTAGATAAGCAAGTGGAAAGTGAGGTCAGGCTGGACATAGCAGGATTCTGTAAAAACTCCTGACTGTCCAAAGTGCAGTATTTGTGTACAAAATACTTCACAGGTTTTTTAAAAGTCTTGCAAGAGCTGCCTTTCTGAGATTTTGTGGGGTATACAGGGATTAATATTGTGACAGACTTCCATCACCACTGCCTCTGAGTATGTGCTAAGGTTGCCTCTGTATTGTATGGAATTCCCATCCTTTCTTCCTTCCTTCATTCACCTTTTACAGAGAATCCACACATCACTGCAAAATTGCTGCATTCCAGTGTTTTCTGTGTAGTCTTCCCATCTTTTTTCAGATCTGATTTGTAGCAACCTTTTGCAATAAAAGGCCAGCCTGTCAGGAACTAGGCAAGCACTACTGAGGTTTTTAAGAGCTATCCTGCCTTTAATTAAAAAGCTTCCTCCTTGCATATTCCCTCCTGTTCAAAGTGGAGAACAGGAATTAGTGGTAACTGTCCCTTAATTAGTTAACTTCTGTACCCTGCCTGGGGGTGGGGGTAATTACTGTTTTCTTTTATTGCTATAAAAGAAAAAAAATTAAAAGGAGACCAATAATTAAATCCCCTTCTCCATGGGAACAGAAGCTGATTAATTAAGGGCACAATCCTATGCACATTTAGGCAGAAACAAGTCCTACAATTCCCAGCATTCCCCAGCCAGCATGACTGGCTGGAGAATGCTGGGAGGTATGGGACTTTTTTCTATCTAAACATGCATAGGATTCACCCTAAGGGGCAATTCATCAATAATGCTGTGCTGAACAAGAAGAAATAAAAGAAGCAGAAGCTGTAAGGAGGAAGCTACTAGTTAACATTGTAGAGGACCTTTGCTGAATAGAGCTTACTTCTGAGTGATCATTACAGAATGAACTTGGCCATGGGGAAAGGACATTACAGGATAATATGGCACTATATTAAATGGCATGTTGAATCACTTTTTTAATTTTGTGGCCAGTTGATTGAGGAAAACAATGCCTTGGCCATGATATAGGGCCCTTGTGTGGAAGAACCAGTGGTGGCTGGTGTCCATTAAGGCTGGTGGGGCAGAAGTAGGCAGAGCCAAGGGGTCAGCTCCACAGCAGGCACACATTGCTTAGAAAGGGCAAACTGAGACATACAGGTCAAACTGAGCTATGCTGGCTGGGGCATGCTGGGAGTTGTAGGCCAAAAACATCTAGGGACCCAAGGTTGGAGAACACTGAAGTAAGACCTCCATGTTTTCCAGGCTGGGGAGAAGCTAATCTGTGCTTGTTTGCTCACACATAAAAGGAAGCTATAGGGGAGCTCAGCTGTGTGGCAGCTGCATAATCAGCAGGAGCAAGCAAGCAGTGATTGTGCCAGCAAGCAGCACCCGCTGGTTCTCTTAAAATCAAAACAAAAAATAACCCTTGTTTCTGGAGCAGAAGAGAGCTGACCTGCCCGACCGGCAATTCCCACTGACACTGGGAAGAACCTGAACAAGAACAAGCCAGCCTCTATGCATCTGGAATTAGTGAGCAAGGCTTTTAGATCCAGAAGTGGGCGGCTTCTCAGCATCTGTCTTTAACTATTACACCTGTGCAAATAAAAAGACATGTAGTTGTGCCTAATTTTGCAGGTTCTGCATTGATCTGGATGTTTGAGGGTTTGTAGCTTTATTTCATTTTTTGCTTTTTACAGAGCAGAGTAAAGGAGAATGTGGCAATTTAGATGTCATGCTGGCTATAGAAGTTTCATCTTCTGAAAGAAAACCTTTCACCAATGCTACCTGTGTATTTTCCTACACTGTGTGACATAATGAGGGTTGGAGACTTTTTTGTTTTGTTTTTCCTTATATACATTTTTATTTGTTTTCCAGTACAATCATTCAAAGCAGTTACAATACTTCAGCTTAACACACATATTGATAGTTGCTAGATCACCTGGCCTGAACCTATTTCAGTAATTGTTCAATCGTCCTTCTCTCCCATGGCAACTTATAATTTGTTAGTAGTCCAAATCTTCTTTTTCCATTGTACCAGGGACAGTATGTATATATCTCAATAGCCAAGCTTTTGCTAGGAAGATCCTTGCAGCTACAGCATATAATTCATCATCACTAAATCTCTAGAAATCTGATGTTTAGTTTTACAAGGAGTATAGTTGTGGGGGGTTAATTGCAACTCATAGCCTGTAATTTCTCTGATGCTGTTTATCATCTTCCAATATCCCTTAACCAGACTACAATATATGGACAAATGTCCCTCTACCATTACACCTCCAGCACATACGTATCTGTTAATGCTGGAAACCTCCTAGAGACCCACATATATATTATTTTATAGAAGTTTTCTCTAGAAGTCACATCTAGTGCATTCCTACATATTTTTGACAGACATAATTCCATTGCTCCTCCATTTCTTTTTTGTTTGTTTTAACTTGGAAGCTGAGAAACTCTAGGGATTCCCCAATTATTGGGGGGGCGGAGAGATGATGCCTTGACATTATCTCAGTTTTAAAGAAATGCCAATATACTTTTAAAATTCATCTTGAAACCATAAGCACTAGATTCTTGCATTTGGTTTTCAGATGACACAGCCAAGATCTTGTAGATAGCAAGCATACGGTATTTGTCTGTGCACAGACTCACAGGATGCAAAAGACATTGGTTATATAACACACACACTGGGCTGGTTTGCATAGAATCATAGAAAAGTAGAGTTGGAAGGGGCCTACAAGGCCATCGAGTCCAACCCCCTGCTCAGTGCAGGAATCCAGGTCAAAGCATCCCTGACAGATGATTGTCCAGTTGCACCTTGAATGCCTCCAGGGTCCAGACTGGGAGAGCCCACCACCTCCATAGGTAGTTGATTCCATTGTCTTATTGCTCTAACAGTCAAGAAATTTTTCCTGATGTTTAGGTGGAATCTAGGTTCCTGTAACTTGAGCCCATTATTCCGTGTCCTGCAAACTGGGATGACACGAGAGTGGTTGATAAACCACAGAGGCTTGTTAACCACCCCATACATGCTGCCCAATTTACCTATGGTAATTATCTTTGCCAGGCACATCCAAGCCTGGTGAGAGTGGGTGGCTAATCAACCAGCCAGCAACTCTAGAACAAGCTATGGGTTCTGGGTGGTTTGTTAATAACCCCAGTCGCCCACCCTTGCTGGGTTTGGACATCACAAGAAGCTGCACCCAATACAGTCATGCCTTGGATTGAGAGCATAATTCGTTCCGGAAGCGTGTTTGTAATCCAAAACACTCTTATATCAACAGGGCCGGATTAAGAGCATTATGGGCCTGGTGCTGAGGATTTTGGTGGGCCTTTTTATGGAAATAAATAAAATGAAGACGCAATTTTATATTAAAACAAATTAAATATTTTAATTACCATTAAAGTGCCAAAACAGAAACATATTGAAAATATTTCTTTTTTTGTAAACAATAAGCTTGTTAACTCAATAAAACCGTTATAAATAGAACATTCACAACAACCATTTTTAAATAAACATAAACCATATAAACAATTTAAATATAAGTGTATGATGTTTGGCTCATAAAAATTTGTTCCTTAAATTATTATTATTATTATTATTATTATTATTGCATCATAATCAATACAGCCTGCGTTATGATTATGGTGCAGAGAGTAACTCTTGAAATAAATAGCAACCACTAGTTTTAAACACACAAACAGGTTATTCACTGAACTCTAACCTGCATTTAAACTACGTAAATGAATCAAGCTGGTAGATTAAAATAAAATTACACCTTAACTTTTCTTGCTTTTTTACTTGCAAATTCCTCAATTGTAGAATCAAGATTAAGCTCGTTCAGCAAACCATTTTCAATGCACAACAGAGAGAGCGCATTTAAACGCTCCTGACCCATGGAAGACCTTAGTTCATTTTTCACACGTTTTAATGCTGAAAATGAACGCTCACCACTGCAGTTGCTTACCATTAAACACAAATACATGCGGAGGGTCACAAATGTATTTGGAAATGCACCGACTAGAGATTGTGCAATCATAAACTTGTACATTTGTGTTTCTTGACTCCCATGAATGTCTTGATTTGCAGTGGAAGATTGGTACATTTTGAAAATAGATGAAAACTGTACAATTTCATCTGCAAACGGGTTCAAGATCTTCAGGATATTTTGACACTAGTGTAGTGGCTCTGGAACGTAGACTATCAGCTGCTAGAGTGCATATTTCTGATAGAAATCCAAATCTTTCTTGAATTATATTGTATGCTGCTTGCCTGTGCCTCAGTGATTCTGTCAATTGGTCAATTATAGGATAAAAGGTATGCACTTTAAACCTCTCAGAGGGTGTCATATCAGCATTAGCATCTTCTGCATCACCATAGTCCCACCTCCTATTTCTTTTCACTTTCCTTCCACGTTGTAGCTGGTACTCCTCGCAGCCGGAAATATTTTTACCCTGCTGTTCAAATTCAGAGAATCTAGAATGGAGAGACTGCACAAAATCCTTTAGACAGTTCAGCATGTCTGTTGCTGTATGCAGATCTAATTTTGCATCTTGGAGACACTGACTGGTTCTGTGAAAACCTTGGTAAAATGACAGACCATACTTCAACAATCATTATTCCAGTTTCCAATTGATCCATGACATTATTTAGGCCCTTTGCTTGTAAACAGACCTCTCCCTTTGTGGATTCATCATTCATAATATTTGAAAGGACATCTCTGATAGTACTATAGCAGTTTTGTAAGGCATTCACAGCATCATGGTGAGCAGATAACCTTTTTAATGTCGGTATACCACATAGTTTGAAACTATCTGTTAACAGATTCCATCGATGAGTTGAAGCAGAAAAAAAACAATACAACTGCTGCACAAAATTAAAGAACGAAACTGCAACTGGACAGCTGTTTACGGCATTTTGTCCAACAAGATTAAGTGAATGTGCACAACAAGGAATGTATTCAGCAAGTGGGTTTTTTCCCCAAATTAAGGCCTGCATACCATTATATTTGCCACTCATATTAGATGCGTTATCATAAGACTGACCCCTGCAGTCTTTGATGGAAATTCCATTTTCATCCATGAACTGCAAAATAATGTTTGCTAGCTCCATACCAGTGTGTCCGTGCATTGGAATGAATTTCGTAAAACGCTCCACTGGACCACTAGGTAGTACATAGCGAAATATAATTGTTAGTTGATCACAATGTGCTATGTCAGGGGTGGAGTCAACAGAAATTGAATAATATTTGGCTTCTTTTATCTCGTTTATGATTTGCTGCAGCACTTGCTGACCAATCAGTTCAATAAACTCATCACATATCGTTGATGATAAGTACCTCCACGTTTTTTAACCTCTAGGGCAGTCTTCCCCAACCGGGGCCCTTCCAAATGTTTGGGGCCCCAGCTCCCATCTTACCCAGCCACTGGCCATGCTGCCTGAGGCAAATGAGAACTGTAGTCCAAAATATCCAAGAGGGATATTTGGTGAACTCTGTTCTCTGGGGTTTTTCAAAATAAAACTTAAAATGCCACACAATTCCCCATGAAAGCGCACGAAGCCAGGAAGCCAGGAAGCTTTGCTTGACCAAGAATAATTGTGTTGTTCTTGTTGCTTTGTTTCGTTTTTGTTTTTTTGTTAAACTAGCATTTGAACAATTGAGCTGCGAATCAGAAAGATCTTTTGCTCGAGGCTGGAGAGAGAGGTCCCTTCTAAATCTGAATATTACAGACCCTAGCAAGCCCCCCATGTGCTAGAAGTTCTCACAAAGAAATGTAGTAACAGTGATTGAAATGCAAAGCTACTGAAATGCTAATTTGAGAACAACAGTTCTTGCTAGGTCTTGCCTCAAGCCTGTAATGCAGATGTGCTTAGAACACCTTTCTAATCTTGAAAAAATCATTAATTATGCTGAATGATAACGATCAGAGCTAACTCCGAAGGGGGAAAAAATCGCCGCGTGTCCCTATAATTGTGGGCCTATTTTCTGTTAAGGGCCTGGAGCTGCCGCTCCAACAGCCCCTAGCTTAATCCGGCCCTGTATATCAAAATGAAATCCCCCCAAAAAATTTGTACAGAGATTTTTAATTTAAGCTGTACTACAGTACTTGTATTGCAAGACGTCACTTGTATATCAAGGCAAAAAAATTTAAATAAATATTTAAAAATTTGCTTGTCTTGCAAAACGCTCTCAAACCAAGTTACTTGCAATCCAAGGTATTACTGTACTTGTCTGATATTCCATCTCCTGGTCTCTGTAAAGCACTTACAAGATTACGTTTTCAGACAATGACAACTAAATTCAGAGAGGGAAGATTTCCTTAAACAGAGGAGAGAACATGCAACAGAGAAACCAGAACTGGCCCTAACATTTGAGTAACCTTCATATTCAGTCTTGGTCACTTTCTCCTTCTTCCCAGCCCTCTCCGTTATAAAGCCAAAAATTGCAAGAGCTCAATTTGCTGCTGCACCATTTGAGCTGGGCTTAATTCGAGCCAAGTCTCACCCCAGAAACTGTTAGTCTGCTGCCTATCTCCCCCAGCTTCTTCCAGTCAGTCTGAGAATGCTTTCTATTCAACATCCCAGAACCCAGCCTTTCTGCCAATAGCACACAGCTTTGACTGTCGCTAGGCCCTGTGTGTGAGGTTCTTTGCCCAGCTGGATTGACCACACATGTCCCTCACAGAAGGCACACTTTTCTCAGTGCTGGGGTTTGGTCCCAGCACACATGCAATCAATGGCAGTAAGTTTTGGGCTGAAAGAAAAAGTAGTTAACAAAATATATAATTTTGTATGATGATGATGATGATGATGATGATGATGATGATGTACATTTATTTATCACCCATCTGGCCGGCAATCCGGCCACCCTGGGCGATGTACATCAGATAAAAACAGGATAAAATACATTTAAAACAGTATAAAATTTTAAAATCTTAGCCCACTCCATATTCCCGCCTGAACAGGCAAGTTTTTAGTGAGCGGTGGAAGCTCAGCAGAGAGGGGGCATGGCGGAGGTCACTCGGGAGAGAGTTGCACAGTACGGGGGCCGCCACAGAAAAGGCCCTTCCTCATCCCCACCAGTCTAGCTGCTCTGGCTGAAGGGACAAGGAGAAGGCCGTCTGTGGCAGATCTTGTTGAGCGGCCTACTTGGTGTTAATAATTAACCTATGGAATTCACTTCTACAGTATACAGGGCTCTCCAACCTTGGGTCCCCATATGTTTTTGGCCTACAACTCCCAGCATGCCCCAGCCAGCATAGCTGGATCAAAGTAGGCTCGCACAAGCCCTGCGCGGATGTGAGCAGGGCTGATTTCGGCCTACTATGCCCGCGTGAGGCGAATCTGCACACCCCTACTGGAAACAAGGCCCTATGAGGAGAGACTGAGGGAACTGGGCATGTTTAGCCTTCAGAAGAGGAGACTGAGGGGAGATATGATAGCACTCTTCCAGTACTTAAAGGGTTGTCACAAAGAGGAGGGCCAGGATCTCTTCTCGATCATCCCAGTTTGCAGGACACGGAATAATGGGCTCAAGTTACAGGAACCCAGATTCCACCTAAACATCAGGAAACTTTCCTGACTGTTAGAGCAATAAGACCAACTGAGCAGGAGCACAGAAGAGAGGCTCCAGCTGTTTTGGGGGTTGTGATACGCGGGCAGGCTCCCAGAGAGCGAGCGAACAGAGCAAGCGAACAGGGAGAGCAAATAGGAGTTTGGCAGCGGAGTAGTACAACAACAAAAAGCTGCAGTACAACTTTTTGGAGTGCGCCAACAGCTGCTGCAAGGGAAGGGTGTGGCCTGAGAGCTTAAAGGGAAGGGCGAGGCCTGGGAGCTCATTCTGTTCCTGACTCCCAGCTGAGCAGGAGGACAAGAGAGAGGCTCCAGTTGTTTGGGGGGCTGTGATAGGCGGGCAGGCTCCCAGAGAGCGAGCGAACAGAGCGAGCGCACAGGGAGAGCAAACAGGAGTTTGACAGCGCAGTTCGGCGGGGGAGGTCCCTAAGAAATTGTTTGTTTTGTTCTAGTACCACACACTTATAGGCCAGGGGGACTCTGTTGTTAACATTCAGGGAAGGCAGGACAAGGCACCGGCCATTCCAGTACGAAAAGAAAGGCAAAAACAAAAAGGGAACCGAGAACTATGGAAGGAAAGGACTCTCCAGCGGTGGTGACCTGCAATGTGTGTGCAATGTTTGTTTTCCTGCTGGAGATCAACATGACCTACACATGCAACAAGTGCAAGCTGGTCATGCTGTTGGAAGAAAAGGTCAGAGGACTGGAGCAGCAAGTGTCCACCCTCAGGAGTATAAGAGAAAGTGAAGAGTTCTTAGACAGAATGATGGATCTACAGCAGCAAAGCGTAGTACAGGAGCCAGAAGGGCAATGGCAGGATGAGGCAGAGTCGGAGACTGCGGAGGCAAGGGAAAATAACAGTAGGGGGAACTCCCTGGAAAAGGGTGACTGTTAGGAGCAGAAGAACTAGAAGACATTCTGCGCCTGTGGAAGCAGTGGAGCTATGGAACCGCTTCCAGGTACTTGAGGACAAGAGCAGAGGACAGCCTGCAATTATCTGGCACCCAACGTGACAGCGAGCAAGAGGCTGAAGGTCAGTCAAGTGGAGGCAATCATACCAAGGCCTACAGCAAGAGAAAGAGAAGAGTACTAGTAGTAGGAGACTCCCTCCTGCGGGGGATCGAAGCCAAAGTATGTCGCGAAGACCCATGGACTTGCCAGGTGTGCTGTCTCCCCAGGGCACGGATTAAGGATGTGACAGAGCAGCTGCCGAGGCTCATACAGCCCACCGACACATACCCCTTTCTTCTCATCCACGTGGGTACAAATGATACTGCCCAGCGGAGTTACAAAGAAATCACAGCAGACTTTGAAGAGTTGGGAAGGGAACTCAAGAACTTTGGTGCCCAGATAGTTTTCTCATCCATCCTTCCAGTAATTGGAAGAGGAATAGAAAGGGAAAGAAAAATACTCCGAGTGAATGACTGGCTACGAAGGTGGTGCCGACGCAAGAGATTTGGATTCTGGGACCACTTCCTGGAAGATGGATTGCTGGCAAAGGATGGGTTGCACCTCACAAGGACTGGGAAGTATGTGTTTGGCCTCAGCATGAGGAACCTAATCAGGAGGGCTTTAAACTGAATCCAACAGGGGAGGGAGACATAAACTCAGGGGTAACAATGGAAGAAGGCCTCTGTGCCACAACGGAGAGAACAGCTCCAGCAGTGCCCAATGATAGTCTACTACAAAATGTAGGGGGAAAGTCAGCACATAGTCTTCGATGTCTCTATACTAATGCCCAGAGTATGGGCAACAAACAGAATGAACTTGAACTCTTGATACATGAGGGCAAATACGACTTGATAGGGGTAACTGAAACCTAGTGAGATGACTCCCATCATGGCTGGAATACAGCAATTGAAGGATATAACTTGTTCAAAAGGAACAGAAGCAACAGAAAGGGAGGTGGAGTTGCGCTGTATGTTAAAGATACGTACGGTATCTCTGCACAGAGATACAGGAAGAGGAGCTTGGAAGCCCCATTGAGAGCATCTGAATTAAAATAAATGGGGCAAAGAATAAAACGAACATGGCGGTTGGAGTCTACTACCGACCACCCAATCAAGGAGAAGACGAGGATGAAACTTTTGAAAAGCAAATTGCCATTGTTTCAAGGAGGCATGATGTGGTAGTAATGGGGGACTTCAATTTCCCTGATATCTGTTGGGAGACTTATTCAGCCAAACATGGCCCCTCTAAGAAATTCCTGACCTGTGCTGCTGATAACTTCCTCCTACAGAACGTGGAGGAAGGAACTAGAGGATCGGCTATCCTTGACCTGATTCTAACCAACAGAGCCGAGTTAGTGGATAAAGTGGCAGTTTTGGGAACTCTGGGGGAAAGTGACCATGTTATACTTGAGTTCTTGATTCTAAGGGGAGCAAAAGCTGAGTGTAGCCAAATGCATACCCTGGATTTTAGGAAAGCCAATTTTAACAAACTCAGAACAATGATAAGTAAGGTCCCATGGTAAGCGACTCTAATGAGAAAAGGAGCCCAGGACAGGTGGGAGTTTTTTAAAAAGGAAATTTTAAAGGCACAATTGCAAACAATTCCCACAAGGAAAAAAAGCAGAGGGCAACAGAAGAAGCCAATGTGGCTTCACAATAAACTCAAAGATGACCTGAAAACAAAAAAGGACACGTATAGGAAGTGGAAGGAAGGACAGGCTACAAGGGTCAAGGAGCACCTGATTACTCTGAACGAGTTTAAATCTCCAGGGCCTGATGAGCTGCATCCTAGAGTAATAAAGGAACTGGCAGAAGAACTCTCAGAACCACTCTCTATTGAGAAATCATGGAGGACAGGTGAAGTGCCAGATGACTGGAGGAGGGCAAATGTTGTCCCCATCTTCAAAAAGGGCAAGAAGGAGGAACCTGGGAACTATAGGCCAGTCAGTCTGACATCAATCCCTGGGAAAAGTTTGGAGCAGATTATAAAAAAGTCAGTCTGCAAGCACCTTGAAAACAATACAGTGAATACTAGAAGCCAGCATGGATTTGTCAAGAACAAATCCTGCCAGATTAATCTGATCTCATTTTTTGATCGGGTAACCTCCCTTGTGGAATGTGGGAATGCTGTGGACATCATATATCTGGACTTCAGCAAAGCTTTTGAAAAACTGCCTCATGATATCCTGATTAGCAAGCTAGCTAAAGGTGGGCTAGATGGAACAACTGTCAGGTGGATCCACAATTGGCTACAGAATCGGACTCAAAGAGTGCTTATCAATGGTTCCTTCTCAAACTGGGGAGAGATAACGAGCGGGGTACCACAGGGCTCAGTCCTGGGCCCGGTGCTCTTCAACATTTTTATTAATGACTTGGATCAGGAGGTGCAGGGAATGCTTATCAAATTTGCAGATGACACAAAGTTGGGCGGTGGGGGAGCTAATACTCTGGAAGACAGAAACAAAATTCAAAGTCATCTCGATAGGCTGGAGCGCTGGGTCGAAAACAACAGAATGAAATTTAATAGGGATAAATGCCAAGTGCTGCACCTAGGGAGAGGAAACCAAATGTAGAGTTACAGAATGGGGGACACTTGGCTCAACAATACTACAAGTGAGAAGGATCTTGGAATTGTTGTAGATCACAAACTGAATATGAGCCAGCAATGTGATGTGGCTGCAAAGAAGGCAAATACTATTTTGGGCTGCATTAATAGAAGTATAGCTTCCAAATCAGCGGGAAGTGATAATTCCCCTTTACTCAGCACTGGTTAGGCCTCATCTTGAGCTACTGCATCCAGTTCTGGGCACCACACTTTAAGAAGGACGTATACAAACTGGAGAGGGTTCAGAGGAGGGCAACAAGGATGATAAAGGGACTGGAAACAAGGCCCTATGAGGAGAGACTGAAAGAACTGGGCATGTTTAGCCTTCAGAAGAGGAGACTGAGGGGAGATATGATTGCACTCTTCCAGTACTTAAAGGGTTGTCACACAGAGGAGGGCCAGGATCTCTTCTCCATCATCCCAGTTTGCAGGACACGGAATGATGGGCTCAAGTTACAGGAACCCAGATTCCATCTAAACATCAATAAAAATTTCCTGACTTTCAGAGCAATGAGACAATGGAACCGACTACCTGGGGAGGTGGTGGGCTCTCCCACTCTGGAGGCATTCAAGGTGCAGTTGGACAGCCATCTGTCAGGGATGCTTTGACCTGGTTTCCTGCATTGAGCAGGGGGTTGGACTTGATGGCCTTGTAGGCCCCTTCCAACTCTACTTTTCTATGATTCTATGCCCCTTCAGTCTGCACTTCAGGTTTGCCAGGGACATTAACTCTCTTTGGGCAAATGTTTAAGGAAAGGGTGAGGGAAATGCACTCTCCATATGCTCTGGGGCATTGACTATATATTACTTAATATATTCCAGGTCTGAGCCCTGGCACTGTGAAAACCGTTTCTAAAGTCAAAACCTGCCTTGTAAGAAGCTTTGTAAGAATGTTCAGTAATTACGAAACATTTGAATATAAGCTAAATGCTGTCTATAATTTGTCTGCCTCCTGTCTGCCTTGAACTGCTGCCCCCCATCCCACCCCAGCTATTGTCTAAGTTATTCTGATGCCATGGAATGTTCACAAGCAGCCAAGCAACTGAGGGGGAAAGTGTCAGAACAAAATACTGGCAAACAATTACAGAAAGGGTGTTGAACCTCAGGCACATGGGCCAACTCTAGCCCACCCATGGTCCCAATCTGGCCCTATGGTGTTCCCCAGATGGTCACACACACACCCCTTCCCAACCGCCAATCATTTGGTGGTTTCCTGGCTTTTGCAGTCCCCCCGCCTTCTAAAAGGTTGATATGCCTCTCCTAAGGCTGTTACTGGCAGTAAAAGTTTTAAGTTAAAGCTCCCCAACCTCCTTTTGCATTCAGCCCCAACCCACCACTGAAATGTGGCCCCCGAGAGCTTCTCCAAAATGGAATTTGGCCATCGGGCTGAAGGAAGTTCAGCCTCCCAAACAACAGGCTCTGCAAGGAAGACAGAAGGTCAGCTTGCCCGAGAGAAACCTCATATAGGGTCTAGGGAAAGGAAAAGCTAACATCTCTGCGACGGCACGGTCCCTTACACTTTAGGACCAGGCGCATAAACCCTTCTCAGGCTAAGCATCAACACTTAAAAACCTGAGGAGAGGGTCAAATGAAACCTTTCCCCTACTAATGAGGGAAAAGATTAATACTGGTTATTAAGGATCTATTTTTAAATTTATGTTGCTGTGGGTACAAAGGTGTGTGTGTGTGTAGATTTAAAAGTAAAGCAGGTTAATAACACCAAGCTGACACGTAGGATTTGGGTAGCAAACAAAATAAAAATAAGTTTATTTTAATTCTCAAAATCTTAGTTCCAGAAAATAACTTAAAACCTGCCTACCCCAAACACTTTATAATTAACCTAAGTCCCTACAATTCTAAATACTTTCACTCCTCATACAAGCACTGATTCCTCTTAAAACTCCTGACAAGACAGGAATAATCCAACTAACCTAATTCCCAACTCTCCCCACACTCCAAACACTCCCATAATAACACACTAACCTGACATCACTCAGACACTCCTTATACTCCTTATATACCGTACTGCTCCCCCCACCCTTTCACAAACCACACCCACTCAGTTCAACATTTTATACTCACTAAATATACTAAAGCAGACATAGAATCATAGAAAAGTAGAGTTGGAAGGGGCCTACAAGGCCATCGAGTCCAACCCCCTGCTCAATGCAGGAATCCAGGTCAAAGCATCCCTGACCGATGATCTGTCCGAGCTGCACCTTGAATGCCTCCAGAGAACATACACCAGGGAACTGAATTGTGGGGTTACGCCACAATCTCCCATTCCTGGCTACACTTTTTGATTCTAAATATGTCTTTGTAGGGTGCCGTTTCTTAAGCTATTTTAGTTGCAGGCCCTATGTGTCAGATAAAATCCAATATTTACATTAGCAATTGATACTAAGTCATGTTTGAGCTTCTTATCAGCCAAGATCAACAGGACTGAGGTCTAGAATGCTAGAATCCAAAGTGGTGCAAAATTTCAGGTCCCCAGTAGCCATACTTGGAGACTGGCACCTGGGTTGCATTGCCACACAGGGCACAGAGCAGGTCCCCCCTCCTATCTGGCTTCCAGACAATGATACTTGCTTCTGCATCTTGAAAAGATGTCCCTATGGAGTACAAAACAATATCAGCTCACGGATTCTGTATCCCCATTAGTTTCTGCATGCATTCATTGACTCTTGCATTTGGCCAACTGTAGTTCGTCAACTCAGCTTCCTCCATGCTCTCTATTCTGCTTCCTAGCTGCTCCCCAAGATCCACATGCTGAATTTGTATTACATGTTGATGTATCACAACAGATGAAGGGTTTCTGGTTACTGTTTCTTCCAGGGAACAAATGACCTGCTCTGACCCTGTATGTCAACTGGCTATGGTATCATGCTGCCCACCTAGCATTTCCACTGCCCTGCTTAGTTCATAAATGAGGCCACCTTAGGAAATGCACTGGAATGGGTCCAGAAATCAATGGTTGCCTAGGAGCGCCCATTACTTAATTTGTAAAAGTTAAAGGTATCAAGGCTCACAGTCACCTAAAGGTCAGGCTCTATGAACTGTATGCCCTTCCCTTTAATACAGTGTTCTCCAGCCTTGGGTCCCCAGAGGTTTTTGGCCTACAACTCCCAGCAAGGCCCAGCCAGCTATGCTGGCTGGGGCATGCTGGGAGTTTGTTTATTTTATTTTATTTTATTTATTTTATTTTATTTTATTTGTAGGCCAAAAACCTCTGGGGACCCAAGGTTGGAGAACACTGCTTTAATACCGGATGTATAGGGTGTGGTGGCGAGAAATGCAAACCCAGTGGTTGGGATAAAGGCACTGCACATGTAAAGGCACTTCCTTCTTTATTATTGCATCTTGTGTATGCACACACACACACACACACAGTAAGAGGTGGTTATATGGATTAATTAAAGCACTGTGAAATTTTGGATGAACAGTAGTTCAGAAATATCTTTAAATACATAAATAAAACCAGAATAGGAAGGAAGCTGTGGAAGTTTTGTGAGAGAGGCACAATTTATTTTTAAAACACCATCAGTGTACTTATTTATTCAATTTATGAGTTGCCCTATAGCTGAAGATCTCAGGGTGACATACATAATAAAAACAAAGATAAAACACATTAGAGGCATTTTTTAAGTTTTAAAAGCAGCTTCAATAATTTAAAATAATTTTAAAAGAAGAGATAAATATCCAAGGAGCTAAAACATGGGGAAAGACTATTTTAAAACACAGCATTAAACATATAATGAGTACATGGCATTGAAAGAGTTACATAAGAAAAATTCAAGCCCCTCTCCCGAAATGCCAAGAAATTAACAATCTAGATTTCAACAGTGGGGAAGACAACAGGACCAGGGGAGAGGGAAGGCAAGTGTAACAAGGAGTTGCCGTTAGTGGAGTTGCACTTAGATGTTGAAGTAATATTGTTGAATTCCCCTTCACCTGTGCACTTAAAACAAAGGCAAATGCCAAAGAAGGTCCCACCTCTGTCTCTCTTTGTTCCCTTTAGGCAATACATCTGGCCCAGGTGAGTTTCCTCATCCATGCCTTTGGCTCAGCCTTCACCTTGGACCTTAAACTGAATCAGTAAGTATCCTCTGTGGAGGTGATATTCTTTCAGGTTTTGATGCAGGAGCTCCCACGTGTGTGTGAGAGAGCGGGGGGCGGGGAGGCATTGGCTGGTCAGAACCCTGCAACTCTCTAGTCATGATAATCCATCCTAGGAAAATGGAACCAAGGTGCAGGATCAGCAAAAATGTGTGGCCCAGCTCTCAATGGAATGGTACTACTTCAGAATCTAGGCAAGGGGGAGGTAATGTTTTTCCACATTTAAAAAACCCGTCACTACACAGAACATTAGTATATCATATGAGAGAGAAAGCTGTGAATTCTTCTCTGTGCTACAATGTTTATCCATTTCAGGTGTGCACATGTTTGTGTTTAATGTGGGAGAGCATTTAAACTTGTAGTTGATCATATGCTTCCATGTACATGGTCCCAGTATCAGTCCCAGTTAAAAAGATCTTGAGTATCAGGGCTGCAAAAGACCCTGCCTGAGACCTTGGAGAGCTACTGTCAGTCAGAGTAGGTGTTGCATTATTTGGACCAATAGTGTCATTCAGTATAAGTCAACTTCATATGTTCATATGCGATACCTCCATCTGCTGCGGAAAGTCCAGCTGGAGCTACATCATGCAATCTTGCTGATCCTGTAGCTTGGTTCTTAATCAAAGAAGCCCTTTCCAGCGCCACAATGACTTCAAGACCTTTTTCCTAAGCTGTCTTGTCTTGCACCACTGAGGAAATAGATCTCAGGGTCATATAGTAAGTAGAGAGCTCAGTGTGGCAGCAAAGCAAAAGGCAAATTGACTGTCATGAATGATTAGGGAAGGGATTGAACTGTAAACAGTATATTTTTCATAGAATCATAGGAAAGTAGAGTCGGAAGGGGCCCACAAGGCCATCTAGTCCAACCCACTGCTCAACACAGGAATCCAGGTCAAAGCACCCCTGACAGATGGCCATCCAGCTGCACCTTGAATGCCTCCAGAGTGGGAGAGCCCACCACCTCCCTAGGTAGTTGGTTCCATTGTCTTATTGCTCTTAACAGTCAAGAAATTTTTCCTGATGTTTAGGTGGAATTTGGGTTCCTGTAACTTGATCCTATTTTGGTCCTATTTAGAACACTGTATTTGGTTTTAATTGCCCCATAAAGAAATTATCATATAGACAGAAAAAGATGCAGAAGAGGGGAACAGAAATGATCGAGGGTAATTGGTAGAAAGAGCAAGTAGAGAATTTCCCCCTCACAAGCGTATTAGATTTGGGGACCATGCAATGAAATTGACAGGTAATAGATTCAGGACAGACAAAAGGAAGCATGCCTTCACACAACGCACAATTTACTTGTAGAATTCACTGCCACAAGATATGACGATGGTCATTAGCTCAGATGGCTTTAAAAAAAGGTTAGATAAATTTGTGATGGGTAAGTTCATCTTTGATTATTAGTCATGATATCAAAATGAAGCTTCCTTATGCAGTGGCAATATATCCCTGAGTAGCAGGTGCTGGGGAAAACTGCAATACCTGGTTATGTTCATCCTGCCCTGCTTGTGAGCTTTTGGAGCTGTCCATTCCCAGGCAGGCCTTTTCCTGGACATCCTGGTTTTAAAACAACAGAGCATCTCCTGGCATCTTAAAGTTTAGCCATATTGGAGCTACTTGGTTTTTCACTAGAACATTGAGGTTGGGTACAAAATGGTGGCTGAGGAAAGTAGACATAGGATTGTAGAACAAGCTGTCTCTGAGCACATATTTGGCCTACACCAGCGGAGGGTAACCTCCGGCCTGCGGGCCTAACGCAGCCCATGGATGTTGCCCGGTCTCACCTGTGGAGGACTCAGCACCTTCTGTGTGCCCCCCTTCCTCCCTCCCCCCTCCCCAAGCCTTGTGCTGTGGAGAGGAATCCGTTAACTCCGGTCTCCAACTGGAGATAACAGGGGGGTTCCCCTGCATGCTGCTTGCTCTCCAAGTGAATCAGAGATCAGTGATAACCAAGGGATCCCCCTGCACTCGGCATCCAACCTGGGCCAAATCCCTTTCCTTGCTGCTCACACTCCGATTGGGATGCAAGCAGTGTGGGAAGGAGGAGGAGCCCCATTCGGCTGGGAGTAGATCTGTGTGTGAAAAGATCTGTGTGTATGCCAGGGGCAGGCAACATAATTTGGTCTGGGTGGGGCTAAATTGCTCCCTGGACCAAGCCAGCAGCTGGATGAGCCCATGCCCCTCTCCCTCCCTCTCCCCTCCTGTGCAGAGAGAGACATGGAGCACCATGCTTGTCTTTATATGGAGAAACGGACTCATGCAAGCCCTAGCGAAGCCCCTTCCCATGTCTGATTATCTCTTTCCCCACCCTGCCAAGCTTTCTGGATTCTCTCTTAAATTAGGCTGCTGGAAAAAAGGCTTTTTGTTGATCAACCTTTGCTGAGCAACTGCAAATTACCCAGAGATCTACCAGTAGATCCTGATCTACCTTCTGCCCACCCCTGGACTAGAGTCCAGTTCATCAGATGCATGGAATGTTAACCTCACTTGGCAGGTATTGTATACATGGGCAGAGAGAAAGAGAGAAATGTAAACAGTGGGGCCAAATGCAGGAGACACAGACTGTGACAATCGGACATAAAGCTTAAGTGCATACAAGATACGCACACAGTAGCCATTCACAACAGCAGTAATTGGTAATAATACAATTATCCTAGCTTTGCTTTGTTAATTAACACCTATAGTGGAACCAAAAGCAATATTTCTATTCAAGCTGTTGTTTATAGAAACTGGATATGGGATAATAGCACCTTGGCTCAAATTATTATTATTTTTTTAACTTATTGTTTATTGTAAAACTTCAACAAAAGAAAAGAAAGGGGAAAGAAAGAAAAAAATAAATGTGACTACATAGATTTGAATATATCAGTTTCATGGTATGTACAGCAAGCTGTGGGTGTGATGGTCCTACTGCTTGTATGTGTGAGGGAGTGCATATGTTTGTGTGACGGAGAATGAGTACTTATTGTGAGGGAGGAGGTTGTGCTGCTACACATTTGTACCAGCATTGTCCCATCCATTTCTATGGGACTGTTCTGGAATAAACTGGCTGCAGATTACAGCCTCTGTGTGGCTGCAGCATTGAAAAAATGCAAGTGGAGATTACTGTGTAGCTCTGTGCAACACTTTCCATGTTGGTGAATCCTAATATCAGTTGAAGCATCAAAAAGATACATTAAAAAGCCCTGCTTAATTTCTAAAATGAAATGTCAGTGCTAGGGCTCAAGTCTGCCTGGAAATTGTACCAGGCATTGTACCAGAAATTGTACCAGCTGCAAGAAAAAGAGAGGCATTGGGTGGGGTCACCTGTGCATAGATATAGCCTCAGTGCCCCACCCTTATAGCCAATAGAAAGGGGGCAACCAATTTGCCCCGGGCCCTGCTGGGAGGTGAAATCACCTCATTTTTCCTGCGTTCTCCACTCACCCTCCCGCGCAAACTCTCCCCCCCCCCACAGAAGCGTGGGGGGGAAGTTAATTGTGCATGACTGTATTTTTGTGGTGCTCATGAGAATTTGTGTATGTGACTGTGATTGTAATTGACTGTGCACATGTGATGACACGTGAGCCGTGTGTGTGTGTGTGTGACTGAATGAATGAGAGCATGTGCATGAGAGCATGTTCACAAGAATAGTGTGAATGTAAACCAAAACCAAAACCTGGAGAGCTCATAAATTAAATAACTGGCCAGTCTGCATGTGTACTGAGAGTACGGTATGTGTTGATGAATAGGGTGTAAATATGTGAATAACTGTGTGACACAGTACTGTAGGAATGTTTGGAACTGTGTATGCTGATTTATTGTTGTATGATGTGTAAATATATATGTCTGTGGGATGTAAGAACTTAGGAAGAGCCATGCAGGATCTGCCCAAAGGCCTATCTAACCCAGCACTGTGGCCAGCAACCAGATGCCCATGGGAAACTCGCAAGTAGGACATGAATAGCACCTTCCTGCTCATGTTATCCAGCAACTGGAGTACATAGGCAAACTGCTGTTGATACTGGAGGAAGCGCATAGCTAATCAGGACCAGTAGCCATTGATAGCCTCCTCCTCCATGAATTTGTCCAATCCCCTTTTAAAGCCCTCCAAATTGGTGGTCATCACTAGATCTTGTGGTAGCAAATACCATAGTTTAACTATTTGCTGCGTGAAGAAGTACTTCCTTTTATCTGACCTGAATCCTCAGCCATTCAGTTTCATGGGATGACCCCTTTGGGTTCTAGTATTATGAGAGGAGAAAAATGTCTCCCTATCCACTTTCCCCACACCATGCATAATTTTGTACACCTCTATTATGACTCTCCTTACTTGCCTTTTTTCTAAGCTAAACAGTCCCAGGCAGCTGCTGTAACTGTTCCTCACAGGGGAGTTGCTGCAGCCCCTGGATCATTTTGATTGCTGCTTTCTGCACCTTTTCCAGCTCTACAATATCCCATTTGAGGTGTGGTATTCCAAGTGTGGTCGCACAATAGATTTGTACAAGGCCAGTATGATATTGGAAGTTTTATTTTCAATTCCTTTCCTAATTATGCCCAGCATGGAATTTGCCTTTTACACAGTAGCCGCATACTGGGTCAACATTTCCATGGGCAGTAAAGGTGGAGAATGGGAAAAGTTGAGGATCTTGCCAAGAAAAGGGGGAAATCACCAAAAACTCCCCCTTCTCAGCACAAGATCCCTCATGGCTTGGGTTTCTCTTGACTGTTCACTTTGTGCAACCTGTCAAGAGAAACCGGGGGGGGGGGGGGGAAGAGGGTTTTCAAGCCTCTGCTGGTCATTGTCCAGGGTGGGCACCTACCTGCACACTGCCCCAGCCAAGGCTTGAAATCCTCCCATTAGTGCTTCTGCGAACGAGCACACTTGCGCTAATGTGACTAAAAAATAAATAAATACTGGGCAGTCACAGGGAACCATTCTAAGGTGCCACTGTGCACTTTGAAGGGGCAGCTTGTGGCTTCCCAAATGGGGATCAGGAAAGCCAGCTGTCAAGCCAGCTTTCATAATCCCCCCTTTTTAAGGGATAAAACAGTTGCAGCAAGCCAAAAATGGGTTGGCATTGTGGCGGGGAGGGAGAGGGAAGTTGTTGGACCTGCAGTGTCCCCTGGGATACTGCCTGGAGGAATGAGGGGGAAGGAGAAGGAGGGCAGGAGCGAAGAAGTACCCACAATAAGCCCACTTAGCCCAGCTATCTGTCAGGCTCATCGTGGGTACCTCGCAGAACAACCAACCCACTGTGGCAAATTGCCATGATGGGTTGACGTGATGTGCAAACCTGCCTACTGTGTGATTAACCAGCATGTAATGAGTTTCATCCCTTGTCAGTTCTTGCTTTCACCTGGGAGCCCAGGTGCCTCTAAAATTAATTTGAGACAGAACTGAGCCCCAGAACATATTTTCAGTGCTGGCACTTGCCTTTGGACTACAGTTCTGAAGGAAGCACACTGCCAGTGACCAGAAGATGAAGGGCTGCTGGCCTGGCTTGTATGTGCCTGTGTCCATTTTGTGTTCAGTCCATTGTAAACTGCCTTAAACATCGTTTGATTGAAAGGTTGGTATAAATCTTCTAAACAAAGCAGTAAAAACCCTGGAACATGTACAACAACAACAACAACAACAACAACAACAATGCTTTTAGGAATTTGTAGAGTGCTTTTCCATCACAAGCAAGAAATCACAACTAGGCTCCACACATCTGAAATGGAGAGGGGAGGGCTTTGTTACTTCTCAAACCAGACTTGTGGAGCAGGTAATTCTGAATTCCAGTGGCTGTATTCTATCAATTCCTTTTTCTCCCAAGGAATCTCCTGGCTTGTAGCTTTCAGAGAGGGTTTGCATGTTTAGTGGCCAGGCAGAGAGGCCTAGATGAGCTAGTTGGCCAATTGGAGTGGCAGGTGTGGGGGTCACACAGGTCTGATACTCAAAGAAGGGGAAATGGAGCCCCACTCATGCTGGTTTGAGCAATGGGGCAGTACACACTGAGAGCAGCTGAAGGATCGTGTGACAGCCAGCAACCCTTGCCTCTGTGCAGGCCACTGAGCTTCTTCATAATTGTGTGCATGCACACAGCAAATATGTTGACCGGGGACTGGATGTTAGTAGCCATCCTGAGCAAAGGTGAGTGAGTAAAATTGTGATAAAAGGAAGTACACAAGGGAAGCGGCACAGGCTTTGGTGGACTATCTATGCCCAAAAATCTTGGTTTCCTCAATCCATGATTCAGTAAGAAAGGAGTGGGGAAATTGGAGGGCGCATAACCTCATACGTCAGTGATGGCTTTCATGCATATTCCCCCTTCTCTCATCAGCCACCTGCTGTCTTCACATTATGTAGAACGCCATTTTGGACAAGATGGAAATGCCAGCTACACCACGGTAAGAGGAGATGGGCTGTGGGGGCTTTGTTCAGTTTCCTCTCTGAGCATGCAGTAAGTGCCTATTCCATACCACTAACCACAGTCAGTTCCCCAAAATCTAAGATCAGAGGACTGGTCTGAGTCCCGGTACTTGGTATCTTTATTCATTTTTAATTAGCCCATTGTTTCTGGCCAGTTTTCTCATGGTCTATATGGTTTGCAGTCATTCCAGGATAGATTTCTTTCTTCTGATAAAGCATGAAAGGAACTATCTGAGTGGGGCAATGGCAAGATTGTTGAAGGGAGGCGGGCCTATTGCTGTCTGCAGCTGCTAGAGCAAAGAGGTGGATTGCAGACGCTGAGTCTGAAAAAGAATGAATGGGTGCTTCAGAAACAGCCCTGCTCTCAAGCCAGGAATTGGTGCAAAAGAGAGCCTCACAAGCAGAACGTCAGTAAGGCTAAGTGCTTGCTAAGTCACAAGCGGCTGCAGCCAGATCCTGTGTGTCCCTCCCTTATTCCTCTGTGTCGCAAGGAGATCTGGCTTCCCCCATGGTGCTGTCTTCTATACATATAGACATGAGAGAGAGTGGGAGGGGGCTTGTTTGCTTGCCAATCGCACTGAAGCAACCTTGAAAACCAGCCTCTTCAGGGACCCACGGGAACTGGTGCATGCGAAGAAACAGATGGGGGAAGGGAGGAGAGAGAACCAGGGAACAGGCTGGCATACCTTTGCACAAACAATAGTGTATGACTGCATGTCTGTGTGCTGGTTCATAATTATATATCATCACCCCAGTTCATGTGCTCTGGAAGATGCACATCTGAACATGCCCTTTGTCAGCCAACTGGTAGGGTCCAACATTCCATTTGAAGTGTCATCTCTTGTTCTTAATTGCTCTCTGGGCTTCTCTACATAAGGCATTTATTGTGTGCTCATTATCCCTATTCACAGTTGTTCATGGGTTCTTTAGATGATGGTGTGACTCTCCAGTTTCACTTCTCTGTCTAACAAGCACTTCCGGAGAGGTTTTTTTAAAGCAGGGGAAATGTGGCATTTAATTGTAAAAGCGAAAGAAACCACTTTTTCCACTTATGTATTTGCACTGTTCTGCTAAACCACAGTGCCACCTAGAGGTTATGTAGTGAAAAAACAGGCGAGGAAATGCTCTTGTGAAGTATTCGGATCTCAGTTCTGCGACGAAATCGAAAAAAGTTACAGCAGATTAACAGTCTATATTTATTTATTTGTTTGTTATATTTATACCCCACCTTTTTTCCTGCAAGGAGCCCAAGGCAGCTTACATAATCCTCCTCCTCTCCATTTGACCCTCACAACAACCCTGTGAGGTAGGTTAGGCTGAGAGTCAGTGACTGGCCCAAAGTCACCCAGTGAGTTTCATGGCCGAGCGGGGACTTGAACCCAGATCTCCCGAGTCCCAGTCCAACACCCCTAACACTACGCCACACTGGCTCTCATGTATATCCATTGACAACATCACCTTGGCTTTATTTTTGATATGTCTTTGATCACCACATTTCTATCACCATTTGTCCCTGTAGTGCAGCCTTCTGCAACCTGGTACCCTCCAGATGAGTTAGACTACAAATCTCAGCATCCCCAGCTAGCATGGCCAATGGCCATGCTGACTGAAGCTTATGGGAGTTGTAGTCCAACAATCTGGAAGGCACCACATTGCAGAAGGCTGCACATAGAATATTATGAAAATCTGCCCCATTAGCTAAAACACTGGTTCATGCTCTGGTCATCTCGTCTCCCACCTAGACTCTTGCAGCTTTCTTCTCTTCAGCTTTTTCATTGTCCTCTGTTCAGAACTCAGGTGCCAAAATCACTAGCTTCCCTTGTTGCACAGACTATGCAACCCCTCCTTAAATCCCTTCACCAGCTTCCTGCTATCCCTTGTTCCTTGTTCTCTTTAGCTTTAAAGCCCTCCTTGACCTTGCTCATCCCTCACTTTCAGTTTCTATCTCCCAACATGTTGCTGCTCCTCTGACTCGCCATCTTTGCTCTGTCTGAAGATCTCCAGCACTATTAATCACCTTTGCCCGTTTTTGCTTGCTCACTTTTCTGCCTAAGCCTCCTTTCCCAGAGCACTTCATTGGCACTGCCTCCCACACTCTTCAAATCCATCCACAAAACCTGTGAAGATGTTAGTTTATCCCCTTAGTCCTCTCACTGGACTAAAGTGCATTGTATTTCTATTTAAATCATAGTAAGCATTTGTAACTTTTCATCCATATACAGTAGCATATGCAAAATGTATGCAAATCTATATCTTTTGTCCACTTTTGGCGATGCACAAGTGAATGTGCAAGTGGCCACTCTACGTTCATACACAAAAAGGAGCACATGGGGCAGAGAAGTGGAACCTGCCCCTTTCCCACACTTCCTCTTCTGCATTCTCTTGCTTTAAGGCAGTGTTCTCCAACCTTGGGTCCCCAGATGTTTTTGGCCTACAACTCCCAGCATGCCCCAGCTACGCTGGCTGGGAGGAGGTTCATTGCCCTGACCTGTGTGATTCTTGGTGCATAAAGTGTGGACCCACACACACATTTTATATGTGAATGGGGCAGACACAGGCACTCCTTCCCCTTCATGTCTAATTTGGCCCTTTGACTGTCACCTCCTCAGGACAGGGCTGTCTTTTTTTGCCTATGAATTTGCTTTGAATTTGCCATAAAAATCAAAAATAAATGTCCAGCTCTTTATAGCAGGAGTCTGCCCCATTCCAAAGTGTCAGGGAAGATATTAAAATTTGGGAGAGAAAAAGCCTATATTTAGCCCGGTACAACATCTTAACACTGCAATCCTTTGCATGTTTACTTAGAAATAGGTCCCAATAGCTCAATGGGTAATAGTGTGCAAAGAGTTGCAGCCTAAAAGTCAAAGCAGGCATTACCCCAGATCTGTGCTGTTATATTTATCATTCCCAAACTGGCAAATGCTGTTTGTTTGTTTGTTTGTTTAAATGTTTATTTTATCCACCCACCTTCTCAAGCATGCACACAATTAGCCAGTTTCGTTATTGTTGTTGTTTTTCTCCTGTTTTAACCATTCATAAAGAGTCTGGTGGGTTTTTTTCATAGAATCACAGAATTTGGAATTTGGAAGGGACCTTGGAGGTAAAGCCTCTGCTCAATGGACGACCTACAATGCAGGATGCAGTTACAGCACCCCTGACAGATGGCCAGCCATCCTCTACTTAAATACCTATATTTGAAAATTATTTAACAATAACACTCTCTCTAGTTAAAAACAGCTGAAATCCCACAAATCATGGGTGTGCCAAACCACAACAGCTTAAATTCAGTTCTCAAAATCCAAGCTAAGTTAAAACAAACAAACAAACAAAAATGGTCAGGGTAGCAACTACCAAGGATATCTCTCTGTGTGTCTTTGCTGTCAGCATTTTGGTATTGTTAAGGAAGGCTGTCCTGGTAAATCTGCATGATCATAATGGGATACTGGGGTGAGCCATCACTCACTTGTAGAACACATGCTTCTGCATGCAGGTCCAAAGTTCAGTCTATGGTGTCTCCAGTTAAAAAGGACCATGGGTGTTAGGTGCTATGCAAGATTTCTGCTGAGTCCTTGCAGAGCCACTGCCAGTTGGAGCAGATATTACTTGGTTAGTTGGGCCAATGGTCTGACTCCGTATAAGGCAGCTTCCTGTGTTCGTGTCAGGGAAAAGTTCCTTCATGGCCTTATAGGTCAAAACCTGCATTAGAACTTGAGTAGAAAGCTTCTGTCTGTAATGTAATTATTTGGACTCTACTTACAGGGCTTAAACTATCAGAGCTCAGTCCTGGAACCTTTCTCCAGTGTCGCGGATAAGCCCCAGGATTTATGAAATAGTAATAATGATTAGAATGCTCGTGTGTGTGCGTGTGCGTGCGTGTGCGTGCGTGCGCGCGTGCGTGTGTGTGTGTGTGTGCAGAGTGCCTTTCATAAGACATCCATTTAATGCAAGGCACACTGGTGCATGTGGAGTTAGGGAACAAGATGCTTTTTGTAGGCCTGAGCCCCAGCACCTGTCACTTTAGAAACTAACCATTGCCTATACAGTAATACCTTGGATTGCAAGCATAATTCATTCTGGAACCGTGCTTGTAATCCAAAACACTCCTATATCAAAGCGAGTCTCTGGTGGGCGTGAGCGGGGCCGATTTCGGCCTGCTACGCCCACTCAAGGCGAGCGGTTACATCCCTACCTTGTCTTGCAAGACCTTGCTCGTTTATCAAGTCAATTTTTTTTAAAAAAATTGCTTGTCTTGCAAAACGCTCTCAGACCAAGTTACTTGCAATCCAAGGTATTACTGTATTCCCTAATATTAAGGGAGGGTCACTTTGAGGAGAAGATGGAGCATGGTGGGCTAGAATTTCACTTCACCCCAAGTGAACTGCTAGTGCATCCTGTTGCCACAGCAACTCCCCCCCCCCCCCATGTTCTTCTTGTCTCTGGGTTGGCAACAAGGGTACCCTTTGGGAGCTGGACTCAGCCGAGGGGCATCAAATTACTGATCCTTGCCTTTCAGGGGCCCTGTGTGAAGGGCAAACTAATCTGTATTATATGAGCTTGAGAAGGCCCCCCCTTAAAGGCATGGGGAAACATACAATTTTTATGCTCTGTTTCAGGGAGCCAGTGAACACTGTTACTATCAAGGCAGCCTCCGTGGAGAAGCAAACTCTTTCGCAACTCTGTCCAGCTGCCACGGTTTGCAGTGAGTAGTGAACACTGAAGGTGGGAAGTGAGTCATTGAAGGGAAAGCCAGGTTTCCAACAAGCTAAAGCCAATGTGATCAGATGCTGTAATTTATATGTTGAAATATGTTTTGTTTATATTGTACTAGCTTTTGCCCATGGCTTCACTCGCGAGATGAAGAGTGACCATGCCAAATTTGCACGGGTCGTCATTTTCCTATAGGCACTACTTGTTCATAATTCCTTAAGGTTGCTGACCGCTATTTTGAATCGCTCCATAGGAAAGGTCCCCCAGGACTACATAATGGAATCCTAGCTCCCCCGGGACTTCCAGCTTCTCCGGGACTGCACAATGAAATCCCAGCTCCCCCGGGACTACACAATGAAATCCCTGCTTCCCTCCTGGATTACACAATGAAATCCCTGCCCCCCCCGGGACTGCACAATGAAATCCCTGCTCCCCCAGGACTACACAGTGAAATCCCTGTTCCTCCCCCGGGAGTGCACAATGAAATCTCTGCTTCCCCCCCTGGACTACACAATGAAATACCTGTTCCCTTTCCCCTGGGACTGCACAATGAAATCCCTGCTCCCCCAGGACTACACAGTGAAATCCCTGTCCCCCCCCCCCCCGGGACTGCACAATGAAATCCCTGCTTCCCCCCCCCCAGACTATGTAATGAAATCCCAGCTCCGCCCCGGATGTGGTTCATATGAACATTCTGTTTTGACGCAGGAGAGATTTGCATATCCACTCCTGATTGGCCCCTGTGGCAGTTCATATGAACATTCTATATGTCGTTGGAGGCTTGGAGCGATTTGTATAACCGCTCCTGAATGGCCCCTGCAAACATTCTAAGTTACACCATTGGCTCTCATCTATTTTGGGCTGTACAGGCGCAGCAAGGGTTTTTTGGAGATTTGAACCCACCAGTCTTTGTCCTTGGGTGATGGAGAGTATGCGTGCCAAGTTTGGGGCGGATCCGTCAAAACGTGATGGAGCCTATGCAACGACGCCCCGCACACAGCAGTCATTCAGTCATTTCAAAAGTTTCCCTCCCTTTTCACCCCCTCAGAGAACATTCTAAATGGCCTAGGGCAGATTTGCATACCCAGCCCTATTGGCCCCTGCAGGAATTCATACGAACATTCTTTGTATGGGCTATTTGAATAACTGCTCCTATTGGCTCCTGCAGCAATTATGAGGTGAGGCCGACTTGCATAACTGCTCCCCTGTTGTTTTGCCCATAGGAGATATGAGTGTGGGGCGATTTTGCCCCCTTTTTTCACCCCCTTGGGGACGGAATTTCCAAAAATCCTTCCTTAGTAGGGCTCTACATCATAAAAGCAATGTTCCTTCAAAATTTCACATTCCTAGATTAAACGGTTTGAGCTGGGCGTTTATGAGTCAGTCAGTCAGGACACTTTCTTTTATATATATAGATTTGTTTTGGGATCTCTTGTGGCTGAGCAAGCGCTTTAGAAAATTGTAAAACAAACAAATGTGATCAGGGGACTCTAATGTTACTGCTTAAGCTGAGTTGTACTGGGAGCGTGTTGGCATATCACTGTCATTGCTGGGGTGTTACTGCCAAGCTGGAGCTTAGCTTAGGACAAGGGAATATTATTTTTCAGCCATTCCAAAGGGCATGTAACTCATACATAGGAACCTCCCAGTCCATATCTTGACATAAAACTGGTGCAAACTGTCGCAACCAATCTCACCAAGTGCTAGTGGTAGGTACTCGGGTGTCTGACAGCTATGACTGACTAACCGCTTAATGTTTCTCCCTCAGTGGTGTTTTCTCTGATGGAAAGGCTACGTACCTTCTGGAGCCTCACGATTCACCTGAGCACCAAGAGGTAAGGAAGGCCAGGCAAAGGCTGTAATTCCATCACTGCACAGAGATACCTCTCCTGGGTTTCATACCCAGAGGTGAAAGGAAGGCTGATGGAAATGGTACATGAATTCGCTTGCCTTTTGCTTACTCCCCTCAACTCTAACTTAGCTCTTGGAACTTGTTCTAGGACCAGCTCTTATAACCTGGGTAATGGTTAGTGTAGGGTGTATGGGGCAGAATGTTAGGTTTAGAGTGCAGAGACCTAAGTTCATATCCCTGCTCAGCTGCAGATTATAAAGAAAACGTCAGTCTGCAAGCACCTTGAAAACAATGCAGTGATTACTAGAAGTCAGCATGGATTTGTCAAGAACAAATCCTGCCAGACCAATCTGATCTCATTTTTTGGTCGGTTAACCTCCCTTGTGGACTGTGGGAATGCTGTGGACATCATATATCTGGACTTCAGCAAAGCTTTCGACAAAGTGCCTCATGATATCCTGGTTAGCAAGCTAGCTAAAAGTGGGCTAGATGGAACAACTACCAGGTGGATCCACAATTGGCTACAGAATCGAACTCAAAGAGTGCTTGTCAATGGTACCTTCTCAAACTGGGGAGAGGTAACGAGTGGGATACCACAGGGCTCAGTCCTGGGCCCGGTGCTCTTCAACATTTTTATTAATGACTTGGATGAGGAGGTGCAGGGAATGCTTATCAAATTTGCAGATGACACAAAGTTGGGTGGAACAGCTAATACTCTGGAAGACAGAAACAAAATTCAAAGCGATCTTGATAGGCTGGAGCGCTGGGCCGAAAACAACAGAATGCAATTTAATAGGGACAAATGCCAAGTGCTGCACCTAGGGAAAGGAAACCAAGTGCACAGTTACAGGATGGGGGATACTTGGCTCAACAATACTACAAGTGAGAAGGATCTTGGAATTGTTGTAGATCACAAGCTGAATATGAGCCGGCAATGTGACATGGCTGCAAACAAGCCAAATGCTATTTGGGGCTGCATTAAGAGAAGTATAGCTTCCAAATCGTGGGAAGTACTAGTTCCCCTGTAGTCAGCACTGGTTAGGCCTCATCTTGAGTACTGTGTCCAGTTCTGGGCCCCACACTTTAGGAAGGATGCGGACAAACTGGAGAGGGTTCAGAGGAGGGCAACAAGGATGATAAAGGGACTAGAAACAAGGCCCTATGAGGAGAGACTGAGGGAACTGGGCATGTTTAGCCTTCAGAAGAGGAGACTGAGGGGCGATATGATAGCACTCTTCCAGTACTTGAAAGGTTGTCGCACAGAGGAGGGCCAGGGACTCTTCTCGATCATCCCAGATTGCAGGACATGGAATAATGGGCTCAAGTTACAGGAAGCCAGATTCCGCCGGACATCAGGAAAAATTTCCTGACTTTCAGAGCAATAAGACAATGGAACCAACTACCTAGGAAGGTGGTGGGCTCTCCCACTCTGGAGGCATTCAAGGTGCAGCTGGGCAGCCATCTGTCAGGGATGCTTTGACTTGGATTCCTGCATTGAGCAGGGAGTTGGACTCAATGGCCTTCCAACTCTACTATTCTATGATTCTATGACAGCTAGCTGTTAACTCTGGGTCATCTTTAAAAGAGGGTTTTGACAGGGTAATGCGGTTTTTTTGACTGGGGCATATACAGCCAAAATCACTCAATGTAGCAAAAATGAATTTCCAATTAATTTTGTCAAAGGTCTTTTTAGCCTCCAAAGAAACAATAGCAGCCTGGTCTGTTCTATCCAAGTTTAAAGCTATTAAATCAACAACTAATCTAAGATTATTGACTCCCTGTCTATGTTTGATGAATCCCACCTGGTCTTGTCAAACTGATGTAATAACGTTGCAATCTTTCAGCCAAAATTTCAGTTAATATTTGAATATCTACAAAATAGGTTAATAGTTAGCACAATAAGTGTGATTAATGATGAAGAAAGGGAGCCCGATTCAAAAATATAGATATAAAGGCGATACAGTTTTGGAAATAAGATACTAAAAACTGTTTTATACCACTCAACTGGAAACCCATCCATACCTGGTGATTTCCCATTATTCATACTGGTTTTATTCCTGAATTTCCACTGTATGCAAAGGAGCCATAAGAAACTGTCTTTGTGAGGAATCTATGCATAGAAGATTAACACGAGAAAAAAAGCATCGATATCCTGCTCTGATGTTTTGCTCCATACTATACAAATCAGAATAAAACTTTAAAAAATATATTTATTTATTTATTTATTTTTATTGCATTTCTAAACCACCCAATAGCCAAAGCTCTCTGGGTGGTTCACAACAATTAAAATAATAAAATACAAAATTGTAAATTTATATCTGTGGGAGAGGTATATAGCCTATCATTCTCATCTTTAAGAGCTGAAATAACATCACAATGTTTCTGCTGTTTAAGATGATGTGACAAAATCTTACTGGGACCTTTACCATTTTCCCAATATGCCTGTCATAAACAGGTGAAAGCAAATTCTGCCTGCTGTGAAAGGATAATGTTCAACTCATATTTAACTTTCTGCAGTTCCTGATAAAGTTGTGCAGTAGGGGAAATGGTGAACTGGGTTATAAGAGATTCCAGTTCCTTATTAAGTATTACTTGTTGCATTTTTAAAAAAATTATAAGAAGCATAGGCAGTGATTCGACATCATATAATAACTTTACTGGCCTCAAATTCAGTGGCACTAGAATCAACATAATTTCATTTCATTTCATTTCATTTATTTCATTTGTATACCGCCCCACAGCCAAAGCTCTCTGGGTGGTTCACAATTTATACATAAAAACAACAATAAAACATACAATATACCGTAGTTAAAAAGATTAAAAAACCAAATTTAAAAGCACAGTTTAAAATAACAATTCAAAAAGTTAAAAAAACTAAGCCTACAGGTGACAATCCCCCCCCCCCCCCCGGTGCTATATTGAGCTCTTAACTATTGAATGTCTTGGCAAAGAGGGAAGTCTTAACCTGGTGCTGAAAATGTATTTTATCTTGATTGTACATCGCCCAGGGTGGCCAGGTGACCGGCCAGATGGGCAATTTAAAAATACAATAAACAAACTAACAAATAAATAAATAAATAAATAGTGCCCTCATTGACCTGGTTCAGAATACATGACAACCCATTGTAGGTAATTACCCACAATGGGTTGTCGTGTCATCTGAACCCAGCCTGGGTTATCCACAGTGGCCTGGTTGTTGTTTTTTCAAACAAGCCACCATGGGTAACCCAGGGTGTTTTTTCAAACAAGCCACCCTGAGAAACTATGGGATATTCTAGGGGTTGTTTTACCCATGGTGGGTTCTCATGTCATCTGAACCTGGACGATTGATCCAACCGTGGGTAAAGTCCAGCAGCTAATGACTCACTTGGCAAGAGCGGCAAAAACCCCTTGCCACTCTTCCGAAGCTCGCCCTGGCTACCGCCAGGGCCAGCCACCCCACAAGTGCCCAAGCAGCACTTGGGGGTGACTGGCACTGGCTCTTCACCCCCCGTTTTCGGCTCCCCGTGGTTTTTGTACACTGTAAACTTTTTTCCTGGAGATCACAAAAGGTGGCTCTCAAGCTGCCTTTTGCAATCCCCATTTTGACAGCCACTGACAGCCCCTTCAGGGTGCCCGAGCGGCACCTTGGAGGGGCTGTCCGTAGCTAAGGGGAATGTGGATATGTGGCTAAGGGGAATAAGAAGTACTCACTGTGCTCTCTTTAAAAGGATAGAAACCTGGGTGGTTGCAAATTCCCTCTTCTTTTGTTGCCTACAGCAGGGGCCACTCCCACACCAGATCTACCAGACACCTGTACCTCACGCTACCCAGGGCTGCACAGAACCAGGTAAACTTGCCTCTATCCCAAAGGGAACAAGGGTACTTTGTGAGCAAATTCTGAGCTTTCAAACTTTAAATTTGCATGTGGCTAATATCCAGTTCTGTTTTCTAACTACCAAGGATTCCTGAGAGGAAGCACACTTGCATAATAATATGGGATGGGAGAATGTTTTGTTTGTTAAACTTGGCATGGCTTTTTAATTCCTTTTTTAAAAAAATAATATTTTTATTTTAGATTTTTTAAATATACATACATGGATTTGTATATATCCATAGCAATGAATATGTATGAAATGCACATGTATGAAAATACAGCTTTCTAGCAATTATACATAAGCTCCATCAAAACCGGACCAGATATCCAAATAAGTATCCATTCGGAGGTTCAAATACTGAAAGTGTTGTAAGGTTCTCAATCCATTGCATTATTATAGGAGGTGAGCGTTTATCCTTCCAGTGTTGTAATATCAGTCTTTTAGCCGTCAAAAAGAAGCAGAAAATCAATTTACACTGACCATTAATTTCCATGAAGCAGGTAAATAATTTAAAAGAGTGTGTACACCAGCAAATATTAAAAACTGTTCCACTACAAAATTTATCCATATAATAACCTCCTGAAAAGAAGCAACTAACTGGACATTGCCAAAACATATGTTTAAAAGAAGCATTAGCTGCATTACACTGCCAGTACTTAGCCGAATTAGACGATCCCTTATTAAAGAGAAGTTGCAGCATCCAATACACATGAAAAAAAGTTTTTGCTGAATAAGACACAGGCTATGATCCATAGACGCAATGCGTATAGGCACCAAAGCGGCAATCCACTGATTAGGCAAAATGGGACAATCCAACTGCTATTCCATTCCTGCTTAAAACAGGAATAATATAATATAACAGATATTTATAGACATGGATCATGGGTCGTTTTGCCTGACCAACCTCAATAAGCACTTCCAATAATGACGGAGACTCCGATACTGTAAAAGCAGCTGGGCCAAACCTAGAAACTAACAAATGCTGCAGTTACAAGTCTTGCCATTCAGCCATAGCTGACAAAGTAAAAATCACCTTATCGGTCCATGTCCACAGAAACATTTTCTTACAAATTTTTAGATCTGGATTTCTCCATAGCGTCAATTTAACATGAGAAAATAGATCAAGGTGTAATTGACATGATATTATATGCCACTCATCTCTAGCTGTAAAACTGTGGGAGGAACCCTATCCATTCTTCTATGCCTAGAACCTAATGCCATCCAATTATTCCCATATTTAGATTAGCATATAAATGAGTTTTAACATTTATCGTATTTCAAATCTGAATGTGGAAATCCTAATTTCTGGATCCAAATTCTGAATTTCTTAAAGTTTATGCTATTTCTGTCCTTTTCCAGAAATTATTTCTGCACCTAGTTATAACGGTCTTGATAGATTATAATACCCATGTTGCTAATCTGCTGGAACTGTTTTCTATGGCTGCTGGAAAAAAGGGCACCCTTGAGCATGTGCAGAGTGTCCCCTTTCTCACATATGAACAGAGGTGCTATTACATATTCCAGCACTGTAGGGGGCAGGGGCACACAGAAAATTCAGCAAGGTCCAAGGGCTCACTTTTCAGTATCAAATTGTAAAAACAAACAAAAAACCCCAGTATATTTTAGGGGCATCAGTGATTGTTATTTTTCATAAATAACGAAAGCAACATGGCAGCACATGCAGAAATATTGGTTTCAATTGTTTCATAATCTTGCCATGTGAGAGTGCTGGTTTACACCTGGAACTGGGTGCATGTGGTTCTAACAGAGGGGTACAATAGTTTGGGTTCTTTTAAGTATGGGATGGGGACTGTGTGGCCCTCCAGTTGTTGGACTACAGCTTCCATCATCCCAACCATTGGATATGCTGGCTAGGGCTAATGGGAGTTGCAGTCCAACATCTGGAGGGCCACACATTCCTCACCGTTGTTTTAAGCCACATTTTACCTATCGCCTTAAAGAGCAGGAATTCACTCCAGCAGTAGCTTCAGCCATAAAATATTTTTTGGTAAGTGCAAACAAACCAAGGTGAACAGGAGCCATTTACTCCACATTGAGTTAGCAGTACAGATAGTACAGAGGAGAAGTAATGTTGAAATTAATGGTGGAATAAATAGTTGGAATGTACGTTGTTATTCTTAAGGTAAAATCACAGAATCTGAAATATGCCGCCTACCTCTGAGGGCATATCTACACTACAGCCTTAAACTGGTTTAAAAGGTATTGCATTTAGGAACTGTAGTTTTGTAAGGGGGCAGGGAAGTCTATGGATCTCTAACAGAATTCTCAGCACCCTTGGGCCATCCACCGGTTACACCAATTCACACACCAGGAGTGTAATATCCAACCCTATGGGCTTCTCAACATAAGGCATTCATTGTGCACTCGTGTTTCCTTACTCATGGTAGTTTGCAGGTGCTTTACACAACGTTGTCATCCTCCAGGGCCTCTCCCATGCTTTCCAAGCATTTCCACGTATTTACTTCAACATGTTAAGAGTGCCCCAAAGTGTGCTATGTTTCTTGCAAGCAGGGAATTCTCTCTCCCTCCCCCAAATTCTCTGAGCATCCCTCCAGAGATCAATTTGCCAGATGCATCATTGCCATTTTCCAATTGAAAAACAACAAGCCATTCGACCTTTGGCTATTTCCAAACACAACTGCTACAGTTCAGTGCTGTAGTAGTTCGCTCTCACTCTCTCTTTTTCTACTATTGAACAGAATGTTATATTCTCATAGATTTAATAGATCATAGAGTTGGAAGTCCAACCCCCTGCTCAATGTAGGAAACTAGAGGAGGGGTCTCCCATCCAAGTAATAACCAGGCTTGACTCTGCTTAGCTTTCCATGCTCAGACAAGCTGAGCCAGCGTGAGCCACAGGCCTGAAAGACTGCCTGATCATGTAACTGAACTTATAGACATATCCACTGAAGGATAGAAATTACCAAATGCACAAGAAGTGACTGAAAATCAACTACACTGCATGTGAAAAGTTCATGAATTGGGTTGTACAAAATTGCAAGGAAGTGTAGTTTTCTTTAATTAAAACTTAAGTTAGATCTAATGAAATTATGATTCATGATTGTGAAACATTTTTTTAACTACGGCAGCATACAGTGTGAGTCTGTGTTCACCAAGGGCAAAGGGTCTCACACATCAGCCTTTGCACCCTGCCGCCCTTAATTTCAATTCCTAGGAAAAATTCTATTTGCCAGTGAGCAGCTGCAGCAATCCAGATGGTAGTTCAACAGCCTAGATGCTCTTACCCTTCAAGCAGTAGGTCAGTCAATCTGGAATGTACTTGAGAGTGCAGTGGCAGCCTGGGATTGCAATTTGAATCTTAAAAACTGCTTCAGGGTCAGGCTTTCAGCTTGCTATTGAGTAGTTAGCAAAGAGAATTCTAATTAAATTGTCATGCCTATTTAGGTACGTAGTTTGCCCATTGAAATTCATTTCAGTTCATTTTTGACCAGAATAATGTACCCAGTTCACACCTCCCAGACCCAAATGCAGTCTATGTTCTGAGTCTATACATTTCCAAGCTTGTGAAATGCTTTGCAGAACAAAAAATGTGTTTGAAAAATGCATAATTTGAAAAATACTCATGAATAACTTGTACAGTAATACCTCGGATTACGAGTAACCCAGTTTGCGAGCTACTCGTAAGACGAGGAAATTTTTAGCATAAATTTAAATTTGAAAGACGAGCAGAGCAAGTCTCGCAACACGAGCCGCTGCCGCTTTCAAATTTAAATTTATGCTACAAGCATGTGGAGGCGCCGGTGGCCAGCTCTCCATCAGGGAGCCCCTGGGAGACGCTGCGCAGTTTGAAAAAAAATCAACTCAAAAAATTATTATAGTACTACATTGTACACATAGCCTGCAGGGAATTTATACAAATTTATACTTTTTAAATAATTAGGCACATGTATTTTTGGATAAGGGATTCTCAACTTGTAATATGATTATATGCCAGACTGAAATTGTATGGGGCAAGCTTTACTCCGGGTCCTTTCCTTGCTTCTACAGGTGTCGGATTAGTAAAAGTAAAAGTCAACCTGTACAAGGATGAGCAAGATAAACAAGAAAACTAAACATGCTTAACACATTTTAAACACTTTGTCTTGGACTGCAAATACTGCATTAAGTAAAAGTTTGCATTGGGCATGCTTTTGCAGAATTAATGTGGTTTTTGCTATTGCATGCATGCTGATAATTTGTCAAACCTTGGCTCATACTCCGTTAGTTTGAGAGCAACACATGCAGCACTCAGGTCAACTGTTAGGGCTTTACATCCAAGCCATGCTCTGTGCATCATTCTTCAAAATATTTTAAATGTGATAACAATGTAGAAAAGAATTCTGTAACAGGAATTCTAGAATAAAATCATTCTGTTCCACACTGTGAGAAAGAACAAGATCATTCGTGTTTTGCAGAAGGGGATGGTCTTTTCGCGATCTGGTGACCAATGGCTCGAGTGCCCACAGAGAGGTCCCTGCGTGCCAGCTGTGGCACCCGTGCCATAGGTTCGCCATCACTGCCCTACAACATAATGCAAGAACTAAGGCCATCAACACCCTGACCAGGAGAAACATCTAGCTGTGCAATTGGGACGTGGACCAGGAGTCCCAATCCTGTCTTGCTATCTCTGTTTTTGAAGGTGCCAACTTGTTTGGCGGACCCCTGGGAAAGGTTTTAGCTGAAACAAAAAAAAAGGTCCTTCCTACTGCAAAGAAAGGAGACTAAAAGACCAAACAAGTTTTCTTTTTGGAACAGCAAATTTGTATCCTGATCTCATCCTTCAGGAAGGTTCAAGCCTAGGTAGAACCAAACTTCCAGGTCTACAGCTAAGGGGAAAGCAACTCTTCCAGAAAGGAATCAAAGAAACATCAGTCTGCCTGACAGACCACCTGATCAGGGGATGAGTACTCCATTTATCCAATGTGTGGAACCACACTACGGATCTGTGGGTGAGGGAGACTATTGCCATGTGGTTTGCTCTGGAGCTGGCTTTCTACCCTAGAGACAAGTTTGTAGCACCCTCTCAATCCCAGGACCTCCAGAACTTTCTGAGGGCCATAGACCATCCCAAATCGATCAAGTCCATAGAACTGGTACTGGCAGCAGACACCCACTCTGGGATCTGTTCCATATTTTTCTTGGTCGTCAAGAAAAATGGGGACATTAGGGCCAATCTGGATCTTGAATGGCTCAACAAACAGATGGCCAAGAAACACTTCAACATGAAGACCCTGAGGTCCATTGTGGAACCTATCTCAGAAACAGAATTACTTGCTTCCATCAATCTCTCAGAGGCATACCTTCAAATCCCAAACAAGGAGGCCCACTGGAAATTCTCAAGGTTCTGCTGCAACAACAAACATGACCCAATACTGGGCACTTTCATTCAGCCTAACCTTAGCAGCCAAAGTGTTTACCAAGATACTGGTGGATCACCTCCAGACACGGGATTTGTATGCATCCATATCTTATATACGGTAGATTATATCTTCATTTGTTTGCCCTCAAGGAACAAGAGCAGGCAAGACATCCATGCGAAGTTGGACTGCTTATAAGAAGATGGGGTTGTGATCAATATCGTAAAGAGTCAACTTACTCCATCCCAGGAACTGACTCACCTGTGGATGATCCTGGACACAGCTGGGTTCAAAATATACCTAACAGAAGACAAATGAGGTCTTCAAAATATACCTCACAGAAGACAAAATCCAGCAGCTCGTCTCCACCATCTTAACCTCAAAGAAGGCAGATGTCATGTAGGGATGTGTGAGGAATCTGATGAGGGGGGTGAAAATCCATTGGATTTTCACAATTCAGGCCCGCAGATTCCAGTTTGTCAGCCCTGCACTGGTGCTGATTCGCTGTTGTGTGAGTCAAGCCAGCTCACAGACTTCTGTCTCTAATACAGGCCGTGATTTGCACATTAAAAAAAAAAAAAATGCTAAGGAAATTTGTGCAAATCATGTGATTTGCACAAATTGGACTAGTGCAATTTGCGCAAACCGCAAGCTGAACTACATAATTCTAGTGCCATGTGCCGAATAGTGCTAGAATGATGTAGTTTTTGGCTTCTGGTTTGTGCAAATCACGCGTCCAATTTGCACAAATTTCCTTAGAGGCTTTTAAAAAAATATGCGAATTGCGGCCCATCTTAGAGATGGTCCACTAAAAAAACCTGACACGGCCCATTTCCAATCATCAGATCAGAAGCGGGCAGGAAATCTGTCGAGCTCAAACAAGCTGGATTTCCCAGCATCGGCACAGCATGAGCAATGTCATGCAGCTAGACCAGCTCCTGAGCATTCTGGTTTCCTGCCAGGAACTAGTTCCCTGGGCTCATCTACGCACCTGACCCCTCCAGAAGCCTTTTCTGCTCTGGGACCATAGAGCCACACAAAGGCACCTCAAAGTGCTCGTTTCAAGCAAGCTCAAGAGGGAACTACTTTGGTGGCTGGAACTGAGGAGGCTGGAGTGGGAGCTATGCATGGCAACACTAGTGAGAACAATTTGCACAACAAAAACCAGTTTCTTTGGACAAGGTGACCCAAGGGATGTGGTCAGACAGAGAGAGGTTGAAGAGCATCAACTGGCTGGAGCTACCCAGCCCTTTGTGCGTTCATTGACACCATAGCAGACTCACACGTGTTCATTTAGATGGGCAACATGACAGTGAAGGTTCACATGAGCAAAGAGGGAGGAACTTGGTCATTGTCATTCGCTGAAGGAACTGCTGTCCTGGGCAGAAGTTGATCTCCAGTCCACTCAGGCAGGACACTTGGCTGGTGTGCTTGATCTGAGGGCAGATTGGCTGAGCTGAGCTTTGGAGTCGCAACTCAACCCCCAGGTTTTTCTCTAGGTGACAACCCGGTGAGGGTGGGCATCAATCGATCTAATTGCCACTCAGGAAAACACTCAGCTTCCAAGGTTCTTCTCCAGATTCCCATACATAGTAGCCACAGGAACAAACATTTATTTATTTACATATTTATGTATTTATTATATTTATGAATCACCCATCTGGCCAGACATCCAACCACTCTGAGCGATGTACAGTCCAATAAAACACAAGAGGGGGACACACACACACACACACACACACACTATAAAACACAATTAAAAACAGTACAAAACTTAAAAATCCAAACACACCCATATTCCCACCTGAAAAGCCATGTTTTTAATGCCCGGCGGAAGCTAATCAAGGAAGGGGCATGGCGGAGGTCACTGGGGAGAGCATTACATAAATTGGGGGCTGCCACAGAAAAGGCCCTCCTCCTAGTCCCCACCAGCCTGGTTACTCTGGCTGATGGGACAGGGAGAAGGCCATCCGTGGCAGATCTTGTTGAGTGGCCTACTTGATGTAGCTGGAGGCGCTCCTTGAGATAGACTGGACCGGAGCCGTACAGGGTTTTAAAGGTCAACGCCAACACCTTGAATTCGGCTCGGCAAACAACTGGTAGCCAGTGCAACTCTTTGAGCACTGGAGTGTTGTCATCATGCGTACCCTGGATTTTAGGAAAGCCAATTTTAACAAACTCAGAACAATGATAAGTAAGGTCCCAGGGCAAGCAACTCTAATGAGAAAAGGAGCCCAGGATGGGTGGGGGTTTTTAAAAAAGGAAATTTTAAAGGCACAATTGCAAACAATTCCCACAAGGAAAAAAGGCAGAGGGCAACAGAAGAAGCCAATGTGGCTTCACAATAAACTCAAAGATGACCTGAAAACAAAAAAGGACACGTATAGGAAGTGGAAGGAAGGACAGGCTACAAGGGAAGAGTACAGGCAGGGAGCACAGAACTGCAGGAATAGTGTCAGGAAGGCTAAAGCTGAGAATGAGCTAAGGTTAGCGAGGGATACTAAAAACAACAAGAAAGCTTTCTTCAGATACATGCACAGTAAAAGACAGAGGAAAGAAATGATGGTTCAACTATGCAATGAGGATGGCAAATTGATAACAGAAGACAAAGAAAAGGCAGAAATGTTCAATTCCTACTTCGGCTCGGTCTTCTCCCAAAAGAGGGTCTACGACCCCCCGGGCAAACCTGAAGTGCAGACTGAAGGGGCAGGATTGCAGCTTGAGATTGATAGGCAAATGGTCAAGGAGCACCTGATTACTCTGAACGAGTTTAAATCTCCAGGGTCTGATGAGCTGCATCCTAGAGTAATAAAGGAACTGGCAGAAGAACTCTCAGAACTACTGTCTATTATCTTTGAGAAATCATGGAGGACAGGTGAAGTGCCAGATGACTGGAGGAGAGCAAATGTTGTTCCCATCTTCAAAAAGGGCAAGAAGGAGGAACCTGGGAACTATAGGCCAGTCAGTCTGACATCAATCCCTGGGAAAATTTTGGAGCAGATTATAAAGAAGTCAGTCTGCAAGCACCTTGAAAACAATGCAGTGATTACTAGAAGCCAGCATGGATTTGTCAAGAACAAATCCTGCCAGACTAATCTGATCTCATTTTTTGATCGGGTAACCTCCCTTGTGGACTGTGGGAATGTGGTGGACATAATATATTTGGACTTCAGCAAAGCTTTCAACAAAGTGCCTCATGATATCCTGATTAGCAAGCTAGCTAAAAGTGGGCTAGATGGAACTACTATCAGGTGGATCCACAATTGGCTACAGAATCGGACTCAAAGAGTGCTTATCAATGGTTCCTTCTCAAACTGGGGAGAGGTAACGAGCGGGGTACCACAGGGCTCGGTCCTGGGCCCAGTGCTCTTCAACATTTTTATTAATGACTTGGATGAGGAGGTACTGGGAATGCTTATCAAATTTGCAGATGACACAAAGTTGGGTGGAACAGCTAATACTCTGGAAGACAGAAACAAAATTCAAAGTGACCTCGATAAGCTGGAGCGCTGGGCTGAAAACAACAGAATGAAATTTAATAGGGATAAATGCCAAGTGCTGCACCTAGGGAGAGGAAACCAAATGCAGAGTTACAGAATGGGGGACACTTGGCTCAACAATACCAGAAGTGAGAAGGATCTTGGAATTGTGGTAGATCACAAACTGAATATGAGCCAGCAATGCGATGTGGCTGCAAAGAAGGCAAATGCTATTTTGGGCTGCATTAATAGTATAGCCTCCAAATCGCATGAAGTGATAATTCCCCTTTACTCAGCACTGGTTAGGCCTCATCTTGAGTACTGCGTCCAGTTCTGGGCACCACACTTTAAGAAGGACGTAGACAAGCTGGAGAGGGTTCCGAGGAGGGCAACAAGGATGATAAAGGGACTGGAAACAAGGCCCTGTGAGGAGAGACTGAAAGAACTGGGCATGTTTAGCCTTCAGAAGAGGAGACTGAGGGGAGAAATGATCGCACTCTTCCAGTACTTGAAGGGATGTCACACAGAGGAGGGCCAGGATCTCTTCTCGATCATCCCAGTTTCCAGGACACGGAATAATGGGCTCAAGTTACAGGAACCTAGATTCCACCTAAACATCAGGAAAAATTTCCTGACTGTCAGAGCAATAAGACAATGGAATCAACTACCTAGGGAGGTGGTGGGCTCTCCCAATCTGGAGGCATTCAAGGTGCAGCTGGACAGCCATCTGTCAGGGATGCTTTGACCTGGATTCCTGCATTGAGCAGGGGGTTGGACTCGATGGCCTTGTAGGCCCCTTCCAACTCTACCTTTCTATGATTCTATGATTCTATGCCGGCGGCAGCCTTTAACCAGGCGAGCTGCTGCATTCTATACCAGCTGCAACTTCCGAACCGTCTTCCAGGGTAACCCCACATAGAGCGCATTACAGTAGTCTAGGCAAGGCATGAACCACTGATAGGGGCAGATGATTAGGAAGGTAGTGGCGCAACTGCCGCATCAGATTGATCTGATACAGCGCCGCCCGGCTCACAGCTGACACCTGAGCCTCCATGGACAGCTGGAAGTCTAGAATGACCCCCATGCTGTGGACCTGGTCCTTCAGGGGTAGATGTACCCCATCAGCACCAGGTCAACATCCCCTAACCTCACCTTGTCTCCCACCAGAAGTACTTTGGTCTCGTCGGGGTTCAGCCTCTGCATGTTCCTTCCCATCCAGCCACCCACTGCCTTCAGGCATTTGGACAGGGTTTCAACAGCCAACCTTGGTGAGGACTTAAAGGAGAGGTAGAGCTGTGTTTCATCCACATATTGATGACAGCGCACCCCAAACCTCCTGATGATAGCTCCCAGCGGCTTTAGGTAGATGTTAAATAACATTGGGGAGAGGATGGAACCCTGCGGCACCCCACAAGTGAACGGCCGAGGACCCTGCGCCACCCCGAGAACTACCCTCTGGTACCTTCCAGAGTGGAAGGACTGGAACCACTGCAATACAGTGCCTCCCATGCCCAACCCCTCCAGGCGGTCCAGGAGGATACCATGGTCAACAGTATCAAAAGCCGCTGAGAGATCGAGGAGGACTAGAAAAGAGCATTCGCCCCTATCCAAAGCCCTCCTCCTATCATCCACCAAGGCGACCAAGGCCGTTTCCGTCCCATGTCCAGGCCTGAAGCCCGACTGGCATGGATCTAAATAATCGGCTTCATCGAAATGTGCCTTCAGCTGAGCCCTCACCACTCGCTCAATCAGCTTGCCCAAAAATGGCAAATTGGAGACTGGGTGAAAGTTGTTCAAATCTTTGGGATCTGAGGAGGGCTTCTTTAGAAGCGGTCTTATTACTACATGGGGCGTTAGTCATTTCCCTTAGCCATGCTGCCAGTCCTATGCTGGCACATTTAATTAGTCAGGACAGGTAAGGATTGAGCAAACAGGTGGTGGCCTTCATCCTTCCAGTCACCATGTCCACCTCCTCAAGATCCTGCAAAGAACCCAAACCAACTGGACAAGCCATTGCCAAGGTTACATCCTCCTGACCTGCCTCAGTGTTGGAGTCCATATCAAGGCGAATCTGAATGACTTTAGCCACAAAGAATGAGGCAAATTGTTCAGAGTCGGCCTCCAACTGTTCTGGTTCCCCTTCTCCTGTATCCTGGTGAAGAAGGCCTTGCACAGTGTGGAAAAGTATTGCCAGTCTATTCTGTGCAGATGCAATGGAGGCAGATATGTGTGCTTTCTTGGCTGTCTTCACTGCCATAGGATAGGTTTCCAATTGGATTCTAGTCTGTGTTTGATCAGATTTGTTTGTTTCCTTTCTCTTATTGTGTGGAGCCAGTGTGGCGTAGTGGTTAGAGTGTTGGACTGGGACTTGGGAGATCCGGGTTCTAGTCCCCGCTCGGCCATGAAACTTACTGGGTGACTTTGGGCCAGTCACTGACTCTCAACCTAACCTTTATTTATTATCATTTATTATAATAGATAACATTTATTATCTATTTTATTTATTCTCACCGGAGTCAGGTACCATCTCCAAATTCTCTTATAGAAATTCTCTTTTATCCTTATTGACATATTTTTCAATATTCGCCTATCCCATATCTTATTCCACTCTTCCTTTGCTATTTCCTCTTCAAACTCTATATCCCAAACTATCTTAAGATTTTCCGCTTGCTCATCTGATTTCTGCATCATCTTATATATCATCTTTGTAATACCTCTCGCTGATATATTCCCTTCTATAAGTTCTCTAGACATAACCAACTGCTCAAATGCGGTGAATCCTCTTTCAGGCTCACTGTCTTTCTGTATGTCCACATTTCCCTCACCTGGTTTCCTGCTCCTACCCCTAGATCCCTCCAGCTAACACTGCTTCCTGCTCCCACCTGCTGGCCTTCCCCTGTGGAGTGTCTTTTCTAGCTTAAATGGAACTGGTGAGAGTGCCTGAATCCATTCATATGCTTTCCTTTTGGACCCTGATCCTGAAATACTCCAGCCTCCTGACACAGCATGAGGCCCCAAAGCACACACAAGCCATGGCTTTGGGAAGCTGAACCCTCTTACTTCTTACATAAGAACCTCCCCCTTCCCCCAATATTCAGCAATTATCATAATATAAGTCCAACCATTTATTCCATCAAATAATCAGCAAACCATTTTTATCCTAACACAGGTCAAATCATTTATCCCATTCAATAATCAGCAAATCATTTTCCCCGATCAAACACAGTATTCACAATATGCATCTTTTTCAGGCTCATGTTCCAGAAAAGACTCCCCCCCCCCATGTGAGCCCCCATAGTCGGCTTCCTCCAAGTAATCACCTTTCCAGTTCTTCATGAATGGCTTCCCGAAAACATTTTCACTGTCCACTTCGCTGGTAACCCTCCCTTTTTTGCTGTCTCTCTTCAAAGATTCAATTGTTGTCTCTCCCAGTATATCAATCTTCGCCTCATCCTCCCTGTTCTGCACTTCCGATATCACCAATCTCCCCAGCAGTTTATTTTGGAATGCTTGAAACAGCTCCATCAGCTCTCCGGCTAGCTGCAGCAACAAATCATAAGTAGCCATCTTGTCTGTGTCGCAGTAAGAATTTACAGCTACTTTAAACTTTTCCAGGATTCAAAATAAAAGGAGTTACAGTACCTCTTTCTCGTTTCAAAGCACATTTGTTGATCTTCCCATTATGAAGTTTTTAAAGCACATTTTCTTTTTAGTATTCCAGAGACGAGGGTATTTAATCCTGATTGTGGATAAAATTCCTCTTTATTTCCAATTGTCAATAAATCTTTAAGAAATTGAGTTGTCGTTCTTCAGTTTCTTTAAAAAAAAGAACTCCAAACGCGGCGGTGAGCCATGATGGATTCTCCCACTCTCTACCCCTCCCCGAGAGAAGCTGCATCCGTGCAATCAACTGCAAAAAAACTCACAGAGAGAGCAATTAAGAGATATGCTGGGAATCACTCTTAGATCATCCTCTTATTCCGAGGAGATTAAGCAGCCAAGATAACCTCTTGACTGGGTTTCTCGCCGGCCAGTCTCCCTCGATTTCAAGGGAGCTTCTGTCCGACATTAAGCTCCACCCGGAAAAACTCCTCCAGTGTTTTCTTAATGGGAGCTAAGTGGGCTGTAAATTCTTCCCTTAGTGCCTGTATCTGGCTCAGGATTTCAGCAGGAACACCTGGAAATATACCTTGGGATGTAACAGATGAGGCACCATCTCCTGCTCTGGAGACCATTTTGTGTGCCTGGGCCTACAGAGCTCTGTGCCTTCCGCAAGGCTTTTAAGATCATTTGTGAGCATTCCAAGCCCACCCCCGGGTACCCTGGACTTCCGGGCACCTGATCTGGTCATCTGAAGTGCTGGATGGCTTAATAGCTGGTAGATGCAGACTGGATTCACCACTGTGGGTCAAGGAGCTCAGGCTCTATGCTGCCATCTTGGTGCCATCACAGAACACCCCCCCTCCCCCCATCCCTCAATATTTTTACTGGGAAAATCCTCCAAAGCACAGGATAACATCTGCTTCCGTGAACTAAACCATGAAAATCACAGATCTGGGGATTTTTGGTGCCACTGGGGCACAAAAATATGGATCTTCCTGATTTTTACAGAGAAAATTTCCCAGACCACAGTCATATCACAAATCACATGATTCCACAGACTGAGCCATGAAAATCAGAATTCCACCACTTTTTGGCACCACCAAGGCACAAAAACATAGATCTTGGGCATGAATCCTCATGATTTTTATAGGGAAAATCCCCCACACCACAGCCACATCACAAAACACATCTGTTTCCATGGAATAAACAATGAAAATCACAGATTTGGCACTAATTGGCGCTGCCATAGTGCAGAAGCATGGATCCTCTGCATGAAACCTCATGGATCCTCTGCATTTTTACAGGGGAAGTCCCCCAAACCACAATTGAATCACAAAGTACATGTGCCGTCATGGATTAAACCATGAAAATCACGGGTCTGCTGCTGTTTGATGCTGCCACAGCACACAAACATGGATTCAAGGCATAAATCCTCATGGATCTTCATTGTAACAAGATGATACAGGCCTGCCTGTGGCTCGCGCTGGCTCAGCTGTCTGATTGTGGAAAGCTAAGCAGGGTCAGGCCTGGTTATTACTTGGATGGGAGACCCCTCCTCTAGTTTCCTGCATTGAGCAGGGGGTTGGACTCGATGGCCTTGCAGGCCCCTTCCAGCTCTATGATCTATGAAATCTATGAAAGAACTGCTGGATTTAGCCTGAGTGGGCTGTGTTTCCTGGGAGGAAGTAGTTAAGGCAACACCCACTACTTCTGGCTGGGGGTCACCACCTGACAGAGCTCAGTGTAAAGGCTTTGTTTGAATAAAACTTGTAAGTTTGTTTGAAGGCAGAGTCTGTGGGGTGCAATACTTTGAAACATGATGTCAGTAGTGACTGAATCCTAGACAGAGTAAGAATAACAAACTGGGAATAGAGAGAGAAAAAAAGAAAGAGAGGCTGAAAATGAATGGCCTGAAGCCACGAGGCACATTACACATGCAAGCTCAGAACTTAGTCCAGGCATGGAAAACCTGGAAGGAGGAATGGATGTTGCAATGGCAGATAAAGAGGAGTCTGTGAAAATGAAACTGTTTTTATATTTGATTGGAGAAAGGGGGAGAGAAATAAGGGAGACAGTGACTGGGTTCGCACGACACGACAATCCACTGTTGCTTATAAGCCACAGTGAGCTGTCATGTCGTGCTAACTCGCGATGGGTCTGTCAGGGTGCCTTAATTTTGACTTATGAGCCACCCTGACAACCCATGGTTTGTAGTACGGGTTGTTTCACCTATAGTGGGTTCTCGTGTCATCTGAACCCAGACAACACAACCCGTCATGCATGAAGACAAACCACTGCAGAGCCACTGGCAAGAGTGTCAAAATCCCCTTGCCACTCTTGCCAAGCAGCTACCGGGTGAGTGCCACTGACAGCCCACCCCAAAGTGCCCAAGCAGCACTTGGGAGCAGCTGTCAGAGCTTTCCCCCGCTGCATGCCACAGTGGCGAACCCATTCAGCTCGCTGCCACAGCTTGCAGAAGAGATTGCTCCTCTCCTGCGCCATCGCCAGGAGGCCTTTCTGGCTCGCAGCAGCAGCGCGGGATGGAGAGCAGTGCTGTTGACTCACAAGTTGGTGGCACCAATCGCTGCTCCCATGCTGCCCACGGTGGCGGTGAGTCCCTTTTGGGGCCACCACCAGAGCATGCAGTGGAGATCATTGCTCCCCTGCTGCCGGCCCCATCAAACCAAGCCCCAGAAGGCATTACCAATCTCACCACACCAAACCCCAGAAGGCTGCACCAACCAATTAGTTTGACCAATGTTGGCACCTCTGATGGCTGCCCCCAAGTGCTGCTTGGGCACTTTGGGGGCAGCTGTCAGCGACTCGCAATTGCGGCGGGGAGGGAGGGACACCTTGGTGCCCCAGTGGGGTCCTCTGGGATACCCGCAGGAGGACCGAGGGGAGAAGAGGGCCCCCACTACCCATGATGTGCCTGATCATCTGTTGGGTACATCATGGGGCCTTGGGCTTAGTGTGTGTTAAAGTGTCGTCCAAACCCACCCAGTGACTGGGTCTGCACAACATGGTAATCCACTGTGGCTTATAAGCCACGGTGGTGAACCCGGGATGGGTTTGTTAGGGTGGCTTATTTTAGACTTGTAAGCCACCCTGACAAGCCATGGGTTGCAGTAGGTTTGTTTGACCCATGATGGCTTGTTGTGTTGTCCAAACCCGGACAACACAAGCCATCGTGGGTCAAGCCCTATTGCAAACGAGCTGCTTGGCAAGAGCAGCAAGAAACCCTTGCTGCTCTTGCCAAGCAATTGCCAGGCAAGTGCCGCTGACAGCCAGCCCCACCGTGCCCCAGCAGCACTCTCCCTTTTGGCTTGCTGCCGCTGCGTGCCCCCCCGCCCTGTGCCGCTGCTGCGAGGCCACGCCACGCCACCATGAGGCAGAGGATGGGGCTCATCGCGGCGTGGGTTGTTGGCCCTCTCCTCCCCCTCAGCCCTCCCACGGGTATCCCAGGGGACACCAGGGGAGGAGCGAGTCATTCCCCCACCCCACCCCACCCCCACAAGCCATCTCAGGCTCACAGAGGCTTCCCCCCCTTTAAACTTTTTTTTTTTTGAGGTGGGGGAGAGATCATGAAAGCCAGCTGTCAAATCTCTTCTGGGCAATGTGGCAGCAGGCACCCCTCTGGACATTGCCCCAGCCAAGGCTTCAAATCCCTGTAGTATCGCAACTCGAAAAGTTTACAGTTGAGTAACTGTGGCTAAATGTAAATAAAATAAAATAATAATAATTTTTAAAAGGCTGGGCAACCACAGGCAGCCCCTCCAAAATGTTGCTGGGGCACCTTGAAGGGGCAGCTCATAGCTCTCAAAACGGGGATCACGAAAGCTGGGTTGACAGCTGGATTTTGCGATCTCCCCCCCGCCAAAAAAAAAAAGTTTAAAGGTGAAAAAAGCCATAGCAAGCCTGAAACGACTGGTGGTGACGGCGGGGAGGGGAGGAAGCCAGTGCCAGCTGCCCCCAAGTGCCAATTGTTTCCCACGCACAAGCCACCCTGGGGACATCAGTCTGGGTTCGCACAACACAACAACCCATCATGGGTAGCAAGGGTTTTTTTTGCAGCTCTTGCCATGGGGCTTGCTAGACGATTCCCCGTACCCATGATGGGGTCGGTTGTCTGGGTTCGGACGAGACAACCCATCGTGGATATAACAACCCCTACAACAACAAGGGCTCTCAGGGTGGCTTGTTTCCCACGCACAAGCCACCCTGGGGACATCAGTCTGGGTTCGCACAACACAACAACCCATCATGGGTAGCAACCCACAATGGGTTGTTGTGTTGTGCAAACCCAGTCACTGTGCGTTCAGATATTGGGCCCCAGTTTGTTGCAGCAGAATTCTAGAAATTTAGCAAGGACTGGGATTTTGAAGACACTACTTCATCACCTGGGTATTCTCAAAGTAATGGCAAAGTAGAATCCGCAGTACAAACAGCTAAGAAATGCTTGAGAAAAGAAAAAATTGAAGGTATATCTAGCACTTCTAGATCATCAGAATATCCTATCCCAAGGCCTAAACTCAAGTGCAGCACAAAGGTTAATGAGTTAACAAAGGTTAATAAGAACAAAGACACTTTTACACCACCACAGTGTAAAAACATATATCTTCTTCATTTTCATAACAACACATCTGTGCCCACAGACTTCACCGTACTGCCATGGTGTAGAAAACTGGATCTCGGGCATGGATCCTTATGGATCCTTTGGATTTTTACAATAGATCATCATCAGATCACAAATCATGTTTGAGCCCATGGATTAAATAAGAAAAAGCACAGATTTTATGACTCGCTGAGCAACTATGATGCAAAAACATGAATCCAAGGTAAATATCCCTGTGAATTTTTATGAATTTTACAGGGAAAACCCCCAATCCAGGGTCATATCACAGATCATATCTGCCTCCACGGACTAAACTATAAATATCATTTGGCAGCACCATGGCGCAAAGCCATGAACCCTCATGAATTTACATTATTTTTTTTACACATGATCTACGTTTTCCCACAGAAACCATAACAAAATTAGAGATCACATTGATATCAACAGACTGAACTGTTGATACAGTGCTTCCTGTCACCACCATAGCACACTGACAAATCACAGATCACATCTATGGCAATAGACTGAATAATAAATATAACAGGTTCCATATTTTGCATGATGCAAAAACATGGATCCTCTGGATTTTTATGATCCCTTATGCGGCCACAGATCCCTTATGTGGTCACAGACCAAGCCATAGAAATCATTGATTCCGTACTTCACCGAGCCAGCATGGCAGAAAAAGCATGGATCTTGGTCTTGGATCCTCATGGAACCTGCAGATTTTTGCAGGGGAATCCTTCAAAATGAATTTCAAATCACAGATCACATTCATACACATGGGTTGCACCAAGATAACTACAGATCCAGTTATTCACTGGACCACCATGGCACAAAAAAACATGAATAAGAGGCATAATCTCTGCTAATCTGCATGATTTTACTTGGTTCCCCACCAAAACCACTATAAAATCAGAACTCATGTCCATATACACAGACTGGACTGTAAAAATCACTTGTGCAGTGCCTCATGACACCGCTATGGCACAAAAACTTAGATCCGTGTTCCAGATCCTCAGGATTTTTACATGGGATCCTCCACCACCACCACCACCACCACCACCACCACCACACACATCCCTGTGTCCAGGAATGGAACCCACAGGCATAACAGTGGAGACAAAGGTGGGATACAAGCCCACAATCATCTTCAGTGTTTTCCTGGAAGCAAAATGTCATCCATGGTAGAGAATTCAAACACAAGCTTCCCCTTTACGGAATACAGGTACAGTACATATAAACTCTCTTATATGCTCACGCACGCACATGCACGCACGCACACGCACGCACGCACAGAGGCGGGCTGGCAGTGGCTCAGGATAAAAGTATATACTAGAAAAACAAAATTGTCTGACACTATGTTCACAATAAGGCACCCTGTCATGTAAAATGGGCAACTGTGCACTGCATGGTACCTTAGTGTGTGCACTCATTTACACACAAGTGCACCAGAGACACAATGCCTCCAGTACCCCACCTGGAAATATACCCTGGGGAGGGAGTTTGAAGATGGGCACCCACTCTTATAACATACTAAAAATTCAAAATTTGAAAAACATCCTCTTGCTCCTCAAATGCCGCACCCATATGATTCCATCCGCATGATCATCAACTGAAAGAAACTTACAGTGCAATTCTATACAGGTCTACTCAGAAATAAGTACCTGTGTGGGGTTTACTCCCTGTTAAGTGTGTGTACTGGATTACATCCTTACAGCAAAATCCTATGCAAGTCTACTTAGAAAAAGTCCCATTGTGTTCAGTAACACTCTCAGGCAGCCTAAATCTCTCTTCTCTCCCCCACCCCTTTCTCTCTTTAGGTTAATGTCAGGGACAGAAATTATTACTATTACCGGTATTTATTTCATTTATATACCACCCAATAGCCGAAGCTCTTTGGGCAGTTCACAACAATTCATAAAACACACATACAATAATAAAAAATACAGCATAAAATACAGATGCAATAAAATACAGCATAAAATTTCAATATACAATATATAAAAACAATTTAAAACAACTAAAGCAATTTCAATAAAAAAAACTAGGCCTGTTAAACTAGACCTGTTTAAACAGCTGACATGTCACATCATATGCCATTAAATGCCTGGGAGTAGAGGGCAGTCTTAACCTGGCACCGAAAAGGTGACAATGTTGGCTCTAGGTGGGCCTCAGTGTGCAGATCATCCCACAATTGGGGGGCCACCGCTGAGAAGACCCTTGTTGCCACCCTCCGAGCCTCCCTTGGAGGTGGCAATCAGAGAAAAGCCTTAGATGTAGATCATAGTGTCTGGGTAGATTCAGATCAGGAGAGGCATTCCGTGAGGTATTTTATTTATTATTTATTTATTACATTTATATACCCCGCCTTTTTTCCTTCAAGGAACTCAAGGTGGCTTACATAATCCTCCTCCTCCTCTCCATTTTATCCTCACAACAACCCTGTAAGGTATTGTGGTCCCAAGCCATGTAGGGCTTTATAGATTAAGACCAGCACCTTGAATCGGGCTTGGAGGCATACAGGCAGCCAGTGCAAGTGGGTCAGAATTGGTCTTATATGTTCCAACCTTCTGGTCCCAGTTATTAATCTAGCTACTACATTTTGCACAAGCTGCAGCTACTTAACAGTCCTCAGGGGCAGCCCCATGTAGAATGCATTGCAGTAGTCCAACTTGGAGGTTACCAGAGCATAGATTACTGAAGCCAGGTTATCCCTGTCCAGACAGGGGTGTATTTGGGCCACCAGTCAAAGCTGGTAGAAGGCACTCCATGCCACTGAGGTCACATGAGCCTCAAGTGACAGTGATGGCTCAAGGAGGACCCCCAAGCTACGGACCTGCTCCTTCAAGGGGAGTGCAACCCCATCCAGAACAGGTTGAGCACCCTCCATCCGGTCAGAAGAACCACCCACCAGCAGCATCTCAGTCTTGTCTGGATTGTGCTTCAGTTTGTTGGCCCTCACCCAGTCCATTGTCACAACCAGGCACTGATTTAGCACATCCACATGAAAAGGAGAAACAGAGCTGCGTGTCATCAGCATACTGATGGCAACACACTCCAAAACATTGGATGACCCCACTCAGCAGTTTTATGTAGATGTTGAATAGCATGGGGGATAAGACTGACCCTTGAGGAACCCCATGCTAGAGAATCCACAGTGCTGAGCAATATCCCACAGGCACCACCTTCTGGAGCGGAGCCAACCATCCAAGTAAGAGCAGAACCAATGCAATGCCGTGCCCCCCATTCCCAGCTCAGACAGCCGCCCCAGAAGAATACCATGGTCGATGGTATCGAAAGTCACTGAGAGATCCAGGAGTATCTCTCCTGTCTCTCTTCCGACATACATCCTACATCCTACAGAGTGACCAAAGCTGTTTCCATGCCAAAACCTGGCCTGAACCCCGACTGAAATGGATCCAGAAAATTGGTCTCATCCAAGGGTGCCTGGAGCTGGTTGGTCACCACCCGCCAAGGACCTTGCCCAGGAAAGGAACATTCGCTATTGGCCTAAAGTTATTAAGATCTTCCAGGTCCTGGGAGGGTTTCTTCAGGAGTAGTCTCAACACTGCCACTTTCAAGCAGCATGGGACCACTCTTTCTCGCAAGGAGGCATTGATCACCTCCCTGGCTCAGCTGCCCTCCCTGCTAGTTTTTATAAGCCAGGAAGGGCAAGGATCCAGTATGGAAGTGGTTGCATGAACCTGTCAGCGTCCTCAAGCTTCTACCAACTGAAAGAACTGGGCATGTTTAGCCTTCAGAAGAGGAGACTGAGGGGAGATATGATCGCACTCTTCCAGTACTTAAAGGGTTGTCACGCAGAGGAGGGCCAGGATCTCTTCTCGATCATCCCAGTTTGCAGGACACGGAATAATGGGCTCGAGTTACAGGAACCCAGATTCCACCTGAACATCAGGAAAAATTTCCTGACTGTTAGAGCAATAAGACAATGGAACCAATTACCTAGGGAGGTGGTGAGCTCTCCCACGCTGGAGGCATTCAAGGTGAAGCTGGACGGCCATCTGTCAAGGATGCTTTGACCTGGATTCCTGCATTGAGCAGGGGGTTGGACTCGATGGCCTTGTAGACCCCTTTGAACTCTACTTTTCTATTATTCATAGAATCATAGAATCATAGAAAAGTAGAGTTAGAGTAGAATAATATTCTATTATTCTAAATTCATCCAAGAAAACTGGACCTCTGGGTACCTCACCAGATTCTACTGCTATAACACTGGAGTATAGGTCCCGGCAGATGCAAGATATTTTGTCCTGGAAGTGCCTAGCAAATATGTTACAGTGGGCCTCAGACGGGTCTACAATGTCCCAGGTCTCGGTTATACATGCCAGATCAGCTGCCTCATCTGCTATTAGATCATGAATGAGGGATGTCTTGTTCCGCACCGATCTGGCATTTAGAAGCAGCATCCGGAGACAAGGTGGACTCATTGATAAAGAAAGAACTCAGTGGAGCAAGAACTGAATGGGTAAAGAAGCTTGGGCTGAAATGCTAAATCCATTTACTTACTTGGGAGCTGGTGTGCTGCTGTTCTGCTGCTGCAGCTTAGGGAGGTGGAGGGTGTCCAGGGAGCGGGTAGCTGACGGTCACTCTGGGCATGGGACATCTCTGCCATCATCAATAGCTGAGCCAGCAAAAAAAGTCACGACGAGTGACTGAGTCACCACCATTTCAGATTCCCCTCATGCACAGGCACACGTGCACACACTTACACACAGCTTCCTGGGAAGGGATGGCAAAGTTGAATGGCCAGACTGGGTGTCAGAAATGGAGGGATGCAGTAAGATAGCCAGAGAATACTCTTAAAGTAGATCAGTTTAGGTGGCACAGCCGAGATGAGCTCAGGGGGAACAATAGGCAGTAAAAAGAGCCAGATCTCTACATGTGTACTCAGAGAAATAGATTTGTGAGCTAAATGAGACTTATTCCCAGGTAAGAAGATATATCCTGTATCCTCTTACCTGGGACTAAGGCCCATTTAGCTCAATGGAACTTCTCTCAGGGCAGAGAAGAATGCTTAGACAGAAAAAAGTCCTACAACTCCCCAGCCAGCCCTGAGTTGATATATAGAGGATAGCACTGTTACTAAATTTTATGCAAAGGTTCTCCTAGCCCATAACTTCACAGCTCACCCTCCCACAACTGCATTTCCCTTAAAACAACAACCGCAACCGCAACCCACCAGCACTAAACTATACTGCAGTGGTGTCATACACTACTGTCCCTCCCAGCAATATGGGCGTAACAACAATGAAGGGCTAACATAACCCATACACAGCCACAGTGCCCCTCCCCCACACAAGCAATATGGGTATAATGGTAGACTTCATTTGCACTGGCATGGTGATGTTTTAAATGTTTACAAATGCCAGGACTCTTTGTGGGAAGCCATTGCAGTTAAAGTGGTATTAAACCGTTATGCATTTGTAGTGTATATATTAATTACCTCAGTTCCCATGTGCCCAGTATTATGCTTCTGATCTGATTCAGAATAAGGTGTAGCTTCCAGGCAGATCTGAGGCCTACTACCCTGCTTCCTATGAATTAAACACCTATTCCCCTTTTTCTCCAGTAATGCCCTCATCTCCCCATATCTGATGTCTACCCCCTTCTTGCCCCCTACCTAGGCTGTCTATTTGCTGCACTGAACTACTACATTCCTTCTGGGCTCCCTAAACTGCGGCGGCGAAGGCAGGTAGGTTTACTGGTCAGCCATCCATCCATCTCTTTTGTTCCTAAGTAGGTGCAAGGGCAGGGAAGCCGAGAGCATCAGGGCTGTAGCTCAGTGGGTCAGCAAAGGTCCCAGATTCAATTCCAAGCATTTCCAGGTAGTGCTAGGAAAGAACCCAGGAGAGCTGCTCCCAGTCAGTGTGTAGACCAGGGCTCTCCAACCTTGGGTCCCCAGATGTTGCTGGCCTACAGCTCCCAGCATACCCAGCCAGCATGGCTAATGGCAAGGGATTCTGGGAGCTGTAGTCCAGCAACATCTGGGGACCCAAGGTTGGAGAGCCCTGGTGTAGACAATACCGATCTAGACAGACCAGTAGAGGAGCCACTTATGCATCACTGAAAACAAGGCAATGTATCAACAAAGAAGAGGGCAGAGATTTGTATAAAATGTACATGTGCTAATTTATATGTAGAGATGTGAATTTAGAAATAGTTACTATACTTTAAATGGAAATATAATGCATCTCACCACCGTGGGGAAGGCAGTGACCAGGTGACCGGTGTGCCTGCTCAGCCTGCTGCTGCCCAAGGCCCCTCCGTCCTCTGCCTTCTTATGGTTGTTTATCCATAATTAGACCAGACAGCCCTTCAAACAGAGGATGCTTTTAAATAGACAACTATCCTCTGACAGCCTTTCAGATAGAGGCTGTCCTCTATAAAGAAGAACACTTGGCTGTCCTATGGACCAAGGGTCTGACTAAGAATATAATGCAGCTTCCTCTGTCATTTGCACACAGACAGTTTCTGGAGCAATAGAATTATTGCATTGATTTCTCTTCAAAGGTTGCAAGAGGCTGAGCAACTCATGGAGCTCATGCTGCTTTGAAGGCAGGAGGAGAGAGAGGGGGACATGGCAGGAAGTGGGAGGGACAAAGGGCAGTATGCATCTACAGTAATACCTTGGATTGCAAGTAACTTGGTTTGAGAACGTTTTGCAAGACAAGCAAATTTTTAAATATTTATTTAATTTTTTTTGACTTGATATACAAGTGACGTCTTGCAAGACAAGTACTGTAGTACGGCTTAAATTAAAAATCTCTGTACAATTTTTTTGGGGGGGATTTCATTTTGATGTAAGAGTGTTTTGGATTACAAGCACGTTTCCGGAACCAATTATGCTCTCAATCCAAGGCATGACTGTATGTGGTTTTAACCCTTCCCTCCCTGGACATTTGCATGCGGAGTGATACTATATCTAACACCCCTTCTTAATGCCGTATGCAAGGGTCTTCAAGGCTCAACTTGCCTCGTAGGCTCTCTCGAAGCCATCTCTTGGGAACGGGCAACGGCTTGGTCAAGATGTCTGCTGCCATCTCCGCTGTGCCTGTTGGGCATTAGCCCATCTCGATCAGGCCCTTCTCGGTCAGGTCACACACCAAGTAGAACCTCACCCCAGTGTGTTTGATACGTGCTGCTATTTTCTCAGATTGGGAAAGTCTAATACAACCCTGGTTGTCTTCCTTAATCTGGATTGGCTTTTTCTCATCTATCCAAAGGTAGATGACAACTGATAAAGCCACAGCAATTCTCTACATGCTTCTGCAGCTGCCATATACTCAGACTCTGTGAAAGACAGAGCTACTGCAATCTGCTTTCTGCTGGCCTAGAAAATTGGCCCTCCACCACACAAAAATAAGTGTCCACTGGTGGACACTTATTGGCCCTCTACCATACAAAAATATGTATGGTGGATTTATGGTCAGAGCTGTACACAGACCAATCTGTGTCAGTGTAGCCTACCAGCTTTGTTCTGTACTGGTTGTTGCTGGGCAACACCTCACTTTCTTCATTGTGCTCAAGGAAATCAGTTTCCATGGGTGTTGCCACAGCACTGGCTTCTGCAAGTCCCAGAGTATCTAAAAGTTCTACAATCTTTTGTCTCTGGTTAAGGAGGTAGGAGCCATCTTCCTTTCTTTCAATCTGAATGCCTAAGTAGTAGGTACATGGTCCCTTTCAAGTATCTGCCCATCCTCGTTACAGCAACCCAGTCTCTCTTGGTGGGTTAACTGGTCTTTCTGCTTAAGATCACCACAGCAGTTGCAATGTCAGGTCTGGCTCAAGTACAGACATGTTCCTATGGCTGTTCTGTACTGGTTGTTGCTGGGCAACACCTCACTTTCTTCATTGTGCTCAAGGAAATCAGTTTCCATGGGTGTTGCCACAGCACTGGCTTCTGCAAGTCCCAGAGTATCTAAAAGTTCTACAATCTTTTGTCTCTGGTTAAGGAGGTAGGAGCCATCTTCCTTTCTTTCAATCTGAATGCCTAAGTAGTAGGTGATATCCCCCAGCTCCTTAATTTCCATCTCTTTGTTTAGGTGCTCTGCAATGTTTGTGTAGACCTGCTTTCTCTGGGACTCAACAATCAAGTCATCAACATAGAATAGAACATAAGTCCAGTTTCCATTTTTGTACCTAGTGTACAAGCATGGGTCTGACTCACCTTGCTTGAAGCGTGGCTCTGTGAGCATTTTGTGTAGTTTCTCATTCCAGGCCCTTGCAGCCTGTTTGAGTCCATAAAGGCCTTTGTGAAGTTTGCACACCAGATATGTCTGCTTATGATTGGTGAAGCCTGGTGGCTGTTCCATATAGAGTTCCTCTGCTATCTCTCCATGTAGAAAAGCAGGCTTCACATCCAGATGTCCGACTTGCATTTTTCTGGCGACCTGCTACACTCAGGAACATTCTAGTGGTGCTCTGTTTCACAACAGGTATAAAGATTTCATTGAAGTCTTCTCTGTACTTCTGTAGGAAACCTTTGGCAACTGGTCTTGCCTTGCAGTGTTCCAGATTCCCATCTGCATCTTGTTTCACTTTAAAGACCCACTTGCACCCTGTGGCTTTCTTGGTTGTGGTAGCTTGGTCAGGATCCACGTCTTGTTTTTGTGTACAGCGTCTATTTCTTCTTGTGCTGCCTTTTGCCATTTGCTTGCCTTGGCTGCTGGCATCTCTTCAACTTCTTCCCAAGTTGATGGTTTGAGGGGCAGTGCCAATTTTGCCAGGTAGGACAGGCGTTGAGCTGCTGTGCCTTTGTTGGATCGTGATGAGAGTCTGAGAACTAGTTCTGGAACCTGGTCTGCTGTTGCAGTGTCTTCCAGTACATCTGTCTCGACTTCTCCATCTGTATCCCCTTCTTCTGCTGTACTACTGTCAGCCTCCAGCTTGATTACTGCAGCATCTACTGCAGCCTATCTATTCCCTCCATTTGAGGGCACACAGATTGCTCCGCAGAGATCACTGTGAACTAACTCCACTGTCCTAGTGCTGTGTTTCTCAGTTGATGGTGGAAATGTGGGTCTGACCCCCTTTGTCTTAACACAACATATGCTCCTGTTTATGTTGTTGGGATCACATGGCTTTACCTTGATGGCTCTGGCTAGGTCCTTGTTCTGCAAGTCCAGAATAATTCTTGGATCGTGGTGGCCTAAGCATCTGTGCCAGAGCTCTAGGCTTTGTTCATCTCCGGCCTTCATGTGCCATGTGTGCTTGCTCACCTGTGAAAGTCTCTGATCAACACCGTGTTTTTCATAGGCTACAGCATAGAAGACATTACCTTTGGTAACAGTACATTTTCCTCCTCTGAAGCGTACATGATCAGAACCTTTCTTGTCCAATGCAGACACACTTAGGAGGTTGCAATTTAACTCAGGTTTTACTTTTAATAAAGTAAAAGATACAGGACATCTTTTATTTTATTAGCAATATTTTCATTATCATAGAATCATAGAATCATAGAAAAGTAGAGTTGGAAGGGGCCTACAAGGCCATCGAGTCCAACCCCCTGCTCAATGCAGGAATCTAGGTCAAAGCATCTCTGACAGATGTCTGTCCAGCTGCACCTTGAATGCCTCCAGAGTGGGAGAGCCCACGACCTCCCTAGGTAGTTGATTCCATTGTCTTATTGCTCTGACAGTCAGGAAATTTTTCCTTATGTTTAGGTGGAATCTAGGTTCCTGTAACTTGAGCCCATTATTCCGTGTCCTGCAAACTGGGATGAACGAGAAGAGATCTTTGCCCTCCTCTGTGTGACATCCCTTCAAATACTGGAAGAGTGCGATCATATCTCCCCTCAGTCTCCTCTTCTGAAGGCTAAACATGCCCAGTTCTTTCAGTCTCTCCTCATAGGGCCTTGTTTCCAGTCCCTTTATCATCCTTGTTGCCCTCCTCTGAACCCTCTCCAGTTTGTCTATGTCCTTCTTAAAGTGAGGTGCCCAGAACTGGACGCAGTACTCAAGATGAGGCCTAACCAGTGCCGAGTAAAGGGGAATTATCACTTCCCGCGATTTGGAAGCTATACTTCTATTAATACAGCCCAAAATAGCATTTGCCTTCTTTGCAGCCACATCGCATTGCTGGCTCATATTCAGTTTGTGATCTACCACAATTCCAAGATCCTTCTCACTTGTAGTATTGTTGAGCCAAGTGTCCCCCATTCTGTAACTCTGCATTTGGTTTCCTCTCCCTAGGTGCAGCACTTGGCATTTATCCCTATTAAATTTCATTCTGTTGTTTTCGGCCCAGCGCTCCAGCCTATCGAGGTCTCTTTGAATTTTGTTTCTGTCTTCCAGAGTATTAGCTGTTCCACCCAACTTTGTGTCATCTGCAAATTTGATAAGCATTCCCTGCACCTCCTGATCCAAGTCATTAATAAAAATGTTGAAGAGCACCGGGCCCAGGACCGAGCCCTGTGGTACCCCGCTCGTTACCTCTCCCCAGTTTGAGAAGGAACCATTGATAAGCACTCTTTGAGTTAGGCAAAGCACAATTCAAAAATCCAGATCCTTTACCTTGGATCTTCATGTCTTGGCCATTTGCTATTTCCCTCTCTCCTTGAGCATTGGTATCGAGGTTATCAAAGAAATAATGATCAAATGTGGAGTGTGAACTGGCTCCACTGTCTAAAAGCCATACATTCCCTCTTGATTCTGACCCAGTTCTGTTCACCCTGATGCTTCTTTGTTCAGTTAAAAAGAAGCTGCTTTGCTTGTTATTGCCTTTGAAAAATCATGCTTGCTTTCTTCTCTTTGTTTGATTGCAAGTGTAGAGGGGGAAATAAAGAGTCGAGACACAAATATGGGGTGAAATTGGGCCACATTTATTAATAATCAAAGACCTGCAAAGGGATGAAGTGCGGGTCAAATTAGGCCAGCACATTGGCCGGTACTGCTGTCCTTTGGGCGATGCATCCCAAGCCGCGGGGCGGCGCTGCATCGCGCCACCTCCCAGTTTTACGCCACCATGGTGCTGGGAGGCCTTCCCAGTGTCACCACCACTCGGTGCCACACGACACCAATGCGGGTGAGGTAAGAAGGCCTCAAAGGCGCAGACTGGCAACGGGGAGCCTCAGATTGTCGCCAGTCATCTAAAAGGTGCCAATGGATGCTGACCAAGCCCTACCCATTGCCTAAACCCGGACTTACACGCCAAATGTGAATTACAAATGTCAAAGAACAAGAGATAAAACACCCAGACCCTGCCTCAGTATGGAGTAGGCGAAACACACACACTGCCCTCTAAGGCCAATCAGGGCAATGAGCCAAAATTCCTACTCGGCCCCCTAACAGGCGACCAGAGGAGCCCACACTGAAAAACAGGGAGGGAGGGAGCTGCGAAAGGCAAAAGAGGTCGAGGGCGGGGCTGCCGGGCCTAATATCGGCCTCAGACGCCACACCCCCTAATGCCTACATTGATGGAGAGAGATCATGTGAATAGTCTCTCTCTCTCATTCCCCCCACCCGCAAAATTCTCCCTGCCCACAGCTGTGCTTTGCGAGCTCCCTTGGGTAGTTGGGTGAGGGGCCTTACTGGTGGGAGTGGGGCAGTCTTTAGCAAAGTGTCCCCTCCCATAGCAGTTGAAACAATGGTGTGGGTGGTTCCTTCTTTTCTCTCTGGGTCGGCCCTGCCCCCTTCTGTTCCCCTTGGCCATGTAACTCGAGCTACTTTGAGGATCAAGAGCCTTCTCAAAGATGTCTATGCATTCTTCTCTTAAGTAGCGAACAGTTTCATTAAAACTCATTTCCCTGTGTTGGTCTAACACAGATATAAATGCAGAAAATCTTTCTCCTAGACTCCCAAGCAAAAAACGTGATTGTTGCTCATCAGTCAGTTCAAAGCCAGTGATTTTTAAATTCTCAAACACATTGGTTAATCCAGTCACATGCTTTTCACAATCACTCTTATTCTCCAGTCTCAATCTGGACAGTTCACTGAATTAAAAGGAACTGTGATTTTGTACTGACAAAGCCAAAAGAATCTTCCAAGCAATCTTTAGCTGTTTCTGCTGCACTAGCATAGCAAAGTTGACTATCTTCTAGTGAGTCAATGATATAGGCCTTTGCACCCATTCTCTTCTTTGGTGACTCCCAATTGAAGGTTTATCAGAATTTAAAATAATATTTCATTTCCTTTGCCTCCAAGGCAGTATTCAATTTTAGGAGCCAGTTTTAATAGTTTAGAGCAGTTAGTCTCTGCATGCCATGGGCCTTTCTTTGTTTCTCTTAGCCATTGTTAACTTTGGAGTTTGGGAAGAAAAATCATGGGGGCGAGGGGACTGAGAATCTTTCTCACGCAAATACGAAAATAAATCAAGCCACAAATAATTAGCCTGCTGTGTAAAAAGGAACACACTTATTGGGTAAATACTGGTATATATGAGAGCAGAGTTATCTGGAAGCACATACACAGTGGCTGTCTCCACGCTGGGCTGGTTAAAACCCAAAAGGAAATAAACAGTCTTACTCTGTCTGTGGTTAAGTTTACTCACAAATTGCAGCGTACATATGTAGAAACTGAGCTCCTCATGGAGCTCACACTGCTTTGAAGGCAGGAGGAGAGAGAGAGCATGTATGGCAGGACCTGGAAGAGACAAAAGGCAGGAAGAAATATTGTATGCCATAGTTCCCCTTTTCATCTATGTGGTTTTAACTCTTCCCTCCCTGGAAGTTTGCATGCGAAGTTACACTATATCTAACAAATTGCACATAGCCTGCTTGTCTCTGCCTCCATCCCTAAGATGGATGTGTTGCTGGACTATATTTTCTTAGCATTTGCACCACAATATTTTATACGTGGAAAAAATGCAGTTCCTTCTCCCCTGGAAATTGCAGTCACTGCTCTATGGAACGTAGTTGTGTGTCACAGATTTTGGACTGCAATGTGATTGCTGTGTACAAATGCGTGTGCATACACACACACACACACACACACCAAGCTCATACAACATTCTGTAAACTTCAGAGGCTTCACAATCTCCTGTTGTATATACTCCAGCAAAGGAGATAGAAGAGCTCTTCTAGCTATAATTTTAAGTTGCTAGCAGCAACAAGGTTATCCTCCCCTCTCCTGCCTAAACAATCTCCTGCTATTTTGTATATATTTTATTAGCACTTACCGTAGATTAATTTTATTTGAGAACATTCTTTGGAGACTACGCTAGTACTTGCCCTGCGCTCAAGTGTGCATCTAGCCAGACTTTTGTTCGAAAAAGGCAAATTCCAATCGGGCTGAGCTCCCTGCAGCAGCAGGACTCTTTTCTGTGTCCCAGTTATTACAGGACATGGCAGCCTTCCCTGTCCTGGTCCCCTCCAGATCCCCTGTGGATGAAGGGCATTGTGGTCTAATACATTTGGAGGGCACTAGGTTGGGGAAGGCTGGGCTATGCATAGCTGTCATTGAAAAGAGAGGTGTAGACATATTGCATGAATGCTAACGTGCAGTCTGAGCCAGCTTTGACTGATCATGCAGAAAAGCCAGAAGATCTGTGTGGCACTCCAGAAGATGCCCTCACTTCCGAGAATATATTTACATAATGTACTCTGATCTTGTATTTTAAGTTTCCTCAGTGCAGAATTTTGGCGGATTAGGGGAGGGCAAGTACACAGGCCTGTATAGAAAGTTGTGTCTGTTGGGGAGGGGGGATTGGGAGGAAGTTCTAGGAGCCCCAGGCATTACCCATGTAATCTTGCCCTCTTCTCCCCACCCTAGGTTCACCGAGGTCACCGGACTGTCCACAGCGAGACCAAATTCATTGAACTCATTGTAGTTAATGACCACCAGCTGGTGAGTGTCGCCAATGGGTCGTCTAGGCATGGGAAGACTGGTAGAGATGGGTGTGCAGCTCCCTTAGAACGGCCCATGTTAAGGCCCTACGTAAACCTGCTAAATCTGTCTCTGAGCAATTTGACAAACCGTGTTCAGGCTGCTCTTCCTTCCAGTCCCACTCTGAAATCTTATTTCTCAACTCTTTTTTTTTTTTTTTTTAATGCATCAGTTTGTCCTCCATTGAGGTCTCCTCTACAATGCTGCTGACAATTCAGGTAAATTGTCAACCAGCTGAGCTTGCTGGATGAATGCTCAGCACTTTGCAAGCTAGTGAAAGGTAGTTCTGCAAAAGCTATGTGGCGAGGTCAAAAAGGCTCAATTCATGGCCTTAGTTCCTTTGTAAAGTAATTAAAATGAGCCTTGCAATATCCAAATAGCTAGACCATGCAAGGCCTTAATCAAGGGGAAAGATGGATGTAGCGGAAGTCACAGCCAGTTTTTCACCTGCACCATGAACCTGGCTTCACCACTTGTGTTAAAAATACACATACCAGCAAGTCAAATGCTGGATTGGGAAGTTGCTTCTCATGTCACGAATGGGTGACAAACCTTCAGTCTTACCTTCATCTTGTACATCAAGTGGGCTGTTTGCATTTTAAAAATGTTTTCAGAAGAGGCACATATGTGTTTATCTTTCACCTTTTCATGAAAAAATAATCCAGTCATTTTGAATTCAGTTGAAAGATTTGGAGGGGGAAGATGTGTTTGGTCATGAGGGCTAACCAATAGGTACTCATCATAGCAATTTTTCTCTTGTACAAAGTAAACCTCTGTTCCCTCCCCCCGCACCCCACACACTGCATCTCACCCCATAACAAGAAAACTTACATGTGTTGTGAAGGCAGCAACCATCTGCCCTTAACCTTACTTGCATAGCAGGCAAAATGTACCTTTTTCTGAGCCTGAGCAACTAGCTATCTCAAATCTAAGGTCTTGCAAGCAGGCCTTCTGAAAACTAACCATGAGATATCTAAATTAAAATTTACAAACAATATAGCTTATATGTTTGCTTATCTGTTAATAAGCACTTAAGAATATGATGAGAAGAGATGCAAATCTTAAAATATATACGTACCCTGATTTTCTCAGCTTTGTGTTTGCCTTGAAACAAGTAGTGGGGACAGGAGTTAGAGATTTCAAGGGCAGAGAGAGAAACTAAAATTTCTCTGTCTTGGCATTTTCTAATTTTGGTGAATCTATATTAGCCCGATTTGAAAGTATTGTTGCCTCCACTCTGGTAGTTTACTCTGGAATTGCCATCCTTTGTTCACTCACTGTTTACGAAGAATCCAAGCGCACTTCCAGATGAGGGATTTTTTTTACTGTGCGATTCCTCATTCATCTGGCCCTGCCTCATTCCTCTGCCTCATTCATCTGGCCCTGGAGACTGAACTCGTTTAAAGTAGCTAGGTGCTCTCTAGCCATGTCCTTACTTATTCTGGGCTGTAAATCCCTCAGTATATCATTGGTTCTACTTGTCCCAGGATGAACACAACTCCCCTTGTGGGAGAAGACTGAGGCAAAATAGGAGTTGAGCAGTTCCACCTTCTCTCCGTCTCCTGTTAACAATCCACTACCCTCCCTAAGCAGCGGACCTGCCCCTTCCATGATCACCTTCTTGCTCCTAACATAGTTGTTTTTAGCATCCCTCACCAGCCTCAGCTCATTCTGGCCTTCACCTTCCTGACGCCATCCTTACAGGTTTGGACAACTCTATTGTACTCCGCTTGGTTATATTTCTCTCCATCTGTTATACATATCCCTCTTGAGTCTCTGTTCGTCAGCTAGCTTTGTACGATGTTCCCTGTTTTTCCTTCTTATGGGAATAGTTTGTGATAGTGCCTTTAGTATTTCAATTTTCAGGATTTCCCATCCCTCTTGAGTGCTTTTTTCCTTCAGGATTTCTAGCGATGGGATTCCACCCAACTTAGAATCATAGACTCATAGAAAAGCAGAGTTGGAAGGGGCCTACAAGGCCATCGAGTCCAACCCCCTGCTCAATGCAGGAATCCAGGTCAAAGCATCCCCGACAGATGGCTGTCCAGCTGCACCTTGAATGCCTCCAGATTGGGAGAGCCCACCACCTCCATAGGTAGTTGATTCCATTGTCTTATTGCTCTGACAGTCAGGAAATTTTTCCTGATGTTTAGGTGGAATCTAGGTTCCTGTAACTTGAGCCCATTATTCCGTGTCCTACAAACTGGGATGATCGAGAAGAGATCCTGGCCCTCCTCTGTGTGACATCCCTTCAAGTACTGGAAGAGTGCGATCATATCTCCCCTCAGTCTCCTCTTCTGAAGGCTAAACATGCCCAGTTCTTTCAGTCTCTCCTCATAGGGCCTTGTTTCCAGTCCCTTTATCATCCTTGTTGCCCTCCTCTGAACCCTCTCCAGTTTGTCTACGCCCTTCTTAAAGTGTGGTGCCCAGAACTAGACACAGTACTCAAGATGAGGCCTAACCAGTGCTGAGTAAACGGGAATTATCACTTCACGCGATTTGGAAGCTATACTTCTATTAATGCTGCCCAAAATTGCATTTGCCTTCTTTGCAGGAGGCCCCAACAGAGTTAGCTTAAAGCCCTCTTGGTCAGATTTGCAAGGCTCCTGCCAAAAGCATTCTTCCCAGTCCCTGTGAGGTGCACCCCATTGTCCACAAGGAGTCCTTCATATTGGTATTGTAGGCCCTGGTCCATGAAATCAAACCTTTCCCAGTGACACCATCTGCATAGCCAGATGTTCATTTTCAGTATCCGTCTTTCCCTATCAATGCCCTGACCTTTGATAGGAAGGGCTGATGAAAACAACACCTGTGCCCCCAATTCCTCCACTTTCCTACCCAGAGTCTTTGGAGATCCATTCACCATTTCTTCTGGCTGTAACATTACTAATTTATAGCCTCTAAATTAACTCTTAATTAACGATTTCCTGTTCCCTATTGGGGGGTTAATTACTGAGTTCCTCTCATTCTTTTCTTTTCATTTTGTAATGGCAAAACACCACTTCCCCCCCCCCCAATAAGAAATGAAATGAAAAAATAGTAAGAGGAAACCGGTAATTAAAGCCCCCACCCCTGGGAAACAGGAAAGCATTAATTAAGGACAATTAAGAGATGATTTATCACTAATGCTTCTGTTGTGGAAGGAGAAAGCTGCTGGTTTAAGCCAGATAAAATGTTGGACTTGGACTGGAGAGCTACTAAGGTTACCCGAGGAAGGACCCGAGCTCAGTGGCAGAGCACATGCTTTGCATGCAAAAAGTTCTAGGTTCAATCTGTGGCATCTTGAGGTAGGGCTATGAAAGATTTCTGCCTGAAACCCTGGAGAGATGCCGCCAGTCAGTGTCAATAGTGCTGGGCTAGATGGACCAATGCTCTGATTGGGTATAAGGCAGCTTTCTAAGTTTTAGGGCACTTCTGTTGAATGTACCGGTAACTTATTTCTGAGTAGACACTACAGAAGGATTTTTGCCATAGAGGAAGGCATCTCCACATAATATAGTGGTATATTAAGAACTGTGTGGAACCACAGTTTTACTTCCACTTCCAAATGATTGCAGAAGCAACCTTCTGACTTCTTTAATGTCTTGGGGGAAATTGCTGTCGTCGTCCCCCGGGAGTGCTGCCAAAAGCAAGGTGGGGGGGGAGAAAGGAGAATTCCCCCATTTGGCTGCTCCAGATTCAGGTTCCTCTAGCAAGGAGTGATGTCCCTGCAAACTTCTTTCTCTGCCTGTTCTGTTCCAGTTTGAGCAGCTGCGCCACTCTGTTATCCTTACCAGCAACTTTGCAAAGTCTGTGGTGAACCTCGCTGACGTGGTGAGTACGGAATGCATTGCAAGTCCCTCCAAAAATGTTAGGCAGTGGGCATTGCCCCCTCCCCAAAATGTGAACATTCTTGAGGCAGGGTTTTTTTTGCCCCTTGGGAAGGCATTCTATGGGGCCCAACATTCCACAGGACCCTTCAAAGTATCAGTCTATTTCTGGTCTGTGTCAGTTTCGCATGCATTCAGTCATAAGTTCATTCTATCCTATTTCCACATCAGCTTGTGATTTTTTTTTAACTGCAAAAAAAAATCACATTTCTTTTCATATGAAGTTTTTCCTAACATATGCATTTTGCACAACTTTCCCTAATGTACACATTTGTGTACACCATTTTTGAGCTCAGAACTGTGTCACAGAATTCAGAGAAGTGTACATCCAAAGGATAACTGTTCTGATCCACATGTTAGTTTGGGAAGTGGGCCTTAGGTCAGTTTGCTTAAAAGTGCAGACCAGATGAAATTCTCCTCCGTCCCACTTCCAAATCCAAAGCATGGTTGGTTTTGGGACTTCCCATCCCTGCCCCAAAATGTGGAAATGGGGACCAAGATGGAAATACACTTTGCTTCAGCTTTGATTCAACATTGGGGTGGGCTGTTCATACAGTGCAAACTAATGCTCCTCTGGAGAATGGGGAGGATGCTGTGGGTCTGCCCTCTTTGAAGTAACACCTCTACTTTCTAGATCTATAAGGAGCAGTTGAACACACGTATTGTGTTGGTTGCCATGGAGACATGGGCATCAGGGGACAAGATCCAGGTAGACCAAGATTCCCTGGAGACGTTGAGTGAGTTCATGAAGTATCGGCAGGATAGTCTTCCTGAACACAGCGATGCCGTACATCTCTTCTCGTGAGTTTCGACTGGGAACCTGACCACCTTTATACTAAAAATAAGCATGCCAACTTTTCGTCCCCACTATCACTCTGTCTAACAGTAGGTTGATGTGGAGATGTTAAAAGGTAACAAATGCTGAACTCCATGTCATGAGAAACTTCTCTTGCTAACTTTTGCAGATTAGGTTGTGATAAAAACACAAGACTAGGTCAGGTTGCCAAATCTAGGTAGTAAACCTCTTGGTATTGTAGCAAATGGACTTTCTAATGGTCCGCCACCTCCAGTGTTATGGCCACTTTCCTTTACAAGTGATGCTGAGGGATATATTTCTTTCCTGAGGATTTCCAGATACTGTTATTGAGAAATTAGGCTAAGGTTCTTTGCAGCTGTTCTTTGCTAATCTAGCAAGAAGTGAGATTCTCGATCAAATGAAAGTGCCTTGCAAGTAGCTTACACTGTGTAATGTAATTAGGATAAGTATTTCAAGAGGTGATCTGCTAAATCAAACTAGGATACCATCAGATCTGATTTTTTCCCCTAGCAGGCATGATTTGCAAGATAGCAGGTGCTAGACATTTATTATTAAAACCTACAGACAGCTTATAACAAAACAAAACAGTGACCAGTTTGAATATCACTATCAGTCTTTTCCATTTAAAGTAAGTCAGTATAAATGTCACTTCCTTTTCATTTATACCTAAATATATAAAGCAGTGTTCTCCAACCTTGGGTTCTCAGATGTTTTTGGCCTACAACTCCCAGCATGCCCCAGCCTACAACTCCCAGCATGCCCCAGCAGCGTAGGGGGCATGCTGGGAGTTGTAGGCCAAAAACATCTGGGGATCCAAGGTTGGAGAACACTGATATAAAGCATGGGCCAAGGGTGCAGGCTTTAAATTCTGGGTGCTACATGTGACAGTGGGTGGGAACTTCTAACTTCTAACTCTTTCTTGGAAGGCTGGTGGAGGAAGTGTTCAGACATTGACCAGCATGAAAATTGTTCATGCCTTCTCTCTTTTGCAGTTCTTATAGCCATAGATAATAAGCCCACATTTACTTTGGGAGAGGGGGGGGGCAATTGATGATACAAAGGAATGACTGGATGCATCTTCCCACCCCTAAATCTGTATTCCTGCCCTTCTCCTCGGAGTATCCGTTGTTGCCATAGTAGGCTGCAGTAAGTTACTGAGAAGGGCACAGAACACAGGAGTCCTGGCTGGTCAAGGCTACCTACCTCTTCTGTCCCCTACATGGTAAACCCTCCTTCTCCTTACTCCTTCCAGCGGGCACACTTTCAGAAGCAGCCGCAGTGGCACGGCTTACGTTGGAGGCATCTGCTCAGTTGCCCGAGGTGGAGGTGTCAGTGAGGTGAGTGGGGCGTGATGACTAGGCCTGAACTGCTGGGACTTTGAAGGTGGGGAATCGAAGACTGCAGTTGCTTGCTTCTCCAGCTCTACCACCCTTGGCTGCCCAAAGAGCTCATGCTCCCCTAGTCTTCTCCGCTCTGAAGCAATGCCCAGGTTTTTCTCTCTGCATTTGTTCACATTCGTCCCTGGTTATTCTTTCCCTCCTTTTGGGGTGTGGTGGGGCTCATCTAAATTTAAATTTTAAGATCCCTGGGGCAGAGGCCTGTCTTGCTTGCTTACATTAGTCCGTAAAGTGCCATGGACACTGATGGGACTGCATAATAACTATAGCCCATTAGTGAGGTGCTGTTCTTTGGTTGCGGGTCTGTAAAGGGGGGCGGGTTACCAGGAGCCTGTGAGTTTGCAACTGGCAACAACCTGGACGGTGAGCATCTACCAGAGGAGCCCGGCCCAGCAGAGCTGAGCTTGCTGGCCGCCGGTGCCTCCTCATTCTCCCCCCTCCCCAATAACGTGATGTCCTCCTCCTTCCCAAAGTATGGCAACGTGGGAGCGGTGGCAGTAACGTTAGCACAGACCCTGGGGCAAAACATGGGCATGATGTGGAACAAGCACCGTGCCTCTGCAGGTAAGTGACTGGGCATTTGGCCAAGTGGGGTAGGTTCTCCCAACTCCAAGAGAGATTCCACAGTGCACAATGGACACTTGATTAATTTTGCTTAATCAGGCGGGAGTTGCTGCGGGCCGGCTAGGTCTGGAGTTCAACAGGCTTTTGCTTCAGTTGGGCAGCAGAGAGAGTAGCCCGCTCAGGCTCTGCCTGCCTTGTGAAGAGTCTTAAAGGGCCCAGAGCACCCCATCGCCTCCGATTCAGCCCCTCCCTTGTGCATCGCCTGTGCCGGTGAGCAGGCACTGAGAAGTGTGAGGCTGCTGGTGAAAGGGAGCCAGTTCCTCGGGGGGATCTGGCTCTCCACGGGTTTGACGGGCTCTGGCTCAAGGGTCTTCTGGCTGAGAGGCTGAGGGGCCTCTCTCCGTTCAGCATGTCCATGGCCTGCACCACTGGTCTTCCAGATATACAGTCATGCCTTGGATTACGAGCATAATTCGTTCCAGAACCATGCTCGTAATCCAAAACACTCGTATATCAAAGTGAGTTTCCTCATAAGAAATAATGGAAACTCAAACGATTCGTTCCGCCTTGCCTCCACGGGGCTCCCTGCCCCGGGAGCCGGCGGCAAAGCCCTGTTTCGCTGTTTTGGCTCAGCGGCAATTTTGGCAGCCCCGCTTGAGCGGTTTGGAGCCTTTAGCAGCCTGTTTTGGCTCCAGTGCTCGGCTCTGCCTGGCAGTTTGTGCCGCCCGCCATCTTCTGCAGCCCAACTTGTTAGGTGGGGAGCCTTGCTGACTCCCATGGCGGCTTGTGCTGGCTGGCGCGGTCCCACCGCTCAGCTGTTTGGCGGCGGCCTCACCTCCAGCCTTTAGAAAGGAGCCTTGCTTCTGGGAGCCGGTGTTGACATCTCAGGATACCAGCTCTAGGGTTCAATGATGCTGAGGTTCAATTTAAATGACTAGGGAACTTTTGGACATACAGTGCAAACTAGGGATAGGGGGCAAGACATCTTCATCTTTTCTTTATTGCCCCATTTCTCTGCAGGGGACTGTCGCTGTCCTGACTCATGGCTGGGCTGTATTATGGAGGACACTGGGTGAGTGTGGGGAAGCAGTGAGGATCACAAAGGAACAGGCTGTTGGAGTAGTGCTTCACTCTGAAGTCAGGAACAAATGCAACCTTTAAAAGGACTTCATTTTAACCCCCCACCTGCATCATGAAACACCCTTTTTTTTTTTTTTTTAACTGTGCTTAAGGCAATGATCCTAGCTAGGGCCCCTAGACATTGTCTGGGGGGCATAGGATAGTTCGGAGTCCCAGCTCTGGGGTTGGAGACAGCTCGGTCCTCAGAGCTGGGAATCAGAGCCCCGATCCCCCTCCCACTTACAGCCAGTGTGGAAAGAACCATGCCAGCTACACTCTGGGGCAGGGGAAGCGACCTCAGAGAGAGGCCAACGGGTGTGGTTTGGTGGGAGGGGAGGAGACTGTAGTGGCCGGGACGCAAGGCATCCTGAAGCTGCTCCCGCCTCCTTCCCTCCCCCTCCGAAGCGCCATTGCTAGATGGCCATCTAGCCGAAAACAGCCATCTAGCAAAAATGCAGAGTGGGAGGAGCGGGGGGGAGGGGTGACTGTCAGCTCCAAGTTCTGGGGCTTACGGGCATCCCCATAGTATTGTGCCCTAAGTCCATATTTCTCCTTCTCGTTCTCTGGTATAGCCAGATCCAGTAGAGGGCAGGGAGCTTGTAGGCTAAAATAGAGAACTTGGCAGTGGCTGCTTGTCATGCAGGAGTGAAAAAATTTGCATCTGCTCAAATTCCCTCTTCCACACAACTGTGAAAAGTATAGAAACCCTCTGTTGCAGCTGGTTACTTTCTCCCTGTTTTAATTGTCTTCCTCTCTCTGTGTGTATCCCCTTCTCTTAAACAAAAAGAAAGGGGGAAAATGAGGATGGTGTCACTAGTGCAACCCACCATGGGTACATCCCAGTTGAGGGCTCCAACCCACCACTTAAAAACAAATTCCCAAGTCCAAAACCCACATGCTTAGTGCCATTTATGAAGGCAGCCTGCATACACCTACTAGGTCCTTGAAATCTTGCTTCTTCCCCCTACCTACCCCCAATCCTTCTCTGTCATTTTAACTCTCCTCGTGGTTCTCTTCCCTCACCCACAGATATTACCTGCCACGGAAGTTCTCCCGCTGCAGCATTGATGAATACAATCAGTTCCTGGCAGAAGGTGGGGGAAGCTGTCTGTTTAACAAGCCTTTGAAGGTAAATTCAAAACTGGCCACCACCTGTGTGCTTAAGAATTGCCTCCAGGCAAACCAGGCAAGGAAGCTTTCTAAAAATGTGGGGTGGGGTGGGTTTGTTTTTCTCCCCGTTGGTTGCCATGGTGCACTTGAGTGGCATGCACAAAAATGAAGTATTTGACTGGACACAATGCTAAAGTGTCTCATAGGGAATATTCACCTGGTGGTGTAAGGTGTATGTTTTTGGGTGGCCCAAAGCTGATTTAGGGATGTATAGGTCCAGTTCCTTATTCATTTATATGTATATTGACAAAGATGAGTGAGGGGGCAGCATGCTTGAGATTGACTTGTGCAAAAACAAAGCACTGGTTCAAACATGATGCCAGGGCAAGTGCACCTCAAAGACAGTCTTCCAGTTGTGTCAGTGTATGATTTGTGGTTGCCAAAGCTTATTATGGGCTGCACATCCCCAGTTTCTTATCCACTTACACATATACTAGTAATTATTGTTGTGGGCCCAGTACACTGGGCAGTGTCTTCCGCAAAACAAAACAGAAACATGTTGGGCTGAACACAGTGCTAGGGTATTTCATACGTGACATTATTCTGGTGGTGTGGGTACGATTTGAGGTGATTCAAAGCTTATTGGGGGGGGGGTGCACAGTTCCAGTTCCTCATTAATTCATACATATATGATCAATTATTGCCAGGGGGCAGCACAGTTGACAGTGTCTTTAGGAAAAATGAAGCATTGGGTCAGACATAATACTAGGTGCTGTGGATGTGATATTTCAATTTTGGGGTTTTAAATCCACAGTTACTGAGCAGCAGCAAGTCCATTAGTGGGCCTGGGAGCATTATTGAGCATGTTGCTCAATAATACTGGTACATCTTAAAAAGGGCAGTCTCCTGGTCATGGAGATGTATGACATGGGGTAGCCCACAGCTTATTTTGGGTTGGAGCCTGCAAGCCACATTTTCTTATTCAGGCTGTTAATGTAGTTCCGTGTTGAATAAGGAACTGGGAGCTAGGAATCAACTTTAGCCTCTGAATGCATTCCTTTTGGCTCCCCCCCCGCCCGCCCCCCGCCCCCGCCCCCCGCCCCCACCCATATTGGCCCTGTGTCAGCCACAGGCAGAAGGGTTCTATTAACAAAAATAATAGATTTTATTTTAAAATAATAGATTGTTCTATTAACAAAATAGGCAGGTCCCTCAGTCCAAAGAGAAAGAGGGGTTGGCACCTCTGCTCAAGTGCCCAACTCTGGGTGCCCCTCCACTGGCATGATTTTCTCCCCCCCCCCCATAAGGAAGTTTCCTTCTCCTCTTCAAATCAGGAAATATCTTTGGGGAGGAGATAGAATCATAGAATCATAGAAAAGTAGAGTTGGAAGGGGCTTATAAGGCCATCGAGTCCAACCCCCTGCTCAATGCAGGAATCCAGGTCAAAGCATCCCCGACAGGTGGCTGTCCAGCCGCACCTTGAATGCCTCCAGAGTGGGAGAGCCCACCACCTCCCTAGGTAGTTGATTCCATTGTCTTATTGCTCTGACAGTCAGGAAATTTTTCCTGATGTTTAGGTGGAATCTAGGTTGCAACTTGCAGTCTGTTTCCCACCAAATACCATGCCAGGCTCCCAACAAAATTAGCAGGATCTCTCTAAATAGCACCAGGGATTCTGAGCGCCTTCTGGGACCTGGGGCTCCAGGGGTCAGCTTGGTGTTCCATCAGCCCCTCACCAGTCTAAAGGTGCTGTTTTTGAAGCTCTTCTGGGTTTTTAAAACTTTTTGTCAGTTTTTAAAGTCCTTTTAGATTTACATACAAGTTATACAGGGGGAAATAAATAATAGTAAATATGCTCATCAGTTCTTATGCTGTTACTCTTTGAAAGTACCTACATTAAAAAAAGGGCCAGACATTGACCCAGAAAGAAAGGCAAATACCTGAGACATCAATTACCACCCCATGAAGTCAAAATAAAAAGACATAATGGGTGGGTTCACATGATGCCCTAAATCCTTTGGGAATTTTAGCCACACCCTGTGGCTAAAATTCCCCTGTGCTTGACAGAGGGATCGGGCTCAGTGGGGGGGGGGGTAGGGTGCCTCCTCCCCTTCCCCGCACGGTGCTTCTGCCATATTCCACGGGACCTTGCGGGAGCACTGAGATATCCCCTGAGCAGCGGCGAGCCATTTAGTGCAGGACGTGGCTTCGCTTTTTTTTTAAAAAAAAAAATTAAGTTTGCAAAAGCTGCTGTTAATCATAGATCATAGAGCTGGAAGGGACCTACAAGGCCATCGAGTCCAACCCCCCTGCTCAATGCAGGAAACTAGAGGAGGGGTCTCCCATCCAAGTAATAACCAGGCCTGACCCTGCTTAGCTTTCTACGCTCAGACAAGCTGAGCCAGCTTTTTCCAATGCCGGTAGCAGGCAACAGGGGTGGGGCGGGGAATCTGTATCAGAACCACAGCAAAGGGTTAAAGCCTCCCTACTCCCCACACAAGGTCTTGATCCAGATGGATGTACTGTCATTCCAAGTCAGACGTTGTCTGGAAACAGGGTGAGCAATTTGTTTAAGACAATGTCATTTAAAACAACCACCACCAACAACAAAAAACCACTGCTTCCTCCACTTTCCTAGTAATCCCCCCACTCGCAAAAATAGGGCTGCAAAGATAGGGAGGAATTCCTGGTCCAGCACAAAATGGAGGTGGGAGTTGAGTATAAAACTTTACATGTAAATGCATGCAAAAGAGAATGTGTCTTGGAAGCCCCTGATGGTGGTTTCATCTGTCTCCCCACCCCCCACCCCAATTGTCACAGCTTCTTGAACCCCCTGAATGTGGCAATGGATTTGTGGAGGCAGGAGAAGAATGCGACTGTGGGTCCTTGGCGGTAAGTGACAAGTAGGACTGAAGCTGACACGGGACGATGTGGGCTGGTGGTGACCTGGGGATGCCGTTTGTTTGTTTGTTTGTTTATTATTTTATTTATTTATTTATTTATTTATTTATTTATTACATTTATGAATCGCCCATCTGGCCAGACATCTGGCCACTCTGAGCAATGTACAATCCAATAAAATACGGGGGGGATTATATTTATATCCCTCCTTTTTTCCTGCAAGGAACCCAAGGCGGCTTACATAATCCTCCTCCTCCTCTCCATATTATCCTCACAACAACCCTGTGAGGTAGGTTAGGCTGAGAGTCAGTGACTGGCCCAGAGTCACCCAGTGAGTTTCATGGCTGAGTGGGGAATAGAACCCGGATCTCCCGAGTCCACTACGCCACACTGGCTCCGTTGGTTGCTGCACTTTGGCCCCATATTGGGTTTTGCTTTGTGTGTGCTTTGGGGCCTCATGCTGTGTCAGGAGGCTGGAGTATTTCAGGATCAGGGTCCAAAAGGAAAGCATATGAATGGATTCAGGCACTCTCACCAGTTCCATTTAAGTTAGAAAAGACACTCCACAGGGGAAGGCCAGCAGGTGGGAGCAGGAAGCAGTGTTAGCTGGAGGGATCTAGGGATAGGAGCAGGAAACCAGGTGAGGGAAATGTGGACATACAGAAAGACAGTGAGCCTGAAAGAGAATTCACCGCATTTGAGTAGTTGGTTATGTCTAGAGAACTTATAGAAGGAAATGTATCAGCTAGAGGTATTACAAAGATGATATATAAAATGATGCAGAAATCAGAAGGGCAAGCGGAAAATCTTAAGATAGTTTGGGATATAGAGTTTGAAGAGGAAATAGCAAAGGAAGAGTGGAATAAGATATGGGATAGGCGAATATTGAAAAATATGATAAGGATGAAAGAGAATTTCTATAAGTTAATTTGGAGATAGTACCTGACTCCGGTGAGAATAAATAAAATAGATAATAAATGTTCTCCAATGTGTTGGAGAGGCTGTCAAGAGCTGGGTACGTATGCTCATATGTGGTGGAGTTGTAAAAACGTAATGGATTTTTGGAAAATGATTTTTGAAGAAATATCAGAAATTGTTGGTATTGATTTAGAAGTTTGTCCTAAATTAGTATTGTTATCAATAACCGAAAAGGTGGCTGGTCCTCAAAATGTTAAAGAATTAATTGTAAATTTGTTAACGGCGGGTAGATTAATGATAGCAAGAAAATGGAAAGTTCAGCAAGTTTTCTCTATCACTGACTGGTATAAAGAAGTGTGGGATATGGCTTTAAATGATATGTTGACTTGTAGTATCAAATGCAAAAGGGGACAATTAAAGAAAAATAATTTTAAGGATATTTGGGGTTTCTTTTTGGATTTTGTGTTAAATAAGGGGAAAGGGAGTATGCCGTGTCAAGATATGTTATATTTTTGGAATAATGAATAATGATAGATTATAGAGATAGAATGTATTATATGGTCCCGTGGTGACGGGAGCACTATATAAGTTGTATGTTTGTTATTTAGTTGTTTTATGTATTGTTAAAAAAAAATTAAAAAAAGAAAAGACAGTGAGCCGGTTCGTATGACACGGAAACCGCGGGGGAGCAGAAGCCTCCCGCGGTTCCCATGTCGTGCGAACGCCAGCCAGGGGCGCCCCCACGGGACAGCTACGCGTGGGACTCACGGAAAGTGACCATGGGCGGTAGAGGGTACTAGCCCCTACCGCATGTGGCCACCCTCCCGTGCGAACAGCAGGCGGCCATCCCGCGGGGGCCGCAGAGAGGCGGCAGCCCAGAGCGGCCGGAGCTGCGGCCGCTCCGGCCTGTAGGGGCAAACGGCCCCTCTGAGCACCCAGAGCCGCCGCCCCCTAGCGCCGGGAGGCCCGCACTGCAGTGCGGGGACTGCCAGCTCCACCGGGGTCCGCCCACACACACGGGGCTCAGATCATCTACGGCGCTCCGCTGGACCCTGCGGACGGCCCCGTGGTGCCTCCCCCACTTGCTGCCTGGGTCATACGAACCGGCCCAGTATCTTGCCAGACCCACACCCTCAGAGGGCTTCTGTGTCTTTAAGGGAAATATGTTCCTGGTACCATCTCTCCCATTACGGAAGCACTTGTTAGCAGGCTGCTCCGTGTTAGGCCAGGCCCTGCACCCTCCCTGAGACTGGTAGCCAATGGGTTTGCTGTCTTTAAGAAAGTTTGGCATGGATAAAAAGAGATCACTCAGCAGCTTCAGGTCATGTATGCAAGGCTAGATTTGGCATTACCAAATCAATCTAAACTGCTGCACCCTACCTTCCTAATCATCTGATCCCACCGGGGACTGTCTGTACATGCGGCAGCTGCTTACTGAAGCAGCTCATCTGCCGCTAGCCAGTTGCTGGTGCGTCCAGTAGCTCACGGACATTTCTTTCCAGGAGAATCTTCCTGTGTCTTTGGACTATGTGCATATTTATCCAATCACTGCAAGCCTCCATTCCTTTCCCACTCATGCCCTTTGGCATCAATCACTCTCCATTCATGCCTTTGTTTGCAATCTTTTGGCCAGTCCGGTGGGGGCTGTTCATTTCTCCAGAACCCTCACTTACCCAAACTACTGGGACCTGCTGTGATCTTCTTTGTGCTTGACATAACTATAACTCAATTGTTATTAATTATATGTACCCATAACACTGTGCATCATGCCTAGCCTGATCACACCTACTCTTGTTAGCACAAACCTCCCTAAAATACTTTCCCCTCTTCCCACTAGGGATGCATGAGGAAGGGGGTTAAAATCTGACAGAATTTTAACCTTGAATTCCGTTCCATCAACCTTGCGCTGGCGCCAATTTGATCTGAAGCAGGTCGAGCCAGCACGTGTATGTCCGTTTTCAAAGCAGGCCACAATATGTGTAATTTTAAAATAAAACCTGGGGAAATTTGTGCAAAATTCGGGTCTCTGCTCTGCAAATTTGCACAGATTGTGGAGCAGAGCTCCGAATTTTGCACAAATCTGAAATTAACTGTCAGAACATTCAAGGTGGCTGAGGTGGAGTATGTGTGCATTTGCAGTGAGAGGAGGAGGCTTCAATACTTCTCATATTAAATGCTATAACGGAACAAAAACAATGACTCGAATTTAACAAGTTGACCCGGATTTGCGCTAATCACGATTCGTGCAAATTGGGCTAGAGATACGCAGTTCTCAGCTCCAAATTTGTGCAAATATTTTTGAGCAATTTTGCGGAAGCCGGAAACACACACACACGCCCCACACACACCTGGCTTACGCTGGCTCAGCTTGTCTGAGCGTGGAAAGCTAAGCAGGGTCAAGCCTAGCTATTACTTGGATGGGAGACCTCTAGTTTACTGCATTGAGCAGGGGGTTGGACTTGATGGCCTTGTAGGCCCCTTCCAACCCTATGATCTATGAAATCTATGAAATCCACTTCTACCTGCTTTTGGCTGTTGGGTCAGAAATGAGTTGGAAGTCCATCAAGCTCGAGCGGAATGAGTTTTCCAGTGCCATCCATCCCTACATCCCCTTCTCTCTAACGCTCAGTCCAAACCTTTCTTTCCTGCTCCCAAGAGCTTTGGGGACCCCGATTAGTACATTTTGGTCCCTAACCTCTCACACTGACAAGTCCATCCTGTATTGACGTGGACAGTCAGTGCACATCTGTGACCTTAGTCCAAGCTCTGGATTCAGCCTCCAAGAGAACTTGGCTAATGGACCAATTTTCTCTCTAGGCACTGAAGTTTCTAATTGATTTCTATGTTTGTATTTGATTACAATTGCTCTACCAAGTTACTTTCTCTACGAAGCTTGTGTGTGTTACTGGGTTTTACCTTGTCAAAGGCATACATTGCCAAAGTTTAAAAGATCTCTTAATGAATATGTATCTAGAGAGCGTGTGCAAGTTTGCACACATATATAAAGGAGCACATTTAATAGCCCGCTATGATGGGAAATGTCGCACTTGGTGAATTTCTCTTAGTTCATGCCCTGGAGGAACTTGAAATTCTCCAGTGGACGGCCCAGATTCAATCTCAGCACAAAGGTCCCACTTTGGAATCCAAGGCACCTGATGGTAGATAGGATTTCTTCCCAGCAATGTTACACCTGCCTGTTCTCTCTTTCTTGTTCTCAAAGGAATGCTCCAAGGTTGGTGGAAACTGCTGCAAGAAGTGCACGCTTACGCACGATGCCATGTGCAGTGATGGGTTGTGCTGCCGAGGGTGCAAGGTAAATGGGTGAGACCAGACTGGGATTGGAAAGAGGTGTCTTCCATGGGAATAGGTTCAGAGTCCATTTGGCACCAGTTTTAAACAAAGCACATTCTTTGAGAGCCATTCAACAGAGGACAATTGGTTGTGCGTCTTCGCCATCACCCGTAAAAATAAAACCACACCTAGGCCAAAGCACAGTGGGCTTTGGCCATGGAATGCACAATTTTTTGTATCAAATTGCACAATTGTACATTTTTTTCATACTTCATGTGAGTGTGCATGGGGTCCCAAAACTGCAGGTCACTAATCAGGTCCACACCTGTTTAGCTTCAGCAACTTTGTTGGTTGCATAAGTATTCACGCCCCTGAATCAATACTTGGTAGAAGCACCTTTGGCAGCAATTACAGCTGCGAGTCTTCTTGGGTCTCTATCACAGGGTTCTCCAACCTTGGGTCCCCAGATGTTGATGGACTTCAGCTCCCAGAATCCCTTGCCATTAGCCATGCTGGCTGGGTATGCTGGGAGCTGTAGGCCAGCAACATCTGGGGACCCAAGGTTGGAGAGCCCTGCTCTATCAGCTTTGCACATCTGGATCCTGCCATGTTTGCCCATTCTTCCTGGCAAAATTGCTCCAGCTCTGTCAGGTTGGATGGGGACTGTTGGTGAACAGCAACTTTCAAGTCTTGCCACAGATTCTCAATTGAATGGAGGTCCGGGCTTTGACTGGGCCATTCTAAGACTTCCAGGTTCTTGTTTTTAAACCACCCCAGTGTTACTTTGGCTGTGTGTTTAGGGTCCTTGTCCTGCTGGAAGGTGAACCTCCGCCCCAGTCCCGGGTTCCTTGCAGACTGAAACAGGGTTTCCTCTAGAATTGCCCTGTATTTGGCTCCATCCATCTTGCCCTCAATCCTGACCAGTTTCCCAGTCCCTGCCGAGGAAAAGCATCCCCACAACATGATGCTGCCACCAACATGCTTCACCGTGGGGATGGTGTTCTCAGGGCAATGAGCACTGTCGGCTTTGCACCACACATAGCGTTTTGCAGCAAGGCCAAAAAGTTCAGTTTTGGTCTCATCAGACCAGAGAACCTTTTTCCAGATGCTTGCTGTGTCTCCCACATGCCTTTTTGCAAACCACAAAGGGCCTTTGATATGGGTTTGTTTCAGTAATGGCTTTCTTCTTGCCACTCTTCCATAAAGCCCAGCTCTGTGGAGTGTCCAGGCAGGGCCGGCGCTACCGCTAGGCAGACCCAGGCGGCTGCCTAGGGCGCGTGGCGGAAGAGGGCGCAGAAACTCTTCCGCGCCCCTTCCTCTCCTCCGGCGCGCTCCTGCCCTGCCTGCCGCCTCCGCCGCGCCTCCCCGCCCGCTTGCCGGCCGCTGCCGCCGCCGCTGCCGCTGCACCTCCCCCCCCCCGCGCGCCCGCCCGCCAACCACCTGCCCCTTCCTCTCCTCCGGCGCGCTCCTAACCTGCCTGCCGCCTCCGCTGCGCCTCCCCGCCCGCTTGCCGGCCACTGCCGCCGCCGCCACCGCACCTCCCCCCCCGCGCGCCCGCCCGCGCGCCCGCCTGCCAACCACCTACCTACCTTCGCGGGGGTCCCATCGCGTCGGAGGAGGAGGCGGCAGCAGCAGCAGCAGCCAGCAGCCAGCAGCCAGCAGCGGGGGCGGGGGGGGGAAGGTAGGTGGTGGTGGCGGTGGTGGCGGTGGCGGCGGCGGCGCGGGGGGGGGGTTGCAGAGCAGGGCTGCTTTGCTCCGGAGCCCCCCCCACGGCACGAGGGGGGGCGCTAAATATATTTGGCCTAGGGCGCCAAACAGCCCTGCACCGTTCCTGTGTCCAGGTGATAGTTGTCCCCTGGATGGTTTCTCCCATCTCAGCTGTGGATCTCTCCAGCTCCTTCAGAGTTATCATTGGCCTCTTGGTTGCTTCTCTGACTAATGCTCTCCTTACCTGCCAGTCACTGAGTTTTGGTTGACAGCCTTCTCTAGGCAGAGTCGCAGTTGAGCCATATTCTTCCCATTTTGTATTAATGGATTTAACGGTGCTCCAGGGGATGTTCATAGTTCAGGATACTTTTTATCACCCAACCCTGCACAACTTCATCCCAGAGTTGTTTTGATAGCTCCTTGGTCTTCATGATGCTGTTTGTTTAGATATGCTCTCTGGCAAACTCTGGGGCCTTCCAGAAAGAGGTGTATTTCATCTGAGATCATGTGGCACTGGAATTGCACACAGGTAGACTGTTGGGATATAAACAACATGCTGTGAGTTTTTTCTTTATGGTACAAATGGTACTGGCTTTGCTAGGCAGGATGTGTTTTTATCTGGGCTGCACAGTTTGTTGACATTAGCTATTCCTGGTCGTTTCTGCTGAAGTGTAGGAAATAATCTATGTGAACCATGTGACACAAGAACAAATCATGTGACTTGTTCTTGTAATGTGCTGTGCTGTTCAGACAGTAGCCATTATTAGTAGAAGAGCTGTTGCTCTTTGTTCATCTATCTCTCTTTGATGGTGGGGTGAAGTTCTTCTTCTCTCCACTGGACTTTTTCTTGCTATGCTTTTATACTCTGCACATACACTGTATCTATGGAATGTCTATTCTGTAGTGCTTACTTTGAATAAGTAAATAAATAGGTAGAATAGACCTGCTTGCGTCTACAGAGTGATTCCTTGGTCCTGGATTAATCTGCAACTGGGGGAGCTGAACACTGCTGCGTGAGAGAGCTGACACTCTGCTTGCTGTGTGTGGAAGGCCAAGGCTAGCACATGGATTACATTTTTTTCATTCAACACCAACATAGACTCCATTCAACTACTTACTGTATGTGACTTCTGGAGGCAGTGGGTTGCACCAGAGCTTATTTAGGCAAGTCACAGCAAAGGGGGTAAATACTTATGCAACCAACAAGTGCCAATTTGTTTTTGTTTACTTAACTTTTGTGCCACAATAAAAAAATATTTTGCACCTTCACGGTGCTGAGTATCTTGTGTACATCAAGTGGTAACAATGCCAATTAAATCCATTTCAATTCCAGGCTGGAACACAACAAAATGTGGAAAAGTCAAAAGTGGGGGGGGGGGGTTGAATCCTTCTGCAAGGCACTGTATTATACAGGCTCCCCATCATCTCCACCCAAGAAGCGAATTCCTCAACTGTTTTGTGAATGAGCCTGAACATGTGGCATGATGTGGAACTTTTATGTATTTGATTAATTCTGAGCAAATATGTATCAGTAAATTGATTGATGTAGCTCCCAAAACTTGGAAGCTTTAATTTGAGATTGAAAGATCATCTGACTGAACCAAATGACAAAACAGTAAAACAAGTCAAACAATAAAAGAAGGGAGTGAGTTCTATTCTCTCATTTTAGCTCTTTTATTCTAAAAACAATATTTTTATATCTTACAAAAAGTGTTCAAAATGTAAAAATGAATCATGCTTTTTTTCTTTTCTTTTTTTAAAGCACCTTTCTCTTCATTCTCTATCAAGCTTCATTGCCTTTCCCACTCGGGGCTCAGCAGCCCCGTCTGAAGTAGCAGGCATGATTTGATAACTGCCCCTCTCTCATCCTTTCCCCCAAGTGCCCTTTCTCAACTCTTTTTTGATTCTGTTCCCAAGGTTATCATGCCCATAGGTTCTCTAGCAACACACATTTTATCTCTGCATTCTGAGTGAGAAGATTCTTATTATGAATTCATTGGGCCAGTTCACACATAATGACAAATCATTGGAGTGAACATACTGCCTCTGGAGTGCTCCTCACTTCTGCTTTCTGCAAACAACCTATGATTGGCCTGTTCATTGGTTTTTTGAGTGCCACATGCAAGCCCAGAGCACTGCATTGTTAAGGGTTGTTTTGCCCTTATTATGTCTTCCTGCCAACTTCCCCAGGCTCCAATTAAGAAAAATACAGCCTTGACTGTACAAGCAAAGGTGTTTGGAAGGGAGAGCAAGAGAAAAGGCAAATGGAAAAATCCAATTCATGCTTCAGCATGGCTTCTGTGTCACTTAGGTCAATGTCTCCTGAAGACGTGATTATCAATTATCTCAAAATGAAATCAGAGTGAAATCAGATTAGTTGTGATAGAACAGGCCCAGTTCTGGATATCTTTGGGAGAGGCTGTTTGAAACTGCCTGGCCCTTTCCCCATCAACTGGATTCTATGGAGTCTCAGGGTATTGCCAGTCGATGCTTTCTCTGTTCTTCTCCTCTATTGAAAGAAGGAAGGTGAGAAAGCTAGGAACACAGATGGCAACAAACCCTGCTTCTCCTTGTACAGCAGTGGGAGTGATCTCTTTCTGCACTGCCTGCTTGTCACCAGTGAGTTCAGTCTGCCTGGCTCCTTGCCTCACCAGCCAATATTAAGCTATTCTCCTGCTTCTCTTCCATCTCCCATTCTGCAGTACGAGCCACGGGGCGTCACCTGCCGAGAAGCTGTGAATGAGTGCGACATCCCTGAAACCTGCACTGGTGACTCCAGTCAGGTGAGTTGCAAGGCAGAGATCTGGTTATGGGAAGAAGAGAGAAACTCTCTAAGGTCCTGGTCAAACAATCCAGATTTTGGTGGCTCTTGTGTGTGCCATGGCAGATGGGTTGCCCTCCAAAAAGTGAATCTCCTGGGCTTTAATTTCTAATATTAGAGGTGCCTGGGCCAAAAATCTGTCTGAAAGCCCCTCCCTCTAATCTGGAAACTCCACCCCTTAGACCAAGGTATGTGGAGAACTGGCTGGGGTTAATCCAGCAGTTCTTCAAGGGAGCTGTGTGGTTACCTTGATCTGTCCAGCATAATATTCTCTCTCCTGTATGTGTGTGTGTGCTTTCTTTCTCTAGTGTCCACCCAATCTGCACAAGCAGGATGGCTACTTCTGTGACAATGAGCAGGTAAGGTTGGTATCTCAGCTTCACACTCAAGGATCATAACCAGAATCCCTGGTATTGCAGCCACTGGTAGGTGTAACTGTACCTATACAGTTGTAGCCATGTGACCGCCTATATACATCCAAGTAAGATTCAGCATCAGGGCAGGAAAGCAAGCCACGGCAGGCAGGACATAAGTACAGTTAGAGCTGCCAGGTCTACATCCGGTTTGACCTTATGCGCCTTTAAGAAAGTGAAAATTCCGCCAGGCACAGTTTCTCCCATCACTGCAGCGCTATCATAAGGAATGCCACCCTTGCTGAAATCTTCCCTTCTAAGCATCTCTAAAAGGTACAGGAGCCTTCTTAGAGTATAGATTGAGCCACCCTCAATCAAGTGTGTGATGAGTCAAATCCCCTTAGCACGATGCAGTGTGTATGCACAGGCACACACACACATGCACAGGCACACACACACATGCACAGGCACACACACACATGCACAGGCGCACACACTTTTCTTTGACTGGGTTTGGATGACACGATAAGCAATGGTCGTGACTCAGAGATAAGACGGGGAGTGGGGGGGATGTAAAGGCATTTACACTTTAAATGCCCTACTCTTTAAATACCTTTAAAATCTTACGGTATTGAAACCAGTCCTGTAAGGAATAGCTATGGAAACCAGAGGCTTATATTTTAAAAGTCTATTTCTGTGGCTTACTTCTGTGTTCTGATTTCGTGGCTTACTCCTGAGTAGGCATACATAGAACTGAGTTGTGCTTTGTGGGGCTCACACATTTTGCTTTGACCTTGCCAAGCCCTACTCCCTGTGCCCTTAGCCCCGCTGACTGCTGGAGTGCAGCCCCGAGACCCTTCCAAATGGGTGCCTTAGCACTGCAGGGATCAGAGGAGCTGAATCTGCACTCCTGGACCCCATCAAGACAATTTGAACCTTCAAGTTGCCCACAAAGGCATCAGTGAGGGTCTCTTAACAAGTCCCATTTTCTGCTCTGCAGGGCCGGTGTTATGGAGGTCGTTGTAAAACTAGGGATCGCCAGTGCAATGTATTGTGGGGACGTGGTAAGTAGTGCTCTTTGTCATGTGTTGGGGATGCTGCAGTGGAGCTTGAATTCATATGACATCATGTACCCATAAACATCAGTGGGTAGAGTACGGTGGCAGCTGGAAATAGTTTCCCACTCCAGACCTCTAGCTCAGTGTTCTCCAACCTTGGGTCCCCAGATGGGTTTGGCCTACAACTCCCAGCATGCCCCCTATCCTGGCTGGGGCATGCTGGGAGTTGAGTTGTAGGCCAAACCCATCTGGGGACCCAAGGTTGGAGAACACTGCTCTAGCTTAAAAGCATGCAGCGCAGGGAGAACATGCTGCTGTCTCCCACCTTGGCATGTATTCCACTGGCCTATTGTTCTCCCTCACTTACAACGGGGCATAACTAAAAGTCCAGCTTGCTACAGCAGGTGTGAGAGAAGGTGGGGGATGGATAGTTTCAGCTCTGGCCGGGAAGCTCTAGATCTGGCAACCTTGGTTGGAGGTGGTTAATGGTTTGAGTCACTGGGGACAGCATAAGCTGATCCAGAGGCCATGACAAGGGCTGAGGTTCATGAAGGTTCAGCACCAGCCAATCATTGATCAGTAGATCGCAATGCCCTAATCAGCCTTCCTTCTAGCTGCCACCTCCAAAAGATGCTCACAAAGAGCTGAAGCTATTTAATCCAGAGAGAGAGAATAGCAGCTGGGAGTGTAGGGGAGAGAGGGATTGTCTTCCAAAATCAGCCACCGATAGCCCTGTTTCTCAGTGATTCTCAGCCAATCTCTCTCTGAACGTCTGTGCTTGGCTCCGATTCCTTCCTGCATCTTCACCCCGACTGCTCCAGGGTCGAGCTAAGAGAAGGGAGACAAGAACTTTGCAACGTTTCAAGGAATTGGAAGAATAATGTAAATAAATTATCCATTTGTTTATTAACATTGGCGAGCGAATATAATGAGAAAAGGAGCCCAGGAGGGGTGGGAGTTTTAAAGAAAGGAAATTCTAAAGGCACAATTGCAAACAATTCCCACAAGGGAAAAAGGCAGAGGGCAACAGAAGAAGCCAATGTGGCTTCACAATAAACTCAAAGATGACCTGAAAACAAAAAAGGACATGTATAGGAAGTGGAGGGAAGGACAGGCTACAAGGGAAGAGTACAGGCAGGTAGCACAGAACTTGCAGGAACAGTGTCAGGAAGGCTAAAGCTGAGAATGAGCTAAGGTTAGCGAGGGATGCTAAAAACAACAAGAAAGCTTTCTTCAGATACATGCACAGTAAAAGACAGAGGAAAGAAATGGTGGTTCAGCTACGCAATGAGGATGGCAAATTGATAACAGAAGACAAAGAAAAGGCAGAAGTGTTCAATTCCTACTTCGGCTCGGTCTTCTCCCAAAAGAGGGTCTATGACACACCCCGGCAAACCTGAAGTGCAGACTGTAGGGGCAGGATTGCAGCTTGAGATTGATAGGCAAATGGTCAAGGAGCACCTGATTACTCTGAACGAGTTTAAATCTCCAGGGCCTGACGAGCTGCATCCTAGAGTAATAAAGGAACTGGCAGAAGAACTCTCAGAACCACTGTCTATTATCTTTGAGAAATCATGGAGGACAGGTGAAGTGCCAGATGACTGGAGGAGGGCAAATGTTGTTCCCATCTTCAAAAAGGGCAAGAAGGAGGAACCTGGGAACTATAGACCAGTCAGTCCGACATCAAAAAAGTCAGTCTGCAAGCACCTTGAAAACAATGCAGTGATTACTAGAAGCCATCCTGCCAGACTAATCTGATCTCATTTTTTGATTGGGTCACCTCCCTTGTGGACTGTGGGAATGCTGTGGACATCATATATCTGGACTTCACCAAAGCTTTCAACAAAGTGCCTCATGATATCCTGATTAGCAAGCTAGCTAAAAGTGGGCTAGATGGAACAACTATCAGGTGGATCCACAATTGGCTACAGAATCAGACTCAAAGGGTGCTTATCAATGGTTCCTTCTCAAACTGGGGAGAGGTAACGAGCGGGGTACCACAGGGCTCGGTCCTGGGCCCAGTGCTCTTCAACATTTTTATTAATGACTTAGATGAGGAGGTGCAGGGAATGCTTATCAAATTTGCAGATGACACAAAGTTGGGTGGAACAGCTAATACTCTGGAAGACAAAAACAAAATTCAAAGTGACCTCTATAGGCTGGAGCGCTGTGCCGAAAACAACAGAATGAAATTTAATAGGGATAAATGCCAAGTGCTGCACCTAGGGAAAGGAAACCAAATGCAGAGTTACAGAATGGGGGACACTTGGCTCAACAATACTACAAGTGAGAAGGATCTTGGAATCGTGGTAGATCACAAACTGAATATGAAACCGGTTGGCAGTCCTTCACGGTTATTGATTAATTATTTAAAGCTATTTTTATCCTGTTGTTCAAGCTGAAAAGGCTTCCAGAGAGGCTTATAAATCAATAAAAAGTCCCTGTTCTCAGGTTAGGTACCAAAATACAACTTCATACATGTATTCAACTCTAGACCATTCGTGATCATTTGGCAGCAACAGTTTGGATTCATTTCCCCCCTTTTCTCTTTTTAATGCAAATGTTATTTATTTGGAATATTAACACAAACATTTGTTGTTCACTTGTTTTTTAAATCCAAAATTCTCACCAGTTTTGGGTGTGGTAAAAGTCATATTCTAAAACCCTGAATCCTGGAGGGCTTCCCAGTGTCATAATAATAAACAAGCTTTCCTTCCCCTGCATCTGGAAGCACCAGCACCACCTGCTGACCAATGGTAGAATTACACCCTATTCACTGCAAAGACTTTATGGAGCACAATCTCTTGAAAGAAATGTTTGGTCCTCCGGAAGCATCTCCCTCCCCAGGGCCGGCGCTACCGCTAGGCCAACTAGGCAGTTGCCTAGGGCGCGCGGCTGAAGAGGGCGCGCGGCTGAAGAGGGCGCGGAAACGCTGCGCTCCTCTTCGCTGCTGCTGCGCCGCCCCCGCCAGGCCTCCGCCACCGCTGCGCCGCCCCCGCCTCCCCACCCTCCTGCCTGCCGCCGCCGCTGTGCCTCCCCTCGCTCGCCGCTGCGCTTCCCCCACCCGCCCGCCCGCCCGCCGCTGCGCCTCCCACCGCCATCGCCACCCCCCGTCACCCCCTCAACCCCCCCGTCACCTACCTTCGTCGCGTCGCTTCTGGAGCCCCGCCCGCGTTATTTGGCGGGAGGAACCAGGGCAGAAGGGCTTAAACAGCCCTGTTGCCATGGTTTCCCCCGGCAAAAACAGCGCGGGGGTCCCGTCGCGTCGCTTCAGGAGGAGGAGGAGGAGGCAGCAGCAGCAGCAGCAGCAGCAGCCGCCGCAGCAGCAGCAGCAGCCGCAGCCAGGGCGGGGGGGAAGGTAGGTTGGTGGTGGCAGCGCAGGGTTTTTTTTTTTTCCTGCTTTGGAGGGGGGGGGGCGCTAAATATTTTTTCACCTGGGGCGCCAAACTGCCCTGCACCGGTCCTGTCCCTCCCCCATTTTTATGTGTGTTCACCTGTTCCTTTTAAAGCAGCTGGCTGGATGAACAACTAGCTCTGTTGGGAATGTAAGGCTTGTGGAGGAGTGTGTGTCTATATTCTTTGGCATGCCCTTACTGTGTGTCTCTCTCCCCCCCCCCTCGCCTTCTTCTCTGGGACCACAGCTTCAGCTGAAAGGTTATGCTATGAGAAGCTGAATGTGGAAGGCACCGAGCGAGGGAACTGTGGGCGTGAGGGGAACCGCTGGGTGCCATGTATCAAGCAGTGAGTAATCTGAGGTTTCTCCCTTTCTCATAATGCACTGTATCCCCTTCCTACCGTGCACTGCACAGGGGCAAATGGCCACAGTGCCACAACCAGTAAGCTGGTGTAGAATCCAAGCTTTTCTTACATTGTGTGGGTCTCTCCTCCCCCTTCCCACAGGGACGTGCTGTGCGGATACCTCCTGTGTGCCAACGTGACAGGTTCTCCACGTGTCGGTGAAGTTCTCGGTGAAATTACCACGATGTCTTTCTACCACCAGAAGCGTTACGTTGACTGCAGGTTAGTGGGATCATCTTGCACTCTCGATCCCGTCTCTCTCCCTCTCTCTCTGGTTTGTGGATGATGGAGAAACACCCCCACCCCTAAACTGGCCTGCAGATTCTCTCCCATTAGTCATGCCCCCAAAACATATTCCTCACCCTGCTTTTTCCGTATGACTAGGATTTCTATTTCTCTATTATTTATTTATTTATTTATTTCATTTTTATACCGCCCAATAGCCGAAGCTCTCTGGGCAGTTTACAGCAATTAACAAGACAGTCCCTGCCCGCAGGCTTACAATCTAAAAAGACACGACACACAAGGAAAAAGGAATGGGGAGGGAAGAAGGGGGAATATGAATGATTACTCCTGGCAGGGCTGGTAGAATGGCCCTGCGCTCCCTCTCTTCTCCCTCTGCACAGCCTGCTGGAATGGCTGGTGGTGGTGACAGTTGAGGGAGGAGGATATATTATTAATTAATTACGGTAAATTTCTATACTGCCCAATAGCTGAAGCACCAATTTTTATGAATTGGTTCACAACAATTTCTAAAAATTACAACGCACAAATACAGATAATAAAATACCACATAAAAACAATTTAAACAGCTAAAAACAATTTCAATAAAAATACAAGACATATTAAAAAGACAGCTAACATAAATGCCCCCCCCAATCATGTGACATTAAATACCATTAAATGCCTGAGAACAGAAGGTCGTCTTAACCTGACACTGAAAAGATAATAGCATTGGTACCAGGCAGGCCTCAGTGTGGAGATCATCCCATAACTGGGGGCCACCTCTCTCAATTTTTGCCACTCTCAGCTCCTCTCTCAGAGGTGGCACTCAAAAGAGGGCCTCAGATGTTGATCATAGTGTCTGGGTAGATTCAGGCAGGGAGAGGTGTCGAGAGCACATAATGCAGGCCACATGCTGAAGCTAAGCAGGTATGAGCTGGGTCAGTGCTTGGATGGGTGACTGCCTGGGCTGCCCGCATCTGTTCTCCTGCATTGAGCAGGGGGTTGGACTTGATGGCCTTATAGGCCCCTTCCAACTCCACTATTCTATGATTCTATGATGCGTTCCATCAGGTATTGCAGTTCCAAGCCATGTAGGACTTTATAGGTTAAGACCAGCACTATGAATGCGGCTTGGAGGCATACAGGCAGCCAGTGCAAGTGGGCCAGAATTGATCTTATATGTTCCAACCTTCTGGTCCCAGTTATTAATCTGGCTGCCACATTTTGCACAAGCTGCAGCTTCTGAAGAGTCATCAAGGGCAGTCTCATGTAGAGTGCATTGCAGTAATCTAATTTGGAGGTTACCAGAGCATAGATTACTAAAACCCTGTTCAGAGAGGGGCATAGCTGGACCACCAGCCGAAGCTGGTAGAAGGCACTCCGTGCCACTGAGGCCACCTGAGCCTCAAGTGACAGTGATGGCTCCAGGAGGATTCCCAAGCTACGATCCTGCTCCTTCAAAGGGAGTGCAACCCCATCCAGAACAGGTTGAGCACCCTCCATCCGGTCAGAAGAACCACCTACTAGCAGCATCTCAGTCTTGTCTGGATTGTGCTTCAGTTTGTTGGCCCTCATCCAGTCCATTGTCGCAGCCAGGCACTGATTTAGCACATCCACAGCCTCACCTGACGAAGATGAAAAGGAGAAGTAGAGCTGCATGTCATCAACATACTGATGGCAACACACTCCAAAACATTGGATGACCCCACTCAGCAGTTTTATGTAGATGTTGAATAGCATGGAGGATAAGACCGACCCTTGAGGAACCCCATGCTAGAGAATCCACAGTGCTGAGCAATATCCCACAGGCACCACCTTCTGGAGGTAACATTGGAGTCTAAGCCAACCATCCAAGTAAGAGCGGAACCAATGCAATGCAGTGCCCCCCCATTCCCAGCTCAGACAGCCTCCCCAGAAGGATACCATGGTCGATGGTATCGAAAGTCACTGAGAGATCCAGGAGTATCTCTCCTGTCTCTCTCCCGACATACATCTTACAGAGCGTCCAAAGCTGTTTCCATGCCAAAACCCGGCCTGAACCCCGACTGAAATGGAACCAGAAAATTGGTCTCATCCAAGGGTGCCTGGAGCTGGTTGGTCACCACCCACCAAGGACCTTGCCCAGGAAAGGAACATTCGCTATTGGCCTAAAGTTATTAAGATCTTCCAGGTTCTGGGAGGGTTTCTTCAGGAGTAGTCTCAACACTGCCACTTTCAAGCAGCATGGGACCACTCCCTCTCGCAAGAAGGCATTGATCACCTCCCTGGCTCAGCTGGCAGTTCCCTCCCTGCTAGTTTTTATAAGCCAGGAAGGGCAAGGATCCAGTATGGAAGTGGTTGCATGAACCTGTCAGTGTCATCGAGCTTCTACCAACTGAAACTCAACCAAGAAAACTGGACCAGGCTGTGCTCTGGATACCTCACCTGATTTACCTGCTGTAACATTGGAGTCTAAGTTCAGGCGGATGCAAGAGATTTTATCCTGGAAGTGCCTAGCAGATATGTTACATCAGGCCTCAGACGGGTCTACAGTGTCAAGTGGGTTAGCATGTAATAGGCCCCAGATGACCCTAAAAAGCTCCACTGGGCTGTGGCAGATAGAAGATTGAATTGAGGTGATGAGGTGTTCCTTTGCTGTCTTCACTGCCCCTAAGTATACCCGACTATAGGCACATACCAGAGTTCAACTGCATCCACTAGGACTAGTTTTCCTCCATCTGCACTCAACCCATCTCTTCTTTTGTTCCATTGCTGTCAGCTCCAGGGTATACCACAGAGCCATACGAGCTCTACTACAGAGAGGGTGCTTAGGAGCAATCATGTCAACCGCCTGGGTCATTTCTGCATTCCACAGACCGACCAGGGTTTCAACAGGAGCGCCAGCTATATCAACTGAGAAACCCCCGAGAGCCCTCTTGAAACCATCTGGATCCATTAGCCTCCAGGGGCGGACCATCTTAATAAGTCCCCCACCCTTGCAGAGGGGAAATGCCATCCTCCAATCTGAACCTTAACAGGTGATGATCTGACCATGACAAAGGGTCTGAGTCAAAGTGCCCCACTTTCAGATCACGATCCCTATACCCAGCAGAAAAAATGAGGTCTAGAGTGTGCCTTGCTACATGTGTTGGGCCGATGACATGTTGGGCAGTCCCATGGTTGTCATGGAGGCCATGAAATCCTGAGCCACCCAGACAAGGTGCCCTCGGCATGAATGTTAACGTCACGCAAAAGCAGCAGCCTGGTGGGCCGCAACATTACTTCCAAGACCACCTCTGTCAGCTCAGGTAGGGAGACTGCTGCTGGGTGCCAGGTGAGCGGCACACCCGCAGAATCCCCAATCTGCCCGGCTGGCCCAACAGAAGATGCAAACACTCCAGACCAGTAGTCAGATGGGGGGTGGGGGAGAGAGAGAATGCCTATAGACCACAGCAACACCTCCTCCCCGGCCCTCAAGTCCACCCTCCCTGATGCTGCACCAAGTACCCCCGTGGGCACAACTGGGAGAGACTAACGCCTCCCTGGCACCCAGCCAGGTCTCGGTTATGCATGCCAGATTGGCCACTTCATCCGCTATTAAATCATTGATTTAATGATTTATTATGTACCGATCTGGCATTTAAATGCAGCATCCGGAGACCTGAGGGCAGGCTGATAGGGCAACGACCAAACTTGCGGGTGCAGGAAGGACTGGAACATGGCTTTAACTGTCTGGGCTGCATTCTGCTTACCTGGCTAGTCCTCCTCCCAACGCCATTTCTCCCTCTACCCATCACTACACAGATTGCCCCCCCCCATATCCTCCCTCCCAGGCACATACTCACTTATTTATTTATTTATTTATTTGTTGTATTTATGAATCGCCCATCTGGCTGGCAAACCGGCCACTCTGGGCGATGTACAACATGATAAAATATAAAAAACAGTTAAAACAGTACAGTCATGCCTTGGATTGAGAGCATAATTGGTTCCGGAAACGTGCTTGTAATCCAAAACACTTGTATATCAAAACAAAATTCCCCCAAAAAAATTTGTACAGAGATTTTTAATTTAAGCTGTACTACAGTACTTGCATTGCAAGATGTCGCTTGTATATCAAGTAAATATATATATATATATAAATTTGCTTGTCTTGCAAAACGCTCTCAGACCAAGTTACTTGCAATCCAAGGTATTACTGTGTAAAATTTTAAAATCTTAACCCACCCCATATTCCCGCCTGAATAGCCATGTTTTTAGTGAGCGGCGGAAGCTCAGCAGAGAGGGGGAATGGCGGAGGTCACTAGGGAGAGAGTTCCACAGTATGGGGGCCGCCACAGAAAAGGCCCTCTTGGCCTCTTCCTAATCCCCACCAGTCTAGCTGCTCTGGCTGAAGGGACAAGGAGAAGGCCATCTGTCGCAGATCTTGCTGAGCGGCCTACTTGGTGTTTCTGGAGACGCTCCTTGAGATAAATTTGACCGGAGCCATATAGGGCAGTGATGGCGAACCTATGGCATGGGTGCCACAGCTGGACACTCGACACTCTGTGGACACTCGAGCCATTGGTCACCAGATCGCGAAAAGGCTGTCCCCTTCTGCAAAACATTAATGATTTTGTTCTTTCTCACAGTGTGGAACAGAATGATTTTATTCTAGAATTCCTGTTACAGAATTATTTTCTACATTGTTATCACATTTAAAAGATTTTGAAGAATGATGCACTAGCATGGCTTGGATGTAAAGCCCTAACAGTTGACCTGAGTGCTGCATGTGTTGCTCTCAAACTAACGGAGTATGAGCCAAGGTTTGACAAATTATCAGCATGCATGCAATAGCAAAAATCACATTAATTGTGCAAAAGCATGCCCAATGCAAACTTTTACCTAATGCAGTGTTTGCAGTCCAAGACATAAAGTGTTTAAAATGTGTTAAGCATGTTTAGTTTTCTTGTTTATCTTGCTCATCCTAGTACAGGTTGACTTTTACTTTTACTAATCCGACACCTGTAGAAGCAGGGAAAGGACCCGGAGTAAAGCTTGCCCCATACAATTTCAGTCTGGCATATAATCATATTAGAAGTTGAGAATCCCTTATCCAAAAATACATGTGCCTAATTATTTAAAAAGTTTGTATAAATCCCCTTCAGGCTATGTGTACAATGTAGTACTATAATAATTTTTTGAGTTGATTTTTTTTTCAACAAAAAACTGTTTGTACCATTGAAAGCTCTGTTATTGTGTTTTTCTTTAAAGACAAAAGATGTTAATTAGTTTGGACAACTGTATGAGTTGTTTTTCTAAAACTAAAACCTCTGTATTCAGGTTTAATTGCAGTGTTGGCACTTTGAAATAAATAAGTTGGTTTTGTGTTGCAGTTTGGGCACTCGGGCTCAAAAAGGTTCGCCATCACTGGTATAGGGTTTTAAAGGTCAAAACCAACACCTTGAATTTGGCTCGGCAAGCAACTGGTAGCCAGTGCAGCTCCTTCAGCACTGGAGTGATGTGATCCCGCCGGCGGCTGCCTTTAACCAGGCGAGTCGCCGTGTTCTGTACCAGCTGTAGCTTCCGAACCATCTTCCAGGGTAACCCCACGTAGAGCGCATTACAGTAGTCTAGGCGAGAGGAGACCAAGGCATGAACCACTGATGGGAGCAGATGATTAGGAAGGTAGGGGCGCAACTGCCGTATCAGATGGAGCTGATACAGCGCCGCCCGACTCACAGCTGACACCTGAGCCTCCATGGACAGCTGGAAGTCTAGAATGACCCCCAAGCTGCGGACCTGGTCCTTCAGGGGTAGATGTACCCCATTCAGCACCAGGTCAACATCCCCTAACCTCCCCTTGTCCCCCACCAGAAGTACCTCGATCTTCTTGGGGTTCAGCTTCAGCATGTTCCTTCCCATCCAGGCACCCACTGACTCCAGGCACTTGGACAGGGTCTCAACGGCCAACCTCGGTGAGGACTTGAAAGAGAGGTAGAGCTGCGTGTCATCCGCATACTGATGACAGCACACCCCAAACCTCCTGATGATAACTCCCAGCGGCTTTAGATAGATGTTAATAACATTGGGGAGAGGATGGAACCCTGCGGCACCCCACAAGTGAGCGGCCGAGGGTCCGAAGCCTCCTCCCCAAGAACTACCCTCTGGTACCTTCCAGAGAGGAAGGACCGGAACCACTGCAATACAGTGCCTCCCATGCCCAACCCCTCCAGGCGGTCCAGGAGGATACCGTGGTCAACGGTATCAAAAGCCGCTGAGAGATCGAGGAGGACTAGAAAGGAGCATTCGCCCCTATCCAAAGCCCTCCTCATATCATCCACCAAGGTGACCAAGGCTGTCTCCGTCCCATGTCCAGGCCTGAAGCCCGACTGGCATAGATCTAAGTAATCGGCTTCATCCAAGTGTGGCTTCAACTGAGCCCCCACCACTCGCTTAATCACCTTGCCCAGAAATGGCAAATTGGAGACTGGGCGGAAGTTGTTCAGTTCTTGGGGATCTAAGGAGGGCTTCTTCAGAAGCGGTCTTATTGCTGCCTCCTTAAGGACTTAAGGCATTCACTACCGCCCTGATCTCCCCAACCAGTTTTTCCCTGCAGCTCATAATTTTATTTATTTATTTATTTATTACATTTGTACCCCGCCTTTTTTCCTACAAGGAACTCAAGGCAGCTTACATAATCCTCCTCCTCCTCCTCTCCATTTTATCCTCACAACAACCCTGTGAGGTAGGTTAGGCTGAGAGGCAGTGACTGGCCCAAAGTCACCCAGTGAGTTTCATGGCCCCACCTCTGAGCAACTGTTGGAGAATTTCTCCTCCCCCTGGAGACATTCAGTGAAATGGTGTTGTCTCTCCCCCCGCCCCCAAATATCTCTGCCCATAAATAGAGTGGAAAATAGAGGACATTTGCACATAGTTATCACTCAGATCCTGACACTGATTCTGCTACTTTTCTAGTTGGCAACTAATTTGGTGTGCTTCCAGACCAGGCTTTGATGGTGCCATCGGCCTGTCTCATTCATGGAATTTTACAGGCAGTCCAATCCAAACAATGTCGTCTTCCACTTGTAACCCTCCCAAGTTTTCCCACCACTGCAGAAAATCTGTTACGGAAAAAAAGATGGAATTGCTGCACCACACCTTCTGAGTGGTAGCGCTTGGATCCTTCTGCCTGGAAGCACCCCTTGAATTGAGCAACAGCTGGAGAGCCAGCCATGCACCAAGACTGGTGCTGTGTGCTAACAAGCTCGGACATGAGCTCTTTAACCCTCTCCTCCTGCAGCATGAACAGCAACAAAAGTCTCGGGAGAGCCTTCCTCTTAGTATTCCCGCCTCCCAGCTGCTCCTTCCTTCAAGGACCTACTAAGGATGTTTCCCTCCCAGGCAGCAGCTGAGTGGTGGGGGTTGATTGGAAAAATCACTCAAGGGGTAAGGATTAAACACCCCTTCCCCAAAGCTTTTCTGTGAGCAAATTGGGAACGTCTGCCTACTACTGTCCTGCAGACACAGAACCACAGCCTCCACGTGGGTTCCTTGTATCCCCATTCCCTAACTGCAGTTTATCATGAGATAAGGGAATTGTCAAAAGAAGTGGCTAGCAGACTCCTCTCCACTCCTCTTCCCCTTTCATCAACATAATTAAGGAGGCTTTTCTCTTTCATGTGTTGGAGCAATCCGGTATTCCACCCACACAGCGGAGCTCTTTTTTTCCCTCTCCTAGGGGCGGCCACGTGCAACTTGTGGATGGCATGGATCTGAGCTACGTGGAAGACGGGACACCCTGTGGGCCCAGCATGCTGTGTCTTGATCACAAATGCCTTCCTGTCTCTGCCTTTAACTTCAGCATCTGCCCAGGCAGCTGGGGTGGCCAGATCTGCTTTGACCATGGGGTAAAACTTACAAATTGAATAGTGTCATGCTTTGCACTGCAACTGAACTGTAAATGCCTTGCTTTTAGCATAGGTGTAGGAGTATGACCTGCACAAATGCAAATATTGATTAGTGGCAGGGATTTTGAAGCTGAGGATTGGGGAGGTGTTTTCTTCAGGCCTTTCCGAAGTTGGCAAGTAATTAAGAATCACAGAAGAAGTACACCATGACCCAGTCCATATGTTTCTTATATTAATTATATGCTATTAATTATATGCATATTATCTGATGCCAAAAACAATGAATTTATTTTACGATAGTTGCATTCAAAAATAGTCACTCCCCAGGGTAAAAAGGCTAGAAAACTATGTTTTGTGACAGTTTAAATTCCTTTGCTGTTTGGAGATTTAGGTAATTGATTTTTGAAATCACATCCTGTAATGGTATCCATACCACCATAGGGGAAAGCAACTTGCTTCTTTTTAAAACAGCCCAAGCGGGAATTTTTAGGATTCTGACAAGACAACATAGGGATGTCTTCAGGGACCACCACCTGCTCACGGTTCCTTGGTTATAGGTCTGCAGCAATGAAGGCCAATGCATCTGCTATCCTGACTGGACAGGAAAAGATTGCAGCGTCTATGACCCTATCCCAGAGCCTAAGCCTACAGGGGAGACAGAAAAGTACAAGGGTAAGTTTGTAGAATGAGGCTCTTTTGAAAATGGCTGGAACCTCATCTCGCTTAATTACAAATCAGAAGGGGCAGGGTGGGATGTCCCCTCTTGCAAATATGGTGGCCCTTGGCAGAGACCTTCCTCTGTCTTCCCAGTGAAGATCCTTCAGTTCCGTCTGCCATCAGGTCTCAAATGTTCTGTCTTGGTTCTCTGGCAATCTCTGAAACTCTGGAGGAAGTGAGAGATAAGTGCTCAAATTGTATAACTCACTTCCTCAGGAGCTTCACCAAATCTTATACTCCAGTTCCCTATAGTATAAGATGTAGGGTTGTGGAAACTGAGTGCCTATCACGAGATTATTGTCATTCGTTTATCCTGCTCTGTTTGAACACAAGGTAGGAACTTCTCTCATAACTATTTCTGGGAGACTGTCCTAGAATTGCACAGCTCCAGCTATTTAGAAACAACCCCTGCTAATCTAAATGAGCTAATCTAAATGAGCAGTTTAAAGCCAGGATTTCTTATACCCACAGTCATGCTTATGTGTAGATTTAATTCTTTCTCTCACCAGATCAGACTGCAAATGGAGGCTCCACCCATTGCAGTGTAAATTCAATACACAGACTATTGGACCACCCTTTACTGTTTTTGTCCTCTGTTTCTGCACAGGTCCCAGTGGCACCAACATCATCATTGGCTCCATCGCTGGAGCTATCCTGGTGGCTGCTATTGTCCTTGGCGGCACTGGATGGGGATTTAAGTAAGCAGCGTCGACACATGCATGCCGTGCCTCCCCCTTTGCCGTGCCCTTGCGCTGTGTTGCTGGGAGCTCTCTCTTGCATGCTCTCCTCCGGGTGCCCTTTGCAACGAGCCCCTGTAGCAACTGCACTCAGCTCTGGGGAAGAGGCAGCTGAGTCAAGGCATGGCCAACCCATCCCCAACTTCAGCTTTTGCAGTTTTTTCTCAAGGTGGATTCATGCAACCATGGTTTTCAGGTGGCCACTGAAGTTGTCATGCAAACATGCTTGCTAGCTTGTTTCCATGATGCATAAACTCTTCCCATGCTTGTGTAGGAAAGGCCCAAGGGATTCCCAAAGCGTTGCTGTTTGGGACACTCCAGTTACATTCCTGGGTTGGAGACAGGGAGCGGTCTTGTCTGATGGATTGAGGCCCTGTGGCCAGTTCCCTCTTCCTTCTCTACAGAGCCCTGAGTTGGAAAAAGAGGACCAGGGGATTGGTTGAGAGCTTGGCTGATTTTTCTCTCTCCAGGAAGGAACCTGGTCCTTCTCAACAGTCACAGGAAGTAGCCATCAATGGGTGGGGAAGGAAGGTGTGCACATGCAAATGGCAAATGAGGCACCAATCCGTAGTCTGCATCCACCCTCAAACTGATAGTGGTTGCCTGCAGCTGGGAAATGTGGAAAACCTGGGCTGCAGGTTTAGGGAAGGTGGAGACAGGCACCAAGCCTTTGAAAGCGCCCATTTGACAAAGACATTTTTGGCTCCACCTCCTGCCCAGCTATGGCTACTGCAGTCAATATTTGGGGGCTCACTACATGTCTGCTTTGAAGCCCACTTGTCAGGTGTACTCTTTACCCCCAACCCATATTGCATGGTGCATGTTATAGAGACGGAAGGCACACTCTTGTGGTGAGACCCAGTATTCATCAGTGACAGAGTGGCAGGAAACTCAACAGGAAGTAGCTCATTGACTGATACTTCCAGTTGCATGTGTTCACTGGTACTCTTGCAGTTTTGATGTAATTGTAGTTTACCCTCCTAAGCCAGTTCTGCCCATCTGGAACACAGCCCCTCCCCTTGCTTGAACATGTGGTTTGTGGATGATTGAGAGGTCGTGGTTGGGAGGGAGTTTAAAAGTGCTCTCATTTGTGTTGCTTTCAATTGGGTCGCATGTATCCCCCTTAACCTGCTCTCAGTATCTCTCTCATTTAATGAACTGGACTTCAGTTTCACCCAGGTGATTTGGCTGCACATTACTGTGGAGGAAGTTTGAGGTCCAACAACCCTATTTTTGTTTTGGGTAGAGGTGTCATTTGGTATCAGATCATGTAAACATGGCCTTAGTTATATAAACAGCACTGTGTCTGCTTAGAGAAGGTAGGGCTGTATAGAGGGAGGCAGTTATTCAGCATATGAGGGAAAGGGAAAGGCAACATTCGTGAGCAGGGCAGTCACAGACTGGCTGGAGGAGACTCACTGTTCCTCTCTCTGGCTCTGCCTCCACATTTATTGTTCTGCATGGACTGACACTTGCATGGATGAAGAAGGAGTATCTGAAATAATAGCCGCATGGTAGTGGGGACGTTGGCATGGAGGTGGGGTGGGGGACAATAGAGTGCAGCCATTCTCTAGGATACTCAGCAAATCGTGAAGGCATGAGCTGCAGTAACTGGCTCCTACAAAATGAATGGTACCCCACTCAACCCCCCCACCCAAGATCCCCTCCCACAGAACTCATTGCTGGCATTGTATGTTGTATGTGCCTGTCTGTCTACACTACTGTAATGGAAAGCAAGGCACATCAGACCCTGCCGTACTGCTGTTCTGGATGCCAGGGAGAGAGAGAAGTTTGGGGAAAGGAGGTGCCCTTCAATTTCTAACCACTATAGCTCACCACCTTTTTTCCAGGTCTGCAACTTTTTCTCTGGAGAATCACCCCAGGTCTCCCCTTCAGGAATGTGGAGTTCTGTTGTTTTAGGGGCTTTTTAAAAAGTACAAATATGCCATGAGATGCACTTTTTAAAATACATATTTATTATAAGTTTCAACAAAACAAAGCCATAAAAAAGAAGTGTGTATGTGTATAAACACACACACACACACACACAGATTTGAATGTATCAATTATACATAAACTCCAACCAAATCAGACCAAATTGAAATATCTATATGTATACATAAACATTTGAGAGTGGCATCTGTATGCCATCCGTTGAAATCTGGATCTGGTGAACATTTATCCTTCCAATGTTGTAATATTAGTCTTTTAGCTGTCAAAAGGGTGCAGAAAATCCATTTACATTCACCATGTGTTAACTTCCAGGAAGCAGGTAGATAAGAATGTATACATCAATAAATATTAAAGGGTGTTCCAATACAAAGTTTATCTGTATTATAGCCTCCTCCCAAAAAGAGGCGACTAATGGACATTGCCAAAACAATGTCTAGCAGTTAGCCGACAGACAAACATTTGTTAAAGAGATGTTTTGGCATCCAATAAACAGAAAACAAAAGCTTTTGTTGAATAAGACGTAACCTGAGGTCCATTGAAACTTCAGATATAGACGCTAAAGCAGGGATGGGGACTCGGACTCGGGGACTCGACTCGTGAGTCCGACTGAGTCCCCCCTCTGACTCGAGTCCCACTCGAGTCCCAATAATTTATGTGGGACTCGAGACTCGACTCGGGACTTGAGCCCAAGGACTCCGCCGCCGCCGCCCTCACCTCAACTCCGCCGCCGCCGCCCTCGCCTCAACTCCGCCGCCGCCTGCCCTCACTTCCTCCTCCTCCTCCTCCTCCTCCTCCTCCGCTGCCGCCATCGACCTCGTCGCCATCGCCGTCGCCATCACATACAGCACGCCGCCAGCGCCGTCGCTCTGTTTTTGGCGGGGTTGCTGTGGTTCCTCCCGCCAAAAACAGAGCGCCGTCGCTAGCGACGTGACGCGGCATGCCACGTCACACCACCAGCGCCGTCGCTCTGTTTTTGGCGGGAGGAACCACAGCAACCCCGCCAAAAACAGAGCGACGGCGCTGGCGGCGTGACGCGGCGTGCTGTGTGTGATGGCGGCGGCGATGGCGGCGGAGGAGGGGAGGAGGAGGTGGTGGTGGTGGCGGTGGTGGCGGCAGAGGCGAGGGCGGCGGCGAGGTGAGGGCGGCAGCGGCGGAGGTGAGGGCGGCGGAGGTGGAGGTGAGGGCAGCGGCAGTGAGGTGAGGGCGGCAGTGGGGCGGTGGCGAGGTGAGGCGTCGAGGCGGCAGCTACTCGAGCGGCGCAGAGAATGCTCCGCGCCGCTCAGAAGAGCGAGTTTGGGCCGCTCCGCCGCGGAGAACTACGAGCCCAGGGAGGGCTCGTAATACATCCCTGCCCCCGGCGGCGGCAGGAGTAGGGACGAGGGAAGCACGGTGAGTGGCGGCGGTGGCGGCAGCGGCCCGTGGAGGGAGCAGGAGGGTCTCTGCGGGAGGAAGGGAAGCTCTTCTTCCTTTCGCGGAGACCCTCCCGCTCCCTCCATGGGCCGCCGCTTTGGGAGTAACTCGGGACTCGACTCGAGTCACCATTTTGGACCTCAGACTCTAGACTCGACTCTAGACTCGGGTCCAAAGACTCGGGACTCGACTTGGGACTCGGGACCAAGGACTCTTCAACATCCCTGCGCTAAAGTGACAATCCATTGCTTAGGCTGAAGAGGACATTCCAGTTCCCTATTCCATTCCTCCACTAGATCCTGTGTATCATATTTATTCACCGATAATAAATATTTATAAACATTGGATACATTGTCTCTTGGTGGCAGCGGCCTCCTCCCCGCCCTGCCCCTAAACCCCATCTCCAAGGTCACTCTTGTGACCTTGGAGACGCAGCCAGTGCAGTTCTCTCCATAGGATTGCACTGCAAAAGTATTAACTGCATCAGAGCTGGAATAGATGCCTGGAGTTGTGAAATAAACCATAAGAGATTATCCACATAAAGAATAATTTTAAATTCTAGACAGTTGTGCACAAAGATGTGAATACTACAGTTCTGTCTAATAGTACACACCAGGGGTTCCAAACATCATAAATCAAATATCAATGGACAAAGTGGACCTACCTGTCTGGTACCTCTCCCAAGTAAAAAGAAAGGTGAAAAAAGAATGTTAGTCATAACTCTAGCTCTAGGAATATAATTTTTTTAACCCATTTCAAAAATTCATCGGGGAAGCCAAACTTACTCAATGTAGCAAAAATGAATTTCCAATGAATTTTGTCAAAGGTCTTTACAGCATTCAAAGAAACAATCGCTGCCTGGTTTGTTCTATCCGAGTTTAAAGCTATTAACTCATGATTATCAGCTCCCTGATTTTGATGAATCCCACCTGGTCTGGTCAAACTAATGTTGTAATAACTTGTTGCAATCTTTTTGCCAAAATTGCAGTTAATATTTTAATACCTACATTAATTAATGAAATAGGTTAATAGCACAATAAGTGTGACCTTTGCCAGGTTTAGGAATCACCATAATATAAGCATCGTTTCGTGATGAAGAAATGGAGCCCGATTCAAAAATATAAATATAAAGGCGATAAAGTTTTGGAACTAAGATGCTAGAAACTGTTTTATACTACTCATCTGGAAACCCATCTGGACCTGGTGATTTCCCATTATTCATATTGGTATTTGCTTTCATAATTTCCTCCATATGAAAAGGAGCCATGAAGTGGAGAGGGGAAGCAATTCGTGCAGAAAGGGAAGCAGAAGGACAATATGGATCCTTTGCAGTGTGGCAAATCTTGTCTTCCTAATCTACTGGCAACTTCTACCAGATTCCCTTGAGTTTCTACACATTTAGAATGCACATATAATTGCTAGTGAGGACTAGATACGTGCTTTTTTTTTATTTTTTTTAAAGAAGCTCATATTCAATGTATCCAGTAAAAATGCCATCCATAGAGTAGGAATTTGAGGCCTTTGTGCCATGGAGACTAGTATGCAGCAGTGAAGGTGCAGGTGAAGCGGCTCCTACTTTCTTGGCATTTCCAGCAATCCTTTTAAGTTCTGGCAGGAGCGATACCATCTAACAGCACTCCCCAAGAATGGTAGTGATAGGACCTTGTTCTGGATGGTAAGAAGATGTTGCATGCATGGCTGGGTTTTGCATTTACCGACCATGGCATGTGGCATGAAGACTGGAAGCAGTTAGGCCAAGATGTGCCCATCTGACGTTGCCTGCTAACCCCCTCCCCCTCTCTCTTTCCTTCTCTTTCCTCGGCTTGCAAAGGAACATTCGCAGAGGAAGGTACGACCCAGCACAGCAGGGCGTGTAGCACCTCCCTGCACCACCACCCCTTCATCACCCATCGCCCTCCTCATCGCCCTCACCCTGCACTCCCTGCTTGGGATGATCATGTGGATGGCAGGGCAGATCTCCTGCGGAGGCCCCTCTCAACAAGAGGATCTCATCTTTTCCATTGCTTCTTCCACGCATCCATCAGCAGCACTTTGTTCTCCACTTCTTTAGTTGCTGGTGTGTGTGGTGGGAGGGGATGTTTGCACACATGGCCTGTCTTCTGCTCCTACCTCAGTGCACAACTACTTGCTCTCCAGGTAGGCTTCCACATGCTCCCATGTGCTATACCTGGTGGTATATGGGAGCCAGGGCTTGCGTCACCCCCTACCACAGGCACACACACTCCATACATGAAACGTTTTGTTTGAACTCAGTCCCAAGCCACATATGCTGCACAATCACAAGTATTTCCCTATCCTTCCTTAACAAAATCAGCCATGGGGTGCTTCCTGCTGAGGGTTTTACTTTGCAATCACCCTGCCTCATTCACGGAATTTTATGGGGGTGTCCAGATGTTGTTTTCCATGCCTGTCTGGGTGCTTTGACAATGACATCACCTGGACCCCCCCCCCCTAAAATTCAGTGAATGAGGAAGTGGGATTGAATCATAGACTCATTAAAAAGTAGAGTTGGAAGGGGCCTACAAGACCATCGAGTCCAACCCCCTGCTCAGTGCAGGAATCCAGATCAAAGCATCCCTGACAGATGGCTGTCCAGCTGCACCTTGAATGCCTCCAGAGTGGGAGAGCCCACTACCACCATAGGTAATTGGTTCCACTGACGTATTGCTCTGACAGGAAATTTTTCCTGATGTTTAGGTGGAATCTGGGTTCCTGTAACTTGAGCCCATTATTCCATGTCCTGCAAACTGGGATGATCGAGAAGAGATCCTGGCCCTCCTCTGTGTGACAACAACCCTTCAAGTACTGGAAGAGTGCGATCATATCTCCCCTCAGTCTCCTCTTCTGAAGGCTAAACATGCCCAGTTCTTTCAGTCTCTCCTCATAGGGCCTTGTTTCCAGTCCCTTTATCATCTTTGTTGCCCTCCTCTGAACCCTCTCCAGTTTGTCTACATCCTCCTTAAAGTGTGGTGCCCAGAACTGGACGCAGTACTCAAGATGAGGCCTAACCAGTGCCGAGTAAAGGGGAATTATCACTTCCCGCGATTTGGAAGCTATACTTCTATTAATGCAGCCCAAAATAGCATTGGCCTTCTTTGCAGCCACATCGCATTGCTGGCTCATATTCAGTTTGTGATCTACCACAATTCCAAGATCCTTCTCACTTGTAGTATTGTTGAGCCAAGTGTCCCCCATTCTGTAACTCTGCATTTGGTTCCCTTTCCCTAGGTGCAGCACTTGGCATTTATCCCTATTAAATTTCATTCTGTTGTTTTCGGCCCAGCACTCCAGCCTATCGAGATCGCTTTGAATTTTGTTTCTGTCTTAGCTGTTCCACCCAACTTTGTGTCATCTGCAAATTTGATAAGCATTCCCTGCACCTCCTCATCCAATTGCACAATAAAAGCCTCAGCAGGAAGCACCCTAAATTGTGGGGGGTGTATAACTGTATGCACATTGGCTGAAACTCACACAACATTCTGTGCATAGTGGAGGTGGGTGGGATTTCCCCCACCATGTACAGAATGTACATATGGGACCATCTATGAATAGGCCCCCTCATAGAATTTCAGTGCTGGAGGATAGTGTATTTCTAACCCACATAGTTAGAAAAGGCCCAGGACAAAGAAATACGCCTTCAGGTCCAGCCAGCCATGAAGGCTTTTATCGGACTAGTGCAGCCTTCCCCAAGCTGGTGCCCTCCAGATGTGTTGGACTAGAACTCCCATCATCCCCAGCCAGTATGGCCAATGGGAAGTTGGAGAAGGTTACATTAGTCTGTCAGCTCATACCTTGGTACAACATGGGTGCCTGGACATCAGGATGCTTCCAGACCAGGCTTTTATGGCGCCATCGCCCTGCCGCATTCACGGAATTTTACAGAGTGGGAGTGGGGCGGGGGCAGACACTGTGTCTTTGACTGGTGACCCTCTGATGTTTTTGCACCAATACTGCTGTCTTTTTCCTTACTACAGAAAATCAATTAATGGAAAGAAGACAGGACAGCCTTCTGGTTGCTAGCACTAGGCGCCCTCGTTCTGGAAGCACCCTAAAACAGCTTTCCTCAACCTGATGCCCTCTAGGTGTGTTGAACTACAACTCCCTAAATTCCAGCCACTATGACCATTGGTTATGCTGGCTGAAGATTATCGAGATTGCAGTCCAACACATCCAGAGGAGGCCAGGTTGGAGAGAGTGTCTGGAAGCACCCTAAGGCCTAGTTCTCGGACACAGTCGTTAAAGCAGTAAACATGTTTCTGGACTTTATCATTTATCTAACGATTCAGAGTTCTCAGTACCAAAAATATATATTTAAAAATCCCTGCACATAGAAAACTAGATCCAGCCCCCCGGGGTTCCCCAGATAGTCATGCCCCTTTCCCCTGACTGCCAATCACTGGTGGTTTCCCGGCTTTTGCATGCATTTCCCCCAAATTCTCGAAGGTCAAAATGCCTCTTCTCAGGCTTCTTTGCTGGCAGGAATTGCTGTAGGCTCCCAGATGCTGGTATTCTGGCCACATACCCTTCTGCCTTCAGCCCCGCCCCTTTTGCCTTCGGCCCCGCCCATCACTGGAATGTGGCCCTCCAGAGCTTCTCTGAAACTGAATTTGGCCCTTGTGTCGAACAAGGTTCCCCACCCCTGAACTAGATGCTGGGTGGAATGGGAAGCTTGGCTAGAAGCGTTAGCCTGGTTGTGCCGGTTGCCTACGTGCATGCAGAGGGGGCTTGTTTTGCCCCTATGTGGGAGTATTACAAGGGTTGGTAAGGAAATCACAATGCCAAGTGAAAAGGCAATTTTGACACAGAAAAGTGGGCAAAAGCCAATGAGAAACACCAAGGGGCTTCTCTGGAATTAGCCATGACTATCTTCACCATATGAACAAGCTCTTGCAGCTGCCCACCCAGGGGGATTCATTTTTCTGCAGACCTTGGAACCTGTCACTATTCTAAAGTTGGCAAAGGAGATCTGTCCCTGCAGTATGCGATGAGATGCACATGCCTGCTTATCTGTTGTTATCTGCATATTGCATATTATTTCTGTGAACGTGACCTGACCATGGCCTTGGCATTCCTCCCATTTCATGGCTCCATTGTTCCTTGAAGTTTAAAAGAGCCAGGGGTTAGGGGCTAGAGATTGTCCTCTGCAGCTGATGACCTAATTAGAGTTAATTCACACAAATATTTTGTAGATGGAACAAGGTATTCTCATAATTTACAGCTTTGTAAAAACATGGTAAAAAGCAAGAGGTTCCTTAAAAAAACAAAAACACCCTAAAATGTTGGGAGGAGGTATTCCAATTCAGGGGGTATGTTTTTCAAGAAATCTTGAATGAATCTCTCTTTAAGGAATTTGTGCAGTGGTAACTTGTAGCTATATTATATTTCTGATAAACCGTTTTTTATTACCTGGATATTGAAGAGATGCTGTCACTTGCCGTGAGTAGGGTTGCTACCTTTTTACTGTGCAGGACTCCGGTGATAGGCAGAAATTCAATAGGTGAAGGTTTCCTCAGCATGGAAATGTGGTGGTGAGAAGCTGCACTTGCTGAATTTCTGCCTGCCATATAGCCATGGAAGGCACAGGAGCAGGAGCTGTTGATGCCTGAGGCAGAACAGCTGCCTGGAGTGCTGTTTTTCTGGGTAGAAAGGCGGGGTGCAGATCAAATCCATTCAGGACCTATCCCACACACCCCAAATCAAGATGCATAGTACCCAAAGCTGACAGTTATTTTGGCACCTGAAGCAGAAAAACCCACAACCTTGTCTCCTCTTTCCTAGCTGTAAAAATACAACAATAATAAATGTAAAAACTCACAATTTGCTGCCATTTCACGACACCCTAAATCATCTGCCTAAGGGTAGGACTGGCCTTGCCTGAGAGCCCTGGCCGGGGGCAGGGAGAGGAAGGAGACAGCCTCATCCATGAGCTGCCCTGATCTGAGCAGGGGGGAAGTGACATATGGAAGGAGGAGGCTGCTCCAGGAGGTGCACAGGCCATTGAGGGTTTTAAATACACTTCCCCCTTTGTGTGTGTGAAGGGACTGGAAATCAGATTGTCTCTTCTTTTTAATCATGATAACAAGGAGTTTTCAATATATACTTCAAGTACTCCCAGTGTGTACTTCCACGATTTCATGCTGTAATTGTTACTTTTTATCTTGTTCCACAATATCTTACTGCTAAAACTAACCTTTTAAAAATTCAAAATCCAGTGTGCACTACGAGAGGAGTGAAGTCCAATTCCCAAGTAGCAGAGCTTTGCGTTGGCCTCACAGCTGTGCTTAACAGAGATCAAAATCAATAAATTACCTGAAACAAAGATTGGGCTAATTTTTAAAAGACCATATCTAAAATTCAGCTTTAGATGGCACTTGTAAAGCTGCCTCTGATGACATATTGCTGGATTTCAAGACAATTTCAAGGAAAGGGCATCTTTATCCAGCTTGACAACAAATGGTAGGGGGAGCGGCAGTCGACCAGATCTGGGAGGCACCAGGATGGGGAAGGCCGGCCGAAGGTGCTGAGTCCGTGTTCCGGTGGCGCACGTAAGAGGAAGGCTGGTGGCGCCCCGTGGCACCCTCACGCCTCGGCCCTGCCCCCGCCCTGCAGGCAGTGCTGAGCAAGTGAGGCCCATCGTGTCACCCAGAAGATGTATGCCATTGATGGCTTTAGAGGGCAAATATCTCCAGGTGCCACAAGAATGAAATGTACCAACAGATGAGGGAGTGGGATACACTGGCTCTTTTAATCATGCCTGGGTACCATCACAATCACTTCCATCTTGCATTCCTTTTATCACTAATGCACTGCAACTAAACTGTCCCCTTGCTTCTGTGTTACAGGTCGGGAGGGGCTTAGCCCCAAGACATAGCCCTGATCTCTGTGCTGCTGGGTCTGTATTTTCACCATTGGGTGGGGAAGAGGCTAAATGCGCCCTCCTTTCCTCTTCCTTGTCAGCAAATAACCAACATCCCAATCCACTAAGTCTTCCATTGCCTTCTGGATGGACATGGGCCAGAGAGACTCTCTCTCTTGGAGGGGTAGCCTCAGCCTGCACTGCCCTACCCTGCGTTGCCTTGCACTGTGGGAACAGGTCCCCATGGATGACCACTGGCTTCTTTATACTTGGCCAGGTGCACCGTGTCGTCTCCTCGTGAACTGAATATAAGTTTTCAGGGGATGCTGCTTCCGCCCTCGCAGGTCTACACATGTGCCTCACTTTGCTAAACTCGCCAAGCAATGTACCATGTTGGATCCACCAAACACACACACACACACACACCCCACAGGGGCATAGCGATGCTCCTCTCCTCAGCTTCTGTGCCTGGAAAACACACTGTCTGCCCTGTGCCTTGGAGTGGATTGAGCATGAGGGGCCATTTGAGCGGGGGAGGGGACTCAACTGGACAATGTTTCCTTCCATGGTTTTTTCCATTGAGCAGTGCCACCTGTAGTTCTGATATCCTCTACCCTTTTTGTTCCTGGAGAGGTGCATCCTACAGCAGCAAAAACCTGCTCCTTTTAACCTTTTTTGTCCACAGATCTAGTCACAGTTGCGAGACAGGGAAGTGAGAAACTGACATGCATGTGTCAACTTGGCCCGTGCCCTTCCTTTTCATACTTCAGTTCCTACAACTTCCTAAAGTTCCTTAAACTTATATTCAGTTTCTTGTTTTAGGAACTGAATTTATTTTCATTGTGCTGCCCACAAGCCTAAATACTAGGACAAGGGGACAAAAATGGTAACTACAGATAGTCATTGAGGAAATGTTCTAAATAGGTCCAATTTATAGCTGGATGGGACTGAAAATTAGTGAGTGGGGCAATACTACGCATCCCTTTTTCTCTCCCTACCCCAATGTTCCCCCCTCAAATTACATTGTATATCTTTTCTTTCTTATACATGATCATTATTTATTTGTAATTCAAGATACACATTTACAGGCTAATAATGGAAAATGCCCATCTAATATCAGAATATGACTTTGCTCCACTAAGACAACTGACTTACTGGCAAACGTGGCTTCCTTGAGCATGTCTGCCCTGACATAGAGCATGTTCCAAGCCCCAAGGAATTATGGGAAATGATGCTTAGGAATTAAAATCAGAGGCTTTAAAAAAAAATCTTTGATACATCCATTGATAAACTCTGGATTCCCTTTCTTTCAAAAGGGAATCTGTAGACAAAGTTGACCTTGTTGTTCCCCTTACAAAGAGAAAAGTGGTCATATCAGCCACCTCGTTCTAATGCATGTAGCAGGAACAAGATATACCTGTTACTTCATAGTACTTGCTTTCTCGTACAAGAGCACGGATGAGCAAATACTAATAGTGATGATGCCATTTTCTCCTGGAAATAATGTTCTTTGCACGTGTAAGATACTTGAAGCAGAGCCTTGCTCTGAGCATGTGCAGAATTATGTTTCTTCACTGCAAAATACTCCTGTCCCCAACCCTCATGCCTCTGTGGGTGCTTCCAAACAAGCCTTTTAAGACATCACCTCCATGTCTCATTCATGGAATTTTACAAGGGGTACAGACGTTGGCAGCTTCCACTAGTAATAATCCTCCCGTATTTACCCACCACTTCTGTCTTTTTCCTTATCACAGAAAATCTGTTAAGGAAAAAAGATGGAATGGCTGCACCAGGCCTTCTGAGTGGCAGCACGAGGAGCCCTCCATCTGACACCAGCCTGAGATTAAAAGACTCCCCATGGTCAAAGTGGGGTGTGTGTGTTTCTAAGCTGGTGTTTCCCTGTCTCGGAGCCAAACTAGACATGGATGTGAGGATACCCATATAGCACCTGTCTTTTTTCGACTCTGGCTAACAGTAGCTGGGGCTGGTTGGTTAAATCAGGGAAATGGTGTGGAGAGATGAGCTAACTTCCCTTCCCCCAGTGCTCTGGCCCTGACCCAGTTCTCTCTCAAGCACACACACACTGGTGGATTTTAAATGGGAGGAAGGGAAGTTAACCCAGCCCCTAACCCTAACCCTTCCACATCACATGTAGTAGTTTGGCCTTCTAACTGCAGCACTGTATGGAACTGGCTGGATAGATATCCTTAGATAATGACCCAGTCTTTCCAATTCCAGCAGTGAGGGAAACTATCTGTTTGATGGGATGGCCATAGTTCAGTGGTAGAGCATGTGCTTTGTATGTACGGTAGATGGTTTCAGGTGCCACTAGGGCAGGTTCCTTCTTGGGTCCCCAGATGTTGCTGGACTACAGCTCCCAGAATCCCTGGTCATTAGCCATGCTGGCTGGGTATGCTGGGAGCTGTAGGCCAGCAACATCTGGGGACCCACGGTTGGAGAGCCCTGCACTAGAGGCTCAGGAGAAAGCCCAAAAATTGCTCCCCCACCCAGGACCAGTGTAAGGCAGTTTGGTGCCCTAGGCAAGATCAGATATTTAGCGCCCCCCCTTCCCACTTGAGAGCGTTGTATTTTTTTCCCCAAGGCCTTTCTGGCGCCTCCTTTAGCCCTGTGCCCTAGGCAGCTGCCTAGTTGGCCTAATGGTAGCACTGGCCCTGCCCCCAACGTGGAATAAAAGATAGCAAGAGAAAAGACCAGGAACTTGATGAGAAGGGGTTGTAAATCCCCCCAATCTCATTTTTGCACCAAAAGATCGCTCCCTGTCAAAACTCAGGCTTCCTTTTAAAATGTCACTTTTTGACAGTGACACACGCAGCCATGAAATACGCAGCACCTAGAATTCAGACACCATGGCAACCCATCATGGGTACAACAACCCCTAGGACAAGCCATGGGTTGTCAGAGTGACTTTTTGCCCACAAACAAGTCACCATGTGGGAGGCAGTCCGGATTCGTACAACACGACAGCCCACTCAGGACAAAGGAGAAAAGTTGCTCTGCCAGGGAGACTAAAGGGGGCAAATGAAAAAAGAAAAGGACTTTGTGGAGAAGGGTGTGTAAATTCTGAAAAACACCCCCTACTCAGCAAAAGATCCCTCCCTCACAGCTTGGTTTTCCCTTGACAGGCCACATTCAGTGAACTGCCATGGGAAAACAAGGGTGGGGGGAATGGAGTTCAAGCACCGGCTGGGCCAATGTCTAGGGCAGGTACCTGCTGCAACAATGTCTATGTCCCTGCCAAAAATAAATTTTGTAGCCCCCTCTAAACTCACTCTAGAGAATGGGGTATAAAAAGGGGGGCTTAAGGAAACACTCTTAGTGGCAGGAACTCCAAGAACATGCAAAATTGGTGGGGATTCCCCAGGGAATTAGGGGTATAACTGCTCCCAATGGCAGATCAGGTGTCAAGGGAAGCAATTACCCCCTGCCCAGGTGGTATCACCTTGGGAACCGTGGAAAAATTGAGGAGACACTGGGGAGGCATGATGCACGCCGCCCAAAAAAATCTTGCTGCAGAAAGGATGGGGGGAAGTTCTACTTACCTGCACCCTTTGCCAGCCAGCCCCTCTCCTGTCCAGTAGCTACCACAGGGTCCCCATTGCTGCTGGCTTGTAACTGCAATCACCTGCAGATGTGCATGAGTGGCAATAAAAATACATTTAAAAATACATTTAAAAATAAATTTCACAAATATTTGTGAAAATTAATTTGAGTTAAAAGATTTTATTTTTTTTTTAAATACCCACTGCTACCTGGAGGGACTGCTTGGGGATGTGCAAATTGGGATCGCAAAAGCTCACTTGTAAAGTGGCTTTTTTGCGATCTCAAAGACAAAAAATCTTTTTAAAGTGATACTCAAGCTGCAGCAAGCTGGAAACCGCTTGTGGCAGCGGCAGGGGGTGGGAGAAGCCTTTTCCAGCCACCCCTGAGTGCCGAATGGGCACTTTGGGGGTGTCTGGCACTGGCAGTCGCCTGCTAGCTGCTTGGCAAGAGTGCCAAGGGCTTTTTGCTGCTCTTGCCAAGCGGCTCTGTAGCAAAGGGGCTTGACCCACAATGGGCCATGTCATCCAGGTTCAGATGACACCGCAAACCACGCTGAGAGCAGTGGTCTGGGTTTGCATGACATTTGTATAAGCCATGGTGGGTTAACTTGTCTTGCAAACCCAGTCAGTCATTTTGCCAATCCAAGGAAGAACTTTTGAATGGAGCTATAAAGGTGCTGAATGCATAGCTTCATTGCCTCTGGGCCTGGTGGATTCTGCATGTGTGGGTGGAGAACACACCCAATCTCCAGTCTAGCTCTGCACATGAGGGCAGGATTTTTGCAGAATTAAGGTTCCCTATACAGTCCTTCTGCTCAGGTTCCAGAAGCAGTCAGACATAATTTTAGACCAAAAAAAATGATGATGTGCTCTATGCTTGCCCCATCTCCTCACCTTTCCCCTTCCTTTCCTATTTGTGTACATTGGCTTCTTGAAATGGAAAGTGTTAAGCAGGTAAAGGATCAGATCTACCCCACTGCATCTCTTGTTGCCCCTCACAACAACTCCTTCCCTCCTCACTATTGAGGTTACAGCTGGAGGGATGATGCTAGGATCTGTAGTTTCCTTTATTCCCATTGAGTACTAACTGTTGGCAAAGCTGACATTCAAAGCAGGTAAGATTATTTTCTTATGGAACCCAAGGTTGTTTATATTAGGAACAGACAAGTTTTTAGGTTTTGTCAGGCTGGATGACCCTGAGGCACTGCTTGAGTATATTTGTTCTGTTTTGATGTTACTTTGGGTGAGCACAGCGTGCCACTGAGAATGTGTGTGCGTGTGTTTGAAGTCGGCATGAATGAATAAGTAGAAACCTCTGTGGCTCTTGGTGCAACGGACAAGCGGCTGAACCCTTTTTTAACATTCGCACAGTAGCAAGGATCAAGGCTCCTAAAGCTTCAAGACAGAGCAGTGAGGAAGAGGGGTGAAGCCTGCATCACAACAGAGAGCACAACGGAGGGAGCCCCCATTGTGCTGCGTTCACCTTGGACCCCTGCCCTGCCGCTTGGAGAAACTGTGCTTTCTGCTGCACACGGGTTGTGTATATGGGAAGCCTTGCCTGTATATTGTGATGTAAGAAAGAATGACTCAATTGCCACTTCCAGGCATTCTTGTAGATAAACATTGTACTTTCGTTGCACACACTGAATGTTGAAGGCTGTCAGACACGTGGGCTTCCAGTCAAGAGAAGGCACGGTTCTGGGTCTTCCCCTCGGGCAAATGCCAACAGCTGGATGCCTTCTTGTTTTGTGTTCCCTGCTACACTGCGCACACACACCAATGTCTGCTAAGTTTAAAAGGGAGACATTTAGACTCTTCTCCTGACCCCAGAAATCCTGGCCATCAATAAAACAAGGACCAATATTTTAAGATTTGAATTCCTTCAGAATTCTGTTAATCCTAATGTATGCTACACGGAAAAGGATGAAGATGCATCCAACTGCCATATCTTAAGACAGAAAAGTAAAGTCTTCTTTTGCTGTTGTTCAAGTCTTATTGTCATTCACTTGTTCCTGGAAAGAGCTGCCGGGGTTGAGCCCTGGGCACCACGTCCTTTGACATGGAGGCCTCTCTCCTTAATGCACAAATGTGGGGAGGATGACTCACTGAGGCTACTTGGTGATTGGAAAAATACTGGGTTTGTAGCTGGTTAAGAGCATTGCACTCTACTTACTCTCTGTGGCATTAATAATAAATTGATAATAAATTAATTATTATGTCATATGTTCTAGAGCCGAACCCTGACATTTACAAACAAAAAAGTAGGTTCTGGGTAAAATGCAGGTCCTGCACTGCACAACTGCTCAGAGATCCTCTCTTCCTCATCATTTGCCAGGTGAACCCTGGCATTAAAGTTAGAGCCTCTGAAGAACCCTAGTTCCAATTAAGTTTGAAAAACTATTTTTCTATTCCAGGACACCAGGTTGGGGAAGGCTGCCATAAAAACAATGCTCAATAGCACACCAGCCATTTGACATTGCTTCCTGAGGGATGTCTGAAATAAAAGGTGTTCCTTAATTATTATTTTTAAAAAGTATATAGTAGGTCATATAATTTCATTCAAGGAACAACTTGAGGACCCATGCCAGGATGTTGAAGGCTCACAGCTGAGGTCCTGTCACACCTTGCAATGCATAGGGACAAGCATCAACATTTAGGAGATGCAAAAGGGGAAGGGAATATTTAAACCAGGAGTGGACAACCCGCAGCCCCTGTTTACTACAGGCTTAAAGATTCTCGTATTCTTCCTTTTTTCAAAGTTAATGATATGAAGTACAAATGTCTTCTATGTCTCGAGTGCGGCAGTCACGGCCGCAGCCTGAAGTTCCTCAGCTTGTTCCTTAGCTTTCGGCGGTTTGATCCTTTAGTTGTTAAATAAACAAGGCAATAGTCTGATAAGCCGTTTGAGAGCAGAAGGAATATAAAAATCTGGACTAACTGCTCAGATTAAGATAAAGTCAGCAGAGCGGAGCAGCGCTTGCTGCGCTGCCCCTCCATCACTAAAAGTTTCCTAAACAATATGGTTAACTTTAAATTAAGCTTTCCAAGATGGGTAGATGGATATTAGACACTTAGCAACCCACCTCAAGTTTTTGTTTCATTCTTGGCAAGTTTGCATTCTGCAAAGTGATAGCGATTTTCAATACAGATCAGCTGCTTTGCAAGTTTCTGGCAGGCAACAAAAGATGAAAAAGCAGAAATTATTCATTTCTTAACTGGCGTTTTGCTTTTGGTTTTTTACTGCCCAATAGCTGATGGTGGTTCACAAAATAAACCTAGGGTGCAATCCTATGGACTGCACTGCACCGTTGCTGTTTGGAAGCCCCCAAATCAGAGGCTTCTGAGATTCCTGTGCCCTGCTGGGCTGAAGCCGGCAGGAGGAGCGGTGGACTGGACGTTTCCTCCTCATCCTCCTATCGCTAGAGAGGGTGCTGGGGGGGGGGAGGGAGAAGCTGGAAGAGACTCAGAATAAATCGTATCCTGGCCTCTCCGGTCTCCTTCCCTCCCTGTCCACCTGAACACCCCCTTTTCCCTCTCTCAAGCAAAGCAGCAGCCAGCAGGGGCTGGGGGCGGATCTCTACCCCCCCCCCTCCAAGGTCAGAGAGCGGTCTCCGACCTCAGAAAGGATTTTCCAAGCCATCCTATGGTCTTTGGGATGCTTGCCCAGATACCATAGGATTGCTCTCTTAAAACACTAAAGGAGGGGATTTTGTTACATTTGTTTGCTGGTGATGCGCCACCCCTATCAGGAAGTTATCAGGAAATGCAAGAATAGAAGTGACAGTCTGATGGGGGATGGCCACTTATGTATCATCCCAAAAGATAAATTGTGCAGGTTTGCATAAAATGTGCATGCTAATATATATATATATATATGAGGCAGTGTGGCATAGTGGTGTTGGACTGGGACTCAGGAGATCTGGGTTCTAGTCCCCGCTCAGCCATGAAATTCACTGGGTGACTTTGGGCCAGTCACTGACTCTCAGCCTAACCTACCTCACAGGGTTGTTGTGAGGATAAAATAGAGAGGAGAAGGAGGATTATGTAAGCCGCCTTGAGTTCCTTGAAGGAAAAAAGGTGGGGTATAAATGTTATATATATATATATATGTTTTATATATATATATATATATATATATATATATTTCTAAATCTGCGCATATATTATTATTATATATATATGCGCAGATTTAGAAATAATTACCATAAACAGAAATGCAATACATATTCACCATAGCAGAGAAGGCTGTGGTTAGGTGACTTGTGTGTCTGGTTGGTGATCTTTGGTGCTAACCTTTGATGGGCAACTTTAAGGCCCCTGCTCTCCCTTCTTAGGGTTCTTGATCTTTGAACCAGGCTTGGATTGGAAAGCCCATCAAATAGAGGACTATCCTCTGTAACATTGGACACATGGTCACTTTTCTACCCGTGTAGAAAACTCTTTCAACATTCACTTGTGCCCCACAGAGCCTCAGTGCACCTGCTACCTTGCAGAGGACTGTGGGGCTTATTTAAAGGACACAAAATGGACACAGAGCACTGGCCAAGCATGTTGGACCTTACCATCACCCCATCAGAACACAACTAACATTCGCATGGCCACACATGTAGGCAGTGCTCAAATTGCAGGGGAGCTGTTGCTGTCAGAAGGCTATGGAAGGATGAAATGTGGCTAAAAGGAGGGGGACTTAAAGAATGGGGCTGGTGGATTTTATTGGTGCCTTCCTTTCCCCTCATAGTTCAAGCACTGACCAATCCAAGCTGTAACTGACATTTTGGCAAGGCCAAGGAACTTCTGGCCCCTGTAATTCAAGCACTGGTTGCAGAATATGGGATGCTCATAAAACAAGGACTTAATAATTGTGTGTATATACAATTATAACTATTATAAGCTAGTCTCTAAATCATCACAGTATTTTTATTTATTGTTCGGCATATTACTGCTGCAAGATATTACTCATCTGCAATTCTCCAATCAGATTGGTTCAGCAATGAATTAGCCAGCAACATGTAATGCTCACAGACCATTGAAAGTATCTCAGTGGATCATAACATGACATTAACATGACCCCAAGAATATGGTGACAAATACTTGCCCCAGAAGCCTTTGCATCTTGCAAGACCTCTGCACCTTGCAAGACCTCTGCACCAACCTGCATAATAGGCTACTTTGCAAATATTTATCCAGAATTGAGTTATTTGCTCTTCCACAGTTTTCTTTTCCCCAAAAAAGTTTTAAATTTTATTTCTATATAAAACAAACACATAATATCAAACATATAACAATTAACAAAACAAAATAGACCTTCGATTTTCTTCTACAGCAAATATAGGTAACGATAATTTTTCTTACTCGATAATCAGAATGAGAAATCTTTCTTCCCATTATCCCAAATTCACTTATTATTCCATAAATCCACAAACAAACAAATCATTATTTTCCAGTCTCTGCAAAAAGACAGAGCTTTCCACTCAATATTAAACGTGGATGTTGTCCTTTCTCTGATTAATGATGTGAATTTGGCCAGCTCTTCCACAGTTTTCTCATAAGCTTATGTCTCTCATAAGTTTATAAATTTCATAGAGAAACAAATGAAATATTGTGTATGTTCCTGTATTAAGGTCAGGGCTTTTTTTCTGGTGGAACTCACCGGAACTGAGTTCCAGCACCTTTTCTTCTATTAATTGCATTACAATTTAATCGCCATCTACTCCTGAGGAAATGTAATCCAAGAGTTCCGGTACCCTTTTCTCCAGAAAAAAAGCACTGATTAAGGTTGAATCAGTTTGATTCTAACAGAAGCATTTGTGCTGACTGAACTTCTCACTGACCTCTAAGCTTGCTGATATGAGAAAAGCAAGGTAGAATATTTCCCCAGCTAAACTCAGGAAAAGCAAGGTTTCCTACCTAAAGTCAGGAAAAACGTGTATCAGATAAGAAATAACATGAAATATTGTGGGAAGTAGACAAAACCTATGAAAGAAAAGCAGACGTTAGCTGTGTTGAAGGGAAGTGTAGCTCAGCCATGCTGACAAGTAATGAAGCTAAGAATATATTACTTCTCAAAATCATAGCTAAGAACTTTGAAGGGGAAAATAACAACTTGTTAAAGAAATTCTGTTCTGCGGAAGGGAAACATACATCAGCAGTTCAAAAGAAATAATTTAAATATGAGAGGGAAAATACAAGAATTCTGGGACATTCTGCCTGTCCTCACAGAACCCAGCATTGGTTCCTCAGGAGGACAATGGCACCAGTCCTCATTGACTTCTCTGCTCCGTTTTCCTCCCAGGTGAGAAATGTCATTGGGTAAGATTCTTTAATCTTTAATGGCAATGCTCCTAAATGAGTCTTAAAAAGCTTAAAAGATGTGTTTTGTTTGCAACCACTATGCATTTTTGTACATTCAATGCTCTTATATCATGATATGCAGAAACTGCTTGAAATTTTAAAGTAAAAGACGTTGAAAAGACATGCCTGATCTCAGAGACCTCTATTTCTAAAAACTTGTGTTAATACTAGGAATGTTGTAAATTTAGAAATTCCTAGGTGACACTTTGTACCTGGAACATGGCATAGGATATGTTGCCTGCTGATCCATGATCAATATAACAATTCTATATGTCTATGTAGAGAGAAAGCCAGGTCAGATACACCTAGGCCAGGCACACACACACACACACACACACACACACACACGGCCATCAGAGTCCCCACCTAAGGCTGAGACAGCTGGCTCCAAACAGTCAGGAACATCCGCCATCAACCTTCATTTACATTACTTCAATGGGACCCATCTACATACCCCAACGTTCCCCTCCCCTGGCAGCCAAATGAGCTGTGAAGCACCCCCAAATCACAAAAAGAGCACCCAAATGCCTGGTAGTCTGAAAAGCTGCCAAGTATTCCTAAGTCAAAGAAAAACAGGTTTTCTAGAGACCAAGAGGGGAGGAGGGACAGGAAGGGAGGGGCGAGCAAAAGAGGGGGTAAAAAGAAGGGGACTGTGGCAGGAAAGGTTGTTGGTCGCTGAGCACTAGGCTGTGTGGACATCCAGGGCTTTGGTCCAGACTCAGAGACTCAACCCCAGGCAGCTCCCGGTGAATAAAGCTGGAACCGCTGAGTGCTGGCAAATGTGGCTTTCAAGGAACTAAGGTCATTCCAGGTAAACCTTGTGTGTACTGCTGCTGCTCTCTCGCTCTAGCTGTTGTAATCGCAGGTGCACATGCGCCTTGTTGCCGTTTCTGTATATGTTTTGATATGCTCAATTAAACTCTGTTTACCTATAAACAGTGTAGTAGCGTCCATTCATAAAATTGCTTCATTCACTGTTTTAGCATTAAAAGTGGTTGCGGCTTCCTTCTAAGTGTCAAAGAGCCACGTAGGAAGGGTTAGCTTTGCTCCGGTTAACCCATTAGGTCCCAAACCCGCACAAAGCACCTGCTTTGGTCCTTTATAATAATATCCCCAGAGAAGGAGAAACCTGTCACAAATGGAGAGCCAGGCAGGAGGAGCAATATCACCCCAGAGGGCAGTAAGTAACCCAGAGAGTGATTTAAAAGAGACACACAGTATTTAATCCCTCTTGGTGAAGAGCTAGTTGTGGAAGAGAGAAAGCAGGCAAATATAATAAATTTGAAAAAAACTGGCAGAGAAAGCCAATTTCAGCTCTTCTAAGTCAAGAGGAAACACTCCATCAGAGCAAGATTAAGGTCTTACGTGACACATTTACTGTGTGTTCATGACTCACAGTCACTTGTGGCGGGTGCCTTACATGACATTGTCATCCTCCAGAGCTTCTCAAGCATTTCTGTTGCTTTTTTTAGAATGAGGAAAAGGGAGGTATTCCAATCTGGAATGAACTGGAATGAGAGGCTCGTGTATTTTTGCAATTCCGCTATACCACAGTGCCACCTTGTGGTTGTGCAATGGATGGAACATATAGAAAGGCTGAGAAGGAACCACCCCCCAACCCCTGAAAAAATCATGTGTAATGGAGCCAATCTTAATCCCACAAAGAATCTGGAAGCAGAAGCCGTTCATGCAGCGGCTGCAGGACACTTTCCGCGAAGTCCGGCAGACGGCTCAGCAGCACCTGAAGGCAGCCCAGGCGAAGCAAAGCGAGTGGTACAATCGGACAGCGGTGCCACGGATCTTTGAGGTTGGGGAGCAGGTGTTGGTTCTGAAACCCCTCAAGACGGACAAATTGTGCCTGAAATGGGAAGGGCCGGGGGTGGATTATAGAAAGGGTGGGGGAGGTCAACTACAAAGTTGCTTTCCCTGACCACCCAACGTGGCACATGTACTATGTAAATACTTTGAAGCTGTATCATGCCAGAAATCCCAATGTAATGAGTGTGCATGCATGTACTGGAGAAGGTTTGATGGATGGGGATCTGTTGGGTGAGTGGGAACAAAGGGGGGGGGGCTAGAAGCAATTGACCCCCTGGTTCAGCATTCCATCCTTACGGGGGACAGCCCCCCAATCCAGTCTCTCCCATACCGTGCTGTGGGGCCCCATGCTGAAGCCATTGCCAAAGAGGTGCAAGCCATGTTAGAACTGGGCATCATCGAATCCAGTTCCAGCCCCATTCGTGTTGGTTGCCAAGAAGGATGGGGGGTGCATTTCTGTGTGGACTATAGAAAAATCAACCAGGTGACTGTCCCCAACCCCTACCCCATTCCGAACATGGATGTCCTGATAGAGCGGCTGGGGCGGGCTAAGTACATTACCACCCTAGATTTGACCAAGGGATACAGGCAGGTTCCCTTAGATCCCGATGCGGCTCTGAAGTCCGCTTTTGTCACCCACCTGGGGTTGTTCCAATTCACTGCCCTCCCCTTCGGGGTCTGGAACAGGCCGGAGACCTTCCAGAGGCTGGTCAATGGGCTCCTAAATGGGTTAGGGGAGTTTGCCAGTGACCAGAACTGTACACAGTATTCTAAGTGAGGTCACACCATAGATTTGTATAAGGGCAGTGTGATCTTGGCAGTTTTATTTTCAATTCCTTTCCTAACTATGCCCAACATGGAGTTTGCCTTTTTCACAGCAGCTGCATACTGGGTCAACATTTTCATTGAGCTGTCCACCACAACCCCAAGATCTCTTTCTGCAGTTCATCTTCTTTAAAAATAAAAAAAATAAAATAAAGTGTGTAACACTAACACCCCTTCACCTAAGTGTGTGAAATGTGGCAGGCGTCATCCCTTCAGGTATTGTATGCCTGAAAATTTCATCCCATTCTGTCAAAGAGCCAAGACATCATAGCCATTTGTGGATTTCCCATGTAAGTTAATTGGTCTAAAGCTTTGGATTTCTGAATCTACCTTGGTTTTAGGCCTTGAGCCAAAGTGGGCAGCCTCAGAAGCAGTCTGAACTGAAATGTCTGTTTGCTGAGGTGCCAAAGTGGGGCCTGAACCAAATCTTGAGGTTGGTGCTCTACCCTAATGTGTACACATTTTCTGGAGAGCTAGAAGCTGTTTCACAACAGTTGTCATCCTTTCCTGACAGATGTCTGTGTGCCTTTGATAGCAGCATGACTCAGAAATCCAACAGGAACAATCTTTCCTGGCTTAGATATGTGCTGAGAGAAAAGCAACACTGTAGTATTACGCGGCTGATAAAGGCACAGCAACTCTTCCATCAGAAAAGGAGGTGCCAAATTTATTTTCCCTGGGACACCAATATGGCTGGGATAAGCAGCCATTTTTTTCTCTGAGCTCCAAAAAAGAAGCCCTTTTGAGGACAACAACAAATTTTCCCACTATGGTGGGGATTTTGCTGATGAATAGATGTGTGTGTGTTTTAAAGCAAAACAAACAAAATACCAATACATGTGACTGAAACTTTAACTGACTAATTGCTCTAGTGAAATTAGTAAAGCATGATAAACAATTTTTATTTTTTTAAAAATGCAGCCCATTGACTGAAACTGAAAGAAAGCATAAAATCAAAGGGCTTATCTATCCCACAAGCCAATGTAACTGTCCTGGCACCCCCTCGATACCCCAAGAATCATGGGATTTGTAGTTTGGTAAGGATGCTAAGATGAGATTCTTAGCCTTCCTCACATTATGATTGTTAAAACTAGTTTAATCTGTAGAGTAAATATGGGGGAGAGAGGGAGAGAGATGGGTGACAACCCTGAAAGAAGGTAGGGGACCATGAAAGCACTTGGTGAACCTCAGGCGTGCCTGAGGATGGTGCTGTAATCCCATATCCCTATGCTAGGCGCCAGGACCGGTGCAAGGCAGTTTGGTGCCCTAGGCAAGATCAGATATTTAGCGCCCCCCTTCCCACTTGAGAGCGCTGTTTGTTTTTTCAAGGCGTTTCTGGCGCCCTCTTTAGCCCTGCGCCCTAGGCAGCTGCCTAGTTGGCCTAATGGTAGCACCGGCCCTGCTAGGCACTGATACTGGATACAGTGGCAGAACTAACAGCAGCATTGTCCCCGAGAAACTACCAGTGGGAACTGGAAACAGCCTTCAGCTCATCCGAAGAAGCATTGAGGAGTTCCTTCCTGCTTGAATCTTTATGAATTTTGGTGAATGTGACCAGTGGGGATTTGATGCACCTGAGAGGTAAAGATAACTCAGTCAGAGGTTCAAGATCAGGGCTTCAATTTGAGTCACAGCTGGCCAGAACCCAGCACTGAAGTAATAAAGGAAAGAGTGTTTCTGAACATAGGCTAGGGAGAACAGCCATGTTATTCTGCTATATTTAGAAGAAGAAGAAGAAGAAGAAGAAGAAGAAGAAGAAGAAGAAGAAGAAGAAGAAGAAGAAGAAGAAGAAGAAAGCACAACCCAGCAACATTCAGGTATGACTAAATTAATGGAAATCAGTTGAACTTTGACTGTGCCACTTAATTTAATTTATTGCATGGGGTTTTGGCATGTCTAATTGTCACTTATTCAAACCAAAGAGCCTTTTGGTATCTTAAGAACTGTGTTGTTGAAACATGGCCCTTGTGGGCAAGAGCCACATTGCCAGATGCATGACATGGACTTGGAAGGACTTGGCACAGATACACATAGGTTGTGGTACTGTAGAGAGCATAAGTTTAAAAAGACAATTTTTAAAATTAATGGAGAAACAGAGGACTACTCTAGCATAGATTGCTATACCATGGAAAGAATCCATATTCTAAATGTATTTACCATTTTTGGAGCATCAGAATAAAGCTGAGTTGCTGACAGTTACTTTAACTTGTGTGTGAGATGTGCAAAATCCTTATTTAAGCCATTAGACACAGGGCCAAACTAGACAAAGTGAGTCCAAACATCAGACACAGGGCCAAACTAGATATGTAAACAGTCCCGCACTGGTGTATGCGTGCATGTGTGTGTGTTTCTGTTTTAACTGAAATACTGTACGGGACTGTGAATTTGATTGGAGCAGTAGAGAAAGAAGTGGGGCTGCTTAACCCTTTTCCCACAAGCCATTTTCCCAATCAGAAATACCTCTCACACAGCTGACTTTCACCCTCCAGGGGAAAATATGTGTTTTCACTGTAATTTCCAATATTTACCAGTAATCAGACAATCAGACAATTTTAATCGGGATTCTATCATTTCATACATTCACTGGTACATCTTAAAATTGCCTTTGGAAAATGGACAATTTCACATCAATATACTTTATTGGTAATTTTTTTACATTTACCCGGATAGGAAGGGAAATCTCCAGAATTGTGAAGAAATTGATGGCTTCTCAGACATATTCTTGTATGTATTATACAGTAACTGAAGCTATACTAACAAATCTATTACTTTGAACAAGACAAGGCTTCCAGACAAGGCTTTTACTGTGCAATCACACTGCCTCATTCAGGAAATTTTATGGGAGGTTACACAGAACTGGACTGAAAGAGTGCTTATAAATGGTACCTTCTCAAACTGGGGAGAGGTAAAGAGCGGGGTACCGCGGGGCTCGGTCCTGGGCCCAGTGCTTTTCAACATTTTTATTAATGATTTGGATGGGGAGGTGCAGGGAATGCTTATCAAATTTGCAGATGATGCAAAGTTGGGTGGAACAACCAATACTCTGGAAGACAGAAACAAAATTCAAAGCGATCTCGACAGGCTGGAGCGCTGGGCTGAAACCAACAGAATGAAATTTAATAGGGATAAATGCCGGGTGCTGCACCTAGGAAAAAGAAACCAAATGCACAGTTACAGGATGGGGGATACTTGGCTTAACAATACTACAAGTGAGAAGGATCTTGGAATTGTGGTAGATCACAAACTGAATATGAGCCAGCAATGCGATGTGGCTGCAAAGAAGGCAAATGCTATTTTGGGCTGCATTAATAAAAGTATAGCTTCCAAATCGTGGGAAGTGATAATTCCCCTTTACTCAGCACTGGTTAGGCCTCATCTTGAGTACTGCGTCTAGTTCTGGGCACCACACTTTAAGAAGGATGTAGACAAACTGGAAAGGGTTCAGAGGAGGGCAACAAGGATGATAAAGGGACTGGAAACAAGGCCCTATGAGGAGAGACTGAAAGAACTGGGCATGTTTAGCCTTCAGAAGAAGAGACTGAGGGGAGATATGATCGCACTCTTCCAGTACTTAAAAGGGTTGTCACAAAGAGGAGGGCCAGGATCTCTTCTCGATCATCCCAGTTTGCAGGACACGGAATAATGGGCTCAAGTTACAGGAACCCAGATTCCACCTAAACATCAGGAAAAATTTCCTGACTGTTAGAGCAATAAGACAATGGAACCAACTACCTAGGGAGGTGGTGGGCTCTCCCACTCTGGGGGCATTCAAGGTGCAGCTGGACAGCCATCTGTCAGGGATGCTTTGACTTGGATTCCTGCATTGAGCAGGGGGTTGGACTCGATGGCCAAAGTTGAACTCGCCAAAGTTCTCCAAATTCCGACTTGAAGCTCGTTCCAATTCGAGTCCATATCAGATTGCAAGCTTTGTTTTTCTCTTTCTGCATGAAAATCCATGCTTATTTTCATATTTATTTTCCAAATGTATGCACCAATTGTGTGCATCTTTGAAATGTACACATTCTTCTCCCATTGAGTAAAGCATCTTTGTGCAGATTCTTCAAAAGAACACATTTTTTCATGTGCATTTTTCAAATGTACGCATGCTGTCGAACACATTTTTAGGGCTCTGCAAATAACATTGCAAGCTTGGAAATGTATGGACTTTGATTGCAGATTGCCTTCAAGTCTATGTTCGATCCAGAAGGTGAGAACTGGGTAAATCCTGATCAAAACCAAACTGAATCGAATTTCTCATACATGCATAGACTGTGGAAGCACCTCTGCAGAACTGAGAGGCACCCCTCCCCAAACCACAAATGCACAGAAGTTGGCCATTCCTGTTGCAGAGAATATTGTCCAGTTGCCTCATAAGTGTTAGACATGCCTGTGGGACAGGGTACATATTATTTTGGGGAGGGGTAAAGTCTACCATTCCCAAGTATTTACACTTTATTAGAGGACCCACTTACTGTTGGACCAAGCACAGAAAATGTAAATGTTCCTTTCGTATGCATTCTTGGATGGTTGTACCATCCACCCACACTACGAGATGGAGCTGCAGGGTTGCAGAAATTATCTGATACTTGACCAGCTGCCCAGAGGGGCGAGTGCCAAAGCTGTGAGAGGACGATGCTACCTGAAGAACCCTCCAGTCCTCAGGTTTCAGCATGACCATTTGAAGGCAACAGCAGCTGTTCTGCCAACAGGCAACAGCATGGCCTGAGGCTCCAACTCCCTGCAAGTCTGAGGAGAGTGAAAAAGTGGACCCTAAGAGGCCTTTTCTTTGGGATATTGCTCACTCCATCGAACAGTAAGTAGGCAATGAAATACCTAGCTGCTGACTCGCAGTTTTTCTGCCTCAGAAATTTATCTGTGCTCTTTTTCCTCACTAGAGTAGGATGTAATCAACCTCCACATTCTCTGGCATTGCTGGTTATTCCTATCTGGTTTTGACTGGCCTGAGGAGAGTTTTTGCTGCTGCTACGACGCCTTTGGCTAAAAGAGTGTTTGGCTGTGTTCCCCCCCCCCCCCAAACCCCAGATGACTGCCAGTTTCCAGACTGCCTGGATAGGCCCCTTCCAACTCTACTTTTCTATGATTTCTATGATTCCTTCGGGTCTTTGTCAGTCATGTTAGAAAAACATGTAAGGGATGAACATGTAAGGGGTGAGGGGGGACAATATTGAAGGGAGTTAGGGGGCGGGAGTGTACATGGAGTCATAAACAAAGCTGACAGGAAGAACGGTGTTACTAAGATTTAAGTGACACAGCTAGATGGGAACTGCTGAGGGCTTACAAGAGTGGCATGACTGTAAGGTGAGATGGGATGAGAGTCCATCTTCTCCGTGCTTCAGAGGATGACTAGAATCTTGGCTTTAAAACCAGAAATGCACCCAGCTCTTGCTGTCTTCATCTAAATATAAACTCAGGCCACACAGGGGGTTACATGAAAGGACTCTGAGCTGCTGTTTGCTAGGGCAACATTTAGAGAGTGGGAAATATTCTTAAACCTGAAAGTTGGTTTCTGTCCATGGAAATACACTGCCAAAATTCAAGCTTTCCTGCATGTTTTTGGCCTGGAAGTCTTTCACACCCCCAATCCTAGACAATGTGTGGGCCAGTAGTAGTTACTCGAGTAAGGAAAAGACACTCTGCTCGTGCTCAGACATACTCTTCTCTGTATTGTTTACTTCACATGTTCTAGAGCTGAGGGCTGACACCAAAAACAAACTGAGACCTAAATCAGTTTGAAGTCCTGAAAAAATATGTAATGAATGTTCAGACAATATGAAAATGTGTTTTCTGGCTCACCTTTTCTTTTCTTTTTTACATAAATCTTTCCTAAATCTTTCCTTGACACCAGACATCTCACTAAAGCAGTTCGTCTGTTTGCTCACAGTCATGTTCTGAATGCATTAAGTACTTAAAGTAGAAATAGTGGACCTATTTTTTGCCACCCAATGATGGAGGGTATGACATGCGTGAACCCTTTGGCTCGCTGATGGAGGAAGGATACAGTTTCTGTGTGTTGCCCAAGGGCTTAGTGTCCACAGTGCACCAGGCATTTTAAGCTGAGACACTGGTGCAAGCTCCCCTTGGACTGAACAGAGGGTGGGGGAAGGTGAGGAAGGAGAAAACATGTTAGAGCAATGCATGAAAGAGAGGAACTAGCCACCTGCAGTGGCAGGTGTCCAGGCTGTGATGAGAAGGAGCACAACATTTAGCATGATCCAAAGGGTTACATAGCAAAAGTAGCAGGTAATGTCATCCGCCATTGAAGCATTACCACAGCTGAGAAAAAAACCACTGTCTTGCTTGCATTATCTGGATCCATTTCTTCTACATTCATTTTTTCCCTACTGCATCTTGGCTCTCTACTTCTAGATAGCTGTGTTTGAGGGGCAGGTGGGTCAGCACTCAGCAGTAGTCCTTTGAGACCAAGTGGCTGTCTTGGTGGATAAGGGCATCCTGCTTAGCCTCAGGGCGCTTCCTTCCAGATCTGTGAGTCTCCAAAACAAACAAGCACAAATAAATGATTTGGGTCTCTGCAAGAACCTTCCTACCGAGAAATAAATATCAGGTGTAATCCGTATATCCTGAAACTAGCTGTTGCCCGCAAAAGAAATATGAGGTTTTTGTCCAAACTGTACGAAATATAATTTACAGGTTGATGTCTTAATGTAATAAGCAATGTTTACTGCAGACATTAGTCGGGGCGTATTGGCTGCAAAACAAAGATAGTTGTTCCATTCATATGTGTCTATGAATTTTTTCGAGGTGTTATTAGAAACAGACAATGAGACAGACCAAAAATTTAAAAATTACTTACAGTAATACCTTGGATTGCAAGTAACTTGGTTTGAGAGCGTTTTGCAAGACAAGCAAATTTTTAAATATTTATTTAATTTATTTTTTACTTGATATACAAGCGACGTCTTGCAGTACAAGTACTGTAGTACAGCTTAAATTAAAAATCTCTGTACAAATTTTTTTGGGGGGATTTCGTTTTGATATAAGAGTGTTTTGGATTACAAGCACGTTTCCGGAACGAATTATGCTCTCAATCCAAGGCATGACTGTATTTGGCATCTGCAACCTACCAAAAAAAACTATTTCGGTACTGGTTCTCCCTTCAGGTGCTAGGATGACCAGAGAGTTAGGTTTACTCACTCTGGAACAGGCCACGTAAAGCTGCCCATGTGAGAAGCAGTCTTCCTGTCGTCGGACATTATAGAGAATTCATCCCAGTTTTAAACAACATGATCAACTATTTGTTCACTTACCTCCCTACCTAGATTTTGACTGCCATAACGTAAGATAGCACCCGGAATAGGCATGCTCCATCGCCTACAATTGGTACGACTGTGTGGTATTATCATTTACATTTAAATTTTAGATTTGCATTTTTAATGTTTTTTTATGGAGAAGAAAAAGAAATAAAGCAGGTTTAAAAAGCAAAAGGGGTGTTTTTTGTTTTGTTTTTTTCTCTCCTTGAAGGCCTGCGAGAGCTGTATGGAAAAGATAGTGTCTCTGACTGAAAGTGTAACATTTAGGCTGGGTGCTGGCAGCAGAAAACTTTTCTGTCAGAAATATCTGAACTTATTTATTTATTTATTTATTTATTTATACCCCACCTTTTTTCCTGCAAGGAACCCAAGGCGGCTTACATAATCCTTCTCCTTCTCTCCATTTTATCCTCACAACAACCCTGTGAGGTAGGTTAGGCTGAGAGTCAGTGACTGGCCCAAAGTCACCCAGTGAGTTTCATGGTCGAGCGGGGACTCGAACTCAGATCTTCCGAGTTCCAGTCCAACACTCTCCAGTGGCTTGCCACCCAAATTCAGCAGAAAACTGTCAAAGAAAATTCGACTACCACAAATTTCAGCATGGCTGCCACTGGTACTGTTGTGGAAATTTTAGGCAGTGTGGTCAATCTGAATGACTTACCTACTGTTTTGTGCTCTCCCAAGGAGGACTTTTAGGACCAAGCTAGATATGACAACAAAGATTTGTGAATACATTTCAGACAGCTTTAAACTTTTACAAAAGAAAACATGTTATAGTGCTCTGTTTCAGTGATGGTTTTATCTGCTGCTAATTATAATCTGTTGTTGTTGTTGTTGTTGTTGTTGTTGTTGTTGTTTTACTGTTTAAATAATCTTGAATTTTAATATCTTGATATTTCTCACTGATCATTTTGTGAGCAGCCATGTGAGAGTAGATAACCTGAAAGAAAGGCAGGCTAAATATACATTAAATAAATAAATGGCCAGGCAGCCCTATCATTCCTATTTCCGTGTGAGCGGATAAACAAACCAGGAAGCTGCAGTTAAGCATAGCTTCCTGTTACATTCAAACCAGAGTTTGAAATAAATAGTTCATGGCAGCCTTCATGTCCCTGGATCTCACAGGAACAGGGACAGGTGCAGAGCACAAATACAAGAATAAAATATGTACAGTGAAACGGTAGCAATGAACTCTAAAACAGTAAGTGGCAGCATGCATTTTAAAAACTGGATAGATAGGAATGGGCTAAATTGACCTGATGGTCTGACTTACCATAGCACAGCTTCAGATGTATTACACTCTGGTTTTACTTTCTGCCATGGCAGGAGGATGTGAACTACATTGCAGGTATGTTTGTTTAAAACCTTTCTACTGCATCCCCCCCACATGTCCAATAATTAAAACCACTAGAACAATAAACCAAACAGAATATCAGAAAACAGAATGGCAGATCACCCAAATCAGCAGCAGCTTAAAGAGCCTTATGCTAAGGTTTGTGCCTTAAAATCTACATTTTTTAATCCACATCCCAATTTTACATTTTAATATTTGAGTGTTACATTGTAGGTATGTTTGTGATTTAGATTATTTTATTTTATTTATTTATTATATTTATACCCCACCTTGTTTCCTTCAAGGAACTCAAGGCGGCTTATATTATCCTCCTCCTCTCCATTTTATCCTCACAACAACCCTGTGAGGTAGGTTAGGCTGAGAGTCAGTGACTGGCCCAAAGTCACCCAGTGAGTTTCATGGCTGAGCAAGGACTAGAACCCGGATCTTCCAAGTCCCAGTCCAACACTTTCACCACTATGCTTCACTGGCTCAGATTAGAAGGGAGATGTGCATTTTGAAGTGGGTCAATATCTGTTTCCCACCTATGATAATCCTTACAGATGTTCTATGCCTTAATTTAATAGCTGCATGAGGAACAGACATTCTACGGATAGGCCACAGTTCTTGGCACAAAGAAACCACCATGGAGAAAGCCAAGCCAGCAAGCAGCTGTTAACAGAGCCTCTGTTAGGAGCAAAGCAATGGTCACCCTGATATTTCCTTGTGCCTTATCTCTTATTCATTGATGGGGTGCTAGTTGGCCAGAAAAATGGCCTGGGCTGCTCCAGTGCACTACATAAAGCTTTTATGGACATAATAAATGCTATCACTTGCATTAAGCTGTTGTTAAACACACAGGAAAGAAGCTAGTGAAAAGTTGGCAACCCAATGAAAAATTCCAACCAAACCCTCACAAAATCGTGGTCAAGCTTTCAATATCTCCAGATGTCTTCAAGATGCTACAAAAAGCAGGTGGCCAGGGGGTGGGAGGAAAGCAGAAAGTCTGACTTCTTGCTGAAGTCATGTGCAGCAATATCTATCTGCCTGTTTTCAGAGTGTTCATTTTTATATGCAAGTATGTTACAATACAGTGTGACCAAAGCAGAAGCTGAGCTCAGAGAAGGCTCAGAGAATTGTCTGAAAAAAATATTGTTTTAAATTTTTGTAAGCTGCCTTGTACAGAGTTATCCTAAAAGGCAAGGTATAAATGTATAAAATAAATAAATAATGCAATGCAGTTCAGAGTTGCCACATTTTTATTCCTAGATCCTGCTGTTCCTGTGAACAGCACAGCCACTTGATCTGCAGAAATCAGCAGTCAAAGCTTTTAATGCCATAGAGTAGCCTTCCCCAGCTTGGTGCCCTCCAGATGGACTTCAGCTCCCATCAGTCCCAGCCAGCATGCTGGGAGTTGTAGTCTAAAACATCCGGAGGGCCCCAGTTTGGGGAAGGCTGCCATAGAGGTAATAAGCATGTATCACTTGCTAATAGCTGTGGAGCAAGCGGCAGTTAAAGGCACAGGAGCAGGGGACTGGTAACAGAAAGGTGGCAAGCCTGGTTGCCTCATGTGACTTCAGACCTTTCTCCGGGTTCTGACCCAAGAAATGAAATCCAGGGTTGGACTACTAAGGTGGCCAGATGCAAAAGAGGAGAGGGTTCCTGCACCTTTAATACTTGAGTAGAAGAGAGAATTTCAACGGGGGTAGCTGAAACACCTGCACAACTAATAATGCTGCAGGGGCCTGTCCTCTTCTGCATCTGGTTACCCTGAACAGTAAGGCAGGAGGGCTGCAAACTGGAAAATAACTAAGGGAAAACAAATAAAGAAACAAGCAACCCAATAAAGTGCATTGAGAGGTGTGGCAGCAGGTGTCAAAAACAAAACCACAACAGGCTGAGATGGAGGCAGTGTTGGGGTGGGGGCAAGACTTACCCATCCCGGCTAACACCCGGTGATCTGGCCTCCACCGGCAGCATGTGCTCCACAATCTACAGGGATCCTTAGTGGTTGTGAACATCACAACAAAATGTGTGTATGTTGCTACTCAAATGGCAAAACTGTGGGGCCCCCAACTTACTAATAATTTCCAGAAAGTAGAGTTTTTAATATTTTAATTATTCTCTCAGAGGAAGAATTGAGATATGGCTATTGTTTTGCTGAGTTTTGCAAAGCAGTTACGGGAAAGTGGAGTGGGTAGGTGCAGAAGATCTGTCTTTGTCAAGTGTAAACTCCAGTCCTAAGCATACTGACTTGGAAATAAGTCTCGTGGATTTCAAAAGGTCTTCCCACCCAATTAAACATTCTTATGATTTAAGATTTAACTTCCTTCTGCCATGTATAAGTTTGAGTTCAATTTATTCTACAACTAGGAGACCTCATGACAAGCCAGGTTATGCCCTGCTGTTGCTTTCTAAACCTGTGTTCCGGGTGGGCATTTTAATACTGGCTCTCATTTCACCTTCAAGGATAAAATTCTCAGCAGCTAAGTCAGCTTCCTTCATAGTGTCAGATAATCCCAGAAAGCGAAGGGAGGTTCTTTGTGCAAGTTTCAGAGCAGGAAGTTTGAAGGAATAATGTGTGCCATAAAAATCACAGAAGGAAACAGACTCGGCCAAGCGGCATTGGTTTACAGGGACAATTTTAGGCATGGGAGAAGTCTGTGTTTCTAAGCTGCCTTTTAATGCATGAAATGAACAGTGCCTAAGGTTCAAGTCCAGCTAGAAGCTGTGCCCTCTGCCCTAGCAGCTTGATCCCAGATGTGTAGCTTGATTGTAGTTACACAGTGGTGAGAAAAATGTGCACTGTTCATAGTGAGAATAGTTGAGCATGTTCCAGCCCTGCTTGATCAAAGCAGAGCATGGTTGCCTCCACACGAAGGCCCTTTTGCACTGCTGAGGTGCTGCTTTTCTAGAATCAGCTGTAAGCAGAATTCAAATGAAGATTTCATGTGGCACTTAATAATATAGCACAATGTTATTCACCAATGTCCATCTGCATGACTAAGATCTGCATGACTAAGATCCTTCTCTAATATTTACTCAGATGTAAGCTCCTGCAATGGTAATTAGCAGCTTCCTCCTTACAGCTGCACGTTCAGTGCATTGTTACTGATTATTTGCCCCTTTAATTGGTCTGTTCCTATTCCCCATGGGGAGGGCTTTAATTACTGGTTTTATTATTTCCCCCCTTTTATTTCAAAAGAGCACTATTGCACAGGAAATAAAGAAAAAATGTGTGTTTTCCCCCCATAGAGGAAAGAGTAAGTAGTAAGAGGCTGAAATTTGGGGACATTGTGCAGGTGACAGTAGACAGCAAGATTTCATAGAATCCTAGAATAGTAGAGTTGGAAGGGGCCTATAAGGCCATCGAGTCCAACCCCCTGCTCAATGCAGGAAGGCCTGTGGCTTATGCTGGCTCAGTGTGGAAAGCTAAGCAGGGTCAAGCCTGGTTGTTACTTGGATGGGAGACCCTTCCTCTAGCTTCCTGCATTGAGCAGGGGGTTGGACTCGATAGCCTTGTAGGCTCCTTCCGACTCTATGATCTATGAAATCCAGGTCAAAGCATCCCTGACAGATGGCCGTCCAGCTGCACCTTGAATGCCTCCAGAGTGGGAGCCCACCACCTCCCTAGGTAGTTGGTTCCATTGTCTTATTGCTCTAACAGTCAGGAAATTTTTTGTGATGTCCAAACAGAATCTGGCTTCCTGTAACTTGAACCTGTTGTTGTTGTTGTTGTTGTTGTTGTTGTTATTTGTATCCCACCTTTTTCCCAATGCTGGGACCCAAGGCGACTCACAGCCTTTAAAACTCATACAATTAAAACAGAAATAGAAAAATACAAAAGTTAAAAATAGAATTAAATCATTAATTATACTAAAAATTATAGATAGAATTAAAACAGTACCGTATATATATATATATATATATATATATAGAGAGAGAGAGAGAGAGAGAGAGAGAGAGAAGAATTAAAAACAGCATTCCATCGCATCCCAGCCTAGTCCCAAATGCCTGCCGGAACAAGAAGGTATTTGCCTGCCTCCGAAAGCTTACCAGGGAGGACGCCACTCTAGCCTACCTAGGGAGGGAATTCCAGATCCCGGAAACAGACTGGGAGCCAGTGAAGCTCTTGTAACAGAGGAGTTGTCTGCTCCCTGTAACCAGCCCCAGTCAGCAGTCTGGCAGCAGCTCTTTGAACCAGCTGAAGTTTCCGAACACTCTTCAGAGGCAGCACCACGTAGAGCATGTTACGATAATCCAAACGGGATGTAACAAAGGCATGTGCCACTGTGGCCAAATCAGACATCTCCAGGAATGGGCGTGGCTGGTGCACAAGCTTTAACTGTGCAAATGTACACCTGGCCACCGCCGAAACCTGGGCATCCAGGATAAGGGCTGAATCCAGAAGTAAACCCAAGCTGCAAACCTGTGTCTTCATCAAGGGGAGTGTAACCCCATCCAACACAAGCTGACTCCCTATTCCCTGATCTGCCTTCAGACTGACCAGGAGCACCTCTGTCTTTTCTGGATTAAGCTTCAATGTGTTTGCCCTCATCCAGTCCATTACTGCTGACAGACACTGGTTTAGCAGCTTCCTTGGAGTTAGATTGAAAGGAGAAATAGAGTTGGGTGTCATCAGCATACTGCTGACACTGAACCCCAAAACTCCGGACAACCTCTCCCAACGGCTTCATGCATATGTTAAATAGCATGGGGGAAGACAGAACCCTGAAGAACTCCACAGGCCAACGGCCAGGGAGTCACACAAGTCCCCCAGCACCACCTTCTGGGTCCGCCCCTCCAGGAAGGAACAGATCCACTGTAAAACAGTGCCCCCAAGACCCATCCCAGCAAGGTGGCTGAGAAGGATACCATGGTCAATGGTATCGAAAGCCACTGAGAGGTCCAGCAGAACCAAAAGGAACACACTCCCCCTGTCTAGTTCCCAGCGTAGGTCATCTACCAAGGGGACCAGAGCTGTTTCTGTCCATGTGCTGCAATCTGGGATGATCGATAAGAGATCCTGGCCCTCCTCTGTGTGAAAACAACCCTTCAAGTACTGGAAGAGTGCGATCATATCTCCCCTCAGTTTTCTCTTCTGAAGGCTAAACATGCCCAGCTCTTTCAGTCTCTTTCAGAGTAGAGTGTTCTCCACTTCTTTAGTTGCTGGTGTGTGTGGTGGGAGGGGATGTTTGCACACATGCCCTGTCTTCTGCTCCTACCTCAGTGCACAACTACTTGCTCTCCAGGTAGGCTTCCACATGCTCCCATGTGCTATACCTGGTGGTATATGGGAGCCAGGGCTTGCGTCACCCCCTACCACAGGCACACATACTCCATACATGAAACATTTTGTTTGAACTCAGTCCCAAGCCACATATGCTGCACAATCACAAGTATTTCCCTATCCTTCCTTAACAAAATCAGCCATGGGGTGCTTCCTGCTGAGGGTTTTACTTTGCAATCACCCTGCCTCATTCACAGAATTTTATGGGGGTGTCCAGATGTTGTTTTCCATGCCTGTCTGGGTGCTTTGACAATGACATCACCTGGAAACCCCCCCCCTAAAATTCAGTGAATGAGGAAGTGGGATTGAATCATAGAATCATAGAAAAGTAGAGTTGGAAGGGGCCTACAAGACCATCGAGTCCAACCCCCAGCTCAGTGCAGGAATCCAGATCAAAGCATCCCTGACAGATGGCTGTCCAGCTGCACTTTGAATGCCTCCAGCGTGGGAGAGCCCACTACCACCATAGGTAATTGGTTCCACTGACGTATTGCTCTGACAGGAAATTTTTCCTGATGTTTAGGTGGAATCTGGGTTCCTGTAACTTGAGCCCATTATTCCACGTCCTGCAAACTGGGATGATCGATAAGAGATCCTGGCCCTCCTCTGTGTGACAACAACCCTTCAAGTACTGGAAGAGTGCGATCCTATCTCCCCTCAGTCTCCTCTTCTGAAGGCTAAACATGCCCAGTTCTTTCAGTCTCTCCTCATAGGGCCTTGTTTCCAGTCCCTTTATCATCCTTGTTGCCCTCCTCTGAACCCTCTCCAGTTTGTCTACATCCTTCTTAAAGTGTGGTGCCCAGAACTGGATGCAGTACCCAAGATGAGGCCGAACCAATGCTGAGTAAAGGGCAATTATCACTTCACCCGATTTGGAAGCTATACTTCTATTAATGCAGCCCAAAATTGCATTTGCCTTCTTTGCAGCCACGTCGCATTGCTGGCTCATATTCAGTTTGTGATCTACCACAATTCCAAGATCCTTCTCACTTGTAGTATTGTTGAGCCAAGTGTCCCCCATTCTGTAACTCTGCATTTGGTTTCTTTTCCCTAGGTGCAGCACTTGGCATTTATCCCTATTAAATATACAGGCCTGTGGCTCACGCTGGCTCAGCTTGTCTGGGCATGGAAAGCTAAGCAGGGTCAAGCCTGTTTGTTACTTGGATGTGAGACCCCTCCTCTAGTTTCCTGCATTGAGCAGGGGGTTGGACTCGATAGCCTTGTAGGCTCCTTCCAACTCTATGATCTATGAAATCTATGAAATTTCATTCTGTTGTTTTTGGCCCAGCGCTCCAGTCTATCGAGGTCACTTTGAATTTTGTTTCTGTCTTCCAGAGTATTAGCTGTTCCACCCAACTTTGTGTCATCTGCACATTTGATAAGCATTCCCTGCACCTCCTCATCCAAGTCATTAATAAAAATGTTGAAGAGCACTGGGCCCAGGACCGAGCCCTGTGGTACCCCACTCATTACCTCTCCCCAGTTTGAGAAGGAACCATTGATAAGCACTCTTTGAGTCCGATTCTGTAGCCAATTGTGTATCCACCTGATAGTTGTTCCATCTAGCCCACTTTTAGCTAGCTTGCTAACCAGGATATCATGAGGCACTTTGTCGAAAGCTTTGCTGAAGTCCAGATATATGATGTCCACAGCATTTCCACAGTCCACAAGGGAGGTTACCCGATCAAAAAATGAGATCAGATTAGTCTGGCAGGATTTCTTCTTGACAAATCCATGCTGGTTTCTAGTAATCAGTGCATTGTTTTCAAGGTGCTTGCAGACTGACTTCTTTATAATCTGCTCCAAAATTTTCCCAGGGATTGATGTCAGACTGACTGGTCTGTAGTTCCCAGGTTCCTCCTTCTTGCCCTTTTTGAAGGTAGGAACAACATTTGCCCTCCTCCAGTCATCTGGCACTTCACCTGTCCTCCATGATTTCTCAAAGATAATAGACAGTGGTTCTGAGAGTTCTTCTGCCAGTTCCTTTATTACTCTAGGATGCAGCTCATCAGGCCCTGGCGATTTAAACTCGTTCAGAGTAATCAGGTGCTCCTTGACCATTTGCCTATCAATCTCAAGCTGCAATCCTGCCCCTTCAGTCTGCACTTCAGGTTTGCCATGGGGGTCGTAGACCCTCTTTTGGGAGAAGACCTAGCCGAAGTAGGAATTGAACACTTCTGCCTTTTCTTTGTCTTCTGTTATCAATTTGCCATCCTCATTGCATAGTTGAACCACCATTTCTTTTCTCTTTTTTTTACTTTTACTGTAGCTGAAGAAAACATTTTTGTTGCTTTTAGCATCCCTCGCTAGCCTCAGCTTGTCCTTTTTAGTTTTCAGGTCATCTCTGAGTTTTTTGTGAAACCACATTGGCTTCTTCTGTTGCCCTCTGCCTTTTTTCCTTGTGGGAATTGTTTGCAATTGTGCCTTTAAAATTTCCTTTTTAAAATACTCCCACCCATCCTGGACTCCTTTTCTCATTAGAATCGCTTGCCATGGGACCTTACTTATCATTGTTCTGAGTTTATTAAAATTGGCTTTCCTAAAATCCAGGGTACGCGTTTGGCTACACTCAGCTTTTGCTTCCTTTAGAATCAAGAACTGAAGTATAACATGATCACTTTCCCCCAGAGTTCCCGAAACTGCCACTTTATCCAGTAACTCGTCTCTGTTGGTTAGAATCAGGTCAAGGATAGCCGATCCTCTAGTTCCTTCCTCCACTTTCTGTAGGAGGAAGTTTAAGTTATCAGCAACACAACTCAGGAATTTCTTGGAGGGGCCATGTTTTGTCAGAATTTGTCTCCCAACAGATATCGGGGAAATTGAAGTCACCGATCACTATTACATCATGCCTCCTTGAAATGTTGGCAATTTGCTTTTCAAAACTTTCATCCTTATCTTCTCCTTGATAGTAGACTCCAACCGCCATTTTTGTTTTATTCTTTGCCCCCTTTATTTTAATCCAGATGCTCTCAATGGGGCTTCCAAGCTCCTCTTCCTGCATCTCTGTGCAGAGATATATATTTTTAACATACAGCACAACTCCACCTCCCTTTCTGTTGCTTCTGTTCTTTTTGAACAAGTTATATCCTTCAATTGCTGTATTACAGCCATGGGAGGCATCCCACCAGGTTTCAATTACACCTATCAAGTCATATTTGCCCTCCTGCATTAAGAGTTCAAGTTCGTCCTGTTTGTTTCCCATACTGTCAGCTCCAGATTGTGGGTCGCAAGGGTCCTGGGCTGGAATACCAGGACCAGGGGACAATGGAGGTGGGAGCAGGTCAGGGGTGAGCATAATGCAGAATACAGGCCAAGGTCGAAGCACGTATCAAGTGTGGTGGGGGCCGGAGGCAGGAAGTGAGTCCAGTAAGCAAACAGGGTTCAAGCACAGGCCAAAGGCAGGAGGCAAATCCGAAAAACAAATGGAGTCCAAGCAAGGGCCAGAGGCAAGAGGCAAATCCAGAGAGCAACAGAGTTCAGCCATTTAGCAGAAGAGGTCAAGAGTGGGCACGGGCTGGGCCGGGCCGGGCCGGGCCGCCGGGCTCAAGGTTGGTTGCTAGAGACAGGAACCGGCTGCAGACAACACAGAGGCTTGTGTTGCTGCAGCAAAGGCTTGAGGGAAGAGGAAGCCCTTATATAGAGCCTCTGAATGCTCCCAGCTGGTGCGCATTAATGCACCTGGGAGTGCCTCCCAGTCAGGGATTGCATCCTGCTAAGAAGTACTGCCGACTGACCTGTTGTTCCCAAGGCAGCCACCAGATGGAGCTGCAGAGCAGATCCTCCTGACACATTAGTATATAGACATCAAAGACCATGTGTTTTATAGTCTGGCTTTCTTCCTACATTTTTTTTGGAAGACTATTATTGGGACTATTAAGGTGCTTTCATCTGTGAGGCCAACCACCTGCTTGCTTGATCCTTGCCCCTCCTGGCTCATCATGAGCTGTAGGGAGAGACTGGGTGAGGGGATCAGGGGGCGGTGGTGAATGCCTCCCTCGAGGAGGGCGTGATGCCATCAGCTCTTAAGGAGGCAGTAATAAGACCGCTTCTAAAGAAGCCCTCCTTAGATCCTCAAGATTTAAACAATTTTCGCCCAGTCTCTAATTTACCACTTCTGGGCAAGGTGATTGAGCGGGTGGGTGGGTGGGACTCAGTTGAAAGCACATTTGAATGAAGCTGATTATTTAGATCTGTGAAGAAAAGCAGACCCTTCTCCACCACACACGTGTAAACAAGTGTAATCCCAGCTGGAGGCTGGGAACCTCATGCAAATGTACATAGTTCCTCTGATGACTCTGAGCCTGAGTCTCCGGCAAAACCCCTCTGACACCTAGGGGCCACCCCTCCCCTGCCTAGTCCAGATGAAGTCCATCCTGATTGGCCAAGGACAGCCAGGCTACTGAAAGGAGGGGTGGGGGGGAAATCGATACTGCCAGCCGTGTCTTCTGGGATTGGTTGTTGTTGTCTGGACGTGAAGGAGCACAGAGTAGGGCTTTTGCTGAGGCAGGCCCTTAAGAAGACCAACCCCCCAGGCAAAGAGTAAGTGCCTGGGTGTTTATATAGTAAAGGAACCTGTTTTGTAGCTCTACTTGTGTATACCAAAGTGTCTCCCCACCTTTTTCTCCTTCCTGCATTTCCCACCTTTTAGTGTAATCGGTTTACCTTAAATAAACTTTCCTGGTTCTACCCCACACAGTGTGTGTAGTTCCTCTGTGGTTCAGTGCTAAATCCAGTGTATAGACCAAGGGCGAAGCACTGAGAAAATCAGTCTCAGGACGGCAGAGCTAAGGCTGGCAGTTTGGCGCTTTTGTTCTCTCATCTTGAGGAAAGGTGGCAGTTTTTCACAAGATCCGTGCCAGTCGGGCTTCAGGCCTGGACATGGGACAGAAACGGCCTTGGTTGCCTTGGTGGATGATATGAGGAGGGCTTTGGATATCCTTTCTAGTTCCCCTCGATCTCTCAGTGGCTTTTGATACCGTTGACCACGGTATCCTCCTGGACTGCCTGGAGGGGTTGGGCATGGGAGGCACTGTATTGCAGTGGTTCCGGTCCTTCCTCTCTGGAAGGTATCAGAGGGTAGTTCTTGGGGAGGAGGCTTCGGACCCTCGGCTGCTCAGTTGTGGGGTGCCGCAGGGATCCATCCTCTCCCCGATGTTATTTAACATCTACCTCAAGCCATTGGGAGCGATCATCAGGAAGTTTGGGGGTGTGGTGTCATCAATACGCGGATGACATGCAGCTCTACCTCTGTTTCAAGTCCTCACCAAGGTTGGCTGTTGAAACCCTGTCCAAAATGCCTGGAGGCAGCGGGTGGCTGGATGGGAAAGAACATGCTGAAACTGAACCCCGACAGAACCAAGGTACTACTGCTGGGAGACAAGAGGAGGTTAGGGGATGTTGACCTTGTGCTGAATTTACCCCTGAAGGACCAGGTCCGCAGCTTGAGGATCATTCTAGACTCCCAGCTGTCCATGGAGGCTCAGGTGTCAGCTGTGAGCCAGGCGGCGCTGTATCAACTCCATCTGATACGGCAGCTGTGTCCCTACCTTCCTAATCATCTGCTCCCATCAGTGGTTCATGCCTTGTTCTCCTCTCGCCTAGACTACTGTAATGCGCTCTACGTGGGGTTACCCTGGAAGATGGTTTGGAAGCTACAGCTGGTACAGAACGCGGCGGCTTGCCTCATTAAAGGCATCTGCCAACATGATCACATCACTCTGGTGCTCAAGGAGCTGCACTGGCTACCAGTTGCTTGCCGAGCCAAATTCAAGGTGTTGGCTTTGACCTTTAAAACCCTATATGGCTCCAGTCCAATTTATCTCAAGGAGCATCTCCAGTATAAGCCACGGTGGGTTGTCGTGTCATGTGAATCTGGAATGGGTTTGTCAGGGTGGCTTACAGTATTTTTGGCTTATAAGCCACCCTGACAACCCATGTCTTGTAGTTGCAGTTCATAGAATCATAGAATCATAGAAAAGTCGAGTTGGAAGGGGCCTACAAGGCCATCGAGTCCAACCCCCTGCTCAGTGCAGGAATCCAGTTCAAAGCATCCCTGGAGTTGTTTGATCCATGATGGGTTGTTGTGTTGTCCAAACCTGGATGAGACAACCCATCGTGGGTCAAGCCCAACTACAAGTGAGCTGCTTGGCAAGAGTGGCAGAACCGCCTTGCCACACTTGCCAAGCAGCTAGTCAGTGAGGGCCTCTGACAGCTGGCCCCCAAGTGCCGAAGTGACACTTGGGGGTGACTGTGAGAGGCTTCTCCTGCTCCCCACCACTGCTGTCAGCCATTTTGGGCCAGTGGTGGTGGCATAGCCAGCTGAAGTGATCTCTGATTTCATGCCTCCCCTGCCAGCCCGAAATGGCCAGCGGGGGCGGCAGGGAGAGGAAGTAGCTTCAGCTGGCTATATATAGCCGGCTGGAGCAATCTCTGGTTCCCTGCCACTCTCGCTGGAGGTTTCGGGTCAGCAGCAGCGGTGTGGAAGTGGAGGAGGTGGCTTCAGTTGGCTCTGCTGAAGCGACCTCTGCTTTTCCGCTGCCGCTGGTGGCCCGGAATGGCTGGCAGTGTGTGTGTGTGTGTGGGGGGACGACACACAGCACAGTGGGTAGGAGCAATGGAGCCACCATCGCTGCCACCAACTTCTGAGTTGGCAACGGCACTCCCCGCTCCCCAGTCACCACTTCTCCCCCCTCCCTGCGGAAGGACCAAGAGGGAGGAGGCGGCAGCCAAGGACCCATGATGTGCCCTGTCACCTGTCAGGCACACCGTGGGCCCATGGGCAGACAACCCACACTGTGTGGCTTGTGCTGAAATGTGGGTTCTTGTGTCATACAAACCCACCCACTCTCTCACACACAGTCACATACACCATTCATTTATTCTCTCACTGGGGGTGGGCAATGTGGTGCCCACAGGCCCTTCCCCCTGCACCTGCCAAGTGCCCTGCAGATACTGGTGATTTTTTAATTTTTTATTTCATTGTTGCGGGTGGGGTGGCTGAGAGCACTTCGAAGTGAAGCACTAGCCTCCAGCCACCTGAATGCCTCTGGGCCCCACATTGACCCAGATACATTCAGAGGAGAGCAAAACCAAAAGAACAACAAAACAACAACACAATCACATGCAATAGCATCCTTCTCGGATCCTGGAATTTTAAAGGACAGATTTAGAACTGGACAAAACTGGGACAGAACTTTAAAACAGTGGACTTTTTGGCATGAAGGAGGACTCCTGGCCACACTCTTCTTAGCATCTGGGAGCCAGAGTTCAGTGCTAGCTGTGGACAGGGCAGAGCCTGAGGTCCATACATTTCCACACTTTCCAACATTCCACAGATGAAAACAGGGATATGCCTGTAATATTCTAATTTTCATACCAAAATTACTGCCTGAGTCCCCCATTGCACATTATTGCCTGACATGTTCTGCATCCATTTACTTTCCAACAGCTTGACCTTCACTAATTCAAAAAAGTCAAGATGGTGTTTGTTCTTTCAGTTAAGAAAATTAGGAGGGGAAATCATTGGCTGATGATAAGCTAAGCAGGGTCAGGCCTGGTGATTACTTGGATGGGAGACCCCTCCTCTAGTTTCCTGCATTGAGCAGGGGGTTGGACTCGATGGCCTTGTAGGCTCCTTCCAACTCTATGATCTGTGAAATCTATGAAAATATATTCCTCACCATCTGCAGTGAGTGAAATGCAGGCTGCATCTTGTACTTTTGTACAGTAGTCAGCAAGCAGCGGTATGAGGAAGGGTTCTGGAATGTGGGCAAAGGGAGAGGAGCCTGCATGTGCAGCAGGCCGCAGGCGTGGCTGGCTGGCAATTGGCATGATGGTGGGTCCTGAGCCTGGCTTCCATCATAGGTGTTTCTTTCTCCCTCTGTCCTTTCCTCCTGCTCTTTCTTGGGAGGAACTCCTGAGTCATCTTGTTGCTGAAACCAGACTCCTTCTCTGATGACCCACAGCAGCTGGAGAAACAGCCAAGCAAAAAACTCTACCCATGGGAGGCAGGAGCACCCCACTGGGAGCTGCTGCCATAGCTGCAAACTTCAGCAAGACTAAAGGAGTTATTTATTTTATTTATTTATTTCATTTATATACCGCCCCACAGCTGAAGCTCTCTGGGCGGTTCACAATACTTTATGCATAAAAACAATAAAAACATACAAAATAGTTTAAGAATTAAAAAACCAAATTTAAAAACACAGTTTAAAATAACAGTACAAAAACCAATAAAACTGAGCCTACAGGTGACAATCCCCCCCGTGCTATTCCAAGTCCTAACTAAATGCCTTGGCATAGAGGGAGGTCTTAACCTGGCGCCGAAAAGATAGTAAGTTAGGCCCCTCATTGGATCCCTTGTTCCTACTACCATTTATCCTAGAGTTCTGTTTTTCAGGGTGCTTGGGTGCTTGGGAAAGCAGAAAGGTGACTGTTCAACAAAAATCAACAAATATATCACTGTAAATCTTCAAAGGGTTTTATGGCTTTTATTGAGTTCACCCTCCTCATATCCCTGTGAGGTAGTAGGTGACTGTTATAAACTGGGGGCTGAGGCTGAGATCTTTTTTGTCTGGGAATTTATGTGCAAAAGAAAGACACTGTTACTGGTTTCCTCCTGTTTGTTGCGCAGTCCACATGAGTGCTGGTGCAGCATAGTGGCTGGTAAGTATGCAAGGATTAAAGCCCCTGTTCTAGTCTCACGTCAGCCATACATTCCCAACATGATCTTAGGAAAGCCACTATTTTCCGACATCTGTAAATATTTATTTATTATTTACTTATTAGCCGAAGCTCTCTGGACGGTTTACAACAATTCACAAAAATGCTGGATTCCCCGTGGCCCTGCTTCCCCTCTCACCTCCCAGGGTAGCGGGGGGGGGGGGGGGGGGACAGGACAGGACAGTCCAATTGGAGCAGGCCCTGATGTTCCCTTTGCCTCTCTTGCCCCTTCTTCTCATATGGGAATAATAATATTGGTCTACCTTACATAGTTGTTGGAAGAATTAGTACTTTGAACACCTGAAAGCACCTTTTAAAAATGTTGTGTTGTATTATTATTATTATTATTATTATTATTATTATTATTATTATTATTATTTCTCTCAAAGTAACACTCCCATGGCAGAAAAATGAAAAATATGTCATTTTTCAGCCACTCATACTTTGTACCTAAGAAAATGCTATATCCTTCCCCCTGCCCCAGTTCAAATACCAGTATTTTGATTGTCATATAGAATGTGGCAGCACAAGTGTTTCAGTAACATTAGCTAATTTAGGTGGCAAGTGGCACAGCCCTTCCCCTTACCAGCCTGCACTTTATTATACACACACACACCAAAGCAACGAAACAGCAATGTGGTCAGGCAGACCCTGGACACATGAGGGATGTGACCAATTGCAATAAGAATCTGCATTTCTAATAAAGTAATTTGCAAAACAGGAATAAATATATATTCTTTAATTTCTGTCAAACGTTTTGGCTTCTGCCTTCATCAGTGACAGCTGGTAGAAGAGATGACACTAAAGCACCCAGAGTGACAGTTACAGAATGTTAGTGCTGTGGGTTGCAAGAGAAGTCCAGGAGATGGTGTTATCCTCAAAGTTCAGGCCATTTGAAGTCAATGTGTCCAGTCTTTAAATCCAAATGTTTTCCCTTCTATCAAGGATTGCTGGATTAGATAGTGGTTCTATAGGAAATATTGTCATGTCTGAAAGGCATTATCAGAATTAAAATGTTTTGCCACTGGTCGTTCTGTCTTCCTTGTTATTATGTCTGACTTGTGGTGTCTGAATCTTCGAAGATCAGTGGTGGTTTTACCAACGTACTGCATGTGGCAACCAGGGCACTCGCACCTGATGACATGTACTACATTGTTAGACATGCAAGTGATGTTCTGTGTAATATGAGAGATCTTTCCAGTTGTGCTTTTGAATGTTGTTGTTTCAAGAAGATAAGAGCAGGTAATGCAGTGGCTGGATGTACAGTGGTGTGATCCGGGATCACTGATGGGTGTTTTGATTTCAGCTCTCACAAGAAGCTTGTGCAGATTTGGTGGCTGACAGGAAGCAACAACAGGTGGCTTGTTAGTGGCTTTTTTTCAAGACGTGGAGGAGTTAGCAATCAAGAGGTAGCTTTCCTTAATTCCCAAGTGGTAGTTTGGAGATGGTGAAGGATTTCCCCAAAGCTGGTCTTCCCCAAAGTAAAACAAAAATATATCCTGCAAGTAGAAGACCAGTACAGCAAAGTGAGTGCTGAGCTAGTTCTCCCAGATGTGCTAATTATCTACTGGCAGATGGCTTTTTAAATGGGGGAGAATTCAAAAATGGTATCCCCCACCTGCAGTCTGAGGTGCTACCATCCATTCTACCACCCTCTTCTGTTGCATGTGTAGATCACCTAGTTACAGGTACCATCTAGTTATTAAAATCAATGAGTAAGCTTGTAGTGGAGTACAGTCAGTCTGGTGCAAAATCAATTTTTCTCTCCTCCTTGTCCTTACAGCCTTCCCACCGTTGTTCTTTGACGCCAGGCAGAATAGAGCCAGGAGCAGAATGCCAAGATGGCACCCCACACACACATCCCTGGTCCAGACTGCCTGCGCCGATTCACTCGTGAATCCCTTGAGGCGATAGAGAAACGGATTGCTGAGCAGGAAGCCAAGAAGTTGAAGAAGCAACATGAGGAGGTTCTTGAGGAAGAAAATGAGCCCAAACCCCGCAGTGACCTTGAGCAAGGAAAAAACCTCCCACTCATTTACGGGGACCCTCCTCTGGAACTCATTGGGGTACCTCTGGAAGAGTTGGACCCATTCTACAATAATCAGAAAGTAAGTGTGAAGAGGAAAGGGAAGAATGCAGCCACAAGGTGAGATGGCATTAAGGCATAGACCAGCAGCACCCTCCTCTGGCAAAGTACCACAGTGATGCAGAGAATAGGGCACCTGGGTCCCACTCTTAGAGTCTCCGGTTTGAGATCCACTGGTATCCTAGAAAAATATTCAGCAAACTGAAGCAGGACACAATCTGCAGTCTTGCCTAGGAGCCCACAATCCAAAGATTCTTTGGGAACATGCATCATCATCATCACCACTATTATTATTATTATTATTATTATTATTATTATTATTATTATTATTATTATTATTATTTACAGTATTTGTATACTGCTCCATATCTAAGTAGACATAATAGACTTAATGGATCACCCAAACGCCTATCTCAGTGTCCTCCAATCTTGGGTCCCCAGATGTTTCTGGCCTACAACTCCCAGCATGCACCAGCCAGCGTAGCTGCAAGGGGCCATGATCTCTGGTTACCTTTACCTCCTGCCTCACTCCCCCCTCCCCTCTCGCCTTCAGGGGAAACTGGTTTTCCCAGTTGCCTTCTCTGTGGCCTGGGTACTTGGCGGTATTTGGCAGCTCTTTGAGACTGCCCAGCACTTGGCGCCCCTCCTGTGCCCGAGGGTTGTTTTTCCTGTTTGGGCAGAATGGGAGGAAGGAGCTACTGGGGGGATATTCACCCCATGGAGGTGAATGTCTGCAGATGGCCAGGCTACCCGGAAGGGCTGTTTCTGCCCTAGGCAGAGTCTTTGCTGATTGAGGTGGGAGGGGGGTTGTCTGGGTCTGGGCTAGCTTTCTCTCGACAAAAAGGATTTCAGGGCTGGGTAAGACTCCCACCCTGGAGAGCCACTGCCAGTCAGAGCAGACAATGACTTGCAATGAGTGGAGTGGAGTGGCTGCCATTCACCAACAGAAGAGAGCTTACCTTGTGTGTCTCCTGTGTGGGAGAAACTGTTACTAGCTCTTGTGGGAGGGAGGACTGCTTCAATAGGACGGGATAGCAATCAGCGAAGGCAGTTTTCATACAATGCGAGGGAGGCAGGGGACATTAGTGGCACATGGGCCGAGTTCTGCTTTGACACAAGGGCTGAGTTCTCATGTCAGGGCAACCTGGCGGGCTGCTGTGAATGAGTGAGCATGCTAATTGTGGCTCTATCACTTCCACCTGGCTGCTTCTGCCAACAGGTGTGGTTAAATCACCCAGGGATGCCCTGGCACTGAATTATTTAGTATGATGTCTGAACCTGGAACTCTGGCTTGTTTATTCTGCGAACTGGGCCATGGATTCCCCTTCTCTCGCTTACCTGTGTGGGGTTCTTTTTGTCCTAACAGTCCTAGTAGTAGCAGCAGAGTGGGAATTGTTTGATGTGGGGTCGGGGGTTTTTTCTGGAATCCTGGGATGGGGGAACCTGAAAGAGTTCTGAGAAGAGAAGAGTTAGGATGAAGTCTGAACACATTGCTATATATATGTGTTCTGAGGTCAGGTTGTTTGTGCAGAGTACCCTTCCTCCACAGCTCCTATCAGTAAAGTTCCCCCTTGTGTGCACAACATGGGCCCAAACTACATGCCCTGTCATCTGAGATATGGTCCCACTTCTAGGGGATTATATCCTGCTAGAGGTGTGCTATGGTTGGGTGAAGAGTTAGTCTGAATCCAATGCTCCTCTGTGGCAGTGTGAGAAGGTCCAAAGGAGATGGGGGGGCAATGGGGTGGGGGGTGGGGTTTAGGCTCTCCATTAAGTCCAATGGGTGCTTTTTTACTTATGCCACCTCCAAGGTCAATGCAATGTTGTGTCATGGTCAGGGGCATGGCTGAGGTCCGGGGGAGTATAGGATCTGGCCTATGTCTGCTCCTCCCCTATCCCACCCCATCAAGCCCACATCTCTCCTCTATTTCGGCGGACATACTAAAAAGAAGGACACTGACCGAATGGCCATTGAAATGCATCGGTTCCTTCGGAATGGCCATAGGAAATCATTGGCAGATTTTAGGGAACATCTCTTAATCAAAATACCTGGAAGAGACAAACATTTATTTTTCATAGAAAACAACTCCAAATCAAAATACTTACAAATAAAGCGACTTTAGGGAACAACTCCTAAGACCTCCAACACTGCAGTTTCTAGCGATCATCTCAAATAGGCAATGAAATAGTTCATTGAAATACAATGAACAGAAGGTGACTGCACTCTGACATAATGATGTTAAGGACCATTTTCAAATGACTTAGGCCAGTGTTCTCCAACCGTGGGTCCCCAGATTTTTTGGCCTACAACTCCCAGCATGCCCCAGCCAGCTACGCTGGGAGTTGTAGGCTAAAAACATCTGGGGACCCAAGATTGGAGAACACTGGCCTAGACATTGGGGGTGTGGGTGGGGGTTCCCAAGCCCACCTAGGATTATTTCCATCATTACCAATTCCCCCACTGCTGGCAACCTGCCCTTAAAATGGGTTGTACTTCTGCATGGATATAGAAATACATTGTAAAGATACCAACAGCCCCAGAGGAACCAGTGGAAGGCCCCAATTTGCTCACGGGTGCCACTGTGGGTACCCCCGAACATCCCAAGGGTCACTAGCTGATGCATGCTCCACAGGAATGGCCCCTCCTTCTTCTGGGCCATAATATTAAGGTTTCATTCCAAAAGGCCATAGGAATTGTGGAGAAGAGGCCTGCACACACACGCGCACACCTCCTCATGTGTGAACCGGGACGGCTAGAGGCTGGGGGGGCGGGGTGTACATAGTTCCTCTGGATGGCGCCTCAATGTCTGCTAGGCCTTTTTGGTATGCAAATGTGGTTCAAGCCCTGTAGTCATGAGTCACCTCCCCCTTGCCTGGCCAGGTGAAGTTCATCCTGATTGGCTAGAGGCAGCAGAGCTACAGAAAGGAGGGGAGGGGGAAAGGTATATTGCAAGGTGTGGCTTTTGTCTGTCGTCGTCGTATCGTTGCTGTAGATCATGGCAGCAAGCTACGCGGAGGTCCAAGCCTTCAGGCTGGCCTCAGGATCCGGCCCCAAGTAGCTCCTGGTGAAATTAGCTGAATGAGGGCTTTGGCAAAGGCAAGCCCGGAGGAGGGCTATCCAACTCGGACCTTAGGGTAGGTGTGGTAGTCTCCTCGGGTGGCAGGGCTGTGCTGAAACCAACCCTGAAGGGAACCGGCCCCCAGGTAACTAGTGTGTGCCTGGGAGATATAGGGATTCAGCTTTTGTTATTTTGTAGCTCTACTGTGTATGTACCAAAGTGTCTCTCTGTTTTTGTGTCCTTATCTCATTTCCCACCTTTTGTTGTAAAATGCTACCTGAATAAACCTTCTTGGTTTTTACCCCACATAGTGTTTGTGGTTGCTCTGTAGTTTCAGCTAAATCCAGGTTATAGTCAAGGGCAAGTCCCTGAACAGAGATTCAAGTAGGATTGCAGAGCTGAGGCTGGCAGTCTGGCACCTTGAGATCTCTGGGGGTCTTTTGGGTAGGAAAGGGTGGGTTGGTGGGTCAGCCAGCCCCCCTTCCTTCACAGGAATGTATGGTAATGATTCCAGCAGTCCCACAGAAAACAGTAGGGGCCCTCAAATTGCTCATAGGTGCTGCGGTGGGTAGCCCCCAACATCCCAAGAGTCACTATTTGATGCATGTTCCATAGGAATGGCCCCTCCTTCTGCATGGCCTCAATATTCAGGTGCCATTTTGAATGGCCTTAGGAATTCATTGGAATGATACAAGCAGCCCCATAGGAAAGAGCATGAGCCCCCAAACTGCTCACACAGGTGTCACTGAGAGTACCCCCCAACATCTCAAGAGTCAGTATTTGAATGGCCCCTCCTTCCACATAGCCTCAGGATTCACGTGTCCTTTGGAATGGCCATAGAAATGGATTGGACTGAGATGAGCAGCCCCATAGAAAAAAACAGGAACCCCCAAATTGCTCACAGTTGTCAGAGTCAGTACCATGAAACATCCCAATAGTCACTATTTGATGCATGCTTTATAGGAATCGCCCCTCTTTGTGTCTGGCCGTAATATTCAGATGTCTGTCTGAATGGCGATCAGGATGCACTGGACTAATAAAAGTAGCCCCCCAGAAAGGAGGTGAAGCCCCCAAGCTACTCACTGGAGACTGAGGGAGTACCCCCAAAGGACCCAACATCCTGATGCCATGCCGTCTCTATTGCAATGGCCTCTCCTTCAGGATGGCCATAATATTCCGTTTTCATTTCACCGGGAGCTTCCCAGGGCTGGATCCTGAGGTCGGACCGAAGCCCTGAACCTCCGCACAGCTTCCTACCCACGACCAACAACTTTTCCCACCATAGGCCCCCTTCTTTATACCCTCTTCTTGGCTCCCCCCTCCCTCCTGCGCCCCATCCCTTCGTGATCGCTTGAAATGAGTCAGGAATAACCTGTTTCTCTGGGTGATTAAGAGTACTTGTCACTCTTTGAGACCACCAGGCACCTTGGCTCCCCTCTTGTTGCTCAGGGATGCTTCACAGCTCATTTGGCTGCCAGGAGAGGGGAAGCTGCCAGGGGGTATGCAGATGTGTCCCATTGTGAGCCTTATTGAAGGGCAGGAAAATAAGTGCGGGTAAACAAGGTTAAAGGTAAGTGTGGGTAAACCTGAGCTGCTGCTGCAAGTAGGGTGTGTCAGTGTGTGTGCGTGGACCTGACCTGGCTTTCTCTTCACAATTATACTATGCTACAGTGTTATTTTAGCCTTATATGAGGATTTTATACATTGGGGTTCTTGCTCTTTCCTGAGCCCCTCTATAACTGAGAGCTATGGAGGGGTGGTCACATCTGGACCATTCAAGTTATATGTGGTATTTCCTTGGGCCATGTGAGAACAGTAATAGGACTCCTGCTTTATCCTGTGGGACTGTAGATATCAATCTAATGCATTCCTATAGGCATTTGGAAGGACAGATGATACCTCTCCCCCTTTGGAAGAAGAGGCCATTTCTGATTTCTGGTGGGGAATTATGGTGGATTGAAGTTCCACGAAGGAGTGGAGATCTGACACGGCTTGTAAAGCCGGCTAGGAGTCATTCCAGCCGTCAAAATCACCCTGAATCAAAGGGAGATCGAGAGATAACCAGCTAAATCCCAAGGGTTAATTCTTGTAAGTGCCTGTTGAAGTTCTCGGCAGACAGCTTGCGGGGGCTTCTGAAAATTACAAGCTGCTCACAGCCATTGTTCGGAGCCTTTTACAAGGACACTAAATCCTCCTATCCCCATTTCTTGACTGATTAATGGATTATAATTACTTCGAACAAGAGAGGTTTTCTCTACAGCGATGTTAACATTCCTTACAGTGAGCTAATACTTTTTTCTTGAAACGAGTGAAAAGTGAAAGAGAGAGAGAGAGAGAGAGAGAGAATAAATAAATAATAAAAAGGGACACTGGATGGATTTAAGGGCATAAGACTTCCTGCAAAAAAAAATCTTACAATATTCTAAAAGTTATACAATGTAAAAGAGGTTTTCTAATTTGTTCATTTTAATATTTTTTGTGTTGACAAATGTACTTATGAGAGAAAGCCGTTACAAGGGATCAGCTCATAGTGGGATTTTTATTTATTTATTTATTATGTTATCAGTCTGCTGGTGCCTGGAAGAATTTTTATAACAACAGATGAAGTGAAGTCTGTGATTTACATACAGAAAAAATGGTTATAACTGATTTGCTCCAGAAACTATTTGAAGATTTTGGAAACAAAATGGATCTTTTTGAGAAAAGAATGGAGAGGCTTGCTAATCTAAAAATAAATGTGGAAATTATGGAAGAGGAGAAGAAGTTGGACAGTTTTTTAAAGCAAACATCTGGAGAGGTGGAACAGATTAATGAAAAGGTTGAAAATCATAAAGCAAAAAGCTGAAGTGTCAAATAGAGAGTTTGACATGTTAAACCTTTTGGACTGGGAGGAGATAAAAAAGGACAGGGTTTACAGAATAAATTCTGCATATCTTAGAAAGAAAACAATCTGGATCATCTTCTGCAGCAATATTTTTTTACTGGAATAGAGCTGGAAGACATGGATATGGCTGTTTTGAAGGAGATGCGTGTTGGGATTTGCGAGAGAAGAATCTGTGCCCCCTTTATTCTAAAGCTGATACAGAAAAAGATGGTTTTTGACAGAGGAAGAGCAAACAAAAGATTTTAGCAAGAGGAATAGTTACTGAGGAGGGGAGACTTGGCAGAGAGGGCTAAATTTATGATACTAATTAAAGAAAGGACAATATATATGCATATTGTAGAATTGAAACCTCCAATTGGTTTTTTGCTGGGATTAGAAAATGAAATTGATATGATTGTTTTGAAGGAGATGTGAAAAGATTGTTGTCGTTAGAGGTAGAATAAGTGAATACGCAGTTTTTAAAACCCAAGATGGCGAATGCTGAGATTCACAGAGGCTTTGAAGTCTGGATTGGACTGAATGTGCCTGAGAAGAAGATTCATGAAGCCGGTGAGCAAGATCCCCAGAGTAGGCTTGCTTTGTTTTTTGTTCAGAATCTGGAATTTAATTATTATCCATTTGGCAGAGGGAAATATGAGCTTTTTTAAAAAATCTGATTTTGTTTTGACTGGGAAAAGATAAAAGGCTGTTGTTTATTGAATTATTCAGATAAAGGGATTGCCTATATGATTTGTATGGACTTTAAACATTTAAGAAAAGGGATTGCTTATATGATTGTTCTGGATTTCAAATATAAATTTATTTATTTATTTATTACATTTATCAATCGCCCATCTGGCCGGTCACCATGAAAATGGTGATGTAAGAGAAATTATTACTATTATTAAGATATAAGCATATTAGGTCTGTTTGGAAATATTTTTAAAAATGTCTTTTTAATCTTGTGTGGAGTATTTGACATATTGAAGGGGAAGGTTTTTTTTTTGTTGTCTTTTACAAGTAGAATGATGACTTATGTGCTTCTGTTGTTTTGTTAGCTGTTACTTATTTTTTAACTTTCAAACTTTTCTTTATATAAAAAAAGATATCTTTAAAATTAAAAGTGAAGTGGTTTATGGATAGATAGAAAGAAACAAGGAGTAAATGTACTATACTAGAGAGGGATTCTTAATATTCTTAATAATGGGATTTTAAATTGGATTAAAATGTTGTTTTGTTTTTGGTTTGCCGTAACTGAATGTGAGGTTTTGTTAACAGAAAATGTTGTAAGAATAACTGTGGTTGCTTAAGCTGTGGAGAAGATTGGAAGTACTTTTTAATTGTGTATATTGTTTGTTATATATGTGTTTTTGTGTTTGTATGAAATGAAATTACGTAAAAATTCACAAACAAAAGAGGTAGAATAAGTGAATGAATGTAGCAAGGCTATATGTCTTAGATGTTAATTATTTCCTTTTACTTATAAATTTTAGAAAGGCTTAAAGTAGATAAAATGCTTCAATATGCTTTTAAATGTATAAATATCTGGTTAGGTTTGAATTTATATTAAGCTTCAGTTTTATAGAGATTGTTTATAAGAAGATGTATTGTTTGATATATGTTACTGGGAAAATTGGCAAAAAATGTATAAATGCACTTTGGGTGCCTGTGGGAAATCTGAATAAGAAGAAGCTATATTGTATTTTGATTGAAATTAGAATCTTCTCTTTTGTGACTAATGGACATTCAGTTGGAAAGTAGTCATGGAATTTTATTAATGTATTTGAGTGAAAATGCCCAATATTGTTTATAGTGGAAGAATGGTCTGTGAAGATGTGGGACTGTAGAGATGGCTAGACTCTAGTTACGATTTTAGGGGAAATTAACATTTATGATGATGGTTGAGTGAAAACTTCTAATAGATCTTTTGTAGAAATCAGAAAAAATGATCAGTGTACTTGTGGGTTGGATGAATAAGAATAGTAATGTGGAACAATAGAAAAAAGTGATTTCTTTTTGTAATAATGGAGCAAGAGAAAGTATTGGTACTTATATCTGTTGTAGAGAAAATTGGAAGTCCATTTTAGATTGTAGTTTTTGTTAATTGTTGTATTGTTTTTGTAGTGCTTGTGTTTTGTTGTTGTTGTTTTTATCTTTAATTAAAATTGAGAAGAAGAAGAAAGGAAGAAGAGGCCATTTCTATGCAGGGTTTTTGGCACTGGGACCCTTCGGGTAATTTAGGTGTAGATTCAAGAGGAATACAATTCACCCTCAGTAGATTCATGAGGAATTATGGAAGATCATCTGATGTTTTCTGCGGAGTTCCTTGTATCACTCCAGCTGAATTCTATGGCCATTAGGAAAGACATTTGAAGACTATGGCCATTTGGAAGGAGAAGCCATTGCTATGAAGCATGCCCAGCATTGGGATTCTTGGGATTTGTGTGTGGGGTGCATCCATGAGTAGCATTGGGGCTCCTGCTGTTTCTGGTGGAGCTGTTTGTATCCATCCAATGCATTCCTATGGCAATTAAGAAAGACATCTGAATATTATGGCCATTATGGCCATTCACAAAGAGAAGCCATTGCTACGAAGCATGCATGGCATCCAGATTCTCAGGATTTGTGTGGGGGTACTCCCTCCATGAGTAGTATTGGGGCTCCTCTGTTTCCTGTGGAGCAGCTTGTATCCATCCAATGCAATTTCTATGGCCATTGAAAAAGAAATCTGAATATTATGGACATGTTCAGGGGGGGGCATAATTATGGAGCATGCATCACATGGGAACTCTTGGGACATTTGGGGGGACACCCTCTGTAACTTGTGTCCAGTTTTGGGGCTCCTGCTCTTTTCTGCGGGGCTGCTTCTCTCATTCCAGCGCGTTCCTACGGCCATTCAGAATGTCTCCAAAATATCATGACCTTGCAAAGGAGGGGCCATCCCTAAGGAGCATACAGCAAATTGTGGTGCTTGGGATGTTAGGGGGCAGTCACTCTGTCAACCGTGAGCAGTTTTCTGGCTCCTACTGTTTCCTGTGGGGTTGTTTGTATTACTGCCATTTGGAATGATACCTGAATATTATCGCCGTGCGGAAGGAAGGGCCATTGCTGTGGAGTATGCATCAACGAGTGACTCTTGGGATGTTGCAGGGGGATCCGCTTATGAGCAATTTGGGGGCTCCCGCTGTTTCCTGTGGGGCTGCTGGTATCATTCCAATGTATTCCTATGGCCATTTGGAATGAAAACTTAATATTATGGCAACGCAGAAGGAGGGGCCATTGCTGTGGAGCATACATCAAATAGTGACTTTTGGGATGCTGAGGGTCTTGCAAGACCTTGCTCGTTTATCAAGTCAAATTTTTAAATAAATTTTTGCTTGTTTTGCAAAATGCTCTCAGACCAAGCTACTTGCAATCCAAGGTATTACTGTACTTGAAAATATTAAAAAGAAGTTTTTTCCTGGCATCTGACTGATTTGGGGAGCATAAGCATTCGAGGACATCTGCAATCTCACCAGATTTCATGTTTCTATCTTTTAAAATGAAGAAGTGAAAGACGTTTTTCCCCCAATGCAAGTCTATGGAAAAAACTAGATGGAATTGATTCCGTTACCATAATCGATTTTGCATTTGCAACATGCATGTACACTAGTCAAGGGGCATCCACCTCCCACTAATATATTTAACTAGTGCAGATTCAGGAAAGGGGGCTGAATAGGGGTAACTCTAGCAATTTGCAGCAGGCATTAGCATACTGCTTCCCCCTCCCCCGACAAAATACGGGCAATTATTTACCAGAGGCAGGTAGCAGAAAATAAGAACCATCCCTGGTAAATTAGGGGCATTTGGAGCATATCGAACATAGTGCACTGGTGTTTGGAACAGCTTCACGTGCTCCCAGTCTATTTCCAACTTAGCACAATTTACAAAGCTTATGCTTCCTTTTAAAGCCCTGCATTGCTTAGGAACTGAATACCTGCAGGAAAAGCCATCAACCCACTTGTGCACTCTGGGTGCCTCAGTAGCCTTGGTGGCAGTTGGGAAGCAGGCCTTCTCGGCACTTTGTCTATGGAATCTGCTTCCCAGGGATGATGATGAGTTACACACACACACACACACACACACACCGACTTTTAAATATCTATATAGGTATTAATAACTATATATATATAGTTCTAAACACTGTAATTCTAGTCTGCTGTTTTGTTGACTGTTTGCAGTTTTATTGTTTTTATTTTTTAAATTTTTTAGATTGTTAAAAACAAAAACAAACAACACAAGAACATTACAAACAATAAACACTAAAATGGACTCTACAGCAAATATAAATAACAATATTTTCTCTTTATCATTACAAAGAAAATCCCCGTTTTTCTTTTCTCAGAATTTTTTCTTCTTATTCAACAAAGCCACAAGTAAACAATTCATTATTTTCTAGTTCCTGCAAAAAATCAGTTAGAGGTTTCCACTCCACAGTAAACATAGATATTGTCTTTTAATTAATGACGCGAGTTTAGCCATCTCTGCCATCTCAAGCATCTTCACCAACCATTCTTCTGTTATAGGTAATATTGAACATTTCTACTTTTTTGCATACAATAACCGTGCTGCTGTTGTCATATAAAAAAATAGAGTTCATTATTCCCAAGAGAAAAGACTGTGGATTCAGACGCATATTAGTCTTTAAGATTTTTTGTATTAATGAGTGGATTTGTATCCAAATTTTTAAAGTTTTTTTACATGTCCACGACATATGGTAAAATGACCCCTTGTTGTTCACATTTCCAACATACACCCGAAGTGCCTCTATACATTTTCGCCAATATCTCCGGAGACATATACCATCTTATAAAAATTCTCTTTAAGACTAGAGCTTAATGTAAATTTCAATCCTTTTAACCACATATTTTCCGACTGTGTATATTATAACCAAAATTTTGAGCCCATTTTATCATACATTCTTTCACTCGTTCTTCCTCTGTCTCAAATTTTAACAAAAGTTTATACATTTTAGCAATAACATGTTCATCATTTGCACATAATTCCCTTTCAAATTCTGACTTACTTTGTTCAAAACCATAAAGCCTTTTATCCACTTTAAACCTTTCTTGGATTTATAAGTAGGAAAACCATTGCCATGTATAACCCCCTTTTATCAAGTCTTCTCTTGATTTTATTTTATATTTACCTTGTGAAAATTCTAACATACCACGATAAGTTAACCAATTATGCATACTTGTCATTTCTCTTCTATACTGTGCTTCTTGTGCTGATAACCACAATGGTACTTTCAGACAAAACCTAGATTTATATTTATTCCATATTCTTAAGATAGCATGTGGCGTAGTGGTTAGAGTGTTGGACTGGGACTCAGGAGATCTGGGTTCTAGTCCCTGCTTGGCCATGAAACTCATTGGGTGACTTTGGGCCAGTCACTGCCTCTCAGCCTAACCTACCTCACAGGGTTGCTGTGAGGATAAAAATGGAGAGGAGGAGGAGGATTATGTAAGCCGCCTTGGGTTCCTTGCAGGAAAAAAGGCGGGGTATAAATATAATAAAATAAATAAATAAATAAATAACGTAATGGTTATTAAATTCTACATTAACGTTGGCTTTGTTATACCACAGATACCCAGATACCCAAATCTCCATTCATGTCCTTCTAATTCCAATAGTCTTCTATTTTTCAGCAACATCCATTCTTTCATCCCTACTAAGCAACAAGCGGCAAAATATAATTTCAAATCAGGTAAACCCAATCCCTGAAACAAGAATAACGTTCTAGGTAAGACATTCATAGATTCATAGATCTATGAATGTCTTACCTAGAACGTTATTCTTGTTTCAGATAATTTCTATTGTGGCAACAGACATGCCATTTAAACAATGGCAGAAAGATATATCTAGATTTATATGGCAAGCGAAAAAATCATGAGTTAAATATAAGATATTACAGGATGCAAAGGAAAGAGGGGGATTGGGTTTACCTGATTTGAAATTATATTTTCATCTTAATTGTAGATAATCTACCCAAAAGTGACAACTGAACCTTATCCCATCTTGATAGATCTTTCTTAATTTCATTCCAAGTCTTAACATAATTATTTTGAAACAACATACAATTCATATTTGTCAAAGTAATACCCAAATATGTCACCGTCTTTTCAATAGTTAAACCTGTTTTATTTGTCAATTTTATTTGATCTTGGATTTTCATATTTTTTTGTTAATTTATTTAATTAATTTATTTATTATATTTCTAAATTGCCCATCTGGCTGGTCACCTGGCCACCCTGGGCAATGTACAATCAAGATAAATATAATAAATACCATTAAAACACCATTAAAACAATATAAGAGTTAAAAACAAACAAACCCTAACCCACCCCATATTCCCGCCTGAAAAGCCATGTTTTTAAAGCCCGTTGGAAGTTCATCAGGGAGGGGGCATGGCGAAGGTCACTGGGTGGGGAGGGAGTTCCATAACCTGGGGGCCACCACAGAAAAGGCCCTCTTCCTAGTCCCCACCAGCCTGGCTGCCCTGGCTGATGGGACAAGGAGAAGGCCATCCGTGGCAGACCTTGTTGAGTGGCCTACTTGATGTTGCTGGAAGTGCTCCTTGAGATAAACTGGACCGGAGCCGTGTAGGGTTTTAAAGGTCAAAACCAACACCTTGAATTCGGCCCAGCAAGCAACTGGTAGCCAGTGCAACTCCTTGAGCACCGGAGTAATGTGATCTTGCCGGCGGCTCCCTTTAACCAGGCGAGCCACCGCGTTCTGTGCCAGCTGTAACTTCCGAACCATCTTCCAGGGTAACCCCACGTAGAGCGCATTACAGTAGTCTAGGCGAGAGGAGACCAAGGCATGAATCACTGATGGGAGCAGATGATTAGGAAGGTAGGGGCGCAGCTGCCGTGTCAGATGGAGCTGATACAGCGCCGCCCGGCTCACAGCTGACACTTGAGCCTCCATGGACAGCTGGGAGTCTAGAATGACTCCCAAGCTGCGGACCTGGTCCTTCAGGGGTAGATGTACCCCATTCAGCACCAGGTCAACATCCCCTAACCTTCCCTTGTTTCCCACCATTAATGATCCATTAAGACTCTGGTTGGCAATAGCCTAACAGAGGATTCTGATCACCCTCACACAATGAGTGTTTAATTATGAGCATTTAATCTGGTTTCAGAGTAATTTTTTTAGTGTAGAAGGTTTAATTTAAATTAAAAATACTATTTTATGTCTTTTGAGGTTATTACTAACAGTATCTTTTTTTCCTTCCTTTCCTCAGACATACATCATCCTCCACAAAGGAAAGACCATTTTCCGGTTCAGTGCCACCCCAGCTCTCTATATGTTGGATCCTTTCCACCCTGTCCGGAAGGGTGCGATCAAAGTGCTTATACATTCATATCCTTCACACTGCTTGAGCTGGTGTGGTTCTACCTCAGAAGGAAGTTGTGGGTTTTGTTGTTGTTGTTATTACTGTAGAACAAGCTACAGAGTCAAGGTTCAGTTTAGCGTTTTGAGACGGCATCATTAGTCACCCAGAGACAATGATGGTTTCTTTTAATACTTGAGGAGGAGGAGGAGAATCCCATCTCAGTCCTCAGGCCATTTCCATATCCAGGTTTATGGAAACAAGTACCGTACTTCTCCACTGTCTCCAGGTGAATGAAGTCCAGATAAGGTGATATAACTGCCAACATTTGCCAATGTGAAAATCCAAAAGAAGTTGGTTAGGCTCCTTCCCTTCCCTTAAAGCTCCCCGCCCCCAATCCATTCAGCTCACATTCCTATATAGGGGGGAGGGGTCAAGATGTTTAAAGCTGGCATGTTTTAAGTCTGATCAATACAATTAAACATTTATTCTAGACCAGTGTTCTCCAGCCTTGGGTCCCCACTGGCTGGGTCATTCTGGGAGTTTTAGGCCAAAAACATCTTGGAACCCAAGGTTGGAGAACACTGTTCTAGACTCTAGCTTAGATTGGGCTGGCTGGCAACGGAGCCCAGGACTGAATTCCGTAGCAGCCCACGTTTAGCAAAGTTTATCTTAGTTAACTTGCAAAAGACCCGAGTCTTTACAAGGAGATATTCTTTTAGTTAACTTGCTTGGGAGGCAAGCATTGGGACCCAAAGAGCTCCTTAGGCATGCCCAAGAGCTTATGGGTGTCTGGCAGGATTTTTGACTGTTTTTCTTTGAACAACAGACTGGCATGCCATATTCAAACTGTTTTTGAAAGCTCCCTCAATTTTAAACACTGATTGCCACGAGGACCGCTTTTTCCAAGCACAAACCCAAAGTCAGGCTGGGCCTGACAGAACTAGCTGTGGTGATTCTTTGGATCCCAGCCAAGATGATAGGCAACAGCATTCTCCTGGGTTTAGCAAATGGATTTGTATTGGGAATTTCAACAGTGTTCTGATGCATTTCCTTGACCTCATTTTCAAATTATTTAGCATGTTTATCATGATAACCATCTTAGCCAATTGTGTCTTCATGACCATGAGTGACCCGCCACCGTGGGCCAAGAACGTGGAGTAAGTGTTCTTTTTTCTTCCCTTCTTACTCTACTGATAGTCTTTATAGGTTGGGGTGGATGGGGAAAGAAAGAATTGAAAGGGCAGGGATAGACAGTCTTAATTTAAAAAATGAAGTTGGATAGCCAGATGAAGTATCCTGTGGGATCTGAAAGCTTGCAGTAACTATAATCACCTTGACCTTTGTCAAAATATCAGGCTGTTGTGTGTGTGTGTGTGGGGGGGAATCCCTGTGAAACAGTGTCATGATCCAGCTATCATGGGGAGAAGATGAGAAGGCAGGTTGTGTTGTTGTTCCACTGCCAGGGCTCAAAGCTGTTTGGAAATCTCTTCCTTTTAATGCAAGATATTGGTAGGCAAGTTGTAGTTGTTCAATGAGGGAGGGAGGGCACTTCACAAATTCTTCTCAAGGTGAAGATGCGTGATATAAAAAAAAGATCACGGTGTATTGTGGCGTAACCCCACAATTCAGTTCCCTGGTGTATGTCTGCATTAGTATGGTTAGTCGAGTTGAGGGAGTTAGTGTGTTATGGGAGAGTGTTTGGACTGGAGTGTGGGGAGAGTTGGGAGTTGGGGAGTTAGGTTAGTTGGATTATTCGTGTCTTTTCTGTCAGGAGTTTTGAGAGAAATCAGTGCTTGTCTGAGGAGCGAAAGTATTTAGAATTATAGGGACTTAGGTTAATTACAGTTTGGTGTAGGCAGGTTTAAAGTTATTTTCTGGAACTAAGATTTTGAGAATTAAAATAAACTTACCGTATTTTTATTTTGTTTGCTACCCAAATCCTACATGTCAGCTTGGTGTTATTAACCTGCATTACTTTTAAATCTACACACACACCTTTGTACCCACAGTATCATAAATTTAAGCTTGATCCTAATAACCAGAATTAATCTTTTCCCTCATTAGTAGGGAAACTAAAGGAACTGGCAGAAGAAACTGGCAGGTTTTTAAGTGTTGATGCTTAGCCTGAGAAGGGTTTATGCGCCCGGCCTGGTCCTAAAGTGTAAGGGACCGGGTCATCGCATATTTGGTGGCAGCGTTGGTGGGATCTGTAATAGATTTCTGGTCATTTGTTGTGACAGAAGTCAGAAAGGATCTCTATTTTTGAAAAGGGCTCAGTGTGATAGCCTGTCACAGTTACTGTGAGGTGCCACTGAGGTCCTAGAAGCTGCATTATATCTAGGTCAGAAGTTGATTTGATAGAACTCTCTGACAGGATATTTTTTTTATCTGTGGTAATAGAAAGCTGTTTCCATAGTAAGTTTGAAACGCCTGACTTTATTTTAACAACTCCTAGTCCCAATATATTTCTGAAATATATAACTGTATGGAAAAAGAATTGAATTTTTGGGGATGAAAAAAGAGGCCCTGACACAGAAATGTAAAAACCTAGGTTTGCCAGTGGAGGGTAAATCTGTGGATGAACTAAAATGGATGCTCATTGAGTATTCCAAGGGTAGTGGTGCTGGAGAGGCTGAGGTAAATCCTGTCAGGCCATTACCTATAGAAATGTCTCAGTATTTGGAACTGGAAAGGGAGAAACTGAGAATTAAAGAAGCTGAATTAAAACAACAAAGAGAAATTGAACTAGAAAAATTAAAACAACAAAAAGAACAGCAAAAACAACAAGAGAGACTTTTTTAAAAAAAATATTTTTTAAAATAAAGAGACTTGAACTAGAAAAAGTAAAACAGCAAGAGGCTGATAGAGAGTTAAAGAGGGCTGAGATGCGGCTAAGAGAAAAAGATTGTGAGATGGATTTAAAACGACTTGGGTTGGAGAAAAAGAAAATGGAGAGGGAAGATCAAAGGAGAACTGAGGAGAGAGCCAGAACTCCTAAGTTATATCCAAAATGTGAAGGATCAGCAACCGGATCCTTTGCGTGAGTTCGGCAACTCTAGGGTTAACCGGCAGAGCAATACAGCTCGTGTCGGCTCGCAGTACAATAGGAAAGACCACACGCCTTTGTATGCCCAAATAAGGCTCTTTATTTGTTTATACAATGATTAGATCGGAACTACCAGTCTTCCAAGAATACGTTTACAGTCAACACAACCTTAGTTGACTCGCGTCTTACCCAATGAGCGGGCTCCGTGGCTAGCAGGTTACATTCAGGTCACTCTCCTTACATCAAAGACAATACTCTAGTCAGTTTCAGCCCAGCTCCCGATCGGCGCTTCCTAGCGGAGAACGGAGTGTCTGGGCGGCTGTTGCTTAGGAGGATCTGGCCCCGTGGTTCCCAACAACCCGAACCGGGACGGGAGAGGGGTTTTCTACCCCGGATTCCCCGCTCTCCCCCCGCCCCCTAGGTCAGGTGGGGGCTTATGCCTGCCCCTTCGTGTAGATAGGCTTATTCCTGCCCGGGAAGAAGGTGACGTAGGGAAACCTTTGCAGCTCTTCGAGGCTGCCCTGTGTGCTGATGGTCCTTGATGGCCCTTCCTGGACGTTTGTGGATCTCTGCCGAGGTCTTCCTTTGTTGGGGCTGATGACTTGTCTGGCTACTCCCTGGTGACCTCATCCCTCCTCCCCTGGCCCCCTCCTTTGGGGAAAGATGTGTGTGCGTGTGTGTACTGAGTTTTGGGCTTTTCTCCACACCCTCCCATTTGGGGAAAGATGGCATTGGGGTCCACCACCCCAATCCCTATCTAACTGTCTCCTACTGAGAAAGCCCGGGACAACCCATCTGCCACGATGTTGTCCTTACCCTTGATGTGTTCTACTGAAAAATCAAAATCTTGCAGGGCTAAACTCCACCGCAAGAGCTTCTGGTTGGACCCCTTTACCCTATCCAGCCAGCACAAGGGGGAATGGTCGGTCTGCAGTCGGAACCGGCGGCCCCACAGATAGGGGCGAAGCTTGGTCACTGCCCACACTATTGCGAGGCAATCTTTCTCGACAGTGGCCAAGTTCCGCTCCCGAGGCAGAAGTTTTTTACTTAAAAAGGCAACCGGGCACAGCCCCTGCTCTGGTCGTTCCTGCAGCAAGACGGCTCCCATCCCCGCTTCCGAGGCATCCGTCTGCAGAACAAAAGGGGCTTCAAAGTCTGGGGCTTGCAGCACAGGGGCTGCCATCAAGCAGGCTTTCAGTCCCTCAAACGCTGCCTGGCAAGCGGCTGACCATTGGACCTTAACGGGTTGCCGCTTCTTGCACAAGTCAGTCAGGGGGGCGGCTAGCTGGCTAAAATGGGGCACGAACTTACGATAATAGCCAGCCAGCCCTAAAAAAGCTTGGACCTGCTTTTTCGTCTGGGGTTGGGGCCAGGTGCGCACTGATTCTATTTTGGCTTCTAGGGGCTTGACACTACCTCCCCCTACCTTGTGTCCCAGATACTCCACCTCCCCCCTCCCAACCTGGCATTTCTTCGCCTTTACCGTCAACCCAGCATCCTGAATCCTCTGAAACACCTGGCGGACATGTTGCAAATGCTGCTCCCAGGTGGAACTAAAAATGGCGATGTCGTCCAGATACGCGCAGGCGAACTCCCCCAGCCCATTTAGCATTCCGTTTACCAACCTCTGGAAGGTAGCCGGACCATTGCGGACCCCAAACGGGAGGGTGGTGAATTGGAACAACCCCAGGTGGGTCACAAAAGCAGACTTCAAGGCAGCATCCGAATCGAGCGGAACCTGCCAATACCCCTTTGTCAGATCCAGGGTGGTGATGTACTTGGCCCCCCCAAGCCTCTCCAGCAGCACATCCATGTTGGGAATGGGGTAGGGGTCCGGGACGGTCACCTTGTTTATTTTCCGGTAGTCTACGCAGAACCGGACACCCCCATCCTTTTTGGCTACTAACACAATCGGGGAGGACCAGGGGCTCGAGCTGGGCACAATGACTCCCAAGTCCAGCATGGCTTGGACCTCCTCGGCCACGACTTGGGCATGGGGCCCCACCGCCCGGTAGGGTAGGGATTGTATGGGGGGGCTATCCCCTGTGTCAATGGTGTGTTGTGTGAGTGTGGTGCATCCCGGTCGGTCTGAGAACATGGGCTGAAATTCTTCCAAGACCTGGGTGATCTGCTGCCGCTGCTGTTCGGACAGGGAGGGGGACAGTTTGATCTCCTCCATTCCTCCCCCTTCCCCCCACTCGGCCAACAACCCCCCATCAGGGTCTCCCGGCTCCACACACTCTTGTACTCCCCCCACCTTCGTTCCGCGTTCTACATACAGTTTCAGCATATTTACATGGAAAACCTTCTGCCTCCCCGGCTGCCCCGGGAAAGCCACTTGGTAGTTCACCTCCCCCGACCTTCCAATGACGGTCCCTGGGCCCTCCCACTTCAAGCACAGTTTGTCCGTCTTTTGGGGGCGCAGTACCAACACCTGGTCCCCCACTTCGAAAGTCCGTGGTACAGCCGTCCGGTTGTACCACGCGCTCTGCCGCTGCTGGGCTGTTTCGAGATGCTGCTGCGCCGTCTCCCTCACCTCTCGAAGGACAGTCTGGAGGTGTTGCATGAACGTATGCACAGGCACGGAGGCTTTTGCGGCAACCCCCTCCCATTCCGCCCGCAACAGAGCCAAAGGTCCCCGGAGCTCCCTCCCAAACATCAGTTCGTTGGGGGAGAATCCCAGGCTTTCTTGGGGGGAGTCCCGGTAGGCAAATAACAAGTAGGGGAGGGCTTGATCCCAAGTCCCAGGGTGCTTCGCCGCATATGCCCTGATCATCTTTTCCAGAGTCTGGTTGAAACGCTCCACCAACCCATTGGTCGCGTGGTGGTATGGCACCGAAGTCAGGTGCTCCACCCCCCCCAGTTCCCACAATTTTTTAAACAGTTTGGACACGAAGCCCGTGCCGCAGTCCGAAACCACCGTGTGGGGCATTCCTAGGCGGGCGAAAAGAGAGAGGAGAGTCTTAGCCAGGCTGGTGGCGGAAATGGAGGCTAAAGCAAAAGCCTCTGCATAACGGGTGGCAAAGTCAACCACAGTCAATATAAACTTCTTCCCCGTCTTGGTGGGGGGATTCAAGGGTCCCACGATATCCATCCCTATTCTTTCAAAGAGGATGCCCACAATGGGTAGGGGTTGCAGGGGGGCTTTAGGATGGTCCCGGTTATGCCCCACCCGCTGGCAGACATCGCAGGACCAGCAATATTCTTGCACCTCATTTGCCACCATGGGCCAGTAGAACCCCTCTGTCACCCTAACCAGGGTCCGTTTCTGTCCCAAGTGCCCTCCCCACGCCACATCGTGGGCCAGTTGTAGTACAGCCTGGCGGTACCTCGCAGGCACAACTAATTGTCTCTTCTTTGGTTGGGGACCCGGTCCCGTCCTTGGGCAGAATTCTCTGTAGAGGGCTCCTGCCTCCCACAAAAAGCGTTCTGACTGGTCCCCTACCCCGGGCCCTTGACTGGCCCGATCCCGACATCCCTGGAGGGATGGGTCGCTCTGCTGCTCTTCTTGAAACGCCTTCTGAGTCCCAAAATCACGGGCCATTGGCGCGAACCCCCCGGGGTCTTCGTCCCTCCCCACAACTGGGGGGAGCGGCGGGGGACGGCTGGCTGCCGCTGCCGGGGCCGCTTTACCGCGACCGGGAGGCGGGCCCGGGGACCTGGGAGGCTGCGGGTCAGGGGCTTGGTTGGCCCGACGCCGGGTCACCACCCCCACCTTGACCTGGGCAGCCCGGAACGCAACGTCGTTCCCAATGATGATTCCCCATTCTTGCTGGCCATGCACTATAACGTCCATCTCCCCTTCCCACCCCCTGTACTTGACCCAGACCCGGGCGAGGGGAACGGCTATGTTGGGAGAGTTATAGGGCTTTATGGCACAGGTGCGCCCCTTTAGCAACTGTCTCTTCTTTACCTTACTTCGAGGTAAAGCAGTGATGTCCGCCCCAGTGTCCCTATACCCCACCTGGGAAACATTGTTTACAGAGATGGACTCACAGAATTTGTCCTGGCTCCACCGCAGCTGCTCCGGGGAGGCAATGCGCATCAATGATGCCTGCGAGATGGCCCCCAGCGAATGCTGTCCTCCGCTCCTCAGGGACCGCGCCGCATCTTCACCGTCTCCCTCGAGGGACGAGCTGGACTGCTGATCCTCCTCGTGCTCCTCCGGTTCGCGGGACTCCGGCGCAAGCATCCTCCCCACCTTGCCCGGCGATGTCTTGGCGTGGCGGTTCTTTGCGATCAGTTTGGGGCAGCTCCTCTTGAGGTGCCCCGGTTCTTTACAATAGAAACATCCACTGGTGCCGGGGTTGTCTTTGGGCTTGCCTAGGGCTCCCTCCCGAGGTTTGGGGTTGCCCTTCTCCACACTTCCCTTGGTCCCGCCATGACTGAGGTTACCCCCCTTGGGTCCTTTGGGCTGCCGATACAGTCCCATTTGGTCGGCCAACTTGCCCATTTCCCTACAGTTTGGGGGGTCCCGATCCCACACCGCCGTAGCTAGGTCCTCAGGGATAGTGGCACAGAATTGTTCCTGGATCAGGAGCTCCCGCACCTCCGCCAAGGAGGTCCTCCCGGTGGCCCCGATCCATGCGTCCCACACCTGCCCCAGGTGCGCCATCCAGGAGGCATACGTGTCCCCTGGGTTAGGCCGCCCGTAACGAAATTTACGGCGACAATGCTCAGCGGTGAGGGCAAACCTCTCTCTCACCGCTTCTTTGAACGCTCCATAGTCCAAGGGAGCGGTTTGGGTGTGGATACCCAGAAGATCAGCCAGTTCCCCGCTGACTTGAGTCCTCAGGGCAGACATCCTTAAGTTGTCCGGCACCTTCTGCTCTACGCAGGCAGCCTCGAACAGGGTGAAAAAGATCAGTACATCCTGTCCCGACTGGTAGGTGGGGAATTGCTTCCTGTCCCATTTGGGGGTTGTGGTGCCCCCACCCTGGGATGCAGGGGTTCCCCCTTGTCCGGTGCCCCTGGTCAGCCTGGCCAACTCCAGCTGCATCTGTAGCATCTCTTGTTGATGCTGCATCAACTCCTTGGCTTGTTGCCAATTGAGTTGGGGAAAGAGGGCATCCAACCCTCCTCCCCCCATGGCTCCGTCAGTAACCCTTCTGCCGAGGTCTTCTTCCGCCTCTGGGTCCCTTATCTCGCTTCTCCGGCCGCTACTGGTAAGGTTGGGGCTACCCCACTGCTTGGGTCCCTGCCCTCCTAACAACGGTGAGGGGGCTTCCCCCCCTTCCTGCCTTGCCGTCTTTGGCCGCACCACCCACTCCATTGTGGAAGTCTGGGTTGGGGTTTCTGGGCTGCTCGCTAGCTCCACCTGCTCTTGGCTCAGACTATTCATTTTCCTTGCTCTGAGCGCTCCCCAGCAACCTACTAGCCTGCCCGAAGTCCTGTTAGTTCCGACCGTCAAATGTGGTTTCCAATTATCCCACCGCTGCCACCATGTGAAGGATCAGCAACCGGATCCTTTGCGTGAGTTCGGCAACTCTAGGGTTAACCGGCAGAGCAATACAGCTCGTGTCGGCTCGCAGTACAATAGGAAAGACCACACGCCTTTGTATGCCCAAATAAGGCTCTTTATTTGTTTATACAATGATTAGATCGGAACTACCAGTCTTCCAAGAATACGTTTACAGTCAACACAACCTTAGTTGACTCGCGTCTTACCCAATGAGCGGGCTCCGTGGCTAGCAGGTTACATTCAGGTCACTCTCCTTACATCAAAGACAATACTCTAGTCAGTTTCAGCCCAGCTCCCGATCGGCGCTTCCTAGCGGAGAACGGAGTGTCTGGGCGGCTGTTGCTTAGGAGGATCTGGCCCCGTGGTTCCCAACAACCCGAACCGGGACGGGAGAGGGGTTTTCTACCCCGGATTCCCCGCTCTCCCCCCGCCCCCTAGGTCAGGTGGGGGCTTATGCCTGCCCCTTCGTGTAGATAGGCTTATTCCTGCCCGGGAAGAAGGTGATGTAGGGAAACCTTTGCAGCTCTTCGAGGCTGCCCTGTGTGCTGATGGTCCTTGATGGCCCTTCCTGGACGTTTGTGGATCTCTGCCGAGGTCTTCCTTTGTTGGGGCTGATGACTTGTCTGGCTACTCCCTGGTGACCTCATCCCTCCTCCCCTGGCCCCCTCCTTTGGGGAAAGATGTGTGTGCGTGTGTGTACTGAGTTTTGGGCTTTTCTCTACACAAAAGATTTCACCGCTTACATAGAGGGACAACATCCCCAAATTTTCTTTAATACATTTGAGAAAGCAGCCATGATGTGGGAAGTAAATCCACAAGATTATATGAAGTTTATCCCAAACCTGATAAAGGGTGATTTGGCAGAAATTTATAATATTTTCCTGTGGGAGAAGCTCTTGATTTTGAAACATTTAAAGCGGTAGTGTATAAAAGATTTCGCTATGGGCTGGAATATTGCAGGAAGACATTCAGGAGCACTAATGCTATTTCATCCAGGTCTTATCTGGAGTTGAGCCACAAGTTCGCTCATCATTTTGCTGATCATTTTGGGAAATGGATCACTTGTGCTGAGGTAAAAACCAAACAAGATTTGTTGATCTTATGATAAAAGATCAACTGGTTTTTCAAATACCTCAGGGAATAATTTATTTATTTATTTATTATATTTATACCCTGCCTTTTTTCCTGAAAGGAACCCAAGGCAGCTTACATAATCCTCCTCCTCCTCCTCTCCATTTTATCCTCACAACAATCCTGCGAGGTAGGTTGGGCTGGGAGTCTGTGACTGGCTCAAAGTCACCCAGTGAGTTTCATGGCTGAGTGGGGACTAGAACCCGGATCTCCTGAGTCCCAGTCCAGCACTCTAACCACTACGCCACACTAATAAGATTATTAGTGAGGGACAGAAACCCTAAAAACTATCAAGAGGCAGCTTTGCTGGCTGATCAGTTTTCCTTGAACCGTGGCTATAATATGACAGGCAAGACTAATAAAGAGACTAACACAAAGCCTGTGTATAAGCCTGGAGGGTTCAAAAAGGAAGCTGAGGGAGCCAAAAGTCAGTTGACCACCAAAAAGGCGGGAAACACCACAAGAACATTGTTTGGCAAAACTGATCTTTCTTGTCATCATTGTGGGCTTGTAGGACATATACGACCTCAGTGTCCAAGACTTATGGACCAAAAGGAAAAAAGTACCACAGTGAGGAGAATATATGTTAATAAAGACTCTGAAGAGGCTAAGAGTCCACAGTGCCACATGTTAAAGTGGGGTGAGATGCAGGAGTTAGATCAGTCTTTGTGGGAGGAAGTGACAGTAAATGGAAGAAGACATATGGCTGTGCTTGATACTGGAGCACTAATTTCTTTAATTCGGGAGGATTTGGTAAATCCTGAGGAAATCATTCCTCACAGAACAGTCACCGTCAAACCTGTGAGAGGCCCTACAGTGGAGATCCCAGTAGCAGAAGTAAATGTTACGTGGAGGGGATACAAAGCGAAGTTTATATTGGGTGTAAATTCATGTCAGAAAGAACCTCTGATTCTAGGGAAAGATCTTATTGAATCAGATGGCAGAAAAGTATATATTGTGACCTGTTCTCAAAAAGCAGCTGTAGACCTGTCAGGAAATTATATCGAATCAGAGGGAGCCGAGAGTGCACCCCCAGTGTTGCCTAGTAACCCGGCTGAAGAAAACTTTGCTACTCCTGAGTTCCCTCAGGCAGATGAAGTTTTCAAACTGGCAGCTGTAACAGATCTCAGCCTGGAAGGTTTAAGGACACAGGCAGAAGCACATGAAATCTCTTTTGCTGACACCCAACAAGAGCAGGTTTTCTGCTCCTATATGGACTCCTATATCGAAAGTGGCTGCCCTTGGGAAAGCCAGGAAGTTGGGGGGTTGAAAAGCAGCTTGTAGTTCCAAAGCCATATCAGAAGCAGCTGCTGAAATTAGCCCACGATTCCTTTTTGGCAGGCCACATGGGTCTAGGGTAGCAAAACCAGAAAACGATTGAGGGCTCATTATTACTGGCCAAACATGGCTAGGGAAGTCACTGAATTCTGCAAGTCCTGTGAGAGTTGTCAGAGGGTGGGAAAAAGTGGGGACAAGGTTAAGGCTCCACTAAATCCCCAACAGCTAATAAATAAAACCTTTTACAGGATTGGGTTGGACCTGGTGGGACCCTTTCCCAGACCTACACAATCAGGAAAACGATTCCTGGTAACGGCTATAGTTTTTGCCACACGATTTCCAGATGCTGAAGCCCTGAGGAAGGTAGATGCCCTGTCAGTATCCAAAGCCTTATTGAGAATTTTCTGCAGGCTGGGATTTCCTCATGAAATTTTGAGTGACAGAGGCTCTGCATTCCTATCAGTTGTCATGAGTTGTTTGTGGAGGTGTTGTGGAGTGAAACATATCACTTCTACCGCTTTTCACCTTTGAACAAATGGGCTTGTGGAAAAGTTTAATGGTTCACTCAAGCAAATGATTAGAGCATATGTAGCCAATCATCCCTCTGACTGGGATAAAAAGTTACCCTATTCTAAGGATGTAGCCGAGCAGCCCGTCGGACAGGAGCAAGGCCCGAACTGGGCCTGCTCGTGTCCACGCGGGCTCTCAGCCACCCGCGCGGGCTTTACCTGGGCTCTCCTCCGCAGAGTGGAGAGCCTTCCTCGGCTGTCCGATGGGTCCCGTCACGTCACTTCCAGCGCGGAGGAAGTGACACGATGGGACCCTGCTCCGTCGCGCTGGACCCCCGCCTGTGCTCTGTTTTTGGCGGGGGTAACCAGGGCAACAGGGCTGTTTAAGCCCTGTTGCCCTGGTTCCTCCCGCCAAAACAGAGCACGGGCAGGGGTCCAGCGCAACGGAGCAGTGGCTCCGGCGGAGGCAGCGGAGGCAGCACGCAGGACCAGGTAGGTGGCGGGGGGGTCCTGGCGGCAGCAGCGGGGGGTGGGAGGGGTCTGGCGGCGGTGGCGGCGGGGGGCGTGCGCGGGGGGTTTCTCCGGCGGCGCGAGCGGCGCGAGCGGCGCGGAGAACGCTCAACGCCACTCTGAAGAGCGAGATCGGGCCGCCGCCGCTCGCGGAGGGCCGAGCCCGGAGCGAGCCTCCAGCCAACTCAAGGCTCAGGCCCACCACTACCTATTTCCCCTTTGCATACCGTGAGGTCCCCCAAGATTCCACGGGGTTCTTACCTTTTGAATTAATGCTGGGGAGGAATGTGAGGAGTGCCCTTAGCATTCTTAGAAAGAGCTGGGAAGGGGAAGTGAAGAGAAGGAGTCAGTCATCAATTGTATTCTCAACCTGCAAAATGACATGCACAAAGTCATGGAGCTAGCTCACACCAATTTAGCCAAAGGCCAACAAAGACAGAAGAGCTGGTACAACAAAGGGGCCAGAGCTAGAACATTGGAGATTGGAGACAAGGTCCTGGTGTTTTTGCCCAAGAAATCTAATCGACTGGAGGTTGGTTGGGAAGGACCATATATTGTTCAGGATAAATCAGACCCAGCCACTTATCGCATTGAGCTGCCTGTCACTGACGCATCAGCAGTCGGAGTTGGGGCTGTCCTAATGCATACCAGAGACGGTGTAAAGCATCCGGTGGCCTACTTCGGTCGGAGGTTGTCAGATCGTGAGCAAAGCTGCTCATCGGTGCAAGTGGAGTGTCTGGCGATCGTATGGACCTTGGACAGGATCAGGCTGTATGTGTGGGGACAACGATTCATCCTACAAACTGATCATAAAGCACTGTTGTGGCTGCAAACAATGCAAAACCACAACCACCTTTTGCAGCGGTGGTCGTGGCATTTACAGGAATTTCATGTGGAGATCCAGCACATGGTCAGTCGAGAGAACATTGTTGCTGATGGATTATCTCGCAGGGAGTCTTCGAGCGTGGCTGGAAAGTGAGACTTTTATCTTGGAGCTTTATATTGTGCTCCTGGACTAACATTGGAGCCAATAATTTTGACTTTTCTTTGGGACATTACTCATTAACTAGTTTTTCCTTTACAGGTGGTTTGTATTTGCATGTAAGTTGTTATTATTGTTATTTATGTTTGTTTACCCTGTTATCTTTCCCAAACCCTGCGTTAAGGACTAAGTATTTAACCAGTTCCCTACTTGGGTTTTAAAAGAAAGGGGGGGGGGATATGTGGCGTAACCCAGGGCTGGATTAAGATAGGGGCTATTGGAGCTGCAGCTCCAGGCCCCTACCACAAAATAGGCCCACAAATAGGGACGTGCGGCGCGATTTCCCCCCCCCCTTCGAGTTAGCTCTGATCGTTATCATTCAGCATAATTAATTATTTTTTCGAGATTAGAAAGGTGTTCTAAGCACATCTGCATTACAGGCTTGAGGCAAGACCGAGCAAGAACTGTTGTTCTCAAATTAGCATTTCTCTTAAACAGGTTTTACCACCTGCTGACTTAGGCTTTTCATTAGCTTTTTGCATTTCAATCACTGTTACTACATTTCTTTGTGTGAGAACTTCTTGCTGAAGCACATGGGGGGCTTGCTAGGGTCTGTAATATTCAGATTTAGAAGGGACCTCTCTCTCCAGCCTCGAGCAAAAGATCTTTCTGATTCGCAGCTCAATTGTTCAAATGCTAGTTTAACAAAAAAACAAAAACAAAAACGAAACAAAGCAACAAGAACAACACAATTATTCTTGGTCAAGCAAAGCTTCCTGGCTTTTTGTTGTGGCTGCTTTTTTTTTTTTTAATAAATAATTTGATTGGGGGAAATTGGGAAGACCCTTACTGATGAGCTGCAGGAGTTTTTGAGTTTTTGCTCCGTCAAGCGACCCCTCTCTGCCCACCCGCCTCCAAAATCTCCACCATGACTTCTGCTTGCTATGGGACAAACCTCTGGGATGGTCTTTACCTGCCGCTGGTCCTGATGGCCCTGCTCTGCACAGGTAAGGTTCAAAAGTTTGACTCTTTTGATCTGCAAGTTCTCCTTCTCCTTCTCCTTTTTTTCTGTAAAAGGGCTTTCCCTCTTTTGTGAGCCAAACTGAACGTAAGAGAGGGCTGTGTGTTTGTGGGTGAGTGTGTCTGCCTTTTGGGGGTGTTGATCCTCCTGCCGCCTGCAAAATGTCACCTGCTTGGCTAATACTGTGTGTGTATGTGTGTGTGTGTGTGCACGTGCGCTTTCATGGGGAATTGTGTGGCATTTTAAGTTTAACCCCAGAGAAGAGAGTTCACCAAATATCCCTCTTGGATATTTTGGACTACAGTTCTCATTTGCCTCAGGCAGCATGGCCAGTGGCTGGGGAAGATGGGAGCTGGGGCCCCAAACATTTGGAAGGGCCCCGGTTGGGGAAGACTGCCCTAGAGGTTAAAAAACGTGGAGGTACTTATCATCAACGATATGTGATGAGTTTATTGAACTGATTGGTCAGCAAGTGCTGCAGCAAATCATAAACGAGATAAAAGAAGCCAAATATTATTCAATTTCTGTTGACTCCACCCCTGACATAGCACATTGTGATCAACTAACAATTATATTTCGCTATGTACTACCTAGTGGTCCAGTGGAGCGTTTTACGAAATTCATTCCAATGCACGGACACACTGGTATGGAGCTAGCAAACATTATTTTGCAGTTCATGGATGAAAATGGAATTTCCATCAAAGACTGCAGGGGTCAGTCTTATGATAACGCATCTAATATGAGTGGCAAATATAATGGTATGCAGGCCTTAATTTGGGAAAAAAACCCACTTGCTGAATACATTCCTTGTTGTGCACATTCACTTAATCTTGTTGGACAAAATGCCGTAAACAGCTGTCCAGTTGCAGTTTCGTTCTTTAATTTTGTGCAGCAGTTGTATTGTTTTTTTTCTGCTTCAACTCATCGATGGAATCTGTTAACAGATAGTTTCAAACTATGTGGTATACCGACATTAAAAAGGTTATCTGATACACGTTGGTCTGCTCACCATGATGCTGTGAATGCCTTACAAAACTGCTATAGTACTATCAGAGATGTCCTTTCAAATATTATGAATGATGAATCCACAAAGGGAGAGGTCTGTTTACAAGCAAAGGGCCTAAATAATGTCATGGATCAATTGGAAACTGGAATAATGATTGTTGAAGTATGGTCTGTCATTTTACCAAGGTTTTCACAGAACCAGTCAGTGTCTCCAAGATGCAAAATTAGATCTGCATACAGCAACAGACATGCTGAACTGTCTAAAGGATTTTGTGCAGTCTCTCCGTTCTAGATTCTCTGAATTTGAACAGCAGGGTAAAAATATTTCCGGCTGCGAGGAGTACCAGCTACAATGTGGAAGGAAAGTGAAAAGAAATAGGAGGTGGGACTATGGTGATGCAGAAGATGCTAATGCTGATATGACACCCTCTGAGAGGTTTAAAGTGCATACCTTTTATCCTATAATTGACCAATTGACAGAATCACTGAGGCACAGGCAAGCAGCATACAATATAATTCAAGAAAGATTTGGATTTCTATCAGAAATATGCACTCTAGCAGCTGATAGTCTACGTTCCAGAGCCACTACACTAGTGTCAAAATATCCTGAAGATCTTGAACCCCTGTTTGCAGATGAAATTGTACAGTTTTCATCTATTTTCAAAATGTACCAATCTTCCACTGCAAATCAAGACATTCATGGGAGTCAAGAAACACAAATGTACAAGTTTATGATTGCACAATCTCTAGTCGGTGCATTTCCAAATACATTTGTGACCCTCCGCATGTATTTGTGTTTAATGGTAAGCAACTGCAGTGGTGAGCGTTCATTTTCAGCATTAAAACGTGTGAAAAATGAACTAAGGTCTTCCATGGGTCAGGAGCGTTTAAATGCGCTCTCTCTGTTGTGCATTGAAAATGGTTTGCTGAACGAGCTTAATCTTGATTCTACAATTGAGGAATTTGCAAGTAAAAAAGCAAGAAAAGTTAAGGTGTAATTTTATTTTAATCTACCAGCTTGATTCATTTAGTTTAAATGCAGGTTAGAGTTCAGTGAATAACCTGTTTGTGTGTTTAAAACTAGTGGTTGCTATTTATTTCAAGAGTTACTCTCTGCACCATAATCATAACGCAGGCTGTATTGATTATGATGCAATAATAATAATAATAATAATAATAATAATAATAATAATAATACTTTAAGGAACAATTTTTTATGAGCCAAACATCATACACTTATATTTAAATTGTTTATATGGTTTATGTTTATTTAAAAATGGTTGTTGTGAATGTTCTATTTATAACGGTTTTATTGAGTTAACAAGCTTATTGTTTACAAAAAAAGAAATATTTTCAATATGTTTCTGTTTTGGCACTTTAATGGTAATTAAAATATTTAATTTGTTTTAATATAAAATTGCATCTTCATTTTATTTATTTCCATAAAAAGGCTCACCAAAATCCTCAGCACCAGGCCCATAATGCTCTTAATCCGGCCCTGGCGTAACCCCACAATTCAGTTCCCTGGTGTATGTCTGCATTAGTATGGTTAGTCGAGTTGAGGGAGTTAGTGTGTTATGGGAGAGTGTTTGGAGTGTGGGGAGAGTTGGGAGTTGGGGAGTTAGGTTAGTTGGATTATTCGTGTCTTTTCTGTCAGGGGTTTTGAGAGAAATCAGTGCTTGTCTGAGGAGCGAAAGTATTTACTAAGATTTTGAGAATTAAAATGAACTTATTTTTATTTTGTTTGCTATCCAAATCCTACATGTCAGCTTGGTGTTATTAACCTGCATTACTTTTAAATCTACACACACACACATCTTTGTACCCACAGTACCCACAGTATCATAAATTCAAGCTTGATCCTTAATAACCAGTATTAATCTTTTCCCTCATTAGTAGGGAAACTAAAGGAGAAATCATGGAGGACAGGGGAAGTGCCAGATGACTGGAGGAGGGCAAATGTTGTTCCTATCTTCAAAAAGGGCAAGAAGGAGGAACCTGGGAACTATAGACCAGTCAGCCTGACATCAATCCCTGGGAAATTTTTGGAACAGATTATAAAGAAGTCAGTCTGCAAGACTGAAATAATGGCATATTCCTCCCTGATTTACCCCTTCCTACCATTTGTTGTTACCTCTATATTACATTTTAGATTGTAAGCTCTTTGGGGCAGGGAACTGTTCTCTTATACTCGGTAAAGCACCATGCACATTGATGGTACAATAATAATAATAATAATGTCCGTGTTAGAGATCGCCGCGATGTACTTCTTACTAGGGCCATGGTGAGTGCCGACGACTGCTGGACAGACCACCGACTAATCCGGTCCACAATGGTTATCAACATTGCTCCCCAACGTAGGCTTCAAGGAAGGAAACCAAGGCGTAAAATGAACATCCAAGTCCTTCAAGATCCTATTAAGCAAACTCGTCTTCAATCACTTCTTAAGGAACATCTACCTACGGAACCTCCTGACAACATTGAGGACCATTGGTCTAAGCTGAAAACCTCCATTACTGCAGCTTGTGAACAAACTATTGGATATGAAACTAAGAAACATCAGGATTGGTTTGATGAAAATGACAATGAGATTAAATATATAATTGACCAAAAAAGGAAAGCCTTCCAAATATGGCAAAATGATATTAACTGCGCTGCCAAGAAAAAAACCTACGCTAGCGCAAAGGCTGAGGTCCAAAGAAGAACAAGAGAACTTAAGAACGCTTGGTGGAAAAGAAAGCTGAAGAAATTCAACAACTTGCAGAATCTCATGATGCACGGGGCTTTTTTAAGGCCACAAGGGCCATTTATGGACCAAAAACCTATGGTACAAACCCTTTACAATCAAAAGATGGCACCAAACTCTTAAAAGACAAAGAGTCTATTGCACTGCGTTGGAAAGAGCATTATTATGACCTTTTAAATCGTAAATCTAAGGTGGATAATGAGATTTTTTCGCAAATCCCGCAAAAACAAATTAAAGAGGAACTTGCAATACTCCCCACTTTGGATGAAGTAAAAAAGCCATTAATCAAATGAAGAACAACAAAGCTAGTGGACCAGATGGGATTCCTGCTGAAATCTTTAAAGAAGGGGGGCCCGAACTTGTACAACATCTTCATAAACTCATCGAAAAAATCTGGATAAGAGAAGAGATCCCAGAAGACTTCAGGGATGCCATAATTATCACCCTCTTTAAGAAGGGTGATAGAACAGACTGTGGAAACTATCGGGGCATTTCTCTCTTAGCAACCGCAGGTAAAATATTTGCTAGGATTCTCGCAAACCGTCTTCTATCTATTTCAGAAGAGATCCTCCCTGAAACTCAATATGGTTTCCGCCCCTCTAGAGGGACAGTAGACATGATTTTTACTGCACGTCAGCTCCAAGAAAAATGCCGGGAGCAAAATCAACCCCTTTATATGGCATTTATCGATTTGGCTAAGGCCTTTGATACTGTAGACCGTACAGCTCTCTGGACTATCCTTATGAAAATTGGATGCCCCAATAAATTTGTGAATATCTTGCGACTTCTCCATGACAACATGACGGCAACGGTTTTGGACAACAACGGCTCTCATGGTGCTCCATTTAAAGTGGGATCAGGTGTTAAACAGGGATGTGTTATCGCCCCAACATTATTTGCCATTTTCATCGCCATGGTTTTACATCTTGTCAAGGGGAAACTTCCCACCGGTGTGGGAATTATATATCGAACAGATGGAAAGCTTTTTAATCTCAGCAGGCTGAAAGCAAAAAGTAAGGTAATTACAACCTCCGTTGTGGAACTTCAGTATGCTGATGATAATGTGGTCTCTGCACATTCAGAGGATGATCTCCAAACTATCCTAAATGCTTTTGCAGAAGCATACGAAAAACTTGGTCTCTCACTTAACATCAAAAAAACCAAAGTGCTTCATCAGCAAGTGCAAGCCAATCCTTTGGTGATGCCATCTATCCAGCTTGGCGGGACAATACTGGAAAATGTCGATCATTTTCTCTATCTTGGCAGCTATCTTTCTGTTACAGCTAACATCGACAGTGAAATCCAGCATCGTTTGAGCTCCGCAAGTGCCGCATTTTCTCGAATGAAACATAGAGTGTTCGAGGATCGGGATATCTGTAAGAAGACCAAAACGCTGGTTTATGAAGCCATTGTATTACCAACTTTATTGTATGCCTGCGAAACATGGACTATCTATAAACGTCACTTCCACCTCCTTGAAAGGTTTCATCAACGTTGCCTCCGGAAAATCCTGCAAATTACTTGGGAAGATAGGCGAACAAATGTCAGTGTACTGGAAGAAGCAAAGACTACTAGCATTGAAAAAATGATCCTTCAACGCCAACTTCAGTGGACCGGTCATGTTGTTCGAATGCCTGACTGCCGTCTCCCAAAGCAGTTACTTTACTCCCAACTCAAGGATGGAAAGCGGAATATCGGTGGTCAATATAAGAGGTTTAAAGATGTTCATAAGGCTAATCTAAAAAAAATGCAATATAAACATCGAAAACTGGGAAACTCTGGCCCATGAACGATCTAAATGGAGGTTGGCCTTTCACAAAGGTTCCATGGACTTTGAAGAAGCCCGAGTGCAAGGTGAAAGGGAGAAACGTGCTAAGCGAAAAGCACGTCAAATGAATCCTTTACAGGACCATCTTCTATCTGGTAACCTGTGTCCTCACTGTGGGAAGCTGTGTGGATCTAGAATTGGCCTCCACAGTCACTTACGGACCCATCGCTAGAGTCTACACAATCTTCTTTAGAATTTCCTCCTTTTATCCCGGAAGACAATCTTACTCGGTCACGAGTGATCGCCTGATGATGATGAATAATAATAATAATGACAACAACAGCAATCACCATCATGGGTCTGGAGATCAAAGTGGCTTCAGAGTGGTCAGAGCCCTTAAACGGTTAGAGCATCCTGGGGTGGGTGGCTAGGGCATTTTTCTGTTTTCTTTGGTCTTCCAGCTAAAATTCACCCCATCCAGATCAGGGCCATGGCATTGGGGAGACTTCTGGTCTCCATGTTTGTGTCTCTGTGATCTGTTATGAGTGATTGACAAGCCAAGTTGATATTCGTTTATTATATTTATACCCCGCCTTTTTTCTTGCAAGGAACATAAAATAAATAAATAGGCATGCCTTGATGTTCAGCCTTAGTTAGCAACACACTGAATTAAAGGATGCATTTCTGCACAAAGAGAAAATTTGTAGTTGGGCCAAATATTATAACATGGCAAATACTGACAATATAATAAGAGATAAGGATAAACATTTTATAACTATAGCCTTTTACCTATTATTGCAGGGAAATTTAGGGAGAGGCAGAACATAAGAAGGATCAGAAAAGAAACATAGATCTAGCATCATGAAGAAAGTAGTACTTTAAACAGTAGAGTGAAGTTTGAAGGCCTGAGTACAGGATACAGGAGGAGAACAAAGAAACATACTGAGGGTTCAGCACCAGTCAAGGTTTTCAATTTTCAGTTTTGAGATCCAAACCCTGAGGGGGAGGAGACTCATGGTTATGTGACTGTTTGTAATGAAGACTTTTCACCCATGTTGTATTTATTTATTTGTTTACCGGTATTTATTTTATAATAATTTTTATTTTTATAATAATGTTGTATTTACTGTTAATGTTGTATGTGTGTGTATACACACACACACACACACACACACACACATATAGTATTTATTGATTTGAGGTTTTCTTTTTCCCTCAGGCTTCCCTAAATGCAGTACATAAATTCAAAGATTTCTGTGCTTAAAATACTAGTTTTGTGTGTTTCCTCTAATAACTTTTGTACTTGACCATGCATGCCCTTTGGTTGCCTCGCCATACCCTTGGCCACACCCTCATGTTGCCTGGCCATGCCGTCTTGATCACACCTCCATGTTGCTTAACCATGCCTCTTACACATTCACATGTGTGTCCCTACTTTTATCTGTGAAATGTTGGGAGGGTATGGTGCAAATCTGCTCTTGGGTGGCTGCGGGGGAGGTTTCTCAGTACTGCCAATGACACTTCTAAAGGTGCCGTTGGCAGTACTGCTCCGCCACCCCAAGCTAGATCTTGAGGAGGGAAGGATCTCAGGCCTGAGAAAGATTTCTGACTCTGGGGTATTAATGAATCTCGGAAATAAAACTGAAGCAAATTCTCCTAACTTCAATTTGCTTGCAGAAATGTAAATTTATATTCTCCTGCTGCAAAATTTTTTGCAACTTACCCCATTTGGGGATGCTATTGGCTTGACAGGCTTTTAGGAAACAGGCGGTAAAAGATTAACAGGCGGCAATTTTAAAAAATCAATAATACTTCTTGACATTTTTGAGATTAATTCTGTTTCCCTCACTCTCTGGCCCTTCCCTGTTCACAGATACACCTTTACTGGCATTTATACCTTTGAGTCCATGATCAAGATACTCGCCCGGGGATTCTGCATCGACAGCTTTACATTTCTGCGAGATCCATGGAATTGGTTGGATTTCAGTGTCATCGTTATGGCGTATGTTACATTCAGCAGGATCACTGCGGGGAACCGGCTGTAGGAAACCAGACCAGAGAGTGTCCGCATGGGGGGGGGGGGGGGATGTCCTGTGTGTGTCCTCTATGGAGATAGGAAGCACTGAAACCACACTTCCAATCCACCACCCCATGCCCCAAAATCTTTTATTTATTTAATTTCAGTATTTATAGCCTGCTTTTCTGTGACAATGCATACTTAAGGCAGCTGTTGTCTCTTAGATGGCTGGTTAAGACAGCATTGTTCAGCCAAGCTTTTAACAGCTAGTGCCGCTCTCTGATATTTAGTGATCCCTGATTTTATTGTATTGCTTGCCTGTTTTGCATTTGTAGTTTTGTATTTTATTCTTTTATTGATTTTAATTGTACACCACCTTGAGTGCTCATTGAGCAGCGAAGCAATCTAAAAACCTGCTGAAATGAATTAAAAATAAACATTAGACTTGGCTTGATTTGTCCTGATTCAGGTTAGTTTATTTATTTATTTATTATATTTATACCCCGCCTTTTTCCTGAAAGGAACCCAAGGCGGCTTACATAATCCTCCTCCTCCTCTCCATTTTACCCTCAAAACAACCCTGTGAGGTAGGTTAGGCTGAGAGTCGGTGACTGGCCCAAAGTCACCCAGTGAGTTTCATGGCCGAGCAGGGATTTGAACCCGGATCTCCCAAGTCCCGGTCCAACACTCTCACCACTCTAACCACTAACCTGGCAGCCCCCACCCTACCCCACCCATCCAGCTAAAGCAGTGTTCTCCAACCTTGGGTATCCAGATGTTTTTGGCCTACAACTCCCAGCATGCCCCAGCCAGCATAGCTGTTATAGCCCTGTGGTGCAAAGAAGGGCCTGGTAGATTACAATGTTTGGTCATTAGGCAATCTGATCAAGGTGGCATCTGGCCTAGCAGAGACTGTGTAAGAGGAGCTGTATAGCAACAGAGTGGTTTGTTGCTGTTGTTGTTTTGATTGACACAACTGGGGGCCTAACTAGATGTTATGAGGAGAATGTGTGGCTGCTGCCGACCTGTGTCTCCTCCATACATTCCCTGGTAATGTTTAGTAAAAGAAACCCATGCAGGGTTGGTGCTACCATTAAGCCAACTAGGCAGCTGCCTAGGGTGCAGGGCTAAAGGGGGCACCAGAAATAGGGAGGGAGGGCTAAATATCTGATCTTGCCTAGGGCACCAAACTGCACCAAACTGCCTTGCACCGGCCCTGAACCCATGGGACGTTATTGCCTCCAGCATTTTGCTAGTCCCACTCTAGTTTACTGATCACAAGTGATGGAAACACACTGAGTGTGATGACCTCGTATCAGAATTTAAATGTTACTGGGGAAATGTAGGAGGGGAACACATAGGCTGGTGGCACCCATACGTGCCCTGTGACATCTTCAGACCTGGCACAGTTTGGGTGCTTGCTGCTGTGCTCCTGTCATGCTTGCTCAGCTTGTACATTTGTAAATAAATAGATTCTTATGGAGACCCCATATCCCCCCCCAGTTGTTCTCCTAGGGTGGCTGGGTGGCCTACTTTACAGAGGACAGTCCTCTATTTACAGGCTGTCGGTGGCCAGTCCTCTGTTTGAAAGTGTCCTCTATTTGTAGGGCTGTCCCATCGAAGTCCTAAGAAGGGAGCACAGGGCCCTTGATGTTGTCCCCCAAGAGTGCTAGGCAAACTGCTCAGGCACGCGGCTCATTGGTTATGGTCTTCTCCACTATGGGGATATATGTATTGCGTGTCTATTTAAATTATAGTCATTATTCCTAAATTAGCAATATAATGTGTGTGTGTGTGTGTATATATATATATATATATATAAGCACATGCAAATGTTATGCAAATCTGTGTCCTCTTTTTGACAATGCGTAAGTGGGCACTCTATGTTCTCCCTTCCAAAGGAAACTTAACCTATAAATGTTGTCCTGGATGTCCCACCATCCAGGACAACATGTAGCATTTCTTCCTGCTTGTTGAAGAGCTATGTGCAGTGTTCAAGTATCCATACACTTTCTGTCAAAATAAGTAACTGATTAAAGGTGTAGTCTTGCCTTTTCATATCTTTGAGTATCCCGACTCAGGCCAAAGCAGACATGATAGCAGCAGGATCTCCCCCAATAAAAGCTGATGGGGTCCCATTTTTACAGCAAAGGAACCGCACTGGCAGGTGAGGCCGCCCTCACCTGCAGATTACCCCCCTACTGTACAGCCTGTCCCTTACCCTCAGGTGCTTTTCTCCTTCATTGGGCTCTGATACCAAAGAGAGTTTGGATGGGACAAATATAAGACAAATGCTGTTGGAGGCGGGGGAAAGGCTTTGGTGAAATAAACTGCAGGCAGTGGAAGGATTCTTCAGTTCTCACACTGGAACCCTTTTGCTGTTAAAATTGGACCCCATCATCCCCCCTCTTTTTATAGGATTGGAGCAGATCCTGGTTTAAACACATTGATCTGCTGCCATCGTGTCTAAACTCAGCATTGTGTTTCCATACCTCTGTCTCCAGAATTGTATCTCTCTGTCCTGTTAGTAGGCCTTGTTTCTACTTCTGTAAATTGCCTCTAAATCAGTGTTCTCCAACCTTGGGTCCCCATATGTTTTTGGCCTACAACTCCCAGCATGCCCCAGCCAGCTACACTGGCTGGGGCATGCTGGGAGTTGTAGGCCAAAAACATATGGGGACCCAAGGTTAGAGGACACTGCTCTAAATTACCGGTAACAGCTGTTTCCCCCTGTCTTTTATAGTTATGTTACAGAGTTTGTAGATTTGGGCAACGTCTCTGCTCTACGGACGTTCCGTGTTCTCCGAGCGCTTAAAACCATCACAGTCATTCCAGGTGGGTAATTTATTCATTTATTTATTTGTGCTATTTATATAGATATTTAAAAATTGGGGATGTAGGTGGAGACATTCTTCCAGGTTTGCTTTTTCATACAAATCAGTCAGGCAGTGAACATGCTTCATCCCAGCCCATGATCTTGTAGAGCCTTGAAGCTATTCATTTGCATTATACCTAAGAGTTGTCAGTTGCCATTATTTCAAAAAAGAAAAGAAAAAAGTAACACAACTTGCACTACTGGAGGAAAAGTGGTAGCAGAGCTGAAAATTTAAGATCAGATTTTGAAATGTTGGTGCACAGTATTAGAAAAGCTCTTCCAGAACGTCATTTGCTGTTGACAATGGGAATTTATTTATTTATTTATTGCATTTATACCCCGCTCTACAGCCAGAAAAGGCTCTTAGAGCGGCTTACACAGATTAATAATAAGACAGTCCCTGCCCTCAGGCTCACAATCTAAAAGACATAACACAAAAGGAAAAGGGATTGGGAGGGAGGAGGAAGAATGCCAAACTCAGGCACTAGTTCTTAGTTTAAAAGGTTCTTTTAGGTTTTTCTTTCTTTTTTCTTTTTCTTTTTTTGGGCAGGGAAGGGCAAAACATGCTCCCTGCAGCTGCTCCCTCTCCAGCTGATGTATGGGGCCAAGTTGGTCTCCCCCTTGCTGTGATGTTACTCCTGGGAGGCAGGGGGTGCGTGCAGCCTCCCAGTGGCCCTTGGTTCTCTCTCTGGCCGATGGATGAGGAAGGGATAAAAGATTGCTTCCCTCATGTCTCCTACTCGTGCAGTGTAATTATTTTTAAATTATGTTGTATACACTTGAGCATTGGGAAAGGCAGTTTAGAGATACCAAAATCGAATTATATTGGCCTTCCAGTTCTTTTTCAATTCAAACTATGGCCGTTTCAAAATGTCTTACTGCACTGTAAAAAAAAAAGCAAAAAAGCCTGTTTTTTTCCAACCCTCAACCAGGGCTAAAAACAATTGTGGGTGCCTTGATCCAGTCTGTGAAGAAGCTCTCTGACGTCATGATCCTCACAGTGTTCTGCTTGGCTGTCTTCGCCCTCATCGGCCTGCAGCTGTTCATGGGGAACCTGCGGCAAAAGTGTGTGCGGTGGCCGCCCTTCACCAATGACACGCTGCAAGGTGCCTTTGGGCTGGACAGTGATCCCTTTGGCAACACCACTCTGTATGGCAACACCACACTGAATGGCAATGAGACCTTTGACTGGAAGCTGTACATCAACGATGAAGGTAAGGCTGCTTTTTCAAGAGCTGCTGGTTTTTGGGCTTGCAAAGATAACTACCGCTACTTGACCATGTATTTAGCCACTGTACATACATACGCCAGATCATAACAATCAGTGGTCAATGACCCTTGTTACCTCTTCAAAGCTTACAACCCAGAGGCCTTTCCTTAATGCAGTGTTCTCCAACCTTGGGTCCCCAGATGTTTTTGGCCTACAACTCCCAGCATGCTGGCTGGGGCATGCTAGGAGTTGTAGGCCAAAAACATCTGGGGACCCAAGGTTGAAGAACACTGGACTAGACAAATCCATGGTGAACAGAAGTGGTGGCCAGTGAAGTAGTTCGCTAGGTGAAGCCACTGGTGACCACAGCATTATTTATGTTTTTACTTTTAAACTGGCCAGTAACTGAAGTTCTTGGGGTGGTGTACAACACATTAAAAACATACAGTACAACAAACATTGGAACAAGTAAATAAATAAAAGCAGCAAAGAATAAAACCATTAAACATTGTAAAACCAAATTAAAGCCAGCTGCAGAATAGAGTATTAAAAGCACTAAAAACAGTTCTTAAAATGCTTGGGAGAATAAAAAAGGTCTTCACCTGGCACCGGAAACACCATAACGTAGGGGGCAGGCAAGCCTCTCGGCGGAGAGCAGCCCACAAAAGGGGTGCCGTCACTGGAAAGGCCTATTTTGTAGCCACCTCCCTTGCTTCATTTGGCTGGGGCACCTGGAAGAAGGGCCTCAGAGTAGTGGTGGGGCCGAGCCTGGAGTTGGCTCGTGGCTCGCTCCTGGCTCGGCCCTCGAGGCGGCGGCGGCCGATCTCGCCATTCAGAGCGGCGCGGAGCATTCTCCGCGCGGCTTGAGCCGCCGCCGCCAGACCCCCCGCCACCCCCCGCAGCCGCCGGACCCCCCCGCCACCCCCCGCAGCCGCTGGACCCCCCCGCCACCCCACCGCAGCCGCCGGATGCCCCCCCCCGCCACCCCACCGCAGCCTACCTTCTGCGCGCCGCCACCTCCGCTGCTGCCGGAGCCCCACCCGCGCTCTGTTTTGGCGGGGGGAACCAGGGCAACAGGGCTTAAACAGCCCTGTTGCCCTGGTTTCCCGCGCCAAAAACAGAGCGTGGGGGTCCCGTCGTGTCACTTCCTCTGCACTGGAAGGACGCGATGGGACCAGCGGACGGGGAGGCAGGCTCTCCGGAGAGCCTGCTGCCGGTAAGCCCGCGGTGGCCGAGTAGCTCGGCGGACACGAGCAGGCCCAGTTCGGGCCTACTCGGCTACATCTGGGCTACTTGGCTACATCCCTACCTGAGTGCCCTCTCTGACACTGTAGAGCCCACTCTGCTCCTTGGAATAATGGGGAGCTGCTGTCAATTAAACAGGCTGGACATTGGCTACAGCTGCAAATGGCATGAAACTTGAAGTGAGGAAGACCGAGCATGCTCTAGAGTACATAATTGTGCCTATTGCGCAGCAGTGCAGGCAGCAAAGAAGGCTTACGTTGCTGCTTTCATTGCGTCCTTGAGTAGCTGTCCAGTGGAGTTCTTTCAGGTGGTCCGGGGGCTGTTAACACTCTCCCCAGCAGATGGAGCCCCGGTCCCCTCAAGGACTCTCTGTGACCTTTTGGCATTGCACTTTGAGGACAAAATAGCTTGTCTCCGCAGCGAACTTGACACTGTTGTTAGCGCCATTTCAGACAAGGTGTCTGACCCACTGCCTGTCCAATTTTGTGGGATCAATTTCAGTTGCTGCGGCCTGATGACGTGGACAAGGTGCTTGCAGCAATGCCACCAACCACTTGCCCTCTTGATCCTTGCCCCTCCTGACTAATAAAATCTAGCCAAGGGGGTAGGACCAGGTGGGTCCGGGTGATGGTGAATGCATCTCTGCATGAAGGGGTGGTTCCTGCTGTCTTTAAGGTGTGGTGTAATGGTGCTGTAATGCCAGTGTGGCGTAGTGGTGAGAGTGTTGGACTGGGACTCGGGAGATCCAGGTTCTAGTCCCCGCTCGGCCATGAAATGCACTGGGTGACGTTGTTGGGCCAGTCACGGACTCTCAGCCTAACCTACCTCACAGGGTTGTTGTGAGAATAAAATGGAGAGGAGGAGGTTTATGTAAGCCGCCTTGGGTTCCTTGCAGGAAAAAAGGCGGGGTATAAATATAATAATATAAATAAATAAATAAATAAAGAGGCAGTAGTAGGGATCTGTGAGGAATCCGATAGGGGGGGTGAAAATCCAATGGATTTCCTCAACTTGATCCTGTGGATTCCTTTCCATCAACCCTGTGTTGGCGCAAACTTGATGTGCCGGAACCAGCACACAGACTTCCATTTTTTAAAAACAGGCAGCAAGCTGCATAATTAAAAAACACACACACAGGGAAATTTGTGCAAAATGCAAACCTCCACTCTGCAAATTTGTGCAAATTGCAGAGCAGAGGCCCAAATTATGCACACATCTGGAATTAACAGTCAGAAAACTCAAGGGGTCCGAGGTAGAGTGTGTGCATATGCAGTGGGAGGTGGGTGCTTCCATACTTCTCATGTTAAATGAGAAGTACGACAAGAACAACAACAACAAGAACAACAACAATGACTTGATTCTAACGAGTCGGCCCTGATTTGTGCAAATTGTGCCAGAGAATCAGAGATACACAGTTCTCAGCTCCAAATTTGCACAAATATTTTGAACAATTTTGTAGAAGCTGAACCCACCTGCCCGACTTGGCCCACTCTTGACCATCAGGTTGGAAATGTGTCAAAAGTATGTCAAGCTCAAATGGAACGAGTTTTCCAGTGTTGCATTATATCCCTAGGCAGTAGTGCAACCAATCCTGATGAAACCCACTCTGGACCCAATGGTATTTGACAAATACCGCCCAGTCGCAAATACCCCTTTCTAAGGGAAGGTACTTGAGAGGGTCATGGCAGAACAACTGCAGGCACTCTTGGAGGATACTGATTATCTAGACCAGTGGTTCTCAACCTTGGGTCCCCAGATGTTGCTGGCCTACAGCTCCCAGCATACCCAGCCAGCATGGCTAATAGCAAGGGATTCTGGGAGCTGTAGGCCAGCAACATATGGGGATCCAAGGTTGGGAACCACTGATCTAGACCCATTCCAGTCTGGGTTTCAGCCTTGTTACAGGACTTGGTTGCCCTGATGGATGACCTTTATCTGGAGAAGGACAGGGGGAGTGCAACCCTGTTAATTCTGCCCAATCTCTCATTGGATTTCAATACCATCCACATGGTATCCTCCTGGATCGATTCCACAGGTTGGGTATTGGAGGCACTGTGGTATAGTGTCACACAGAGGAGGGCCAGGATCTCTTCTCGATCATCCCAGTTTGCAGGACACAGAATAATGGGCTCAAGTTACAAGAACCCAGATTCCACCTAAACATCAGGAAAAATTTCCTGACTGTTAGAGCAATAAGACAATGAAACCAACTACCTAGGGAGGTGGTGGGCTCTCCCACTCTGGAGGCATTCAAGCTGCAGCTGGACAGTCATCTGTCAGGGATGCTTTGACCTGGATTCCTGCATTGAGCAGGGGGTTGAACTCGATGCCCTTGTAGGCCCCTTCCAACTCTACTTTTCTATGATTGTATGATCATGGTCCTGATCCAGTTTGATGATCATGGCATCTGCTTTCAACTTTATCCTTCTGTGGTTCAGATCCAGATCATGGGTCTCCTGTTTCACATCTAGTTTTACCTTTATTGTAGCTGTTTTAAAGTCAATATGCAATTGTTTTGAAGTACAAACTTGGAAATTCTCACTCCTGCTTATTTCTTGCCTGTGAAGCCAATTTCTACTTCCTCGATGGTGCGCTTGATGCTCTGCTCTGTGGGAACAGCTCCGACGCTGGGTGAGTGAGGTCTGTCCCAACTGTGGGAACTCCTTTGGAGTGGGGAGGGTGGCATGACTGAGGAGGCAATATGTCTTCTAGTGGCTCTCCCATTTTATCAGCTTGGAAACTGTACAAATGTGAGGGGTGGGGGTGGGGTGAGGTAGAGTCTTTTTCCTAGTCCTATATGAGTCAATGGAACTGACAAGAACAGAACCAAACAACCATCTGGAGCAGTGTTCTCCAACCTTGTTCTCCCAACCCAAGGTTGGAGAACACTGATCTGGAGTAACAGGGTACTAGAATTCTGTGCTGGGAAAAGCTACATGTTTTGAATGCCCAGTTGTTGTACAATTCCTAAAGCAGGCAATGGCCCTAGAATAATGTCCTATGTGTGTACACGTTGGGTGCAGGAGTGGTGGAGGACATCCAGTGCCTGGGCTTTGCCTTAGATTTAGAGATTGGATGCCTCTTTTATGGCTTCTCATCACATGATGTCATGCTGACATCTTCTTTTCTCTCTTGTACTGACCACTTTAGGCAATGCCCAGAAGGGTTTCTCTGCATGAAAGCTGGTGAGAACCCAAACTACGGTTATACAAGCTATGACAGCTTCAGCTGGGCCTTCCTTGCACTCTTCCGCCTCATGACTCAGGACTACTGGGAGAACCTTTTCCAACTGGTAGGTCAAACTTACATTATTCTTCCAAGAAAACATGGTTTTTCTATTCCCATATTCTGGGGAACCTTGGAGTTCCATGGAAGCTTATCAGGGGTTCCTCAATAAGAAGTTTAGTCATTGCAGACTAACTTTCCTGAAATACATTTTGCTCACCATATGGATCCTCCTTTGCAACCTGGAGTTTCCGAATAATGTTTGAGTGTGTTCAAGGGCCTGGCCAGCATTTCACATGAACTGAGTGTGCACCCTAGAATGCTCCCCGCCACTAAAATCCTCTGCAATGCTCGGGTTCCTTGGCTGACACATTGATATGGTAAAAATTCCTGAAAGTAGAAGGTTTGAAATACACTTTCTTCATACTTGCCTCCCACCAAAAGTTCACATTCTTTGCAAACGTGGATCCGACAAGCTTCATATATGAAACAAAATCAGCAGAAATATATAGGCACACATTTAATTTTCAGTTTTCTTTTCTGATCATACAAAATGTGGAGCTCCAGCTGATGGGTGGGCGTGTATTAGTGGGGGCTGGGTGGCTGGTTCCTGTAAAACCTCTACTGCGCCAGTTGCACTGGTTGCCGATGTGTTACTGTGTGTGCTTAGCAGACTTGCATCAGAACCACAGTTATAGGGGAAGGGAATTAACTCTTTCCCTCCAAGCCATTTTCCAAGAGAATCCCCCGACCCCCACCCAACGCACACACACACACACACACACTTGCTATTTGCCCTGTTAAGGAAAACTACCTGGGCTGTAAGTATTCCCTAACAGGGCAGATAGGTATATGTGTGTGCATACAATTTTCATCAGGAAAATAGTATACAGGGCCCACAGCACCTGGTCACAATCTGAATTAATCTCCCCTGGTTGTTTTTTTGTTTGTTTTTTTTACAAAAATGTACAGAGTCAGTGCCAAATAAGAACCTAAGAAGAGAGCTGCTGGATCAGACCAAAGGCCTATCTAGTCCAGCTTCTGATTTCCCAGTGGCCAACCATCTCTACCACCTTGTCTAGTTTGGCCCTCAGTTCCAAAACTGTTTTCAAATGCCAAAGAATCTATGAGCCACTAGACAGAACATGCTCGGAGTGTTTCTCCCCTCATTACTGAGTAACCAAAGGCTGTATCTGAGATTGGAGGTCAAGGCTTCCAGGTTAAAAGGGTAACGAGAGACACCTTCTTTCTCCTACAGACCCTGCGAGCAGCTGGGAAAACGTATATGATTTTTTTTGTTGTGATCATATTCTTGGGCTCTTTCTACCTCATCAACCTGATCCTGGCTGTGGTGGCAATGGCCTATGCAGAGCAGAATGAAGCAACCTTGCTGGAGGAGAAGGAGAAAGAAGAAGAATTCCAGCAGATGATGGAAAACCTGAAAAAACATCAGGAAGAACAACAAAGGCTGGTTGGTACCTTTTTGTTATACTCATTTAATCCAGCCTTCCCCAGACATGCTGGATGACAATCTCCATAATCTCTAGCCAGCATATAGCCAATGGCAGTGCTGGCTCAGAATTTTGGAAGTTGTACTACATCTGGAGGGCACCAAGTTGGGGGAAGCTGATTTAGGGTGCTTCCAAATGGAGGGATCTTAGCTCTAGCAGCCAGCAGGGATGGGGACTCGGACTCCAGGACTCGACTCGTGAGTCGGACTGAGTTCCCCCTCTGACTCAAGTCAGACTCGAGTCCCAATATTTTTAATGGGACTCGAGACTTGACTCGGGACTCGAGACCAAGGACTCGCGTTCCAAAATCGTGTTCCTCAAATGCAACATGGATAGGTTTTAGGAAGTACAGCAAGTTTATTTTTTAAAATCATTTTCCTAAAATGCAACCTTTCAGACATTTTGGGTTTGGCTGCCTCTGCCTGCCTGTTTGGGGTTCCCTGCCTCCTCTGCCTGCCTAGTCTCTTCTTAACCAGTTCCACAGTTTGAATTGTCCAAGACAAAGGCCTCTGCCTGCCTGTTTGGGGGTTCCCTGCCTCCTCTGCCTGTCTGGTTATTTTGGGTTTGTCTGCCTGGTCTGTTCTTGCCAAAATCAGTTGCAGAGTTTTGAAATAAAAAGGCACACTTGTGCCTAGAATGTACTATTTAAGCCACACATCTGAAATAGCCTTATTTTGTTGGGAAAAAAACCCATTGATTTTTAATAGGGACTCGTGGAGTCAGCTTTGGGAGTGGACCAAGGACTCGGACTTGGACTCGAGACTCGGGTCCAAAGACTCGTGACTCGACTCGTGACTCGAAAACCAAGGACTCTTCAACATCCCTGGCAGCCAGTAGACATTGTGCAGCTGTTCCGCCTTTGCTTCCTTAATGAATTTTTTCCTTGGTAAAAAAAAAAAAAAAAGAGGGAAGAAGTCGTGGGGAAACACAGGAGGGTTACGGCTGGAAGACAACAACATCTGGAACCCCAGTAAAATTCCTTGAATCATGAGGCAAGGCCTCATAGCACCCTTATTTTCCTGCAGTGGAGGAGGATATCCTTGGATAGGTTGCTCCTTCCACTTGCTCCAATAGGCAGGGATATGCAAATGGGGTGTGAAGTGCACTTCGGAGAAACAACCAACTTCCAGTTTCATTCCTGCATGGCTCCAAGGTAGATGCTTCTAGACAAGATCCTGAGATCTCTATCCAAACAAACACATTTCTGAGATTTTTTTTCCAAACCAGACAATGAGTACCCTACGTGCATACACAATGTTGGGCTCTCAATCCGAAGAATTCAGCCCAGGATTATTTGGAGATTCCTTGTGCCTGTGGCTTACGCTGGCTCAGCTTGTCTGAGTGTGGAAAGCTAAGCAGGGTCAAGCCTGGTTATTACTTGGATGGGAGACCCCTCCTCTAGTTTCCTGCATTGAGCAGGGGGTTGGACTCGATAGCCTTGTAGGCTCCTTCCAACTCTATGGTCTATGAAATCTAAGTCTGACCCTGACTGGGAAATCCAGCACAGGAGGATTGTGAGAAGGCTGGCTGAGGGGTTTCAGTCTGCCCATGCCAGGTGACCACCCTCAGAGCTGGCAGACTTGGTCGAGTCCATTTCCCGCCTCCACACCTCTGACCATTGTAGGGGCTCAATCCACCCATCCAGGTGCAACTCCCTTCCCCTGGGGCTGCCAGACTCTGATGAATCCATTTCCTGCCTGCACACCACCCTCGTAGCCCATGGGAACAGGGCAGTACCAGCAGAGAGATGGCTTCCCTTGCCAGCTGGGTCATGGGAACTGTTTTGAGGCACAGATGGCAAGTTTTTGATGGCACCTGGCCTGAGCTGATATTCAGGGCTCACCCCTTCTATTATTGAAGGATATTCTATTCACCCTGAATTCTGTCAAAGGATTAAACAGAATCTTCTCAAGGAGGGAAACTTGGTACACTCCTACTCAAATGGCAAGCAGTCGGTGGAGGGTGACGGGCCCTTCCTGTCATCCTTCTGCCAAGGAGGAGAAGGAGCCTTTTGGGGATGAAACAGATACTTAGAACATTGCCTCTACTATGCTTTTCCACTCAGAGGACTTTGCAGTGCTCCTTAACAAAGCCCTTAAACCGCTCCTTTTAGGCTCCCCAGGAGACTCATGGAAGGACCCCTCAGTAGCGGTGCAACTGTCTCCTCATTACTCAGGGGTATGTTTCCTCAGAGTCTTAGCACCTAAGGAGCAGCACCCACGTAGTGGTGTGACTGTCTCTTCATTTCCAGGGGAGCTGGCGGAGTCTCAGTTGATATGCCCATGTGACACTGGGCCCTGTTTTAGCAGGGTGGTCATCAGCAGGGCCAATCTACCCCATCCGGGGATGAAAGAGTGCCAGAGGCTGGCAGCAGAGGTACGGTAAGTGTATGGGGCCTGGTGGATTTGGTATGTATAACTCTTTTTCCACAGTTAAGTTTCAAGACAAAACAATTTCCTGTCCTCCGAAGAACCCAATGTTCAGGTTTATTGATGAAGTACCTCCACAAGAGAAATGATCAGTTATGTGCTTGATTGTCCTAATGTTAAAAGTAAATAATCACATTGAAATTCCCAAGGCAGTAATGGAACAGCACTCACATAAGTCCCTTGACAGGAAACTTGCAGAGGAGACGCCACAGCCCTCTTTGGGTCATGGGCTGAAGACCCACTGAGGGAGGAAAAGACTCTTGGGTTCTTGGTGGGGCCAGCAGGATAGGGTTAACTCCTCTCTTCATTGAGAAGACAAGGCTAAAAATTGATCTCCCACCCAGAAAGGAGGAACTCCTCAGTCTTTCCTCTGCCTTTCAGGGAACTGCAGGGTGCCTAGCTGGCTCCAACACTACCGCTGAAGAGCCTAACACCCCCACCCCACAGCAAATAGAGACTTTTCCTTCTCTTTCCCCTTCTGTCAGTGATTAGCCAGGGAAGGGGTTAGTTGGCAGTTGGCACCCATCTTTCTTCCTTCGCCCCAGGCCCTTGGGCCCACTTGGATTTCCAGTGGGGGAGGGTGCATGGCAGCTGCTTCCCTCAGTGTCTCCATGTGCACCAGTCACTTAGCAGGAACCCAGCACAACTGAGCAGTCAGTGTTCCTTGCTAGTGCTGAGACTAAAGCTTCTTTGGTTTGCCCTCAAGCAGGGGGCTTCCACAGTGGATTTATCAGCACAGCTTCACAACAATGGCCTCAGGTATGTCCCTCAGTGAGGGGATGAGAGCCCAGGGATGGGAGATCAGTCCACTCAGATGGTGTTAGTGGTGGCCACCATTTTGGAGGTGGGCATGCTGGAGAGTATGTTCATTCCCCAACTATCCTTTCCTCCTGGGTGAGGTCATTGTTGATCACATGATGACCCCCCATGACAAGGGGCTCAATGTCCCCTACTTCCAGGAATCTGTTCAGGCTCCTGAACCACTGGTGGGTGGTGCACATGGAAACCTCCCTGAGGTAGAAGGGTAAGCAACACCATGCAGGGGGAAGGAAGAGACAAAGCGGCTCCTCCTCCTCATTCTCCAGTGGCCCCCTTCTCTTCAGGACCCTACACTGCTAAAGGGAGCAGATCAAAACATCATCATAAGCCCAAGAAAAGGAGGAGGTCAAACTCAAGGCAAGGAGGAGTTCAGGTGTGGGTGGGGTCTTCCTTCCTTCCTGGTGGACAAAGGTGATTCCAGGGTATGGTAAACATTAAAGACCCCCAATCCTTTGCTGCCTGTCTCTGTGGGGGTTCTGCCTACAAGGGCTCCAAGAGGCTGGGGAAAGTATAAAAAGGTCTATCAGAGGTGGCCTCTGTTCTGGATGAACATTCCCCAGTGGGGTCAGATTAGCAGATCAACCTATATCTTCCCCCCTCGGTGACACCTTTTTAAGCCAAATGTTTCCCTGTTATACTGAATAGGTCAAGGTCCTCACCTGCAATACCTGCTGGCCTCAAACCAGGCTGTCCCTCCTGAGGACCACCCTGAGGAATCTTGGGAAGTTTTCCAGAGCGCTACACCCTCAGAGCCTGTGGTACCATTCCCAATTTTTTTCTCCAAGATTTTGGATTCGGAATTGAAGGATCCTGCCAGACGGGGCTTCCGAGGCCATGTACAGAAAGCTTTACAGTCTGGACCTGGGGGTTATGGAGTCCCTCAAGACCCTGTTGTTGGACAAACTGGTGGCTGCAGTTTCCCTAAAGAGCGAGGGTGAAGGATCTTGGAATTGTTGTAGATCACAAGCTGAATATGAGCCGACAATGGGATGTGGCTGCAAAAAAGGCATTAATAGAAGTATAGCTTCTAAATCGTGTGAAGTGCTAGTTTCCCCCACTACTCAGCACTGGTTAGGCCTCATCTTGAGTACTGCATCCAGTTCTGGGCACCACACTTTAAAAAGGATGCAGACAAACTGGAAAGGGTTCAGAGGAGGGCAACAAAGATGATCAGTGGACTGGAAACAAAGCCCTGTGAGGAGACACTGAAAGAATTGGGCATGTTTAGCCTTCAGAAGAGAAGACTGAGGGGAGATATGATAGCACTCTTCAAGTACTTGAAAGGTTGTCACACAGAGGGGGGCACTCTCTTGATCATCCCAGTTTGCAGGACACGGAATAATGGGCTCAAGTTACAGGAACCCAGATTCTGCCTGGACATCAGGAAAAACATCCTGACTGTTAGAGCAATAAGACAGTGGAACCAACTACCTAGGGAGGTGGTGGGCTCTCCCACTCTGGAGGCATTCAAGGTGCGGCTGGACAGCCATCTGTCAGGGATGCTTTGACCTGGATTCCTGCATTGAGCAGTGGGTTGGACTCGATAGCCTTGTAGGCCCCTTCCAACTCTACTATTCTATGATTCTATGAGGCAAAGGGAAGGAAGAACTACTTTTCTGCCAGACTGCATTACTCAGCCTTCCAATCCAATAGACTATTTTCTGTGGCAGCACCCAAGTTATGGAACTCCCTCCACAGTGACCTTCGTCATGCCCCCTCCCTGATGAACTTCTGCCGGGCTTTAAAAACATGGCTTTTCAGGTGGGAATATGGGGTGGGTTAGGATTTTTTTTAAAAAAAAACCTCTTATATTGTTTTAATTGTGTGTTAATGGTGTGTTAATGGTGTTTTAATGGTGTTTTATTATATTTTATCCTGATTGTACATCGCCCAGGGTGGCTGGGTGACCAGCCAGATGGGCGATTTAAAAATATAATAAATAAAATAAGAAGCAAATTGTCAGGTTACTGGCAGAAGATTCAAAACCACATCCAAGTCAGGACGGGGTGCCAAGCAACAAGAAAAGCAGCCAACAGCATGATGTCTCTCCATGGGCTGGGCTTCTGGCACAGATTGAAGTCAAGTACCTTGGACAGGTGGGTACATGAGACCATCAAATTGGAGAATGTTTTCACGTTTCTTTCCTCAAGGAACGTTTCATTTCCTCAAGTCTCCTGTCTCCAAGAACCAGGAAAAGTACGAGAGGGTCTGTACAGCCATTCAACATCTACTTGGCATAGGGGCTGTTGTGCTGGTACCCTGTGTTGAGAGATTCTCAGGTGTATTTTCTGTATTTTTCCTGGCCCCAAGAAGAATGGGGATTGGGGGTTAATTCCCAACCTCAAGTACATCAGTTGGTTCATCAACAAGAAGAAACTCTGGATGAAGACCCATGACAGAGGCTATCCTTCCAGGGGATCTATTAGCGCCGATAGATCTCACGGAAGCATATTTTCACATCCCTATGAATCACACAGACACTTGTTGTGCTTTGCGTATGGTTGCAATCAATGCCAGTTCGAGGTACTTCCCTTTGATCTTTCTTTGCCCCCCGCCCCCCACCCCCACCCCCACCCCACCCCTCTGAGTGTTTACCAAAGTTTTGGTGGCTGTGGTGAAACATTTCAGGGGATTCACATCTACCCCTGTCTCATCAATCTATTGATCAGGGCACCATCAGTGGGGAAAGCACTAGACCACATAGCCACTATTTCCTGTCTGGAGGACCACTGGTTTGTGGTGAACAGGCCTCAGAGGATCTTTCATCTGAGTATGATAATTGACACCTTGGTGAAGAGAGTGTTGCTTTCATAAAAATATCAGAAGAAATGTCAAACCGGAATCACTAAGCCATTTGTTCTGCCTTCTACATTATTTGTTACTATTTCTAAGTAACTTGTAGTCCTGTGGTTCTGGGACTTTTGAAGAGTGTTTTTCTCCCTGTTTTGGCTCTCTCGCTGTGGCACCTTCTGAAACTTGAAGTAGGGAGTGCACTTCCAGCCTAATTTGCATATTCCTGCCTATTGGAGCAAGTGGGAAGAGCAACCCATCCAAGGATATCCTCCATCTGCTGCAGAAAATGAACATATCACGGTAAGTCCCAACATTCCTCACCCAACTCCAAAAACTCGTGTTATCATCAATACTGTTCAGCACTACCACTCCTCAAGCGATTCAGGACAGCCTTTTTACAAGGTCAGTTTCCTTTTAAACATGAGAAGGTGGAGGAGAGAAAACACTGGAGACATATTGCATCTTTGTTACACAACCTATTTGTTACAAATATACAGGTTGAGCAGGTAGCACTAAGGACATGGTGAGGGCTAAACTCCATGTGATGTTAATTGCATGACAGCTATTGATATGCACAGTTTTAAAAAATGTAAATTGCTGCTGCAAGGTCTCCTAAGCCAAATCAGGAGCATGCCTGCTGTGGTTCCCATGAAAATCCTCCCCGGATGATGTTCTTGGCCCTGGGAGGGCTCTCAACTGGCACCAATGGGAACTTCCCTCTTGCTGCTAATAGCCGCTTCAGGGATGATTTCCATTGGGACCACAGCAGTGGGTGCCTCTGGGATTTATCTTCTTTGGGTTATGTTCAGGTACTCGGATAATTGTATTCACTGTTAGTATATGATGACTAGGCCCCACTCACCTTTGAATGCTTAGCCAGAGCAGCAGCAGTCATGTCAGAGAGGAAGCCCCCACTCTGAAATGCACACTCCACACAGCAGCTCCCTAGACAGAGAACAGATACATAACGGGGCATTCATTATCAACCAGCCACTAGTCCACAGATTCAGTCATATACACCAAGATGAAATTGGTTGCATAGGGAGTCTTAGCCCTGTGGAACAGCTCAAGTTTCATGTGTAGGAAGTCCCAGTTACAAACACTGGATGTGATCTCCCAGTAGAAAACACTGGGAGTCTTCTCACCACAGTGACACAGTGTGGAGCCTAAGCCAATCGGGAGAAACACTGCCTGGGTTAATAGCCTACTCCTGCATGCAGCAGTGGCACAAGATTTCCCACCACCTAAGGCAGGACTCCCTCAGAGCAAGAGAACTAGTGGGTGGGCTCTCTGGAGAGCCATGCCAGCCACACAAAGCAGCTGACACCACTCTCTGAAGAGCCAGCCAGGCCTCAAAGGCCTCCTGTACTGCTCCCAGGCCAGCAAGTGCCTGGTCATGGCTTGGATAGGTTCAGGAAATAACAAAAGAGAGCAACCAGGTCAGTCCAGAGTCTTACAGGAGAGTTCCAAATGTACTAGCAAGAGAGAGCAGAGGCGAGGTCAAGGCGTTCCAGAGTTCAGTGCACAGGAGTCAGTTGTATCAAGCGTCGAGGCCAGTCGGGGAGTCCGAAAGTGTAGTCCGAAGGAGCAGCCAAGAGTCTAGGAGTCTGTCTGGTCTAGTTTAACAAGGTTTGAATACTGTTGTCTGCAGTGACAGGCTGACCTCAGCTGGGCCAATTTATAGCTGGCCAAAAATCAGCACAGCTGGTTAATTAGGTCAGCATGTTGCTGTTTAGGGAGGCCCCATGCAGGATGTTCCTTTTGTTCTTTTGCTGCTTGTGTTTGAGCCTAGGCTGTTCAGAGGGATGAATTATCTCAGGCTCTGATTCCTGCATTTGGGGGAGTTCAGGCACAGCATGGGAGGGGCCAGGTTGCTCTTCTGATGTCTCCAGGGGAAGGCTGTCAGCCGAAGCCTCCAGTTCCTCAACTGGCTCTGGCCCGGGCCCGTTATGCTGGCTCTCCCCCTCCTGTTCTTCATCCGAAGAATCCTCCTCCAGGTAGGGCATGATCCCTCCTCCTGAAGAGGGGTCCTTCCTCAGAGTGAGGCATTGTCGACAAGGTGGCCCAGTAGACTGCCTGCACAAGCAGTCTTGTCCTCTCCTGTTGGAGAGCAAAGGGAGACACAGAGAGAGTAATAAGTAAACAGCTGGAGCTGGATGCACAGTGGGTGTTTGTGAAAAAGTGATAGGAAAAGAGAGAGTTGTTTCGCTGAATGTTCTTCCACTGTCCTTGACTCAGGGCCTAACTACACGTTATACAATATGTCACCTGCAGTGATGTCAAGGTTAAAAAACAAAACAAAAAACTGGTGGCAGTTTTTTTATTGGGACTGCAGCAGGAGGGGAGGTTTAAGCTTTCCTTCCCTCATCTTTATCCAGACAAAACACACACACACCCTGCTGCAAACAGCAATTGAGGACAGTTGGAGCTTTTTTCTATTGCTGTTTGCAGTGTGGGGTGGTGTTGGAATTGCAGTAGACCACAAGGGAAGGCTTAAACTTCCCCCCCTGCATGGCTCAGTCCCAATAAAAACCACCCCCACGCTGACCCCACTGCACTTAGCAACGCACTTCAGTTCGGCTCTTAGTCTTCCTCTCCTATCCAGAGGGATGGGGTTCGGGTTGGTAGTCACTGAGACAATACTTACTTTGTACTCTGTGTTGGAGATGCTGCTTCCCACCGTTGCGGGAAAAGTGTACTAGAGCAATATTGTTCAGGCGAGATACAATATTCACTGTGTGGGAGAAACATGGAAGATGGTTCCAGCTGCTATGCATTGTCCTTTCCCTTGTTAACCTGTGCTCTGTGCATCCCAACTTGTAGGAGTGGAGTGGGTGTCGCTGCTGGGTGTTTGTGTCTGGAGTCCTGTCTGCAGTACCTGTAAGAGTTCTAGGAAAATAAGTGTTAGCAACCTGCTCTTCCTGTACATGTTCTAAGGCCAGATCAGAGGTGGTGTTAGGGGATGGAGCCTACTAGGGCTGGAGCCTGGAATCTTTCATTTGGGGCCCCAAATCTCTGCCCCACCACCCTGCTGTCCATGGGCACTTGCTGAAATCAAGGTACAGGGGCCTTTTTGTCCTCCTCTCCCCTGTCCATACATCCCTTCTTACAAATAGTGGTGTCCTTAGGAGACAGGAGCCTTTAAAGACACACAGAGAGAAAGCCTTTAGAGCATATGTAAATTAGCCCATGCAAATTTGTGCATTTTCTTGTCCTGTGGGCCTGAGCCACAGATCTTTTCAGTACCTAGCACCACCCCTGGGCCAGATTGCATGTGCAAAGTGCTCTTTTATTGTGCAATGTGCCCTTTCTCCATAGTTCCCATCACCAAAGTTCCGTATGTGTGCTCTATGTGTGCACGACTTGGGGACTAAAACATATAGCTCTATCGCTACATACCCTGTCATGTAAGTTTTGGTCCCCCTGTCAGGTGTTTACATACTGCTGGTGGTGTGCTCAGTCTGTATCCTATGCTCTGTTGCGGCAGAGGGAGGCTGGGGGCAGTGGGTTTTTGCTCGCCATTGAGTTCCTCTAAATTTCTACATTTGGCATAATGTGCCAGAATCAGGATGGGGGGGTTATAGGATATGTCACTTGTCCACTCCTCCCTGTCATTCTCTTATCTCTGAAAGAGAATGAAATGCAAAGTTGCACGAGGCACCAGAGCCAAAGTGTGTAAATATGACATGTCATAGAACAAATATGTTGATAGACCCATATAATTAAAAAGGAGAAAAACAGCGTAAATCTTAGGAATGAAAATGCACTGATAACAATACAAATATAGTTACAGATTACAAGAATGCCGGCTAACGACTTGTTTCGTTACCTTCATCAGAACATACAAAATTGTTTTCTTCCCAATGTAATTATGCTGACATTATTCTTCTCATATGTTCATTTGTAGTTCTTAAATGGCATAGAATGTAAAAAGAAAAATCTTACAGTCAAAACATTGAAACAACTACATCTGAATCCACAATTATTAGGTCTGTACAATACCATTAGATTGTCTTATCTCTGCCCTGTTTTGGTCCTGGTCCCAACTGCTACTCGCGTTGTACAGGTAGCGCAATTATGCTGGTACAGAGTTCTGCTGACATGATATTTGAAACATTGCAGATCTGCAATGGCAGAGACAGATCTAGAGATACACAAATGTAGCAGGGTTTTCACATTCATCTCTGGCCAAACATGTTCTGCAGGGTTTGGAATGTAGAAAAACTTGCACTCTGTCTGACCTGGGGTAAAGTGGAATGAGTGCGTGCAACACGGGCAGTGGTTCTTCTTTCAGACCACCTTCATTCAATGAAAAAACAACCATCTGTCTTCTCCTATCTTGTGCATATATATTCCTCTTTCTCCTTCCCTCCTCCCTTGTTTGCAAGTATACATACTCTGAGCCAGTTCACAGCACCCTTTCAGGCCCTGACCTATGTCAAAATCCACCTGCACTAGCCCATGATGAAATGGTTGTGTGTATGCGTCCACTCATAGCCAGCATGGATGCTCTTGTGGCTACTCCTCAGAAGACAATACATGCTCAGTTCATTCATGCACATTCAGGTTGGCTGAAATCTGTGGCAGCCATGTGGTGGAATAAGATTTTTGTCATATATTCACACACAAACACACTCCTTGGTATTAACATTTCTCACAGGTGGATTCAACATGAGCACTAGCAGTGCCCTGCAGACTGACATACATTCTTTTTCTCTGTTTTGATCCCATGTTGTGCTATCACCCTTCTGGCCTTGGGTGTCCTCTTCTGTTATTTATTTATTTATAAAAGGAAGGCATCTCCAGCATGCTGATGTTTGTAACAGCTTTTTCCCTTGCCAGTTCCATCTGAGGAAAACTGGTTTTGAGGCAAATTCCATTTTCCAAGTCTCACTGGGCTCTGGGCTGGTTCTAATATAGATAGGGTCGGGGGGGGGGGGCTTTCAAAGAAAGGTTGTGCTTGGGAAATGCTATGTTGGAGTTAAACAACAACATCAGAATATTGTAAATCCAGAAAGAATCCTCAATTAGGTTTCTAACTTCCTTCCCCCACCCAAGTTAAAAATTCTTTGCTGCAAAATCAATGTGAGTTTTTTCTTCTTTAACATTCATTCCGGCAGGCTGTGCAGAGGGAGAAGAGAGGGAGCGAAGGGCCATTCCACCAGCCCTGCCAGAAGGATGAATTAATATTCCCCCTTCTTCCCTCCCCATTCCTTTTTCCTTGTGTGTTGTGTCTTTTTAGATTGTAAGCCTGCGGGCAGGGACTGTCTTGTAAATTGTTGTAAACCGCCCAGAGAGCGTTGGCTATTGGGCGGTATAAAAATGAAATAAAATAAATAAACATTCAGTGGCAAACCACAGGACCTTCAGTTTCTCCCAGGTAAAACAGAAATAGCTTTTGATTTTTGCTGCAGTTCAATGCTGGGAACATGGCTCACCAAACGACATGCAGCAAATATCCCCAAAGCCAATACCGATCAATACCAAAGCCAATTGAGAGCCAGTGTGGTGTAGTGGTGAGAGGGTTGGACTGGGACTCGGGCGATCCGGGTTCTAGTCCCCGCTCAGCCATGAAACTCACTGGGTGACTTTGGGCCAGTCACTGACTCTCAGCCTAACCTACAGCCTTGGGTTCCTTGCAGGAAAAAAGGCGGGGTATAAATATAATAAATAAATAAATAATACCTAATAATGATCAAGTGGAGGAGGAGAAGGACAACAACAGTAATGCACTCCAAGTACAAGGTGTTGTACAGTGATAGGCTGGCAAAGACCAATCTGCCAGCAGATTTACAATCTAAACCTTTTATAGGTAAACAGAAACTTCTAATAACTGCATTAACAAATCACAAAGTTTGGCTATGATTTTGTGTATATGCTACCTAATCACACAGACTATACAACTGCAGTGTTTCTGGTTATCTAGTCAGTGACTGGCTTCGCACGACATGACAACCCACCATGACTTATAAGCCACGGTGTGTTGTCGTGTCATGCAAACCTGGGATGGGTTTGTCAGGGTGGCTTATTTTTGGCTTATAAGCCACCCTGACAATCCATAGCTTGTAGTTCGGTTTGTTTGACCCATGATGGGGTTGTTGTGTCATCTGAACCTGGACGACACCACCCGTCGTGGGTCAAGCCCAACTCCAAGCGAGCTGCTTGGCAAGAGTGGCAAAATCCTGTTGCTGCTCTTGCCAAGCGGCTAACCGGTGAGTGCTGCTGACCGCTGCCCCCAAAGTGCCCAAGCGGCAGACTTAGGGGCGGCTGTCAGAGGCTTCCCCTGCTCTCCGCCACTACAAGCTGTTTTGAGCCCCCGGTGGCAGGGAAAAGGAGGTTGCTTCAGCCTGCTCTGCATAGCCGGCTGAAGCGACCTTTACTTCTCTACCGGTGGCCTGAAACAGCTGGCAGCAGTGGAGCCGTGATTGCGGCCACCAACTTGTGAATTGGTGGCAGCAATCTCAGCTCCCCTGCTGCCTGCCACGGCAACGAGCCCTTTCAGCCTGCCACCACAGCGGGCAGCAGAGATCCTGACCCCCTGCTCCCCTGCTCCCTGCCACCACTGGTGGTGAGGAAGGTGGGAAACCTTGGTGGGAAACCACAGGGTCCCCTGGGATGCCCACAGGAGGGCCAAGTGGGGAGGGGCGCAAGGACTCACAATGTGCCTGATCACCTGATCATCTGTCAGGCACATCGTGGGCCCTCAGGCAGACAACCCACATGGCATGGCTTCTTGCGCCGCAGTGTGAGTTGTTGTGTCATGCAAACCCACACACAGTGTTAGTTTACATTTTAGCCTCTCTCACACTTACACTGACATTGGAATGGAAATACCATTCTCAAGATCTCAGTACGAGTTGAGATCAGTATGGGAAGCTATGACTATATAGGACAAGGCTGGGAAACCTGTAGCCCTCCAAATGCAGCTGGACTACAACTGCCAGCATCCCTGCCCTTTGGCCATACTGACAGAAGCTGTTGGAATCCAACAACGTCTGGAGGGCCACAGGTTCCCCACGCCTGATATTGAACAACAATAATAACCAGACCACCTGGTTTGTGATGGTTCTGTCTGTTCTATCCAATGTAATGATGGGATGTTTTTGAGGCTCTCTGCATTTTGTGGAAGACGGAAATAAAGAATATTAAAATACAAAAAAAGAGAGAAGAAAACGAAAATAGCTTTATCAGTTCTTGACAGCTGTGGTTCAGCTGACATTTTGTAGCATAATATTGCTGAGCATCTGGATGCTGATTAGAGTGTTAAAAGCACTTCACATACATACTGAAATCTTTTCAACAACCCCTGTAACGTAGGTCACTATTATTATCTTCTTATTGGAGGTAATATGGATCACTCATAGGGACATTGCAGTCATTAGGGATCAACGCTAAGAGAAGTTGATCCCTAATGGGATCAACTTGGGGTGGGTTAGGTTTTTAATAAGAATTTTTTATATTGTTTTAATCATTATATTTTATTATGTTTTACTGTATTTTAATTGTACATCGCCCAGGGTGGCCGGGTGACCGGCCAGATGGGCGATTAATAAATATAATAAATAATAAATAATAATAATAAATAAGTGCAGCTTGCCGAAGGCCACCCAGTGAGTCCACAACAGAGGCATGATTTACCTCACTGCTGAATTGGGGTACTTCAGGGCCCCAAATGCTCTGCCTTCTTATTGTTCTTGGTCTTTAAACTGGATATCCCTTCAGACAGATATATTCAAATAGAGGACTGTCCTCTGTAAAGTAAGACACATGACCACCCTAGACTCTCAATTGGAATGACCACCATCTAAATCTGGCTATGACTCTTTTTGTTACTTTACATTATTGAGCCCTGTCACTCATCTATGCTGCATACCAATAAACCATTGTATATGGCAGTGTTGTTGTTTTTTTTAATGGAATGTGCTTATTTCAACTTCACTTTGTTTTATGGTTTCTGTATTTTCAAAAACATCATTTTCCAGTAAAAAAAATAAATAGAGGGTTAAGGGCACAATCCTATGGCCCTCTGACCTTGACTGGGGGGATATAGGATAGGACGGACTCCCCCCTGCAACCTCGGAAATCCCTTCCAAGGTCGCTGGGGGGAGTCTGCCTGCGGAGACCTCATAGCCCCCCACACCTCGTAGTCTGTGGTCCTTCTCGTGCCAGCTGCGAACCAAAGATGGAAGACTGTCTTTGGTTCCAGCGGGGGGGGAGGGGGGATTCCCAGGATGGGGAGGGGAGGAGTGAGGCACCACCATTGCCTGCCGAATCCAGGCAGTGCCTCAGCCTCTCCTCCTCGCGAGGGGAGCACAGCAGCAATCCTATCCTCCGTGCTCCTCCCACCCTCAATAGGATGCCCATATAATCCTCCAAGTTCCGAGGGTTACGGGCACCTAAATAAGATGAGGCTTTAAGAAAAATGATAATAATGACCTATCTTGCAGGGCTGTTTTACGTAAGGATTAATGAGATAATGTATATGTATGCAAAACTCTTTGGACACTCTAAAGTGCTGTATAAGAGCTTAGTATTATTGCTGTTGTTAATAACCTCTTCCAACATTTCATTTTAATAGAGAACAGTTTTCTAAGTTAACAGAAGTGCCTAGAGAGGTGACATGCACAGACTCTTTCCATGCTTCTGGTGTAGGATTCCCTCTCCCCCACCCCACCCCACCCCACCCTGAAGAGATATATGAGACTCGACAGCCTTGTAGGCTCCTTCCAACTCTATGATCTATGAAATCTATGAAAATCCACAGGGGAAGTGATCAAGTCACCATTTCAGTAAAAGTTCAAAAAGAGAATGTGCTTCCTGTAATGTTAACAGTTTGTTCCTGCTTCCTTTTGCATTGCCTGCTGGGCAACTGGGGCTATTTAATCTACCCTGATACTGTCAGAGTAGTCAGAGATGTCAGAGTACATTAAACAGCCCCAGATATGCTTTGATTCCAGGGGCAATAGATATGCATTGGTTGGGGGATGGGGGCAGTGAGTTCTGACATTGGCTTACTGTGACACAAGGAGATGGTCCACCACCAACTCTACCAGTGGCTTGGAACAGCAATTTCCTAGTTGAACGCTCTGGATCTTGCCAAAAGAGATGGTCCTAACTTGGATCTCTGTTTTCTCTGCAGCTTCAGGAGCAAACAGCAAACAGCAGCTCTGAGGACAGCATTATAGTGGAGAAGAAGAAGAAGAAGGGGGAGTCAGATCAAGAAGCACACAGTGACCAAGATGGGTCTAAAGACTGCAATGGTCGAGTCATCCCACGCGTGGTGCTGGAGCGGTCAGCCACGGTAGATGAGGTGTGTTGTCCATGGAGGAGGAACAAATGGTAAATTGTATCATTTGCCCTTCCTGATGCCCTTCCTGAGGAAAGAGAGAAGAGTCTTGACTTGAAGGGTGGTTAACACTGGTGCAAGTTGCTTTATGTCACTCTTCCCCAATGTGGTACCTTCCATAGAGTTTGGAGTACAATTCCCCTCAGCCACAACCAAAATGGGAGTTGTACTCCAAAACATATGGAGGGCAGCATGTTGGGGAAGGCAGCTTTGTGGGATGGTTCTAGAAAAAAATTGACAGGAGATGTTTAGCTGTAGGCCACAGGTAGCCAATCCATCTATGGCATGGATTCCACAAATGGCACAGACATCAGTAATTTGTGCCACTCCTGGGCTAGAGCATGAGGGCCATGCCGTGGCTTAGAATCAAGCTTGTAGTGCTGCCTGCCTCTCCCAAATCACACTGGGAGATAATGCTTGTTGCTATCTGGCTTAGTGGACTGTTTCAGGCCGTGGGTTCTGATGATACTCTGTGATATAGTTTGGGTTGCAGGGCTGCTACAGTCCACTAAGAAACTTAGTAGACTAGAGGCAAAACTGCACCGAGGGTGCACATGTCATGTAGTGCACATGCTGTGCACATTATGTGACATGTGGCCAAAAGACTGATGATCACCACCATAGGACATCACATGTCTTTGAACAAGAAATTGAACCACCTGACCCAGCGTACTCACCCCTCACATTTCTGATTAAGTGCCTTCCAATAATGTAGACTGCTAGAGAGCATATTGGTATATACCAGTGTTCTCCACTGGCTGGGGCATGCTGGGAGTTGTAGGCCAAAAACATCTGGGGACCCAAGGTTGGAGAACACTGGTATATAGCAATTAACACAAATGGTGAAATGGCTCACTCCAGCTTCCAGAGAGTCAGACTATTCTCTGGAGCCACGGAGCACACAACTGCACAGAAAGAAAATATATTATCGAAAATTATCACGGTAGCCCCTCAGAAAGAGATATGTGTCGACTGACCATGACAAGGAATAAACAAATATATATATAAATAACTAACGGTGAAAAAACATGTTGTGATGATCAACATGAGATATGGTACGTAATAGTAACAACTAATAATGAAGACACCAGAATGCTGCAAGCATGTGCCAAAATATATAATATAAACAAACACAGCCAATCAACAATTGATGAGAAATATAACACAAAAAGTAGGCAGGTCAGTAACAATCTGAATGTAATGATTAACAGGTGACAAAATCAAAGCAAGGCTGACGATAAAGAAAAGAAGGACAAACAATGTTGGCAGCAGACTGTTAAACAGGAATCCGGATTGTAAAGCCTGTTACGTCATATGTGACTTCATCAGAACAAGTCTTCTTAAAGTCTGTAAACAATTATAAATACATTAATTAACTAACTACCAAACTCAGTCTTGATTTTGTCACCTGTTAATCATTACATTCAGATTGTTTTTCCCTTCCCCTCTCTCATTTTGCCTTTGCTTATACTTTGTTTACTGTAGTTTTACTTATTGTTACTGACCTGCCTACTTTTTGTGTTATATTTTTCATTAATTGTTGATTGGCTGTGTTTGTTTATATTATATATTTTGGCACATGCTTGCAGCATTCTGGTGTCTTCATTATTAGTTGTTACTATTACGTACCATATCTCATGTTGATCATCACAACATGTTTTTTCACTGTTAGTTATTTATATATATATTTGTTTATTCCTTGTCATGGTCAGTCGACACATATCTCTTTCTGAGGGGCTACCGTGATAATTTTCGATAATATATTTTCTTTCTGTGCAGACAGTTGTGTGCTCCGTGGCACTTTTGTTTACATATTATCTTTATCAACTGCAGCCTTCACTGTTTTTGTGCTATTCTCTGGAGCCCACACACATTTGAGGGGAATTACCAAACTGAGCTCTGTAATGGCACGATCCCTAATCCACCCTCTCCACTGCTCTCCTTGTGCTCATGGAGACCCGCAGAGAGGATCGACAGACATGAATGAGTGGAATGTGCTCACTGGGGTAGGGGAAGATCCTGTGCAATAGCGGAAAGGTGACTGTAGCCATATCCACAAAGATCGAGGGTTGCTTTACCCCAGTACTTGCCAAATCATTCACTTACCCTATATCTTGTTTTCCTGTTGCAGTCAGATCCAACAGAGGAACATGAGAAGTCTGATCAAAACCACCTGCATCTGGGCAGTCATGATGGGACAGGCTTGGAGAAGCGAACAGAGAGTGCACTCAGTGTAGTCTCCAATGCCCTAGAAGGTAAATTCCTCCTTGACTTTGGGTGAAGCTGGCTTGCTTTTTGGATTTTTAAAAACAATATTCTGGTGTGTGTTTTATAATATTTATTGCTTTTAATATTGTAAATTGCTCCCAGCTAAGATACAGACTGTATAAGTTTTTAAAATAAATAAATACAAATTGATTTGGCATTAGCAACATTATTTAGCCAGAAATCACAGAGCTGGGGGTGTGCTTTTCTAGTTTTGATCAAAAAACAGCAGCAAAGAAAACTCCCAGTACCTTCAGGACCATTTCACACATTTTTGAAAGACAAAGATGTGTTTTGAAGGACATCAGCTACCTGGCATGTGTACATGCCTTTTATACACATCTTCCAAGACATATGTTTGCCTCTGTCATATGTTATGGCACACAGCATGCATACATGATAATATATAACGTGTGAAGTGACTCTTATTGGCAGTTTTCACCATTGCCCTTTGTCTCATGTTATTCTATGTTCTGTTCCTGTGTTTGGGTCTTTCAAACAAACTTCCTTTTCTGTGGGGTGATTCTGCTTTCTTTTAGTGCAGCCTTCCACAACCTGGTGGCCCCTAGATGTGTTGGACTACAACTCCATGCTGGCTGAGGATGATGGGAGTTGTAGACCAACACATCTAGGAATATGGGAAGCTGCCTTATAACGAGTCAGACCCTGCTTGGTCCATCCAGCCCAGTCTTGTCAACACTGACTGGCAGCAGCTCCCTGGGGTTTCAGGCAGGCTTTTCTCCTGCCCTACCTGGAGATGCTGCCGGGGATCAAACCTGGGACCTTCTGCATGCCAAGCATGATGTGCTGTACCACTGAGCTACAGTCCCTCCTGGTGGGCACCAGGTTGGGGAAGCACTGACTTAGTGCTCTGTTAGCTGCAGCAGTACCCAGTGATACCCTCAAGCACAGATAATGGAGGAAGTGGGGTTAGTACTGGGAAATCAGAATGTATTGAAGCAATTCATGACATGTGGAAGCCACATATTAAGCAGCGAATGCTTGCTAATCTGACTGAACAGAAAATTCTGCATGAACCAATTCATGCAGTATTGTGGAAGATCTAAAAAGTCTAAAAATTGTACTGATGAGGACTTGGCCTGAGCACTGTCACTTCCACTGATCATTATTGCTAAAAGAAAAGCCACAGTGGCTTCCCTTCCCCCCAAGATGCGAAATATCTGATAGCTTTAGATATGATCTGAAAGGGAAAACTATATTTTAAGATGCTTTTCATTAAATTTGGAACAGGAAGGAGGGATTTAGTGTGTTTGTGCACCCTCAAAATGGCCAACTATTCACAAGTCCTGTACCAGTATTGTTGCTTCATGGGGGGTGGGGTGGAATTTTAATCCAGTTAAAGTTTTGGTTAACTGATCTCACTGATTTATTGACACAAGTTAGTAGTCTTAGTTTAGTGACTTTCACTTAGTGAAAGTGATTGTGTGGCAGAAATCCCTCTTGATTTTTACTTTCAGAACTGGAAGAGGCACACCAGAAATGCCCACCATGGTGGTACAAGTTTGCCCACACAGTCCTTGTGTGGAACTGTTGCCCACTGTGGGTGAAGCTGAAGGCGTTTGTCAAGCTCTTTGTGATGGACCCTTTTGTTGATTTGGGGATCACCATCTGCATTGTCCTCAACACTGTCTTCATGGCCATGGAACACTACCCGATGACCGATGAGTTCAACCATGTGTTATCTGTGGGCAATCTGGTAGGAGAACTGCATGCCCTCTGCTCTTCATTCTTTGGTTTGATAATAAAGCAGTTCTGAGGGGTTTGCAAGCGAGGAATGAGCACTGATCACATAAGAATGTAACAGAGAATGTAATAAGAATGATTGCTGGAACAATCAAATGGTCCCTCTGTTTCTGACAGTGTCCAAGTAGATATCTCTTGGAAATTCACAAGTGGAACAAGATGGAGATGGCCCTTCCTTGTGGTTTGTTGAGCATGGAAGTTCCATTTGGACCTGTCATGGCTAAAAGCCTTTGACACACCTGCTATCTTCCAGCTATTTTGTTTGTTTTTTAAAAGCCATCTATTACACTAGTCATCATCACATCTTGTGGTAATAAGTTTCATAAAATAGTTAGGTATTGTGTTAAGAAATACTTTGTTAAGTCCTGAACATATGCCAATCAGTTTCATTGGATGACTCTGACTTCTAGGAGGGAGAGAGAGAGAGAGAGAGAGCTCTTCACACCACTCATAATTTTACCAACTTATATCATGCGCTTCTTGTCCAGCAATTCTTTTTCCTAAGCTCAAAAGTCCAACTTCAATCAGTCTTTGGGGTGTTGTGGAAGGTCAAGCTGCCCCATTTCTGTTATCCTGAGGTACCTCAACATTCACACTGTGCCCCCCTTGTCCCATATAGCCTATGACAATCATGAGTCTATCTCGATCTATATATCTAGCCATATACTTTTGGCAGGCCACATTCCAGAGATGAACAAATTAGTCTGTTCTGGTCAGTTTCACTTTCTTATGTGTCTACTCAAAATACACACTTCTAAATGTATTTTCTCTCAAAATATATAGTTTTAATATGTTTTATATGTTGTTGTTGTTGTTTTTGCATCAAGAATTGTGTCAGAACATTCAGGAAGTGTGAAATCCAATAGATAACAAACTTCAAATCCACATATTGATTTGAGATATCGGATAAGTTCATATCAGAATTTAAAAAGATTGAATTCCTTAAGCAAAGCAACCCTAGATCTGGACTTGAGAATTATGATCCAGATATGGTGGAGCTTAACGTAACTTCTTTGTTATAGACCAATCATTACTTTGTTTAGAATTATAGGAAGCCCAAAATTCTGCAAAGGTGGGTGACCAATAATTATTCTGATTAATCCCTGATAGCTCTGAGGAATGATAACCCTGAAGACACAGACCAACAGCTTGGGTGTACTCATAGACTCCCTACCGAGCAGAAGCCAAGGGAGCATTTTACCAGTTTAGGTTGGTTTTTTAACCATATGGGGCTGTTCACATGTAACAATAAGCCACCGTGGGGACTTATCAGAATGCACCGGCCGCCATTTTGAATATGCAAGTGGTGGCACGCTTGTCACTTGCCATGTTGTGCAAACTCAACATTGTGGGTTGTTTGAGGGGGTAGATAACCCTCAACCCACAGCTTATTTTAGGATTATTTGAGGGCTATCTACCCTCTCAAACAACCTATGACGCTGGGTTCGCATGACACAGTAAACAAGCAGGGGTGCCTGCAGGCACCATGCGAAAAGGGTGCCTGTGGGCACCTGGCACAACACAACAGCCCCTGCGGGTAAATTAAGCCATGGTGGGCGGTCATGTCATGCGAATCAGGTCAATCTGTTCCTGGAGAAGATGAAGCTAGTGGCAGTAATTTATCCCTGGTGCTGTTCAATGAAAGCTTTCACTCTGTCACAGCCAGGGCTTTTTTTCTGGTGGAACTCACCGGAACTGAGTTCCAGCACCTTTTCTTCTATTAATTGCATTACAATTTAATCGCCATTTACTCCCGAGGAAATGTAATCCAAGAGTTCCGGTACCCTTTTCTCCAGAAAAAAAGCACTGGTCACAGCTGTTGTGTTTTTGTTGCTTTTAGTGGTTTAGTGGAGTGGAATCCTTTCCTGCATGTGCTTCAAATGGCCTCAGAATGAGACTCTAACTGGGGGAGCATCATAGAATCATAGAAAAGTAGAGTTGGAAGGGGCCTACAAGGCCATCAAGTCCAACCCCCTGCTCAATGCAGGAATCAAGGTCAAAGCATCCGCATCCCTGACAGATGGCTGTCCAGCTGCACCTTGAATGCCTCCAGAGTTGCTACTAAGGATCAGGGTCAGTGACCCCTCCACTCTTTGCCCATGCTGACTCTGGGGAATGTAACGGGGCAGGTCTCTCAGAGTGCCCATGGAATGAGTGCTGCTGCCATGGTGCATGAAGCACTTCATTGGTGCGGGGCGGCGGAAAGACAGGGATAACCAGCAGCACTGGCCAGTCCTCCAAAATCGCAGTGGAGTGGGTGTACCGGTTGCCAGAAAAATAAAGTGACCCATGCGGGAGGCAGACGATTGACCTCTGACAGAGTTATACTGCTGCTCCTCCTCACTGGCACAGGTGCCTTATTCTCTCAGTTATACCTGTGGGATGGAGCCTCCCAGTCTAGTGAGTGGTCACATCCGGGATTTGAATTTGGGACGTCCTGCATTTAAAACCTGAGCTGTTCAACAGAGCTAGGGCTCCTTATGCAACCACTGAAATTGATTTTAGTAACTTGGACTGGTTTTACTGTTTTCCATGTATTATATAGACTTCTTTGTAAGTCACTTTGAGTTTATTTTATAACGAAAAGCAGGGTGTTTTTGAAATGAATGTTGTCCTTGTGTATATACTGCACCTGTGGACTGACAGTTGGGAGATGATAAACGTTCCATGATGTATCTGTCTCTGTTCTACTGCTGCAGCTGGTTGGGTAGGTAGCTGTTCTTGTGATATGCACAATGTGGTTCGAGTCCTGGCAGCTCCCTCCTTTTTGTTTCTGAACCCTTGTCCCAGTGAGGTCGGTGTGTTCTCTGTGCAGACCTCCAGCCAAGGGATATTCAGGTGTGATGTTGTAATGCCTCCCCCTCCTTCTCTCTACGTTGTGCAGTCAAAAGGGTGTTCATACACAAAGCAGGAAACCCTGGATGCCCCATTGTTTGGGGCATTGGTATTATCACAGTTGGGGTGTCTGGCTATGTAGGCTCCATTCTCAAACCTTATGCCACCAATATTCCAAGTTACGTTCAGGATACCATTGCCTTCCTAAGGAAACTACAATCCATTGACAATCTCCCAGAAAATAGCATCCTAGCTATCATGGATGTTGAGGCCCCCTACACCAACTTCCTCTGCAAAAATGGACTGTGAACCATCAGGGATTTCATAACTGATGGTGCTACAGCATATCTAGCCACCAAGCTCTGCCACTTTGTACTTACCCACAATTATTTCACTTTTGGGGAGAACAATTATATTCAGATCAATAGCACTGCCATGCCAACATATTCATGGCCAACTTAGAACAATGTTTTCTCAACTCCTGTCCCCAAAAGCCTCTTCTCAACATGAGATTCAATGATAACATCTTATCAACAAGAGGCCCTGACAAAGTTCCACCAGGACTTCAATAACTTTCACCCCCACCATCAACCTAAGTCTTGACCAGTCCATGCAACAGGTTCACTTTCTGGACATGACTGTGCAACTGCATAATGGACATATCAACATTACCTTATATCAGAAACCTACTAACTGCTACACATACATGCTTCCAGCTCCTACCCAGAATGCACCACAAAATCCACTGTTTACAGCCAAGCCCCACGATACAACCATATCTGTTTATCTTTATCAGGCAGAGACTCACAAGTTAAGGATCTGAATGAGGCATTCCTCAGACTACGATACCCACCCAACAAAATGAGAAAACAGATTGACAAGGTCAGACTGGTGCCCAGGAACAATCTACTACAGGACAGCCCCAGAAGAAAAACAACAGAGTGCCTTTTGTTGTCACCTACAGTTCCCAGCTAAAACCACTCAAATGAATCATCAGTGATCTACATTCTGGACAATGACACTTCCCTCTCACAGGGCTTGGGTGGTACTTGCTTATTGACAGGCCCCCAACCTAACACAGCTACTCACTAGGAATGATAACTCACATAACAAGGATGCAACGAACCCAGATGCTGGCGTTGTCCCCGTATCTACTCTGGAAGCACTATTATGTGAGACCTAACAATATCATTTACTGTTATTAGGGGTTCATTTACTTGCTCATTTTAGGAACATAGGAAGCTGCCATTGGTCCCTCTAGCCCAGTATTTTCAACACTGACTGGCAACAGCCCTACAGGGTTTCAACAGGATTCTTTCCTAGCCCTACCTGGAGATGCCGGAGGTTGAACCTGGGACCTTCTGCATGCAAAGCAGGTGCTCTACCGCTGCGCTATGGCCCCTCCCATCTTCCAATGTGATATTTATTTTATTTTTATTTTATTTATTATATTTATACCCCGCCTTTTTTCCTGCAAGGAACCCAAGGCGGCTTACATAATCCTCATCCTCCTCTCCATTTTATCCTCACAACAACCCTGTGAGGTAGGTTAGGCTGAGAGTCAGTGACTGGCCCAAGGTCACCCAGTGAATTTCATGGCCGAGCGGGGAATAGAACCCGGATCTCCCGAGTCCCAGTCCAACACTCTTCTGCATTCTTCGTAGGGCAAACAGGCCAGTCTCTGCAGAAAAGAATAAATAGACACAAATCTGATATCAGAAATGGCAATACGGTATTTGAAAATTACTGGCAGAACACTTAAGCCTCTCAGAACCCTCTGTCTGGGTTCCACCTAAAAGTGGCCATTGTGAAGCAAAGAGACATCAAGGGGAGGTTAGAGCGAGAGACTGCTAAATTAGAATCAATAGGTTTAATTCTACCACCAGAGGCTTGAATTGGGATAACGGATTTCTGTCACACTACATGTGTTCATTGGATTATCTAGTGCCACTGTTTGTGTTATCAGCAGCAACTACACTGTGAATGACCACTGTTAATAATGTGATTGTCACTGTTAGTACTTTCTACATTTAATTTCTTTCTGACTTCACTGTTCACAATTCTTCTCCCCCCCCCCCCACTGCCCCATAGGTACTGTACATAAAACTAAAACTCTCCATAATAATCCATGCATTTTATGAAGTGGACTCACAAAAGCCTATGCCAGAATAAATTTGTTAGTCTTTAAGGTACTACAGATGGTTTTTCATGAACAGTCTGTTTATATGAGCAGTAGAAGAGGGCACAAAACCTCTGTGCACATGGTTTCAGTTGCCAGCCTTTTCCTGCCTGTGCGACAATGGCCAGGTTTGCATGATCAGGGAAGGAAAAGAAGCCACTGTGGCTTATTTCCCCCCCACACACACACACACACATGCTGGTTGTGTGCTGCCTCATTCCCATAATTACCCGTGCCAGGCACGGGTTGCCATGTCGTCTGAATCCGATTTGGCGGGCGGCAAAGGTGGCTTCCAAACCACCCCACAACCTGTGGCTCGTTCTGGGGTCCTGGGGTGGTTTGGACGCCACCCCCACCCACCACTCATCCTCGCCAGGTTCAGATGACATGGCAGCCCATGCCCAGCACGGGTGATTATGGAAATGAAGGGCTTGCTGGGCGGGGGAGAGACGTCACGTGGGACTGTGCTTGTGGAAGTCAGAAATTGCTATGGACATGGGGGGGTGGAGGTGTTGCTCCATCCTGTGCTTTTGGGATTGGTGTTTTCTCCCCTTCAACTTTTGTGCAGGGAATGTATAGGATACAGATGTAAGTTATGCCAACGTGGCAGCATTGTAAGTGGTCCACCAGTGTAGTAGAACCATGGGATTTCCCAGTAAGTTTTTCTGTTAGGAATTTCAAATTCCTCCACTTATATATTGTAGTAGGGGAAATATCCAAATAAAAGTGTAGATCTGTGTCGTCATTTTTTCTAACTGGGTTAGCTTGTAGTCTATATACCTACAGGGTAACTCCCCACTGTGTTTCTAGAGTTGGATCTGAAACCAGTTTCCAATGGCCATTAGGAAACACAGTGGGCAGATTTCTGTCCTATGATTCATTCTGTATTTCCTTAATAAAATCCAATCCCAAGCAAGCATGCCTCTGGGGCATTTGCAATTGTCCTCCACCAACAGAAGGTAGAAGAACATCCAGATCCCATGTTCATTCTCCACAATACCAATGGCCTGTTTTGGACAACATGACAACCCACGCTGTGGCACACACCACGCAGTATGGGTGAATTGCCCTTGCCCCCATGATATGCCTGACAGATGATCACAGAAAATGGGCAGATATGTGCAAAAAAAGTATATATATTTTTAAAAATTAATCCCATTTGCACACATGCGGTTGTTGGCAGAAACGCAAATGGGTGGATTTCAAGCCTCCTTTCACCCCCTACAATACATTTTTCAGCCCTCACTCCCCAGGTCGCATTACAATTAAAAGGAAAACAGTCAGGAGACTGCTCCCAGATCCCAGATTTGGCCCTTAGTATGAAACATGACTAGCAGATGCATATATCATTCCCTTGACTTCATTTTAGAACCAAAAGCAGTTTTGGAAAACTGCAGTTTTGAATGGAGGACCAGCGGGAGAGGCAGGGCTGCTTAACCCTTTCTCCTCAGGATATGCTAATCTCTCCAAACTGCTTTTCCCTCCACAGGGCAAAGTGTCAAAGAGAATTGGTGTACAGGTTAAACTAGAAATTTTAGATAATTTGTAAGACTCTGGGCACATTTGCACATCATGCTAACATACCCTGGCAATAAGCCACAGTGGGTTAGTTGTCACGCACCTTGGGAGGGGCGAGTCTGTTTCCCGCCACCCTCTCTGCTGCCACTACAAGCCGTTTCAGGCTCACTGTGCCTTTTTTTCTTTTCAAACTTTTTTTTCCCAGGGGAGATTGCAAAAGCCAACTCTCAAGCCAGCTTTTGCAATACCTATTCTGACAGCTACAAGCAGTCCCTTCAAAGTGCCCCAGCAGCACCTTGGAGGGGCTGCCTGTGGTTGCCCAGCATTTTTTTAAAAATGTTTTTAATTTTTTTGCATAAATAATTGTGCACAAAAAAGTAATTAATTTATTTTTTTAGTGCAGTAGCACAACTGCGGAGATTTGAAGCCACGGCTGGGGTAATGTCCAGGCCAAGGGGCAGCAGGTACCCACCCTATGAGTACTGTGAAAGATTGCAGTTGCTCAGCTGCACTAAGAAAATGCTGGGCAGCCACGGGCAGCCCCTCCAAGGTGCCACTGGAGCACTTCGGAGGGACTGCTCATAGTTGTCAAAAGGGGGGTTGCGAAAGCCTGCTTGGCAGCTAGCTTTCGCTATCTCCACACCAAAAAAAAAATGTTTAAAAGGGGGAAAAGCCATGGTGAGCCCAAAACAGCTCATGGTGAGGCGCTGCCCCCAAGTGCCACTTGGGCACTTTGTGGGCAGCCGGCACTGGCGCTTGCCCGGAAGTCCCATGGCAAGAACAGCAAGGGTATTTTGCTGCTCTTGCCATGGAGCTTGCTAGCTGATCCCCCATGCCCATGATGGAGTCGAACGTCCAGGTTCAGATCACACGACAACCCATCTTGGTACAACAACCCCTAGAACAAGCTATAGATTGTTGGGATGGCTTGGTGCCCATACACAAGCCACCCTGGGGAAATCAGCACAACACAACAACCGATTGTGAGTAGCAACCCATGATGGGTTGTCATGTCATGTGAACCCATTGAATATCTGATATTTTCTTCAGCCTTCTTGCATACCTGTCTTACTTACTGATGATCAAAGGTGTATGTTTGTTGACTGTTGTAGCAACCCTGTCTGATATCCAGAGGCAGGTTGGGCCATTTGTCAATTTGCAGGCAGACTGTATACATATAACAGTTACCTAGTTGTGTGCTTAAGTTGTTTTCAGTTGGAGAAGCTATGATCTACCCTATCAGAAGGATAGAGAAAGACCTTTGCTTCCTGGCTCAAGTATTGCCTCTTAAAATGAACCTTCTGCAGCATATAAGAGATGAACTACCTGCTCACCCATTGCTGCGGGGAGTAATACCAGACTCGAAAAGTATCAGTACTAGTCTAGGGTCATACTATTGCATTCCTGACAAAAATGCAGAGGGTGATTTTGAGATGGAGAAAGAGATCAGGGAGACATCCAAAGGAGAAAGCATTGTAATAATGCCTGACCAGTTACACTTCAGTTACATAAACTGGGGAAAATGCATGTTCAAGCCATTCTTTAGTCGTCGTCGTCATCCCCGTCCCCCCCGTATTTATATATGACTCTTCAATCAAATTCTCAAGGTAGTTTACAATACAAAAAATTAGTACATTACAATGAAACAGCAAAAGCAAAACAATAACAGCAATAGACAAAGTACCAAAAGGCAGCACCTCAAGCACCATAACACAGTCAGCAGAATAAAACATCTAAGCATACCTTTAAAGCCCAGAAAAATAGAATGGTGAGGTCTTTGCCTGGTGCCAAAATGGCAATAAAGGTGGTCACCACCTTGAGACAGTTCTCAAAGTGAAGTAAGAAGTGGAGTTCCCCAAGGATCTGTATTGGGGCAGGTGATTTTTAGCTCATTCATAAATGATCTGGAATTAGGGGTAAGCAGTGAGGCGAGGTGGCCAAGTTTGTGGATAACTCCAAATTATTTAGGGTGGTGAAAACCCAACAGGGCTGTGAAGAGCCCCAAAAGGTTCTCTCTGAATTGGGTAAATGAGCAATGAAATGGCAAATGTGGTTCATAGAGTTCATAGATCATAGAGTTGGAAGGAGCCTACAAGGCTATCGAGTCCAACCCCCTGCTCAATGCAGGAAACTAGAGGAGGGGTCTCCCATCCAAGTAATAACCAGGCCTGACCCTGCTTAGCTTTCCACGCTCAGGCAAGCTGAGCCAGCGTAAGCCACAGATTCAATGTAACAGTAAGTGTAAAATGATTTTACAAGGATAGACTAGGGATTCTGTTGTTGTACCAGCCACCCCACTGCCTAACAGACTCCCTGGCTGAGCTTGTGGAACTGGTCTCGGAGCTGGTGTTGGACTTGCCCAGGCTTTTGGTCCTGGGTGACTTCAACATCCCATTTGGGACCAGTTTGTCAGGTGCAGCTCGGGCGGGAGTTCATGGCATCCATGACAAACATGGGCCTATCCCAATTGGTCTCAGGACCCACCCATTTAGCAGGTCACCCTCGATGCTGTTTTCAGTTCCGAACAGACAGATCTGTGGGCGGAGGTGATCAATACCTCTGCACTGTCATGGACAGATCATTTTCTGGTTCGGGTTAGTATCACGGCTACTATCCACCCCTGCATGGGTGGCGGACCTATTAAGATGGTCTGCCCCCGAAGGCTGATGGATCCTCTTGGATTCCAGAAAGCCTTAGAGGGGTCTATGGCTGGTACCGTCGACGAACCTGTTGAAGCCCTGGTTGACAGATGGAATCAAGACCTAACTAGGGTTATCAACACGATCGCCCCCAAACGTCCTCTTCGGCCTGCTTCTAACCGGGCACCTGGTATACAGAAGATCTCAGGGAGCTGAAGTGGAAAGGACGACGACTGGAGTGCCGATGGCGGAAAACTCGACTCATATCCGATAAGACACATCATAGAGAGCGTCTTCGCTCCTATGGGGTGGCAATACATGCAGCGAAGAAAGTTTTCTTCGCTGCACACATTGCGTCTGCGAATTTGCATCCAGCAGAACTGTTCAGGGTGGCGAGGGGTCTAACGCAGACACCTTCCCCCCTGAACCCGATTTTAGAGCCTATGGTTGCTCGCTGTGATGCCTTTAACGATCATTTCACAGATAAAATCTCTCGGATAAGAGACAACTTAGACGCCCTCATTGTAGCAGAAGCAGACACTGGAGTGTCCAGTAACTCCGCAAGTAGGATTACACTGGATCAGTTTCAGTTGGTGAGTACCGAGGACGTGGACAAACTGCTTGGTCGAGTGAAGAGGACTACTTGCCCTCTTGATCCCTGTCCTTCCTGGTTGGTTGTCCAAGGAGGAGATGCAGTTGGATTACAACTACAACATATTGTTAATGCATCTCTCCAGGGAGGGAATTTTCCATCATGTTTGACAGAAGCGGTGGTACGGCCGCTTCTAAAAAAGCCCTCCTTGGATCCCTTGGAACTTAACAACTACAGACCAGTGTAGAATCTTCCATTTTGGGGCAAGGTGATTGAGAGGGTGGTTGCCTTCCAACTCCAAGCAGTTTTGGATGACACTGATTTTCTAGACCCATTTCAAACTGGCTTCAGAGCAGGATACGGAGTTGAGACTGCTATGGTCGTCTTAGTAGATGATCTACGCCTGAATACCGACAGGGGAAGTGTGTCCCTGTTGGCGCTTTTGGACCTCTCAGCGGCCTTTGATACCATCGACCATGGTATCCTTCTGGAACGCCTGAGGGGATTGGGAATCGGGGGCACTGTGCTTCAGTTGTTCCGGTCCTACCTCTTGGGTAGGTTCCAGATGGTGATGCTTCGGGATAGCTGCTCCTCCAAAAAGGGTTAGGGTTAATGCTATTTAATATATACATGAAACCGCTGGGAGAGATCATCCGGGGGCATGGGGCGGGGTGCTATCAGTATGCTGATGACAGCCAAATATGCCTTCGTCAACTAAGGACAGTGTGTCTCCTCTGAATGAATGCCTGGAGGCAGTAATGGGCTGGATGAGGAAAAATAAACTGAAACTGAATCCAGACAAGACGGAGGTGCTTGCTGTCAAAGGCCACAACCTGGGTTTGGAGATATGTCAACCAGTTCTGGATGGGGTTACACTCCCCCTGAAAGACTGTGTTTGCAGCTTGGGGGTGCTTCTGGATCCGTCGCTCCAAATGACATCCCAGATAGATGCGAAGGCTAGGAGTGCCTATTATCAGCTTCGGCTGATACACCAGCTGCGCCCCTTCCTAGAGTTGGAAGACCTAAAGACGGTAGTGCACGCGCTGGTAACTTCAAGGCTCGACTTCTGCAATGCACCGTACATAGGGCTACCTTTATACCTAGTCCGGAAACTTCAACTAGTGCAAAATATGGCAGCCAGACTGGTTACTGGTACACCTAGGGGTGCCCACATCACACTAGTTTTAAAAGCACTCCACTTTAAAAGCCAATCAGTTTCCGGGCGAAGTTGGTTATTACCTTTAAAGCCCTACATGGTTTGGGTCCAGGCTACCTACGGGATCGCCTTCTCCCATACAATCCGCCCTGCACACTCAGGTCCTCTGCGAAGAATTTACTTCAGTCCGCCAAAACTAGGCTGACCCAGAGGACCTTTTCTTCTGCTGCTCCCAAATTATGGAATGGCCTGCCGGAGGAGATTCGCCAACTTACAAGTCTCTTCGAATTTAAACAAGCCATGAAGACTGATCTCTTCCGACAGGCCTATCCGGCAGAATTTTAGGATGCCTTTAAGATGTTTTTAAGATGTTTTAATAGTATGTGTTGTGTTTGATTAGTTTATGTGTTTTGTGTTTTCTGCTGTTCCCCGCCTCGATCTAGATGGAGAGGCGGGTAAGAAATAAAAAATTATTATTATTATATCATCATCATCATCATCATCATCATCATCATCATCATCATCATCTGCATTGGGGCAAAAAATCCTAATTTCACATGTCTGCTGGTGGTGACTAACTAGATAAGAGATCTTAGGGTTGTGGTAGACAGCTCAATCAAAATGTTGATCCAGTATGCAGCAGCAGTGAAAAAGGCAAATTCTATGGTAGGGATTATTAGAAAAGCAGTTGAAAATAAAACTGCCATTATTGTCATGCCATTATACAAGCTCTGGTGCAGCCACATTTGGAATACTGTGTACTGCTCTTGTTGCCCTGTCTCAAAAAAACTGGGAAAGATGCAGAAATGGGCAGTCAGAATGATCACAGTGTCAGAACACCTTCTCTGTGAAGAAACACTACAATGGTTGGACTTCTTAGTTTAGAAAAAATACAAATCAGGGAGGATGTGATAGAAGTTCCTTAACGTGGAGAGAGAATCTTTCTCCCTTTCTCATAATATCCAAACTCAGGGTCAACCAATGAAACTCAGATCAAACTAGACGTGATGTTAAATGCATCTTTGCTGACAATTATCAAGACCACTGCAGGCAGGGAGGGGAAATTTAATAATGCTGTACCAAATGTTTTGTAGAGTTACCCTCTGTCACCTCCTCTATAGAATAATAATTGCCCCCTTAAATCTTTTCCCCCAAATTTTGGCACACACTCACCCCCTCCACAAAGTTAGAAGGTATTGCCTCACCTTTGCCATGGGAGGCACTTTTGACCCAACTTTAGAATTTAACTCTTTCCTTCCCTCCTGTGGTCCTGAAGAAAATTGCTCCTCTGAAGCTGCTACATTTGCAATGGGAGGAAGTTCCCCATTACTGCGATGGACAGTCATTGCAACAAATGGTATCATGTATCTGGGGGCAGAGCTGTGTAGGTGCAGCCTTGTGTTACCTCTGCTGTTCTTTGCATAAAAGAGAGGATTTCTTTTTAAAAAGCAAAATTCCAGTGGTATAATGTACCCGGGTGGCCGGGTGACCGGCCAGATGGGCGATTAATAAATATAATAAATAAATAATAAATAAATAAATAAATGTAACTATTGTAAACAAATGTTGGAAAAAGATAAATGTGAATTGTTTTAAGCTAATGGCACATGCAGAATGTTTGCTTCTTTCCACTCCCTCGGCCCCTCCCCCAATTGCTACAGCTCTAGCTTATGTAACCTCTTACCACACCTCTCCGTAGGTCTTCACGGGGATATTTACAGCTGAGATGGTGCTAAAACTGATTGCTCTAGATCCCTATGAGTACTTCCAGCAGGGATGGAATATCTTTGACAGCATCATTGTCACCCTAAGCTTGGTTGAACTTGGTCTTGCCAATGTCCAGGGTCTGTCTGTGCTACGTTCCTTCCGTCTGGTAGGTAACTTTATTCTGTCATCCCTCATGCAACGGCCCTTGCAGCTTCTGTGTTCAGCACTTATCCACTGGGGGCAGATCAAGGTTCCCCCCTCCCCCGCCCACTGGGGTGAGGATAGCAACAACAACAACAATTTCTTACCCACCTCTCCAAGGAGCAAGGCGGGGAACAACAATAAATATGAAATACATAAACTGGTTAAAACATTATTATTAAAACATTCTTAAGAACTTTTAAAAATATCCTAAAATTCCTAAGGTTCCACTGGGTAGGCCTGCCGGAAGAGATCAGTCTTTATGGCCTTTTTAAATGCCAAAAGATTATTCAGTTGACGAGTCTCCTCCAGCAGGCTATTCCACAGTCTGGGAGCAGCAGAAGAGAAGGTCCTCTGGGTAGTACCCACCAGGCTGGTCTTGGCTGGAGTAAATTCCTTCCAGAGGACCTAAGTGCGGGGGGTGGATTGTATGGGATAGGGAAGATGCTCCAATGCAAATAGGGAAGATGCTCCAAGCCTCACTTAAAAATTGCAGAGAATTTTGGGACAGATGCTCCGTTTGGGCAGAGAACTGACTGATGCCAGAGCCTGCACTGCTCTGATGGTTACCTTACCCCTTCATTTGTGCCACTATAGCTGACCAGTCTGCTTTAAAGTCTGCCCTGGTAGGACGCTGGTGGTGATAGAAATACATGTGCCACAGCGGCAGTTAGGGCTGGGCATATTCTCACTGCCATGCAAATTTGTTCTCCTAAGAAACACATCTATGTTTTGTTCAAAGAAGAGCAAGTTTTTAACCATTATGGCAGATGCACAGCCTCTGGGCCACAGACCTAATTTGGCCTGCAGAGCTTCTTCTGCATCCAGCCCATAGTGCCTCCTTGGGTTCTTCCAGAGGGTGGGGCTTGGCCACAAGCTCTGCCACCTGGAGGAATTTTCTCCTATGGGAATCCCTGCTGTTATGTCAGATCTGAGATCAGAAATAACCACAGAGATGCGGGCAACGGGGGACTCGGCCAGAGCTGGGAGGAGGGCCACTCTCCCCCAGCACCAGCCAAGTCTTCCTCGGTGTGCCTCTTGCTGCCCCAGACGGGGACAGCGAGAGTCACATGTAAGAGAGGTACAACTTGGCCAGTGCTGTGAGCCACTCCTCCCCAGCACTAGCCCGGACCCTTTTCTCTACTTGGAGAGGGGCATGGAACCCTGTGCATCTCTCAGCATGGAGAAAGATTAAAGGGGGGGGCAGGCAATGATGTGTGGGCATGGCCTACTGACGTCGTATGGCCTACAGAAGGCAATTCTGCAATGCTGCCTTATGGCTTTACAGAAAAGCTTGGGAGTGTGTCTAGACTATGCCTGCCCATGCTGAGAGGGTCCCCATCTGGCCCTCAAGCTTCTTCTGCTGATATCTCTGATCAGTAATCAGAGATGAGAATATTTAAAGGCAATTAAACTTTAAATATCCTGCGTAGAATTGTGCTTTTGCAGACCTGAGAGCTATATGACATAAGGGATTCTATAAAGACTAGCAGAGTTGTTATCTCTGCTAGGTGAGGTTCAAAGCTGTATAGAAAAGCTCAAAAGAAATAATAAAAGGCTGTGGATGAAACACTCTGGGTCTCAAGGGTGGGCAGAGGCTTGTTACTTCAGGATCACTGTAACAACCCACAGATAGGCCTGTATTCTCATGGCTAACCAGGATCTCTCTTCCTTTCCCAGATGAGAGTTTTCAAACTTGCTAAATCCTGGCCAACCCTCAATATGCTGATCAAGATCATCGGCAACTCTGTGGGTGCTCTGGGCAACCTTACTCTAGTGCTGGCCATCATAGTTTTCATCTTTGCTGTGGTGGGCATGCAGCTATTCGGGAAGAGCTACAAGCAGTGCGTCTGCAAAATTTCCACTAACTGTGAGCTGCCACGCTGGCACATGCATGACTTCTTTCATGCGTTCCTTATTGTGTTCCGCATCCTCTGCGGGGAATGGATCGAGACCATGTGGGACTGCATGGAAGTGGCTGGACAGAGCTTGTGCCTCATTGTCTTCATGATGGTCATGGTCATCGGAAACCTAGTGGTGAGTAGCAAGGGAATAATATTTACAGAGCATCTTAAAGGGTTTCCTGGGCCAGGGGTCCTGGTTCCAGTAAAGTCTAAGTGGCACTTCTGGTTTCAAATCAAATGTGTCCATTTGGCTGACTCCCAATGTTAGGGAAGCAGGGGTAGCATACCCTCCAACATTTCACAGATGAAAATAGTGACATACACGTGAATTTGTAAGAGGTATGGTTAAGCAACATGAAGGTGTGATCAATAGGGCATGGCCAGGCAACATGAGGGTGTGGCCAAGGATATGGCCAGGCAACCAACGGGCATGGTCAGGTACAAAGGTTACTAGCAGAAACACACAAAATCCTAAATATTATAATTATTACATTATTATATTATATATTATTTTATAATATTTTATAAGTGGCTTTTGTAATATATTTTTTTACCTTACTTAAACCCTTAATTGTTGATATCTCGTGTTTTTCGGGGGGGGGGCAGTGCTTGCAGGCAATCTCTTTTTGTTTTAAAATTGTCAGGATTGGCACAAATTCAACAGGTGAAGCTTCTAAAGCAAGCAAAAGCTGAGTGTAGCCAAACACGTACCCTGGATTTTAGGAAAGCCAATTTTAACAAACTCAGAACAATGATAAGTAAGGTCCCATGGCAAGTGACTCTAATGAGAAAAGGAGCCCAGGATGGGTGGGAGTTTTTAAAAAAGGAAATTTTAAAGGCACAATTGCAAACAATTCCCACAAGGAAAAAAGGCAGGGGGCAACAGAAGAAGCCAGTGTGGCTACACAATAACTCAAAGATGACCTGAAAACAAAAAAGGACACGTATAGGAAGTGGAAGGAAGGACAGGTTACATGGGAAGAGTTTAGGCACTGGTTAGGCCTCATCTTGAATACTGCGTCCAGTTCTGGGCACCACACTTTAAGAAGGACGTAAAGGGTTGTCACACAGAGGAGGGCCAGGATCTCTTCTTGATCATCCCAGTTTGCAGGACACGGAATAATGGGCTCAAGTTACAGGAACCCAGATTCCACCTAAACATCAGGAAAAATTTCCTGTCAGAGCAATACGTCAGTGGAACCAATTACCTATGGTGGTAGTGGGCTCCCCACTCTGGAGGCATTCAAGGTGCAGCTGGACAGCCATCTGTCAGGAATGCTTTGATCTGGATTCCTGCATTGAGCAGGGGGTTGGACTCGATGGCCTTGTAGGCCCCTTCCAACTCTACTTTTCTATGATTCTATGATTCACCCCACACCCCCAAACATGGAGCTTCAGAGAGAAAGGGAAGTTTCTTGCATTTCCTTCTGACACTGTACCTCACCTGTTAGAGGTACAGAGTCAGCTCTGTTACGAAATATTTTTTTTGGCAATATAAAGATAGGAATCATGTGATAAATTCCCTCATTCACCTCTCCCTCTGCGCGCACGCACACACACATCCTCGTATCTGTTCCTTCCCTGCTCTTTGAGCATAAGCAGAGCTATCTGTTTTAGCTTAGCTGAAATTTTGCCCATGGCCCCTTTGCAGTTTGCAGCTTGCAGTTGTGAGAGGCAGGGGAATTCGGGACTCTGCATAACAAAGTGAGAAGCTGTGATGGCTTACGGGTTTTCTGGAGGGTCCTGGCATTTTCTGGGCAGTTGGAGACTATGGGGTAAAAGCAATTCCACTTTCCTGCATTGAGCAGGGGATTGGACTCGATGGCCTTGTAGGCCCCTTCCAACTCTATGATCTATGACTCTGTGGTCTGCACCATGGTCCTGCTATCTAATTGGTCCTAAAAGAGTGGGGCTATATGTCACTCTACTTTTTCCTAGCTTTATATTGTCCTGGAATTTCAGCAGTTTTACAAGCCATGCCACGCACCTATCCAGAAAATCCTGTTCTTTTTAATCCATGTGTGCGAGGAACTCAGTCCTGTTACTAGACTGGAAACAGATTCTTGGGCTGAACCCTGGTTAATCCTGCACAAATTAAACCCTCTTCATTTTATTTATTTATTTATTTATACCGCCCAATAGCTGAAGCTCTCTGGGCGGTTTACAACAATTAACAAGACAGTCCCTGCCCGCAGGCTCACAATCTAAAAAGGCACGACACACAAGGAAAAAAGGAATGGGGAAGGAAGAAGGGGGAATAAGAAGCATATGAACTTGGGTTTCCCACGTCTAGACTACGCAGTGGTGCTGTTAGGTAATTTTTAGACTCTGGACTTAATTGTCTTACAGGAGGAGCTGTCTTTAGATAGTACTGCGTTACTTTACTTACTGCCAAATTTGGCAAGCCACCCCTGCTGTGTTTGGGGGTCCTCCTGCTCAGACTGCTGCTGAGTGGGGTCTGGACTTTGCCTCAAAGTTCTGTCTTGGTGGCACCAGTGAGACCACTCTCCGAGCCACTACTCTGCACTGCTTTCTGACCTTTTACTTCACTCATATGTCATTTTCTCCTCCACTCTTCAGTCATCCTTATTGGATTTTATTCTGAGGCTGTAACTATACATGAGGCTCATCTCTCACCCTGTTTGCAATGAGAGCCCGTGTGGCGTTGTGGTGAGTGTCGGACTGGGACTCGGGAGATCCGGGTTCTAGTCCCCACTTGGCTATGAAGCTCACTGGGTGACTTTTGGCCAGTCACTGACTCTCACTAACCTACCTCACAGGGTTGTTGTGGGGATAAAATAGAGAGGAGGAAGACTATGTACACTGCTTTGGGCTCCTTAGAGGAAAGGCAGAGTATAAATGTAACAAACAAATGGTATGTAATGCAACAACATGTATGGCATGTTCTCATTATGCTTCATGTTTCTCTACCCACACTTCACGGGCTTTCTACACGAGGCTGTTAATGTGTTGTATCTACTTTTGGTTTCATCACAGAACTGAGATCTGAGCGTTACATGAAGAGTGTTTCCTTTCTTGCTTTCCCACTACATAGCCTCCAGGTGGCACTGTGGCATAGCAGAATAATGCAAATACACAAGTGAAAAAAGCGTTTTCTTTCACTTTGACAAATAATACTGCACTTTCCCCGCTCTAAAAAATAACTTTCTGGAAGTGCTCTTTAGACACAGAAGTGAAACGAGGATCTTGACATCATCTAAAGAGCCTGTAAACAACCGTGAGTAGGGAATGATGAGCGCACGGTAACCGCCATATGAAGAAAATCTCTACATCATTGGCTGCTGCTTGTGGGGGCAGAGAAATGTGAAACATGATGATGCTGTGATACATCACACATTATGGAACAGAAGGAAGCCTGGGGCTTTTGTTTTCAGAGGCAGCTGCGGCACATTGGCCGCACACTCAATTGCCCCTCTGCTCATGTGAGGGGGGGGCAATTTCCACCAATTTCCCACTCCATCTGCTGCCCTCCATACCATATCCCACACTATTCTCATGGGTCCCCCAACCCCCAGAAGCAGATTTTGGGGGGCTGCAGGGGGAAGAGGGAGGCGGAAAAGTCCTGTTCTTTGAATGTTCTTCTGTTTACAGAAGGAAACTTGGAGCCAAGCCACCTTATGTACCAGGGGTATTCAATCTTTTTGGGCCTATGGGCAAATTTGGCCATTTGAAAAATTGTCCTGGGCACTACCACAACATGGCTGCCATGCGAGTTGTTGCTAGACAAAGGACAAGTAACCTCTTGGACCGCCTGGAGGGGTTGGGTATCAGAGGCACTGTATTGCAGTGGTTCCGGTCCTTCCTCTCTGGAAGGTACCAGAGGGTAGTTCTTGGGGAGGAGGGTTCGGACCCTCGGCTGCTCACTTGTGGGGTGCCACAGGGATCCATCCTCTCCCCGATGTTATTTAACATCTACCTAAAGACGCTGGGGGCTATCATTAGGAGGTTTGGGGTGCGCTGTCATCAATATGCGGATGACACGCAGCTCCACCTCTCCTTCAACTCCTCTCCAAGGCTGGCTGTTGAGACCCTGTCCAAGTGCCTGGAAGCAGTGGGTGGCTGGATGGGAAGGAACATGCTGAAACTGAATCCCGACAAGACCAAGGTACTTCTGGTGGGAGGCAAGGTTAGGGAATGTTGACCAGGTGCTGAATGTGGTACATCTACCCCTGAAGGACCAGGTACACAGCTTGGGGGTCATTCTAGACTCCCAGCTGTCCATGGAGGCTCAGGTGTCAGCTGTGAGCCGTGTGGCGCTGTATCAACTCCATCTGATACGGCAGCTGCGCCCCTATCTTCCTAATCATCTGCTTCAATCAGTAGTTCATACGTTGGTCTCCTCTTGCCTAGACTACTGTAATGTGATCTACGTGGGGTTACCCTGGAAATGGTTCGGAAGTTACAGCTGGTACAGAATGCGGCGGCTCCAGTGCTTAGAGTTGCGTTGGCTACCAGTTGTTTCCGAGCCAAATTCAAGGTGTTGGTTTTGACCTTTAAAACCCTGTACGGCTCCGGTCCAGTATATCTCAAGGAGCGCCTCCAGCAACATCAAGTAGGCCGCTCAACAAGATCTGCCATGGACAGCCTTCTCCCTATCCCATCAGCCAGATAAACCAGGCTGGTGGGGACTAGGAAGAGGGCCTTTTCTGTGGCAGCCCCCAATTTATGGAACTCTCTCCCCAGTGACCTCCGCCATGCCCCTTCCTTGATTAGCTTCCTCCGTACATTAAAAACATTGTTTTTCAGGCAGGAATATGGGGTGGGTTAGGATTTTTAAATTTTGTACTGTTTTTAATTGTGTATTATACTCTCTTTTGTTCTTGTATTTTATTGGACTGTACATCGCCCAGAGTGGCTGGATGACTGGCCAGATGGGCGATTCAAAAATATAATAAATGTAATAAATAAATGAATAAATAACCTGCCCAAAAGACTGAATACAAGGCAGAGTTGGGGCCTGAGCCTATCCATTCATCCATCCTCCATCCATTCACACACAAGCACCCCAAGCATAAATACATGAATACACATATCCCTCCCCTTCTCCCCTTCTCCTGAATGCATCGGCACACACACAAAAACACACTCACTCTTTTTCAGGATCCCTCCAAAATCCCTTCTAAACCCTTTCCCCCTCCCTCTCCCCTTTTCACATACATGCAGTGCCCATCCATTCAGACATACAAGCACAAAGCCCTCATCCCAACCCCTAGGTTGCTCCCAGCCCCACTTATAGACCAGAGACATTAATGCAGTGTTCTCCAACCTTGGGTCCCCAGATGTTTTTGGCCTACAACTCCCAGCTACGCTGGCTGGGGCATGCTGGGAGTTGTAGGCCAAAAACATCTGGGGACCCAAGATTGGAGAACACTGCATTAATGGGAAATGAAGGTGGCAGCAGCTGGAGGCCCTCCCTTAAGCCATCCCAGCTGCCAGTAAGAAAATAGCCTGGTCCGCACAATCACCCCAGCCCACCACGGCTTATTCAGGTCACGGTGGGTTGCAGCCCACAGGTGCCAGGTTGCCAATTCACACACCCACACCCACACCCACACACACCATGGCTTCCAAGTGGAGTGGCTGGTTTGGGTGGTTAACAAACCACCCCACAACAGGCCATTAACCACCCCAACAAGCCACCCTCACCAGAGTTAGGCGTCATGACAATCTGTGCCAGGCGAGGGTGATCAGGGGAATGAGCCGGCATGTGACTGGCATGTGTGTGTGGGGGTGATTGACCACCCTCCTGCTCTGCGAACTGGGCCAATGTGTTTGTAAAAATGAAGAACTGGGATGGGCAGGGCGCCTGGGTCGGCAGGTGCCAGGAAACGCGTAGGAGCGCGCTGGAGTTCGTGGGCACCATTTTGCCTACCCCCGCTACATACTAATAGCAAAATCATTCTTTGAGTGTGACTTTATGTAGCCAAATTAAACTTTCCATGCACGAGAGGTTCCCTAAGTGGAGGTTAGCAGGTTAGCAGCAGGTTCCCTAAGTGGAGGATCCCCACCCCAAAACAGCTCAGTGGGCACAGACTGCTGGCTGACTATTGGGTCCAACATTTTCTGTATAACATGCAGTTCTGGCCTCAGCCTGGAAGTCGTATTTGGTTGAGTACATAAACCCACAATTGGAGTTTCTCTGAGCCATCCCTGACTAATCTTTATCAATCTCTTTGTAATGTGTGAAGCAGCCCTTTGTACTGTGTGAAGCAGCCCTTAGGAAGAGAGTGTTGAGCATGAGTGAAGGATACTTAAAGCAAATTATGAAGGATACTTAAAGCAAATTCTCCAAACTGTGGGCTTATGTGCTCAGCCAGCTGCAACTTTTAACATGTGAGTGAGAGAAACGTGTTTGGAAATGCATACATCATATGCACTCATTGGAGAACCAAAATGGGTTGCAGCTCCCTGTTCAGTTTGCTGCCATCCATGTAATATGTGGAGAGGTCCTGAAAAGTAAAGAAAACACATCCCACTACTTCCCTGGGCTCAGCCCTGGAATTTGTTTTCAATTACTAATGGTAAAGAGGAGAATGCTTCTGAGAATGTGCAGAATGCTTCACCCTCATCACTCTGCTGATGAGACAAAATGCTCCTGCACATATGATTAGGCGCTTCAAGGGAAGAGGATGGATTTCCCAGGAATGTCTGTGCCTCCAATAGCCATGTTTTTAGAAATAAAGTGGTGGGAAACAGGTTCTGCTGTCTAATGCCCCCCCACTTGCCAAATGAAAATCTGTTTTCTTATTTTCAGTTGATATTCAGTTGAATCCCGCCCCCCCCCCCCCAAAAAAAAATTAAACACTTTTTCGGAAAACATTCAGGCTCCAACTTTGGCAGACTTCCTGGGGGCAGTAGCTTCATGAATGTTTATTGAGAACAGGAGGAAGGTGATACGGAGACATCTGGGAGGGACTTGATATGTGGACTTTTCAGGTAGAGAACAAACTGAAGGACCTTCTATTCATTCTATTCTTTTTGTTTTTGGAGTATGGAGACCATATAAACAGCCTGGCTGCAGGATTTTAGCCCCAGAACCCACTTTCAGTGCTCTGCACCCACCCTCCTATCTTACCAGCAGGCAGGCACACCATGACCAAGATACGGGGGGGGGGGGGCTGCCACCTGCCTGCCTGCCTGCGTGTGGAGCGCACAGACACCTGTTGCCTTCTCCTCCTCCAAGGCACCCGTCAGTAACACTGTCAAAGGAACAGGCCAAGCTGTGCTGGGACAAGGAGGGCACCTCCTTCCCCATTGCAGTTCAGCCTCCCTGACACAGCCCATTGGCTTGAGGAGCATGCTCCCTGTGTAACAGTAGAGTGCCTCTGAGCATGCACTGAATACCTCTCCAGCACCACTAAATCATCACAGGTTCACACATCTCGGATTAGGGGAAAGGGTTTCTAGGTCAGCACATCTTCAGCTCTGCCTTGTCCTTGTCCCCCATCCTTCCCAGCCCCCAAGCACCTCTCATTTTTATAATTTTGTGGTCTGGCCTTAATACCTGGTGTATTTCTAGAGTTGCCTGAGCTGACCAAACTTTTTCTATTCCTGTCACTTCCGGCATTTCCGTTGAAAGTTATTATGAGAAAAAGAGCGGAAATCGCTGAGTGGAGGAAGTCACTGACTTCAGCCACCTTCAGGATTATGAGCAGCAGCCACTCGTTGCTGTAATTGGTGCTTAAGAGAAGCATCCGAGCACTTCAAGGAAACCGAAGGGGTTTATATAAAGGCCCTAGTTAAGTCATGAGACATGAGCCAGGTTAAGTCATGAGACATGAGACATGACCTTGGATATCAGCAGAATCCCTTCTCAAATGTGCTGCTGGCAGGGAAGAGGCACAAACACCAACAGCTGTGAGTAGGCAGGAGGCCACCTCTTCAAAGAAAACACATTCCACTTTCTTGCTGATGTTACTGTACATGGCATACCAGTTCCACCAATGCCTATGATGAGAGGGATGTGGGAGCAATCAGGAAGGGCCTTTGTTTTGGAATGGACTGGGACCCTGCTTTTGGAGTTCCCCAACCTCATAAGCACTGTTTTCTTGTAGCAGATCAAGGTCCAGCATCCTGTTTCCAACAGTGGCCAGCCACATGCCTCAGGGAAACCCACAAGGAGGCCATGAAGGCAATGGACTCCCTTGATATTTGCTCTCTCATAACTGGTATTGAGTGGAATACTGCTGCTGAACATGGAGGTTCCACTTATCTGTCATGGCTAATAGCAGCTGACAGACCATCCATTTGCCTAATCCCATTTTAAAGCCATCTAAGCCATGGACATCACCCCATTTTGTGTCAATACATTCTGTAAATCAATGGTGATTGTGTGATAAAGAAAGATGTTCTTTTGTCTGTCCTGAATCTACTGCCCATCAATTTCCTTTGGTGACCCTGAGGCCTAGTGAGAGAAGAAGAAATTTATCTCTTTACATTGTCTCTTTTTATCAGGCTCTCCCACCAATGCCCCCTTCTTTGGTGTAACCTTGTATGCATATCAGGGCCAGATGAATTGCATCTGAGGGTACTAGAGGAAACTGCACTGCCCCTAAATATACCCAATTGTAGGCACATACCAGGGCTTGATTGCATCCACTTGGAGTTTTCCTCCATCTGCACTCAAGCCATCTCCTGTTTTGTTTCATCACTCTCGGCAATCAGTGTACCACAGAGCTGTAAGAGCTCTATTACAGAGAGGGTGCTCAGGAGCAATCGAGTCAATCACCCAGGCCATCTCTGTATTCCAGAGATCAACCAGAGATTCAACAGCCATATCAGCCAGAAATCATCCCAAGGGCGCTCTGGAAACCATCCAGATCCATTAGCCTCTGGGGGTGGACCATCTTAATAGGCCCCCCACCCCTGCAGAAGGGAAAAGTTGATGTTAGTCTAAATCTCTCTCAGCAGGCTGTGATCTGACCATGACAAAGGGACCGATTCAAAGTCCCCCACCTTCAGATCACTATCCCTATGCCCGGCTGAAAAAAACCAGATCTAGAGTGTGCCCTGATACATGTGTTGAGCTGATGACATGTTGGGACAGTCCCATGGTCATCATGGAGTCCATGAAATCCTGAGCCGCCCCAAGATAGGGCACCCTCGGCATGGACGTTAATGTCTCCCAGGACGAACAGCCTGGAAGACCTCAACATCGCCACCAAGACCACCTCCGTCAGCTCAGATAGGGAGTCTGTTGAGCAGCAGGGTGGGTGGTACACCAACAGAATCCCCAGTCTGTCCCGCTGGCCCAACACAAGGTGCAAACACTCCAGACCAGTAGTCAGATGGATGGGGAGCCTGGAGAGAGAGAGACAGAATTCCTATAGACCAGTGATGGCGAACCTTTTTGAGCCCGAGTGCCCAAACTGCAACACAAAACCAACTTATTTATTTCAAAGTGCCAACACTGCAATTAAACCTGAATACAGAGGTTTTAGTTTTAGAAAAACAACTCATACAGTTGTCCGAACTAATTAACTTTTTTTGTCTTAAAAGAAAAACACAATAACAGAGCTTTCAATGATACAAACAGTTTTTTGTTGGAAAAAATATCAACTCAAAAAATTATTATAGTACTACATTGTACACATAACCTGAAGCTAATTTATACAAACTTTTAAAATAATTAGCCACATGTATTTTTGGATAAGGGATTCTCAACTTGTAATATGATTATATGCCAGACTGAAATTGTATGGGGCAAGCTTTACTCCGGGTCCTTTCCCTGCTTCTACAGGTGTCGGATTAGTAAAAGTAAAAGTCAACCTGTACTAGGATGAGCAAGATAAACAAGAAAACTAAACGTGCTTAACACATTTTAAACACTTTATGTCTTGGACTGCAAGCACTGCATTAGGTAAAAGTTTGCATTGGGCATGCTTTTTGCACAATTAATGTGATTTTTGCTATTGCATGTATGCTGATAATTTGTCAAACCTTGGCTCATACTCCGTTAGTTTGAGAGCAACACATGCAGCACTAGGGTCAACTGTTAGGGCTTTACATCCAAGCCATGCTCTGTGCATCATTCTTCAAAATCTTTTAAATGTGATAACAATGTAGAAAAGAATTCTGTAACAGGAATTCTAGAATAAAATCATTCTGTTCCACACTGTGAGAAAGAACAAGATTATTAGTGTTTTGCAGAAGGGGACGGTCTTTTCGTGATCTGGTGACCAATGGCTCGAGTGCCCACAGAGAGGTCCCTGTGTGCCAGCTGCCCGTGCCATAGATTCGCCATCACTGCTATAGACCACGGCAACCCCCCTCCCCGACCCTCAGGTCTACCCTGATGCTGCAGGGAAAAAAGGGGAGAACTGGGTTCTCAGGATGCAAAAATCTTTATTGAAGGAGCCCGAGGCGTTCTGGACTGTGTATTTTTCAAGGCCTTCCTCAAGGGGCTGTAAATATTCAAAATACATACATTAAATTAACATGATGAGGACAACACATAATAAAAATACTTTCTCATTGTATAATGAATTTCTTTACATTCTTAATAGAGATCATTTCAAAACATTTTCTTAAAAATGAGGAACAAGTATTGCTTTTTAAAAGGCATACATTTTCTTTATATAAATTATATCTTACTTGTAAAAGAGTCTGCAGATTTCTTAAACAACTACTGTCTTTCACTGTTTCAGTGGCGACTGAAAAGATAGATCTTTTTGAACGTGATTATATTTTGGTACAGGTTTTTTTCTTTTTTCGATGTAACTCATTGGCAAAATGTCAAGGACACAGCTTTTTGTATAGTACTACAGTAATTTTGCAGTCACATTAATGGGAACAGTTCCAAATCCTCATTAAGACCTATTGGTTTTAAAGTATTTAATTTAATGATCCATTGTATTTCCCTTCTTAATATAATTGTTTTTCATTGTTAGTGTTAATTTTGTCCAGAGCCCAAAAAGTAAGATCTGTAAGGGAATGTTGCTGTTCTGTTGTTGAGTTAGTGGAGCACCTTGTTTTTTTGTTTTTTATGTTACTAAGGTGCTCTCCTATACGTTTTTTTAAGGGTCTAATAGTTTTTCCCACATAAATTTTTGGGCATTTGCACTGGATGACATAAACAACAAAGGAACTGTTACAGGTGGTGAAGTATTTTAGAAAATACTTTTGTTGATCCGAGGGATTTACAAATGCTGTAGTTTTGTTGGTGTATTTACAATAGCAGCAATGTGATGCTGCACCAAGTACCCCGGTGGGCAGAGCTGGGAGAGGCTGACTCCTCCCTGTTCACCCACCCAGGTCTCAGTAATACACGCCAGATCGGCCGCCTCATCCACTATTAGGTCATGGATGAGGGAGGTCTTATTTTGGACCGATCTGGCATGTAGAAGCAGCATCCGGAGACCCGAGGGAAGGCTTATAGGGCAACCACCAAACCTGCGGGTGCGAGGAGGACCGGAACACGGCACAGCCATCAACTTTCTAGGGTGCATTCTATACAACTGTACTCTCCTGCCCCTCCACTGGTGCACGGAGTAGACAGTCCTGGACTAGATGAACCAATGGACAGCTCTTCTTCTTCCCCTCCACCTCTGGCAGAGAAACAGAGGGTAGCTCTGGAGAAAGGCACACAAAAAAAGAAATGTGTCCCTTTAAAAACCTCCCATCTTTGACATAGTGAACTAACCTCCATTCAGGGAGCTATCCTGTCACATCTTCCAGGTGCACTGGTTGGAATCCACACACACACACACACTGAGGCCTGTCTAAGGGCGGGGGAGATAAATAGGAAATCTCTTCGCAGTTCTGATCTTTTACTTCCTTCTTCCTGGTCCATCTCCTCAGGTGCTCTTTGCCTATGTGCTGAGCATATCAAGGTGCCCTACCAATTTGGATTGGAGGATTGTTCTCCCTCTGCCAGCCCCCTCCCCTAATGCTAAAGAGATTAAGAAGTGGAATCTTTCCCTATTAAATTTGTCATCTCAGAACATCTTGGTGATCCTTGCAAGTTTTGGAATCTCTCTTTAAGATTAGGAAGTAAAGTATTTTATTTCTGTTGGTTGCTAATTCCCCACTTTCTTCCTCTTTGGGTATCCCTAATCCTAATAAAGTGCATTAATTTGGAACCTGGGTTTTAACTGTATACAACCACCCAAAAATCATGCTTGTCCATGCTATGTGCTTTCACTAAAAGGAGGCACAGTGGCTTCTGCTAACTCCAGCCGCCAGTGCAGGCAAGTGGCAACGACAGTACGGAGCAGCCGTCACCACTGCTCACTTGCCTTTTGTCTTGGTGGCAGTTTATGCCCATTGCCACCTGTTTTTTGATTCCTACAAATTGGGTGGTACTTTCGTTGGCAGCGTCTCTCTATAGCAGTGTTCTCCAACCTTGGGTCCCCAGATGTTTTTGGCCTGCAACTCCCAGCATGCCACATGCTAGAAGTTGTAGGCCAAAAACATCTGGGGACCCAACGTTGGAGAACATTGCTCTATAGGCTGGTAGTCTCAAAATAGTAGGGCTGAGAAGTCCCCATTTCAGAGTTGCTGAAAGTATCTTGCTGAACTTTGAGGTGGTATCTGCTTTTGTCCCCTCAGGTCCTCAACCTTTTCTTAGCTTTGCTGCTAAGTTCCTTCAGCGCTGATAGCCTGGCAGGATCCGATGACGATGGTGAGATGAACAATTTGCAGATTGCCATTGGCAGAATCACACGGGGGATTGACTTTGTAAAGAAGCATGCCCTCCTGCTACTTCATAGGGAATGGAAGGAGAAGACAGAGCTACCTTCTGAGGAGCAGGATGACAGCAAGAAGGAGAACTTTGTTCTCAACCATGTGGACACGAGTCAGGAATTCAAATCAGAATACCTGGATGGGATAGCCAAAAAAGAAGGCCAGGACTTCAAACCAGAATACATGGATAACATAGCCAAAAAAGAGTCACTCAGTGATGGACTAGATCAAATGAACTTCATTAACAATCCCAACCTGACCATACATGTCCCAATAGCCTCTGAGGAGTCTGACCTATATGACGAAACTGACACAGGTGAAGAGACTGCTGAAGACACCAAGGTGAGTCTTAGATCCCAGAGAGGGCAGACGTGGAGCTGGAACTGATCTGTTCCACGGATTTCAAACTGCGTTTCTAGGGATGGGGTTCTTAGAAGCATATTAAATATTCTTTGATGAGAAGCTTGGTGGACAAGCTTGTCTATAAGAAGTTTGTCCATCACTGCCAATCTTCCTTTGCGGTCACAGGGTCCAGATGACATGCTGCAGCTCATCGTGGATTACTTAATGCATAACCCTAAAATAGACCATGGGTTATGCAAGGGTTTAACCTTTGCATACTACGGTCACTGGGTTTGCACAACACAACAACCCCCGAGCAGAGGTTGCATATTCAAAATAGCAGCTGCATCCCCCCCTACGCCACAACCTCACCATGGGTTAAATGACCCACGGTGGGGTGTCATGTGAACAGCCTGAGAGTGTGTTGAAGAAGATTATGAGATGCACTCTTGGGAGCACACTCATTCAAATAGGGCTTGAAAGGCCCACTTCCCAGTGAAAGGTAGGTTCATGTCCTAAACTGTGCCCCAGGATCCTTTCCAAATTTTTCAGGGTTCTGTGGCAGAAGAAAAAAGGGTTCCTGGGCAGACAAATCACTACAGAAAATGTTTCCTAAATACAGAGTGTTTAAAAACTGTTTTATTCTGCCTGCTGTTTTACTGACTGTAGCCCATCTAGAAATGGCACATTGTTACATTTATTTCCCTAAAAAAATGCCCAAGGCAACTAACAACAATACAATTCACAATCAAAAAACAATCCGCAAACTAGTAATATCACAATAAAATCAGATAAGAGCAGCCAGTTAATTTAATGATAGATGTATGTATGTGGTGTCGAGCAGGGGGGGCGCCGGTTTGATTAAGTAACTAATGTATCTGGATGTGTACATTGATTGTTGCTATATAAAAAGTTGTCTTCTAAGCTAAATTTTAAAAAATATTTTTTTAAAAAATCACAATAAAAATAATGCACAAACAAGTAATATCACAATAAAATCAGATAAGAGCAGCCAGTTAAAATGGCAGCCAGTTAAAAACATAATGAAATTAGAAATACACAGATTATACCACAGAGCACCAGAACAAAACAAGTCAGCCCAGTAGGCCAAACACCTGTTTAAATAAAAAGGTTTGCCTGTTGGTGGAAGGTCTTCAGTGAAGAGGCAGCATTCTGAACCAGCTGAGCTGAAGTTTCCAAACAACCTTGAAGGCAGTCCCATGTAGAGCATATTGTGGTAATCCAAACAAGGGCTTCTTGCAAGATGCAACTAAGGGCTTCTCTACATGAGGCGTTTGCAGGGCCTTTTCATGATGTACTCATCCTCCAGGGCCTCTCCTGTGTTTTCCAGCCATTTCTGCGGGTTTTTAAAGAGCGAGGAAAGTCAGGTATTAAATTTCAAACCTGAACAAACTGAAATGAAAGCCTCCTGTAAAGCTGCAGTTCCGCTATATTGTAGCTATGCGACAGCGCCACCTTGTGCTTAGTTAGTAGAATATATAGAAAGGCAGAGAAATACAAAGCCCCGGAAAAAACCCTGTGTAAAAGGACACACTTTTCCTCCCGCAATGAAAGTAGAAGAAGAAGCCTCAGTAAAGTGACAGGTTAAACCCCTCATGTAGAGAAGCCCTAAGATGTGTGGTCAGATCAGACACCTCTAGGATCAGGCATAGTTGACATACCAGCCTCTGCTGAGCCTAAGTACTCCTGACCAATGTTGAAACCTGGGCATCTATGTCCAGGAGAGAATCAAGGAGTACCCCAAAACATATGCAGATTGGTGTGAATTACAGTGTCAGTGTGCAGGAGAGATAAAGCTAAACTGGACAGAGAAAGCTTATTTCATTTGCAGGGGAGGCCATTCTGAAAACAAAAGGTGTTCCCAAGCTGCAAAGGAAACAGCTGGCAAGTATAAAGGTAACATTCAGGCTGTAATCCTATGCACACTTACTTGTGAGTAAGTCCTCCACTTCACTCCCACCACAACCCACTTGGACTGTTCTGTAAATTGTTAACTATCTGATTTGATACAGGATATGAGTTATTTTTTAACAAATGTAGTATATACATAATTTAGGAGATGGTGTAGAAATTATTCAAAAGTGTAAGATCCAATGAACTCAATGGGACTTGCTTATGAGTAGACATACATAGGATTGCACTATTAGTGATTTTGTCCATGTAATGGGAATAACCACCTTCCTAAGGCTATAGCCACACTATGAAGTTTTATCGATTTTATACAGATTAGTAGTCTGTTAAATCTAAATAAAATCTATTCAAGTGGCCTTTATCTTCTTTAAGTCTCTCCAGCAGTTTCCCCTTTGTCCCTGTACTGCTTAATTTTTTGTCCCCCCAGTCCCTTTACTTCACCCTTCTGTTGTTTTTCTTCTGGTGACCATTTCCTTCCACCCTGTTTACCATCTTACAGAGGTTTAATTTTCCTTTAATTAAACCTTTACAGAGGTTTAATTTAAGGATTACATTCTTAGATTTTAATGATAGTCAAGGAGCACCCTACCACTGAATGGTGCAGAATGTTGTGCCCAGTCATGCACTGAGTTGAATGTCAGGTTCCATAGGCTCCTGTATCACAGGAATCATAGAAAAGTAGAGTTGGAAGGGGCCTACAAGGCCATCAAGTCCAACCCCCTGCTCAGTGCAGGAATCCAGGTCAAAGCATCCCTGACAGACAGCTGTCCAGCTGCACCTTGAATGCCTCCAGATTGGGAGAGCCCACCACCTCCCTAGGTAGTTCGTTCCATTGTCTTATTGCTATGACAGTCGGAATTTTTTCCTGATGTTTAGGTGGAATCTAGGTTCCTGTAACTTGAGCCCATTATTCCGTGTCCTGCAAACTGGGATGATCGAGAAGACATCCTGGCCCTCCTCTGTGTGACAACCCTTCAAGTACTGGAAAAGTGCTATCATATCTCCCCTCAGTCTCCTCTTCTGAGAGCTAAACATGCCCAGTTCTTTCACTCCTCATAGGGCCTTGTTTCCAGTCCCTTTATCATCCTTGTTGCCCTCCTCTGAACCCTCTCCAGTTTGTCTACGTCCTTCTTAAAGTGTGGTGCCCAGAACTGGACGCAGTACTCAAGATGAGGCCTAACCAGTGCCGAGTAAAGGGGAATTATCACTTCCCGTGATTTGGAAGCTATACTTCTATTAATGCAGCCCAAAATTGCATTTGCCTTCTTTGCAGCCACATCGCATTGCTGGCTCATATTCAGTTTGTGATCTACCACAATTCCAAGATCCTTCTCACTTGTAGTATTGTTGAGCCAAGTGTCCCCCATTCTATAACTCTGCATTTGGTTTCCTCTCCCTAGGTGCAGCACTTGGCATTTATCCCTATTAAATTTCATTCTGTTGTTTTCGGCACAGTGCTCCAGCCTATCGAGGTCTCTTTGAATTTTGTTTCTGTCTTCCAGAGTATTAGCTGTTCCACCCAACTTTGTGTCATCTGCAAACTTGATAAGCATTCCCTGTACCTCCTCATCCAAGTCATTAATAAAAATGTTGAAGAGCACTGGGCCCAGGACCGAGCCCTGAGGTACCCCGCTCGTTACCTCTCCCCAGTTTGAGAAGAAACCATTGATAAGCACCCTTTGAGTCCGATTCTGTAGCCAATTGTGGATCCACCTGATAGTTGTTCCATCTAGCCCACTTTTAGCTTGCTTGCTAACCAGGATATCATGAGGCACTTTGTCGAAAGCTTTGCTGAAGTCCCAGGACCGAGCCCTGAGGTACCCCGCTCGTTACCTCTCCCCAGTTTGAGAAGAAACCATTGATAAGCACCCTTTGAGTCCGATTCTGTAGCCAATTGTGGATCCACCTGATAGTTGTTCCATCTACCCCACTTTTAACTTGCTTGCTAACCAGGATATCATGAGGCACTTTGTCGAAAGCTTTGCTGAAGTCCAGATATATTATGTCCGTCGCATTCCCATAGTCCACAAGGGAGGTTACTCGATCAAAAAATGAGATCAGATTAGTCTGGCAGGATTTGTTCTTGACAAATCCATGCTGGCTTCTAGTAATCACTGCATTGTTTTCAAGGTGCTTGCAGACTGACTTCTTTATAATCTGCCCCAAACTTTTCCCAGGGATTGATGTCAGACTGACTGGCCTATAGTTCCCAGGTTCCTCCTTCTGGCCCTTTTTGAAGATGGGGACAACATTTGCCCTCCTCCAGTCATCTGGCACTTCACCTGTCCTCCATGATTTCTCAAAGATAATAGAGAGTGGTTCTGAGAGTTCTTCTGCCAGTTCCTTTATTACTCTTGGATGCAACTCGTCAGGCCCTGGAGATTTAAACTCGTTCAGAGTAATCAGGTGCTCCTTGACCATTTGCCTATCAAGCTCAAGCTGCAATCCTGCCCCTTCAGTCTGCACTTCAGGTTTGCCAGGGGGGTCATAGACCCTCTTTTGGGAGAAGACCGAGCCGAAGTAGGAATTGAACACTTCTGCCTTTTCTTTGTCTTCTGTTATCAATTTGCCATCCTCATCGCGTAGTTGAACCACCATTTTGTTCTTCTGTCTTTTACTATGCATGTATCTGAAGAAAGCTTTTTTGTTGTTTTTAGCATCCCTCGCTAACCTTAGCTCATTCTCAGCTTTAGCCTTCCTGACACTATTCCTGCAGTTCTGTGCTACCTGCCTGTACTCTTCCCTTGTAGCCTGTCCTTCCTTCCTTCAACTTCCTATATGTGTCCTTCTTTGTTTTCAGGTCATCTTTGAGTTTATTGTGAAGCCACATTAGCTTCTTCTGTTGCCCTCTGCCTTTTTCTTTGTGGGAATTGTTTGCAATTGTGCCTTTAAAATTTCCTTTTTTAAAAACTCCCACCCATCCTGGGCTCCTTTTCTCCTTAGAGTCGCTTGCCATGGGACCTTACTTATCATTGTTCTGAGTTTGTTAAAATTGGCTTTCCTAAAATCCAGGATACGCGTTTGGCTACACTCAGCTTTTGCTTCTTTTAGAATCACGAACTCAAGTATAACATGGTCACTTTCCCCCAGAGTTCCCAAAACTGCCACTTTATCCACTAACTCGGCTCTGTTGGTTAGAATCAGGTCAAGGATAGCCGATTCTCTAGTTCCTTCCTCCACTTTCTGTAGGAGGAAGTTATCAGCAGCACAACTCAGGAATTTCTTGGAGGGGCCATGTTTGGCTGAATAAGTCTCTCAACAGATATCAGGGAAATTGAAATCACCCATTACTACCACATCATGCCTCCTTGAAACAATGGCAATTTGCTTTTCAAAAGTTTCATCCTCGTCTTCTCCTTGATTGGGTGGTCGGTAGTAGACTCCAACAGCCATGTTCGTTTTATTCTTTGCCCCATTTATTTTAACCCAGATGCTCTCAATGGGGCTGCCAAGCTCCTCTTCCTGTATCTCTGTGCAGAGATACGTATCTTTAACATACAGCACAACTCCACCTCCCTTTCTGTTGCTTCTGTTCCTTTTGAACAAGTTATATCTTTCAATTGCTGTATTCCAGCCATGGGAGTCATCCCACCAGGTTTCAGTTATCCCTATCAAGTCGTATTTGCCCTCATGTATCAAGAGTTCAAGTTCGTTCTGTTTGTTGCCCATACTCTGGGCATTAGTATAGAGACATCGAAGACTATGTGCTTTATAGTCCGACTTTTTTCCTACATTTTGTGGTAGACTATCATTGGGCACCACTGGAGCTGTTCTCTCCATTGTGGCATAGAGGCCTTCTTCCATTGGTACCCCCGAGTTTATGTCTCCCTCCCCTGTTGGATTCAGTTTAAAGCCCTCCTGATTAAGTTCCTCATGCTGTGGCCAAACACATTCTTCCCAGTCCTTGTGAGGTGCAACCCATCATTTGCCAGCAGTCCATCTTCCAGGAAGTGTAGCCCGTGGTCCCAGAATCCAAATCTCTCGTGTTGGCACCACCTTCGTAGCCAGTATTTTTCACTCGGAGTATTTTTCTTTCCCTTTCTATTCCTCTTCCAAGTACTGGAAGGATGGATGAGAAAACTATCTGGGCCCCAAAGTTCTTGAGTTCCCTTCCCAACTCTTCAAAGTCTGCTATGATTTCTTTGTAACTCCTCTTGGCAGTATCATTTGTACCCAGGTGGATGAGAAGAAAGGGGTATGTGTCGGTGGACTGTATGAGCCTCGGCAGCTGCTCTGTCACATCCTTAATCCGTGCCCCGGGGAGACAGCACACCTGGCGAGTCTGTGGGTCTAAGCGATATACTTTGGTTTCAATCCCCCGCAGGAGGGAGTCTCCCACAACTAGTACTCTTCTCTTTCTCTTGCTGTAGGCCTTGGTTTGATTGCCTCCACTTGACTGACCTTCAGCCTCTTGCTCGCTGTCACGTTGGGTGCCCGGAAATTCATCCTCTGCAGGCTGTCCTCTGCTCTCGTCCTCAAGTACCTGGAAGCAGTTCCATAGCTCCACTGCTTCCACAGGCGCAGAATGTCTTCTAGTTCTTCTGCTCCTAACAGTCACCCTTTTCCAGGGAGTTCCCCCTCCATTATTTTCCCTTGCCTCCGCAGTCTCGACTCTGCCTCATCCTGCCATTGCCCTTCTGGCTCCTGTACTACGCTTCGGTGCTGTAGATCCATCGTTCTGTCTAAGAACTCTTCACTTTCTCTTATACTCCTGAGGGTGGACACTTGCTGCTCCAGTCTTCTGACCTTTTCTTCCAACAGCGTGACCAGCTTGCACTTGTTGCACGTGTAGGCCATGTTGATCTCCGGCAGGAAAACAAACATTGCACACACACTGCAGGTCACCACCACTGGAGAGTCCTTTCTGTCCATAGTTCTCTATTCCCTTTTTGTTTTTGCCTTTCTTTTCATACTGGAATGGCTGGTGCCTTGTCCTGCCTTCCCTGAATGTCAACAACAGAATCCCCCTGGCCTATAAGTGCGTGGTACTAGAACAAAACAAACGAACAATCCAGAAAATTTCTTAGGGACCTCCCCTGCCGAACTCCGCTGCCAATGCCAAACTCCTGTTTGCTTTCCCTCTGCGCTCGCTCTGTTCACTCGCTCTCTGGGAGCCTGCTTGCCTATCACAGACCCGAAAACAGCTGGCGCCTCTCTCCTGTGCTTCTGCTCAGCTGGGGGCAGCTGGTTGGCTAGCGTGTGAACAGAATGCGGGACAAGATTGTCCCTTGGTCTGATCCGCAGGGCTCTTCTGATGTTCTTACGAGGGGGCTCCCCAAAAGAATCAGGAACGTCGCTGGCTGGCTTTGTAGAACTGCTTCTTTAGACCGGCCACATACATGATGCCTTCTTCTGGGTACTGAAACTAGATCCCAGAGGCAGAGAAAGAATGGAGGCCAGAGAGGAAAGCAGACAAATGGATCAGAGCCATGAACTGTATCAAGAACAGTCTAAACAGAGAAGGAACAGAGCAACTTTTGAGTAAGTTGTGTTGGGGGGGAATGAGGTGGAAATGGGACAAAGTCCAGCTCTTGAGATGAGGAGCAGACAGACAGATAGATAAGGCAGACAAAGACGAACCGGACAGGAAAGGAGATTAAAGAGGTGGCGAGAAAGGCAGAGGATGAAAATGGGTGCACAGGAGGGGGTCCCAAGGGGACACACAGAGTCTGTGTTGAACAGAAAATGAGAGACCAGCCCTCCCCAAAGACACAAAAGAAAGAGCAGTGTTTGAGCTACAGAGGGGCAGAAAGACAAAGTATCCCCCCAATACACACACGCAAAGGCAGAGGAAGAGACAAAGTAGGATGTCACGAAATGACAAGAGTATCACACACACGGAGCAACACAGGGTTGAGCGGCCAAGACAAGCTTAAGAGAGACAAATTAGCATCTAAGTTCAAATAGGGATGTAGAGGCCAGCTCTCCCACCACCCCCAAAAAGACAGACAGCCCTCCCACCTCACACAGAGAAAGGTGGGTGGGAGATAATTAAGGCTGGGCAGACGTAGCCCTGAATAGCCCAAAGCCAGTAGTGGCTGAGTGGCAGTTTTAAGGGCCCAAGAGACTAGTCCTCAGTGAGGCAGGCAAAGTAGTCCCTGAGAGTGAAAGAGAGAAAAGGCCAGGCTGGCTGAAGAGGAATGTGGAAGGCTAGTGTATATTTATAAAAACGTTTAAAGGCTAGCAGAAGGGAGAGATGAAGGGGTGGACAGACAGACTGAGAGACAGAAGGGAGGGCGAGGACGGACTGACAGGGGGTGGAGGGACACGCGACGTAGCCCCCGGGAAGGCGAGGCAGCCCCCGGGAAGGCGAGGCAGCCCCCGGGAAGGCGAGGCAGCCCCCGGGAAGGCGAGGCAGCCAGGAAAGCAGGGGAGACGGACAAAACAGCCAGGCTACTGCAGCATGTTTGATTTTTCTTAATCAGATGACCAGAAAAAGTTGGAAGTTCAAACCTTCAAATGCCCCCCTTTTTAAATGATTTCAAGGGCAGCCCCAGGGGGGAGAACCTAGACTTCTCTCTTCAAAAGCTGGCAAGCCCTCCACTGATAATCTATCTTGCAGGATCTCCCTGTGGTCAGCTTATGACTAGCTTTTATATAAAATTTCTGGGACCCATGAATGCTGTGTCTGCCTCAGCAGAGCCAGCAGCACCTCCTCTTTTGAGTTTTAGATCTAAGGTGTACTGGCTCAGGCTCAAAGGGTGTGGCGTGGGGGCCACCTCTCAAGGCTCACGGTCACAGGCCCAAAGATGATCCCAGCTGAGGTATTAACGCTAGATCCAATTATAGAGGACTCGGCAGGTTTCCTTAACCCATAGGCTCCTCTGCTTGCCCCTCCCCCAGTCATTTATAATCAAGCTTGAAAAACCACACACACACACACACACACGCGCGCGCGCGAATGTGTACCCGCCTCCTCACCTTCCAGCCAAGTTCTCTTTTCTCGCTGCTATATCATGTTCTCTAGCAGTGGCTTCGGACTACGGGTGTGTGTGCTATCAGCTTCACTTGTACAACTCCTTCCTTCCCTTCTCCAATGTCAGAGCAGATTAGGGTTAAAATTAAGACCATAGTCAGCAACCAGTTTTGCAAGTAGATGCAAAGAGTTTAGGGGGCTAGTGGAACAACAAGTCCCTCTCTCAACACGGGTTTGCTCCCAGCCTCAACCACTGCTCCCATCCCCTGCCTCTCCTCTATGTGGGAAAAGGAAAGCAGTGCTTAATTTCTGAAAAAGAGATATACAGGGATTCAGGCTGGCTATGGTTGGTGAGAAAATGGCACTCTGCAGATGCACAGAGGCACTTCAGTCTCTGTTTCTTCTGTGGCTTGGCAAACAGGTTCTGGTGCTGAGCAAGAAAACAGAGAGAGGATCCCACCACACCCCATGCCATCCACATGCCTGTGTCCTTCTCCGACTTGCCGGATGAAATTTCAGAAGGGGTGGGTGGGTGAGAGTGGGGGTGAGCGAGCAGGGCTTCCAGGCTGAATCAGGGGGCTTCAGTGCTTTGGGTAGTAGTTCCTTGTCTCTCCATATGGCTAACAAGATAAGAGAATCTGTGCAAACCTATTTGGGTTGCACATCTGTGCTTTTTTAATGTACAAACAATGTAGCTCTGCTTATAAAACAAACAAGTGACATAGTAAACAATATAAAACCAAATTATCTCAGCCATGATCCAGCAGCTCTCACTGCATATGCAGGATCTTGCCTGCCCAAGGGCTGCTCTATTCCATTTTTGTAAGACTAGCACCAAGTTCAGAACTGACCAAAAGAACCACTTCACACAACATGATAAGCCATGGTGATATAGGTTATGAGCCATGTTTGGGGCTTGTCGTGTCATGTGAACCTGCCATGGCTTCTTTGGGGTAGCTTATATGCCCAGTCAGGGCCTCTGAGAGGAATTTTATCAGGGGGTACAAGTTCCCTTCTCCGTTAGTCATTCTGTTTTTATCCACTACGGGTTTTATGCCATGAGCTGTAGCCTGTAAGGTCAAAAAGGGTATGGAAGATGAGGGAGGGGGTGGAGCGGAGCGCTCTGCTAATTTTCTGCATTTAAGGCCTTATGCTCTTATACTCCCTCCATGATATGCAAAAAGGCTTAAGGTTAGTCTTCCAGGCTAGACAAAACTGATCCTAAATCCTATGTTTGAGAAAACCACTCTGATCTTCAAAATGTACTACTTAAAATGTAATTGTATAAACTTTCCTAAAAGTCAATATTTCGGATTGAGAGTGTATACCTTATACAATATTTATTGACCATTAATTATCAACCATTAACTGATAAGTGAACTCTAAAAAGACTTGCTGAAATTGCTGTTTACAAGCAGAACTAAAACTGGAGGGTCACAACGTCATCTAAAAAAACAAACATGAGTGGGAAACGACAAACGCACAATAAATGCCTTGCGCAGAAAATCTCTAAGAGAAGATCTCTCTAAGTCCATGTCTCTTACCCTGCTCTGAATAAGCTTGTTTTTTAATTTCCCGTGATAGTCAACAAGAAACACAAAGCCTCAGTTTTCTGAACCTTGAACCAGTTCAGTACCAACTTGAAGTATGGGTCTGGGTTGAATTGGGGGATCAGTGCACACCATAAACACACACACACACTCATAGAATCATAGGTAGAGTTGGAAGGGGCCTACAAGGCCATCGAGTCCAACCCCCTGCTCAATGCAGGAATCCAGGTCAAAGCACCCCCGACAGATGGCTGTCCAGCCGCACCTTGAATGCCTCCAGAGTGGGAGAGCCCACCACCTCCCTAGGTAGTTGGTTCCATTGTCTTATTGCTCTGACAGTCAGGAAGTATTTCCTGATGTCCAGGCGGAATCTGGGTTCCTGTAACTTGAGCCCATTATTCCGTGTCCGGGATGGTAGAGAGGAGATCCTGGCCCTCCTCTGTATGACAACCTATAAAGTACTTGAAGAATGCTATCATATCTCCCCTCAGTCTTCTCTTCTGAAGCCTAACATGCCCAGTTGAATTCCTTCAGTCTCTCCTCATAGGGATTTGTTTCCAGTACCCTGGTCATCTTTGTTGCCCTCTGAACCCTTTCCAGCTTGTCTGCATCCTTCTTAAAGTGTGGTGCCCAGAACTGGACACAGTACTCAAGATGAGGCCTAACCAGTGCTGAGTAGAGGGGAACTAGTACTTGGAAGCTATACTTCTGTTAATGCAGCCCAAAATTGCATTTGCCTTTTTTGCAGCCACATCACATTGCTGGCTCATATTCAGTTTGTGATCTACAACAGTTCCAAGATCCTTCTCACTTGTAGTATAGTTGAGCCAAATATCCCAGATCCTGTAACTGTGCATTTGGGTTTTTTCCCCTAGGTGCAGCACTTGGCATTTATCCCTATTAAATTTCATTCTGTTGTTTTCGGCCCAGTGCTCCAGCCTAGCAAGATCACTTTTAATTTTTTTTTGTCTTCCAGAGTATTAGCTATTCCACCCAATTTTGTGTCATCTGCAGATTTGATAAGTATTCCCTGCACCTCCTCATCCAAGTCATTAATAAAAATGTTGAAGAGCACTGGGCCCAGGACCGAGCCCTGAGGTACCCCGCTCATTACCTCTCCCCAGTTTGAGAAGGAACCATTGATAAGTACTCTTTGAGTTAGATTCTGTAACCAACTGTGGATCCACCTGATAATAGTTGTTCCATCTAACCCACTTTTAGCTAATCAGGATATTGTGACTGGTCTGTAGTTCCCAGGTTCATCCTCCTTGCCGTTTTTGAAGACAGGAACAAAATTTGCCCTCCTCCAGTCATCTGGCACTTCACACGTCCTCCATGATTTCTCAAAGATAATAGACAATGGTTCTGTGAGTTTTTCTGCCAGTTCCTTTATTATTCTAGGATGCAGTTCATCGGGCCCTGGAGATTTGAACTCATTCAAAGTTCCCTGACCATTTGCCTATCAATCTCAAGCTACAATCCCACCCCTTCAGCTTGTACTTCAGGTTTGCCAGAGGGGATATAGACCCTCTTTCAGGAGAAGACCGAGCAAAAGTAGGAATTGAAAACTTCTGCCTTTTCTTTGTCTTCTGTTATCATTTTGCCATCCTCATTGTGTAGTTGAATCACCATTTCTTTCCTCTGTCTTTTACTGTGTGCATACCTGAAGAAAACTTTTTTGTTGCTTTTGGCATCCCTCCCTAGCCTCAGCTCCTCAGCTTTAGCCTTCCTGACACTATTCCTGAAGTTCTGTGCTCCCTGCCTGTACTCTTCCCTTGTAGCCTTGCCTTCCTTCTAATTCCTATACGTGTCCTTTTTTGTTTTCAGGTCATCTCTGAGTTTTTTGTGAAGCCACATTGGCTTCTTCTGTTGCCCTCTGCCTTTTCTCCTTGTGGAAATTGTTTGCAATTGTGCCTTTAAAATTTCCTTTTTTTAAAACTCCCACCCATCTTGGACTCCTTTTCTCATTAGAATCGCTTGCCATGGGACCTTACTTATCATTGTTCTGAGTTTATTAAAGTTGGCTTTCCAACTTGAAGTCCCCCATCACTACTACATCATGTCTTCTTGAAACAAAGGCAATTTGCTTTTCAAAAGTTTCATCCCCGTCTTCTCCTTGATTGGGTGATCAGTAGTAGACTCTGACCACCGTGTTCCTTTTATTCTTTGCCTCATTTATTTTAATCCAGATGCTTTCTATAGGTGGCTTATGCTGGCTGAGCGTGGAAAACTAAGCAGGGTCAAACCTGGTTATTACTTGGATGGGAGACCCCTCCTCTAGTTTCCTGCATTGAGCAGGGGGTTGGACTCGATAGCCTTGTAGGCTCCTTCCAACTCTATGATCTATGAAATCTATGAAATCTATGACTACCAAACTCATCCTCCTGTATTTCTGTGCAGAGAAATGTATTTTTGACATATAGTGTGACTCCACCTCCCTTTCTGTTGCTTCTTTTCTTTTTGAACAAGTTATATCCTTCAATTGCTGTATTCCAGTGATGGGAGTCATCCCACCAAGTTTCAGTTACACCTTTCAAGTCATATTTGCCCTCCTGTATTAAGAGTTCAATTTCGTTCTGTTTCCCATAGTCTGGGCATTAGTATATAGCAGAGATGGGGACTCAGGACTCTAGGACTCGACTCGTGAGTCGGACTGAGTCCCCCCTCTGACTCGAGTCCCACTCGAGTCCCAATATTTTTAATGGGACTCGAGACTCGACTTGGGACTCGAGACCAAGGACTCTTCAACATCCCTGGGCTGTGCCAGAAGGAGTGGAGAGAAGTGCGATCGCCAGCAAAGATTTTATTTTTTAAAATCATTTTCCTAAAATGCAACCTTTCAGACATTTTGGGTTTGGCTGCCTCTGCCTGCCTGTTTGGAGTTCCTAGCCTCCTCTGCCTGCCTGGTCTCTTCTTAACCAGTTCCACAGTTTGAATTGTCCAAGACAAAGGCGTCTACCTGCCTGTTTTGGGGCTCCCTGCCTCCTCTGCCTGCCTGGTTATTTTGGGTTTGTCTGCCTCTGGTCTGTTCTTGTCAAAATCAGTTGCAGAGTTTTGAAATAAAAAGGCACACTTGTGCCTAGAATTTATTTAAGCCACACATCTGAAGTAGCCTTATTTTGTTGGGAAAAAACCCCATTGATTTTAATAGGGACTCATGGAGTCAGCTTTGGGAGTGACTCGGGACTCAGGACTCAGGACTCATGAGTCACCATTTTGGACCAAGGACTCAGACTCGGACTCGAGTCCAAAGACTCGTGACTCGACTCGTGACTCGAGACCAAGGACTCTTCAACATCCCTGGTATATAGACATTGAATACCACTTGCTTTATACTCTGGCTTTCTTCCTATAGTTTTTTGAAGACTATTATTGGGCACTACTAGAGCTGTTCTCTCTGTTGTGGTGCATAAGCCTTTGTCCATTGTTACCCCCGAGTTTATGTCTCCCTCCCCTGTTGGATTCAGTTTAAAGCCCTCCTGATTAAGTTCCTCATGCTGTGGCCAAACACATTCTTCCCAGTCCTTGTGAGGTGCAACCCATCCCTTGCCAGCAGCCCATCTTCCAGGAAGTGTAGTCCGTGGTCCCAGAATCCAAATCTTTCATGTCGGCACCGCCTTCGTAGCCAGTCATTTAACCAGAGCATTTTTCTTTCCATATGATTTGTGTTATGGGACTGTGACCTGGATTTTTTAAGAACCTAGGGATGCCCCTGGTCACAGCCAACAGTGAGCTGGCTGAGAAGGGACAGCCAGCTTTGCTTTGAAGCTTGGAAGAAGAAAAAAAAAAACCTATTTCTTGGAATAGTTGTAAACTACTCAGTGCAGGAGATTTAATTGCAAAAGGTACAAGTGAAGTAACCTCAATTACCTGTAGAGTGACCTGTGGCATATCTAGGGGCACTTCCAGAAAAGGCTTTTATCATGCAATTGCTCTGCCGCATTCAGAGTTTTACCAGGGTTTGGACAACAGCGTTGTCTTGGTAACCCTCCTGTGTTTTCCCACCACTTGTTCTATCATTTCTCTTCCCAGAAAAAAAAAACTGTCAAGGAAGGAAAGATGGAATAATGGCACGTCAGTTGATTGGTAGTGCTAGGATCCCTGTCTGGAAGCACCCCAGATTAACACTATTCACAGCTGATTTGGCTAAGGGTGTTTCCAGACAAGGCTTTGATGGCACCATCACCCTGCCTTATTCACAGAATTTTATAGGAGGTCCAGATGTCATCATCTTCCACTCATAGTCATCCCATCATCCAGTTTCTCTTCTGTGCTTTCTAACCAGTTTCCCAGGGTTTTTTGAGGCTGAGAAAATGCAGTCTTTTTTGGAATAGTGAAACAAAGCACAACTCTCCACCCATGTACCCATGTAGTTCTGTCATTCCACTTTGTTTCACTATACCACAGCACCACCTAGAGGTTATGCAGCTGAACGTTCCGAAAGGCAAGAAAGGGAAAAACCTATTTGTAGAGATCTGCTTAATCCTGCAAAGAATCTGGAAGCAGAAATAGCAAGTTAAAAAACCTCATCTAGAAAAGCTCAGGGGCTCATCAAACATTGCATTACAATATTGGTTCATTACAGCTTTTATAGCAAAATTAATTTCACGTTGGGGTTTTTTTCTGACTTTGGGGGTGACAAGGCGTTTATTGTACCATCAGGATTCAGTTTAAAGCCCTCCTAATGAAGTTCTTCATGCTCATTCATTCCTCATTCATGGAATTTTATAGGGGGTGGGGAGCAGACAAAGTCATATTCCACGTATAACCCTCCCATCTTTTCTCACCACTTCTTTCATCTTTTTTCTTACTGCAGAAAACCCATTAAGGAAAAAATGATAGAATTGACACACAGTGCTTTCTGATTTTTAGTTCTAGGAGCCCTCCATCTGGAGGCACCCTTTCTATTCTGAAAAGAGAACATTCTCTCATTCCTTGCAGAATATTCTCTGTCCTGCTAAGAGCTACTAGTTTTGATGGCTAGAGATGTTCCAGTTTACTTTGACAAGACCCTGCAGTTGCTAGTTTGCTACTGTTTCCTAATAAGTACTTTTCAAGCGATGTACAATACTGTGCCATGGTAAATAAATCAATGAAAGTCTCTTCTGAGCTCAGAGCACTTGCCCAGAGAGGAACCTGTCCTCTGTGTCTCTATATGATTCACTGTTCTGGCTCTGACTCCTTCCCATCAGCCTCCACTGGGGTAGGCAATTGCATCACTTCTCTGCACTGCATATGATTAAGGTGTATAATCGCTCCCAATGCAGAGATGCCACAGAGATTTTAGACTCGTCTGCCCTCAGAAGGACCTTCCCCCGCATCACGCACAGCTGTGGGCGGGGAGAAATTTTGCGGACTGTGGGGGGAGGTGAGGCGAGACTTACCAGTTCTCGCAGGTATGCCTCAGGTAGGGGGGCGGGGTTACAGGAACCAATATTAGGCCCTGCAGCCCCGCCCCACACCCTCTTCGTCTCTTCGCAGCTCCCTCCCTCCCGCCCTGTATACAGTATGGGCTCCTCCGGTCGCCGTTAAGGGGCCGAGTAGGAATTTTGGCTCATCCCTATTAGGGGGGTGAGCACGTTTCGCCTACTCCATACTGCTGTAGGGTTGGGAGCATTGTAGTTAGTGTACATAGCAAGCAAAAAACGGTCACAGTTAGATAGTAGGCAGGTAAGTGCGGGTTAGGGTATTGATAGGGGAAGGTGAGCATCCCTGGCACCATTCAGGTGACAGGCGGCTTCAAGATGCCTCAGATGGATGGGTCAGTAGGCTCAGACAGCTGGGGATCAGGAACGCCTGTGAGGCCTTTGTTCTCGCCAAGCTTGTTGTCATGAGACTCCGAGAGGGAGCGACGCAGCAAAGGCTCCCATCACTGTCAAGTGGAAAATGGGGAGGCGGCGGATTCATCGCCACCTCCTGGTTTTGGATGCTCCGCCCAATTGCACAACTGAGCGGCCTACGAGGCCAGAATAGAATAACCCGCACTCTATCCCTTTGCAGTTCACTGTATGTAAATAAACGTGGCCCAGTTAAACACCAACTGAGTGTCCCGACTCTTCATTTCCCCCCTGTACGTCCGCAAGAGGCTGCATAAGCCACTGGGCTTACCTCTGTCCAAGCAGAAACCATACTCAAAGCAATGACCCATGCAGAATCCAGAGGGTGAGAGCTTCTCCAAGATGGGTAATTTGTAGACTTTCATGCTATAAAATGAATATTTGGGGTTTTAAGGATGAAGTGTCATGCCCCCCCAGCCCCCAGCAAAAATGGGCTTCTGCTATCAGACATTCAGTAAATGCTGAATTACAGGCAGCCCCCGGGTTGCAAACGTCCTGACTTACGGACAGCTCATACTTAAGAACAGACTGCCATATATGTAAAAATCTGAGTTAAATACAATGGTTCGTACTTACGAATGCGCGCACTATACTTTGCGACACTTTGCGACACTTACGTACACATTCGACTTAAAGACAGGCTTACGAACGGATCTCATTCGTAACCCGGGGACTGCAGGTATATCTTGATTACACTTTTCTAACACTGAATCAGTCCAGCTGTTCTTATGTTTAGGTTGAATGTTTTTTGCTGGCTTGTTCTCACTTCCTCAAATGAACATGAGGAGGTTCCATTTGTCTCTTCCTTTGCTCTCCTCAGAAGCCGCCAGCAGCAGATGGGACTGAGTGGTCCATATGCAGCACTGTGGATTACAAGCCCCCAGACCCTGCGGAGGAAGAAGCAGTGGCTGAGGAGGCCGTGGGAAATGATGAGCCAGAGGAATGCTTCACTGAAGGTAGTGTGACCAGGCCGCAAGCCCAAGACTTGCAGGAAGGCCTTGAGTGGAGTCAAGGCTCCCCATATACTCTGCTCCAGAGTCTTCTGAGCTTGTGCATAATGCTTTGCCTTCACTGGTGGCAGGGCTCGTCATCCCAGATTGTGTTTTCAGTGTTAAGACTCCTCCTTAAAGCATGTGAAGAAGTAACGGTGAAGAGAGTGCCCCTGAGCATGTGTATCTTGCTTCCCCATCTAGGACTAGGGGGGCAGTGATTTCTGATCAGCTGGCATAGATTCCAAGCAGGTTCTACTGCAGCTGTGGGCTTACCCTTGGTCTCTCTCTTTCTCCATCGCAGGCTGTGTTCGGAGGTGTCCTTGCCTGAACGTTGACGTCAAAACGGAAAAGGGGAAGAAGTGGTGGAATCTTCGGAAAACATGTTTCAAGATTGTGGAGCACAATTGGTTTGAGACCTTTATCATCTTCATGATTCTCCTTAGCAGTGGAGCCCTGGTAAATGCTTCTCCTCCGTGATGTGTTTTCCATCAAGCATTTGGGGAGAGCAATAGTCATTTCATATTGCTCTTAAGAATACATGCTTCTGTTGGTCAGCATAGGCACAGTCCTTCAGGATGTGTTTCCCACACATCCCACCTGAAGCATTAAAAAAAGGAGCTCACTTTGATTTCAGCAGAACATATGCTAGAGAAGTTGTTAGTTGTTTATGTTCTGTGACCTGAGAGAGTCCTTAGGGGAACTACTTCCAGTTGTGTGGCTCCTAGTGCTACTCAGTCCTTGCTCTTCCAGCTACAAGTGGAATTGCACTTCACTTTCCACACTCGGGGTGGGTTAAACACTTTTTTTTTTGTTAAGTAGATACCACTCTGTTCTGCCCACACCATTCTGCCCGTGGTGGGTATGACATAGCCACATGGGTGAGGAAAGTACAATTCACCTGAACAGCTACTTTTAAAATCACTTTTTATCAATCCTTTAGAAAATAAGTTATTTTACTTGCGCTGAAGTGCAATCAGTATTGCTCAATTATTTTTATGATTTTGTATGGGTGGTGATCCAGAATGAGTGAGAGAAAGACATGGGGGGAAATGAGTGGCTGGAAGAGTAGGGGGTGCAGGGAGAAAAAAAGAGTTCGCCTTCTTAAGTTTCTGTTGGCACTGAAAACTGTGGATTCAAGGGAGCTGTTTAGTGTTTTGGAGCCATCACTTGTGGCCGCATATTGTGGTAGCAGATTTAATAGTTTAACTGTGTGCTATGTGAAGAAGAACTTCCCCTTATATGTGTCCTGAATTTCCCACCATTCCGCTTCATGAGATGGCCCCAATGGGTTCTAGTATTATGAGAGGGGGAGAAAAAATTATCCTTATCCACTTTCTCCACCCCACGCATAATTTTATATACCTCTGTCATGTCACCCCTTACTCACCCTTTTTCTAAGCTAAATAGGGTTTTTGTTTTCACGATAGTGATGAAGAGATAAAGCAATACCCCATCAGCTTCCATTCATAATGCTTAATGGGGGCTTTTGGTTCACCCCCATTAAGAACATAATGCTTAATGGGGGCTTTTGGTTTACTACCAGAAATTCAAAGTGTGTGCGTGTGCCCGTGCGTGCATGTGTGTGTAACTAACTTTAGAATTTTTTCTATCTCTACGGGCCGAGCGAGAATTCTAGAGGACAGGCGACCGCACCTGCATCATGGGAATGGGCCAGAGCACTGAATCTCTCCCCATGCCCACCCCTCTAACACTAGAAATATTGTTCAGTCCCACCTTGTCTTCTCAAAGCAAATCATGTTTTCAAAGCTTTTCATCACAGTCTTAATGGCTAGTAACTTTTTTAAAAAACAGATGAAAGATGGGATTCTCAGGGTGCTGAACTGTGGGCAGACATTCTCCACTGTACTTTCAAACCTATCTTTATAAATTGTCCTCTATGTCCTTTCTGGAGACTGACCACAGCTCACTGCTCCACCACTGCTCAGTAATATACACACATACACATGAGTCACAGAAGTCCCATGGTTGGTTTTCTCTCCTCAAATACCCACTCACCTGCCTACTGCATGGTGTCTTTGTGCGTTGTGGAGGAAATTCTTCTAATGACTCTGCCTCTCTTTCCTTTCCAGGCTTTTGAAGACATCTACATAGAGCGGCGGCAAACAATCCGCACCATCTTGGAGTACGCTGATAAGGTCTTCTCATACGTATTTGTTATTGAGATGCTGCTCAAATGGGTGGCCTACGGGTTCAAGGTCTACTTCACCAATGCCTGGTGCTGGCTGGACTTCCTTATTGTAGATGTAAGTTGCAGCTTGTAAGTAGCAAGTCATTTTGGAGGGGAGCCCCTGTTGATATTGCACTAAAGATGGCTGACCATGTGATTCTATCAGCAGATGTTATGGGTATCCATCTGTTCTGCCAAAGGCAGTGGTTCTTTTTAGGATCTAGAGACAATGAGCACACCTATGGGAAAAGGTTGAAAAGCTTTATTAGCAAACTACAGAAAAGAGATTACAGAAGCTAAGACAAGTGCAGAGGATGATGCTTAGTTACGTCCCTTCTGTTGCCAGGAACCCCTCAAAGAAATGACAACAGACTCCTTGGCCGGCACACAGCAACTTCTGCACAGATGGGTCTGTGTCGAGGTCCCCCCCTCCTAAGGATTCCTAATCTTATATAAGTTTTCTCTGTTTATGATAATCACACCTGGTCCCAGTAAACAGGGCAAGATTAAGGTGTTTTGTCTCGATAGGCACTTCCATACCAGTTTCCCAGACTATCTAATTATAAGCAATCGTTTCAAGTTGATCATGAAACCATCTGGAGTCACTCAGTTCCCAGGTCCTCTCAACCCTTCTGGTTGACAAGCCCCCCCCCCACTTATCCAGGTCCTGGAAATCTAGCCAGCTGGTAACCAGGTCCCTCCCCATCATCCGCCAAGGGAGTCTGGCCCACGGATGCCTGAAGTGCTTCTCATCATCAACTGACATCCTTGCCAAGTGTAAAACTGTCCAAGGACAGACTCTAATTGGGAATCTTCTCATAACATACTAAACATTATGAGCTCACTAGTATTGCATACTAAATACGATGGCTAGGCTAGTGCTCGGCAAGCCCCTTGATGGACTTCCGGTTCCCTGGCGCTTCACTTCCAGATTCCCTGCGCTGAGTTTTTTACATAAAAACCATAGACAAACTGGAGAGGGTTCAGAGGAGGGCAACAAGGATGATAAAGGGACTGGAAACAAGGCCCTATGAGGAGAGACTGAAAGAACTGGGCATGTTTAGCCTTCCGAAGAGGAGACTGAGGGGAGATATGATTGCACACTCTTCCAGTACTTGAAGGGTTGTCACACAGAGGAGGGCCAGGATCTCTTCTCGATCATCCCAGTTTGCAGGACACGGAATAATGGGCTCAAGTTACAGGAACCTAGATTCCACCTAAACATCAGGAAAAAATTCCTGACTGTTAGAGCAATAAGACAATGGAATCAACTACCTATGGAGGTGGTGGGCTCTCCCAGTCTGGAGGCATTCAAGGTGCAACTGGACAATCATCTGTCAGGGATGCTTTGACCTGGATTCCTGCACTGAGCAGGGGGTTGGACTCGATGGCCTTGTAGGCCCCTTCCAACTCTACTTTTCTATGATTCTATTATCATCCCAGTTTGCAGGACACGGAATAATGGGCTCAAGTTACAGGCAGCCAGATTCCACCTGGACATCAGGAAATACTTCCTGACTGTTAGAGCAATAAGACAATGGAACCAACTACCTAGGCAGGTGGTGGGCTCTCCTACTCTGAGTCTGGAGGCATTCAAGGTGCAGCTGTCGGGGATGCTTTGACTGAGCAGGGGGTTGGACTTGATGCTCTGATTCTATGACCTAGCTGCTTCCTCTGGGGAGGGTAAGGAACACCATCCCTTCTCCTATCATCTTTGTCAGATTTGTCTCTAAGTGTTCTGGTTTCCACCACCAGGTCTCCCTCATCAGCCTGACAGCAAACTGGATGGGCTATTCAGAACTAGGAGCTATCAAATCCCTAAGGACACTCCGAGCACTGAGACCCCTTCGGGCCTTGTCCAGATTTGAAGGCATGAGGGTAGGTTCTTTTTGGCACTCAATCAAAACATTCCTTTCTGCCCAGGCATTTTAAATTTAAATATTTTTTATTGGTTCACTTGTTTGCTGGTTGAATAGTTTTTATTCCTTTTTTTTTTTTTGTAATTTTTTTGTTGTTTTATAGTATTTGTCCTTTTTAGACCATTTCATACACCTTTGTGGATGAAGGGTGGTTTATACATTTTAATAATAAATAAATGGGTTTGACATGACATTCCAAGGTTTCACTCCCCACTTTCCACCCCAAACAGTGGAGGTTTCAGAAAGCCAAGACTTGATTTCTATAGAAAGGGGTTTGGGGCTGAAGCCTGCCTGAAACGTATGTCCATGGACTAGTCATCACGGCTGCCTAATTTATTTATATACAACCTTTATAACCCACCCTTCCTCCAAGGAGGCTAGTCTGAGAGACTGACACACCCAGAGTCAGCCACAGAGCTTTAGGGCCGAGTGAGGGCAAGAAACCTGCTCTTCCCACTCAAGGCCAGTATACCACACTGGTTCCTGTAATCAGCTGGATGCAGCTACTCATTGGTGTGCACAGATGTTCAGAATCTCTCTCTCCCTTAAGGAAATGAAAATAGGTTCTGTGTCTCAGCCCTGGTGATCCCTGCTTCAAACTAAACCCTGTAGACTTCTGGTACCTCTGAATTATCTATACCATTCCCAGGAATGAATACTGTTGGATTTAGAGTCTTCAGAATTTGGCAGGCTAATACCCTACATTATTGCCTTTTTCTGATTGAAACCAATCTAATTTGAAAGTCCCCACATTTGGAATTACATTTTAAGTTTAGTTTTTAGTTGTTGCTTTAAAAAAAAAAAACTGGCTGTAGTTTGAATTTGTGAAGGTTCCAGGAGGGTATTCCTTATCCTTGGGGTGGTGCCTTTCTCTGGAGGTCATAAGGAGGGCCAAGAAATTGCTCTTCATGGGGAGGAGCCACCCACATCTCCCAAACCAGCTCTGCCTAAGGAGCCAGTAGGCCGGGTCAAGTTGCAGTGCTAGAGAGTGCAGTTCTGTTTTGCTCTTTTTCAATTTTTATTTTAGTTTTCCTTCTTCCTCTGCCTGCCCTCTCCCTGCAACGTACAGACGGGGGAACATCTAACACAGGGGAAGCAGGGAGTAGATCGTTGAGGCATGAAAGTATCCCACCCTCCAGTATCCACAGCTCACCTACCCAGGGTGAGGGAAGGAAGTGCAATCTCAGTTCACATGAGAGAGAACCCCCCTCCATCCAAGAGTAAAAACCAAGTGGGTACGGTGGTCCCCTTATCAAACTGTAGTGTCAAGGAGCAGAGAGAATGTTCTGAGGAGGAACTAGACTTCTTCTTCTCCAGTCAGGGTAGGCTCTTTTCTCCAGAATTATTCCTGGTCCTGCTGGCAAAGGCTTGCAGGAAACTGCAGCTCATGGAGAAGCAACTGGGACCAGGGGAACAGGACATGACCACACAAGGAGCAAAATCAGTCTTCACCAAACAGCTGCCTCCCTGTCTCCCTTCCAGACACCTTTGACAGGATGTGGAAATTGGGGTGGACCAACCTTTCAAAAACAAGTCAATACATATGCTAGTTAACAAGCTGTACGTTCTTCTTCCTAAAGCCATGGACCTGCTTAAAGTACCTGTGGTTGACACCCTGGTGGCAGCTCTAGCCTCCACCACTGTCATACCTGTGATAAGGAGGTGAAGGGCAGCTGCCCTCTGCAAAGGGTTCGATTCAGCAGACACATCTGCAACTAACTCCTTTTTCTCTTGTCTTTGGGCAAGGGAAATGGCGGCAGCAGATTCCATTCCCAAACCTCTGAAAGACAGGCTGAAAAAGATTGAACTCACAGCAGCCTTGGTGTCAGACTCCACCCCGAATGCAGTCCAGCTGAATGCTGGGACCTTGGCTTTGAGCACACTGGCTTGCAGACACATCTAGCTGCACCACTGGGAGGTCAATCCTGGTTCACAGGCACATCTGGCCAACTCCTCCTTTGAAGAAACCAAGTTGCTTGGCTCGCCACTACAGAAAATTCTCTTTCTCTTCGGAGGCGGCGGCAGCCAGGGCGGGGGAAGGTAGGTAGGTAGGTAGGTAGGTGGTGGTGGTGGTGGCGGCAGCGGCGCGGGGTTTGCAGAGCAGGGCTGCTTTGCTCCGGAGCCCCCCCCCACGGCACGAGAGGGGCCCCCGCAAATTTTATTTCGCCTAGGGCGCCAAACTGCCCTGCACCGGTCCTGCTCCCAGAGGTCATTCTGACCACCCTTATAAGTTTTAGTGCCACAGAGGTTTGGTGGTATTGTATGACTTCTGCTTGTGCTTTACATGTGGGGTGGTAGGTGGGAATTCTTGGGATTCACCTTTCCACTCGTTTTGATTTTGTTTTCAGGTTGTGTAATGGTTCACGTAACATTTCCTGTTGGCTCCCCAAAAAGGAATGAAAACAGAACAAGAGGGGAAGGCACCAGTGTGTAAAAAGAACGAAAGAGTGTAAAAAGTGTGTGTAAAAAGTGTGTAAAAAGAACGAAAGTCTCTGGTGCCAACTGAAATATGTTATTGCCCAATGGTATGTGCCTTCGTCAGGGGCCAAAAGTTTTCCCAAATTTTTCCAAGTATGCTTCAGTTTTTCCAAGTATCTCATACTCACGAGATAGCTGAAGAAATTTTTTTCTGAGCCCATCTACAGAGGGAGGCGCCATCCCCAGGATATGAAATGCCCTCAGGAGTCCCTGAGAACAGAAATTCATAACAAAATTTACATTTTTTGTTAAATCTTGAACTGCCTCTTTCTCCTGGTGCCAGGTGGTCGTGAATGCCCTTCTGGGGGCCATCCCATCCATCATGAATGTCCTCTTGGTCTGTCTGATCTTCTGGCTCATCTTCAGCATTATGGGGGTCAACCTCTTCGCAGGGAAGTATTACCGTTGTGTCAATACCACCACGGGGGACTACTTTGAGATCAGCAAAGTGAACAACAAGAGCGACTGCATGACCCTCCTCAACGTTGACAATGCCACTGACGTCCGCTGGGTCAACGTCAGGGTCAATTTTGACAACGTGGGCCTGGGCTATCTCTCCCTATTGCAGGTGGTAAGTGTGCCAGCCGACCTGCAGGGAGCACACACACCCCTGCCGCCCCCTGAATATGCTTTAATATGCTCTGAGGACTTTTCTCATATACTTTTTGGTAAGGAAAATTTCTCCCCATCTATATTCATGTGGTGAATTTTTCTTCAGAATGCACCCCACCCCCAGTGATTTGTGTGGTATTTACCTGTTGGGGAGACACACTGAAAATTTAAATTTTCTGGGGCACGGTAAGTACCATGTCTCACCCCTGAGGTGCACATTCAGAAGAAAGTTTCACCAACTGACAGTGATGGGGGGAAGCCAACTTGTGGTGTGATTATTAGAGCTAAGATTGGTTCCTACTCTATGACTTTTCAGAAAGGATTTAAGATTTTTTAAAATTGTGAATAGTGGTTCTAATGTTTTATGTTTTAATATGGTTTTACTGCTGTTATGTTCTATGTATTATTGTTTTTATTTGAATTTTTGTACACTGCTGGGCAGCGCAATCCTATGAGGGTGCCCACAACCCTCCGAACCCGGAGGATTGCAGGCATCCTATGCAGGGCGGGAGGAGCGTGGCAGAGAGGAGATCCTCTGTGCTCCCCTCGCCCTGAAGAACATCTAGATGGCAGATTTTGGCCATCTAGATATTTTTCCTCTCCTTGCAAGGAGAGGCTGAGGCATCGCCTGGATTCCTCAGGATCTGGTGGAGCCTCGCCCCCCCTCCCCACCCCCACAGTGGAACTGGGCACAGTCTTCCATGCCCGGTTTCCCTCTGGTGCAGAAACAACTGTACCAGCTACGAGGTGGGGGGGGGGTGCACTGTCTATGCCTCTTCCTATGTCCTCTAGAGACCAGTGTTCTCCCAGATGTTTTTGGCCTACAACTCCCAGCATGCCCCAGCCAGCATAGCTGGGAGTTATAGGCCAAAAACATCTGGGGACCCAAGGTTGGAGAACACTGCTCTAGACAAAGTCGGCTGTTGTGCAATGCCAGGTCCGTTACCCAAAAAACATCTCTCATCCATGACTTGATCATGGATGAGGGTGCGGACCTGGCATGTGTTACGGAAACCTGGCTGGACGAGGCCGCTGCTCCAACTCTGGCGGCCTTGTGTCCGGCCGGTTTCTCGTATGCCCAGCAGCCAAGGGTTGGGGGACGGGGAGGGGGAGTGGCTGTTATCTACCGGGAGTCCTTGGTCCTCACCAGACTCCCTCTCCGGGAGACCAAGTTTATTGAGTGCATGTACTGGAGGTTGGGTCCAAAGGGCAGCCTGGGGATTCTGCTCGTGTACCGTCCACCCCGCTGCACGACAGACTCCCTGGCCGAGGTGCTGGAGGTGGTCTCCGATGTGCGTGTGTTGTCCCCCAGGCTAGTGGTGCTGGGGGACTTCAACGTGCATTCGGGGGCTTCCCTCACTGGGGCACCTCGGGACTTTATGGAGACCATGGCTTCCTGGGAGCTGCACCCTGTATTAACTGGACCTACCCATGTAGCCGGTCATGCGCTGGACTTGGTTTTTGTTTCCGGAGAGGGGGGAAATGATCTGGAGATCGGGGGTATATCCACCACCCCCTTGTCATGGTCAGATCACTATCTGGTGGGGTTGGATTTCTCGGTGCCACAACCCCTCTGCAGGGGTGAGGGACCTATTAGAATGGTCCGCCCCAGGCGTCTTATGGATCCGGATGGATTCCTGAACGCGCTTGGGGAATTGGAGCACACAAACGATAGCTCGGTCGAGACCCTGGTGAATGACTGGAATGCTGCAATCACCAGGGCATTAGACCGAGTTGCCCCGAAGCGCCCTCTTCGCCTAAACAGAGCTCGCGCGGCGCCATGGTTCACTCCGTCGCTGCGAGCTCTGAAACAAGAGGTGAGAAGGCTAGAGCGCCGATGGCGAAATTCCCGCTCCAAAGACGATCGAACACGGGTTAGAGCTGCATCTTCAGCCTACCGGGTGGCGGTGAAGGCAGCAAAAAATAATTTCTATGCTGCCTCCATTGCGTCTGCAGAGTGCTGCCCCAGGAGGCTGTTCCAAGTGGTCCGGAGTCTGGTCGGTCCAGTCGCTCCGGACCCACTGGAACAGTCAAAAGCCTCCTGTGAGGCTTTAGCGAAGCACTTCGCAGATAAAATCGATCGGATTAGGAGTGGGATATCGTACGTCGTGGACACAGGGAGTGAGCGGGAGGAGGCCAATGGCAGACCGGTTTTGTGGGATCGGTTTCAGCTTCTTCCTTCTGATGAAGTGGACAAGGTGCTTTCATCTGTGAGGCCGACCACCTGCTTGCTTGACCCTTGCCCATCCTGGCTCATCATGAGCTGCAGGGAGAGACTGGGTGAGGGGATCAAGGCGGTGGTGAATGCCTCCCTCGAGGAGGGAGTGATGCCATCAGCCCTCAAGGAGGCAGTTATAAGACCGCTTCTAAAGAAGCCCTCCTTGGATCCCCAGGATTTAAACAACTTTCGCCCAGTCTCCAATTTACCATTTCTGGGCAAGGTGATCGAGCGGGTGGTGGGTGCTCAGTTGAAGGCACACTTGGATGAAGCCGATTATTTGGATCCGTGCCAGTCGGGCTTCAGGTCTGGACATGGGACGGAGACGGCCTTGGTCGCCTTGGTGGATGATATGAGGAGGGCTTTGGATAGGGGCGAATGCTTTTTTCTAGTCCTCCTCGATCTCTCAGCGGCTTTTGATACCGTTGACCACGGTATCCTCCTGGACCGTCTGGAGGGGTTGGGCTTGGGAGGCACTGTATTGCAGTGGTTCCGGTCCTTCCTCTCTGGAAGGTATCAGAGGGTAGTTCTCAGGGAGGAGGCTTCGGACCCTCGGCTGCTCACTTGTGGAGTGCCGCAGGGTTCCATCCTCTCCCCGATGTTATTCAACATCTACCTCAAGCCGCTGGGAGCTATCATCAGGTGGTTTGGGGTGCAGTGTCATCAGTATGCGGATGACACGCAGCTCTACCTCTGTTTTAAGTCCTCACCGAGGTTGGCCGTTGAGACCCTGTCCAAGTGCCTGGAGTCAGTGGCTGGCTGGATGGGAAGGAACATGCTGAAACTGAACCCCGACAAGACCGAGGTACTTCTGGTGGGGGACAAGGGAAGGTTAGGGGATGTTGACCTGGTGCTGAATGGGGTACATCTACCCCTGAAGGACCAGGTCCGCAGCTTGGGGGTCATTCTAGACTCCCAGCTGTCCATGGAGGCTCAGGTGGCAGCTGTGAGCCGGGCGGCGCTGTATCAACTCCATCTGATACGGCAGCTGCGCCCCTACCTTCCTAATCACCTGCTCCCATCAGTGGTTCATGCCTTGGTCTCCTCTCGCCTAGACTACTGTAATGCGCTCTACGTGGGGTTACCCTTGAAGACGGTCCGGAAGCTTCAGCTGGTACAGAACGCGGCGGCTCGCCTGATTAAGGGCAGCCGCCGGCGTGATCACATCACGCCAGTGCTTAATGATTTGCACTGGCTACCAGTTGCTTGCCGAGCCGAATTCAAGGTGTTGGTTTTGACCTTTAAAACCCTACACGGCTCCGGCCCAGCTTATCTCAAGGAGCGCCTCCAGCAACATCAAGTAGGCCGCTCAACAAGGTCTGCCACGGACGGCCTTCTCCTTATCCCATCAGCCAGAGCAGCCAGGCTGGTGGGGACTAGGAAGAGGGCCTTCTCTGTGGCGGCCCCCACATTATGGAACTCCCTCCCTAGTGACCTTCGCCATGCCCCCTCCGTGATGAGCTTCCGCCGTGCATTAAAAACATGGCTGTTCAGGCGGGAATATGGGGTGGGTTAGGTTTTTAATGAGAATTTTTATATTGTTTTAATTATTATATTTTATTGTGTTTTACTGTATTTTAATTGTACATCGCCCAGGGTGGCCGGGCGACCGGCCAGATGGGCGATTGATAAATATAATAATAATAATAATAATAATAATAATAATAATAATAATAATAATAATGTAGGATTGTGCCCTTGATGACATTTGTGTAAAGGAGGTATATAAATATTATACATACATAAATATCAATATCAGCCGTCATCGTCATCATCACCATCCCACAAGCTGAGCTTCCAGTCTCATTTTTTTTTCCCCCTAAGAAATTTCACCCTGACATGAGGGATCCCTGCAATCTTTCTATTCTGTTCTTCTCTCTCTCCTGTTATCAATGGCCAAGCTAGACAGGCAGAGGCAGCCCGTGTTCGTCCTTCATGTGCCTGCCAAATTCACATATAAAGCAGGGGGTTGGGGTGATTCCTATTTTAACATCAAAAGAGACGCGGGTGAGGAGAGCTGAATCCTACCTCTCCTCATCTCCCTGGGCACTGGAGAGTACAGGGTTCTTCACCACCACCACCACCACCACCTGCATGCCCCTTTCAATTAAATAGACGTCCACCCCCTGCTTTATATATGGCCTGGCCAAATAAGCGATTTAGTAAACATAGTTGTGCTCATCACATCTAGCTTGGCCCTAAGTGAGTTCCCAGTAGCCCCCCTTCTCCAACAGAACCCACCCCTCCTTTTTTATCTTCCACCTGGCCAGTCTGAAGGATGAGGTTTCCAGTCATACTAGATTCAAGTTGCCTGGTGTGTGTCTGTCTGTTCATGGACCCAGCGTCCACTTCCAGGCTTCCAGCCCACCTCTGTCTGGCACCATGATGAATCTACCCTTCTGTGTTGTTCCTTGTAGGCCACCTTTAAGGGCTGGATGGACATCATGTATGCAGCCGTTGACTCCCGTGAGGTAACTAATTTGGACATGAAAAGCTGATTTCCCTGCCCCGCAACTCTCTTGTAGGAGCAAACAGGTCTGACCTGCAGCGGGGAGGGCGTCACTGCAAGATAGGGGCTCTTCTCAACCTCTTTGTTTTCTGCCCTCCCAGGTAGAGGAACAGCCCGAGTATGAAGTGAATCTCTACATGTATATCTATTTTGTGATCTTTATAATCTTTGGGGCTTTCTTCACTCTCAATCTTTTTATTGGTGTCATCATTGACAATTTCAACCAGCAGAAGAAAAAGATAAGTATCTCTATTTTTTGCTTGTTTCGACAATTTATACCCCATTTTTCAATCAAACAATGCTCAAGGTAGCTTACAAACAACATGTTGCAATAATACAAAAACCCCAAATCTCATGCATGCAAACAAACAAACAAACCCAGCAGCCCTGAGCCCCATGGTCAATGAATGGGGCCAGAGAATGCTCCTCTTTGGTCCTGCAATCCCAGGGCAACTGGCAGTTGGAGCTGAATGTCCTTTTTGGCAGAGATGGGGGGAAGCAAGCTCCCTGCAGCTGCCCCTTCTATGGCCAATGGGTGAGGCCAGGCTGGTCCTCCCTAGTTTGCCATGATGATGATATTCTCCCTGGGAGGCAGGGGGTGCAGCAGCAGCCTCCTAGTGGCCCTGGGTCTCCTGGCCAGTGGCAGAGGCCAGAGTGTGCTTCCCATCAGCTTTGGAGTCCCAGGGCAGCTCTTGATTGTGGTTTCCCGCGGTGGTTGTGGCCATGCACCTGCTGAGAAGGCAGGCTTGCTACAGGTTAGTGAGCACCCCCCTTAGGGTAAACTGCACTTCCGGGCATCAAGGGGCTGGAAAGGCACAGCAGGCCCCAGTTACATCAGGCACCCGTACATTAACAATGGGTGGAGGAGGTTTGGGTTTTTAGAAGAGATGGAGGCAGTCAAATTAAGTTGACGAAACTTTAGAAATTCAGCCAATTACCCTAACTGAGCCCTAGAAATTAAGAGGCAGGCTGTGTTCAAACTAAGCTCAGGATGGTGTGGGCTGCTGCTGGACAATGAGGAAGGGATTGTGGAATCCTTGCTCTGGTCTTGGGTAGTTACTGTAATTAAGGAGTTCATCCCATGTCTAATAATGGGAATTCTCTTTTTTACTTTGGAGGGAAGGACATCTTCATGACAGAGGAACAAAAGAAATACTACAATGCCATGAAGAAACTAGGCTCAAAAAAGCCAGTGAAGCCCATCCCGAGGCCCCAGGTATGCTGTTTTCAAGGCCCGAGTCCATGTTCAGTGTTCATGGGAAAGACCTCTTCTCACATTTTGCCCCTCTATTCATATGCAAAGGGGTCATCTAATCCTAACATATGCAGAAATATACACATGGAGGGAAAGATCAGAATCTGGCCTACTTGTCCAAACACTGAGCCCTGAGCACCGAGTTGATTAGATTTTCTATACCCCAACACATGATTGCGTGTTCAGAGCAGGTGTATGTGGGGGCTGCAAACAAAAGGGAATGGCAAATACAGCCACATTACCACTGAGTGGCTTTTGCCCATTGCATATAGAGATTTTGAACTCTGGCACAAACATAGCCAAAGCTGCAAGCACAATATTCCTATGTTTGCAGAAGTCAGTAGTTTCTCTCCAGAAAAGCGTGAGCAAGACACTAATTCTTTTGAGCCACAGACAGTCCCAAGAGGAAATAACGGAGTATAGGACTCTGGGCTTCAATACGATAGGGGATACATCTGTGTATGTGTGGTGTGTTTCCCTGATGTTATGTGGATTGCTGTAAATATATTTGGAATAAGTGAGTGAATTAGGATCCCTTTCTAGGCAATATCTGTCCCCACCCGCACACCACTACCACGTTCTTTCACCTTCTCTTTCTCTCTCTTTCTCTTCTTTGCATCTTAATTTCTGCTGAGAAAAAAGTTCATAATTCCCCATTGCTTTCTCTAACCAACATTTGATTTCTTTTCCATAGTGTCATTTTTATCTGCTCACGAGGTTGTATAGGCTGCAAAACAGTGACCTTTGTTATTTGTCATTATGCTTTGTTGCCAGTCAGGGAATTTATTACTTGGTGAAAAATTGAGCATCCTGCTATTCTTTATGGTTGCAGAGAGATATTAAAAGCAGGTCTGGTAAATACCTCAGAAGCCAAGGAGGAGCAGAGGATAAGATTTCAGTACACTAGAATGGGTTTTGTCTCTCCTCATTGCTAAGCAATATAAGCACAATGTGTTAATATTTGTGTGGGCCCGGAATTTTGCTTCTTTTTAAAATTGTTATATATATTTTTTGTATTTTGTTTCTTCAAGGAAGTCAAGGCAGCACATAATGGGTTTTTTTCTCTATGTTATCTTTACAACAACCCTGTGAGGTTGGTTAGGCTGAGAAATTGTTACTTGCCCAAGGTCACCCGGTTAGCTTCATGTTTGGGCAGGGATTTGAACCCAGGTGTTCCTAGTATAGGTCTAATACTCTCTTATCTGCTATACCACACAGGCACTTTTTAAAGCACAATACACAACTTTAGTGCTGGTATTCCATTTGATGGATTCTGGGTGATTTAGGATGACTTAGTATTACCCATTTCTTTGCCCACTTGAATATTCATGTATGAGTTTTTCTCCATTTCTCTTCTCTTTTCTTCCCTTGTTTGTCTTTGTCAATGTGTCTCGTCCCTTTCCTGTGTTTCTCTCGCACACCCATGCATGCCTTCCACATTATTAAAGAACAAATATCAAGGGATGATCTTTGACTTTGTGACCAAGCAAGCCTTTGATATAGTCATCATGATCCTCATTTGTCTTAACATGGTGACGATGATGGTGGAAACAGATGACCAAAGCCAAACCAAGATAGACATCCTCTTCCAAATCAACCTGATCTTCATTGTCATCTTCACTGCTGAGTGCTTCCTCAAGATGATTGCCCTGCGGTACTACTTCTTCACCATTGGCTGGAATATTTTTGACTTTGTTGTGGTCATTCTCTCTGTAATAGGTGAGAAAAATATGAACATCCATGTTTCCAAAAACTCCTAAATCCAGTAGTATGCACAATTGCAACTAGTAGGCTAAAGACAGACAAAACATATGTAGCGTAGTGGGAACACCCAGAAGCACCTTTCTCTTTCTCAAGGTGATTCTGTAGCTTTTCTATTTCAGTGGAGAAAAGCTAGCAGAGGGTGGTATCAATTGGCTAGCACCTATAACATGACCAACATACCCCACAATCTCTGGAGCAGTTTTGCATCTGTCTTTAAAATAATCATGGACTTTTAAAAACACACACATTAAGTATGAACTGCTCTCAGCCATAGACTTCATTGATAAAGAACAAATATCAAGGGATGATCTTTGACTTTGTGACCAAGCAAGCCTTTGATATAGTCATCATGATCCTCATTTTTCTTAACATGGTGATGACGATGATGGTGGAAACAGATGACCAAAGCCACACAGTCTACCTGATTGCTGGTTTCTTTAGACCCTCCCATATGTTCAACTACCATCATTGTAAGCTCAGCTGTCAGGCAGTTTGGTGTGTGAAGGTTTTTTATGTCACTTTCTTACCATTCTTACGTATGTACCTAGGGTATTTCCCAAGTATGTAGAAGCCACTACCTTATTTTTGGGTGGCTCTATTTCACTTTCAGAATGATAGGCACTCAACCACTTGAGTTCCATATTAGAGGGAATGATATATTTTTACTTTTTGTAGAATGTTAATGGAATTACAATCAACAACAATATATATTTAAGCTGCATATCTTTGTTTGATGAGCAGGAAGAGATCCTGGACAAATTTAACACTTTTCTAATTGTCTTTCAGGACTTGTCCTCTCAGACATCATTGAGAAATACTTTGTGTCACCCACCCTTTTCAGGGTCATCCGTCTGGCCAGAATTGGGCGTGTTCTTCGGCTGATCCGGGGAGCCAAAGGCATCCGGACACTGCTCTTTGCCTTGATGATGTCCCTGCCAGCACTTTTCAACATTGGCCTCCTCCTCTTCCTGGTTATGTTCATCTATTCCATTTTTGGGATGTCAAACTTTGCTTATGTGAAGAAGGAAGCTGGCATTGATGACATATTCAACTTTGAGACTTTTGGCAACAGCATCATCTGCCTTTTCCAGATCACTACGTCGGCTGGTTGGGATGGCTTACTGCATCCCATCCTGAACAGTGGTCCCCCAGACTGTGATCCTCATCTGGAGAACCCTGGCAGTCAGGTGAAAGGTGACTGTGGCAACCCTTCCATTGGCATCTGCTTTTTTTGCAGCTACATCATTGTCTCCTTCTTGATCGTGGTCAACATGTACATCGCTATCATCCTGGAGAACTTCAATGTAGCCACAGAGGAGAGCAGTGAGCCTCTGTGTGAAGATGACTTTGAAATGTTCTATGAGACATGGGAGAAATTTGACCCTGATGCCACACAGTTCATTGCGTACAGCACACTCTCTGAATTTGTGGATACCTTGCAAGAGCCACTGCGAATTGCTAAACCCAACAAGATCAAATTGATCACCATGGACTTACCCATGGTTCCTGGGGATAAGATACATTGCTTGGACATCCTGTTTGCACTTACCAAAGAAGTGTTGGGAGACTCTGGGGAAATGGATGCCCTGAAGGAATCAATGGAAGAGAAATTTATGGCTGCTAATCCTTCAAAAGTGTCCTATGAACCCATTACCACAACACTGAAAAGGAAGCATGAGGAAGTGTGTGCCATCAAAATCCAACGAGCATTCCGACAATATCTGTTAAGGCGATCAGTGAAGCAGGCCTCTTACATGTACAGGCACAGCCAAGATGAGGACACACTGGCAGAAGGAGCCCCAGAGAAAGAAGGATTGATTGCAAACAAAATGAATGCAATGTATGGGCCTTTAGACAAACAGGTGGAAATTGAAATGTTTCCAGAAACATTTCCACCTCTTGACCATGAGCCAATCACCAGTCCAGAGAATATGCATGATCCTGGTGAAACTAAAGAGAAGGAGGAGGATCCTGGCAAAACAAGGGAAGATGATCCCAGTGGAATTAAAGAGCAGGAGGCCACCAAACGTGGTGTAAAAGAGTCGTTTGTATAATCCAGAGCACTTTTGGCCAACAGTTTATTGGTTCCTGGTTCCAAAAGACTTCTCTTGTGTCTTTCTCATAAGAGCCTTTCCATATTTTGTGCCATAATGAACTAACTAACCACATTCTCTTACCAGATTTCAGGTACCCAGCTCGACATCTTACCTTTGGAAGCAAAGCCACTTCTAGTTTCTAGTACTTCAAATTCACCACAATGTAGAAAAGAGGTTTTTTCCCCCTTATGAGTTAAATGTGAATTATCTCTATTGCTGGTGAACAGAAAAGGCATTTTATTTTAATTTTAGTTCAAGTTTATGTAGCATGTTCCAGGGGCAGTTCTGATTTATTTTTTCTCTACTAGAATTTTTAAGTGTTGGAAAAAGAGGCACAAGAGGAGGAAATGGCCAAAGATGCAAGTCTTTGTAATTGCAGTGCAGTCCTATTCAAGTTGCGCATGGAAATAGAAGATCAGTTTTGAGGAGCTTAACCACACACACACACACACACACACACACCAAGAAGAACTTAATTTTGTGGCCTGACTCAATTGTGCAGATTTACCTGTGGCTGCATACCTAATTTGCTCTGCTAGTCATGAGCTTCATATGGCAGTGAAACCTTTGGCTATGTATCACTTGAAATCGTGTGCAACCGCATGAGCATATGCACATGGCTTCTGAGATTTCATCAGCATTACCTACACACTTTAAATCCTTATCTTTGCAGCCTTAAGGACTAGAAACTTGCTTGCTTTTTCAATGAAAGCTGAGGTTTTAAGGATGCTGAATCCAGTGCCCAATTCCAAATTCTGCCCTTGTGCAGAAATTGCACATGACCATGGAAAGCAAAATACACAGAGCCCCGAGCTTAACCACTGGTGTCGGACAGTCAGACACACTTTGGAACGTTGTGAAAACGTCTGTCTTCAGCAATTTTCTTTCTGCTTTTCTATGTGTCTTGAAGACACGAACAGTGAAAATTGCCATCTGTACTGGTTCTCAGACATTAACAACTGGATAGAGCTCTCTGGTTGACTTTTTTAAAAATATTAATTTTATTTCCTGGTGACTGACTTTTGGGTTAGGAATCTTTCCAGCATCTGAAAGCAAGGTGAATAGAACTGAATAATATTGAAATAATGGGACAGTTTTGTGAACAAAAATCCACAATGTCTTAAAAACATGGTTCAGCTTTTTCCTTTTGGTTATTTGAATGCGCTTATAAGGTTTTTGTTAGAAATGGTTTAAAGTACAATTAAGTCTTAACCATTTGTGCACTATTATATAGTTTCTTTAAAAAAAAAAAAGAAGAAGAAGAGCAAAAGTAATGTGCTAATATGTTCTTAGGGTATACTGTCAGCTTTGAAACTTTTCTGACTTAATTCTCAAGCTCTACAGAACACCTAGGAATGTAAGCTGCACTTTTCCTGTATTTGTCATGTTACTGCACATCTGCGCAGCTCTGGTACTGTATGTGCTGTATTCTGCTTCCCGAGAGTCCAGAAATTGCACGTTGTGCTTCCTCCCTTCCCCATCCCATTGCTCTTCCCCTCTGTCCATAAAGTGGGCAGAGGTGGCATATAAGCCCAGACTCCACATAGTTCGTTAGTTCCAATAAGATACATTTCCCATGGTGGAGTGCATACAGCAAAATCTGAAAGGCAGGAACCTGCTATCTGGATATTCCAGCAGGAAATCCAGAATAAGAAAGTTTCCTGCACCAGCCCAAATGAAATGAATTGTATCTGTGCAAAAGTATTCTTGTGCAACTTCCGTTCATGTCAGCTGCATTTGTGCAAGACGATATTCCCAGCAGTTTGTGCCCTCAGCCATCTGGAATATGATGGACACACATGAAATATTAAAAGCAGGAAGAGGGCTGGCATACCCCACCCACTCTCAGTTTCCTGCATCCCCTAATTCTAACAAGATACCTTTGGTTTCCTTGCCCTGTTATCACTGTGGCAGCCATGACTACCACTGTTGGAAACAGAATAATATTGGGCAAGCTGGATCATTGGCCCAGACTGGTAGTTGTTTGAGCTTTGAAGATGCAGTTCCAACAAGCACTCTGTACTGTAGTTGCACATTCAAAGAATTTGTGAAAATTAAATAACTCTCCACCTGTCCCTAGAGAAGGCTTCCTGAGCATTTTCAATTAGAACCAGCAAGTGGCAGGACATCCCAGAGATGGAAAATCAGAGGGCACTAGAAACTGAAGTTTAAATTAACTATCATCCCTTTCTGCAGGACTGAGCTCAGGAGAACCCGATTCTGCTAGTTTCCACCGGAAGTCAACTGTGCACTGACTGGCCGTTCCTGGCTGTGAAGCTGTGAAGGCACCTCGTCCCCTTCCCCAGAGCAATTTTTCAAGTTTAAAAAAGAAGAAGATTGGTTTAGCTCTGGTTTGGGCAACTGTGATACCCTTGTGGATACTTCCAATGCTGTGTGCAGAGGATGGAAGTGGCTAAACTCGGGGGCCACATCCCCCCCCCCCCAGGATCTTTACTGAATCAACTGCGGGTCCTGAATATGAAAGGAGGTGAACCTAGATGGCGAGGAACTCATGTGACTTTGAGAGAGAGGGTAGAGCTGTGCGACCTAGACTCCGTCTGTATGGCTAACACACCATCTAGCGCCAAGCAGGAGGGCAGACTAAATAGCTCTGTTAAAACCCCCCCCCTGCCCCCACCCTCCCCAGGAATCATTCCTGACTGGATATAACCCGGGCTGATCCAGCGGTGAAACAAGTTCTGGGTGTGAAGCCCGCTGATATGAAAAAATAGAGGGTGGAATCAACCGTTTAGAATCTGGGTAGAATGTTTATGCAAAACTGACTCAACATTCGATTGAACATTTAAGAAAGGATAAAGCATAGGGAACTTGATATATGGAGGGCCAGGCCAAAGTTGAAAACTCGAAAAGGCCCCCTTGCTAATCCTTGTCTCACCTCCGTCCGCCTGCATAGGCCTATATAACACATCGCGCTCTGATGCGCCTCATCAAGACAAGCGTGGCCGCCGTTGACTTAGAATCATAGAAAAGTAGATTTGGAAGGGGCCTACAAGGCCATCGAGTCCAAACCCCTGCTCAATGCAGGAATCCAGGTCAAAGCATCCCTGACAGATGGCTGTCCAGCCGCACCTTGAATGCCTCCAGAGTGGGAGAGCCCACCACCTCCCTAGGTAGTTGGTTCCATTGTCTTATTGCTCTGACAGTCAGGAAATTTTTCCTGATGTTTAGGTGGAATCTGGGTTCCTGTAACTTGAGCCCATTATTCCGTGTCCTGCAAACTGGGATGACCGAGAAGAGATCCTGGCCCTCCTCTGTGTGACAACCCTTCAAGTACTGGAAGAGTGCGATCATATCTCCCCTCAGTCTCCTCTTCTGAAGGCTAAACATGCCCAGTTCTTTCAGTCTCTCCTCATAAGGCCTTGTTTCCAGTCCCTTTATCATCCTTGTTGCCCTCCTCTGAACCCTCTCCAGTTTGTCTACGTCCTTCTTAAAGTGTGGTGCCCAGAACTGGACACAGTACTCAAGATGAGGCCTAAGCAGTGCTGAGTAAAGGGGAATTATCACTTCCCACGATTTGGAAGCTATACTTCTATTAATGCAGTGCAAAATAGCATTTGCCTTCTTTGCAGCCACATCGCATTGCTCGCTCATATTCAGTTTGTGATCCACCACAATTCCAAGATCCTTCTCACTTGTAGTATTGTTGGGCCAAGTGTCCCCCATTCTGTAACTCTGCATTTGGTTTCCTCTCCCTAGGTGCAGCACTTGGCATTTATCCCTATTTATTTATTTATTTATTTATTATATTTATACCCCACCTTTTTTCCTGCAAGGAACCCAAGGCGGCTTACATAATCCTCCTCCTCCTCTCCATCTTATCCTCACAACCCTGTGAGGTAGGTTAGGCTGAGAGTCAGTGACTGGCCCAAAGTCACCCAGTGAATTTCATGGCCGAGCGGGGACTAGAACCCAGATCTCCCGAGCCCCAGTCCAACACTCTTACCACTACGCCACACTGGCTCTTACATTTCATTCTGTTGTTTTCGGCCCAGAGCTCCAGCCTATCGAGATCGCTTTAAATGTTGTTTCTGTCTTCCAGAGTATTAGCTGTTCCACCCAACTTTGTGTCGTCTGCAAATTTGATAATCATTCCCTGTACCTCCTCATCCAAGTCATTAATAAAAATGTTGAAGAGCACTGGGCCCAGGACCAAGCCCTGTGGTACCCCGCTCGTTACCTCTCCCCAGTTTGAGAAGGTACCATTGATAAGCACTCTTAGGTTGAGAGTCAGTAACTGGCCCAAAGTCACCGAGTGAGTTTCATGTCAAGAGGGAACTTAAACCCAGGTCTCCCCAGTCCCAGTCCAACACTCTAACCACTACACCACACTGGCTCTCACTGGCACACAGTTAAGATAATATTTCTCCCAGTTAAAGACAATTTCTGAAAACCCAAAACCATAAATCTTATGGGACTTTTTTCAAGGTAGGTTGCTGGTATGTTAGCCACCACCCTATTGTTAGGGCTGCTTCTCCTTGCAAGTGGCTAAGCTGGGGAGTTTCCAGCTGTCAGAAGATCTCAGTTTTCTGCTTCTCCCCAGGGCTGGGTGCCATCCAGTAAATGCGTCATTTGAGACAGCATTTCCAATTGTCTTGACATGTGAACAGCTGTGGAAAAAGGACTGCTCTATTTCTAATGGGCTGTGTTGCTTGTACATATGTAACATCTGTGCTGAAAAAAAGCTTAACGCCATTAGACAGTGCAGTGTTTTCTTTGTACATTTCTTAAAATAAACTCAGTAAATGAGCAAGTATATACATTCAGAACTATATTCCTGATTTGTTACTAGTGTTTCCCCTTCCCCCGCTACTCCTGCCTTCTTGGTGCTTAAGTTCTTTCTATTTTTTAAAAGAGGTGCTGGAGCTTAAACCTGCCTGGAAGACATACACAGAGGGTAGCCATGTTAGTCTATTGCAACAAAAACAACGAAGAGTCTTGTGGCACCTTAAAGACTGACACGTTTATTCTGGCATAAGCTTCCATGGACTTGAAGGTCTGTGATAGAGTGTCCTCAGATTAGCTGTTTTAGGTTGGGGGGGGAGTTTTCTATAAGCAAGTACAGGTACCCAACAAAGTGAGAGCTTTTCTACATGAGGCATTTATTGTGTGCTACTCACAGTTGTTTATGGGTTCTTTAGATGACATTGTGACTCTCCAGTTTCACTTCTGTTTGTAAACAGCACTTTCAGCAAGTGTTTTTAGAGCAGAGAAAATGGGGTATTATTTCTGATGGCGAAAGAAAATGCCGTTTCTGTTTGTGTATTTATGCTATTCTGCTATACCACAGTGCCACCTAGAGGTTATGTAGTAGAAAAGGAGGAAAGGAAATGCTCCTCATGTAGCGTTTGGATCTCAATCCTGCAACAAAACTGAATGGAGATGCACCAGATTAACAGCCTCGTGTAGAAAAGCCCTGAGAAAACAAGGCCAGACACATACCCAGCCAAGAACCATTTACTGTACTACAGGATAGGCCCACAAGAGAAAATAACAGAACACCGTTTGTTGGCACCTACAGTTCCCAAACCACTTAAACCAATCATCCATTATCTACAGCCTATCCTGAACAATGACACTTCCCTCTCACAGGTCTTGGGTGGTCTGTCTGTACTTGCTTATAGACAGCCCCTTGTTGTGGAAAAATGATCCGCTGCCTTGTGTTTGGAGAGGTTCTTAGAGAGGAAAGTTTATTAGTGAATTCACGGATGGCATCTGAGCACAGTCAGGAATGCCAACAAGAATGAAAGGGAGACACTCCAATTTAAGCTAAATAGCATCACGTAGAGATCAGGTAACAGCGAGACAATTCCAAAAAGATAAGAACAAAATATCAGGCATTGCCCATCTTCCAGCTCTCATGGCTTTACATAAGGTAATTAGTTCAGTCCGCTGGGGCTGATGAGTGATTGATGAGTGATTGCCCCCCAGGAAGGTCAAGGAAAGGTCTGACTTGCCCTTCCAGGCCTTTCTGCTAAACTGAAGCCTGGACAAAATTTACTTCTACACCCTCAGGATACAAACACTGGGACCAGACCATGTAACTAACCCAGATGCCAGCTCTGTCCCCCTATCTACTCTGGAAACATTATTAGAGGAGCTAATGTCACGGACTACATCAGAGTCTCATTCACTTGCTTATCTTCCACTGTGGTATTTACCATCTTCTGTCAACAATGCATTTCTGCATGCTACATAGGCTGGTCTCTATGGAAAAGAATAAATGGACACATCAGAAATAGCAAAACTCAGAACACAGTGGCAGAACTGTGCCTCAGCCTCCCAGAACACTCTGTCACTGACTTTAACGTGGCCATTGTGGAGCAAAGAAACATCAAAGGGAGATTAGAGCCAGAGACTGCTGAGTTAGAATTCATCAACAGGTTTAATTCTACTGCCAGAGGCTTGAATCGGGATAACAGATTTATCAGTGGTCTGATGCCACTGTGGTCCGTAGTGTGAGAGTGTTGGACTGGGACTCGGGAGATCCAGGTTCTAGTCCCTGCTCGGCCATGAAACTCACTGGGTGACTTTGGGCCAGTCACTGGCTCTTAGCCTAACCTACCTCACAGGGTTGTTGTGAGGATAAAACGGAGAGGAGGAGGAGGATTATGTAAGCCGCCTTGGGTTCCTTGCAGGAAAAAAGGCGGGGTATAAATATAATAAATAAATTATCACACTTCAGGAATGATCCTGTGGCCCCTAGACATTGTCCGAGGGGCCATTGGATAGTTCAGATTCCCAGCTCTGAGGTCAGAGACAGTGCTCTTACCTCAGAGCTGGGAATTCGGAACTCCATTCTGCCACCCCCACCCCCACCCTGCTGGCATGGAAAAACCTCACTGGCTGCTCTCCAAAGTCGGGAAAGCAACCTCGGAGAGGGATGGAAGGGGGCATCTTGGGGGCTGGGAGGGGAGGACACTGGAGAGGACAGGATATGAGGGATCCTGGGGGCTCTCCAGTCTCCTTCCTTCCCTGTCTGAGATGGTGTTGCTAGAGCAGTGTTCTCCGACCTTGGGACCCAAGGTTGGAGAACACTGTGCTAGCGAGCCGAAAATGGCCGTCTAGTGAAAATGCAGAGTGGGAGGAGCAGGAAGGCGAAGATCGTCTCTGCTGCTCTTCCTGCTCTGCACTGGATAAGTGTGGGCCTCCGAGTTTGGGGGCTTACTGAAATCTCCATAGGGCTGCATCCTCCATCTGTTCATTGGCTTTCCGGGGCCAGGATGTTTATCAGCAACAGCTGCACTGTGAATGAGCACTGTTAATAATGTGATTGTCACCATCAGTGCTTTCTGCATTTAATTTATTTTGTACCTCACTGTGCACATTTCTTCCCCCCACCCCATATGTACTGTACATAAACCTGAAAATCTCCATAATACTCCATGCATATGGTGAAGTGGCCTATAGTCCACAAACGCTTGTGCCAGTCTGATGCGGCACCTTAAAGTTTAGTCTTTAAGGTGCCACAAGATTCTTTGTTGTTTCCTCTGATATTTAATTTCTTTCTTTCTCAATAGGGTAAGATCTGCTTGCCATTGCTCAGAGATAAGGCAGAGTATCTGTGCATCCTCAAATACACCTTTTTTAAATGCATACATGCTGTACTTTATTACTTCTTTGTATGTTCTGGGTGGAGTCCTGAAACAGAATAAATTCTAAGGTTCAACCCTGGCTCAATATTTAGGTCCTGCATTCTGCACATGCTCATGGGCCTTCCCTTTTTTTAAAAAAATCATATCATGTGTTCCTAATGCAAAAGAAGCCCTGATGGTATGGAGACGAACAGATGTGGAGCTGAGAAGTACTTCCAGTGGCTGGAAGCACAAGAAAGAGCTTCATACCTCCATTACATGGTTGTCCTGTCATATTATGATTCTCCGGCCTTAAGGATCACCAATGTCAACCTCTGGACATTTCTCTATTTACTGTCTTCCCTACTTCTTATCTTCCTTATATCCTGTCTTCCAGAAGTTACTAAAAAAAGTCAATGCTCTTAAAAAAAAATAATCTTGGATCCTGGAAGATGAATAGATCTTTCAAAAAGATCTGACCTTGCAGAATTTGCAATATAAAGATAAGCCACCACAATTGTGTAAAGTATCACATTTCTTATCAAATATTGAATGGAAAAGAAAAGATCCTAGAACGCACCTCATGTTAACCTTCACTCCTCCTGGTGCTTTGGAGAGAACACCAACCACTAACCCAGTCCTGGCTGGCAAGACCACCACATCTCCTCCCAACTCACTTTTGGCTGGCTAGAAAAAAACAGGGCAGGAGGGACTCCTTGGGTTTTTTAAAATTAATTAATTGACTTTAAAAAAAAAACATACAAAAGGAGAGAAAACAAACACAGGTACTTTTTAAAATACCAAATGAACGTCACTATCAGATTGGTATGGAATCATAACACTACAGCAGAGCCAAAATTTCCTCCTTCACATTATCTCAACTGAACTTACTATATACTTACACATTGCTCTCAGACTACTTGAACATGTTCAAATCATGGCGGTGACTTTACATATGATTATAACAAACAATATTAGACTTCAACCACTCTCTTATAGTCAGATTCTTAGTTTTTAGAGTTCTAGTTTTTAGCAACAATATTTGCTGTAATCGGAATATTACTTATCAAGATAACTTTCTTTTTATCCAAAGAATCATATCATTTAGCAAAACCATTTTCAGGATTGAAACAAGATTACTTTCTCTGCAGAGGACTAAAAAGACTTAGTCCTCTTACATTACCAACAAATATGCATCAAATTTGCAGTTAGATTTGCAGAACCAACATATTGGGTTGGATCCAGATTTATGCTGGATCAACTGCACTGGCAGAAGCGGACTTCCCCGGGCCCTCCTACCCACAGGAGCCCCTCCAGCCCCTGGAAAATGCTACACAGAGAATGGGGTGAAATGTGGTGCATGGGGGGGGAGGTCCCCAAAAATTGGGCAGTGGGACCTTGCAGGAGTGGAGCCCTTCCTCTTATGGAAGGTCTCTTTCTCCCATGGAAGGCAGATTCAAACACAGTGGGTTGCATCCAGGATCTGCCTGGCACGAGTTCTGCTGCCCGGGGTGGGAGAGCACACGTGTGCCACCACGGCCCCCCACTGTTGCCACACCTCACCCCCATTGCTGTCGCCGTGCCTTACCCCCACTCCCATTGTCCTGGCTGCCATCGCATCTCCCATCTCCTGTTCTCACATCTCCCCACCCAATTGCTGCTGACCACCCACCCGGAGGATTCTCAGGATGAATCAACTGGCAGGCGGGTTCTCTGAAGACAAAAACAAGAGGAGATGAGCATCCAGTAGCAATGGAAAAAGGAGAGAACTAGGTTCTCAGGATGCAAAATCTTTATTAAACAGAGGAGCCCAACGTGTTTCAGCCTATGTTTTTTTCTAAGGCCTTCCTCAGGGGGCTGTAAATATTCAAAATACTGCCCTGAAGACCTGCAGCCCAGCCAGCATTTTGGGCTTCTCCAGGGAGGGAGGTAAGCTGGTGACTTCCACCACCTGCAGCCAGCTTTTTCCCCTCCCTGGTGGTTCCCTGCTGGACTGGGGCCCTGCCTCTGCACTGGACTGATTGGGGAGTGGTGCCAGCTGCCCCAGCAGAGCCCACTGCTACATCTGCCGGCCTGCGGAGGAGTGGGGCAACTGCCCTGAAGACCTGCAGCCCAGCCAGCACTTTGGGCTTCTCCAGGGAGGGAGGTAAGCTGGTGACTTCCACCACCTGCAGCCAGCTTTTTCCCCTCCCTGGTTCCCTGCTGGACTGGGGCCCTGCCTCTGCACTGGACTGATTGGGGAGTGGTGCCAGCTACCAGCTCCCTTTGGTGGAGCCACTTGGGGGGTGGCACGAGGGCGAGGGCCCTCCCCCCTGTCTGAGCTGGGTTGGGGTTTTAGGGTTTTTAGGGGTTGGTTTTAGGGGTGGGTCTCCCGCCTGATCGGCGGAAGCAGGGGGGGGCATGTGTTCATCTCAGGGAGATGATGGGGGGAGTTCCGGGGGGGCAAAATATACCATTGTTGAGCGGCAGACGCTGGCAGAGTGCTAGGGGCAGGCCATGCCGATTAAGGGGAACAGGGGATCGATGCTTAATATCTATCCCTTGTTCCAGGCCTGCCCAGAGCCAAGGGATAACTGGGGTGTGTGTGGCTCCTTCCCCACCCTTGCATTTGCTGCTGTGTAATGCCAGGTCCGTTACCCAAAAAACATCTGTAATCCATGACATGATCCTGGATGAGGGTGCGGACGTGGCATGTATTACGGAAACCTGGCTGGACGAGGCTGCTGCTCCAACTCTGGCGGCCTTGTGTCCGGCTGGTTTCTCGTATGCCCAGCAGCCAAGGGTTGGGGGACTGGGGAGGGGGAGTGGCTGTTATCTACCGGGAGTCCTTGGTCCTCACCAGACTCCCTCTCCGGGAGACCAAGTTTATTGAGTGCATGTACTGGAGGTTGGGTCCCAAGGGCAGTCTGGGGATTCTGCTCGTGTACGGTCCACCCCGCTGCACGACAGACTCCCTGGCCGAGGTGCTGGAGGTGGTCTCTGATGTGCGTGTCTTGTCCCCCAGGCTACTGGTGTTGGGGGACTTTAACGTGCATTCGGGGGCTGCCCTCATGGGGGCACCTCGGGACTTCATGGAGACCATGGCTTCCTGGGAGCTGCACCCTGTATTAACTGGACCTACCCATGTAGCCGGTCATGCGCTGGACTTGGTTTTTGTTTCTGGAGAGGGGGGAAATGATCTGGAAATCGGGGGTATATCCACCACCCCCTTGTCATGGTCAGATCACTATCTGGTGGGGTTGGATTTCTCGGTGCCACAACCCCTCTGCAGGGGTGGGGGACCTATTAGGATGGTCCGCCCCAGGCGTCTCATGGATCCGGATGGATTCCTGAACGCACTTGGGGAATTGGAGCACACAAACGGTAGCTCGGTCGAGACCCTGGTGGATGACTGGAATGCTGCAATCACCAGGGCATTAGACCAAGTTGCCCCGAAGCGCCCTCTTCGCCTAAACAGAGCTCGCGCGGCGCCATGGTTCACTCCATCGCTGCGAGCTCTGAAACAAGAGGTGAGAAGGCTAGAGCGCCGATGGCGAAATTCCCGCTCCGAAGACGATCGAACACGGGTTAGAGCTGCATCTTCAGCCTACCAGGGTGGCGGTGAAGGCAGCAAAAAAGAATTTCTATGCTGCCTCCATTGCGTCTGCGGAGTGCTGCCCCAGGAGGCTGTTCCAAGTGGTCCGGAGTCTGGTCGGTCCAGTCGCTCCGGACCCACTGGAACAGTCAAAAGCCTCCTGTGAGGCTTTAGCGAAGCACTTCGCAGATAAAATCGATCGGATTAGGAGTGGGATATCGTACGTCGTGGACACAGGGAGTGAGCGGGAGGAGGCCAATGGCAGACCGGTTTTGTGGGATCGGTTTCGGCTTCTTCCTTCTGATGAAGTGGACAAGGTGCTTTCATCTGTGAGGCCGACCACCTGCTTGCTTGACCCTTGCCCGTCCTGGCTCATCATGAGCTGTAGGGAGAGACTGGGTGAGGGGATCAAGGCGGTGGTGAATGCCTCCCTCGAGGAGGGAGTGCTGCCATCAGCCCTCAAGGAGGCAGTAATAAGACCGCTTCTAAAGAAGCCCTCCTTGGATCCCCAGGATTTAAACAACTTTCGCCCAGTCTCCAATTTACCATTTCTGGGCAAGGTGATCGAGCGGGTGGTGGGTGCTCAGTTGAAGGCACACTTGGATGAAGCCGATTATTTAGATCCATGCCAGTCGGGCTTCAGGTCTGGACATGGGACGGAGACAGCCTTGGTCGCCTTGGTGGATGATATGAGGAGGGCTTTGGATAGGGGCGAATGCTCCTTTCTAGTCCTCCTCGATCTCTCAGCGGCTTTTGATACCGTTGACCACGGTATCCTCCTGGACCGTCTGGAGGGGTTGGGCTTGGGAGGCACTGTATTGCAGTGGTTCCAGTCCTTCCTCTCTGGAAGGTATCAGAGGGTAGTTCTCGGGGAAGAGGCTTCGGACCCTCGGCTGCTCACTTGTGGAGTGCCGCAGGGTTCCATCCTCTCCCCGATGTTATTCAACATCTACCTCAAGCCGCTGGGAGCTATCATCAGGAGGTTTGGGGTGCAGTGTCATCAGTATGCAGATGACACGCAGCTCTACCTCTGTTTTAAGTCCTCACCAAGGTTGGCCGTTGAGACCCTGTCCAAGTGCCTGGAGTCAGTGGCTGGCTGGATGGGAAGGAACATGCTGAAACTGAACCCCGACAAGACCGAGGTACTTCTGGTGGGGGACAAGGGAAGGTTAGGGGATGTTGACCTGGTGCTGAATGGGGTACATCTACCCCTGAAGGACCAGGTCCGCAGCTTGGGGGTCATTCTAGACTCCCAGCTGTCCATGGAGGCTCAAGTGGCAGCTGTGAGCCGGGCAGCGCTGTATCAACTCCATCTGATACGGCAGCTGCGCCCCTACCTTCCTAATCACCTGCTCCCATCAGTGGTTCATGCCTTGGTCTCCTCTCGCCTAGACTACTGTAATGCGCTCTACGTGGGGTTACCCTTGAAGACGGTCCGGAAGCTTCAGCTGGTACAGAACGCGGCGGCTCGCCTGATTAAGGGCAGCCGCCGGCGTGATCACATCACGCCAGTGCTTAATGAGTTGCACTGGCTACCAGTTGCTTGCCGAGCCGAATTCAAGGTGTTGGTTTTGACCTTTAAAACCCTACACGGCTCCGGCCCAGCTTATCTCAAGGAGCGCCTCCAGCAACATCAAGTAGGCCGCTCAACAAGGTCTGCCACGGACGGCCTTCTCCTTATCCCATCAGCCAGAGCAGCCAGGCTGGTGGGGACTAGGAAGAGGGCCTTCTCTGTGGCGGCCCCCACATTATGGAACTCCCTCCCTAGTGACCTTCGCCATGCCCCCTCCGTGATGAGCTTCCGCCGTGCATTAAAAACATGGCTGTTCAGGCGGGAATATGGGGTGGGTTAGGTTTTTAATAAGAATTTTTTATATTGTTTTAATCATTATATTTTATTGTATTTTACTGTATTTTAATTGTACATTGCCCAGGGTGGCCGGGTGACCGGCCAGATGGGCGATTAAAAAATATAATAAATAAATAAATAAATAAATAAAAAATACATACAATAAATACACATGGTGAGGACAACACATAATAAAAATACATTCTCATTTGTATAATAAATTTCTTTATATTCTAAATAGAAATCATTTAAAAACATTTTCTTAAAAATAATGAGAATCAAGTATTTTTAAACAAAGACCTACGTTTTCTTTATATAAAATATATCTTACTTGTAAAAAACTCTGCAGAATTTTTCACAACTGAAGTGTCTTTCACTGTTTTAAACGTTATTATATTTTAGTACAGTTTTTTTCTTAGGTGTTATCTTTTGCCAACGTTCAAAAAGACCTGTCTTTTCAGTCGCCACTAAAACAGTGAAAGATATGTATTGGTGTTTTGGCGAGAGGTTTTTACAGAAATATCGAAAATTATTGGTATTAATTTAGAGGTCTGTCCAAAATTAGCACACCAGTGAGTCAGGCATTGCGGTAAAAAATCCCGAGTGTAGATCCCTCCAGGACTTCAACCCCCATCAGCCCCAGTGGTCAACATGATCATGTTGGTGTTATGTTTGGGAGAACCCTGTTGTTAGGAGTTCTCTGTTAGCAGAGTGAGTGTGGCAGAATTGCCCTCTGGGCCTTTAATCCTATTGGTGTGCCCCAGTTTTAGAGGACAAATAACTCAGGCAGAGGCTGTATAGCTTAGTATTAAAAAAAAAAAAAAAAAAAAAGGAAAAGAAGGTTTATTAAGAAAAATACAGTTAGACAGAAAAGCCTAACCCTGAGTTCTATCTAGAAAGCCATGTGCTCACAATGAGCACATAGGAGGAGGAGCAGCATGATGACTACTCTGACAGAGGACAGGAAGTCCCTGCTCAGCCATGAAACTCACTGGGTGACTTTGGGCCAGTCACTGACGCTCAGCCTAACCTACCTCACAGGGTTGTTGTGAGGATAAAATGGAGAGGAGGAGGAGGATTATGTAAGCCGCCTTGGGTTCCTTGCAGGAAAAAAGGCGGGGTATAAATATAATAAATAAATAAATAAGTCAGAGTGACCACCGAACAAAAGAGATACCCTAAGCCAGGGCTCTCCAACCTTGGGTCCCCAGATGTTGCTGGACTACAGCTCCCAGAATCCCTTGCCATTAGCCATGCTGGCTGGGTATGCTGGGAGCTGTAGGCCAGCAACACTTGGAGACCCAAGGTTGGAGAGCCCTGCCCTAAGAATATCAGTCTGCATGATAGAGGCAGCAGGAAGTAGAGGTCAAAGTGTAAAGCAGTGTTCTCCAATCTTGGGTCCCCAGATGTTTTTGGCCTACAAAATCATCTGGGGACCCAAGGTTGGAGAACACTGGAATAAAGAAAGCAGGTATCCCTCTCTGCTTTACTCCCAATGCTCCTAGTGGTCATTTGGGTGAGATAGGTGCAGAAAGATCATAGAATCATAGAAAAGTAGAGTTGGAAGGGGCCTACAAGGCCGTAGAGTCCAACCCCCTGCTCAGTGCAGGAATCCAGGTCAAAGCATCCCCGACAGATGGCCGTCCAGCTGCACCTTGAATGCCTCCAGAGTGGGAGAGCCCACCACCTCCCTAGGTAGTTGGATTCCATTGTCTTATTGCTCTGACAGCCAGGAATGTTTTCCTGATGTTTAGGTGGAATCTAGGTTCCTGTAACTTGAGCCCATTATTCCGTGTCCTGCAAACTGGGATGATCGAGAAGAGATCCTGGCCCTCCTCTGTGTGACAACCCTTCAAGTACTGGAAGAGTGCGATCATATCTCCCCTCAGTCTCCTCTTCTGAAGGCTAAACATGCCCAGTTCTTTCAGTCTCTCCTCATAGGGCCTTGTTTCCAGTCCCTTTCTCATCCTTGCTGCCCTCCTCTGAACCCTCTCCAGTTTGTCTACGTCCTTCTTAAAGTGTGGTGCCCAGAACTGGACGCAGTACTCAAGATGAGGCCTAACCAGTGCTGAGTAAAGATGATGCCAAGGTCCAGTTTCCTGATCAGGAATTCTGGGGAGGTGTTGTCCAACACATCTGGAGGGCACCAGCCTGGGGAGGGCTGATCTAATGACCATGCTGTAATGCAGCTATTAAAGACACAGTCGCCTTGCCAGGGGAGATGGTGGCAATCTGCTCTAATCACCACTTCCCCATTTTGTGCCTCTCTTGCTGGTCAAACTACTCGGCTGCGGCACCCATGCTCACATGACACAGACTGCACCCGGTTCAAAACCCAAGGGGCTGCCCCATCATGACTGCATTTGCATGGACGGGAAGCAGACACCGACAGGCCTCAGCACCTTCAGTTTTTCAAAAGAAAGAAGGCAGAACTGAGGGCTGGTTGTTTTTCCACAAGGGCTGTAGTCTGGCCTGAGCTGCAATACATTGCTCAAGTGTTTGTTTTCTACTGGCAATGGCAGCTTCTTTGTTCCAGCTCTGCAAGGTATTTTGGGGCACGCTGGGGCTCGTCCTTGTAGTCACAGGTATGGTTTCTTCCATCTTGTCTCTTCCTTCATCCAAATGGGTCTGTCAGCTTACATTCACCGTGGGATAGTAATTTGTGGGCTGATTTATCTCAGGGCTAGGGGTTAACTTCTAAAAAGAGAGGCGCTCGGCCTCAAGCCCACCTGGAAGCTCCTGTTCTCTAACGGCAAGCAGAACCTGGTGCCAGCTGTTCAGTGAGGAAGGGGCAAAACCAGAAAACCAAACCAGATCAGAGGGTGGTGGGTGGGTCTGCAATTGAGAGGGAGGTGGCTCCACGTTGGAGAGAGTGGCCTGGCCTTCTGCAGGTGCGCTGAGCTCTGGCACTCTCCCTTTTAGAAATTAAGCTCTAGAAGACGGGGCTGTGAGTTAGGACCTCCCCGTATAGAGTCCGGCCACTGGCCCAGTGTTGACTCCTCTGGTTGACGGGGAGGTGAGCTGGGGTTCGGGGCAGGGCTTTCCCAGCCCTCCGTTTTGGGGCTGGAGGTGCCTGGGACGGAGCCTGGGGGGGGGGACCTTCTGCTTCAGATGGGCCTCCCGTTCCCCACCCCCAGAGTTGCTCAGAAAAACGATGACCGAAACAGGAAAGGAAGGGGTTGTGTTGTGTGCAGTGAGGCACATCAGCAAAGAGTGCAACACTTCCTGCCCACCTGCTCTGAATCTGGAATGCCAGCACTTCGTTTCTAAAAGAAGGAGCCCTGCGGCGAGGGAGGTTGCTTGCGCAGGGGAAGAGCAGGGGGCATATGCCTGGGAGCTCTCGCTGGGGCTGAGCCGCAGCATAGAAGGGAGACTGTGGCGCTGAGCCCGCTCCGGCCTAGCCAGGGTGGCCAGAGGCAGAAGGGAACAGGGCTCCTGCACCTTAGCAGCTGTGTAGAAAGCAGAAGGGGCTTCTGCAGGTGGGCGGGCGGGCGGTCATGCAAACGACACCTGCTGAAATCCCTCCTCCTACACAACTATTAAACCTGCAGGAGCCCTGTCCTCTTTTGTATCTGGCTACCCTAAACCCAGCTCAGATTAAGTCCAGATCAAAAGACTGAAAGTTTTTAATTACATTCCCCCCCCCTTGCCTCCAAAGAGCTCCAGGTTGCCTACATGGTCATCTATAAGTTTTATAGTTGAAGGCTACAATCCTATGCACACTTAACCTGGGAGTAAGTCTCATTGAATTCAATGGGACTTACTTCTGAGTAGACATGCCTAACATTGCACTGTAAGGCTGAACTTGACTTACCTGGGAGTAAGCCCTGTTGAACACAATGTGGCTTACTTCAGAGCAGACATGCATAGGTCTGTAAAGCTATAGTGCACTTCCTACTACAGGACTGGCTCTCTGCATTTTTGTTTTGTGAGCTTTAGCTAAATGTTATAGATTTCATAGATCATAGAGTTGGAAGGAGCCTACAAGGCTGCCGAGTCCAACCCCCTGCTCAATGCAGGAAACTAGAGGAGGGGTCTCCCATCCAAGTAATAACTAGGCTTGACCCCGCTTAGCTTTCCACGCTCAGACAAGCTGAGCCAGCGTAAGCCACAGGCCTGTATATAATGTATTTCTATCACACTGATACTCAAAATGCATGCCAATAGCACCATCAGATAACAAGAAGAGAAAGGCAGAACATTATCATTGCATTTCACATTACAATGTTTACAAATAGAGTTCAGTTCTCTACAAATCTTACAGGTAATTTGTTTTCTTTCTCTCTCTCTCTATTATGCTCTTGCACTATTGTGAATATCAAAGACAATACTCTTTTAAAAAATCCTTTTTAAGTGGGGAGGGGGACACAAGCCACAAGCCAGGATGCTATGATGCTTTTGGGAGAATGGCCAAGAATAAAAAATTACATTAGGAAAACAAAGAGGAATTGTTCAGCCTTGAACTTGGGCTCTCGCTCAGTATGCAAATGTTACAGATGCCCACATGTGGGTAAATGCAGTTCTAAGTTGGACAGAGTGTTGCTTTTACTTGTTCAACTCCTTTAATATTTGTTGCAAACTTCTAGACCACATGAGTTTCATCAGACAAAGGTGTTTGGAACAAAGCATGATGATGATGATTGATTGACTGATTGATCGATTGATGTTTGTATGAATCTAAGCCTAATATCCTGCTTCTGTGACCAATTTAAAATGTGGATTCATAGGAACTGTTTCCCCACTGGAAGATTATATATACTGTAATATTGCTGTGGGAATCTATGAAGAGTCTGGTCTCCTGAATGGGTCAGCAGCATGGGCTTGGTGACAGCTGATGGCCAAATCTTGCTATTTGCTTTTTCATCCTGCCAGGGCTCCTGTACCTCTAACAGGAGCATGGCAGGCAGACATTCAACAGGTTTCCATTATAGCAACTTCATAGGAGGGAAATTTTCACCTGTTGACTTTCTGCTTGTCAGCAAGGTAGAAAGCACAGGAGCCCTGCCAAGAAAAAAGGTAGTAACTCTATTCTGTCCCTACTTCTAAAGCCGTTGTCCACGGTCTGGCCATTTCTTGTCACTGCTCCCCTTCTTTTTGTGTTTTATCTCCCTTTTCCAGCTGATTTGGAATGTATCTGCTTACAATTATCCTCTGGTCAGCCTACTCCTTAACTTGTCATGCTGCCTCTCTGCACCCACATCAAGCATCTAGTTCAGTGTTCTCCAACCTTGGGTCCCCACTCAGCCATGAAACTCACTGGGTGACTTTGGGCCAGTCACTGACTCTCAGCCTAACCTACCTCACAGGGTTGTTGTGAGGATAAAATGGAGAGGAGGAGTTTATGTAAGCTGCCTTCGGTTCCTTGCAGGAAAAAAGGCGGGGTATAACCCTGACATTTATAGAAGAACAAAAACTCTTTAGAGAAAAGCTCCTGTGGGGGGAGCCCAAGAAGAGCCCAGTAAGGACTGACTAGGATCAATGGCCCCATAGGATTCAGTCTGGCTGTTGGAGGGCGTGGGGAGTGGGAATGGAATCGAAAGTCTGGACTCCTGAGCAGGGAGCACGGCAGATGGGGACATTATGCATCTCCGTCTCCCGCCCCCTCTCTCTCTTGCCAGACCTGACTCTGCGCCTTCTACCCTGCTGCTCCATAATCTTGGCAGAGTTTCCCCAGACCCCTGTTCATCAAGCTGTTTCAGTTTTCTTCATCCTTCTTACATTCTTCAGGTTTCTCTATTTTGGATTTTGATCTCAAAACTTGCTCACAACATTTAGAAAGTATTAGCAGCATAATAATTCAAAATTAACCTGTTTTAGATACTTAGATATTTAGATAAATGAAAGTAAAAGGACATTTTGCAAATCTATACTAGCTGATGTCCATTACTGCATATCAGCCATCAAATGTTGTTAGACACTGTCTGGTCCTGCCAAATACTGATTGCTACTATAGCATCCCAGCAGTCAGATACTGTTGAATGTTCACTGGAACTCCAAAATCTTTAGATGTCAAATTCACTGCCCATTTGCACACACAAAGAATATTCAAAGAATATTTGCCATCAAAATTCACAGCAGTGAATTGGGGTGGGTGGGTGGAGTTATTTGAGTTTTATGTATTTATTCATTTAAAGTATTTTCTTAGGTCACCTTTCAGAGTGGTGTACAAAAAGAATGATAAGACAACAAAATATAAAAATCATGTAAAAACTGAAAATATACTTCAATTCTAGCTGAATGTACAAACTGGCCCAATTTTCAGAGAGCCTCTTCTCTTCCTCCAGGTATGAATATCACAGAAAGCAACAGGACCCACCAGAAGTCAGGTAAATGAGCATTCTCAGGCCAATGTCTTTTTATGGCCAATTTCACAACTGATGCTTATATGGTTTTCTTCCATTTTCTGCTTACAGCACAGTATCTCTTACAGCACTGGCACCATGTTAGGAACACCTTCACTTGTTGCATAACTGTGTGTCATGGAGCATGCAGGGGAACAAGAGGGTGCCTGGAACAAGCAGGTCAACAACCGCACCGATCCGAAGAACAGTCGGGAGCATCCTAATCACGGTGGCTAGTCAAAGGGTGGCAGGGCTCCTGTTAGGATCCACCGTTGGAGAGGCTGGGGTGACTATAAGTGTCCTCCCCCTTCCCCCATGGGGGTTGTAGTGGAACGATGTTTGTGTGTCTCTCCGTGTGGTGGTGCTGGTGGTGACAACTTGTCCTGCTTCCTCCATCTGGGCTCTGATCCTGCAAGTCAAAAATGCTCATGAATGTTTAGCCAGCTGTGGCAATGGCTGAAGCGGAGTGCCCGGCCTTGGCCAACAGAGATCTTAACTGCATCTGGCAGTCAGTGCTTAACCTTGTTCTCCTCTGGGGGTTGCTGTTGGGTGCTTATGCCTGGCTGCCTCAATTAGGGTTGTGGGTAGAGAAGTGTTAGCAATTTGCGAGAGTTCCCCTGTGTGCTTAGGAGGCAAACGATTTGCAAAGTCGCCCTTTTCAGTGCAGAGTGCTTCCTTCCCCTTTGAGTGCAGAGTGCCCTTTCACCACAGTCAGTGTCTCTTCACCAGAGCTCCCCTTGTGAGATCTAAGTGTGCACAACATGAAGCCAGAGACTCCCTTGCGGCGTGCCAACGTGACAATCTGGCTTGTGTTCTGCCTCTGTGGGTTTATACACTGCTGGGGGCGTGCAGTGATTTGGTGTCGCACCTCGCTCTTCCCAAGCTTTTGCCATTTCACATTGGGTGTGGGAGGAGGCGGGGGTGCAGCTTAAAAAACGAGTCCCCCCCTCCCATTGACTTAAATGAAAGATAAATTCCTTACACTAGCTCTTGACCTGGTGCAAACATCCACTGTCATTGTTTGGGGTTTAGGATGAGGTGTAACTATGTCATGCCCGTAACACATCCTGCTTTTGCCTGCTCGCTCTGCTGGCATAGCTTCACAAGCGGAGCATCCATGCTGGTGGTGTAGCCTTCTGCTGGCATACCGAGGCAATTTTGCTAGCTTGTCATTCCACTGCCACAGCTCCATCTCCACCAGCAGAATGCCACTCATGCTGCTTCCTGATGCCACTTAGCCAGTGTAACCACGGCACAGGATTGTGTCCTATTTAATTCTGTTTGATTCCTCATTGTGTGTGATTGGAGGACTGCTTCCTGTGAGCCAGCAGAGGCTGCATCAGTAGTTCCAGAAGGGACATAAGTCAGCCATTTCCCAGGCAGCTAGCTAACAGGGAGAGCTAAAAGGTGTTTGGCAGCAAAGGAGGTCAAGGAGGAGGCCCCTAACAAAATTTCGCTACTGGGTTCGCATAACACGATAAGCCATAGCGGGTTGTGAGCCATGTTTGTTTCAGAGTGACTTGTTGTGTTGTTCAAACCCAGAGCATGGTTTGTTTGTTTGTTTGATTGTTTTTAATTTTTTTAAATTGAATTTTCCAAAACAACAACAAATCATATTTGGCTTCCGCCTCATTGTCTGACAAACATTACCAGTCCTTATCCAATCTAAGTTTCCTCTATTTTCACAGAAAGAATTTCTGTCACCTTACCAATATTCAAAAATCAAAACCCAAAGTTATTAAGTCACTTTCCCTCTGTGAGGGATTGAGGCCTACTCAGGCTTGAGTTTGTTGAAGCCTGAAGGCCCAAACACTTCCCTCGAGTAGTGAAGCCTGAAGGCCCAAACACTTGGATGGGAGGGGGAGTTTGAGAGTTTTAAGTTACCCAATAGAAGTTAAGAATTAGATATCCTATTCATCATCATCATCAGGTGATCACTCGTGACCGAGTAAGATTGTCTTCCGGGATAAAAGGAGGAAATTCTAAAGAAGATTGTGTAGACTCTAGCGATGGGTCCGTAAGTGACTGTGGAGGCCAATTCTAGATCCACACAGCTTCCCACAGTAAGGACACAGGTTACCAGATAGAAGATGGTCCTGTAAAGGATTCATTTGACGTGCTTTTCGCTTAGCACGTTTCTCCCTTTCACCTTGCACTCGGGCTTCTTCAAAGTCCATGGAACCTTTGTGAAAGGCCAACCTCCATTTAGATTGTTCATGGGCCAGAGCTTCCCAGTTTTCGATGTTTATATTGCATTTTTTTAGATTAGCCTTGTGAACATCTTTAAACCTCTTATATTGACCACTGATATTCCGCTTTCCATCCTTGAGTTGGGAGTAAAGTAACTGCTTTGGGAGACGGCAGTCAGGCATTCAAACAACATGACCGGTCCACTGAAGTTGGCGTTGAAGGATCATTTTTTCAATGCTAGTAGTCTTTGCTTCTTCCAGTACACTGACATTTGTTCGCCTATCTTCCCAAGTAATTTGCAGGATTTTCTGGAGGCAACGTTGATGAAACCTTTCAAGGAGGTGGAAGTGACGTTTATAGATAGTCCATGTTTCGCAGGCATACAATAAAGTTGGTAATACAATGGCTTCATAAACCAGTGTTTTGGTCTTCTTACAAATATCCCGATCCTCGAACACTCTATTTTTCATTCGAGAAAATGCGGCACTTGCGGAGCTCAGACGATGCTGGATTTCACTGTCGATGTTAGCTGTAACATCCTATTCAAGGTCACATGATTATAACCTTCCATTCCTCGGAAGGCTATATATGTGGGGTGTGGTCAGCTAGCAGTCAGTGTGTGCTGAGAGAGAGCTAGAAGCAGAAGCCCAGAAACAGCAGAGAGAAGCAGAGAAAGAGAAAGAGAAACTGGCTGCATAGGAACTAGGTAGTCTGAAGTTATACTAGAGAATGTTGGATTGTTTGTTTGTTTGTTTGTTTTATTTTATCATACTTGCTTTTGAATTATAACCACTCTATTAAGTAAAGACCCTAATATTAATAGTAAAGTGTTGTTGTTTACCCTGGAGTTTGGAGTGACTTATTCACCACGTCTACAGCCTACACCCACGTTACTGGAAGCAGGCAAAGGACTTGATAACCTAGAGAGGGAGAGGCTTTGGGAAGAGGCAGAGATCTCCCAAAGGCAGATCAAGGGGTCCCTGCAGTAGCGGAACCTTGACACCCTCCTCCCCAAGAAGTCCACCAGAGGTTTCCAGTCTTTCTTGAATGAAGATAGATTTTTTTCTCTAATTAAACAAGTCAATTTCGCCATCTCTGCTAAGTCCAACATTAAGTCCAACATTTTCAACAGCCAGTCTTCTATAGTTGGTATTGTTGCTTCTTTCCATTTTTGAGCATAGATTATTCTTGCTGCTTTCATCATATATTGTAATAATGTTCCATAGTCTTTCTCAAGTTGTAAATCCATTATACCCAATAAGAACATGTCTGGTTTCAGTTTAAAATCTTTTGTATCCGTGTGTATATTTGTACCCAGTATGTTTTCACTTTTTTACATGTCCACCAAACATGATAAAATGTTCCTTCCTGATTTTGACATTTCCAACATACATTTGACACATTTTTATACCTCTTAGCCAATTTCACAGGGGTTAGGTACCAACGATACATCATCTTGTAAAAATTCTCTCTAAGATCAGAACACAATGTAAATTTTATACCTTTAGTCCACATGCGTTCCCATTGTTCCATCATTATATTACTGTATATCTAAAGTGCCTTGCCCATTTAATCATACAGTCCTTAACTTGTTCTTCTGTCCCAAACTTCAGCAGAAATTTATACATTTTTGCAATTACATGGTCATCACCTGTACACAATTGTATTTCAAATTCAGACTTATCCTGTTCTATATCATACATTCTTTTATCCACATTAATCTCTCTGATAATTGCATGTTTGAAAACCAGTGTAAGTTATAACCTTCTGTTACTAAACAGTCCCGTGTTTTAATCCAATATTCCTGACGCGATTCCAATATTTCTCGGTATTTTAACCAGTTCTCATTGCTTGTCATTTCTTTCCTGTATAGTGCCTCTTGGGGTGATATCCATAAGGGTAATTTTGGGCATAACCTAGACTTATATTTGTTCCAAACTTTTAATAACGCTCTTCTGATATAGTGGTTCTTGAAATCTACATTAACCTTAGCTTTGTCATACCACAAATATCCATGCCATCCAAACCTTAGATCATGCCCTTCTAATTCTAGAAGTCTATTACCGTATTTCTCAATATCACCCATTCCTTCAACCAAACAAAACAGCAAGCATTAAAATACAATTTGAGATCAGGTACACCCAATCCACCACTTTCTTTCGCATCCTGTAATATATTTCGCATATACTTAACACGTGTTTTCTTTCTTTGCCATATAAATTTAGATAAGTCCTTTTGCCATTCTTTAAAGGGCACATCATTAGTTATAATCGGCAGTGTTTGAAATAAAAACATCATTCTTGGTAAAACATTCATTTTTATCACAGAAATCCTACCCAACAAAGACATTTTTAGTTTCTCCCATTTCAACATATCATTTTTAATTCCTGACCATATCTTAACATAATTGTTTTGAAATAAAATGGAATTTGAATTTGTCATTATGATACCAAGGTATTTTACTCTTTTTTCAATTTTAAAACCCATTTTTTGCATCAATATCTGTTGGTCTTCCGCTCTCATATTCTTCACCAACATTTTTGTTTTTTCATGATTTACCTTAAATCCTGCCAACCCTCCAAAATCATTTAATTTATCCAACAGAGTTTGCACTCCTTGTAGTGGATTTTCCAAGACTATCATCAAATCATCTGCAAAAGCTCTCAACTTGTATGATTCTTTTTAAATTTTTATTCCCGGGATTCTTCCATCTTGCCTAATATCTCTAAGCAAAACTTCTAAAACTAAAATAAACAATAATTGAGATAATGGACAGCCTTGTCTTGTTCCCTTTTGTATCAAACAAGGCTTTGTCAATTCACCGTTAACAATTATTTGTGCTTTTTGTGTCAAATATATCAATTTTACTCTTTTAATAAAATTCTCTCCAAAATCCATTTCATTCATAACTCCAAATAAAAAAATCAAATTCATGTTGTCAAAGGCTTTTTCAGCATCCAAAAAAATCAGTGCTGCTTGTTTTTCATTATGACAATTTAAATATTCCAACACATCCAACGCAGTTCTAATGTTATCTCTTAATTGTCTTTTAGGCAGAAAACCACATTGATAACCACATGTATAAACTCTTGTAAAATTTTCTTTAATCTTTCAGATAGAATCATTGTAAATAATTTATAATCATTATTCAATAATGAAATTGGCCTATAAGTTTTAACAGAAGTCAAGTCCGCCCTTCTTTAGGTATCAGTGCAATATTAGCCTCTCTCCATGTATCTGGTAACTTCCCATTTTGTAGGATGTTATTCATAGTCCTTTGTAGTGGTTGCAACAACTCATCCTCAAAATACTTGTAATAAATTGCTGACAATCCATCAGGCCCCGGTGTTTTCCCTTTTTTAGATATTTTTAATTGCTTCAGATAATTCTTGTATAGTTATAGGGCCATTCATAATTTGTCTGATATTCTGTGATCTTTGGTAAATTTTGCCTTTGCAAATAATCTTCTATTCTTTTTTCAGAATTTTTTTCCCCTTTATATAATTGTGAATAAAATTGAAGAAACGCTCTTTTCATACCCGAATTATCTGTTATTTCAGTGTTGTCCTCCAATAGCTTAAGTATTACTCTCTTCTCTTTCTCTTTCCTTAGTTTATATGCCAACCATTTCCCTGGTTTATTAGCAAATTCAAAATTCCTTTGCTTGGCATAACTCAATGTTGCCGGCACCAAAAAGGTGTCCTCTCCCGGCAAAGTGGTGGTCCGTGCCTCAGTGTGCCCTGCCCAATAAACACACCGAGGGGAGAAGGGAAACCAACTTTATTTGAGGCCTCAAGTAGGCTCTAGGAATCTGGGACTTCAAATCAAGAGCTCCGTTTCAAGTTCTTCTTGGATCTTTTATACAGCATGGGATCAGATACAGGTTTGCATCACATACGCAACATTACATACAGTTGCGTAGAAAAACATTCATCTTATCATGACCTCTTTCACATACATTCAACGACTTCCTCTGTCCTTCTTGGTACGTACATTTCCTTCTGTTTCTTTCCAAAGTACAACTCTATTCTTTCTCTCAGGACAAACATCAGGCTGACGCTTGCATTTCCCCCCCACTTCCCCCTTGCCTCTGCCTTTCTACTTACTGCACACACATTCCTTTTGCAATTCCCTTATCAGCGTCCTTTGTACACTCTTTGCCTTTCTCTGGCCTTTTCCTCCCTTCTCATTTACTGCAGCTGTAAACAAAGCAGCTTGCAACCTTACTTTTTCTTTCTTACATCTCAATCCACATACACTTTGCAACTTTAGCTAGCAGTTTCACAGAACAGCAAGAAAACAAGATTCTTTAGCCAGGCCTAACTAAACATTAGAACAGGGGTACAAATTCACATGGTCTCCAACACAATTTCATTTCCAGTTCTTCTGTCGTCAACATAGATAACTGCCTCTGCAGTGCTTTAATTTGTCATGAAATATTAGTATTATTTGGAGATCTTTCTAATTCCTTCTCTTTCTCTCTAATTTCCAATAAAATCTTTTCTGTCATTTCTTGTCTCTTTTTTTAAAGAAAGGAGTTATGTCATATAAATTGTCCTCTGATAAAGGCTTTACTTGTATCCCAGACTATTTGTAAGTCCACACCTTTATCTAAGTTATTTTCAAAAAATTATCTCAATTTATGCGTACAGTCTTGGACTACCCTTTCTTGTTTCAGTAGTGATTCATTAAATCTCCATCTAAATGAACCCTTCTTCCTTTTGAAAGTCACAGAAACTGAATTATGGTCAGAAAACGTTTTTGGCAATATTTCAGCTTTATAAATTTCCATGGCCATAGCTTTTGACAACCAAATCATATCAAGTCTTGCATGTGATTTATGTCTATCAGAAAAAAATGTAAATTCTCTGGAGTCTCCATTTTTAGTTCTCCAAATGTCCACCAACTCCAGATTTTCTAATAATTAAAAAAAAATATTGGCAATTTCCCCTGGTTTTTTCTTATATCTTTTCCCTTCAAAACAATTATTTCAACATCTTTCCCCTCATCATTCAGCATCATTTTCTCCTTGTAGTGTTGTTGAAGAACTTGATCTCTTAAACTTTTCCTAACAAACCAAATCAAGACATCTCTCGGGACTTTATTTTTAACAGCAAAACGAGAATTAATTCTGTAAACTCTATCAATTTCTGCTTGCATATCTTTCATTTCCATACTCAAAAATTCTGCTAACAATTCAATAATCCTCTTTGTAATGTCTTCTGATTGTTGTTCTGGAATTGATCTCAATCTTAAACAACACTCATTCCGTCTTAACTCCATCAAAGCCAAATCATCTAAGCATTTTTCCAACTGTTGTTCTGTCTCTTGACATTTGGCTTCTAAAGTCAAGACCTTCTGATTTGTGTGACCCAACTCCTGTGAAACTTGTTTACCGTATGTGATATTTGCATTTTATTAATTGTTACTTCTAAACTTGTCAATCTTTCATCAAGTTTTTTCTCTAGGTTCTCAAAGGATTGTTTTTGTTCATTAAAAATTTTTGTTTGCTCTTCTGAAGACTTTTGACATTGTTCCATCATACTTGTCATCTTTGTCATCATTAAATTAAAACTCTCTCAGCCATCGTTTGGTTTTCTTCCACACTGGAAGATTTCCTTCTTTCTTCCAATTGCCTTACATCCTTTTTTGGTGGCATCATGCAATATATATATTTTAACACTGCTACAGGTTCTGCCTATTACAGCAGTTCCTAATCTTATCTTGTTCTTGGCATTTCAAAACAGGCAGAGTTTCTTTCCCATAACGTAACAGCAAAAATAGTTTACTTTTAGCAACTGCCAATTCGACATTAAGTCCAAAAAGTGCACAGTCCAATTAATTCTTCTAAAACTCCCCTCCAGTATATACCGTACTCCTTATTTCTTAATTACTTCTTGTCCATTTATTTATTTGGGTTTTGGTTTAAGCAGTTTTATTTCTTAAACCCCCCCCCCCTTCTTCTCCGATACAGAAAATAGACACTGAGCTGGAATGGTAAGTTTGCCAGATGCAGGGGTCTTTAAGTCATAAATTTTTCTTCTTAAAAAGATGTTACAAGGAGGCTTACGGATCTTGTCTCATAAATCAAAGCATAAGCCCTAATTCAGAGATACGAAACCTGGTCTGAGGATGCTGTTTTCACCTCGGCTCCCCTGCCGCTCAAAACTTGACGGAGGAAGAATCTCTCTATCGAAAAATCCCACCTCTGACAAGGAGCTTGCACTTACGGAGCAAATGAGGTCAATCCTTCGATCTGCCTCTTATCAGAAGCAAATTGGGTACCAGAAATTTTATCTGGTTACCCCAGAAACCAGGCTGTTTCTCTTCGCTGAGCGAGAGCCCAGTGAACAGACATCAAACCGTCATTCCTGCCCTCCAGAAGTCCCCAAACCCAGAGCATGGTTTGTTAACCATGCACAAACCACTCTGGCCAGGTTCAGACAACATGATAAGCCACTCTGAAACAAACACGGCTCACAACCCGCCATGGCTTATTGCTTTTGTGTGAACCCAAGTGGACAGTCTGTGACTGGGTTGAGACAACACAATAACCCACACTAAAGGGTTGAGTGTGGGATATCGTTGAAGCGTGGGTTGTTGTTGAAACATGGGTTGTGTTATCTGAACCCAGCTGCACTAACAAGCCATGGCTTGTTAACCACGAACAACCCATGAAGAGAACCCATGGTTTGTTGTTGGGTTGAGAACTGTGGGTTGTTCACCATGGTTTGTTAGCACGGCTGGGTTCAGACAACACGATGACTCACGTTTCAGCAACAACCCATGGTTCAATGGCAACCCACACTCAACCTGTACGGAACCCTTGAGTGTGGGTTATCGTGTTGTCTGAACCTAGTCTGTGCTTAGGAGGGCCCATCAACTGAGCTGCTAAGGGAATGAGGAGGAGGAAGGCTCACTGTGCTGGTATCAAAGAGGGAGGACTCATAAGGAAGATAAACTGGACAGATGTGAGCTGATCACACCCATTGGCTCGAGAGGTTTGTTGTCTCCCAGAAGCATGGACTAGAGATATGACAGAACAGATTTGCACAAATAGGGGCCACTTGTTAGATCTGAGTAGTTGTTGTTATTTATTTATTTATTTGTTTGTTATATTTATACCCCGCCATTTTTCCTGCAAGGAACCCAAGGCGGCTTACATAATCCTCCTCCTCCTCCTCTCCATTTTATCCTCACAACAACCCTGTGAGGTAGGTTAGGCTGAGAGTCAGTGACTGGCCCAAAGTCACCCAGTGAGTTTCATGGCCGAGCGGGGACTAGAACCTGGATCTCCCGAGTCCCAGTCCAACACTCTCACCGCTACGTTCTTTTTGTTGTTCTTGTTGTAGCATTTAACACGAGAAGTATGGAAGCCCCCGCCTCCCCTCCCTGCACAGGCACACACTCTGCCGCCATGGCCACCTTGAATTTTCTGACAGTTCATTTTAGATTTGTACAAAACTGAGGCCTCCACTCCACCATGTGCATAAATTTGTGAGAATGTACGCAATTCGCACAAATTGTGGAGCACAGGCTCACATTTTGTGCACATTTCCCTGGCTTTAAAACACACACGCACACACCCCATGGCCCCTTTTAAAAATGGAAGTCCACGTGCTGGTTCAACTCACATCAGATTGAGTCGGCGCCAGCGCAGGGTTGACAGAATGGAATCCATGGGACTGAGCTGGGAAAATCCATCAGATTTTCACCCCCCTCTCAGATTCCTCCCACACCTCTAGTACAGGCAGATAGGCTGGAATGGCCAAGACAGAGTCAGGAAGGCTAAAGCTCATAATGAGCTGAGGTTGGCAAGGGATGCTAAGAATAACAAAAGGGGCTTTTTCAGGTATGTCCAAAGTAAAAGGAGGATGAAAGACCAGCTGCTCAGCAAAGATGGTAAAATGCTGACAGGTGACAAAGAAAAGGCAGAATTCTTAATTTGGCTCAGTCTTCTCCCAAAAGAGGATCATTACCCGTCTGGCATATGTGACAAACAGGCTGAAGGGGTTGGAGTACACCTTGAGATTGACAGAGATGGTCAGGGAATATCTAAGCACTTTTAAATGAGTAAGCCCCCAGGGCCAGATGAAATGCATTGTTGAAGGAGCTAATGGATGGACTCTCACAACCTCTATCTACTATCTTTGAGAAATCCTGGAGAATGGGTGAAGTACCAGAGGAGCAGAGGAGGGAAAATGTTGTTTTCTATCTTCAGAAACAGCACAAAGGAACATGCAGGGGAGGAGTTTTCACCGGCCATGAAACAGTAGCTTTTCTGCAGAGCTCCAGGCATGAACTGATGAAAGCTGTAAATTACCCTGTAAAGAGAGACTGTGAGTAAAAACCTTTTGGCTGATTTGTTTTTGGAGGAGATAAGGAAGAAAAATGAGTACTGTAATTAAAACTGAATTTCCTGGTTCCTTCTTTCATGAACAGCGGAGAGCTGGACTTTCCTATAATTTAAAGGAAAAGGCTCCTGAACAGATGCAAGAAGGCACTGAACGATTTGTAGTTCGGAGGGGGAGGGGCAGAAGAATAATGGCGGATTCTGCTGGCAAATATCCAGCTGGAGCTAAAGCGAAAGCTACTTCTCCTGTGAAACCAAAGACGCCAGAACCAGATTGGGAGAAGAAGATCATATTACAGTTTCAAAACACTGTTGAGTCTGGAAACCAGAGGCTTGCACAGAATATGGTTGATGCCAGGGAGCAACTGTCATCTCAAATTGAAGATATGAAGAAATCTATGGTACAGATGAAAAATGATATTAAATCTCTGCAGGATAGAGTTGAAAAAGTGGGGAAAGACCAGGGGAAGGCTGAAAAAAACTTTGAAAAGTATGAAATTAAATTTAATGAGATGGAAGTACAGATGATCAACATACAAGATAGACAACGTTGTTCCAATGTGCAGATCAGAGGTTTCCCCATGGAAACGGGGGAGACTGGATGTAAGCTGAGAGAACAAATTTTGAAATGGCTGAAGAATCATAGAAAAGTAGAGTTGGAAGGGGCCTACAAGGCCATCGAGTCCAACCCCCTGCTCAATGCAGGAATCCAGGTCAAAGCATCAAAGAAAGAAGCACCTGACTCCCAGTGGCAAAATGAAGATATTGAGAGGGTGCATAGAGCGGGAGTGATAAGGCGTGGCATGACATCCAGAGATGTAGTATTGAAATTCGCAAATTTCTACAAGAAGGATGGTTTTATGAGTGCTATCAGACAGAAAGGCCAATTTGTTTTTAAGGGAGCTACTTTGCAAATCTACAACGATCTCTGCCCGTAAACAATCAATTGGAGGCGAAGTGTTAAACCCTGCACTGCAGTTCTGATCGAGAAAGGAATAAAATATAACTGGGGTTGCCCGTTTTTTCTTACTTTTTTGATGAATAATAAAAGATAAAATATTTCATTGTGGATGCAAGGCATGGGATTGTTGGGTGAGTTGGGGCTTCTGGACGAAGGCGAGGGCCCAGAATCAAAGGATCAACTGGAAGAACAGGGAGCAGCAGGAGGAATAGTGTAGGGCGTTGCTCCAGCAAGAGAAGGAAGGAGAAGGGGTAATTGGTTTATAAAGAAATATTCGGGAGGGTATGAGGGGCTGCTGTTTGGGAGGGTGATGGTTCCTTCCCCCCCCCTTGGATAGGTGGGTAGGTTTAGGGCGGGGCAGGATGCCCTGGCATAGCAAGGGGGGCTGCATAGGTAAATGTGGGGATGGGGTAGTGGGTATGTTAATGTTTATTTTATTCACTTTTAGGGACCAAAAAATAAAAGATGTCGCAAATAGATGGATTATAAGTTAAGAGTTTCAACTTTAAATGTCAAAGGTCTCGGTTCAGTAATCAAAAGATGGTGTATCGAAGCACTTCTAAAGAAGGATAAGGCGGATATTATATTGTTGCAAGAAACGCATCAGGCAAGGAAAGGAGTTAACGAATTGAAATTGAGGTGGTCTAGAGTATATGAGATGTCATTTGGTTCCTCTAAATCAAGAAGAGTGGCAATTATAATTTCAAAGAATTGTGGTTTTGATGTTTCAAAGGTAAAAAGGATGTTACAGGAAGATATATTTTAATGTATGGGACTTTGGGAGGAGAATAATATGTTTTAGTTAATGTCTATGCACAAAATCAAAATCAACGAGAATTTTATCAAAATGTGTTTAAAGAAATGGGTGACCTTCAAAATCATAGGGTTATTATGGCTGGGGACTTTAATATGGTAATGGATAAAAGGATAAAAGGAAAGACAAATCTAATCCGACAAGAGAAGAACAGAGAAATAATTTAACTATATTGAATAAGATAATTAGTAAGGAAGGGTTGCTAGATGTTTGGAGAGGGGTTAAGGGGAATGATGAAAGATATACATACTACTCAACAGCAACTAAGAATTATTCTAGGATAGATTTTATATTTGTGTCCAAGACCCTGTTTTCTAGGGTCTTGGGTACGGAGATAGGCGTAATAAAAGTGACAGATCACGCATTGGTTAATATGGATTTGAAGATATATAAGGATTATAGAGAAGCTAAAAAATGGAGATTGAATTGTAATATTTTTCTTTTTAAACATATAACAGAAAAAATAGAGAAGGAAATGAGGGAAATATGGGAATTTAATCAAACAGAATATTGTACTGAAGCGGTAATATGGGATACAATGAAAAGTGTAATGAGAGGAATAGGATCAAGAGAATAAATTTAAGAAAACAACAAGAAGGTTTTAATAAAAAGTTGGAGGGAGAGATTAGGGAGTTGGAAAAGAAATATTTAGAGAAGAGGGGTAAGAAGATTTTTGCAGAATTACAAGGTAAGAGAAAAGAATTGGAAAATAAAGAACTAGGTGCAAAGGAATTTGATTTATACAAAAAGAGATTATTTTGAGAATAGTAATAAAAACTCTAAAATGCTGGCTAGACTAGCACAATTAAAAAAGGGGGAAAAACTTAGTGGGGGTGAACAAAGATAAGAAGGGTAAGGAACATTATTTATTAAAGGATAAATTAAAAAATTTTCATGAATATTACTCTGAGTTATATAAGGCAGGAAAATGGTCGGAAGCTATGAGTAGAGAATATATTAATAAAAATTTAAAAACAAGAATTCAGGAAGAAGATAGGGAGATAATGGAGCAACCTTTCACGGAAATTGAAATAGAGCATGCCATAAATAAATTGAAACAAGGAAAAAACACCAGGCAGGATTGGATGGTCTGGGGGCGGAATATTATAAGGTATTTTAAAAAATGTTAATCCCTAAGTTAAAACGGTTGTTTAATGATATATTACAGGGGGGAGAGATCCCCCCTTCATGGAAGCAGTCCTTGACTATTTTAATCCCGAAACCAAGGAAGGACTTATCAGAACCAGGTTCTTATAGATCAATATCATTAATTAATCAAGATGCTAAACTATTGGCAGCGACACTAGCGAGAAGAATGAATAGCTTTGTAAGTAAATATATAGGGCTAGATCAATGCGGTTTTATTCAAGGAAGACAAATGGCAGACTTAACTAGAAGGGTCTTGAATATAATATATTTAATAAGGAAAAATGATTTGAAAGCAGGGGTTCTTGCATTAGATATTTTTAAAGCCTTTGATTGTGTGGAATGGCAAGCATTAAAGATGATAATAAAAACTATGGGGTTTGGAGAGAAGTTTACAGGAGTTATTAATCAATTATATGCTCAAAAGGTTACGTCAGTAGTTGTAAACGATGGAATTACAGAATCGATAAGCCTAGGCCGGGGAACTAGACAGGGCTGTCCCCTTTCCCCAGTATTATTTGTTTTAGTTATGGAATTGTTGGCGAATGCTATTAGGCAGGAGAGAAATTTACAGGGGATAGGGATAAAGACTACGGTAAGTAAACCTTTTGCAGATGATATTTTGTTAACACTGGAAAAGCCCATGGAAAACTGTGATCAGTTAGAGAAACATTTGGACAAATTTAGGGAAGTAACGGGGTTAAAAGTTAATTGGGATAAATCTGAGATTATGTTATTTAATTATAGCAAAATGGAGGAAAGGGTAGGATATAAAAAAAATTAAGCTGATATAAAGATAAAAAATATAATTAAATATTTAGGTATAGATATATTAAAAGACTTGGATCAAATAGGAGAATGGAATTTTAAAAAATTAAAAGGTGAGGTTAAGAATAAAATAGAGTGCCCCATGATATTCTGCCTAGCAAGCTAGTTAAGTGTAGGGTGGGTGGCACTACTACTTGGTGGTTCCACAACTAGCTGGAGAACCATACTCAAGGAGTGTTCATCAGTGATTTCTCATCATATTGGAGGGAGGTATCAAGTGGGGTGCTGCAGGGTTGGGTGCTGGGCCCTTCAGCATTTTTATTAATGACTTGGAGGAAGAGTTGGGGGGAATGCTTATCAGATTTGCAGATGACACAAAATTGGGTGGGATAGCTAATAACTTAGAAGGCAGAAACAGCATTCAAAATTATCTTGATAGGCTAGAAAACTGGGCAGAAAATAACAGAATGAAATTTAACAGATGAGTGCAAAGTTATTCATTTAGGAAAAAAGATCAAATGCACAAGCATAAGATGGGAGATATCTGGCTTCATAATAGTACTTGTGAAAAGGATCTTGGAGTTGTAGTTGATCAAAAGCTGAATATGAGTCAGCAGTGTGATGTGGTTGCAAAAAGGGCAAATGCAATTTTAGGCTGCATCAACAGAAGTACAGTTTCTAAATCATGGGAAGTAATAGTTCCACTCTACCCTGCTCTGGTCGGACTTCACCTCAAATACTGTGTCCAGTTCTGGACCCCACACTTTAAGGATTCAGAGATAAATTGGAACAAGTTCAGAGAAGGGCAACAAAGATGTTCAGGGGACTAGAAACTAAGTCCTATGAGAAAAGATTGAAGGAACTGAGTATGTTTAGCCTTGAGAAGACTGGGATATGATAGCACTTTTCAAGTACCTAAAGGGTTGTCACGCAGAAGAGGGCTGCAACTTGTTCTCCGTCATCTAGAACTGTAGGACATGAAATAACAGGCTTAAGTTATAGGAGGGCAGATTTCAGTGGAACATCAGGAAAAACTTCCTAATGGTCAAAGCAGTCTCTGTCACTGAAGGTATTCAAGTGGAGACTGGACAGCCATCTGTCAGGGATGCTTTAAACTGGATTCCTGCACTGAGCAATGGGTTGGACTCGATGGCCCAAATGACCCCTTCCAACTCTCTGATTCTATGAATTTTGGACTCACATTTAAAAAATGTGCCCAAAGTTGGAATTTGTGCAAAATGTTGTTCTAGTGAAATATTTACTCACTGGAGAGTCAAATATCTCTCTCTTCCCTTCTCCTCCCACCTTTCCATCTCCTTTTTTGTGGTTTTCATTGTTTATGCAGACACTTCAGCTTCTGTGAAACTGATAAATTCCCGTTTCATTGCTGCAAGACGGGGTACCAACGTTTCCTTCAGCTGCTTTTCTATCCCTGTGGCAAATTGGTACAAAGAGATTGAGAAGGGCAAGTACCAGGAGCTGATGAACAATTCCAGGGTCAAAGTGACAAGAAATGAATCAGTGGTGATGGTACAAATCAAAAAGCTCCAGCACACCGATAGCGGTATCTACGTCTGTAAGAGCAACAATTCATGCAAGATGGGGAAGATGCAGCAGTGCTGTGACACTGAACTCAAAGTCATGGGTGAGTCTTCAGTCTCTTAAATCCCCTCTCCTATTTTCAAGGTCCTGGGTCTGGGAGCATCCCCAAGCAGAACCCTGCCTTAAAGCCGGTTCTGCTTAGCCACACAGCCACACATTCTCAGGGAAAATATACCATCTGGCATATTGGATTCCATCTGATCCCATTTAAAGGGCCATCCATGCATTATTATACAAGCCCTGGATGTTTATGCACATGCATACTATACTCACAGTTGCACTGCAACATGGATTTTGTATTCTACTTTAGATTATAGCGCAGAACCATTCCATTTCAAAGACATCTGTAATCACATCTGGATGCACCTGAAAGTTCAGTTGCCTCAGGGTTTGCCATCTAGGTAAGGGCAAGGTGTCAGACCGCAAGCAGAGCAAAGAACTGAGACCGGCCTGTCTTCTCTCTCTAAGGTATCAGCACCTTTGAGCAAGTGCAGAATCGGCACACCCTGAAAGACACCATTATTGTGATCCAGTCCATTCTTCTTGTCCTGTTTGTGAGCATCCCACTGCTCCTAACTCTGGGGAAGGTGAGTGTGTTGAGCGCTCCTGCCAAGATGCCAAATTCTAACGTTGCTGATACTTAAGATAGAATACGCCAACTGCTGCTACAACACAATGTTGTATGCCTAGTGTTATGATTATTGCATTATTTTTATTTAGTGCCCTGCCTCCTTTATAAACAACAGAATATATACACGATACTAAATACAAACAACCCAATGAAACAACCTCATAAAAACTGACAAACTAATCTTTTTAAGATTCAGACTCCAGTAGCAGTAGCCTGACCACACTTGAACGTCTTAACATTATTTCCTGAACAATTGTGAAGTAGGACCTAGACTACTATCACTGGGGAGCTGGTTTGGCAAAGTCAGAGCTACCATGGAAGAGGCCCTGCTCTGTACTTTTCCCATCTTCTGTGCTGAACCTCCCTGACCTCTTCCTGTGTCTAGCATGGCACTGCATTGATTTCATGAGATCAGGATTTGGATACAGATATTTAATACAGAGCATGGTAGGCACGAAGCAGTAAATGGGTTTAGGAAAGCTCAAGTGCCTTCCCCAAGATAAAGTGATTAATTTTAATCACCCATGCCATGCAGTCCCACATTACTGTATTACTCAGACTGGCCTTTTCGGTTAGGATGAAAAATAAATACCCCTGGTCAGAAGCACCCAGCCAAACCTTAAGAGAGAAGATGGGGTAAGAGGTGTTGTAAAATAGATTTACAAGGCTGGAGACAAGACAGTAAAGTGAAAGTGGTTTGAAAGTTGTTTTGCTTCCTGTAGTGCCTCTGGTCAACTAGTTTTTGCAGGTCCTTGAAACGATAGGAAACAAGCAACTGTAAGATGAGCACAGAGAACACAAGCAGTGATCCCACTTTCAAACCATCTTCAACTCCTTGGAAAAAGTAGCATCTCCAATCAGACAGACATTTCTGTTTCTGCTGGAGATTAGGACTTTCTTAACACAATGGTTTTAAGAAAATGTAGATAGCAGCAGGGTCGGTGCAAGGCAGTTTGGTGCCCTAGGCAAGATCAGATATTTAGCGCCCCCCTCTTCCCACTTGAGCCCTCCCTCCCTCCAGCCCTATGCTCCTAGCGCCCCCTTTAGCCCGGCGCCCTAGGCAGCCGCCTAATGTTGGTAATAGCACCCCTCATCATCCATCAGCAGGATTTGCTGGTGGATGATGGGGGTGCTACTGCTGGGGGGAGGGTGTTGCTGGTGGCATCCCATCATCCACCAGCAACACCCCCCCCCAGCAGTAGCATCCCATCATCAGCACCATCCAGCAGTAGCACCCTCATCATCCACCAGAAACACCCTCCATGTGGTAATAGCACCCCTCATCATCCATCAGCAGGATTTGCTGGTGGATGATGGGTGTGCTACTGCTGGGGGGGAGGGTGTTGCTGGTGGATGATGGGATGCCACCAGCAACACCCCCCCCAGCAGTAGCATCCCATCATCAGCACCATCCAGCAGTAGCACCCTCATCATCCACCAGAAACACCCTCCATGTGGTAATAGCACCCCTCATCATCCATCAGCAGGATTTGCTGGTGGATGATGGGTGTGCTACTGCTGGGGGGGAGGGTGTTGCTGGTGGATGATGGGATGCCACCAGCAACACCCCCCCCCAGCAGTAGCATCCCATCATCAGCACCATCCAGCATTAGCACCCTCATCATCCACCAGAAACACCCTCCATGTGGTAATAGCACCCCTCATCATCCATCAGCAGGATTTGCTGGTGGATGATGGGTGTGCTACTGCTGGGGGGGAGGGTGTTGCTGGTGGATGATGGGATGCCACCAGCAACACCCCCCCCCCAGCAGTAGCATCCCATCATCAGCACCATCCAGCAGTAGCACCCTCATCATCCACCAGAAACACCCTCCATGTGGTAATAGCACCCCTCATCATCCATCAGCAGGATTTGCTGGTGGATGATGGGTGTGCTACTGCTGGGGGGGAGGGTGTTGCTGGTGGATGATGGGATGCCACCAGCAACACCCCCCCCAGCAGTAGCATCCCATCATCAGCACCATCCAGCAGTAGCACCCTCATCATCCACCAGAAACACCCTCCATGTGGTAATAGCACCCCTCATCATCCATCAGCAGGATTTGCTGGTGGATGATGGGTGTGCTACTGCTGGGGGGGAGGGTGTTGCTGGTGGATGATGGGATGCCACCAGCAACACCCCCCCCCAGCAGTAGCATCCCATCATCAGCACCATCCAGCAGTAGCACCCTCATCATCCACCAGAAACACCCTCCATGTGGTAATAGCACCCCTCATCATCCATCAGCAGGATTTGCTGGTGGATGATGGGGGTGCTACTGCTGGGGGGGAGGGTGTTGCTGGTGGCATCCCATCATCCACCAGCAACACCCTCCCCCCCAGCAGTAGCATCCCATCATCAGCACCATCCAGCAGTAGCACTCACATCATCCACCAGAAACACCCTCCATGTGGTAATAGCACCCCTCATCATCCATCAGCAGGATTTGCTGGTGGATGATGGGGGTGCTACTGCTGGGGGGGGAGGGTGTTGCTGGTGGATGATGGGATGCCACCAGCAACATCCCCCCCCCAAGCAGTAGCATCCCATCATCAGCACCATCCAGCAGTAGCACCCTCATCATCCACCAGAAACACCCTCTTTCCCCCCTTTTTTTCTAATCATTACTGCTTTCACGCAGGCCTACCTGCCTCCTCGCCTGCTTGTGCTCTCCGCAGCGAGCCGGCCACGCTGGTCCCTCGACACGCTGGACCCCGCGCTATGTTGTGGGCGGGGGGGAGGGGACTTTGGCGCGTGCAGGAGCCCTCCTCTCTTCTGCCGCTCACCGTCCCTGCTGCCCGGGGGGGGGGGGTGCTGCTGCTGCCGCGCCAAAGTTCACCCGCCCCGCCAAAGTCCCGGGGGGGGGGGTGCTGCTGCCGCGCCAAAGTTCACCCGCCCCGCCAAAGTCCCGGGGGGGGTGCTGCTGCCGCGCCAAAGTTCACCCGCCCCGCCAAAGTCCCGGGGGGGGTGCTGCTGCCGCGCCAAAGTTCACCCCGCCAAAGTTCCCCCGCCAAAATCGGGGATGTGACGTAGCGGCGGCGGCGGACGTGACGCGGCGGCGGCGGCGGACGTGACGCGGCGGCTTCAGCAGCTCCGGAATGACTGTGGCGGCGGCCTAATGGTAGCACCGGCCCTGGATAGCAGCATACTGAAATAGGGCCAGCAGGAATTAAAAAGAAAAGAGAGACAAAGAATGCTTGACTAGCAGATCTCAGGCTGTTTCTTTACAAACAGAGAATAAGTACGTTGGAGTGTGATTATGTTCCCATGTTGCATTTTAGGGTGAGAGCAAAGATGCATCTGGAGAGGATCACACTTATGAGGTGAGCAACACAGTGAAGTAATAGGTATTTTCAAAATGGTAAAGCAGGGAAGAGAGCAAAAAGTGCCAGAATATAGCCAGGTCTCAGCCAGGGCAAGGGACGAACAGAGCCTGGCTATTAACTGTTGGTAAGGGGGGGTGAAGAAGAGGGAGACGGCAGCACTATTCCCACAGTGATCAACTACTGGCCCATGGCGGCGGCGGGGGTGGGGTGGGGGTGTCTCTGTCTGTTTGTGCATGCGAATGAGGGGGGGGGGAGGAAGGGGGCGCATGTGAGTTGGGGGGGAGTGGAATGTGAGCCGGCCCATGTGTGGTGCGTGGCTGCGTGCCTGTCAGTAGCAGGAGCTCATGAAGAAAGGTCACAGGAAAAGCTCTTGCATTCAAAAGCCAGGCGTGGATTTTTCTGGGCCTCCACTCATGGTTCTGTCATGTTAATTTGTATCTGACCTTTCTATTGGTCTGTTTAAGGTAGCTAAAAAAAAACCCAACACTGTACAATTACAGAAAATCACAAAATCATTATATAATGAGCAGGAGAATTATGTTTGGTTCATAATTATTTTTAATAATGAATGTCCATGATAGCAGGATGGGAAGATTGAATGGTGGGTTTTGCCTGCTTCATCTATTGATTATTTCTACCTGAGGTTATCACCTGGATTTTTTTGACCAATGCAGGCAAACAGCCATTGCTAGTACTATAAAAATTGTGAGCAACAAATATATCTTTGGGGCAGGTATACATCCCTGCCTTAGTGTATGTTGAGACTTGAAAAAGATACTAGGAGAGGATATATTGTGGAGTAATATCCTTCCTATCTCACGTTAGTGAGATCAGCAGAGTAGAGTCCCTTTCCAGCTTAAAAGAAGCTTAGATTTGGCTAGTGTTAGCCAGTTAGCATTTGGTAATCCAGGATGCTTTAAGGCAGACTGGATTTCCCTGGTTTTGCGCCCTTTTCTCTCCCTCAGAACAATAATCAGAGACACAGTCTTGTAAAAGTTAAAAGTAACATTTACTCACTCAGATTATGCAGTTTCATTCAGGCAGGCTTAAAAGACGTTTCTTACAGTTGGTACAAGAACATTTGTAGTTACTTGGGGTCTGAACTTGTGGAGTTCAGACCAGCAACTCTGGTTACATGCTGCTGCTAGAACCACACGGAGACAACAACTACGGCAACCACACACTCCAGAGTCCCAGCAGAAAGAGGAAGAGCTGATAGCTATGCCCACTTCCTGTTGGGGCTCTGTTAATTATTCAATGAGTACCTTCTAGGTTTTGGTGAAAACCTGGTGAAACATGAGCCATAGGTTTTGACTGCAATTTAATTATCCAACAGTGTACATCCATGTGCTTTGGAAGTACATGCGTGCACATTTATTGCATTATGTTGGAGCCTTCACGACCTCTTTCCATTATTTGTTGATTTAAATATTTATATCCTGACTTTCAATCTAAATAATAAGAAAAATGAATAATCTGTCAACTTAGCAATAACTTACAAATTCAAATATCAAAACAAGTCCACAACAAATAACAATACATTTTTTTGAAACAGCAAAAACAGCATTAAATAATAATAACATTAAAAATCAATTTAAATGGTTAAAAAATGCATTAACTGTTAAAGGGTTGGGAAAATAAAATTGTTTTGACTTGGCACCTAAAGGAGGTCCACAACTGGGGCACCATCACAGGGAAGGCTCTTTCTCCAGTCTCCACCGTCCTAACCTCACAGAGCTGACGATTCATATGGGTAACCTGTCCTGTTCCAACAACCAGGGTCCACGTTTTTGCCCACAGGATGTTCTGGTTTTCTTGATTGCAGGAATATGGCTCACCACCCGGGGAAGAGCCTGTAGACAACTGATTCCTCAACATAGTTAGACCTGTCACTAAGGACATTATTCAAACAGTGACCAGACAACGCAGTAACTGGATGCCTGTTTTAATCATAAGTTAACTTCCAAATGAGCTGAAGTCTTGCAAGAATCTCTTCTTTGATCCAGCAAGTCAGATGGTTCTGGAAAGCTTATTATGCATAACACACATACAGAAGAGCTGAGTTTTTCCCAAGTGCTTTGCTTTGATCTCCCAAGCTTCTTTCTTGTAAAGCTTTCCTTAATAGCCAGTGACCATTAACAACATCAGTGAATTGCAAAACAAAGGCAAAGATGAGAGATGGGATTTCAGAACAAAAGAAATGGAAATTAAGATAACAGTGTCCCAGTTACACCAGTGGCTAACTTGGCATAACTTGGTTGTTAACCTATAACTCTCAGCAGCAAAGTCAACAGCAAAATGATATCACTTTAAAACACAGCACATAACAACTCCACCAGCCACTTCCCAGTCCCACAACGTCCACCAGTCAGTCACTCCTCCCAACGTCCATGGCAACATCACCATCACTTTACCCCACCAAACACACAAGGGACAACCCACTAGGCACAAGGACAGTGTGTGGCAGTTATGAAAAAGTCAAATTCCACGCAAAGGATTATTCAGAAAGGGATAAAAAAATAAAAAATCCAGTAATGTAATGACCTTATACAAGCACACAGACAGTGCGGCTGCATTTGGAATAATGTGTACCAAATGCACATTATTTGGTGCATTATTTGGTCACATCTCAAAAAGGATAAAGATGGGAAAGGTACAGAAATGTGCAGTCAAAATGATAACACGGCTAGAACATCTTCTCTACCACATTTGCAGCTTTTAGTTTAGAAAATGACAACTAAGGTCATGATAAAAGTGTGGAGGAAGGGGGGGCTGGCTGGCCCGCCACCCCCCCCACCCTTACCTACCCCAAAGGAACCAAGGCCCCCAGAGATCTCAAGGTACCAGATTGCCAGCCTCAGCTGTCTGCAACCCTACTTGAATCTCTGTTCAGGGACTCGCCTTCAATTTCTCATAATACTCATAATACTGGAACTCAGGATCATCTACTGAAATTGATTGGCAGTAGATTCAGGATGGATGGACCTTCACACAACACACAATTAATGTATGGTATTAACTGCCACAAGATGTGGCAATGGCCAATAGTTTAAATGGCTTTAAAGGAGAATTAGATGGATTCATGGAGGATAGTCATGATGATGGCTATATGGAATCTCAGAGGAGCTTGTCTCTGGATACGAGTTGCTGGAGAACAGCAGTGAGGGCAGGGTATTACCTTCAACCAGAAAATTGCAGCCTGAGGGGCCACAGCTCAATAGTAGAGCACATGGTTTGCATGCAGAAGGTCCCACGTTCAATCCCTGGCATCTCCAGGTAGGGCTCCTATATGATATCCTGAAGACCCACTGCTGGTTAGTGCAGACAATCTTGAGAAAGATGGACTTGGTATAACTTGTGGTTGAGCACTGTGGGAGGCAAGATTCTGGACTAGATGGGCCTTTGGCCTGAATCAGAAGGACTCTTCTTATGCTCTTACAGTCTCCAAGCTATACTGGTGCAGAGGACTTAGTCAATATCCTAAATCTCTCCAACTGACATAAATAAAATATAGGAGTGTGCTGAAAATTATGCTTCTTTGGGTGCTTCCAGATGGAGGGCTTCTAGAGCTACCAATGAGAAAGCATTATGCAGTTATTCCACCTTTTCTTCCTTAATGGATTTTCTGTGATAAGAGAAAAAATGGAAGCAGCAGTGGAAAACATGGGAGTGCTAAAGGTGGAAGATATCATTGTCTGGACCTCCTGTAAAATTCTGTGGGTGAGGCAAAGTGGTGGCACCATAAAAGCCTCCTCTGGAAGCACCCTTTCACTCAGAGTGATAGCGCTTTCTTATTTATTTATTATTTATTTATATTTATTTATCGCCCATCTGGCCGGCAACCGGCCACCCTGGGCGATGTACATAGAATAAAAACAATAAAATACATTTAAAACCGTATAAAAATTTTAAAATCTTAACCCACCCCATATTCCCGCCTGAACAGCCAGGTTTTTAATGAGTGGCGGAAGCTCAGCAGAGAGGGGGCATGGCGGAGGTCACTCGGGAGAGAGTTCCACAGTACGGGGGCCGCCACGGAAAAGGCCCTCTTCCTTGTCCCCACCAGTCTAGCTGCTCTGGCTGAAGGGACAAGGAGAAGGCCATCTTGTCCTGTAATGCTTTCCTCCTATGTTTCAATCCCACTTTTTTCTTCTTCTTCAGGGGTTGACAGTTGAATTAGCCGATACATATGAAGACATTGGTACTTACCAGGACAGAGCAGAGAAGTGGGATTTGGGGGAGCATCCATGTGAGGAGTGAAAGGTTTTGCAGCATTCTCAGCAAGGCGTGCTACATCTGACTTGACCAGCAGAGCAACACTTCCTGCCGTGGCCATGGCCCAGTGTGAAAACCCCACTTCGGGGAGGCATTGGAGGATTTTATTTGCTCTTCATCTATCTCTCGCTTGCATATCTATAATCAGCTGAAGTGCTAAAACACAATGTGACACCCACATACCCCAGATTTGTTGCACTTGTTGATAAGAGGCACCCAAATTCTGGCGCTGGGGGAGGAGGTGGACTCAATTCAGGGTACCCCCTCAAAAAATGAAGAAAAATCAAAGTGGTAGAAATTAGAGCAGAGGTGAATTTAGGGGTGGACGGATTCACACACATATACTTCTAACTTGAGTTCGCTTCAAAAAAACAATAATTGTATACTCGTAATCTGAATAGCTTCCCTTTCATTCCCAGATGGATTTAGTGTGCTTTTAGGAAAACTAGATATAGAAGTGTTGGATTTGGTAAACTGATACATGCCATTAGCACTTTAACATTCTCCCAAAAGACCTAAGATTAGGGCAGTGGTGGGTAACAAGATTCATCTCAGTGAGGCTCGTGCACTCAGGGATTTATTATTATTATTATTATTATTATTATTATTATTATTATTAGTGTGCTCCTCCAAGAAGAATTTCAAAAGTGACCTTTGAAACTTTTCAAAATTAAAAAAAGAGTTCTAATAATGACTTCCCCACACCCCTGGAATTTTGAGTGTGTGTGTGTGAGAGAGAGTTCCTTCCAGCTGTAGCTTGGAAGTTTGGTTGATACAGAGAACCATGGGGGCACGGGAGAGACTGTGTGTCAGCAGCCAAGAAACTGCCCTGAGCAGCCTTCCCCAACCGGGTGCCATCCAGATGTTTTGGACAGCAAGTCCTACCATTCTTAACCATAGGCCATGCTGGCTGGGGCTGATGGGAGTTGAAATCCAAAACACGCAGAGGGTACCAGATTAATCATAGAATCATAGAAAAGTAGAGTTGGAAGGGGCCTACCAGGCCATCGAGTCCAACCCCCTGCTCAATGCAGGAATCCAGGTCAAAGCATCCCTGACAGATGGCGGTCCATCTGCACCTTGAATGCCTCCAGAGTGGGAGAGCCCACCACCTCCCTAGGTAGTTGGTTCCATTGTCTTATTGCTCTGACAGTCAGGAGATTTTTCCTGATGTTTAGGTGGAATCTGGGTTCCTGTAACTTGAGCCCATTATTCTGTGTCCTGCAAATTGGGATGATCGAGAAGAGATCCTGGCCCTCCTCTGTGTGACAACCCTTCAAGTACTGGAAGAGTGCGATCCTATCTCCCCTCAGTCTCCTCTTCTGAAGGCTAAACATGCCCAGTTCTTTCAGTCTTGTAGGGCCTTGTTTCCAGTCCCTTGATCATCCTTGTTGCCCTCCTCTGAACCCTCTCCAGTTTGTCTACGTCCATCTTAAAGTGTGGTGCCCAGAACTGGATGCAGTACTCAAGATGAGACTCCCACTTGAGTGATGTTTAGGGAGTAACAGATGGAATTTGGGATGCATTTCCAGTTGGCTAGATACCATTTGCTTTCCTGCCTTGAATGTTCTGCTGCCTGCTTTGTGGCTGCACAGTTCATTCCTACACCTGCAAAGTCTGAACAATCATCCTACTTGCTGTTTGATATGGAAGCCTGGGCTGCTCCTTCCTAAGTAGGTTGTGCTGGGACTTGAATAAGATGCTAGGAGAGGATATATTGTTGAATATTATCCTTCCTATAGCAATTGGCAGGAGCAGATCTACTGGATGGGAAATAAGGATGGGTGAAAATTTCATTCAATTTGTTTTCTTGTACAAAATTTGTTCCATAAATGGAACAGAAAAAAACACGAGATTTTTTATTTATTTTTTAAATGGAATATGGGAAGAACGGACAGGTTTGTTTCTCCAGGCCCACGGCTTTGAGTGCTTAGTTCTTAGAAGTCTGGGGTTGAATCCCTGCATATTCAACCCTGTTTGTGGCGCTGAATTAGGATTGCCACCCTTTTTTTCTGATAGGCTTTAACAGCTATATGGCAAGCATGGTCCTCTCCGTGCTGGGAATAGCTGTGCCTATTGAATTTGGCTTGTGCCAAATGTGGGTTTTGTTTTTGATAGGAATTTAACAAAATTCACAAATTTATTCATATTCAGGATGGAAAGAACTTGAGATTTATAAAATTCAAATGCAGAAGAAAGCAAGACTGGCAAATTTCTCCATCCCTAGTGGGAAGACCCTTGTCTAGAAGCAGGCTTCCCAGGGCTGGCCCAAGACATTTTCCTGCATGAGGTGGAGCCCCCTCCCCCCAGGTCAAGGGCCAAGGCCAGCCAACATCTTTTGGCACCTGGGGCAGAAAATCCCACAAACACCCCCCCCCCTCTGGTAGTAAACATACAATAATAATAAATTAAATCACTGTTTGCTGCCCTTCAGTGGCACCTAAAATCAGCTGTTTCAGGCAACCTCCTAAATCTAACTAAGGGTAGGGCTGACCCAATACGGTGGCAATCCAAGATCATACACCACTCAATAGAAAACACATGCTATTGATACCAAAATGTTGGCCCAAATAGTCTTTTACTAGTGCTACCAGTTGTGGTGCTTCACACAATTTACTCTTATTTTTCTGTGATTCGCTGAACCAGATCCATTTCTTTCCTGTTATTTCATAAAGCAAAGCTAAATACTTCCCCCATATGCAACAGGGAAATGGGTGCTGTAGGCAGAAAAATGAAGCCACATGTTCAGGCAAGGACAGAGGGTGGAAAGGGTAATTTTCATAACTGAGTTTCAGTTCTGCCTGCCATGCCCCACCCCTGCTCTCTGCATCCACCCTGGCTTTGAGTCCCTCCTTGGACTATAAGGTTGTATCATCTCCAAAAATCTTGGCTGTACATTACCTTTGCACCTGCAGCAAATGAAAATTCACCCCAGTTCAGAAGAGCTTAACTTGAACTGGGCCAGTCATGTCCCAGAACCAGTTCTATTCAAACCTGCAACCTGTAGATGGATATCAAGGGAGGATAAAGCTATCAGTAGGTTGGATCCAGATTTAGGCACATGCAATTGGCCTGGCAGAAGTGGGTTTCCCCACCCTCTCCTCCCCACAGCAGCCCCACCCTTGGAATTGCTACACAGACGGTTGGGGAACCCTGCTGAATGGGTAAGCTAGGGGGCAGGGAGGAAGGGGAGATACCCAACAATGGCTAGAGGCACCTTCCATGTATGGAAGCCAGATCCTGGATCCATCCTACTCTCTGCTAGACGTGATGATTATATATTACTTCCAGTATGCCTCTCAATGCCCATTGCTGAAGAACACAAGTGGGAGGCTGCTATTGCACTCATCTCCTGCTAGTGGGCTTCTGGGTGGCCACTGTGGGAAAGAAGATGCTGGATTAGATAGGCCAGGTTGGAGAACACTGAGACAGGCCTTTGCCCTTTGGTCTTATCCAGCAGGGCTCTTCTCATGTTCTTGAAAATCTGTGCCATGACCCAACCCACCCACTGCCCAAAGAGAAAAACAAAATAAGAAAAATAGATGCAATATAGGAGACCAATAAGTGGTGTGGACTGAAAATTTATGCCTAGTAAAGCTCACAAATCTATTTAAAAATATGGTGAACAAATATCCAACATACCAGTGTATGTTGGATATTTGTTCACCATATTTTTAAATAAATATTTTTAAATAGCACAGTAATTTCACTTAAAGGATTTTTTTAATTTTTTAAATGGTAAATCTGATGCTTTCCCAAAGACATATTAACTTTCCGCACTAACAAAAGACTGGTGTGGACATTTCGACATCAATAGTGTATGTTTTCAAATAGTGGTATATAATTTTGAAGTGCAGATTGCATCCTTTTTACCCAGAAGGGCTCCTGTGCCTTGAATACCTGTATGGCAGAAAGGAATTCAACAGGTAAAACACTTGATGCTGGGGGAAAAGAACATCTGTTTAATTTCTTTCTGCCATGAAGCTGTGAAAAGGTATCCAGAACTACTACTACCTTGGATCTTGCCAAGCGTTTCAGCAATGACCCCAAATATTTTTGCTACACTCTGATTTTTCAACATCCCATGCATTATTCAGCACTTTACAAAGGGTACGTGGATCTGGCCAGTTGTGAGAACACAAGGAAGAGGTGGGAAAGACAATCTGTACATGCCCAGAGTCATAACTTCTGCTATGACTTCACTCAGTCCAGTGCTTAGCTGTAGCGTTACAAAAAAGGTTCCTGGGGCTAAGTCCTTGTTGTAAGCTCAAAGGAAGCCCTTGTGCTCAGTGCTGTTCCTTGGTCCCAGAAATCTCACGACTTTGGATTACACCCTTCTGCTGCCCAAGGGGCCTTCTTGTCACTGGACATGAGCTGTGTTTTCCCCAACTGCCATTGCCTGGTGCAATGAACAGCCCCAAGAACAGCCCAGCAGAAGAATTTCAACTACTACCACAGCAGTGCGAGCTGTCCAAATGTGCTTTTGGGCACTTTAAAGTCACCCTGTACACCCTCCTGGATGTGGAGGAAGGCATTGTCCCTGATATCATGGTCGCATGCTGCATCCTGCACAACATTTGTGAGACGAGGGGTGATGTTCTCCTGGAGGAAAATCCTGAGCTGCCCGGGTCAGGGGCAGACAAGGATGCAGTGCTGGTGCGGACTGCCACCCGAATCACCCCACCCCACCCCTCAACCCACCAGTGGAGACTTCTGTCCACAATGAGGTGCACGCCATCCGTGCAACAATCTCTCAGTGGATCTGTGGGTATACTGCGTAGGGGCTGCACCTCCACACACACCCAGCACGAGCTCCAAGGCGGGTGCCCATCAAGAGGGAGCTTGAGTTCAGCTGGATGCGGGCTCAGGCTGGGGTGTGTGTGTTGGAGAGCCATTGGGGCAGATGCCACGCATGGATCGTGACCTGGGACACCTGGCTCACAGCAGGGGATGTTCGCCACAACATACTGAGTGCAGATAGACGCATGCACCTGTGACTCCTGAAGGTGCATCGGCCAGTGATGGGGGGGGCTCGGGGGAGGGAGGATGGGTGGGTGGGTGGGTGGATGAGAGGCGGGTGAGAGTGAGTGGGGGGAGGGGAGCGCTCCGTCTGCAATGAGTGATCACATGTTATCCAGCGCAGCAGCAAATCAGCTATAATCCAGCAAGCAGGCACTCTCGCATAGCACTGTCGCAATTTCTATTCCTACACTGATTATGTTTGTCTAGGGATGAAAGCGGTATAGGGTGCGGCATGTTTCCTTTTTTTACTTTGGCAGTGCAATAAAGTCTGCTTCATGAAAACAAAAGGTGTTTCTCATTGGGCTGGAGGAAAGCAGGGAAGCCTTCTTCTCTGCTGCAGCTGAGGCGGGGGGGCAGGCGGGCGGGCAGGCGGGGTGCCTCGGTGAGGGCGACAGGGAGAAGCTCCACTCTGCACGGTGGGAGAGTGGGCAACCGACGGAGGGCCTCGAGGAGGGAAGGGTCGTGAAAGAGGCTCCCCGGAGGTGTGCACCCGGACGCGGGACGGTGGGAAGGGTGTTGGCAAGGGCGCCCTCTTTTCAGCATAGGGAGGAGGCTGGCTGGGGCCCAAAGAGTGGAGGGCAGGCAAGGGGGGGAGGGGGCTGGGGAGAGGAACCGTCAGCTTTTTCCTGTCGAAGATGGGCAGTGCTGAGGATGGATGAGACTGGGGCGAAATGAGCCTCGGTGCCGGGCTCTAGGCTGGAGCCTGCCGCCTCTGGGCACGGTGGCAGGAGGGTCTTGGGAGGGACGCTTGTTAGTGCACCTTGGGGCAGGTGTGGGAAAGGGGAGGAGGGTGCAAAGGAGGCTTCTCCCAGGACAGGAGATGTCGGGCAGAGGCAGCAGCCGCGCGTTTTGCCAGGGGCACGATGAAGGGGGAGGCGAGGGCGAGGGCAGGGGAAAGTCAAGACGCAGCTCCTGCTAGAAGCACGGGCGGGAGGGGGGAGGAGATGCTTTTCCACTGCGGTGGCAAGAGCAGCAAGGAGGTGCTGGCCTGGGGTGACAGGTGGTGATCACCTTTTCTGCTGGGTGCTCTGGCAGGAGGAAAGGAGAGGGGTTGGGTGACTGGTACAGTGTTTTTTTCTCATGCTTTTGCAACAATCGCCCAGGAGGTGGGAAGGAAAGGGTTACAGTTTGCCTTCGAAGAAGGCAGAGGGAAGGCCCGCCCTGTGAGTGCGGTGGACCATTCGGGATGGAGCAGATGACGTAGCAAGGAAGTGAGGGATCCTGGGATGTGAGTTGGCTCACAAAGGCCGCTGGGATGCGTGACGTGAACCGGAGGGAGCTCGTGCTCCCAGCCAAAACAGGCTAGCGTGGAGCGGAGCAACGCCGGCGGTGAGAGGGGCGATCGTCTGTCATGTCTATCGTTGTGCATTGTTGTGATGTGCTACGATGCCTTGTCGTGTCGTCTGAACCCACCCCATGAGTGCAAAAGTGGGGGGATCCACACAAAAGGACTCCTTTGGACCCACATTCTCCTGTTCCAACAACAATTTTGTGAAGAAGGGACTGCCAACCGGTCTTTTTCTCAAGACCAGAGATCAAAGGTGCAAGACTGCCAGCCTTGGCTCTGCCGTCTTGACTTGATTCTCTCAGGGCCTTGCCCTTGGTCTATACACTGGATTTAGCACTGAACCACAGAGGAACCACACACACCGTGTGGGGTAAAACAGGGAAGTTTATTTAAGGTAAACAGATTACAATAAAAGGTGGGAAATGAGGGAAGGAGACAAGGTGGGGGAGACACTTTGGTATACACAGCAGAGCTATAAAACAACAAAGCTAGTTCCTTTACTATATCACTACCCAGGCCTCACTCTCTTTACCTGGGGGTTGTTTGGTCCTCTTCAGGGCTTGCCTCAGCACAGCCCTCCCGCAAAAGCGTGCAGACCACAACAATGAAACCCAAATGCCACGGCAGGCAGTGTAGATTCTCCGCCCCCTCCTTTCAATAGCCCAGGTGTCTTTAGCCAATCAGGATGAACTTCATCTGGCCCAGGCAGAGGGGAGGGGTGGCTCATGACTAGAGGGCTTGCGGCTTGGACCCCATTTGCACGCAAATGGCTGAGACTCTGCTGCGTCAAGGCATCAAGAGCCATCATAGAACTATGTACCTTTTGCGTTTCCCAGCCCCCAGCTGGGATTATACTTGTTTACACATGAGGAGGTGTGTGTGTGTGTGTGTGTGTGTGGTGAAGGAAACTGAGGCTTTTTCTCCACAAATTTCCATTGCACATTCAACTGACTTTAAGATCATGAGTGCAAAATGGGGCGGGTGTGTGTCTTACACAGCCACACATCATCATCAATACAACCGAAATACATTACACAAGGGGACACAGAGCATGACTGCAACACTGAGTGTTGGGGATGATGATGATTGATGATGATGATGCAATTATATCCTCAAAGCCACACGGAAAAGCAGCAAGTTTGGAACACAGTAACAAGTTCTGGAAGCATCCAAAAATCCACCAAGCAGGCCTGCTCAGAAGTAACAGGGAGAAGCAGCACAATTATTTATGTATGTCTCCTAAGAAGTAAGGAGGACTGGATTGCTCAGGAGAAAGCATGGGCAGCAAGTTCTGAACACATCCACAGTCCACCCCCTTTCCAGGTAAGGTGAAGACTTTTATGGACTGCAAACTCCACAGACAAATTAATTCAGAGATCACCATGAATCTCTCCTATGAATATGATTACCATGAGTCAGACCTGGGATTTCCAGGAGACATCTTGATGAAACTGATAATCATTTATCATTTGCAATGCTACCTTGCTTGAGCGATGCTTCGTTAATGACCTGCTCTTTTGGCTATTATTTACACTGATAAAAAGCAGTCTGTGTATTCAGAATTCACTGCTGTTGATACAAATGGTAATATTAACTTTGAGCCAAATGCTCTTATAAGGATGGGGGTGGCTCCCTGGGTTTCACTTCTTCGACTTCTTTCAACAATTGTCTCTATTACAACACCATAATTCCTCCTTGGAGATCCCCCCCACTCCGCAAAAAACTCTGGCATATGAACAATGGGTACTTCAAAAATATATGACCCCCTCATAAACTTTCTGCAACTTCTCTGCAGCACCCATGCCACACCAATTTCACCAACAGTTTAAAAAACAAACAAACTCTTAAATGACATTTCTGCAGAATTGAGATGAATGGGTTTCACTATTCATGCATTTCCTATTGTGTAACGGAAACATTTCCCCCATCTCTTTTGCCAAGTACAAAAAAAAGAAGATCAATCCATTCAACTATTTGTCAACTGCCATTAGAAACATTTAATACTAATAAAGTTTACAGACTTGGTTTCCAAAAGATGCTGCAAGGGAAGTATACAATTGCTAAATCAGTCCTTAAATACAGCTTTTGCATGTGTTTGAACATTATTTTACATAGAAGAAGCAAAAATCTTCTTTTGAGTCAACAAGTGGGGAAATTTTCCTTTCATTCCTGAAGCTTACAAAATAAAAATGAAAATTCATTACCAGCACAGCAGTAACCACCTATACTAGGGGTTCTCAACCAGGGGGGGAATTTTAGGGTTTCAGGGGGGGAATCGGGACCACAGACTCAAACTGTTGGAATACTGATCTTTCTACAAATTACCATTCTACAGATTGTACATAATCTACAGGACATCACACCTCATTGTATGGCACAGATTAAGTCAGACAATCTTGGAAAGGGGGGAATGACAGGGGGCAAAAAAAGGTTGAGAACCACTGACCTATACAATGCTCCACATACATTTCGAAACAAATGTATAGATGTATATCACAAGTCAGAAGAACATACAGCTTATTCTGCTAACCTCAGCTAGAAGCAGTAAATTGACCTCAAAAAATTCAAGTGACCTCTTGAGTAGGAGGTTGGGGTGCAGCACAGATCGGAGAGGTCATCCATTCCCCACCCCATTTGAGAGTAGACCTCTTGAGCAGGAGGTGGGGCATCCAATCTGCTTCATGCCACCGCCCTGCGCATAGGGCAGCGGTGCAGAGCAGAGAGGTCATTCCCGCCTGCTGCTCAAGAGGTCTCCTCTCAAGCAAGAGGCAGGAATGACATCTCTGCTCCGCACCACTGCCCCATGCTCACGGCAGCAGCGTGTAGTGGAGATGTCATTCCTGCCTGCTGCTAGAGAGGTCTTCTCTTGAGCAGGAGGAAGGAATGACATCTCCGCTCGGTCTTTGCTGTCTTGTATCTCTAGCTACCAATTTGGAGTACAAGATACTACCTAATCTCCCCCCATTAGCTATGGCCATTCTAATTAAAGGCACCACTTTCTCTCTGCTGATTATCAATGTTTACCTACCCCCCCAAAAAGGCAAAGCAGGGATCCTGGCACAATGGGAGGCCTTCGATTATCTTCTGGGCCTGGAGGCAAAATATCCTACTGCTGAAATGGCAGGAGATTTTAATTCTAGGATTGGGTCTGATAACCCTGCACTGTTACAGGCTATGGGCTATAAAATAGAAGAGTCCAAGTTAGGGGTGTTACCCCATGTTAGATGCTCCAAGGATAACCTAATTAATTATGCAGGAGTCTGTCTGGGCAAATTTGTAGACAGTAATGACAAAACTATCTTGAATGGGTCCTCCCCCCTTGATACCCCGGATGAATTCACATTTAGATCCTCATGGGGAAGAAGCGTGATCAACTATTCTAGTCTCTCCCCAACTGAGAAGATTAGTATATGATTTTCACGTAGGTGATCGTTCCGATAGCGACCACCTGCCACTACTTGTCTCTGTAGCATGCACTTCTCTAAACCTGATGTTAATCACTCTCCATATTTTACAAGAGTTAGATGGAACAACAGAGTCAATACCATTATTAACGAGACGTTAGGCTCGAGTCCTGTTGCTGCTCTCAACCAAAAGATGGATAAAGCACAGGACATCGACATGGCTCTTTTCTACTATGCTTTGCTATCTAGGGAGATAAATGCTGTACTACAACAACAGGCACCTGTTGGCGGTGGGAAAGGACCATGTAAAATGCCCGTCAGTCGGTTTGATGGAGAATGTCAACTGCTGAAAAAACAGATTCGCACAATATATCAGCTTCATGGCAACAGTAAAACAAACATCCTCCCACCTAAATACCATGAACTGAAAAGGATATATAAATTAACCATTAAAAGAAAGAAGAGAGAGCTGCAAATGAGGAGATGGGACTTGATAATCCAGGCCTCACAGCCTAGTAACACCAAACAGTTTTGGGGCCTGGTGTCCGGAGCCATTTCAAACAAATCCGGCCCACTTGACAGCAGAGTGCCTCCGCAGGTTTGGAGGGAGTTCTTTGCAAACATATTCTATGATCCAGCAGCTCCAGATCTCTCTCTGGCAGACCCTATGCCATCTAATGTGCCAAAGTGGACTCTAATGAGATTAAAAAAACTAGTTAGTCAGTTAAAGGACGGTAAAGCTCCAGGTCCTGATGGATTCCCACCCGAATTATTCAAAAAGCATTTGGAATGGTGGGCATCCCCCATAGCTTCTCTTTTTTCTTCCACTACTGGAAGGATGCCATCAGTTTGGTCAAAGTCCATTATAGTGCCCATCTTTAAAAGGGGGACCCAAAATTGCCAGACAACTATCGCCCAATAAGCTTGCTATCAATCGTGGGCAAGCTTTATGCTAGGCATTTATTGGGTAAACTGTCAGACTGGATCAATGAACATCATATCTTAGGCCAAGAACAAATCGGGTTCTGTAAAAATAAATCTACTCTGGAACACTGTATTGTGCTGGCACACTTGGCAGAGAAATATAGCTGCCGGGGGGGTGGGGGGATAAATTGTTTACAGGTTGTTGTTATTACCTAAAAGGGGCCTTTGACTCTATTCCAAGGGAATTACTGTGAACTAAGTTAAGAAAGACAAGCATTGATAGAAGGCTCCTGTTCCTAATACAAAAACTCTACTCTAACACTAGTTGCCAGGTTCGATATGGCTCCAATGGCGAATTGACTGAAGAGTTTTACACCAATAGAGGGGTCAAACGGGTGCATTTTGGCACCCTTCATTTTTAATCTGCTCATGAATGATCTCTCTTCTGCCTTAATAAGAGTGGAGGGTCACTTTCCAAAAATGGGTACTCAAAAAATCCCACTTTATGTGGATGACGCTGTTATATTATCGCAAACTCAGTTGGGATTGAAACATCTTATAGTTGCCTTTGCCACATATTGTGATGCAAATGAGTTGACCATTAATCTTGGGAAATCAAAAGTTGTGGTTTTTTCCAAGGCTTGGAGACGTATGCGCTGGACTCTCAGAGGCGTTAACTTGGAACAAGTAAAAGAATACAGTTATCTGGGTTTAAACTTTCAGTATAAATCTAACTGGACTGCCCATCAACACCTCGCTATTAATTCAGCTATCTGGAGCACGATGGCTATTGCCCGTTTCTTTTATATGCAGGGGGGACAACATGTTCCATCTGCAATACGGGTATTTAAAGTCAAAATTACGGCCCAATTGTTATATGGTGTACCTATCTGGATAAGTGCAGTCGACGTGGGGATAGAGCGAGTTCAAGCTAAATTCCTTCGACGCATTCTGGGAGTTCCTAATTGTGTTTCTTATGCAGCCATGTACTTAGAAACAGGATTGGGCCTGCTAGAAGTAAAAGCGTGGATTCAAACCTTTAAGTTCTGGCTGCACCTACACTTTACATCGGGGGACTACAGTTATGTATGCCACATGCTAAGGGACAGCTATATTAGCAAATGGGCCTCTTTGGTGCAATGGAAAATTAGGTCAGTTGGCATCCACATGGGCTCTATTCTTCTCCTCGGTCCACAGCAAGTGCTCAGACTGTTATCGCAGAGACTGCTTGATATTGAGAGACAGGAGTTAAGCTCACTAGCAAACAGATCCTGTTCCCCCACAGCTAGTGGGGTAACTCCAACCTATGGCCTTTCAGCGTCATATCTCTCTAATATCAGCGACCCACAAGCTCGCAGAGCATTTATGCTAGCTAGATTCAACATTCTTCCATCAGCGATCTTGCAGGGGAGGTATCAAGGAACACCATACCAGCAGAGACATTGTCCATGTATGGCCGGGGAACCTGAATCACTGAGGCACAAGCTCCTTTATTCTATTCTATTCTAAAATAAGGGAAGACACAATTTCGCCTTTCCTAAGGAGGTTTTGTGGTATGCCTGATGATTGGCTGGTCACTTTCTGCCTAAATGACCAAAACCCAACTTCACCTCTGTAGTAACAAACTTCTTCTTAGCTGCTATGAAAAGGAGAGTTTTTATGGTAGGGAATAAGTGAAAACGGTTGTGTTCAAAGCATGTTTTATCATGGAAGATAAATATTGTTTTACCTGTACTCATGTAATTTCCTTGGTGCAATTTGTACTGTATAATATAATAACTTGAGGTATTTGGGTCATATGACCGTAATAAAGTAATGAATGAATGAATGACATCTCCACTCCACACTGCTGCCCCAAGCATGGGAGGGGGGTGTTGGAGCGTTAGCAGAGTGTGTGCGGGTTGGGAGATTTAATATCCTGTCTGTGTGCTAGCAGACGCTTGAAATCCCACACACAGATCTTCCAGATCTCACACACACCCTCGTGCAGCGTGCAGCGTGTTGTGCCAGTTTAACCAGCCCAGCTTCTCCGTTGTCAGATTAATCCATGGAGTCAGGAAACACTCTGTAACACCACAGGTCTAATTCTACCTGTTTATTCACTTAGCAAGTAAAGTTCTACAGAGTATACATTTCCTAGTTACAGTCCATGTGCAGAGTATAAATGCATAGCAAGCATTACATCCAGTGCAGTAAGTTGAGCTTCACTCCACCTCAGCAAAGACGTTACATTGTTGCAGTAACAAAGTCTAGCAAGAAGAACCAAGAAGAAGAGAGAAAGCAGTCCAGCTTCTCTCTAAGATGGCTTCAGACAGAAAACAAGTTAGCACGTCATCAGAACATACAAACCATGTGACTAGCTCATAATGCTCCCACGGTCTAGGCCCATGCGAAAAACACGAGAACCCAGAAAGACATAACAAACTTGTTTACAGCCATTCTGTTCTTTCCATGTGTAAACAGTGTGCTACAGCTGGTGAAGTGATACATGTCTTCCATGTGTAAACAGTGTGCTACAGCTGGTGAAGTGATACATGACCGTGGGAGCATTATGAGCACGTCATCAGAACATACAAACCATGTGGCTAGCTCATAATGCTCCCATTCAGTTGTTTTCAGCCCAGCGCTCCAACCTATCGAGGTCACTTTGAATTTTGTTTCTGTCTTCCAGAGTATTAGCTGTTCCACCCAACTTTGTGTCATCTGCAAATTTGATAAGCATTCCCTGTACCTCCTCATCCAAGTCATTAATAAAAATGTTGAAGAGCACTGGGCCCAGGACCGAGCCCTGTGGTAGCCCGCTCGTTACCTCTCCCCAGTTTGAGAAGGAACCATTGATAAGCACTCTTTGAGTCCGATTCTGTAGCCACTTGTGGATCCAACCTGATAGTTGTTCCATCTAGCCCACTTTTAGCTAGCTTGCTAATCAGGATATCATGAGGCACTTTGTAGAAAGCTTTGCTGAAGTCCAGATATATGATGTCCACAGCATTCCCACAGTCCACAAGGGAGGTTACCCAATCAAAAAATGAGATCAGATTAGTCTGGCAGGATTTGTTCTTGACAAATCCGTGCTGGCTTCTAGTAATCACTGCATTGTTTTCAAGGTGCTTGCAGACTGACTTCTTTATAATCTGCTCCAAAATTTTCCCTGGGATTGATGTCAGACTGACTGGCCTATAGTTCCCAGGTTCTTCTTTCTTGCCCTTTTTGAAGATGGGAACAACATTTGCCCTCCTCCAGTCATCTGGCACTTCACCTGTCCTCCATGATTTCTCAAAGATAATAGACAGTGGTTCTGAGAGTTCTTCTGAAGGTGTTGACACAACCCTGAAGGTGCACAAGCCTCCTGGAAAAGCAGAGTGCTTCACTTGTGTGAGATGGAAGATTTAAAATCCTATTCTCGTGTGCAAACGCCCATAAATCTACACACAGAAGTTCAGACTTGTCTCTCCCACTCCACGCAGCATTCCAAGCGTATCGGATGTCAGCCAATTCAGCCTCCTCCTTGCAGATCCCAGTAATTAGGAAATAACTCTGTAGACTCCACAGGTTATTGTTCTACCTGTTTATTACTATAGCAAGTATATCCTACAGAGCATACATCTCCTAATTTACAGTCCATGTGCAGAGAATAATGCATAGCAAGCAGTAATCCAGTGGAGCAAGTTGTTTATCACTCCACCTCAGCTTAAGACGTTACATGATTGCATTAAGTCCAGCAAGCACTAGTCAGAAGAACAGAGAGATGAAGAAGAAACAATTCCACCTCTCTCCAAAATGGCCACAGAACAGAAAGCTAACAAATCAGTACGTCACCAGAAAATACAAACCATGTGACCAGCTCGTATTTCTTTCACACCTACTTTTCCCATGAGAAACAGGCAGGAAGTAGAAGACTAAACATGACTTGTTTACCAGCCATTCTGTACCTTACAAATGTCAACAATGTGCCACAGCTGGTGTTTGTGCTACATGTCACAACATCTTCTGCCAGTTCTTTAATTACACTAGGATGCAGTTCATCAGGCCCTGGAGATTTAAACTCATTCAGAGTCATCAGGTGCTCCTTGACCATTTGCCTATCAATCTCAAGCTGCAATCCTGCCCCTACAGTCTGCACTTCAGGTTTGCCAGGGGGGTCATAGACCCTCTTTTGGGAGAAGACCGAGCTAAAGTAGGAATTGAACACTTCTGCCTTTTGTCTTCTGTTATCAATTTGCCATCCTCATCGCGTAGTTGAACCACCATTTCTTTCTTCTGTCTTTTACTGTGCATGTATCCTGGCCCTCCTCTGTGTGCCAACCCTTCAAGTACTGGAAGAGTGCGATCATATCTCCCCTCAGTCTCCTCTTCTGAAGGCTAAACATGCCCAGTTCTTTGTAGAGTTGGAAAAAAAGTACAGAAAAGGGCAACTAAAATGATCAAGGGGCTGGAGCAACTCCCCTATGAGGTAAGGTTACAAGGTCTGGGACTGCTTAGCTTAGAGAAGAGGCGAGTGAGAGGAGACATGATAGAGGTGTACAAAATTATGCATGGTGTGGAGAAAGTAGATAGGGAGGGTTTTTCCTCCCTCTCTCATGATACTAGAACCTAATGGGGTCATCCCATGAAGCTGAATGGTGGAAGATTCAGGTCAGATAAAAGGAAGCACTTCTTCACACAGCGCATAGTTAAACTATGGAATTCACTTCCACAAGATGTAGTGATGGCCACCAATTTAGATGGCTTTAAAGGGGGATTACATTAGACAAATTCGTGGAGGATAAGGCTATCAATCGCTACTAGTCCTGATGGCGATATATTACCTCCAGAATCAGAGGCAGTATGCCTGTGTACACCAGTTGCTGTGGAACTTGAGCGGGAGGGTGCTGTTGCACTTGTGTCCTACTTTCCATGTGCACCTAGTTGCTGGCCACTGTGCTGGACCAGATAGGCCTTTGGTCTGATCCGCCATGGCGCTTCCTGCGCTCTGACCTTCTTCCATGCGCGAGGGCTGACCTACATTCTCAAACTGGGCTCCCCTCCACCATGCATTCTCAACAGATTGAGAGGAATTTCATTTTATAACTTGACATGTTCCAGGGGTTCCAGTGCTGAACCTTGGTGAGTTGTGGCTGAAAGGAAGCTCTGCCTACGATGTGTGGTTGTTTTTCTTCTAAGGGCATTAGTGTTGCCTTGCTGAATCAGCCTAAAGGTACTTCTAGCCCAGCACTCTGTCTATAGCAGTGGCAAATCAAATGCCTTCAGGAAGCAAACAAACAGGGCACGGTGTGGGCAGCTATCGCGTTATTTGCCACCTTAGCAGTACTTTTTGATTACCCTGAGCCTGGTTTTCTGGTATTTTGAGAGAGAATACAATCTTTCCCTGTGTGCCCTCTTCACACCATTCATATGTTTATAAAGTTCAGTCAATAGCATAGCCCCAACTTCTTCAAAGGGGTCCAATCCCCTGGTCATTTGGGCTGTCTTTCAAAAAGCATTTTCTCCAGCTCAGGTGCCCCTTTTTAAAGTGTGAGTGACCAGAAATTCAAAATGTATCCTAAATGTGGGTATTATCGGGCAAATGCTGATGAACCTGAAAACAATCTAGAGTGAAAAAACACACCCAGATGTTGCTGCCTCTTCAGTTACTGGACACCAAACCTGGGAGGGGTGTGCTTTTCTCTCCCCGCTCCCACAATGGCTTTCCTGGGAGATGACCTTTACATGATGTTACCACCATGCCCACATGAGGGGCTTCTGAGAAGAGGCCCACAACTCTCCTCCCCAAATCCATGTTTATTAATAGGATGACATCAAACCTTTCCTCGAAATGTCACAGACTGGAAGATCTCTGAGCTGGGTTGCATAAGCCCCTGTGGGTGTGTTCCCAAGATACTAGCAAAAACCATAGTTGTAGACAACACACCTGGGGTCTACAGGCAGGCACGTCCACCATCACAGCAGAGAAAACAAAAAGTCCTTAAGATTCTGATACTCTGAGCTTTCTTTTCTTTTTTTCAAAAGCACAGATGTTTCTAGTCCTCACTGTGATATTCTAGGGGCCTAAAACGCCATCCTGTTTTCATACAGTCTGCTCAATATTCTCAGAAGAAAGGCTTAGAGGGAGCAGGATTTCTCAATCCCAATCTCTCTGCCCCAAAGCTATTTCCACTGATCCTCAGGCCAAATAATGTGTGTGTGTGTGTGTATGTATTTAATAATAATAATAATAATAATAATAATAATAATAATAATAATAATAATAATGGGATGCTAAAGGGGGAAGGCTTTTCCCCTCTGTAAACACACACTCAAGGTAGCTAACAATAATAAATGTTAAAAACAGAATCTTAATTAAAACATAAGATAAAAAGAAATCAATTAAAATGCAACAATAAAAGAACAAGACAGCACCCAACCAGTTAAAACCTCTGCAGCAGCTTTTTTGCTCTTTATGCCTCCCCCCCCCCCCCCCGGAGATCACGAAATCTATACATCTATATTCTGCCTTTCCTCCAGGAGCTAAATTTCTCCCCATTTTTATCCTCACAACAACCCTCTGAGGTAGGGCCAAGGTGAAGAATTGTGTGTTGGGGGGGGAGGTGACATTTGCTGATCTACCTCAAGCAGCAAGAAGTCTTTGGCCAGTCCCGTCTGTCTGTCTGTCTGTCTGTCTGTCTGTCTGTCTCTCTCTCTCTCTCTCTGCCTGCCGGGTAAAGGCCTGGCAGTGGTGGCAGCCAGGCGTCTACCACATGCCCCTCTCCAAGACAAAACAGGCAGAGAGAATGACCGTCTGCCGGAGGGAGCCTCGCCCCGCATTCTACGCATTTCCGAAATGCCGCCTTGATCTGCATGTCAGGAGGAGGAGAGAAAATGGAGAAAGGTAGTATCCTAACTATTAAACTAACTACGAACAAGTTTTTTTGTTGTTGTTGTTTTTAGAATGGAGAAAACCTCAGCAATGCTAGAGAGAAAACTTCCTAATGACTGTCCGCGTGAGCGGTCGAAGAGGAACTGAGGGAACGGGAGGGAGCCGCACCAAAGGAAGGAGCTCCCGCCCGATTTCTTCCTCAGCTATGGAATCTTCCCAAATGAACTCCGCGCATGCGCAGAGAGCCCATATGTGTGTGATACACAGAGACTACAAAGAAGAAACAACTTAATCAGTAGCACCAACAAGAGATGTAGCCTAAAATCAGGCAAAATCAAAATAAACCAATAAAAGCAGCAGGCAGCCACACATCATCAACCTTGGTCTTGGTCTTAACCTGTTGTCAAAGTGATAAAAGTATTAGTGCCTCCCAAATCTTCCTCAGGAGGATACTCCGTAAGTGGTGTACCATTGCTGAGAAGACAGTCGTTCAAGTGCTCAGGCCCCGAGCCATTTGGAGCGAGCGATGTGCGCACGCGGAGCTCGAATGGGGGGTGGAAGCTCGGCAAACCCGCCAGGCTCGACCCCCCTGAGCTCAGCTTGACTTACCTTTCCCCGGCTCAGCTCGCGATCTCACGAGCCGAGCCAGGGAAAAGCGACATCTGGGTTCTGGCGCCTATGTCGTAAACAGTAAAAACGGCATTTGCACAAATCGTGGCCGTTTTTACTGTTTACTATGCTATACTTTACGTAAACAGTGCAGAGCCAGGGAACCCAGAAGTCTAGCAAGCGCCTCAGCTGGTGCTCGCGGGGTGCTCGGCTCGCGCTGCAGGAACACTCACCAAGCGCCCCGCGAGTCGGGTGCCGGGCTTGGCACCCATCCCTATAATCAGAGCTTGAAGAGTCAAGACCAGCACCTTTAATTGTGTGTGAGCCCACAAAACACAGTGGGAGCCCACAAAACTGTCGAAACAGGTGATATATGATGAGGTGAGCCGGTCCCAATTAGTAATATAGCCGCTGTCTTCTGAACCAGTTGAAGTTCTTGAACAGTCTTCAAGGGCAGCCTTACATATAACACAATGCAATAATCTAGCCTGGATGTCACAACAGCGTGGATAAACGTAGCCAGGCTATCTCTGTTTAAGAGGGACTGCCAGTGGCACTCTAGCCTAAGTTGGTTTCATAGACACTACTTGGGCATCCAGTGTAAAGGTTAGATCTAACAGCATGCCCAAGGGATGTCCCTAAGGGGGAATGCTCTTTTAAAGGAGAATGCTGTCCCATCCAGAGTAGACTGAACATCACGCCCCAAAACCATCGAACCATCAACTAAAACCATCTGTCTTGTCTGGATTGAGCTTCAGTTTATTGGCCTCATCCATTCCAGGCACCTGCTGTCCCCCACTTCTACTGCCCCTTGCTGATTCAGATCAAAAGAAAAAGTAGAGCTGGGTGTCATCAGCATACTGACGGCACGTGACCCCAAAACCCACAGTAGCACAAGTACCATGGCAACAAACTACAGTCCCCTGAACACCACCTTCTGGAATCTACATTCCAGGAAGATAGGAGCAGAACCACCAAAGACCCCAACCTCCATCCTGGGCAAGTGATCCAGAAAGATAACACAGTTGATGGAACTGAAGGCAACAGAGAGATCCAGGAGAACCAACAGAATTGCATTTCCCATCTTTTTACATTCACAGGGCATCCACCAAGATAACCAAGGCAGTTACAGAGCCAAACGCCGGACCTGAAAGTGGATTAAAATGGATCTACGTCATCAGTTTCATCCAAAAGTGTCTGCAGTTGAAACAACACAACTTCTTGACTAAAAGGGGGAGATTTGTGAGTCAATTGGCCAATAGTTGTTACAATTGTTTAGGTCCAGTGAGGCTTTGTGAAAGCGTAGCCTAATAAGTAAGGCCAGGCCAAAAATCCACCCCCCCACCCCCACCACACATACACTTTACAGGACCATTCGTTCTGCTACAATGGTGGGTAGGTGCAAATTTTGGCAAATTTCAGGGGGTGAATTCTGAGCACTTTCTGGTGGGGGTGGGCTTACCTTTAAAGATGACGTGTCAGGGGTTCTGTGTGTTTACAGGCCGAGGGGGAAGGAGCGGGAGGGAGGGGGCGAACAACCCACAGTGAGCCCGATTGCCTGTCGGGTGCACCATGAGTTGTTCACAGAACAACCAACCCATCTTGGCTTATTGCCAGGGTGGGTTGGTGTGACGTGTGAACGTTCCCACTGTCATGATGTAGCATCGTTCCCAAATTGGAAGGGAATGCTACAGGGGGAAGACTTTTCGCCTCTGTAAACACACTTTATTAAATTAATTGATAGTACTGATAACTTTTATTTATTTAAAAAGAGATTCCTTTTATTTATTTATTTAATACATTTTTATACCACCCAATAGCTGAAGCTCTCTGGGCGGTTTACAACAGTTAAAACCATAAAATACAATCTATATATATAAAAGAAGGCATCCTGACTGACTGACTGACTGACTGATTTTGACTGACTCATCAACGCCCAGCTCAAACCGTTTAATCTAGGAACATGAAATTTTGAAGAAACATTGCTTTTATGACGTAGACACCCACTAAGGAAGGATTTTTTGAAATTCCGTCTCTAAGGGGGTGAAAAAAGGGGGCAAAATCGCCCCACTCTCATATCTCCTGTGGGCAAAACAACAGGGGAGCAGTTATGCAAATCAGCCTCACCTCAGAATTGCTGCAAGAGTCAATAGGAGCAGTTATGCAAATAGCCCATAGGACACTTAGAATGTTCATATGAATTCCTGCAGGGGCCAATAGGGGTGGGTATGCAAATCTCCCCTCGCCCATTTAGAATGTTCTCTGAGGGGGTGAAAAGGGAGGGAAACTTTTTAAATGACTGAATGACTGTTGTGTGTGGGGCGTCGTCGCATAGGCTCCATCATGTTTTGACGGATCTACCCCAAATTTGGCACGATCACTCTTCATCACCTGTAGATTCTCAGGATTAACCTGATTTTTCTTTAAGATCAGATATTTCTGTCAGAAAAGTTTTCTGCTGCCAGCACCTAGCCTAAACGTTACACTTTCAGTCAGAGAATGACTGTTGTGTGTGGGACGTCCCAAATCCTGTGTGTCTGTGTGTACAGGCGTTTGCGTGCATCACATAGGCTCCTACACAGTTGGACGGATCCGCCCCAAACCTGGCACGCATACTCTCCATCACCCATGGACAAAGACTGGTGGGTTCAAATCTCCGAAAAAGCCATCACTGCGCCTGTATAGCCCAAAATAGATGATAGCCAATGGCATCACTTGGAATGTTCGCAGGGGCCATTCAGGAGCTGTTATGCAAATCACTCCTATGACATTTAGAATGTTCTTATGAACTGCCGCCACGGGGCCCCTCGATGCACTTAAGCCTCTGAACATGGATGCTTACGTGCATCCGGTGCAAGCGGCAGTGGCGGCAGCAATCTCTGCTGCTGCTACGCCTCGCATCCTGTCTTTCATTCAGATGACCGTTTTTAGTTTTAAGTTTTTAGCCATCCTTGGAGGGGGAAGGAAGGAGGCTGGGGTGCTGTTTGGATACAGTGTAAGCCAGTGTTCTCCAACCTTGGGTCCCCAGGTGTTTTTGGCCTACAACTCCCAGCATGCCCCAGCCAGCGTAGGTTGGAGAACACTGGTGTAAGCTGTCAGCCCCAGCCTCCTCCCCTCCCTGGCCCCCCGGCACACCCCTTTTCCTCCCCTCCGAGGCCAATTTCTGACCTTGGGGGGGCAACTGGCACAGTTCTTTCCACACCAGCTGCAAGGGGGGCAGGGCGGGGGCTCGGCATTCATAGTCCCAGCAAGGTTCACGTGACCTTGGAGCTGGAGCTTCAGATAATCCTATGGGCCCCCAGACAATGTCGGGAGGCCATTGGATTGCGCCCTTGAAGACTTATTTTCAAACAAATTGTTTAACATGGATTACAGACTGGTATCATGAAATTAGAGGCAGCAATATTTAAATTTAAATTTAAAGCAAAATTTTGTTAAAATACTAATAAAAGCCCTGCTTTGGATGAATCCTAAAGAGAGAAAAAACATAAAAAGAAATCAGTTGTATTATCACAGTCTTGCTAACAGTTTGGGATAAACTATTTATCGGTATGTTCTTCAAAATCACCATTGGCATCAGTATTATTTGATCCACAATTTAATAAAAATTGGGTAATTATTTATAACATGGTTACAATATGAGGTTGATAAATTTGTTGATTAGATTGATGGTAATTAGGTTAATTACCTAAATGGTTCAAATGGTCTTGATTGAATACTTTCAAATAAGAGATTATTTAAATAGTTAAGAAATCAGGTGGGAAAATTTAAAACAAATTCATTTGAGAAGATAATGTGGGACAAACCAAAAAAGATGCTAACCCAAACCTACCAAATTATAATGCACACTGAAGAAAACAGAAGACCAGATTACATTGAAAGATGGGAGAAAATACTTGGAGAAAGAACATCAGGTGAAATGTGAAAATATATTTGTGTAATTGCAATAGATATGCAGCTTCTATTATTATTTCTTTCGAGAATCTCCTTGCCTCAGAACAATTCCACCATTTCCATAGGGCACATCACGCTTAGCTATGCGGAAAATAAGCCACGGTGGGTTGGTTGTTCGATTCCTAACCAATCTTACTTCCGACAGACAATCAGGCACTCTGTGGCTTGCTATGGTTTGTTTCCCCCTTAGTGCCCCTGTCTGCTCCTGGTATGTATCCCACGGGCCTTTGCGGCACAACCTCAGCAGCTTACTCTGCTAATGAACGCAAATATGCTCATCAGTGAAGGTTTATTTGTAAATTAATTAATTAATTAATTAATGTTCGGGAGATTTGTGCATATTTAACGTTAATTTTTTTCCACTTTTGTGAAGATTTGCACAAATTTAACTCTCTTTTTTAAACTTTGGGGGAGAATTATTCTGAGGCAAGGAGATTCTGGAAAGAAATATTTAATATTGGTAATATTCTGCAATATACTGTACCTTTCGAGCCTAGAATTTGCTTAATAACTCATCTGAAAGATGCACTACCAAAGAACAAAGAAATTACTCTTTTATATTATATTAGCAGCGTGCTTTCTTCATGCCAACTATTGGAAAAGAAATGAAATACCTCAACTAAAACCCACATATTAAAATGTGGGTTTTGGCAATCCTAAACAAAATTACATGGGTTCTTTGGGTTAAGCAGGGAAGATATAAATCAATTTGAACAGGAATGGGTGCCATTTAAGAAGTTTTGGAATGATAAGCAAAGTGTGATAAGTGGTAATCCATTTCCTTTATTATAGCGTCTCACTGTTCAAAGATTATTTATGTCTAGATGTCTTATTGTTATAGGATATTTGATGGGTCTCACTGTTTTTTCATTTTTGTAATACGTTCTATTTTTAAGTTTTTTAAAAAAAAAAGATTGCTGGGGGGAAAGAAAGCACTTTAGGCGAAAACTGCAGATTGGGGGAAAATAAGCATATCTAAAGTGGTGGCGACAACATTAAAGAGCAGGGTTTAAAAAAAAAATTAATTAGCACCATAATGCTAATAATTAGCTCTTCTATTTAAGTGCTAATGCATGAATATTTTAATATTCTTAAATAAAAACAGCTGAAAAGAGCTTAACCGGTAATTAAAATATCAATTTAAAAATGACCACAGTGATAAATGGTTCTAGCTGGAAAGGTAATTGTGAAGGTGTGGCAATGGGCTCACCCACCTGACAAAGCTCACCCACTGTTGTACAGCTGGACGGCCACCTGTCAGGGATGCTTTGACTTGGATTCCTGCATTGAGCAGGGGGTTGGACTCGATGGCCTTGTAGGCCCCTTCCAACTCTTCTATGATTCTATGATGTCAAAACCACATCTCTTCTAAAAAGGTAGTAGTGCTCAGGTGATCCACGCCTTTGGAAATTATACTAGCTCTATTCTTTCCACAAAAGTTGGACATCCTGAGATCTGGAAGAGTAAACACAGGAGGACAACTTGATGACGATGGGCTTGTTTTATTTATTTATTACATTTCTATACCGCCCAATAGACAAAGCTCTCTTCCAGAGGATGCTTTTGTTGTGCAATCTATGACTGACATGGATTAGCTTTACCTTATATATATACATTAGTGCAGCAATCAATAAACATGATATGTTTGGAGTATAAGAACAGCTCAAAGGGGACAGTGGGCAGCACAGGGGAGAGGAGGAAAACTGCCTTCAAACGCCTCAGTGATTTGTCAACAGAACATGGATTCAGGTATGTTTTTGTGTGTTAAGAAGAGGGAGGTTGCCAGCTTTTGAAAGGATGGAGACTCATTACTGCACGACTCACAGAAATTCAGTGGGTACAACTTTTCCCACCGGGAAAATGTTCACCTGTTAAATTTCCATCTATCGTGCTGGAATCTCTGCGCATCATAAAGGTGTCAATCCTAGTTAAGATTAAATCTGAGAGCTGGCTGCTGATTTGACTGGTATTTTTATCCTTCGTTTTAATGTTTAAACTAATTTGTATTTCTGAGTTTTATGGGAGCAGAAGCAAAACAGTGAGAATCAGCTCTCTGGGGTGGAAGGGAGACTGCAAATAGGTACAGTTGTCAGGTACATTTGGGTAAAATCTAGCACACTCAGCAAGCTAAATGAGAAAATAGGAACTACAGGCAGTCCCCAGGTTACGAACGAGTTCCGTTCTTAAGAATTTCTTTAAGTCGAATTTGTATGTAAGTCGGAACAGCATAGTGTTCTATATGTTAAAATTGGCATTTACGCAAATTGCGTAAATTACTCAAATTGCGTAGTATACTATGCTATGTACTCTACGTAAACGACGTAGTGCCGGGGAACCCAGAAGTCCATTCTTAAGTATGGGTTGTCTGTAAGTCAGACATTCTTAACTTGGGGACATCAATGACATGCTTGGAAAGTCTAAGCCTTCACAGATACTGAATTTCTGTCCACTCCAATGATCAGTAAGGACTGCACCATGGCTTTTTCTCCCAGTTTGACAAGCCTGTGGGGAAAGAAAACTGCTGCCATCCAAACTGCTACTAAGCCCGCAACCAACTTATGAAGCCACATAGCATGTCAGACCAGTGAACACTGCTTGATTCAAGGGTCAGCAGAGGCTCCAGCTAAGAAGTGGAGTGCTTGCACTGTGTTTGCATGGAGGGGGGGGGAGGGCGAGAGCGAGAAGATGCTTGGTTCAATTCCAGCATCTCTGGCTAAAAGATCTCCAGCAGGTCTAGAAAAGGCCACTAAAGTCAGGGCATATTGTCAGGATATTTGGGCTACTTGGACCTTTGGTCTGACAGGGTATACGGCATTTCCCTGTTTTAAAGTTTACCAATGCCCCGGCTTATCTTGATTCTAATACCAAAGTGAAAATTCCAAACACTACTGTCTGAATGTGCCTTGCTAGTCTAAAATGTGAGGCCATTAAAGGGGCAAAGAGTACCCCTTTAGTTAACGAGGGGTTGCAAAAAGAAAGGTTCTGCCATTATAAGCCTCAAAATTCTATTACATATAAAAATGACACATGTTGAGCTAATAACGTGAAACAGACACGCTATACCTGTCTTTTTAGAGGTCTACAATTGTGCAAACGTTAATTTTAATGAAAAATTGCCACAGGTATAGCAAGTTAAAGCATGCTGAAAATTGACACATTTACTCTTTTTACTCCAGTTTGTGGCATGTCAGTTTTGGTGAAAACGACTGATGTGTGTTATTCAGGCTTGCCTTTCACTGGTCTGGTCAGTGGTTCATAAATTGTTAAGGCTTTTCTGTCCTAGTATAGCCTATGGCAGCAGCTGCTGGCAAAATTATGTCATGCATGCTCAGTTTCATTCTGAAGCTAGAATGCTGCGAGTACTCCAATGTTTTCAGAGATATTCTGTGTTGAAATCTATTGCATTCTATGTACAACACCTATTCCTTAGTTATGAAATGTGACCTCACAAGGTCAGACTGCATGTTATTACATAGATCAGGACGTTAGCATGGGAGCAGGGGTACAGGGACTTTATGTCTTTGCCTCCCTGGATCCCAATCTGGATCACACCCCTCATACCTACAATTTACTACATTGCCAAAAAGGCATCCAGTTGCAATATAAATTGCAGGCAGACAGCAAAGTGTTAAAGCCCTCTTGAATGACTCCTGGGGTAAGGCATCCCAGGCAATCAAGGCAAGAGTTCTAGAAATGGAGCTGAACAAATCTACACACGCTGAGGTGTAGTCCAACTGCAAAACCTTTGTTGAAATCTCAGTGCTAAATGGGCCAAGGCCTATCACATCCACAAGTCAAGACAGGTTCAAGAGTAAGTCCAGAGTAATCCCACACATGCAGAGATTTTGATGAGCAAAGCTTCCACTTTGGAATCCCCACACTACATGGGGCCACGTATAGAAAAGTCCAAGAGCCGGGATCAGTCCAAACCATCTGTCAACCCTGACAGATGGCCTAAGTTTAGCAAAGCATACCAATTTGCAGAGGAGGTCTAGCTGTTTGCATTGCTTGTTTTAGGCTACAATTCTATACCTTCCTGTGAGTAAGCCCCATTGAACTCAATCAGACTTACCTTTGAGTAGATATGAACAAGATTGCACTGTTAATTAACTTGCATGGAGCTGAGGCCTTGCAAAGGACTCTGCTTTGATCAAAGTTCAGCCTCCTTCATCTTCTTTTGCAGGATCTAGGCCTTCTCCTCTGTTCATCTTTGCTTTGTTTATCTTGGCCCTCCAATGGCCCGAGGGAACAACAGCCTTCCCCACAATGCCCCTCTCGAGCCTGTTTGCCAATGCAGTACTAAGAGCCCAGCATCTCCACCTACTTGCAACAGATACCTTCAAGGAATTTGTGAGTGCACTGTGTGTATTGTTTGGGACTGCCAGCCATCTAATTTATGTCATCATTCATTCTAATAGTGAACTGGGTTGGCTGACTGTCTATCAGGGTGGAAGTGAGCAGGGCCAACCAAAAAATAAGGTAGCAGTTTGTACATACATGGAGGACTCCCTACGTATGCAGAAAAATATACGTTTTTAAGTTAAACAAAAACAGAAATGATCTCCTCCACCCTGCAAAAGCCTGACAAGTACCTGTTTGCTTCCAGGATGAATGGAATGTAGAGGTATCAGATGGGGGCAGGAGAGGGGAGGAAGAGGGAACTGGCCTTTTCCAGACCTTAACAGACCTGGCCAGGATTAGGGTTGCGGCATGCACTAGACATCCCTATGTTTCAGTAAAAAGGAAAGAAAAAGGGGGGGGCTTACTTTTTATTTCTAAATTAAATACATAGATTTCATAGATGGAGTTGGAAGGGGCCTACAAGGTCATCGAGTCCAACCCGCTGCTCAATGCAGGAAACTAGAGGAGGGGTCTCCCATCCAAGTAATAACCAGGCCTGACCCTGCTTAGCTTTCCACGCTCAGACAAGCAGAGCCAGCATCAGCCACGGGCCTGTATAATAAATATGTGCATTGCATACAAGGCATAGACACATAATGATGCAATCCTATGGCCACTAGATGCTGCCTAGACAGCCATAGGATAATTTGGAATCCCAGCTCCGGCCTCGGGAAAGCGCTCCGTGGTCGGAGCTGGGACTCTGAATTCGGAGTGCCCCCCTCCCGCCCTCACAGCCGGCGCAGACCTTTCTGTGCTGGCTGTGGCCGCGAGACCGGAAGTCGGACCTCAGAGCCGGCATGGGGGGGGCATCCCTGGGGGGGGGGAGTGAGGCTGGTTGCGTCTCAGCCCGTCCTCCTCGCGAGCAGGTGCAAAAGACTTACGTAGACGGCCGAAGTCAGCCGCCTCAGTCTTTTGCAGGCCAGGAGAAGCACAGCGGTGCCCTTCCCCTCCGTGCACCTCCCATCCTGGAGGGGACGCCCACCTTCCTCTGAGTCCAGAGGCTTCTGGGCAGCCACATTGGCTCATCCTGCCCAAGACATAAATACATTAAAACATACAAATAACTTATTTATTACGTAATCAATACACTTATTCCTACTGTGGAGGAAGGGGGGGCTGGCTGACCCGCCACAACCCACCCTTTCCTACCCAAAGTCCCAAGACCCCCAGAGATCTCAAGGTGCCAGACTGCCAGCCTCAGCTCTTTGCAATCCTACTTGAATCTCTGCCAGGGACTTGCCCTTGACTATAACCTGGATTTAGCTGCTGAACCAAGCAGAGCGACCACAAACACCATGTGGGGTAAAAACCAAGAAGGTTTATTTAGGTAGCATATTACAACAAAAGGTGGGAAATGAGGGAAGCACACGAAATAGAGAGACACTTTGGTACACACAGTAAAGCTGCAAAATAACAAAACAACTGATTCCTTATATCTCCCAGGCACACGCTAGTTACCTGGGGGCCAGTTCCCTTCAGGGTTGGTTTCAGCACAGCCCTGCCACCCGAGGAGACTACCACACCTACCCGAAGGTCCGAGATGGGTAGCCCTCCTCCGGGCTTGCCTTTGCCAAAGCCCTCATTCAGCTAATTTCACCAGGAGCTACCTGGGGCCGGATCCTGAGGCCAGCCCGAAGGCTTGGACCTCTGCGTAGCTTGCTGCCATTGATCCACAGCAACCACGCAACGACCAAAGACAAAAGACAAAAGCCACACCTTGGCAATATATCTTTTCCCCCTCCCCTCCTCCTTCCTGTAGCTCCGCTGCCTCTAGCCAATCAGGATGAACTTCACCTGGCCAGGCAGGGGAGGGATGACTCATGACTTACCGGGCCTGAACCACATTTGCATATAAAAGCCGGGTCACTGTAGACTAGACTGGCTTTTCAGGACTTTCAGGAGCCATGCTTTATCAGATACTTATGCACATTTTGCCTCCTCCCAGCCCCCAACCGGGATTACTTGGTTTACACATGAGGAGGCGTGTGTGTGTGCAGGTGTGTGGGTGTGTGTGTGTGTGTAGGAACCCTCAGAGGCTCTTTTCTCCACACCTACCAACAACCTTAATTTAAAATATTAAATACTTAAAAGATATATCTCTTTAAAATATCAAATTCATAAAGCTATTATCCCCATCATTTAAATCTATTACATTTTTAACATACTGAAACACCAGTTTCCACTTTACTGTTAACACTTTGTTATTGTTGTTGATCTGAATTCTGCAGAGTAGTTAGTTTAGCCATTTCAAATTGGTCCCACATTCTCTTAATTAATTCACTTCTAGGTTTATGATTACACTTCCATCCTTCCACAAATAAAATTCTTGAAATTGCCATTATATATAGGACCGGCTGCTGCTTATCCAAATGAAGAGTGGCTTTTACATAGTTCAACAGGCAGACCAACGGTTCAGGCCCAAATGTCAGTGAGGAAAATCTCATTTAGCATCTTCATTACCGATCTCCAGAATACTTTCGCTTTTTTAAACTTCTACCACATATGAAACAATTCCCTTTATCCTCGTGACAAATTCAGCATCTCCCTTCTCCTAATTTATATATTTTATTTATCTTCTATGCTGTCAAATGTCAGTGTGAAGCCATTTTATCACAGTTCTTCTAATTAGTAGCAACAGAAAAAAACAGAAATTGCCGTACTTCGTCATACTTGAAGTATGATTTCCTTTTTTCCCTTCTCCACTCTCTAAAACCCCGCTCCCTGCCCCACTAGGCAGCTGTTAAATGACCCAAATCCGAGCTCTCTAGCACTATTTAGTGCAGCTGGGGAAGGCCTCAGGAGGAGTGTGGGGAAGACAGATGCTGCCTTTTTCCTTCTTCCTTCCTGAAACTCATCCTACACCCCAACAAGCTGAACAGCACTACAAGGCCCCTGTTCTAGGAGCTGGGGATGCACTGCAACATTTTGTTGCAGGTCCCACTTATACATCTGATTTTAAAAGTTTTACATTCATTAAATGGCACATGTTACAACAATACAGAGGAGTCTAGTCTATAATGTCATTTTTAAAATTTATTTATTTATAGTATTTGTATACCACTCCATATCTAAGCAGATAGAATAATAGAAAAGTAGAGTTGGAAGGGGCTTATGAGGCCATCAAGTCCAACCCCATGCTCAATGCAGGAATCCAAGTCAAAGCATCCCTGACAGGTGGCTGTCCAGCCGCACCTTGAATGCCTCCAGAGTGGGAATCATAGAATCATAGAAAAGTAGAGTGGGAAGGGGCCTACCAGGCCATCGAGTCCAAGCCCCTGCTCAATGCAGGAATCCAGGTCAAAGCATCCCTGACAGATGGCTGTCCAGCTGCACCTTGAACGCCTCCAGAGTGGGAGAGCTCACCATCTCCCTAGGTAGTTGGTTCCATTGTCTTATTGCTCTGACAGTCAGGAAATTTTTCCTGATGTTTAGGTGGAATCTGGGTTCCTGTAACTTGAGCCCATTATTCCATGTCCTGCAAACTGGGATGATGATCGAGAAGAGATCCTGGCCCTCCTCTGTGTGACAACCCTTCAAGTACTGGAAGAGTGCGATCATATCTCCCCTCAGTCTCCTCTTCTGAAGGCTAAACATGCCCAGTTCTTTCAGTCTCTCCTCATAGGCCTTGTTTCCAGTCCCTTTATCATCCTTGTTGCCCTCCTCTGAACCCTCTCCAGTTTGTCTACGTCCTTCTTAAAGTGTGGTGCCCAGAACTGGACGCAGTACTCAAGATGAGGCCTAACCAGTGCCGAGTAAAGGGGAATTATCATTTCATGCTATTTGGAAGCTATACTTCTATTAATGCAGCCCAAAATAGCATTTGCCTTCTTTGCAGCCACATTGCATTGCTGGCTCATATTCAGTTTGTGATCTACCACAATTCCAAGATTTTTATTTATTTATTTATTTATTTATTATATTTATACCCCACCTTTTTTCCTGCAAGGAACCCAAGGTGGCTTACATAATCATCATCATCCTCTCCATTTTATCCTCACAACAACAACCCTGTGAGGTAGGTTAGGCTGAGAGTCAGTGACTGGCCCAAAGTCACCCAGTGAGTATCATGGCTGAGCGGGGAATAGAACCCAGATCTCCGGAGTCCCAGTCCAACACTCTAACCACTACGCCACACTGGCTCACTTGTAGTATTGTTGAGCCAAGTGTCCCCCATTCTGTAACTCTGCATTTGGTTTCCTTTCCCTAGGTGCAGCACTTGGCATTTATCCCTATTAAATTTCATTCTGTTGTTTTCGGCCCAGCGCTCCAGCCTATCGAGGTCACTTTGAATTTTGTTTCTGTCTTCCTGAGTATTAGCTGTTCCACCCAACTTTGTGTCATCTGCACATTTGATAAGCATTCTCTGCACCTCATCCAAGTCATTAATAAAAATGTTGAAGAGCACTGGGCCCAGGACCGAGCCCTGTGGTAGCCCGCTCGTTACCTCTCCCCAGTTTGAGAAGGAACCATTGATAAGCACTCTTTGAGTCCGATTCTGTAGCCAATTGTGGATCCAACCTGATAGTTGTTCCATCTAGCCCACTTTTAGCTAGCTTGCTAATCAGGATATCATGAGGCACTTTGTCGAAAGCTTTGCTGAAGTCCAGATATATGATGTCCACAGCATTCCCACAGTCCACAAGGGAGGTTACCCAATCAAAAAATGAGATCAGATTAGTCTGGCAGGATTTGTTCTTGACAAATCCGTGCTGGCTTCTAGTAATCACTGCATTGTTTTCAAGGTGCTTGCAGACTGACTTCTTTATAATCTGCTCCAAAATTTTCCCAGGGATTGATGTCAGACTGACTGGCCTATAGTTCCCAGGTTCCTCCTTCTTGCCCTTTTTGAAGATGGGAACAACATTTGCCCTCCTCCAGTCGTCTGGCACTTCACCTGTCCTCCATGATTTCTCAAAGATAATAGACAGTGGTTCTGAGAGTTCTTCTGCCAGTTCCTTTATTACTCTTGGATGCAGCTCATCAGGACCTGGAGATTTAAACTCGTTCAGAGTAATCAGGTGCTCCTTGACCATTTGCCTATCAATCTCAAGCTGCAATCCTGCCCCTTCAGTCTGCACTTCAGGTTTGCCGGGGGTGTGTGTGTGTCATAGACCCTCTTTTGGGAGAAGACCGAACCGAAGTAGGAATTGAACACTTCTGCCTTTTCTTTGTCTTCTGTTATCAATTTGCCATCCTCATTGTGTAGTTGAACCACCATTTCTTTCCTCTGTCTTTTACTGTGCATGTATCTGAAGAAGCTTTCTTGTTGTTTTTAGCATCCCTCGCTAAAAACTCGATAGCCTTGTAGGCTCCTTCCAACTCTATGATCTATGAAATCTATGTGGCATTGTTCATTCATTGCCATCCTTTCCCCTCCTGAGTTAACTGTGGACACAACAGAGAAAGACAGAGAGAGTTCTCATGGCATTTTGTGGAAATTGTACAGGAACGTTCCTACATCCCAGAAGACCAGCGACACTCCAACAAGAACTCTCAGTCTGCATTCTGTTACTCTGAAACCATCCCTGCACCCACAGGGAAGGACGATGCCCAGCAAAAAACAGTAAGTTGTATTTCATATTGCCTTATTTCATGGAATAGCTGTACTTAAGTCAAACATCTGGAATCTTGCATTTTGTGTGTACAGCTTCCCACTTCCTGAAACGACTTCCTGGAACTTTGGGGGAGAGCCACGACAGACATTGTTGGACTCCAACTTCGATCAGTCCCAGCCAGCATGACCAATTGTAGTGCAAAACATCTGGAGGTTGCCAGGTTGGGGGAAGCTGCTCTAGACATATAGTGCTGACCTATAAAGCAGCACCCATTTCCCCCAAATTTTGTACTTGCAGACTCCCACACACCCTTTGCTGGGCACAGCAGAACTCCCACATTTCTCTCCAGCCCCCCATCTGAGCATGAGGAATGTGTTCCTCCCATCTACCAACTATCTAAGTGCCATTGAAGGAACATTTTCCAGCCATTAGTGCACACTGGAGAAAAGTCCTCAGCTAACTCTGGGATCATCAACTGGCCATCACTGCTCTGTTCTTTAGCAAGCTTTCAGATGGGTTCCCTGTATAAGTGTGGTGTTTTGTCCCAAATGGAGCCATTGGGGCTGTGGATTCTAATCCTATTCTCTGGCCTGAAGGGTCAGTACCTCTAGAAAATATGGGGGAGAAGTGTTGCTGCATGTCTTCACCCACACATAAACTCTGACATGCAAGTTTCATGTGTACACAGAATGTAGGACCAAAAAGGGACCTTGCTGGAAGTGCAACATGCATGCAGTAGATTTTTGCACTAAGCTTTTATTCAAATGGGGAATAGCTGCTTCTAAATTTGGGGAATTTAGCTCAAACATTATTAATCTGGGGAGATTCGCTTATATTCAAAAACAAAAGATTTATTTTTCAAGGGTCCTTCGCAGAGAAAAATGGCTTGATTAGTACAACGATCCCCCTCACACATGAGGCAGGATACTTATTCCTAGTAGATCTAACAAGTGGATAGAAAAGACGCAGATGGGGGGAATTAGCATTTGCCCAATATGGAGGGGTGGTAGTGCTTGGGAAATGGCAGAAAGATGGGAATGGAAGCCTGAACATGAAATGGGGAATTGCTGGGGCAGAAACTGACAGATTTCGAACTGAATGAAAAAGAAATAAAGCATGAGATGGCTATAATTACCTGCTGCAGAGGAAAGAGAACCTGGAAAACCACTTTTCCAGGAGTTGTAAAAATGCTAGAAGTTGTAAAAATGCTATGAGCACAGACCACCCTTGGTTATCTATGTCTTAGCTTCAACGTACAAAAATATGAGGTGTTAATTCTCAAGGGTGACCAAGTGGTCTGAGTCTATATTATTCAGGAAAAGCCAGAGGATAGCATCCAGTGGTGATCCAAGGATAACTAGGCCTCATGGTGAGGACTGGGAGACCTCCAGAGGACCCCACACCAATTTGGTCATAAATTGAGCCAGTGTGGTGTAGTGGTTAGAGTGTTTGACTGGGACTCAGGAGATCCGGGTTCCGGTCCCCACTCGGCCATGAAGCTCACTGGGTGACTTTGGGCCAGTCACTGACTCTCAACCTAACCTACCTCACAGAGTTGTTTTGAAGATAAAATGGAGAAGAAGAGGAGGATTACGTAAGCCACCTTGGGTTCCTTGCAGGAAAAAGGCAGAGCATAAATATAAGTAAATAAATAAATAGATGGAGATGGAGAGGATTTCTAAGGGGGCCGCTCCTGAGCATTCCCAATTACTAGATTAAAGTTTGAGCATTTCTTCAGACTGTTTGGTAGCCCTTTTCCTACAGTTTAAGCTCCCTTCTCTTATACTGGTCATTGACTGTAATAAACAGAATTGAATTGAAGCTCGCTCACTTCTCAACCACCACAAATACATGGGCCTCAAGAACAGCAACTCGTACACTGGACACAAGCCTGAAGGAGCAGGCAGCCTTGTGCCATGTATGGAACCTGACCTTGGATACAATGGGTGCTTTACTATGGGGTAAAGCCAGGGCTTTTTTTCTGGTGGAACTCACCGGAACTGAGTTCCAGCACCTTTTCTTCTATTAATTGCATTACAATTTAATCGCCATCTACTCCCAAGGAAATGTAATCCAAGAGTTCCGGTACCTTTTTCTCCAGAAAAAAAGCACTGGGTAAAGCCTTCTCTCTCTGGGGGTGTGAGGCAAACAGATCTCTCTGGGACAACAAGGCAGTTCAGAATGAAAGGATAAGGGACTGCTGGCCTGGTAACCGTGGGCTTGGTGACAGAGTAGGAAAGCATGCTAGAAAAGAGTCACATATGGACAGCCCAGTTCAGGACTGTCAAACCTCTTTCAGCCCAAAGACCAATTCAATTTGGGTGGAGCTGAAGGCAAAAGGGAGCTGCTCAAAATACCAAATATACCATTGTAGTGACTGGGTTCACAAGACACGACAACCCATCCTGAGTGACAAGCCACGGTGGATTGTCATGTCATGCAAAGCTAGACCGTTTCCTGCAGGGTGCCTTGTTTGTGGGCAACAAGCCACCCTGACCACCCATGGCTTGTTGTAGGGATTGTTAAACCCATGATGAGTTGTCATGGCATCCAAACCTGGGCAACCAACCCAATCATGGGTATCAGGAAGTGGCGAGCAAATATCTTGGCAAGAGCAGCAAAAACCCCTTCCAGCTCTTGCCAAGTTTGCCCGGGTCCCCCACCAGTGAGAGCCACCCCACAAGTGCCCGAGCAACACAAGTGACCATCACTGGCTCAGTGCCCCCTGCCCCTCAATCGCAGTGCCCCCTCTCAGTGCCCCCTGCCCCTCAATCGCAAGCCCCTTTTGATTCACCACAGCTTCCCCCCCCCCGTTTTTTCCAGAGATCGCTGTTTGCAATCTCCGAATTGACAGTCCCAAATGTGCGCAAATTTTTTCTTTTCTTTTTTTAAAATTTCTAGTCGGACTTGCTCAAGTGCACGCTTGCACAGGTCCAGAATGGGTAACTTCGCCTGGGCAATGTCTGGGGGTAGGGGCTGTCAAAGTCCTGTCACTGCTGTCAGTGTCCTGCACCTTTTCCACCCTTTCTCGAGACTCTAGGTGTTCAGGAAAGTGGAAACGTGTGAGCCACCCCCTTTTATTTGGAGCATGGAGCTTTGACAGCAGTCAAAGCTCCAGCTTCCTTTTAAAATGGGTTTTTTGACAGGGCTAGTCAGGTTTTTTGATATACATATACATGCATATATGTCCCTGTGAAAAATTCCTGATTAACCCTGTCAAAAACCCACTTTAAAAGGAAGCCTGAGTTTTGAGAGCAGCTGTCAAAACTCAGTGCTCCTGTAAATGTGGGTGGCTTGCACTTTTCCACCTTCCCAAGCACTTAAGAGTCTCAGGAAAGGGTGGGAAAGATGCAGGATACTGAGAAGAGTCAGGTTCAGCCACCCCCTTTTGTAAGCAAAGATCACTTGTGGCTTTGCTTTCACTGACAGCTTGCCTTTTGACAGTTGTCAGGGGTAAGCAAAGTAAAAAATAAACCTGTTTACAGCCTCTCTGGGTCAATGTCCGTGGTAGATGCCTACTGCACTTTGACACCTTAAGGACATTGCCCAGGCACCCCCCCACACGACATTGCCCAGATGAGGCTGCCCATTTCAGACCCGTGCAAGTGCACACTTGCACAAGTCAAAGTGGATTTAAAAAATAAATAAAATTAACAAAAAATTAGCACACATTTGGGGTACAATTTTTTTTTTAAAAGGTGGCCAACCAGTGAAAGCCCCTCCAATGTGCTGCTTGGGCCCTTTGAAGGGGCTTTTACTAGCTGTCAATTCGGAGATCAATGTTCACAATCTCCAGGGAAAAAATGGGGAAAGTGGGGAAAAGCCCAGCGAGTCAAAAAGGGCTTACAATTGCAGCGGGGAAGGGGAGACAAGTTGGTCCTGCCACAGGGGGGTGGGGTCCCCTGGGATACCCATGGGGGGAGGACCAGGGGCAAGGGGGTGGGGCAACCCACAGTGAGCCCGATCATCTATCGGGCGCACCTGGGTTATTCGGGAAATAACCTGCCCAGTGTGGCTTGTTGTCAGGGTGGGCTAGCATGACATACGAACATGCCACCGTGGCTCACAGCTCTCACGGCCAGTAATTACGCGTTAGGAGAGGCCTTTCAACCTTTCAGAATGTGGAGAAAATATGCAAAACCTGGGAAGCCACCAAACAATTGGCAGTCAGGGAAAGGGGCTGGAGAAGCGTGCACGGCCCAAGGGGCTAGATTGTGAGCCCAGGCAAGCTGGATTTGGCCTGCTGGATGGAGGTTCAACACCCCCGGCCAAATTGGCTCCTAATTGGACCAGTATGGTAGATGTCCAAGCAGGCAGACTAAATGGAAGAGTGAACAGTGACTGCCCAAACTCCAAGGCAGGTATATTGATTTGCATTTGAGTTTCAAACGATACTGTGATCATCAGAGTGCATGTCTTGCAACCAACTTTTCAATATCAATTAGATTGTGTAATGTTCGGGGCTTTCTCCACCCCCACCGCCACGGTAACCCACAGTCACCCAGCAAGCTTCAGGGCTTTGTGGGGATTTGAATCTGGCACTCCCTGACGGACACTCCAACCACTGCGCCAGACTGACTCTCAAACAGACATATTTAAATGCTACCTAAGTCCAGTTGCACAGTTCAACTCAGAATTCATCATCCAAATTAAGTTGGGAACTCTTTCCAGAAATGTTTCCATCGTAGCATTTCCCCACAAGTCAGTCCACTGACCACCCATTCATTGCTACAATGAATGTTTGCTTGTCTGTTTGGACAGACCCTCCAGCCACCCCAAGAGCTTGGAGTAGATAAGTGTGCTAATGATTATATTCACCCCTGTCCTATCCCTTGGCAGCAAGAGCCAGTTCGAATAAAAAGATCTTCCAGAAGATGGACAGTTGACTCTCCAGGGAAAGAATTCCAAAGTTGTGGAGCAGCAACCATGAGCATGTCTCTGTGCGCTTTGGCAAGGCTGGTTTGGCACACAGGCGTGCAGGGAGTGGCTCCAGTCTTAAAGACTGTGGTGGAGAACAGGAGTGGTTTATTACAGCTTTCTTTTTTTCATTTTGGTTTCTTCATTTATTTTCATTCCAGGACATGGAGCTGCTCAGGTTTTCGCTGACCCTCATTCAGTCGTGGCTAAGTCCTGTACGGTACCTAAGCAGGATGTTCAGTAACAGTCTAGCCCTTGGGACCTCAGACAGAGTCTATGAAAAACTCCAAGACTTGGAAGAAGGTATCCAGGCTCTTATGAGGGTAAGCACTCCTTTCATAAGGGAATAAGGATGCCAGAGCCAAACTGGTCTCCTGCCTGAAAAAAATATTATGGAGCTGGAGAAGGTTTCCACCCCCGCCCCACCAGCAGCAACTAAATGATAGTGAGGGTGAATCATCTTCCTAACGAAGAAAGGCTTAAGAGGTCAGAAGTTTTTAGCTTTAGAAAAATGTAAGATGTTTTTGGCCTACAACTCCCAGCATGCCCCAGCCAGCTACACTGGCAAAGCCACAACCGGTCTCCTCGTTTTCCCTATCCCTAATGGCCACGTGCAGGTCCCTCTCTGTCCACCTGTGATATGAGGAGGAAGTGGTAGCTGTAACCGGTACTGAAGCAAATGCTAGGAAATGATCAAAAGCTGCCAAATTTAGGGTTTTAAGCAAAATTTCATTGTAGCTCTTCTATGGTATGTTTACCATCTGCAACAACATATTTTCACAGGAGCTGGAGGATGGGAGCTCACGTGGTCTTCAGCTCCTCAGACCCACCTACGAGAAGTTTGATGGCAACCTCCGGAATGAAGGCTCTCTGCTGAAAAACTATGGTCTTCTGTCCTGCTTCAAGAAGGATCTGCACAAGGTGGAGACCTATCTGAAAGTTATGAAATGCCGGCGTTTCGGGGAAATTAACTGCACCATCTGAGGGTAGAAAAGAGGGCAGCCGAATGAAGTGAGCAGGCTGCCTCTGCTGTGACCTCCTGCATACCTGAGCCAAGTAAAGAGCAGTGGACCCACTGCATTTCATAGGCCTGCTGTCTGCAAGGACCCTCCACGCTCCTTCATACTTGTAAAAATGAATGCAATGTTGTCCCTGCAGAATAAATGCTATAAGCCTAGCCTGGGTAGAGGTTATCTGACTGCAAATACAGAACGCTGCAACTTAAAACATCACACCCCAAAACAGAAACATTTTAACTGCATCTGCATCATGTGAGGGCAGGAAAGATCTCTCCACCCTGACTTTTCACACCATATTCTAAGGCCTAGGGATAGCCATTAGCTTATGGCTAAAAATCCAGGGAGGCTGGTTCTTCTATCCATGGGCGTGACAGCTAAATGGAACCTCCAAGCCCAGAGGCAACGTACCTCTAAATACCAGATACCGGGGACAAACAAGGCAGAGCTGCTGCCTTCATGCCCAGTTTGTAGACTAGCGTGAGATGTTTGGCTGGCCACCACCGGAAATAAAACGCTGGATTAGCCCAGCCTTCCCCAACCTGGTGCCCTCCAGATGTTTTGGACTACAACTTCAAGCATTCCTGACCATTGGCCATGCTGGCTGGGGCTGCTGGGAGTTGAAGCCCAAAGCATTTGGATGGCACCAGGTTGGGGAAGGCTAGACTAGATGGATCCTTGTTCTAATCTAGCAGGGCTCTTCTTATGTTATTATGCAAAGGTGGGCACCCCCTCTTTCTAAAAACCTATTCAGTTTCTGTGGAACCTAAGGCAGGGGAGAACAGCTGCACACTGTTAACAACGGAGCTGGAGGGGGGTGCTGCAGTTGCAAAAAGATACTAGTGCAGCGTCTGTGAAAAAGGCAGACTCCATAGTAGGCACAGTTAAGAAAGGAATTGAAAATGAAACTGCCAAGATCATACTGCCCTGATACAAACCTATGGTGAGACCTCACTTAGAGTTCTGTGTACAATTCTGGTCACCGCACTTATAAAAGGATATTGTGGAGTTGGAAAGAGTGTGGGAAAGGGCAACTAAAATGATCAAGGGGCTGGAACAACACCCATACGAAGTAAGGTCACGGCAGCTGGGATTGTTTCGCTTAGAAAAGAAACAAGTAAGGGGAGACATGATAGAGGTGTACAAAATTATGCATGGTATAGAGAAAGAGGCATTTTTCTCCCTCTCTCATAATACTAGAGACCCCAAAGTGGTCACTCACCCCATGAAGTTGATTGGTGCATAGTTCACACAGTGCATAGTTCAACTATGGAATTCACTTCCACAGGATGTAGTGATGGCCACCAATTTGGATGGCTTAAAAGGGGATTGGACAAATTCATGGAGGAGGAGGCCATTGGTGGCTACTAGTCCTGATTGGCTATGTGCTTCCTCCAGCATCAGAGGCAGTGTGCCTATGTACACCAGTTGCCGGGGAACTTGGGCGGGAGGGTGCTGTTGCACTCATGTCCTGCTTGTGGGATCCCGTGGGCAGCTGGCTGGCCACTGTGTGAACAGAATGCTGGACTAGATAGACCCTCGGCCTGATCCAGCGGGGCTCTTCTCATGTTCTTATACTATGGTTCACTTCCCCACTTGGAAGTCAAGCCCTCAGAGCTGGAAGCCCTTACCCCTTAATTCCAGATATGTGTCTGGATATGCTGCAGCTGTTCAGCAGTGAAGAAAAGAAAGACACTCTGCTCATTCTCAGGGGCATCCTCCTCCTAGGGCCCTGGTGGCATTGAAAATCCGCGTCCTGGGCTAAGTCCTAACTGAAAAGAAGCCCTAGCACTCTGCATGTGTCAAGAGACTTCTTACATCACACATACGGGGTGTGAGTTCTGCCATTCAAAACAGGTTCTGAGAGTTGAGCCATGGATGAGTTTGAGCACCAGCCTCACCCCAGCGGGTGGATCAAGACCTTTGCTTGCTCGGATCCTCTTCCACTTCATGCTTGCTTCCTTGCATCCAGGGTGCAACTTGATTGTGGTCAGTGTCTGTAGATTGTCTTCATAAAATTTCCTTTAACATGCACAAAAAATTACCTTTCGGGTGCAAAATTCCCCTCCAGACAAGTTATTGTAACAAGTTTTATGCACTAAAAAGTGCAATTCACACACAAGGCAGTTTTCAAGGGTGGCTTCTGAGGCCTGCTTCACACCTTGACTTTTTTGAGATGTAGTATGTGTCCACCTAAATATGTAATGTGTGAATGAGACACAACTCACAACTCACCAGAAAGCCATTACATATCATATCCCTGTGAAATGTACACTTCATGGCAACCCCAGGTTTTCTGCCTCCATGTAGAGAGGCTGCGCCAGAACAGAATGGCCCCTTGATTAAAAAAAGAAAAAAGAAATATGCCCGAAACAATGACATGTGTTAGAGACACTTGAGAACAATATTTTAGGACTGAAACCCTTGCAATATTATATTATTATTAACCCCATAATGCCCAGAACCCATCTGGAACATAATGGAATGTCCCAGAACGGCAACGTCCAAGCGAGCCAAGCCAACCAAATTCACCAGTCACACCTAACTACATGGGAGGGATGTAATGAGCCACAAAACCTCCACCGTAACCATTCCAGGCAATAGTGAGCCAAACCAACCAAATTCACTAGTCACATATAACTGCATGGCAGGGATCCAATATTCTGGGGAAAGGCCTAGAACACCAACTTCAAAGTGAGCTAAATCAACCAAATTTAGAAGTCATGCAAAACTGTATGGCGTGGGATGCAATAAGTCACAATACTTCTACAGAATCCACATTCCAGTACTGGTCATGGGTAATATACTTTGTTCTAGGAGAGCAATTGGAATGCCAACCTCCAAGTAAGCCAGATTAACCTGTCATGACCCCCCTCCAGGAATCCTCCTCTGAGGACGAGTGCGACTCACCCAGGGCCCTGGGCACTCCTCAGGAGCAGAGTGCAGACCCTGCTGCTCCAGACGGGGCCGACCGGGCAGCTGAGGAGCTGGCAGGCCCCTCTGGCATGGCCCGTGGGAGTTCCCCAGCCCGGGAGGAGGCAGAATCAGAGCCGGAGATAACGCAGGCCCCAACTCCCAGACAAAGGCGGGCGATGAAAAGGCAGGAACAGATGCAGGCCCCTCGACGCAGTGTCCGGCTGCAAGCCAGGACGTCGGCCTTGTGAGGCTTTTATAATCAGCCTGAAGCCTGGGTATTGGGAAACAACGTCTTCCTTGACTCTTGTTCCTGATCCCTGACCCTGCTCCTGAACCTTGCCTTGAACTCTTGGACTCTACTTCGGACTCACCCTGACGACACCTCTGCTCGACCCTTGGACTCTCGGCTTGATTCCTAGGACTGTAGGACCACGCTCTTTCTACTCTTCACTCTGCAGCAAACACAGCTCCCTTATCTCGTCCTAGCTGGACTTTTGGCAGCGCTCCCAGAAGCAAGGCCAGCTGCTGGCTGCTGGCCAGCCTTAAGCAGGACATAACCAAATTCACCACTCATAAGGGAAAAACATCATCAGAAAACATGTTGCAGCACCCATTCTGGACAATAATCTGCATTTCAGAAAATAGCAAGGAAAATAGCAACTTCCCAGTCAGCCAAACTAACCAAATTCACCAGTCACAGCTGAATAGATGGGATTGATGTAGCAACCCACAAGATTTCCACAGAAGCAATGTTCAGGATTCTGGAAGAGTGAACCAGAGCATCTATGTCTGAGATAGCAAAGCCAACCAAATTCAGTCATGCATACGTATATGGGATTGATGCTGTAAACCATAAAGCTTTAAGAGGAGCCCCGTTTTGGTTCACCTTTGGGGCAATAATCTGTATTCTAGAAAAAGCAACCTGAGCACCAGCTTCCAAGCTAGCCACACCAACCTAATTCAAAAGTCACACCTGATTAGATGGGACCGATATAATAACTCGCAAAACTTCCACAGAAGCCTTATTGACAAATTGGAAGCTTATAACTCACCAGGCCCAGATGATATCCATCCTAAAATTCTTAAAGAACCCTTGTGAAATTGCTGATCTTCTAACAAAAAGATGTGCCATGTCCCTAAGATCAGCCTCTGTACCAGAGGACTGGAGAATGGCTAATGTAATGTCAATTTTTACAAAGGGATCTAGGGGAGATCTGGGAAATTACAGGCTTAATGTCTGTTCCGGGTAAATTGGTTTAAAGCATTATTAAATATAAAATTAGTAAGCACATAGGAGGAAAAGACCTTCTGAAAAACAATCAACGTGGCTGCCACAAAGGTAAGTCATGTCTCACTAATCTTTCAGTGTCAGTAAACATATGAGTTCTTTGAGTGTCAGTAAACAAGTGGAAGACCGACAACCTGGTCTTCTGCGTGGGTTCAATGCTAAGGGGGTAGTGAGTCCTGGGGCGGCCTTCTTTGAGATCTTCAGCGACTATCACCCTTAGCCCAGAACAAAGGGATAATAACTTATAGCTACAGAAGTATCTTTTAGAAAACAAGTTCATTTACAACATTACCTTCACAAACCTAGACACACGCCAGCAATACAGCTTATCAGTACGGTACAAAGTAGCAAGCAAGAAGTCTTGAGGACACTGTGATTTCAGGGCTCTCAGCTAGTTAGTTCAGCTCGGGTCCCGGCAGAGGCCCGGTCAACCTCACGCTGCTAGCTGGGTTCCCGGCGGAGGCCCGGTCTACTTAAGCGGCTAGCTGGGTTCCTGGCGGAGGCCCGGTCTACCCAAGCGGCTAGCTGGGTTCCCGGCAGAGGCCCGGTCTACCCAAGCGGCTAGCTGGGTTCCCGGCGGAGGCCTGGTCTACCCAAGCGGCTAGTGAGTGATTTCAGCTTGGTTTCTCGGGGGTCCGGTCAACCCAAGCGACCAGTGATTTCAGCTAGCTGGAGCGTGCCGGGTGCGGCTACCCGGGGTTGCCGATCTTTCGTTCTTTTACCCCAGGCATGGGACAAGATTGCTGATCAGGTCTAACAACCTAGTTCTCTTGCGCAGGGTGTTTTATACCTTGGTGTTTCAGGTAGCCCCTCCCTCCGTGATCAGGTGAGTTGACACCTTCTCTGAGGGGCGGCCTTTTGGGTCAGGTCAGGTGGGGTGACGCCCTCCCCCCGTGGGATGGGGTCTCTTTGAAGCCCCTTGCTTAATGGTCCCATCTTATGGTGTTGAGTGGCCATTTCTTATGGGTGCCGAAGTGTCTGCTCTGGAGAGGTATTCAAGTCTTATGTAGATGGGGCTGATATGCGAGAGCATTGACAAACCTGGGGATGCTTCTTGCCTTCTCTCCTGGGGTGATTCTATGCAGATGTTGTTTGTCTCCTTTGTCATCTGTGGAGACTGGCTGTCTCCCCCCCCCCCCGGGTCTCCTTCCCCCCTCCTTGGTGAGTGTGTGTGTGTTAGGCAGGGGGCTTAGGTTGGCTTTCTCTACATCTCCCCCCTGGGGAAAAGATGGCATTGGGGTCCCACACCCCAATTTCTCATCGACTTGCTCATCGCTTGAGAAAGCCTGGGAGAGTGCATCAGCCAAGACATTGTCTTTACCTTTGATGTGCTCAATTTCGAAGTCAAAGTCTTGCAACGCCAGACTCTACTGTAGGAGTTTCTGGTTGTTGCCCTTGACTCTATCTAACCAGCACAGGGGGGGAATGGTCGGTCTGCAGGCGGAACCGTCTCTCTCAGAGGTAGGGGCACAACTTGGTGATGGCCCACACTACGGCCAGGCACTCTTTCTCAATGGTGGCAAGACTACGTTCTCTGGGCAGGAGTTTCTTGCTCAGGTAGGCAACGGGGCGCAGCCCTTTTCCTACCAGTTTCTTGTAATAACACCGCCCCCATCTTGGCCTCAGAGGCATCTGTCTGTAGAACGAAGGGGGATTCGAAGTCTGGGGCTTGCAGAATGGGAGCTGCCGTGAGGCAGGCTTTTAACCCGTCGAAAGCGGTCTGGCAAGCCGCGGTCTACTGGACCCTGTTTGGTTGGCGCTTCTTACAAAGATCAGTCAGAGGGGCTGCTAGCTGACTGAAGTGTGGCACAAACTTCTGATAGTACCCTGCAAGTCCCAGAAAAGCTTGCACTTGTTTTTTGGTTGCGGGTTGGGGCCATTTTTGAACTGACTCGATCTTAGCTTCTATGGGTTTGATGCTCTTCTCTCTGACCCGATGTCCAAGGTACTCAACCTCTCCTAGTCCCACTTGGCACTTCTTTGCTTTCACTGTCAACCCAGCGTCCCAGATCCGCTGGAAGACCTGTCGGACATGCTGCAGATGCTGTTCTCAAGTGGAGCTAAAGATAGCTATGTCGTCTAGGTAGGCACAGGCAAATTCTCTCAACCCGTTCAGTATTCCATTCACCAGCCTCTGAAAGGTTGCCGGACCATTCCGGACTCTGAAGGGAAGAGTGGTGAACTGGAATAAACCCAGGTGTGTGACAAAGGCAGACTTGAGAGCAGCATCCGCGTCCAGCAGGACTTGCCAGTAGCCTTTGGTGAGGTCTAGGGTGGTAATGTACTTGGCCCTCCCTAGCTTTTCTAGCAAGACATCTATGTTGGGGATGGGGTAGGGGTCAGGGACGGTCACTTTATTGATTTTCTGATAGTCTACACAGAACCGCACCCCCCCCCATCCTTTTTGGCCACCAGGACAATCGGGGAGGACTATGGGCTAGAACTAGGAACGATCACCCCTAGGTCTAACATGGCTTTGACTTCCTCTGCAATGACTTGAGCGTGGGGTCCCACCGCCCGGTATGGCAGAGATTGCAGAGGGGGGCTGTCACCCGTTTGAATGGTGTGCTGGATGAGTGGGGTCTGCCCGGGGCGGTCTGAGAACATGGTCCCAAATTCATCCAGCACCCGCTTCATTTGCTCCTGCTGAGCCTCGGACAGGGCGGGTGACAGTGAAATTTCTTCCATCCCCCCGCCATCCCTCCATTCTCTTAACAGATTATCAGCGAAATCTTTATCATTATGTTCTTTCACACAGCTCACTCTCGCACCTCGGTCCACATACAATTTCAACATATTCACATGAAACACTTTACATTTTTCAGGAGTCTTGGCAAAGAGTATTTTGTAGTTGACTGGTCTAAGTTTCTCAACTACAGTCCCCGGACCCTCTTACTTAAGACACAGCTTGTCTGTTTTGAGGGTACGCAGAACTAACACTTTATCACCTACCTTAAAAGTCCGGGCTACCGCGGTTTTATCATACAGCTCCTTTTGCCGCTGCTGGGCTGCCTTCAGATGCTGTTGGGCGGCTTCTCGAATGCTGTGGAGGGTGTGGAGGGTAGCCGCCGCAGAAAAGTGTGAACCGGCACGGGCGAACTGCCGGCAGCCCCCTCCCACTCTTCTCGTAACAAAGCCAAGGGCCCCCGTAGTTCTCTGCCAAACATCAGTTCATTCGGGGGAAACCCGAGGCTTTCCTGCGGAGCATCTTGGTAGGCAAAGAGGAGGTAAGGTAGGGCTTGATCCTAAGTTCCCGGGTGACGGCTAGCGTACGCCCGGATCATTTTCTCCAAAGTCTGGTTGAAGCGTTCAACCAGTCCGTTGGTCTCATGGTGGTAAGGCACCGAAGTTACATGGTCAACCCCCCACCCCGGTCTCACATTTTCTAGAACAGTTTAGACATGAACCCGGTGCCGCAGTCCGACACGACCGTGCGGGGCATTCCTAAGCGGGCAAAGAGAGAGAGCAGAGTCTTAGCCAGGCTGGCTGCAGAGATGGAGGCTAGCGCAAAAGTCTCCGCGTAGTGGGTGGCAAAGTCTACTACCGTCAGTACAAACTTCTTCTTCGTCTTGGTGGGCGGGTTCAGGGGACCCACTATGTCTATAGCAATCTGTTCAAAAGGGATCCCCACCACCGGAAAAGGCTGAAGGGGAGCTCTTGGGTGATCGCGATTGTGTCTCACCCACTGGCACACATCGCAGGACCGACAGTAAGCTTTAATGTCGGAGGCAATCATGGGCCAGTAGAACCCTTCTGTGATTCGAGCTTGGGTCTGCTTCTGCCCCAGGTGTCCTCCCCATGCCACGTCGTGGGCTAGGTGCAGCACGGCGCGGCGGTACCGTCGGGGAACTACCAGTTGCCTTTGCTTGCGCTCCGGTGCCACTTCCCCCTTTGGCTCGAACTCTTGGTACAAAGTTCTATTGTCCCAGACAAATCTTTCGGTGGCAAGGGATACTCCAGGGTCTTGGTTGGCCAGATCGCGACACTCCTGCAAGGAAGGGTCCAGCCGCTGGGCTTTCTTGAATTGGGCTTGAGTCCCAAAGTCTTTAGCCATCTGGGCAAACCCTTCGTTCTTCGGGGGCTCCGCTATGGCCTGGTTCGCCCCGGAGTGCCTCACAGGGGATGGGGTCTGAGGCTAGGATCATGCTTGAGGATATTTATGGAAATGTATTTCCTTGTATCAGTGTACTTATTGTCCAGTTTTTGTGAGATTTGCTGGAGCCAATCAGAAGCAGAGTTAGAGCAGAACAAGCAACGTTCTGAACTGAGAGGTGCTGACCCTCTAGCACAGGGAGTGTCCTTATGCAGTTAAACTAGGGCTTGTAGTAGGCAGAGATTTGTATTTCCCTGTGCAACATGTTTTCTCAAGAACTGACAATCCCAGATTCCCTTGTGAATAAGCAGGAGACAGGGACAACTGGTGAGATGGGTGTGGGGGCCTGTGTTACAAATATGCACTGGGCCCAAAAAATGATGCTTGGGCCTTGCTCTGGGGAAGGGAAATAACACGGATGTAGAACGCCCCCACAGAGATTGGGATTGCTGGAACGGTGTTCTCGGTGTGTGCAACTTGGGCGACCCGCATCCTGTGCATAGTAACCAATAAGCCCCCCCTTCTCTTCCCAGGTAACCAAATTGTCACTCTCAAGCCTGAATCCTGTAGAAGAGGAGATCTTGTCTGATTTTAATATGGATGGAGAATAGCAACTGGTGTCCACCGTAGTACATTTAAAGGGACATAATTGATACATACTCAGTTTTCTTTTCCATGTTCTGGAAGGGCAGATTGCCCCATTCTAAGTACAGTCATTGTTGTGTGATATGTATCACTTTACCAGCTGCAGCACATTGTTTACACATGAAAGGGACAGAATGGCTGTAAACAGGTTTGTTGTGTCTTGCTGGGATCTTGTGTTTTCACATGGGAACCTAGACTGTGAGAACAATATGAGCTGGTCACATGGTTTGTATGTTCTGATGACGTGCTAACTTGTTTTTTGTCTGAAGCCATCTTAGAGAGAAGGTGGACTGCTTTCTCTCTTCTTCTGGTTCTTCTTGCTAGACTTTGTTCCTGCAACAATGTAACGTCTTTGCTGAGGTGGAGTTAAGCTCAACTTACTCCACTGGATGTAATGCTTGCTATGCATTTATACTCTGCACATGGACTGTAACTAGGAAATGTATACTCTGTAGAACTTTACTTGCTAAGTAAATAAACAGGTAGAATTAGACCTGTGGTGTTCCAGAGTGTTTCCTGACTCCATGGATTAATCTGCAACGGGGAAGCTGGAAGCAAGTCTGATTACAGGGCAGACTGGGCTGGCCAAAACTGGCACCGACACAACACGCTGCACGCTGCGTAGAGAGGTGAGATCTGGAAGATCTGTGTGTGGAATTTCAGGCGTCTGTTAGCACACAGATAGGATTATAAATCTCGCAACTCTGCTCACACACCAACAGTAATACCTTGGATTACGAGCATAATTCGTTCTGGAACCATGCTCCTAATCCAAAATACTCGTACATCAAAGTGAGTTTCCCCATTAGAAATAATGGGAACTCCGCTGATTCGTTCCACAACCATTTAATCACTGCTTTGCCGGCTCCCTGGCAGGGAGCCCCATGGAGGGAGCCAGCAAAGCAGTGATTAAATGGTTGTGGAACGAATCAGAGTTCCCATTATGTCTAATGGGGAAACTCACTTCAATGTGCTGGTTCCCGGGCTCCCGGCCACGCCTCGCCTCACCTCCACTCGCTCTGCTGGCGCCTTGCACGCTGCCATGCCAGCTCCCAGGCAGGGAAGTGGCATGGCAGCGTGAGGCGCCCGCAGAGTGAGCGGCCGCGCCATGTCTCCCTGCCAGGAAGCCTGCTGCTTTGCCGGCTCCCTCACAGGGAGACGCATGGAGCCGCTCGCGCCGCTCCCTACCTTTGCAAGCGGCAGCTTGCCTCTCCGCGGCTCGCTGCCCCCGCTACACCGTGCCTCGCCTCCATGGGGCTCCCGGGAGCCACGCCTCGCCTGGCCTCGACTCGCTCTGCTGGCGTCTCGCGCGCTGCCATGCCAGCTCCCGGGCAGGGAGACACGTGGAGCCGCTCCCTACCTTTGCAAGCGGTGGCGAGCCGCCGGTGCCGCCTCCGTCACATCCGGCCCCATCAGTGACGCGAACCCGTCGCGTCACTTCCGGGGCCGGATGTGACGCGACGGGACCGCCGGTGACGCGGCAGCTCGCCACGGAGAGGCAAGCCGCCACTTGCAAAGGTAGGGAGCGGCGGGAGCGGCTCCACGCGGCTCCCTGGCAGGGAGACACGGCGCGGCCGCTCGCTCTGTGGGCACCTCGTGCTGCCGTCCGCTTCCCTGCCCGGGAGCCAGCATGGCAGCGCACGAGGCACCAGCAGAGCGAGTGGAGGCGAGGCGAGGCTCCCGGGAGTCCCGTGGAGCGAGTGGCCGCACCTCTCCTCGCCTCCACGGGGCTCGGCAAAGCAGTGGGAGGCGCCGGCCCAGCGAGTGGCCACACTGCGCCGCGTCTCCCAGGGGCTCCCTGACGGGGAGCTGGCCGCCGGCGCCTCCACATGCTTCTAGCATAAATTTAAATTTGAAAGCGGCAGTGGCTCGTGTTGTGAGACTTGCTCGTCTTTCAAATGTAAATTTATGTTAAAAAAATTTCCTCATCTTATGAGTAGCTCGCAAACCGGGTTACTCGTAATCCGAGGTATTACTGTACATTACATTACTTAGATGTTGGTTCCACTGTTTTCAGTGGATTTGGGTGAAAATGTTATTAAATGATGCCTGCCTACCTACCAATGGTATAACTCTTCTCAGAGCAAACTATAATTGCTTATTTAAGTTTAATGGAGTGAGGTGGGGGTCATTTTTTCAGATTATTCTGTTTTTCTAATAAATTTGTTACTTTAAAAAGTCGTGTTTCTTCTATTCAAAGACCATGCTTTGATCTCGCTAAAACAGATGTGAGCCACCTTTCGATATTGGCTCTCCTCTCTTCTCCCTTCCCCTGCTATTTCTACCCTTAACTAAGTTCTGATCATGTGTCTCAGTACTCAGTAGCTAACATGGCTGAAGAGGCTGGACTACTATCATAGAGCTGGGATGGGTCAAATAACCAGGCCATCCAGTCCAGTTCCCGAATTGTAAGACAGAAGCATCCTCCACCATCCCCTTGATCCATCTATGCAATCCAGATCACTGGATGTCACAACCAAAACGTAGGAGAGTGTCACATTAAGCCCCAAGTGTCTCAAGCACACCAACCCATTGGCTATGAATGTGGGCCTTCATACATTGTTGCCATGGTGATGGCAATTCTATGATGCCAGGAGTAATGCTGAAATGATGTCACAACCAAGCAGAATGCTTAGAATGTGCACGTACAGAAGCTTACTGTGAAAAGGTCAAAGATCAGGGAAGCACAGACAGACATGGAGTGGTGATGCAGTGGTCTCTTCCAAGAGCCTTGCCAGTGCAGCCTCCAATATGGAGAGGCATGTGGCTGTGGTTGCTTGGTAACCGCATGGAGTCACCACCAGTGTTGGCTGCCATTTTCAAAGACATCCTCTACTGGGGTCAAATGAGCAAGAGGGGAGCGGGGCCTGGAATCCGCTCTGTAGTATGGGCCCCGTTGCCACCTCTAATACCCATCTCTTCCTTGTGATTGTACTGGTGTCCCTTACGAGGTTGGATGCAGCCACAGAGCCTTGTCCAACCCCATGCCGTTGCACCTTGGAAATCCTCAACTGCAGCAGGATCACCAGCTCCCCTGGACTCCACCGTGTGCCCCTTCCCAAGCCATTTGGTCATCCCCATGTTTTCTTCTTTTTGTAAGTATCTGAACCCCAGGGACAACCAGCCCACTCCCAGAACTCAGTGGATAAAACCCCTCTAGGAAGAGCCTTTTGCTATTAAGTCTTCAGGGTGAGGAAGATGGGAACAAGAGACTTCTCATTCCCAGGTACCTTGAGTGATACCTAGATAGACATCAGTTCTATATCTGGTGAAACCCATGTTACTCATCCAGTTTAACACAACCAAAGGAAGCCAGCCTAGGGAAAAGAAGACACGATGGCATGGTGGTTTCTAACGGCATGTTTCTCTGCCAAGGATGGCTCAACCACACATGCTGACTAGGCAGCTGCCTAAGGCAGCACTGTTCAAACTGCCTGCCATGGCAAGCCGTGTGCAAAACTGGGTTCTTGTATTGCTTCTGGTATGGCTGGCTTACCAACAAAATGAGAACATGCCCCAGAATTCTTTGTAACACCAAGATGTCCTATCCTGCTCAATGTAGCAAAAAAAAACCCAACTCAACTGGCTCTGTACAGCCTGAGGTATCCTGCATCCACTGTGCTGAGAAGCAAAGAAACAAGGCAAGCAACGAGACTTACCTGCCTGGGAGAGGTAGCAACCAGATCAAGCCCTCCTGTCAAGGGAGGCTTGTTTTCATCTCCCCTGAAGCAAAAGGAAAGAGAGCAGTTCCACATGGCTTAGGCTGGCAGGGAAAACAAATCCTTGGGTTTCCCACAAATTCATTTCAGAGCTCAATTCAAAATCAAAGTATCAGTGGTGCAGCTAGACCTGGTGTAGCACCTGGACTTCATGGTCCTACTGGGTCTTACTTAATTAGCAGAAATGCGACAGTGCAGCTGTTTGCACGACGACTACAAAGCCAGGCCAGGAAGCTTCCCCTGCTGACTAGGAAATTTAACACAGGCTGTCTGGATTAACAGCACCAGCGCCTCCTTCTGAAGATCTGATTTCTGAGACCAGCTTCCACCAACCTGGTGCCCTCCAGATGTGTTAGACTGCAACTCCCACCATTCCCTGCCAGCATGGCCAATGGCTATGTTGGTTACGAACGATGGGGGTTGCAGCTCAACACATCTGGAGGGCACCAGGTTGGGGAAGGCTTCTCAAGTATTTAAAAAGATTAGAATACTTCTGAGCATGTGTGGAGTGTCTCTCCTAAATCATTGCAGTCTGCCCTCATAACCCTGAAATTATGCGTTGGCAGGGCTTCCAGGTTCAGAAGATAGGGTTTTGTGGAGGCTTCAGCTGCAGCACCTCTAGAAATTAACTCCTTAACTTGGAGATGGAGTTTGGTGTTTACTTGGAGGCACTCCTGCATAGTAGTATCCATTTGAACTTCATTCCCCCATATTTATCTTTTTCCCCAGGGACTTCACTGGTAATGCGATTTCTTCCATTGGAAAACAGATGTGGAGGGCCTATCCTTGGGCTGAGTACTTGTGAGTATTCTCTCATATTCAGACTTTTTCATGAGTCTGACTTTTTCATCTTTGCCTTGGTTTTAGACCAGTTTCTCAGTCATTGTGAGGTGGGGGCGTGGGGCGCGTAGGCACGCAATGTTATTGGCATTAAAGGTTCTCTGTCCAAGAGCTGAGCTGGCTAGATCAAGACTATGTTGAAATTAATTGAAATTTGGATTGTTGGGGAAGTTCCTTTTAAGCTCTCAGCAGCTTTTCAAGTTAATAAAGATACATTTGACTACCTGAAGTGGTAGATAGCTCAGCGCTAACAATATTGCTTCTTCTGCCAGAATGCTGAGAAGGAGATTCCAATATTCAACTTTTCCAAGTAGAATTAAAAAGCTTTTCAAAGCATGGGCAGCATACATGGAGCATCTTCACTTTTCTTTCTGCTTTACATTTCATAATGTGATCAGAATTAATGCAAATATTTATCAGCCTTCCCCAATTTGGTGCCCTCCAGATGTGTTGGACTATGACTGCTACAGGGTGTAATCCCCATCTAACAATATCTACTTTGGTTTTAGTTGGATATATTTTTAAAAATAGGGCAAGGGGGTGCGGACCTCAGGATGACAGGGAGAAGCCTAAATCTCAGTTTGGGGCTGGTATGCTATAGTTGAGGCAGTAACCATGTCATTTCCAAGTCCCCAAATATGTGGAGGGACTATAAAGATAATGTCGCCCCAATCCAGATGATAATCCACATGTGTAAGCAGCTTCCTCACATGTAACTGACTTAGAAACAGATATGCATTCCTATCTCTGTTATGAAACTGGTTTGGGGCATTATCGAGCTAGTTGGATATATCTTTTTATTTGGGAAGGGGGTGTGCATCTCCATCTGGGGCCACTGGTTGTTATGTATGATGACTTGCCTATGGCTGCAGCTGGACTGGAATTTGTGAGTACAGAAGGACAGTGTGGTGGTTATGGCCAATCTGTTAAGACAAAAGGCAAGGCTGTGATCTTCTCTGCGTGATGTTCTCAAACTTCCTCCACCACTCCAGGGTTCTCAAGAGCAACAGCTTGAGCAGATTGCAGAATACCTCTCTGGATGGCTTGCTTTCACTTACACACCTGTAAGTTTCTATTTCTAGCAGCACCTTATTTGCTGTCTTCTGGTAACTAGTAGTGGTAGCTCAGGAGCTAGAGCTGGTTCCTGGGGCAAATTTATATGACCATACCAAGTTTTAAGCCTGTATGGTAAAAAGGTTTGCTGATGCTCATAAGGAAAAGAAGAATGTATTCAAGTAAGAGATATTCTATACTTTTTTGTTAGATCTTTCTCTTTGATTTTGGATGTAACATGCATGTAATATATAATTGTATGTATGGTATTTCTGTGTAAAGCTGTGTCTTAGTCACTAAGACTTACTGCATACATGTCATAACTTGGGAAGCATTTCTGCTCAATGGCACCAGCTTAATTATGGGACCTGGCCATTCATGATGGGGTCAGTTTGGGTAGCAAAATCCACTTCCAACTTCCCCCACTTACCTGTCGCCAGAAAGAGGAAACATTACATCAAAAAATGAAGAGAAAAGAGGACAAGGCTGGTGTGAAGGGTGGGCACGATTGGGCAGCTGCTCAGGTCCCACACCCCAGCAGGGTCCCACGGACAAGGACCCCCTGGAGTTGCTCCTCGTCACCATTGCAACCTGCTTGTTCACCTGCCACTTGCTCTGGCCAAGACAATGGCAATGGGGAGGAGGAGGAGGAGGAGGAGGAGGAGGAGGAGGAGGAGGAGGAGGAGGAGATGCCACTGCTTCCTTGCTCACTGGCTCTCTGCCTGTCAAGCAAGCAAGTAGTAGCAATGATGAAAAAGAGGTCATAGAATCATAGAATTCTAGCCACAGCAGCTGGCTGTGAGGAGCCACAGCAGCTGGTGACAGTGGTGGTGAGAAGGTGGACTCACTGACCACGGGCTGTTTTAGGGTTATGAGAGGGTTGTTTGGCCACCCACAAGCCACCCTCACTGGGTTTGCACAACGTGATAAGCCACAGCAACCGCCCGTCACAGCTTGAATATTCAGAATGGCCACCAGCACACACCACAACCCACCATGGTCTAAATAAGCTATGGTGGGCTGCAGCTGTCATGCAGACTGGCCCACTGAGGGAGGGGGGCGTTGAAGGTGTCTTGCACAAGGGCTCTCAGAAACCGGGAGATGGCGCTGAAAGAGAGCACTTAATCATAGAATCATAGAAAAGTAGAGTTGGAAGGGGCCTACAAGGCCATCGAGTCCAACCCCCTGCTCAGTGCAGGAATCCGGGTCAAAGCATCCCTGACAGATGGCGGTCCAGCTGCACCTTGAATGCCTCCAGACTTATTTGCATTAAATCTGCATATGCTAATGTAGATGTATAGATGCAAATTTGGAAATAATTACTGTGCTTTCAATAGAAATAATGGGGAATTCTCTATTACTGACTGGTATAAGAAAGTGTGGGATATGGCTTTAAATGATATGTTGACTTGTAGTATCAAATGTAAAAAGGGACAACTTAAGAAAAATAATTTTAAGGATATTTGGGGATTATTTTTGGATTTTGTGTTAAATAAGGGGAAAGGGAGCATGCCATGTCAAGATACGTTGTATTTTTGGAATAATGAATTACAATTGATTATAGAGATAGAATGTATCATTTGGTCCCGTGCTGATGGGAGCGCTATATACGTTGTATGTATGTTATTTTAGTTGTTTTATATACAGTATTGTTTGAAAAAAATATAAATTAAAAAAAAGAAAAGAAATAATGGGGAAGACTGTTGGCCCGGTGACCCACGTACCTGCCTGCTCGGTCTGCTGCCCGGTGCTCACTGTGGACGGGCGACTTCAGGGCCTCTTTGCTCTCCCTCCTTGTGGTCCTTTGACCTGAAACCAGACTTAGACTGGACAGCCCATCAAATAGAGGACAACTTCAAATACAGGACTGTCCTCTGCCAGTATTTTCCATTTTTATATCTTTAATTTATAAACTGTCCTGAATTCAAATTTGTGAAGGGTGGTGGATTTAAGAAAATCAATTTTGACCACATACTTTTATCATGCATCCTGTTATGTTCAGGGAATTTAGAGAGGGAAACCTCCCAGTGTATAATATTGACTGTAGCAAGTTAATATTAACATTACTGCCTTAAAATATATACATGACTCAGTGTTTGTTTGTAATGGGTCCTTCAAGTTAAACACTGGAAGTTTCTGGAGCTCAAACCAATTTGTCTCCCAACATTCTCCTCAAAAATTTCCTCTGCAAAATTTGATGCAGAATATTTTCAGGACTGGGGAAATATGTAGGAAGAATTTGCTATTTTCCCATCAGCATTTGACATCCAAAGCTGCAGTAGATGTGAACATTTGACAGTCTTGGACTGGCTAATAGTGTCACAAGCATGGGTCAAGGTGCAAGCTGGGTGCATGGAGGAACAGCTGCACAAGCGTACTTGGCTTGTGTGAAATTCAGCGCCGCTCTGATCAATATGTTAATTTGGGATGCACAGACTGCTGTCATTTATCAACACTGAAGGACCCAGTCCAACAGCATCAAGTGAAAAAAGGCAAAGCAGATACCAGGAGTGGGGTGAGGTGAGGTTGGACATCTCTTGAATAGAATCAGCTCTGTGTTCTGTTTTAAACAGGGATTTGTCATGTAATAAAATCCAGATCATCGAGAGAGATGCATTTGAACCTGTCCCATTCCTGCAGTTTATGTAAGTAAATAGACAGAAATAGTTTAAACTGGGAGGAGGGCAGCAGGGGTGGAATGGCTTTCAATGGCATGGTCCTGAATCTGCAAAGCCCCCACCCCAGAAGTGGTTTCCCTCCCCATATCCTTTCTTAAAGCACTGGGGTGCAGGGACTCAGGCTTGTTTTACCCTTCCATAAGCCAGCCTCTCTGGGTTCGCACAACACGATAAGCCACAGCACCCGCCCGCTGCAGCTTGAACTCACTGCGGAGGCCTTGCTCTGCAATCTCGGATGGGATGGGATGACTCACTGCTGCGGGGAAGACGCACTCTGCAGGTGCTTGAAGTCTGAGGTACCCAGGCTGAGTCAGGGCTCAGTCCTCGAATCGATTCTCAGTGCCAGAGCACAGCTCTGGGAAATAGGAAATCACCAAAGCGCCTCTGAACATCTGCAGAGTCGTAGGGCTTACTATGAGCCCCAAATCACCAGAGTCCAGGCAGGCTCAAGCAGTGGCACCCCTTAGAAATAGGCAGCAGAGCTGCACTCAGTAGGGGAATTGACAGGGGTAGCCGAGGGGGTCAGGAGCGTGTACTGAGGGTAAGAGCGGAAGAGGCCTGCTGCTCCACGGGGGAAAGCTGCACCCTCATATTTTGATGCTGTGAATGTACGTGGCAATTTCACACCCACTATTCACCAGGTATAGAAAAGAAAGATCTCCCTTCTTTACCTACCTTGGGTGTGTGTGTGTGTAGCTTATTCTGTACAATGTAAAATACTATACACAATTCTTGTTTCTGTTTCACAGAAATCTCAGTGGCAACGTTATTGAGCGGATAACTCAGGGGGCATTTCGGGCTTGGCATGGAATGCAGTTTTTGCTCAAGTTGTAAGTGAAAGCAAAACTTCTCAAGCTAGTGAATAAGAGCAACCAGCCTTTAGCACAGAGGCAAAAACTGTTATCAGCTAATGCCCCTGGGAGATTAAAGGGCTTGTTTGATCCCCAGCATTATTGGGGGTTCAACCCCCAGCATTATAGTTTGAATAGCAGACCTCAGCCTTGGAAGATGTAGCATATAGTTGTTTCTGAGCATGTACAGAGAACAGCTCTCTTGCCACTGAGTATGCACAGCCCACCGAGACAGGGTGAACAGAAAGGACTTCTAAGTCAGAAGCAACAGCTTTGTAGCAGACTCACCACAAGGACCTGTCTTTTCTTATAAAGTATTGTCATGAGAGCCAGTGTGGCGTAGTGGTTTGAGTGTTGGACTGGGGCTCAGGAGATCTGGGTTCTGGTCCCCACTCGGCCATGAAGCTCACTGGGTGACTTTGGGCCAGTAACAGACTCTCAGCCTAACCTACCTCACAGGGCTGTTGTGAGGATAAAATGGAGAGGAGGAGGAGGAAGTAAGCCGCCTTGGGTTCCTTTCAGGAAAAAAGGAGGGATATAAATATATAACTAATCTGACTGGGACCTACGTGTACAGGATTAAGTGAAGGATTTTAATAGAAGAATGGTTAGTGAAGAGGTTAGAGTGGGTAGAAGAAAATTGGGATAGATGTTTTAGCAGTTAGAATTTGAATGGCAGCTATGATGTTATTCTTCAAAAAGGGCCTAAAATTTAGGGTGTGATGTATTCTTGAAATAGTGGGAAAACGTGGTCAAAAGGGTTGAAATTTATATTAAGTTCTAGTTTTAAAGAGGATGTCTATATGATGATGTATGGTGGATATACCGGTATGTATTTTTATTTTATGTGGGGGATATCTAAGAATGCCAAAAAAATCCTGGATATAAATTTAATTTTTAAGTTAATAGCTTGCAAAGATTAACATACAATTGAAATTAGAATTTGTGTTTTGATAATTAGGTGGAAAGAAGTCATGGATTTATTAATATATATGAGTACAAAGTTAACATCTATGTTTATGCTTGAATGGAAACCTCTGATAGGCTTATTGTAGAAAGTAGAAAGATAATGATTTGTGTATTTGTGAGTTTGATGAACAAGAAGAAAAATGTTGGACAATAGGAAAAAGAGTAATGATAGAGTATGAGTACCTGTGGTTACTTATATTTGCTGTGGAGAAAATCAGGAGTCCGTTTTAGTTTAGTTTTTGTTATGAATTGTAGTGTTTGTTTGTGTTTTTATTTTTCTCAAATAAAATATAAAATCTTGTTCCAAAAAAAGAGAAGGGTTCCAGTCCTCACTCGGCCATGAAGCTCACTGGGTGACTTTGGGCCAGTCACTGACTCTCAGCCTAACCTCCCTCACAGGGTTGTTGTGATGCTAAAATGGAGAGAAGGAGAACCATGTAAGCTGCCTTGGGTTCCTTGCAAGAGGAAAAGAGGCTGGATATGAATGAATGAATGAATGAATACAAATCACAAAAATAAGGACACAATTTCACAGATCTGGATTCAACACAGTTCCTAAAATCTGGCCAGACCTGCCTTTCCCAGCAAATGTCCTTGCTGGCTGAAGATGGGAGTTTCAGTCCAACCAATCAGGAGGGCGCCAAGTTGGGGAAGTCTGAGCCAGATTGTACAAGGAGGAACCCAAGCAGCTGCTGAGCCCAATAACTACTGGGGCACCAGGGAAGCAGCAGAAGGGCATCCCAGGAGGATCCTTTGCAGCATTTGTGTTTCCAATGCCAGGGCTCAGCCTTAGAATGTGTGAAGTATGAGTAGATGGAATTGCACCTGAGCAGGTATAAGCGTGTTTCCCTCACTAAGGAATACAGACAATCCCCACATATGAAGGTTTAGGGGAAAGAGCTTGCACATTTCCAGACAGAGTTGAGCCCCATCATCTCTTTTCTTTTAGAAGTTAAGAACCGGCAGTGTCTCTAAGGCAGTGTTCTAAGGCATGTTGGGCAACTGGCGGCCTCAAGAGCCTTCACTGCAGTCCATGTGTGTGCCCACGCTGCCTCTGAATTTCCACCCTCCCCCACCACTACCAAGTTTTGCCACCAAATGCTCCTGCAAATCGTGTTCCCCCAGTTGTGTTTTCAGCTGTTCGGTGGGCTTGGGGAAGTGCAGTTCACATGGCGAGAATGGCACACAACAATGACCCTTCCCGTGTGCCCTCCTCCCCATGTAAATCATGCCCCCCCCGAATGCTGGGAGAGGGCAAGTTCTCCCCATGAATGTGCGTGGGGGGGAGGGGACATGGTGCACAGGGAGGAGAGGGTTAACCATCCTCACAGGAACATCGGAAGCTGCCTTATAAGTCTATCTAGCCCAGTATGGTCAACACTGACTGGCAGAGGCTCTCCAGGGTTTCAGGCAGGAATTTTTCCTAGCTCTACGTGGAGATGCTGGGAGAGAAACATTCTGCATGCAGGGCATTGAACCTGGGATCTTCGTCCACTGAGAAGGCGGGGGTGGGGGCATATCCATCCCCAGCCTGCATCCCCCGAATCACCATCCATCAATGCATGTGGTCCTCTGGGACAAAAAGGTTGCCCATACCTGCTCTAAGGACACTCTGACACAACTTTTGGTTTACTGTGGGCAATAAACTATCTTGGGTTGGTCTGCTTGAGTTTCTTCCTATATATATATATATATATATATATATATATATTACCCTTCTCTATACTGGTAACCAGCTCCTTTAATTCCTTCCACCTTTGCCCTGCAGGGTTCTCAACCATAATCCACTGACAGTCATTGAGGATGCCTGTTTTTACAAACTGCCCTCACTGAAGTTCCTGTAAGTACCTGAAATGCATTTCCTTTTACCTTCATTGAGGATTTTTCTGCACTTGGACAGACACTGCTCTGCAGAGTTACTCTGGGGAAAGTCTTTATGTGCCCCCCCCCATTATTTTTGCATTTTAAATCTGAAGAGCCAATGTGGTATAATAATCGGAGTGCTGACCCAGGATCAAGGAGACCCTGGTTCAAATCCCTACTGAACCATGAAGCTCAGTCACTTGGGCCAGTCACTATTTCTCAGCCTAGCCTACCTCAAAGGGTTACTGTGAGGATAAAATGGCAGGGGTGGATCATGTACACCTCCTTGAACTCCTTCGAAGAAAGGACATCTAACTGATAAATCAAACAAATAACACTTCTTACCACAGGGGTGCAGAACCTCTCAGAGAAGCTTTCGGACCACATTCCAGTGGCAAAAAGGGCAAGGCTAAAATACCTAAAATACCTGCATATTTTAGCTTAACACCCTTATTGCCAGTAACTAAGTCTTAGGAGAGGCATTTCAACCTTTTAGAATGCGGGGGGGGGGACTGCACAAAAACCACAGAACAATTGGTGAATGGGGGGAAAGGGGTGGGACCAGGGGAAGGGACATGGCCTTCTGGGGAACCCCAGAGGGCTAGACTGAGATCCCTGAAAGGTTGGATTTGGCCCACAGGCTGAGGTTCTGCACCCCTGGCTTATCATGTGAAAGAGTGCTTCCAGACAAGACTTCTATTATGGCATAAGGCATCCGCTTGTGGATTTTGGGAACTTGGAATATACATGATCTTGAAGTAAAACTGGGTGAAGAACAGGGGCCGGTGTATCTGCTGCTGCTGACTGAGCCTGTGAACAGTTTGCAAGTAGCCTAGGTGTTGGGGGCCAGTGTGTACTTCGGTTGGGTGAAGAGTCCCCTCTAGGAGGTGTCTCCGGGTTTCAAAGGCCATTTTAATCACTAGCAGTTCCTTGTCCCAAATGGTGTAATTGTGCTCCACTGGGTTCGACGTTAGGAGTAGTAAGCACAGGGCAGGCGTGGCCCATCCAGTTGATTGGACTGCAAAAGCACAGCTCCAGTGGCACACTTGAAGCATCAGTCTCCACCACAAACAGAGTCAAGGGGTCCGGGTGTTGGAGGATTGATTCAGAGACAAAATGTTCTTTCAAGCTCTGGAAAGTGTGTTGGGCCACCGGACCCCAGTGAAAGCTGACCTTGGACCAGAATAAATTAGTCGGGGCTGTAATTTGGGCAAGTCCATAACAAACCGGCAACAATAATCCGCAAAGCCCAAAAGGCCTTTCATGTTTCTATGGGGCTGCCAGGATACCAAGGCTTCTATCTTGGATGGGTCCATTTCAGTTCCTTTTGAGGAGATACAATCTCCAAGAAATCCCATTGACTTTAATTTAAGGGACATTTTTCCAACTTGGCATACAAATGATGTGCTTGTAGATGTTGTAGTACCACTCAAACATGGCTGGTGTGGGCTTTCCAGGTAGATGAATATATAAGGACGTTGTCGAGGTATATGATCACAAAGCAGTCTAAATAGTCTCAGAAGATGTCGTTCATTAAACGTTGGAAGATGGCAGAAGCATTACATAACCCAAAGGGTATGACAGTGTACTTGTAGTGTCCATAACAGATTTGGAAAGCAGTCTTCCATTCGTCTCCCTTCCAGATACGGACCCAAGTTGTAAGTGCCTCACAGGTCCAGTTTGGTATATACTACTGCGTTGCACAGCCTCTCCAACAATTCAGGAAACAAGGAGAGTGGGTACCGGTTTGGGACATTAATTTTATTCAAGGCACGGTAGTCATTGCAAAACCTCAACTCTCCACATTTCTTTTTAATGAATAACATTGGGGACCACAGCCAGGGAAGTGGAGGGACAAATGAAGCCTCATTTCAAGTTCTTTGGGGGGATATCTTGACGGGTGGCAAGCTCCAGCTCCGATAAGGAGTAGATTCCAACAGGCATCCGTAATCCGGGCACCAGGTCAATGACACAATCATAGGGCCTATGAGGTGGTAACTGATCTGCCTCTTTTCTGTCAACTACATCCTGGAAATCACAGTGCTTGTCAGGGAGTTTCTCAGTGGGGTGGATGGACATGTGTTGATCACCACATTGGCACATCCAGACCAGCAGTGGCTACAGCAGTAGTCAGTCGCAAATACCACCTCTCCCCTAGTCCAGGTGATGCGGGGATCATGGAGGGTGAGCCAATCCATGCCTAAGACTAATGGAAAATGAGGGAGCGAGGCCAAGTAGAAGAACTGCAGATGTCCCAGAATCTCCAGAGTTGGTGGCTCTGTTTCCTGGGTCATAGGTCCCAACCACAGGGGACATCCATCAATTGTTTCTACCGTGACAGGAGACTCCAAAGGGGTCCATCGATCTGGTGCTGCTGGGCAAAATCAATGTTCATGAAATTACTGGAGCCCCTGAGTCTATCATGGCTTGGGTCTACACTGTGGAGTTATCTGGATGGCGCAAAGTCACAGTCATGGTGAGGGTGGACTGGGGGGTCGAGGCAGAGCCTGGGATTGAGTGTGGCTCTCACAGCACTGTCCTAGAACCCTGGCTAGGTCTGGGCATGCTCGAAGTCAGGGGGCGTGGCTGTTTGGTAGGGCAGGCATTCGCAAAATGCCCAGCCTGCCCACAGTATAAGCAGAGGCCTGCCTGTTGGTGCTGGTTCTTTTCTTCTGCTGGTAAATGTGCTCTGACCCCACCCAACTGCGTGAGTTCCTCACTGGGGGTTGCTGGTTTGGTTGGGGTTGTCAGGGAACCCGGTCTAGGATGTCCCAATCATGGAGCATGGGCTTGATTGGTCTCATGGTGACTCCAGGTGCCCATCAATCTTGAGGCACAGCTGTGGCAGGCCATTCAACCCTGGCCAACTCATCCAGGATGTCATTGGCCAGGCCCTCTTGAAATTGATCCATCAACACTGCCTTGTTCCATTCTAGGTCCTGGCTTGTCAGGCGGAAGGAGCTCACATAAGAAGACACAAACTCCTTCCTTTGTTGGAGGTGCCAGATACGACAGCGGTTTCTGCCTTTTGAGATCCTCATAAGCAGCCTGGAGTTCTGCTACAAACCCTCCATGGTTGGCCGGGAGGGGACTCATTTGCAGCAGGCATGGAGTAGCCCATTTGACTGCTGAGCTGGTTAACAGGCAGATCATAGAATCATAGAAAAGTAGAGTTGGAAGGGGCCTACAAGGCCATCACAAAGCCCACTCTCTGTCCTTGGGGGAACCCTCAGGGTAAATAAAACTACACGTACAACTCACACTGGGCCAGGAACCCTGGAAACTTGTCTGGAGATCCATCAGACTTTTCGGGTCAGGCAACAGGGGACTTGCATTTTGACAGCACTAAAGAGGTGGCTGTTGTTCCCCCAATTGGGCTTGTAAAGATGCTACTGCAGCAGCGAGCTGAATAATCTGATCTCTCAGAACCTGGTTCTTCTGCAGCACATTCTCTATTATGCTAGTAAGTGGGCTGGAAAACAAACTGTCCTAGTTCAAAGGGTGATAGCAAAGAGCAATCGTTAAAACAGTCCATAGTCAGTTACCAGGAGGTCATCAATCAAGAGCTGAGATAAAACAAAAAGCATGTACCAATAAAGAGCTGAGGTCAAGAGGTGTACTGTAAATCTGTCATCGAAGGCAAGGATGAGGCAGGAGCGGAGGGTTCAGAGGAGGGCAACACCAACAAGGATGATTAAGGGGCTGAAAACAAGGCCCTATGAGGAGAGACTGAAAGAACTGTACATGTTTAGCCTTCAGAAGAGGAGACTGAGGGGAGATAGGATCGCACTCTTCCAGTACTTGAAGGGTTGTCACACAGAGGAGGGCCAGGATCTCTTCTCGATCATCCCAGTTTGCAGGACACGGAATAATGGGCTCAAGTTACAGGAACCCAGATTCCACCTGAACATCAGGAAAAAAATTTCCTTGACGGTCAGAGCAATAAGACAATGGAACCAACTACCTAGGGAGGTGGTGGGCTCTCCCAATCTGGAGGCATTCAAGGTGCAGCTGGACAGCCATCTGTCAGGGATGCTTTGACCTGGATTCCTGCATTGAGCAGGGGGTTGGACTCGATGGCCTTGTAGGCCCCTTCCAACTCTACTTTTCTATGATTCTATGATTAAACAGGAGCTGAAAGTTTCAGAGATACCAAGCAGGGATGCCGTGACCAGAAGTTACCACACGTTATTTTCCAGCATCGGCTATCATTTGAAGCAGGTTTTTATGCTAGTTTGGCTGAGCCACACCCTTTCCCCACAGCTGCAGGCAGTCTGAGGTTGCTTAAAACGCTCTGCTCCTGAGTAAAGCTCTTCATTCCGCTGGGGCCTTGGCTTGCAGGTGAGCACTCCTCCTTTGAGGGAGTGTCTGGATTTTCCACTTGAGCCGGTGTCATTCTCTAGGGCTAGCTGGCTGGGGCATGCTGGGAGTTGTAGGCCAAAAACATCTGGGGGCCCAAGGTTGGAGAACACTGCTCTAGGGCTTGGAGGTGGTTCCTCCTCCAGCTGTGACTGGTGGGGGAGGAATGTTGGGGGTCTGCTGGGAGAGTCCTGGCTCTACTGCTGATGTCTGGCCGGCTGTGTCCTGGACTTCTCCCACTAACTCCCCAGGGAAGGGATGCTCCTGAGGTAAAGACAGGCCCACTCAGTCAGCTGCAGTCCTGGGTCAGAGGTAGGTCCAGCTCCTCTTCTGAAGAGGAATCTTCAGGGGAGGCATGACAGGTGGTGTATAAGCCACACTGCGTAGCTTGCCGTGCAGTGTGGCTTATTGTTTCGTGAGAACACGACCAGAGAGAGGTGGTATCTGAGCATGCCCAGAGTGCAATGTTCCTTTGACCGTATGCTAGGGCTACTTTTGTGTCACCACTAAATAACCTGGATCAGCCCAATGCATTTGGTAGCAGGAGTCCAACATCTCAGTGGAGGCAGGAGATCAATGTAGGGTGAATCTTGCATTACATTATTTAAAATAAGGAAGATTGGGGCTCAAGCCTGCTCTGAAGTTGCCACCTTGATCTAGAAGCTTTCCTCTCCACAGTGTGCCAATACCAGATGCATAGGCTGTGGTCACTCAGTGGTGAGGGAAATGCATTCTGCATGTGCTTTGAGATACGGTACTCTTTACTTTAAAATTGCTTGACATGTGGCAGGACTGAGCCCCTGGCAGGCTACTGAGCTAAGTCACAATGACCTCTCCCTTTTACATTTTGCAGTTGTGGAGTTGTGTGTTATTCAAAAATAGCAGACTCTTTTCCCTGGCCAAATAAAAACTACTGCCTTATTCCTTTTGAATTATGTTGTTGTTATTTATCACATTGGGATTGCATTCTTTCGCTAAATACTTCAGAGCAGCAGATATGGAGGTTATCCCATTTTATCCTCACAACAAACCTGTCAGGTAGCCTAGGCTGAGGGATTATTGACTGGGACGAGATATAATGCACTGAGCTGAGGTCACCCAGTCAGGTTCATGAAACTGGGTCTCCCTGACACTATATCTGCTACACAGGCGCTCTCTCACTCGCTGACATTTTCATACTATTCATCAACAAAGTCCTCTGGGTGGTTTACAAAAATTATCAATAAAATACTAACAGTCAAACTAACATCAAAACTTATATTAAAAACAGTATCAATAGCAATACAACCATCATAAAACCATCATAAAACAGCATAAAATCAGTATGAAATATTGCCACCAGTATTACCTGATTCGTCTTGCATATGATATATTATAAATATTGGATGCCAAACTTTTGGACTAGGATTAATTGCTCAAAATTCAAACAAAGTTTTGTTAAAGATCAAGTGCTGGGCAATAAAATGCCCAATTTGGCGAATCTGAAACAATTTGCTTTTCTGTGCCACTTTTATAGAAGTTTGGTCACCTGTTGATCATTTATTAAAGCAACGGATTAATGATTAGAAGATTGTTTTATTCTGGTTTTACCCCCGAGATCTTATGGCAAAGATTATCTGTCCTTTCTTCAGGGACCTTGGTGCCACAGAAATGACCCCAACGATACTAGTGGACCTGCTCAAGACCTCCCTGCAGTTGAAAACTCTGTAAGTAATATGTGACCTTCTTCTTTTGCTGGGTTCCAAAGAGAGAGAGGAGAAGGGGGACACTGGAAAATAACTTTTGTTCCTTTCCCCCTCCCTCAAGCCTCTGGGTGGGCAGTTTGGAGGCTTTGCAGATGCTGTAATTTTTTCCATGGGGACTATTTACCAAAATGCTCTCAAGCTGCTGGTAAATAGCTTTTCCTGCCCAGCAAGTTCAACTCTCTTGTGTGTTTTACTTTAGGGAGGCAATTGTTCCAGAGCACTGGTTTCCTTTCATAGAATCATAGAATAGTAGAGTTGGAAGGGGCCTATAAGGCCATCGAGTCCAACCCCCTGCTCAGTCAAAGCATCCCTGAGGAAAATTATCTGGGCCCCAAAGTTCTTGAGTTCCCTTCCCAACTCTTCAAAGTCTGACATAATTTCATCGTAACTCCAATTATAGAATCATAGAATCATAGAAAAGTAGAGTTGGAAGGGGCCTAGAAGGCCATCAAGTCCAACCCCCTGCTCAATGCAGGAATCCAGGTCGAAGCATCCCTGACAGATGATTGTCGTTGCACCTTGAATGCCTCCAGAGTGGGAGAGCCCACCACCTCCATAGGTAGTTGGTTCCATTGTCTTATTGCTCTGACAGTCAGGATTTTTTTTCCTGATGTGTAGGTGGAATCTGGGTTCCTGTAACTTGAACCCATTATTCTGTGTCCTGCAACCTGGGATGATCGAGAAGAGATCCTGGCCTTCCTCTGTGTGACATCCCTTCAAGTACTGGAAGGGTGCAATCATATCTCCCCTCAGTCTCCTCTTCTGAAGGCTAAACATGCCCAGTTCTTTTAGTCTCTCCTCATAGGGCCTTGTTTCCAGTCCCTTTATCATCCTTGTTGCCCTCCTCCGAATCCTCTCCAGTTTGTCTACATCCTTCTTAAAGTGTGGTGCCCAGAACTGGACGCAGTACTCAAGATGAGGTCTAATCAGTGCTGAGTAGAGGGCAACTAGTACTTCCCGCGATTTGGAAGCTATACTTCTATTAATGCAGCCCAAAATAGCATTTGCCTTTTTTGCAGCCACATCACATTGCTGGCTCATATTCAGTTTGTGATCTACCACAATTCCAAGATCCTTGTAGTATTGTTGAGCCAAGTGTCCCCCATTCTGTAACTCTGCATTTGGTTTCCTCTCCCTAAGTGCAGCACTTGGCATTTATCCCTATTAAATTTCATTCTGTTGTTTTCTGCCCAGCACTCCAGCCCATCGAGATCACTTTGAATTTTGTTTCTGTCTTCCAGAGTATTAGCTGTTCCACCCAATTTTGTGTCATCTGCACATTTTATAAGCATTCCCTGCACCTCCTCATCCAAGTCATTAATAAAAAATGTTGAAGAGCACTGGGCCCAGGACTGAGCCTCGCGGTACCCCACTCGTTACCTCTCCCCAGTTTGAGAAGGTACCATTGATAAGCACTCTTTGAGTTCGATTCTGTAGCCAATTGTGGATCCAACTGATAGTTGTTCCATCTAGCCCACTTTTAGCTAGCTTGATAATCAGGCTAACATGAAACACTTTGTTGAAAGCTTTGCTGAAGTCAAGATATATGAATCTCCAGGGCCTGACGAGCTGCATCCTAGAGTAATAAAGGAACTGGGAGAAGAACTCTCAGAACCACTGTCTATTATCTTTGAGAAATCATGGAGGACAGGTGAAGTGCCAGATGACTGGAGGAGGGCAAATGTTGTTCCCATCTTCAAAAAGGGCAAGAAGGAGGAACCTGGGAACTATAGGCCAGTCAGTCTGACATCAATCCCGGGGAAAATTTTGGAGCAGATTATAAAGAGGTCAGTCTGCAACACCTTGAAAACAATGCAGTGATTACCGTATTTTTCGCTCCATAAGACGCACTCCCCCCCCCAAAAAAGAGGGGGAAATGTCTGTGCGTCTTACGGAGCGAATGCTAAGAAAAACCCCAATAATTTATTTTTTCCTACCTTCTTCTGCGCGCCTCCAACTGGTCTGGCGTAAGAGCGGAGGGCTCCTGGGCGGAGCGGGGCAAGGCCACCCGCCACAAACTTTGCCGTGGCGGCAGCGCCCCCCCCCCCCGCAGCAGGGACGCGAGTGGGCAGGCGTAGGGCCAGCTCTGCTCCGCGTGGCTCCTGCGCGGAGCGGGACAAGGCCACCCGCTCCCCCCAAAACTTTGCCGTGGCGGTGCCCCCCCCCCCACTGCAGCAGGGACGCGAGCTGCACGGAGCGGGACAAGGCCGCCCGCTCCCGCAAAAACTTTGCTGCGGCGCGGCAGGGACCGTCGGCGAAAGAGCGGAGGCCTCCTGGGTAGAGCAGCACAAGCCCCCGCCTCCCAGCTGCTTCCCCCACTTACCAGCTGATTCCCGGCCGCTTGATTCCTGCCAGCAGCAACGCCACGCCCAGCCAGCCGCGCTCTCATTGGAGGCGCCGCGGCCGAGGGACGGAGGGGGGCCGGCCAGCGGACAATGCCGCCGCCACCGCCAACGCTGAAATCTTGTGGAAGCGGGCAGCAGGCTATGCGTGGGGGAGTCGGATTTCTTCATAAAACCTACATAGGTATTATTACCCTACTGCTTTAAAATGATCCTGGAATTAAGAATGTCCTATCCATTATTGGGAGGGGAATTGTGAGTTGTACCATTTTGTATACCCCGCCTTTTTTCCTGCAAGGAGCTCAAGGCGGCTGGTACTGGTAATCCTAATCCTCCTCTCCATTGTATCCTCACAACAACCCTGTGGGGTAGTAACATTATAAACATTTTATAAACAAATACGGTACTAAATTAAAGAAATTGCTTAGCCACTACACCAGTGCTCAGTGTAAAGCTGGCAAATGCATTCAGGCACCTTTATTCTTTTATATCTCTTCCATAATTGAGGTGGTAACAATAACAATCTCATAACAATGAAGGACACATTACTGATAGTTCCTTCATTAACTGTAGTATTTTCTTGCAGAAAAATACCACCGAATATTTTTTTTTCTTGTTTTCTTCCTCCAAAACCTACGTAAGTGCGTCTTATGGTCCGGGGCGTCTTATGGAGCGAAAGATGCGGTACTAGAAGCCAGCATGGATTTGTCAAGAACAAATCCTGCCAGACTAATCTGATCTCATTTTTTGATCGGGTAACCTCCCTTGTGGACTGTGCGAATGCTGTGGACATCTTATATCTGGACTTCAGCAAAGCTTTCGACAAAGTGCCTCATGATATCCTGATTAACAAGCTAGCTAAAAGTGGGCTAGATGGAACAAGTATCAGGTGGATCCACAATTGGCTACAGAATCGGACTCAAAGAGTGCTTATCAATGGTTCCTTCTCAAACTGGGGAGAGGTAACGAGCGGGGTACCACAGGGCTCGGTCCTGGGCCCAGTGCTCTTCAACATTTTTATTAATGACTTGGATGAGAAGGTACAAGGAATGCTTATCAAATTTGCAGATGACACAAAGTTGGGTGGAACAGCTAATACTCTGGAAGACAGAAACAAAATTCAAAGTGACCTCGATAGGTTGGAGCGCTGGGCCGAAAACAACAGAATGAAATTTAATAGGGATAAATGCCAAGTGCTGGACCTAGGGAGAGGAAACCAAATGCAGAGTTACAGAATGGGGGACACTTGGCTCAACAATACTACAAGTGAGAAGGATCTTGGAATTGTGGTAGATCACAAACTGAATATGAGCCAGCAATGCGATGTGGCTGCAAAGAAGGCAAATGCTATTTTGGGCTTCATTAATAGAAGTATAGCTTCCAAATCGCGGGAAGTGATAATTCCCCTTTACTCGGCACTGGTTAGGCCTCATCTTGAGCACTGCGTCCAGTTCTGGCCACCACACTTTAAGAAGGACATAGACAAACTGGAGAGGGTTCAGAGGAGGGCAACAAGGATGATAAAGGGACTGGAAACAAGGCCCTATGAGAAGAGACTAAAAGAACTGGGCATGTTTAGCCTTCAGAAGAGGAGACTGAGGGGAGATATGATCGCACTCTTCCAGTACTTGAAGGGATGTCACACAGAGGAGGGCCAGGATCTCTTCTCGATCATCCCAGTTTGCAGGACACGGAATAATGGGCTCAAGTGACAGGAACCTAGATTCCACCTAAACATCAGGAAAAATTTCCTGACTGTTAGAGCAATAAGACAGTGGAACCAACTACCTATGGAGGTGGTGGGCTCTCCCACTCTGGAGGCATTCAAGGTAAAACTGGACGGCCATCTGTCAGGGATGCTTTGACCTGGATTCCTGCATTGAGCAGGGGGTTGGACTTGATGGCCTTGTAGGCCCCTTCCAACTCTACTTTTCTATGAGTCTATGATTCTAACCCAGATTCCACCTAAACATCAGGAAAAATTTCCTGACTGTTAGAGCAATAAGACAATGGAACCAATTATCTAGGGAGATGGTGGGCTCTCCCACTCTGGAGGCATTCAAGGTGCAGCTGGACAGTCATCTGTCAGGGATGCTTTGACCTGGATTCCTGCATTGAGCAGGGGGTTGGACTCGGCCTTGTAGGCCCCTTCCAACTCTACTTTTCTATGATTCTATGATGTCCTCAGCATTCCCACCGTCCATAAGGGAGGTTACCCAATCAAAAAATGAGATCAGATTGGTCTGACATGATTTGTTTTTGACAAATCTATGTGGGTTTCTAGTAATCACTGCATTGTTTTCAAGGTGCTTGCAGACTGACTTTTTTTTTTTAATCTGCTCCAAAATTTTCCCAGGGACTGATGTCAGACTGACTGGCCTATAGTTCCCAGGTTCCTCCTTCTTGCCCTTTTTGAAGATGGGGACAACATTTGCCCTCCTCCAGTCATCTGGCACTTCACCTGTCCTCCATGATTTCTCAAAGATAATAGACAGTGGTTCAGAGAGTTCTTCTGCCAGTTCCTTTATTACTCTAGGATGCAGCTCGTCAGGCCCTGGAGATTTAAACTCGTTCAGAGTAATCAGGTGCTCCTTGACCATTTGCCTATCAATCTCAAGCTGCAATCCTGCCCCTTCAGTCTGCACTTCAGGTTTGCCAGCGGGGACATAAACCCTCTTTTGGGAGAAGACCGAGCCGAAGTAGGAATTGAACACTTCTGCCTTTTCTTTGTCTTCTGTTATCAATTTGCCATCCTCATTGCGTAGTTGAACCACCAGTTCTTTCTTCTGTCTTTTACTATGCATGTATCTGAAGAAAGCTTTCTTGTTGTTTTTAGTATCTCTCGCTAACCTTAGCTCATTCTCAGCTTTAGCCTTCCTGACACTATTCCTGCAGTTCTGTGCTACCTTCCTGTACTCTTCCCTTGTAGCCTGTCCTTCCTTCCACTTCCTATACGGGTCCTTTTTTGTTTTCAGGTCATCTCTGAGTTTTTTGTGAAGCCACATTGGCTTCTTCTGTTGCCCTCTGCCTTTTTTCCTTGTGGGAATTGTTTGCCATTGTGCCTCTAGAATTTCTTTTTTAAAGACTCCCACCCATCTTGGACTCCTTTTCTCCTTAAGAGTCTCTTGCCATGGGACCTGACTTATCATTGTTCCACACTGTGTTCCAGGGAACTCTGGGATTCTTTGGAAACTTACCAAAGGTTCCTCAATGAAAGGATCAGAAAAGGCAGGCAAAGCTTCCCTGAAAGACATCTTGCATGCCACTACCAATCCCCGTGCGTCACTGCCAGTCTTCCCCCTGCAGTGTACATTCTTAGTTCATGCAGAACAATGGTGAAGGAAACAGGGCCTGGGCGGCACCCGGTGTGAGTTGAGTGTGCCCGAGAACAGTCCCCAGAATCTTCTGCAATATACATTGGTTTCCTGGCAGATGCGCTGGGGGTCTGCAGGAAACAAGTCAATGTGGAAAGAATTCTCTGATGGGGAGTAATTTTGAACACCATGGTGCTAGTCATGAGCACCTAGGAGCATAGAAAGCATAAGAAGTTAGACCAGTGGTCAGTCCCTCTACCTCTGTGCCGTCTGACTGGCAGCCGCTCTCCAGGGTTTCAGACAGTGTTCTTTACCATCCCCACCTGGAGATGCCAGGGATTATATCTTGGATCTTTTGCAAGCAAAACATGTGTTCTACCACTGAGCTTCAGCCTTGCCTCTCCCTCTTGTTGGCAACTTTGGAAGGCACATCACATTCTCTCCTATCCACACATTGGCTGGGTTCACACGTCACTTTAAACCCACCGAGGTTCTGAAACCTCGGTGGGTTTAAAGTTGCCCCAGGCCCCGGCTATGCCCAACTAATGGCTGGGCAGAGCGGGGCTACGGAGCCGCCACCTCTCCGCTCAGTCCTCCCATCGGTATCCCAGGGGACACTGCGGGGGCACTGGGGGGAGAGGAGTGGGGAGGACAGCTAGCAAGAAGTCCCCAAGCTGCACTTTTCGCCAGCCGTCAGAGGCTCTGTGCTCTTTCTCAGCACAGCCACTGCTCAGCTGAGCAGCACCCATGCCAAGACAGTCTGCCCCACTGGCTGCACCCCCCACTTGCTCCCCCCCCGAGCCCCACTCACTGCCGCCACTGCCAGCCACCCCCTTCCCAAGTGGCACATCGGCATTGGCGGGTGTGACGCGCTTCTAGCGCACGCGTGCCAAACCCTGCCAATGCTGACAGAGTGTGGTAAGGAAGTTAAGCCACTTCCTTGGTTCGTTTTCCAGCTGACTTATGGCCCAATAAATCCGGCGAGACCTCCGCCTCCCTCCAGCCCTCCTTCTCCCGCGGTGCTGTGGTGCCACAGCATAGCAGGAGAAGGGGCGCTGGAGGGGGGGCTTATTCTCTCTTTCACTGGGGCTCACGCGAGCCCTGGCGACAGAGAGAATAACACACACACCCCAGCACAGGAGCAGCTCTCGGGGACAGGGCAGGAGGGGTCCACCGCACACCTCCTCCTGCCCAATCCCCAAGCACGGATTGGGGGGAGGAGGCGCCTTCGCTGCCACCGCTGCCATTTCAGCCATAAGGGCAGCGGCAACGGTAGGGGCAGGATCCAGCTGGATAGGCCTCGTGAGGCCCCCACAGACTTCATCGCCTTCATCACCACTATCCTTTCAGCCAAAACGACAGCTGCGGTGGAGGCGAAGGTGGGGGCAGGATCCAGAGGCCTGGCCGACTGGATCCTGCCCCCACCTTCGCCGCCACTGTCCTTTTGAGCAAAAGGACAGTGGCAGCAAAGGCAGCAGGGACAGGGTCCAGCCTGGCAAGCCTTGCAAGGCCTGGCCGGCCGCCGGATCCCACCACTGCCACTGCTGTCCTTTCACCTGAGAGGGCGGAGGAGGGGTCAGCAAAGGCAGCACAGAGTAGCCAGGCACCCGGCCTCACTTGCTCTCGAGAGCGCGTGAGTCCAGGCACCCAGAATCCCTGCCACTGCCGAAGTGCTTTGGGGCTTGGCTCACGAGCGATCCGCTCCCCCGACACCGGCAGGTGAGTGCTGGGGAAGCCGGTGGCAGCCACGCTAGGCGCTGCTTGGGCACGTGGCCGGTGTCATCGCTCAGAGCAGCAGCCCTTGTCTGCCGCTTCGGCCAGGGGGCTCTGTGCCCATTTTGGCTTGTGAGAGGGTGAGCGTGTCGCCTGGGTTCAGACGACGTGCTAAACCTCAGTAGGGTAAGTAAACCCAACTGCAAGCCACGCCTGAGTAGTGTGGTTAAGGAGACTCTCCTTGATCACCCAAACTAACCTTTCCTGGGTTCACACAACACAGTAAACCTCAGTAGGTTTACTTAGGCAGTTTACCTACTGAGGTTTACTGTGTTGCGTGAACCAGGCCATCCTGAATGTTCCTCCATTTAAAAAATGAAACAAAACCCCCTTCTTTTTCTCCCTGGGCTGTGTACCTCCTGCTGCCAACATTTGAGCATGCCGGGAGAGGGGCCGCAGCTCAGTGGTGGCGCACAGGCATTCGGCGGGGTCTCGGGTTCGCTCTCATGGAAAGCTAGCAGGCCGAGGGAGAGGCCTTGCAGAGCAAGCACCAGTCCGAGTTGGACAGAGTGGAACCAGAGGTGAAGGGACTGGTGCTTAAGGCACCAGAGGGAAGTCTGGAACCGGAGCTTGCTGCAGTCAGGCGTCCAGCTGCACGGTCTACGGTGGGACTCCTAGGCTGAGATGTGGACTTTAAGAGAATCACCTCGGCTACAGCACCAGCCTGCCTGAGCCTGCAGTCAGTTAACCCCAAGGGACACTTCCTACACACCAGGCCCTGTGAAGCCTTGGCCTCAGAACTTCCTGAGCAACTGGTCTCGTGTGCCCCATGTCCCTGATCACTGCCTTGGAACTTGACCTCTGCCTGCCTTTGATTATCTATCTGCTTCTGGCCCTCTTGATCCTCCGTTCCTGCCTTCGAGCCCCTCTGATCCTTGCCTGCTGCTCTGGACCTTGACTCCTGCCTATTTTGGCCCATGCACTCATTTCTGGGTCACTTGCTTGCCATGACCTAGATGTTGATGGCCTGGAGCCTGACCACACGGAGGCCTGACAGATGCAACATAATGTAGCTTTGTTTCGATTACTGTAAACTGTAAAGTGTTATACATGGGGCTGCCTCTGAAAATGGTCTGGAAACTCCAGTTGGTCCAAAATAGGGCAGCAAGATTGTTCACGGGGACTGGCTAATATGATTGGCTTTATGATCTGCACTGGCTGCCAGTCCATTTCCAAGCCCAATTCAAAGTGCTGGTATCAACCTATAGAGCCCTATAAAGCTTGGGGCCAGGTTACCTGGAGGATTGTCTCCTTCTGTATACCGTACATCTGCTGCCAATGTCCCCTAAGATCATCCTCAGAGGCCCTTCTCCAGGTGCCCCCACCAAATGAGGTGAGGCAGGTGGCTATCAAGGAGAGAGCCTTTTCAGTGGTGGCATCCCAGTTATGAAATGCTCTCCCCAAAGAGGCTCACCTGACACCTACATTGTGGTCTTTCCAGCACCCAGTGAAGACCTTGTTATTTCCCCAAGCTTTTTAGCCCTTTGGTTTCAAACATTGTGTTAGTGCATTTTTTAGATTTTTGCACTGCTGCTGGCTTTTATCGTGGTTCCTACTTTGGTTTTATTCTGTTTTAAACTTATGGTTTTTATATTATGTTTTACTATGTTATTGTATTTTATGGTTTTAAGTTTTGTTTTGTGAACAGCCCAGAGAGCTTAGGTTAATTAGAGATGTAATAAATAAATACTGTAATAAATAAAATTTAATAAAATAAATAATAATAATAGTAGTAGTAGTAGTAGTTGTTGTTGTTGTTATTGTTATTTATAGCCCGCCTTTTCCCCAATACTGGGACTCAAGGCAGCTTCACAACATTAAAATTTGTACAATTACAAGAGCCCGTGTGGCGTAGTGGTGAGAGTGTTGGACTGGGACGCGGGAGATCCGGGTTCTAGTCCCCGCTTGGCCATGAAGCTCACTGGGTGACTTTGGGCCAGTCACTGGCTCTCAGCCTGACCTACCTCACAGGGTTGTTGTGAGGATAAAATGGAGGGGAAGAGGAGGATTATGTAAGCCACCTTGGGTTCCTTGCGGGGAAAAAGGCGTGGTATAAATATAATTAATTAATTAATTAAAATATATAAATAGAAAAATACAAAAGTTAAAAATATAATTAAATCAGAAATAGTATTAAAATTATATAAGATATCACAGCTAAAACAACAATAACTATAAGAACAGTGCAAATCCATCGCTTTCTCATAGGCCCGATTTTTATTCCCCGAAGGCCTCCTGGAACAAGAAGATTTTTGTCTGCCTTCAAAAACATACCAAGGAGGGTGCCATTCTAGCCTCCCTGGGAAGGGAGTTCCAGAGTGTTGGAGCAGCCACTGAGAAGGCCTTATTCTTATCTAATATCGTGGGATTCAGGGAGGGCCTTTTTAACAAGGGTCTCACCACGGCCTCCTTCAGGCAGGCTGGACTCCTGCCTTGACAAAGGGAGGCATTGACCACTCCCGTTACCCACTCGGCCAGTCCCCCTCTGGCTGCCTTTAGGCACCAGGAAGGGCAAGGATCTAGAACACACGTGGTGGCTCTCACCACTCCACGGATCCTGTCCACATCCTCAGGCTGTACAAATTGAAAAGCATCCAACAACACTGGACAAGCAGGAGCCAAAGTTACATCCACTGGGTCTGCATCAACTATCGTGTCCAAGTCAGAGCGGATCCGAGTGACTTTGTCTGCCAAGTGCAGAGCAAATTGTTCACAGCAATTTGCTAATTGTTAACAGCAAATTGTTAATGATCTTCTTTAATAATTATTAAAGAAGTAGTAATTTAACATATATTAAACATTTTCCCCACAGCAAAGCTAGTACCACCCCCCTCAGCCAGCCCTTGTAAAGCATTGAGAAAAACACATTTCCCTCCCAAGAAAAGGACTGTTTTGGAAAAGGCTCTCCCCTAAGGTGTGAAGTGGCACCCCACTGAAAGGGCTAGATCGAGCTTGGAGGCTACTATTTATTGATCTGTAGTGAAAGGAATTAGAAGATGCTGTAAGGTACCGGTATTTGTCCTTTTTCATCTGCAGCATCTTGCCCAAGAAGATGTCCTGCTGCCTTTGCCGTATTCAGGATGACATTGAAGTTTTGTGTGAGACAGTCAAGTTGGATTGCACAGACACGTGTGCAGCAAATACAACTCTGTGTGGTAGGCTCACTGTATTTTTTTGGTATCTATCTATCTATCTATCTATCTATCTATCTATCTATCCACCCACCCACTCTAAGGAAGAAAAACATTGCACAATGAGCAGCAATCAGCAGAGCACATTAACAAATAACACCCCGAGTGACAGTGTGAAAAAATCCAGTTCTGTGGCAGAGCCTGTCCCCTTTTGGGGCCTCTTGGCTGGAGATGTCTCCGGCAAGCTGCAGTGTTTTAGCACGTCCTTATCAAGTTGGTGCTGGGCAGTTCCAGACTCAAGGCCATTTGGCCAGCCAGCTACCGGTATATTGCTGGCAATAATTCTCAGCTGGGAGGAATGTCAGGAGATGCCCTTGGCTTGAGATAGTAGAGTTAGATGGTAGGACAAAAGGTGGTTGGATAACCAAAATCTGCCCAGTTACCAAGGAAGGGGTTTAAAAGACTGCTCAAGGGAAGGTTCTTGGGTCTCCCCTCCTGGTGAGGTGAGAGGCCAGTAGGGAACGGTCCACGAGGGCTTGGCCTAAAGAGAGAACCCCCTTGGCTTAGGTGACTGCTGCTTGGGTGAGATTAGACTTTACTATTTTTCTTGGCTCAGATGTACCAAAGGAGTCTGCATTTGTAACCTGTTTCATTTATCTGTCCTCTTTCCCCCCCCCTTCCTTTTTATCCCTTTTAAATAAACTTACCTGTATTCTAATGTGTGTGGTTTTCTTCCAAAGTCATTCAGTGCTAATTCCAGTGTCTTAGACCCAGTGACCAGCTACCTAAGATTGTGTTAAGTTGGAGAAACTAGAATAGAGGGTTGTGGCTTGCACCCTTAATCTTACCTTCTCCAAGAGATCCATGAGGCTCGAAGTTCCCCTTCCTCGAGCTATAGTGGATGACTAAGGGGTAGTGGCAGCCCACTGTCAGGGTTTGAAAGGCTTGCCCCACAGGAGTGTGGTTGTTCACTCCTTCACAGACAGTGACCAAAATATTTATTTATTTTATATCACTTTTCCACCAAAAAATACAAGGGTGCAGTAGCAAGCACAAAGGGAACACAAATCAAGTACAAACATGCCTGCAGTGCTAGACGCACAATAAAATTACCCCCAAAACAAAATCACCCCTGAAACCAGAAGTTGCCTTTCTCCAGAATCCTCTATTTCTGTCAGCCAGCTCCAAACTTCAACCATTGGGAAGGTCAGTAGCTCAGTGAATAGGACACATGCTCTGCTTGCAGAAGGATCCAGGTTGGGTCCTTGCCATCTCCACTTGAAAGGATCTCAGATGGTAGATCTGAGAGAGGACCATCTGCTTGAGACCCTGGAGAGCTACTGCTAGTTGGAAAGGACAGTACTGGGCTTGGTGGACCAAAAGTCTCGCTCACTATAAGGCAGTGCAGGGGTGGAATTCAGGGCAGGCCCAGCTTAGAATCGAAGAAAATTAGAGCTGGAAGGGGCCTACTAGGCCATCGAGTCCCAACACCCTGCTCAATGCAGGAATCCAGGTCAAAGCATCCCTGACAGATGGCTGTCCAGCTGCACCTTGAATGCCTCCAGAGTGGGAGAGCCCACCACCTCCCTAGGTAGTTGGTTCCATTGTCTTATTGCTCTGACAGTCAGGAAATTTTTCCTGATGTTTTGGTGGAATCTGGGTTCCAATAACTTGAGCCCATTATTCCGTGTCCTGCAAACTAGGATGATCGAGAAGAGATCCTGGCCCTCCTCTGTGTGACAACCCTTTAAGTGCTGGAAGAGTGCGATCATATCTCCCCTCAGTCCCCTTGAATAAGTCAAGATATATGATGTCCACAGCATTCCCACAGTCCACAAGGGAAGTTACCCGATCAAAAAATGAGATCAGATTAGTCTGGCAGGATTTGTTCTTGACAAATCCATGCTGGCTTCTAGTAATCACTGCATTGCTTTCAAGGTGCTTGCAGACTGACTTCTTTATAATCTGCTCCAAAATTTTCCCAGGGATTGATGTCAGACTGACTGGCCTATAGTTCCCAGGTTCTTCCTTCTTGCCCTTTTTGAAGATGGGGACAACATTTGCCCTCCTCCAGTCATCTGGCACTTCACCTGTCCTCCATGATTTCTCAAAGATAATAGACAGTGGTTCTGAGAGTTCTTCTGCCAGTTCCTTTATTACTCTAGGATGCAGCTCGTCAGGCCCTGGAGATTTAAACTCGTTCAGAGTAATCAGGTGCTCCTTGACCATTTGCCTATCAATCTCAAGCTGCAATCCTGCCCCTTCAGTCTGCACTTCAGGTTTCCCAAGGGGGCCATAGACCCTCTTTTGGGAGAAGACCGAGCTGAAGTAGGAATTGAACACTTCTGCCTTTTCTTTGTCTTCTGTTATCAATTTGCCATCCTCATTGCGTAGTTGAACCACCATTTCTTTCCTCTGTCTTTTACTGTGCATGTATCTGAAGAAAGCTTTTTTGTTGTTTTTAGCATCCCTCGCTAACCTTAGCTCATTCTCAGCTTTAGCCTTCCTGACACTATTCCTGCAGTTCTGTGCTACCTGCCTATACTCTTCCCTTGTAGTCTGTCCTTCCTTCCACTTCCTATACATGTTCTTTTTTGTTTTCAGGTCATCTTTGAGTTTATTGTGAAGCCACATTGGCTTCTTCTGTTGCCCTCTGCTTTTTTTCCTTGTGGGAATTGTTTGCAATTGTGCCTTTAAAATTTCCTTTTTAAAAAAACTCCCACCCACCCTGGGCTCCTTTTCTCATTAGAGTCTCTTGCCATGGGATCTTACTTATCATTGTTCTGAGTTTGTTAAAATTGGCTTTCCTAAAATCCAGGGTACGCGTTAGGCTGCACTCAGCTTTTGCTTCCTTTAGAATCAAGAACTCAAGTATAACATGGTCACCTTCCCCCAGAGTTCCCGAAACTGCCACTTTATCCACTAACTCGTCTCTGTTGGTTAGAATCAGGTCAAGGATAGCCGATCCTCTAGTTCCTTCCTCCACTTAGGAGGAAGTTATCAGCAACACAAGTCAGGAATTTCTTGGAGGGGCCATGTTTGGCTGAATAAGTCTCCCAACAGTTATCAGGGAAATTGAAGTCCCCCATTGCTACCACATCATGCCTCCTTGAAACAATGGCAGTTTGCTTTTCAAAAGTTTCACCCTCGTCTTCTCCTTGATTGGGTGGTTGGTAGTAGACTCCAACCGCCATGTTCGTTTTATTCTTTGCCCCATTTATTTTAACCCAGATGCTCTCAATGGGGCTGCCAAGCTCCTCTTCCTGTATCTCCGTGCAGAGATACGTATCTTTAACATACAGCGCAACTCCACCTCCCTTTCTGTTGCTGCTGTTCCTTTTGAACAAGTTATATCTTTCAATTGCTGTATTCCAGCCATGGGAGTCATCCCACCGGGTTTCAGTTATCCCTATCAAGTCATATTTGCCCTCATGTATCAAGAGTTCAAGTTCGTCCTGTTTGTTGCCCATACTGTGGGCATTAGTATAGAGACATCAAAGGCTATGTACTTTATAGTCCGACTTTCTTCCTACATTCTGTAGTAGACTATCATTGGGCACCACTGGAGCTGTTCGCTCTATTGTGGCACAGAGGCCTTCTTCCATTGTTACCCCCGAGTTTAGGTCTCCCTCCCCTGTTGGATTCAGTTTATAGCCCTCTTTGTGTGTGTGTGTGTGTGTGTGTGTGTGTGTGTGTGGTTTAATCTTTATTTCTATATAAAACATACACATAATATCAAACATATAACAATTAACAAAACAAAATAGACCTCCGATTTTCTTCTACAGCAAATATAGGTAACAATAATTTTTCTTACTCGATAATCAGAATGAGAAATCTCTTTCTTCCCATTGTCCCAAATTCACTTATTATTCCATAAATCCACAAACAAACAAATCATTATTTTCCAGTCTCTGCAAAAAGTCAATTAGAGGTTTCCACTCAATATTAAACATAGATGTTGTCCTTTCTCTGATTAATGATGTGAGTTTGGCCATCTCTGCCAGCTCCAGCATCTTGACCAGCCATTCTTCTGTCGTAGGCACTGCTGGACCTTTCCATTTCTGTGCATATAGTAGTCTCGTCTCGCTGCCGTTGTCATGTATAAAAATATAGTTCCATCCTTCTAGCTGACTGTCCATTATTCCCAATAGAAAAGCCTCTGGTTTCAATTGAGAAGTAATCTTTAAATTTTTTTGCATTAATAAATGAATTTCAACCCAATTTTTTTTAGCTTTCTTACATGTCCACCACATATGATAAAAGGTTCCTTCCTGTTGTTCACATTTCCAACATATATCTGATGCACCATTATACATTCTAGCCAATTTCTCCGGAGACATCATCGATACATACCAACGATACATCATCTTATAAAAATTCTCTTTAAGACTAGAGCATAATGTAAATTTCAAACCTTTTAACCACATTTCCCATTGTGTCATTAAGATATTATAGCCAAAATTTTGAGCCCATTTTATCATACATTCCTTCACTTGCTCTTCCTCAGTTTCAAATTTCAACAAAAGCTTATACATTCTTGAAATGTTCATCATTTAGACATTATTCCCTTTCAAAGTCAGATACACTGTTCAAAATCATACAACCTTTTATCAACTGTAAACCTTTCTACCATCTGTAAATAGGAAAACCATTGACATGTATGGCCTTCTTTTATCAGTTCTTCTCTTGATTTTATTTTACATTCATCTTGTGAAAATTTCAGCAAATCACAATATGTCAACCAATTGTATTTACTTAACATTTCTCTTCTATGATGGGCTTCTTGTGCTGATAGCCACAATGGCTCTGACAAAACCAAGGTTTATATTTATTCCAAATTTTCAAAATGGCACTTCTAACACAGTGATTATTAAATTCTACATTCACTTTAACTTTATCATACCACATGTACCCATGCCATCCAAATCTCAAATCATATCCCTCTAAATCTAATAATCGACTATTTTTCAACAGAATCCATTATTTGATCCATACTAAACAACAAGCAGCAAAATATAACTTCAGATCAGGTAGACCCAACCCCCCTCTTTCTTTTGCATCCTGTAAAATCTTAAACTTAACCCGTGGTTTTTTTCCTTGCCATACAAATCTGGATATATCCTTCTGCCATTGTTTAAATGGTATTTGCGATGTCACAATAGGAATAGTCAGTTTAAAGCCCCCCTGATTAAGTTCCTCATGCTGTGGCCAAACACATACTTCCCAGTCCTTGTGAGGTGCAAACCCATCCTTTGCCAGCAGTCCATCTTCCAGGAAGTGTAGCCCATGGTCCCAGAATCCAAATCTCTTGCGTCAGCACCACCTTCTTAGCCAGTCATTCACTCGGAGCATTTTTCTTTCCCTTTCTATTCCTCTTCCAAGTACTGGATGGATGAGAGAAAACTATCGACCCCAAGGTTCTTGAGTTCCCTTCCCAACTCTTCAAAGTCTGACGTGATTTCTTTGTAACTCCGCTTGGCAGTATCATTTGTACCCAGGTGGATGAGAAGAAAGGGGTATGTGTCGGTGGGCTGTATGAGCCTCGGCAGCTGCTCTGTCACATCCTTAATCCGTGCCCCGGGGAGACAGCACACCTGGCAAGTCTGTGGGTCTAAGCGATATACTTTGGTTTCAATCTCCCGCAGGAGGGAGTCTCCCACAACTAGTACTCTTCTCTTTCTCTTGCAGTAGGCCTTGGTTTGATTGCCTCCACTTGACTGACCTTCAGCCTCTTGCTCGCTGTCACGTTGGGTGCCAGGTAATTCGTCCTCTGCAGGCTGTCCTCTGCTCTCGTCCTCAAGTACCTGGAAGCGGTTCCATAGCTCCACTGCTTCCACAGGTGCAGAATGTCTTCTAGTTCTTCTGCTCCTAACAGTCACCCTTTTCCAGGGAGTTCCCCCTACGTTGTTTTCCCTTGCCTCCGCAGTCTCCGACTCTGCCTCATCCTGCCGTTGCCCTTCTGGCTCCTGTACTACGCTTTGCTGCTGTAGATCCACCATTCTGTCTAAGAACTCTTCACTTTCTCTTATACTCCTGAGGGTTGACACTTGCTGCTCCAGTCCTCTGAACTTTTCTTCCAACAGCGTGACCAGCTTGCACTTGTTGCACGTGTAGGCCATGTTGATCTCCGGCAGGAAAACAAACATTGCACACACATTGCAGGTCACCACCACTGCAGATTCCTTTCCTTCCATAGTTCTCTATTCCCTTTTTGTTTCTGCCTTTCTTTTTGTACTGGAATGGCCGGTGCCTTGTCCTGCCTTCCCTGAATGTCAACAACAGAGTCCCCCTGGCCTATAAGTGCATGTTACAAGGACAAAACAAACAATCCAGAAAATTTCTTAGGGACCTCCCCCTTGACCTCCCCTGCTGAACTCCACTGCCAAACTCCTGTTTGCTCTCCCTGTACGCTCGCTCTGTTCGCTCGCTCTCTGGGAGCCTGCTTGCCTATACAGCCCGCAAAACAGCTGGAGCCTCTCTTATGCTCAGCTGGGAGTCAGGAACAGAATGAGCTCCCAGGCCACGCACTTCCCTTTAAGATCGCAGGCCACGCCCTGCAGTCAGCTGCAATCAGCCCCACTTGCTGCAGTCAGCTGCAATCAGCCCCACCTCCTGTAATCAGCAGGAGCTTCTGCTCAACAGAATGAGCTCTCAGGCCACACCCTTCCCTTGCAGCACTTGTTCTACTACTCCGCTGCCAAACTCCTGTTTGCTCGCTCTGTTCGCTCGCTCTCTGGGAGCCTGCTTGCCTTATCACAGCCCACAAAACAGCTGGAGCCTCTTTCCTGTGCTTCTGCTCAGCTGGGAGTCAGGAACAGAATAGCTTACTTAGCTATTTTAAAGCGTGGGCCCAGCATACCTAGTTATTATCTCTGGATCTTAGTATTTGATTGGGTAAACAGGAAACAATAGAAATACTTAGAAAATTAATTTTTTACATTTTTATTTTAATCAAAATGTTATATTGTATAGTCAGTGGGTTAGGTCATGTGCTTGAGTTATTGGTTCTGCACAAATTTCTAGTTCTTTATGTTTGTGACACTTTATATTAGTTTAGTTATGGTATACTGATAGTGGTGGTCTCATATCACCTGTGGGGCCTACCTTCTTCTTGAGTTAGAATTTCACCTCTGGAAGCTGCATAGTTCCATACTTCTTTCAAGCTAAACTTGGCCCCCAGACTCCTCCCTCAGGCCAGGTAAATCAGTTCCAGCGCTTCTTCCTTCCCTGCAGGCAGATGACAGCTGACCATCCAAACCTCCAAGCTGATCTGCCACACTGGTTGCTCATTATTTAATATCCATCGTTAGTGACTAACAGTGCAATCTGATATGTCTACTCTAAAGTAAGTTCCATTGAGATCAATGGGGTTTATTCCAGATAAATGGGTATAGGATTGCAGACGAAGTCACATCCAACATTAAATGGACAGGATGACTCATAATAACATATTTATTCAATTTCAAATTCCATCCTTGCAACCCACTGCCTGATTCCTTTTTTTTTCCTTCTTGCTCTTGTTTCTGAGCAGAGAAAGAGGAGCCTTTGAACAGGATGCAAGATGAAGTAATGAAGGTGTTAGAAACCAGAAAACTGAATGCCAGCAGTACACTGAGCATTGAGCCTGAGAAACCTTTACACGACAACATGACTCTAACACTCTCAGTGACCCAGGACCACTCTCATTTAGGCATCCACTTTCACAAACTCGCCCCACACCTTTTAAAATCAGTCAAGCAATTAAGTGAGCTGAATGCCAATGACTTTCTAGACATGAAGCTGACTGACAAAAGTGAGCTGAAACAGCTGTATATGCTGGCCAATTTGCTAAAGGTGGCACTCAAAGAAAAAATTGCCAAAGATGAAAGGGAGAGTCAAGGGACAGAGGTCCAAAAGGAAACGTCTGCACAAGTTTCAGAAGAATCTGTAGATACCACCCATAGGAAGAAAAGACATCTGAAAAAAGTGAAGACTGAAAACTGGCTCAGAAAAAATAGAAGGAAAGAGTCATTTCTCAGATTGGGCAGAGATAGACGAGAATTTGCAAAGGCCACTATGCGACATGCAGAACAGCAAGACAACCTAGATTTGCAGATGAGGGCTCAAAGCTGGAGGAAGCCAGCAGAGCGCTTTGAGCCTCAAAGTGTTGCTTCACTCCTCAGGCCTCATCGAGCAGCATTTTGGTCCTCTTGGAAACGCTCCATTTTGCAGTCCCCAACTCAGGCCCCAACCTTGACCGCTTCCATTGTGGTGGATGACAATGCCAGTGATTTGACAGGCAAAGTTGTTATTATTCTAAAACACTCCAACAGATCAAGGAAGCCCAACTATGTAAAACACCCTCCTATCAGAGAACAGGATGAAGAGGCAGTTAGTCAGAATTTTCCATCTGATAGTCATCCTGGCCCCTCCTACAATGACCCTATTAGAGGAAACTCAGAGAACCTTTTGGGAAATAGTCTTGAGTCTCAGATATTGAATAAGGAGGAGCTGCTCAACAAGTTAATGAATGGAGGGGGCAAATCCAAAATCCCAGTCGACGACTCAGAAACCTTGAGTGAGCTCTCACCTGACATAACGTTGTCCCACGAGACACACTGGGAGCATCATGAACAGAGGACTTCAGCTTCCCCCCAGCTGAACCTCTTGCCGCCTCCAGATGACTTTTTGTTCCAGGGTGACCTCTTTGAAGCTGAGCTGAACAAGCGGTTGGCATCCCTCATCCCAAATGCGCCAGTGAGGAATCTCATCTCCCATGTGATTCGTATCCTGAAAATGGACTGCACAGAACCCACCATCCAGTTGGCTTGTGCTAAGCTCATTTCCAGGACAGGCCTCCTTATGAAACTCTTCAGTGAGAGAGAAAACCTCCAGGAGACCTCCTCTCTGTGGAAGTCATACTTTTGGTCTGCCAAGAATATAGCCAACATGAGCACAGCAAGCCCAAGGAAAATGGGGAAGCCTTCTGATGAGGTAAGGGGTAAACTTAAGGCAAGCCTATTAGTGGGCTGTCAGGAGACTGGCCAACATTCAGCCAGTCCCTGGTGTGGCCCTGAAGCTTGTTTACTGGACCAGGCCAACAGGAATTCGTTCAGCATCAATTTCTGAAAAACTAGTTGCTGTGTTGGAGTAAAGTACAAGCTGGGTTGCAGGGGAGTGGGGGATCAGCATCGGGAGATGTGACCTGCAGCAAATGGCAAAAGCAGGTGAAGAAGCACAGGAGTCAAAGACAAAGAGAAGGCACAGCACGGCTGGCCAGAGTAGAAGGGAGCAGAGTAAGAAATAAACACTGTTTCACTCAAATTTCAAATCTGATCACCCACTTTTAAAGTAAATTTAAGGTGGAATGATAGAGCTCTCATTGCCTGTGATGTCGCACGTGCTCTCTCTCTCTCTCTCTCTCTCTCTCTCACACACACACACACACACACACACACACACTATTGGGTTGGATCTAGATTTAATCATACTTACAATACACCCATTAAAAGCAATGGGACATAAATTTGTCATGACAAGTCCCATTGATTTCAGTGGTTCTTCTCCAAGTACGACTAAATCAGGATCTAACCCTATTGATTTTGGTTTTACAGATTTTTGAAGAACTTTAAGAGTTTAACCAAAGATGATACTGTGCCATTAAAAAATGTGTGCACACATCATGAGTAACAATGGCTCAGTCATATTTTCAACACTCTGAGGGTTGGGGAGGAGACAAAGTTGTCTCTACCTAGCATGAATTGTTGAATTAGATTTTGGTTTTTAGAATTGACTTACAGGGATATTTTCAGAAAGAGTATAAACCGTAAGCCTTTTTTGTACACCCATTTTTGAAAAAGCGTCAAAAGCAGTACAGGATCTAATTGCAGATGAAGGGGGACAGATTAAAAAGAAACAATAATACTAAAAAAATTAAATGTAACAAAGGAGTTCAGATGCATCTTGTAAACTGTGGTGTTGCTTTGTTTAGGAAGATACTTAATTATATGAAATGGCATTTAATAAGGGAGAATGGAGAGGGAAAAGGTTAATTATCTAGGAGGGCTTGCAGAAATTCTGTGGCTGTATCTGAGGGGGGCCTGGTGTTTGTGGAAGGGCACATGTCTAGAATGCAGAAGATCCAATCTCTGGCATCTTAAGTTACAAATATCTCAGGTAGTGGGGCTGGGAAAAGATCTGGAGAGCAGTTGCCCAGTAGACACCACTGGGCTAGATGGACCATGGTCTGACTAAGTATGAGGCAGCTCAATATGTTCATATGAAAGCAAACTGCACTCAGTGTTTTGATTCAGGATGGAGACAAGGTAGAAACACAGGAAGGCCCATTTTCCTTCTCTTTGTCCAATCTTTCAGATAGCAAGGCAGGGAATTCCAGAATACGGGTATGGCAACAAGCTGTTGTTGGCTATTTCGGTGACAGCAGTGATAATGATTATCATTGCAGTAATTTGTCTGATTGAGGTAAGCCAAAAATGCATTTTTAAGCTCTTTTATCTTACTGTATTAACCTGTCATATCCCAAAGGCTTGGAAAGGGGAGTGAATGTCCCCAAAAGGCATGATATACTGCTGCTGTGGAAGGGTTGACATTCCACTGAGTATGATAGATACTCATATCTCTCATAGTGCACCTTAATTTGAGCCATGATTCATTCCGCCTCAACCCCCTGGTGGACCTCCTCTTTCTAATGCCAAGGCTCAGACCTGGAACAGGCAAAGAGGAGAGGGCCTCTGTCCAGAGGGCCTTTCCCTCACTACTGAGTGATCTCAGGCAACTTCCTCACAACAACTATTGGAGCTGGGAAATATCCAAATGCTTTAAGCTCAAACACATTTCTTTTTCAAAAAGACTATAATTATAGGAATGCTGACAAACCAATCTGTTGCTTAACCACATCAGTCATTGATTCGAACCAGCTGTGAGAAATTCGAGAGCATTTGTCACTCACAATTGTTCCTCTTTCTTCTTGTTAAACAGATCTGCTCTCAGCGTTCTGCAGCTAAATCAAGAGAAGGCACCCCTGAAGAAAAACGGTAATTCTTGCCCAGGATGTGCAGTCCTTTGTGATTCTCCACTCTCTGAATTCTGCATGCAGGACCCAATGTCAGGAATTGGGTTCCACGGAATCTACAATTTTCACTTTAAAAAATAAATAAATTAGCCCACACGGTAGGGGATGTAAGAGTTGAAAGCATACAGAAAATGCTTGCTAAATCCTCCAGTGTTCAGCTGGCAGAGGTTCTGGGTATTGCATCAGCCTCCTGCCATGTTCCTCAACTACCCATATGCCCCTTGTGCACCAAAAAATTCTCCTCTTATCACCTTGCCTTCCTACTTCCTGACAACCAAGTGTACAAATATACCCAAGTTGCAGAATTTGGACTACATTGTGTACCAAATTTCATCTCTCTTGCTAAAGCGAGACTGCCAGAACTGTTATGAGGTATCCTTGGGCTGTTTTCAGCGGTTAGGGCTCTTCTCCACACATACAGTAACATGCAGGTCCTGGGCAGCGTATGCATATTCAGAGCTAAACGCAGTCAGGAACCCGAGAGGAATCCTGCCTGTCTGCATACTCTTGCACACGTGGAGACATGTTGCAGGTGTATGTTTCAGTCTGGGTGGGGCAGAGCCTGCTGCCTCCACATTCATTGAACATACAGAGAAGAGCCCTAATAATGGAAAAGGGCTTTTGAGTTGCCCATATTAAAAGGGGGGGGGGAGAAATTTCCCATTTTCAGATTTTTCTAGTAATCATGATTTCTTGGACTACATGCACGAAACTGATTATCTTTCTAATGTGAAAGTACCTGAACCATATAAGGAAGAAATAAACAAATGTTCCACTTTCAGAATTTGGAGGTAACTTGCACACTTTGGACGTAATTTGAAAGTAATTTGGGCATGTCGGGGCTCTGGCTCATGTGGAAATACCCTGACAATGTCAGTTAGTCAGTGAGTCCACAGCATGGACTTACTTTATGCTTTATGGTTGGGGTCCACAATTTTTGGCTGTCCTTACTAACCAAGCCAAAAATGGTGATCACCAGAATCTGGTTTGGCCTCCTGCAGCCAAGGTGCTCTGGGCACCTCAGCCTGCAGCAGCCAAGGAAGACACACACACACACACACACACACACACACACTTTCCCTGCAGGAAAGAGTGGAAGGAAGTTTGCTATTTTGACTGCTTTGAGGCTGAGGTATTTTGGGTGCTTTGGCAATGCAGTAGTCAAACAACCCCCATCCACCCAATGTTGAAGCTGGGGAGAGGATGGGGATTGTGATACTATGCTGGGATGATCCCCACCAATCCCTGCAACTCCAAAGTTCAAAGGAAGGCTAGTCTCCCATCATGCTCATCAGAAGGTGGTGGCACAGTGGTCATGACAAGTGTGATGAATGACAATGTGGAAGCCTGTTTCTGGCCTTGCGGATTCTTAATACAATAATTCACAGCATAGAGAAAAAACACTGGCCTCCAGCCACATGCCGTCAGTACTTCCTAAGGATGTCTCTGGGTCCATGTGGGGCACATAAACATTTAGGGGAGGGGAATAAAAATGGCAGGTGTCTGCCACTCATTTTTTAAAATTTAATTTAAAAAATTAAAATCACAGATATCAGCACAGGGCACTGTGCTGTGCATCTACTAGTGTCTGCAGGCTAGTAGATCTCTCCTCCATTAATTTGTCTAAATCTTCATTAAAGCCATATGCCAGTGGCCATCTTTTAGTTGTTAATTAATAAACATTATGTAAATTCTGGAACACAGTATCTAACATTGCCTAACCTACCTCACAGGGTTGTTGTGAGGATAAAATGGGCTGGAGGAGGAGGAGAATTACATAAGCCGCCTTGGGTTCCTTGCAGGAAAAAAGGCGGGTATAAATACAATAAATAAATAAATGAAATGAAATAAACAGTACTGAATCACTTTGCATTGTTTATACCTACTTTGAGCAGGTTGAGGTGAGCAGTTAGCACTACAAGATTGGGGAAACCTGGTAAACCAAACCTGAAACCAAAAGGAAGGGAATTATTATATTCACTTGAAACAATTAAAATGCAGATAAGAATTGAGACTCAATAGCTTTCACATAAACAGTAGCTGAAAATACCAGTTGTAAAATCCAGATTTCAAAATTCAAAGCCTAAAATTTAAAACATTGTATTAAGATTTAAATATGAGAATGTGTATATTCCCCCATCCCTAAGTCATTTCTGATTCCATAAATGGCATTTGCACATATCAAAGGTTGTATAGCATCCTCCTATCAACCACTTTATTTCTCCTTTCTAATTCCTCCTTACAGGACTTTTCTGGGCAGAAAGAAGAAAGGTGCACCAGGAAAGCAGGTATGTAATCACATAAAGTATGGGTGGAGAACCTGTGGCCATCCAGATGTTTCTGGACTACAACTCCCATCACCCTTGACCATTAGCCATTCCTAGTAGAGGCTGATGGGAGCTGGAGGCCACAGGTTCTCCATCCCTAAGGAGATAACAGGTGGTAGTCTAGTGATCCAATCTTCCCATTGGATATGAGAGATGTGGGTCCATGTTCCCATCCATACTACAGACATATTATGTGGCCTTGGGCAAGACTTAGTTTCCCAGGAATAAAAGAAATGGGAATAGCAATTACCACATAATTTGCCTTGCTAGATTATGTCAGAGGTCTCTCTGGTCTATCATGGAGGCAGTAATCTGCTCTTGTCTGTCCCCAACTTCTGATGATCAGTTGTATGCTGCCTCTGAGCATGAAAGTTCTGTTCTTATCTATCATGATTACTAGTAGCCATGAAAAACAACAAGTAGAAGGACTGTCAATGCAGCAGCAGCAGATCAGGGAGCGCATGGGTAGAAGCTGCAGCTGCTGTCAACACTTTATTAGGGAATTAAGGGTTCGATCCTGTGCTTGCTTCCTGTTGAACTCAGTGGGACTTATTTCTGAGATCGGGCTGCAAGTATTTTACATAGAAATTGTTAGCTATTCATGGCAACATCATTTCTCAGAATTTGTCTAATCTTCTTTTAAAATAGTCTAAGCCAGGGGTGGGCAGAAACTAGATTGGGATCTTCTGGTAGATCTCCAACATCTAATAATTTAACAATAACGAGTAAAATGGCAAGTAACAAAATGGCTGACCTGGTACTAATTGCTTCTCTCTCAGCCTTAGTGTTGTCACCAGAAAAATATGAGTATTAATTGATTGCCTTTGATCAGGTCTTTCTGCATCCCTGCTGGCCAATTGTAGAGTGTTATGTTAGAATTCCTGATCTGCAGTAACTCAGATGTAGATTAGTACATGTATAGGCAGATTATCCTAGATGTATGGTTCATGGGGTGCAAGAAGTGACTGGCTCTACCAGAGTCACCATTTGGTGTTTGGATCCAGTTGGTGACCTCAAGGTTCTAGCAAAAAAACAAGGTAGATTCCACAAGGGTGGATGTTTGCCCACCCCCGATCTAAGCTAATGGGTATCACTGCATTTTATGGCAATGAATTCTGTATATTATGTGTGTGAAGAATTACATCCTTAGTATGCCTTTAACCTAGATTATGTCCATCTGTCCCCATAGTCATCTTTTTTTCCTAAACGAAAAGATTCAAACTTGTAAGCCTTCCTTCATAAAGAAGATGTTCAACCCCACTGATCATTTGGGGGCACTTCTTACGTTTTCTACTAGAAGCGAAGGCAGCAAGAAGACAGTCCCTGTTCAAGAGGCACTTCCTCTTGTGGGTATTTTGAACTACTGTAATTATTTAGGTGCCACAGGAGCCCTCCTCTTCCATGCTGGGGTTGGACTTGATAGCCTTGTAGGTTCCTTCCAACTCTATGGTCTATGAAATCTATGATCCTGCTAGACCGGAGTAGGGATTGCTCCCTGCTTCCCCTGCATGAATACATGACATCTGGGTGACTGGCACTGTGACTGGCCTAGATACCCACTACAGCTCTTGGGAAAAGGTGACATCTGGAAGTGTATGTCGTGGCCCTTTTCTATATCTTCTCCATCTCTTGCATACCCATTCTAAATATGATCACTCAGTGATGCACCCATTAATATGGGAGTTCGCATCTATATAGCAAGAAAGCGTATCTTTTGCAAAGATTCCATGGCGGCGATACAGTACACATTACCAGTGAGGGTTGGGCCACCTAGTGTCAGGACTAGAGGATAGGGTTTGCTCTCTCCACACCAGTTCTGAATATGTATGGCCTCTTTACTTTTCTTCTTAGGAAGAAGTGGCTATTCCTTCACTTTGACAGGGGAAAGTACAAGAATGCATTCAGAGATTCTATTACGATAGGTGATGGTGTAGCTAAACCTGCTCCCTACCCCAACAGTGACATCAGCAGTTAAGAACCACTTTTGCTTCTATCTGCATAGCCATGCCCCTTCATCCGCATTCTCCCATTCTGGGTTCTGTTCTTTAGTTGCTCCAGAGCAGGGGTGGGCAACTTGTGGCCTTCCAGATGTTGTTGGACTGCAACACCCATCATCCCTTACCATTGGCTATGCTGGCTAAGGCTGGTGGAATTTGCAGTCCAACAAGTCTGGAGGACCACAGGTTGCCCACTCCTGCTCTAGAGTTTGAAGGAATGATAGATGGGAACTGGCTTTTGTATCTAAATAAAGGAATTAGGACAATCCTAACCCCTGCTCACATCCTTTCTTTCTGCTCAGTCTTCTGCAGCCTCTTCGCTTGATAAGCCTCTTTGGCTCAAAGACATGTATCAGCCTCTGGATGAAATACGGAAAAAGAATATGGTTGACAAGTTGCACGATGAAGAGTCCTCAGAAGAGGATGATATATTCAACTGGGCCAATGCAAGGTATAAATGGAAAGGCTATCACCAGACCTATGTGAGTTGCATAGCGTGCCTTCCTTCCTTTTGAACACACACAGCTCTTAGGCTGCAAACGAAATCTGGAAAATGTATGGAATGTTTTTGGTGAAATCACACGAGCTAGACTGGGGTTGGCCAAGACGTCCAGAGGTCATGGGATGGCTGCCACAATTTTTCACAGCAGGGCTCTTACAGTCTTATAGCTATGTAACCGGGAGAAGTTCAACAGATGCAGCTTTTCTCAGGTTGGAGATGCAGTTATAGGACATGCTTCCCCTGTTGAATTTTTGCCTGTTGCACAATTGACAGAGGCACACAGCCCCTGCCTGACAGATAGGGGGAAATCTAGTCAAGGGGTGGGCTTCAGCACGGATCCTTGTTTCCTTCCTCTGGCTAGCAAAAGCAACAGGAACTGTGTGCAATAAGGAATAACATGCCAAACGGCTTCTTTTGCATAAAGTATTCCTGTTGCAGAATTTGGCCTTACTGACAACAAAATCTGGAATTGCTTTATAGGTGCTGCCTGTACAGTTTTTGGGGGATAGTAATTATTAACTGCTATGGCTATTCCCTTTAAACTGCCAACAAAATCTTGGCCATGATGTAAACCACTGCAAGGTAAATGTATGTAGCGTTACTCTGAAATTAGGGCAGCCCTGTGTCCTCTTTACAGAGGACAGCCCTCTGTTTAGGACTCTCCTGTCTAATTCCAGTTTAAGGATAAAGAGCCACAACAACTGTTGCCCGTCCACAGTGAGCCCCTGGACAGCAGGCAGGCATTCAGATCACCTGGCCACAGTCTCCCGGAATTTGATGAGATGCACTGTATTCCTATTTGCATTATAATTATTTATAAAGTTGCATCTATACATATAAATTAGGATATGCAAATGTTATGCAAGTTACTGTCCTCTTTTGTCCCCTTTTTTTGGTGAGGTATTTCCTCTTTTTTGGCAATTCATAAGTGGCCACACTTTTATTTATTTCTATACCATCCAATAGCCAAAGCTCTCCGGGCAGTTTATAAAAGATTAAAACCTTAGAAATACAATATAAAACATAATATAAAAACATTTACATACAGAAACAATTAAAAACAATCAACAATAGAAATCCCAGGACCATACAATCATAGAAAAGTAGAGCTGGAAGGGGCCTACAAGGCCATCGAGTCCAACCCTTTGCTCAATGCAGGAATCCAGGTCAAAGCATCCCTGACAGATGGCTGTCCAGCTGCACCTTGAATGCCTCCCGAGTGGGAGAGCCCACCATCTCCCTAGGTAGTTGGTTCCATTGTCTTATTGCTCTGACAGTCAGGAAGTTTTTCCTGATGTTTAAGTGGAATCTGGGTTCCTGTAACTTGAGCCCATGATTCCGTGTCCTGCAAACTGGGATGACTGAGAAGAGATCCTGGCCCTCCTCTGAGTGACAACCCCTCCAGTTAAAATCTTATCATAAGCTGCCAAATGCCTGGGAGCAGAGGATTATTTTAACCTGGTGCCGAAAGGATGACTATAGTGGCACTAGGCAGACCGACCTGCTCCTTCAGAGGGTTAGGTGGTGCCAAGTTGTGAAACACCTGAGGCCCACTAGCTGTGCAGCAAACTCCACGTAACTTCTCTTTTTGTCAGACCACCGGAGGTACCTGAACCCGTTCTGGAAAAGCCCAGTTCAGCAAAATTGTAAGTAAACCCATGTGGTACAAAGCTGAGTTGTTAGTTATGCACTTTATGGTTTATAAATTAGGGTTTGTCTACAATGCAGCCTATTGCAAAGGAAAGTTGTGCATTTGTTGGTTCACAAAACAAAAGATGATTAGAAAAATTCTTATGTTGCAACTCATAGAATAGTAGAGTTGGGAGAGCCCACCACCTCCGTAGGTAGTTGGTTCCATTGTCGTATTGCTCTGACAGTCTGGAAATTTTTCCTGCTGTCCAGGTGGAATCTGGGTTCCTGTAACTTGAGCCCATTATTCCGTGTCCTGCAAACTGGGATGATCGAGAAGAGATCCTGGCCCTCCTCTTTGTGACAACCCTTCAAGTACTGGAAGAGTGCGATCATATCTCCCCTCAGTCTCCTCTTCTGAAGGCCCAGTTCTTTTAGTCTCTCCTCATAGGGCCTTGTTTCCAGTCCTTTATCATCCTTGTCGCCCTCCTCTGAACCCTCTCCAGTTTGTCTATGTCCTTCTTAAAGTGTGGTGCCCAGAACTGGATGCAGTACTCAAGATGAGGCCTAACCAGTGCTGAGTAGAGGGGAATTATCACTTCCCGTGATTTGGAAGCTATTCAAATGAATGAGAAATACAATCATGGAGCTGGTGTAGTTATTTTCACTCCCATTCAAACCAATGGTGGGGGAGGGAACAACCGGGCAGCAAAAAAGGAGCAAAGGGCACCCCACACAGACACCGCAGTGTCCTGGCCAGCATGCGCCCAGCAGGGCTTAGAAAGCGGCAATTCCTCTGCCATGGACTCTTCCTCCTGCTCCCCACACGTTGCTCTGTTAAAGTACTGTAAATCTTTTGAGCTGTAGGAGTGATATGTACCTCCAGAGTTAGTTTAGAAAAAAATAGTGTGCCTCAACTGCTGGATGGCTGAGGAATACTGATCTGTGGAAAAGATTCATACCACCCAGGGGGTCTTCAAACTAAGGCCACATCCGGCCCGCCGTGTCTTTTCATCCGGCCCGGCAGCCGATCTAGAGGCTCCCTGCCCGCTGGGAATCCGCCCCGCCGGAGTAAGCCGCTGGGAAGAAAGGCGTGGGGGGAAACCCCAGAGCGGCGCGCCCACCAAGCCGCTGAGGTGCGCCTGCTCCCCCTGGGGATTAAACAGCTGTTCGGCGCCAGCTGAGAGACGGACCGGAAGCAGGGGCCGGGAAGGAACACGTGCGCCGGCCGCAGCAAACTCTGCCCTTCGGCCCCCTCCCGGCCCGGTGGGTGGGCGCTCTGCTGCCCCTTCCCGGAAGAGAAGACTGATGCAGAGACTATGGGCGGGCCAGCGGCAGCGGCGGCTCAACGGCCTCGGCGCGCGGCCTGTCACTGGCCAGCTGGGGCGCCGTGTCGCACACACTTGCCGCAGGGTTGCCTGGCAATGCGTGGCCCGCTGGCGAGCATTTTTCCCGAATGAAACATCTGAAATCTCCAACCATATCCAGACTAACTGATGCACACTTGCATCACTTGTTATACGACTAGCAGTGACAACTATGGAACCGGACATTGGCCATCTTATTAGCCAAAAGCAGGCCCATACTTCCCATTGAAATACTAATAAGCTTATGTTGATTAAAATTGTTCTTCATTTTAAATATTGTATTGTTTTTTCCTGTTTTTTTGCACTACAAATAAGATATGTGCAGTGTGCAAATCAAGCCTTTCTATACTTTTTTAAAATTTAATCATTAAATTTTAAAAAGGTATAGAAAGGCTTGATTTGCACACTGCACATATCTTATTTGTAGTGCAAAAAAACAGGAAAATACAATATTTAAAATTGTATATTGTATATAATATTTTAATGTATTTCAATTTTAGACAACAAATTAATTTATAATTAATTTATTATTAATTAATAATAACTTTCCATTTAATCAAGTAAAAAAAAAGGACCCGGGTCCTTTTTTTTCCTTGATCCATTCGTTCATATTTTTTTCAAACTATAGTCCGGCCCCCCAACAGTCTGAGGGACAATGAACTGGCCCTCTGTTTAAAAAGTTTGAGGACCCTTGATACCACCTTTCAATTCACCCTGGGGGTTTTACCGGTAGCATTAGCAGCGCACAAGACTGTACCACATATAAATGGGCACAACAGAGATAGAATACATTAGAATAAGAATAAAAGACCTAGAACATGTTAGAGAAAGGAAGAGAGACTTGCTTGAGGTTTCAGCAAGGCAAGACCTGAAATGCCATGAAACATGAAACTAAGACACACACAGTGTGCACACACACACACACACACACACACACACACACAGAGTCCAATTTTGCAGCACACCTATCTAAGACTGCTCATGAACGATTTCAAAACAGTGCCTATCTTTGAAGAGAACTTGAGATGCCATGACTACCTGAGGAAACAGAAGAGAGCAGCCCCAAATGCCGTAACTTTCCTTAACTTCTGTTTCTCTTGCCTCAACAGAGAGCCAGTTCCGGAGCCCCCTGCTAAAAAGGCCAGTTCAAAGAAACTGTGAGTAACTGCAGAATTATAAGCCTGGACTGTTACTTATTCCATTGCACCTAGGCATTTGGGGCTAGTCTGTGAAGCAACCTACTTCAGCATTTCGCCAGATCCACCAACTGGCCACCTGATTGGCTCAGCATATTAATCCTATTTATGCAAGTTAGTTGTACCACATGTCCATGGCTCCCAACCCAACGACTGAATGTAGGATGATCTGTATCTTTGGAATTAATTTTAGGTCTCTCTTTAATAAGAAGGGATCTACAAGGGGGGCTTGCAGCAAAATATTGCAGTTTGGAGTGCTCCTGTTTAGGTTTGCAGCCACTCTGTTCCATTCCCCTTCCCACCCCCTTCCTGCTTTTCAATTCCACCTCCCCCAACAGTCAGTCCTCATAGGGCAGTTTTGGAATTCATAGATTTCATAGATTTCATAGATCATAGAGTTGGAAGGAGCCTACAAGGCTATCGAGTCCAACCCCCTGCTCAGTGCAGGAAACTAGGGGAGGGGTCTCCCATCCAAGTAACCACCACCACCACCACTTAGGGTTTTGTTTTGTTTACTTCTGCAAATCTTGGTTTCCCCCCAAGCCTGCTGATGCCTTCCTCTTGTGCATGTCCATTTGGGCTATATAGGGAGTGGCATTGAGTTGACTACTAGTACACATGATGATTTTGTGAAAGGAAAAGGCATAGAAGCCTACCCAAAGTGAGGAGGAGTGTAACAAGTCCAATTTGGGTAAAGATATAAGAACATTAAAGAGTGCTGCTGGGTCAAAGACAAAAAGATCCATCTCATGCCTCAGCAGATGCCTCCAGGAAGGCCACTAGTAGGGCATGAAGGTAACGGCCTTCCCCCAATGTTTGTCATTAACAGCTGGTATTCAGAAATAGACTGAACATCTTGTCTTTCTTCCCAAGCTCTCCTCTCCTCATTCCCCCATCCTCGGACAACAACACCAGCCATCTATCCAGCCTTCTGCTGTCAAAACTATTCACTTCTCTTGTTGCTCTGATGATGTGACGCCACTCCTTAAAGCCCTACACTGCCTTCCTGCCCAGTCTTGGATCCTGCACAAGCCCCTCATCCTTACCTTCAAAGCCCTCCATGTTCTTGCTCCGCCTTATCTCTCTGCTCTAATAGCCCAACACATGCTGCCCGTGACCTTCACTCATCCAGCTCCATTACCTACAGTCATCCAAAGGTCTCCTGCTCTCTCCAATGACTCCAACCTTTCTCCCTTTCTGCCTGGAACTGCCTTTCAGAATGAAAGGGCGTGAGGAAAAGCAGAGTGCCTCGCGTGTGTGAGATGGAAGATTTAAAATCCTATTCCTGTGTGCCCATAAATCCACACACAGAAGTTCAGATCCTTCTCCCCCTCTCGCTGCGCAGCTTTCCAGCATTCCGGTTGTCAGCCAGCTCCCTGTAATCTGACACCAGCCCAGCTTCCTCCGTTTGCAGATTACTTCAAGTAGCAAGGAAATAACTCTGTAACCTCCACAGGTCTATTTAGCTACCTGTTTATTTGAATAGCAAAGTATATGCTACAGAGTATACATTTCCTAGTTACAGTCCATGTGCAGAGTACAATGCATAGCAAGCATTTAATCCAGTGGAGCAAGTTGAGATTTACTCCACTCAACAAAGACGTTACATGATTGCATTAGTCCAGCAAGCACTAGTCAGAAGACAAGAGAGAAAGAGAGAAGTTCAGCATCTCTCTAAAATGGCTTCAGACAGAAAAACAACAAGTCAGTACGTCACCAGAACATACAAACCATGTGACAGGCTCATACTGTTTCCCATACACTCTAGTAACCCCTGCGAAAGCACGAGATTCATAGAAAGACATAACAAACTTGTTTACCAGCCATTCTGTTCCTTCCATGTGTAAACAATGTGCCTACAGCTGGTGAATGTAATACATGTCACAACACAGAGTGCTTCTTTTCTTTTTTTTAAACTTTATTTCAAACATTATATAAAACAAATACAAAAAAACAAATCAAAAAACATACATATAACTACTAAAGTGCACCCATCACCATGGAGCCAAGAAAAAATTTCTTCATAATAATCCATTATTATTCAGTATTCGAAAAATACATCATATCTTGACATGGCTTACTCCCCTTTCCTTTTACTAAAACATAGTCTAGGAATGGTCCCCAAATATCCTTGAAATTATTTTTCTTCAATTGCCCCCTTTTACATTTGATACTACAAGTTAATTTATCATTTAAGGCGATATTCCACACCTCTTTATACCAGTCAGTAATTGAAAACTGATGTTGAACTTTCCATTTCCTTTATTTATTTATTTATTTATTATATTTGTTAATCGCCCATCTGGCCGGTCACCCGTGATCATTAATCTCCCCGTGGTTAACAGATTTACAATTAGTTCCTTTATCTCTTGAGAACAAACAAGTTTCTCCGTTATTGATAACTTTCTTTTCAAATCCAGTAAATTCCCTATCGTACTCATTTCATTTCTCCTCTTTCATTTCTTGGTCCACTGATCTAATTGCATTAAATTTAACCACGAAATTCTGCCTGGACCAAGCGTTTCAATTATATGTTGTCTAGACTCCATTTTTTCCATCCAATCCATTAATTTGATAACTTTTTAAAAAAAACTTTCTAAAATTCTGTTCTCCTATTTTTTCTAAATCTTTTAAAATATCTATACCTAAATATTTAATTAATTTTTTAATCTTAATATTTGCTCTTTTTTTAATCCCTTCAAATTCCTCTATTTTGCTATAATTAAACAACATAATCTTGGATTTATCCCAATTTACTTGCAACCCCGTAACTTCCCTGAACTTGTTCAAATGTTTCTCCAACCTATCCATCATTTCAATGGGATTTTCAATTGTTAACAGAGTATCATCTGCAAAAAGGTTAATTTTTATCTTATCCTTTATCCCTATCCCTTGTAAATTTCTATCCTCTCTAATTACATTTGCCAAGAATACTATCACTAACACAAATAATATCAGAGAAAGGGGACAGCCCTGTCTAGTACCTCGACCTAGGAAAATTTGTTCTGTTATTCCATCATTTACCTACTACTGACGTCATATTTTTAGTGTATAATTGATTAATAACTCCTTGAAACTTCACCAAACCCCATAGTTTTTATTATCCTTTTTAAAGCTGACCATTCCACACAATCAAAAGCCTTGAAAATATCTAATGCTAGAACCCCTGCTTTCAAATTATTTTTCTTAATTAGATATATTATATTTAGCACTCTTTTAGTCAGGTCCGCCATTTGTCTACCTTGTATAAAGCCACATTGATCTAACCCAACATACTTACTAACAAACCTATTAATTCTTCTCGCTAATATTGCGGGCATTAATTTTGCATCTTGATTAATTAATGAAATTGGTCTATAAGATCCTGGGTCCGAAGGATCCTTATTTGATTTCAGGAATAAACTAATCAAAGATTGCTTCCAGGAAGGGGGGATCTCTCTCCCCCCTGTAATATATCATTAAACAGCCATTTTAATTTAGGGATTAACATTTTCTTAAAAGACCTTATAGTATTCAGCCCCCAGGCCATCTATTCCTGAAGTTTTACCATCTTTTAATTTATTTATAGCGTACTCTATTTCTGACTCTGTAAAAGGTTGTTCCATAATCTCTCTATCTTCTTCCTGTATTCTTATTTTTTAAAAAAATTCAAATTCAAAGAACGCGGCGGCTCGCCTGATTAAGGGCAGCCGCCGGCGTGATCACATCACGCCAGTGCTTAATGAGTTGCACTGGCTACCAGTTGCTTGCCGAGCCGAATTCAAGGTGTTGGTTTTGACCTTTAAAACCCTACACGGCTCCGGCCCAGCTTATCTCAAGGAGCGCCTCCAGCAACATCAAGTAGGCCGCTCAACAAGGTCTGCCATGGACGGCCTTCTCCTTATCCCATCAGCCAGAGCAGCCAGGCTGGTGGGGACTAGGAAGAGGGCCTAGTCATAATGTGGGCGGCCCCCACATTATGGAACTCCTTCCCTAGTGACCTTCGCCATGCCCCCTCCGTGATGAGCTTCCGCCGTGCATTAAAAACATGGCTGTTCAGGCGGGAATATGGGGTGGGTTAGGTTTTTAATAAGAATTTTTTATATTGTTTTAATTATTATATTTTATTGTGTTTTGTTGTATTTTGGTTGTACATCGCCCTGTACATTTGGTTGTACAGGGTGGCCGGGTGACCGGCCAGATGGGCGATTGATAAATATAATTAATAAATAAATAAATAAATATATTCTTTAATCCTAACTTCGGAGCATTTACCTACCTTGTATGATTCAGAATAAAATTCATAAAATATTTTTAATTTATCCTTCATCAAATTATATTCCTTACCCTTCTTATCTTTAATCACTCCAACTAAAAAAAAATTCTCTTTTTTTGTGCAGATCTAGCTAACATTGTAGAGTTTTTTATTACTATTCTCAAAAAACTCTTATTTATTTATTTATTATATTTTTCATATATATCAAATTCCTTTGTACTTTGTCTATACAGTATCTTTATTCTCCAATTCCATCCTCTTAGCTTGTAATTCAACAAAAACCTTCTTATCCCTATTTTTTAAAAAAAATTCTTCTAATTCCCTAATCTCTTCTTCTAATTGTTTATTAAAAGTATCCTGTTGTTTTCTTAAGTTAACTCCCTCTCTTAATCCTATTCCTCTCATTACACTTTTCATAGTATCCCATATTACAGCTTGACTCAGAATGCTTCTGTGCGGCCACCTCTTCAAATCTCTCCTCAAAATCCATTTTTCTGTGAAGCCTTTGAAACAACCCCAAATACCATACTTTTACTGAGGCCAAGTACATGTAACTGAAATTCTTTCATATTTGTCCCCTGTTTACTCCTGCCTCCATTCCCTGCCCCTGTGTCTGTTTCTAGACTGTAAGCACCTTAGGGCAGGGACCTGTCCTTTCAGTCTTTGCAAAGTGCCATGCACATGGATTCATCACTGTAGTAATAAATATTCATCATCATCATCAATATACTTCCTCTGCACATGGAGGTTCCATTGAGCTATCATGCCTAATAGCCATTGATAGGTATCTCCTCCATAAATTAGCCCAGTCCCCTTTTAAACCCGTCCAACCCAGAGGCAGTCACTACCGTTTGTGGCAGCAAATTCCATGAATTAATTTTGTGTTGTGTGACAAAGTAGCAAGGATGTTGAAGAGTCCTTGGTCTCAAGTCACGAGTCGAGTCACGAGTCTTTGGACCCGAGTCTCGAGTCCGAGTCGAGTCCTTGGTCCAAAATGGTGACTCACGAGTCATGAGTCCCGAGTCACTCCCAAAGCTGACCCCACGAGTCCCTATTAAAATCAATGGGGGTTTTCCCCAACAAAATAAGGCTACTTCAGATGTGTGGCTTAAATAAATTCTAGGCAAAAGTGTGCCTTTTTATTTCAAAACTCTGCAACTGATTTTGGCAAGAACAGACCAGGCAGACAAACCCAAAATAACCAGGCAGGCAGAGGAGGCAGGAAACCCCAAAGCAGGCAGGCAGAGGCAGCCAAACCCAAAATGTCTGAAAGGTTGCATTTTAGGGAAATGATTTTTAAAAATAAACTTGCTGTACTTCCTAAAACCTATCCATGTTGCATTTGAGGAACATGATTTTGGAACACGAGTCCTTGGTCTCGAGTCCCGAGTCAAGTCTCGAGTCCCATAAAAAATATTGGGACTCGAGTCTGACTCGAGTCAGAGGGGGGACTCAGTCCGACTCACGAGTCGAGTCCCCATCCCTGCAAAGTAGTACAGGCAGTCCCCGAGTTAAGAACATCTGACTTACAGACAACCCATACTTAATGACGGACTTCTGGGTTCCCCGGCGCTACGTCGTTTATGTAGAGTACATAAAGTAGTAAAGTTGTAATGCGATTAAGAAAGACAGTAAATAGAAAAATGTTGTCTGTGTGCCCCCCCCAACCCCCTGCCTGCTGTGTCTCCACCATCCCCACCGCATCTCACCCCCACCCAACCCCACATCCTGACTCGCCCACCCATTTCTGCCACTGCCACTGCTCTGCTGCTGCTCTCTGAAGAGCTGCGTCGGCCATAAAAAGCAGCGGGCGCAGCTCTTCAGAGAGCCAGCGAGACCAAAATGCCTGGCTCTAAGGGGGTCCTTCCTCAGAGCCAGGCATTGTGGTAGGGGGTGTCCCAGGAGAGCTCCTGTCCCATGGTACAGGGGATCTTCTGGGACGGCTCCTCCCGCAGTGCCTGGCTCTGCAGAAGGACCCCCTCAGGGCCCGGTCTTTGGGCCTGGCCGGCTCTCTGAAGAGCCATGCTGGCCACTTTCTCTGGCCAACACGACTCTATGGAGAGCCCACCCATCCTTTGGCCTACATGGACAGGATCCTCAGTGTGCACCAGAGGGCAGGTGGCTGAGAGCAGCTGCCTGTCCCCTGTTTCGCTCAGAGCAAAAGAGAGGGTGCGCAGCTGCTCCAAAGAACCCCGCTGGCCACTCTCTCACTGCGGCACTGTCGGGGACCAGCGGGGCTCTCCGGAGAGCCCACTAGCATTGCTGAGCAGACGGGTGCTCCAGAGAGCCCTGCCGGTACCCCTCTCCCACTGTGGCAAATGCCTTGGCAGGTGAGTGACTGGCAGGGCTCTCCAGAACACCCACTGGAGGTGGCAGTGGGCCCTCCTAGTGAGAGAGGAGCACAATTTGCTGCCTGGAGCAGGGGCTTCACCCTGCTTCATGGGAGGGCTGGCCCTACTAATTATTCATTCCAACTGCCAGGAGAATGTCCCCTATGAGACAACCTAGCATCATGTCTGACCCGATGCTTACTTTTCTGCAAGTCACTCTCATTGTGCTGCCTCCACACCAATGCTTGGCAATATACTTATAGATGAATAAGGAACTAGTGGTTTTGCACCTCAAGTAAACCTTGGCCCACCATAAAGGATACATCCAACCCCCAAGCGACTATCTGCTACAAGATGCCCTCATACCATGCCTGGTCCAATGCTTCATTTTTGGTGCAAGTCATTCTCAAGCATGCTGAATGGATAGGAACTGGGGATGTGCATCCCAAAATAGCTTGAGCCACCCCAAATGATTCACCTAGTAGGCTGTCCATTACAAAATGGCCTTAGCATTGTGTCTAGCCTAAAGCTTCATTTCGTATGGGACAGTCTGCCAGTATGGCTGGAGGATTGTAATTCGGGGTGACCACCAAGCTTATTTTGGGGTACACATACTCAGTTCTTCATTTATATGTGGCACAGGCTGCAATACTGAACAAGGAACTGAGGATCAGCCTCATAGTGAATGTTGCCTTGAAGTGGAATGTGAAGCGCAGGATGTTTGGAGAAAAAGTGCACACGGCTAGTTAGGGCTCTGCATTAGCCTAAGCACTGAAAACAAGTCAGCCAAACTGGGGAAGGACGCTGGCCTAGATGCAGCAGACACTCCTTAACTTCTGCTTTTCACTCTTTGTCAGGGTTCCAGTGGTAGAGAAAGAAGAGACTACTACCGAAGCCTCCGTTCCGAAGATAGAGTGAGTAACCGTAGTAAATATGGGGCTGTTTTTCCTTCTCTTTAACCTGGCCATTTTACAGATGATCTGTAAGGCAACCAACTAGGGTAAGTGTGAAGGACTGCCAACCGGTCCTTTACTCAAGACGAGAGATCAGAGGTGCAAAACTGCCAGCCTTGGCTCTGCCATCTTGACCTGACTCTCTCAGGGCCTTGCCCTTAGTCTACACTGGATTTAGCGCTGAACCACAGAGGAACCACACACACCGTGTGGGGTAGAACCAGGAAAGTTTATTTAAGGTAAACAGATTACAATAAAAGGTGGGAATGAGGGAAGGGGGAAATGGTAGGGAGACACTTTGATACATACAAGTAGAGCTACAAAACAACAAAAACTAGTTCCTTTACTATATAAATACCGAGGCACTTACTCCTTGCCTGGGGGTTGGTCTTCTTAGGGCTTGCCTCAGCAAAAAGCCCTACTCCGTGCTCCTTCGCATCTAGACAACAAAAGCCCAAAAGCCACAGCTGGCAATATCAAATTCTCCCCCCACCCCTCCTTTTGGTAGCTTGGCTGTCCTTGGCCAATCAGGATGAACTTCATCTGGTCCAGGAAGAAGAGGGGTGGTTCCTTGATCATGACTAGAGGGCTTGGGAACATTTGCATGGAAACACCTGTGGCACAGGATCAAAGACATGGGAGACTCTGAGGCGACAGGGGCCATCAGCGGAAGCGATGTACATTTGCATACATGGGGGGGGGGTTTCTCAGCCTCCAGCTGGGATTACACGTGTGTGGTGCAGGAGACTCTGACGCTTTTCTTCACAGTAAGATTGCCAAATCACTACACATTTTTAAAGACATCTAATTTTCACAGCAAACACAAAGTAACCACATGTCCTATATCACCCCCATCCCAAGACAACTTCATATAGGATGCTCTGCTCTGCACTGCACTGCAACACACTCGCTTCCCCTTGTTTTTAAAAAATGAATCTATTCCCTACAAAACAGAGGCAGAAAATAGGCAGAAAAGAAGTGGCACAGTCGGTAACCCTAGTTGGTAAAGATAGGCCTGGGAAGTGTGCTTTGAGTCCCCCAGCCGAAGTCTGTCTGATGGGATGTCCTAGTTGTAGTGAAAATCTAGAGCTCCATTTCCAGTCCAGTACAACTGAACAGCCTTCCGTTTTTAAGAGCATTCTGAAATCCAGATTAGGGAGGGGGAAAGAGCAGGCCTGAGGATGCTTCCAGGCATGGGTGATTTGGCAGCACTCTTATCAGCTTCAAGGGAATAGCAATTCTACTTCCAGACCCTTTGAATCCAAATGGCGCTCTGTAACTGAGCACAGGGCTGGCTAAAGACAGTGTGCTGCCTGAGGCAGAGCAGAATCTCGCCCCCCGCCCCCGCCGCCAAAGTCAAGGTGCGTAGTAGAAGAACCTAAGGCTGGTCAAGTTATTTTGGTACCTGAGCCAGGAAGTCACACAAGCACCTCCCCCCCAGCAGTAATAATACAATAATAATAAATTAAATAACTAATAATCTGTTGCCCTTTCATGCCTTTCTACACGAGACATTTATTGTACGTTCATGATTCCTCACTCACAGTAGTTTGCGGGTACTCTACATGGTGGCGTCATCCTCCAGGCCCTCTCCTGTACTTTGCAACCATTATAGTGTTTTGTTTTGTTTTTTCCTAATGGGGAAAGTCTGATAATATCTGTGAATGGTGGCATGAAACACTTATGTATTTGCGCAATTCCTCTATACCACAGCACACCTAGTGGTTGTGTGATGGAACATATAGAAAGGCAGAGAATGAAAAACTCTGAGAAATGTGTAAAGGAGCCGATCTTAATCCCGTAAAGAATTTCGAATCAGAAGTCCTCAGTAAAGTGACTAGTTAAAAGCCTCGTGTAGAAAAGCCTCATGTACAAAATCAGCTGCCTGAGGTGACCACCTCACTTTTCCTAATGGTACAGCTGGGCTTGGCCGGGCTAGCAGTACCCTTTTCACAGCCTTGTAAAAGCTACAAAAGTTACTAAAATAAAAGATACTAGCTGCAGAGGAGGGATGGAAGGCTGAAAGGGGGTAGAATTTTTGGCAGCACTATGGTATGGTGTGAAGGGCTCCCCACACACTTCAGTTTGCCATTTAGGGGTCGGGGGAATCCGATGTAAAAATAATGCTCTTTGGGAAGGGCTAAAGTGATAGAGTTGATTGCTAGAGGAGGGATAGACCATGGCAAAGGAAATATGTAGAGGAGTCTATACAGCCGATAAGGGGCCAAATCTATTGAACAGCTACAGTGGTAGAAACTCTCCTTAACTTCTGTTTTTCACTCTTTGTCATCAGGTCTTCAGGTGCAGAAGATGATGAAGGAACCGAAGGTGCTTCAAAGAAACCGTAAGTAATGGTGGAGTCCAAACCTGGGTTGTTCTTTTAAACTGTTAGAGATGTTCGAATGCATCTGCAGATTCACAATCTTAAGAAGACACCTAATTTTGCAAAGCGCTTTTGTAACTTATTTATTTAGTTGTTCAAAACTAAATCAGGGATTTAGATCAGATGCAGGCAAACCTTTTGGGCCGTGGGCACATTTGGCAATTGGAGAAACTGTGATGGGCACCGTTAATTAAAACATGTTAATAAAAAAAAACGTGGGAGGGGTAGGACGCTTTGGCAGGCACCAAGAAAGGTGTCCAGGAGTGCGTTTGTGCTCATGCACACCATGTTGCCAACCCCACAGTAGATTTCCCATTCTTCTCTTTTGTGAGGAGGTTTTTGTCCTTCCAGTGCTGAAATATCAAACATTTCACTACAAATTGTGCAAAGGTGCCATTTCCTTTTAGCAGTATATTCATGTTTATGTTGCAGATCTCTTTTGCAGGTGCACCACATTGCATGAATTTCTCAGTCCCTGCCATGTAAGGTTGCCATCTTTTTCTGGCAAGGCCCATACAACTTTCCATAGCTGCATGGCACGCAGAAATTCAACATGCCTTAAATTTCTGCATGCCGTGCAGCTGTTAAAAGGTATAGAGGGGGCCCTGTCAGGAAAGAAAATGGTGACAATTCAGCATGGATGTCACGTGGGGTTTTGGCTGTTGCCAAAACTCGAAATAATCCTTGTGTTGACGACATGGTCAGCTTTGCTCACTGCTAGTTCTCTTGGATTCTCCTTCAAAAGAAGCCTGGAGCCCAGAACAGAGATGCTGGGTTACAGTTTCCAGTCTGCCATAGTAATGGCACTGAAGGAAAGTTTGCCAGACTCATTAGGAGGAAATTCAGTTCAATGGATGCATTTTAATGTAATCCTTTCTTCACTTTACATCTGCAGTAGTTCAGGGGAGGAAGGTGAAGAAGAAGAGGATGAATGACCGTTGTTTTTTTGTGAATGCTGCTGCACATTATCTAGAGCACTGTACAAAGTTCTATTGTTGTTTATACTGGATATTATTAAACACATTCCTCTGAGAAAGGCACCCCTTTTGTTGTGATCCTTACCCAAATGCTTAACACTTTTAAGAGTTCATAGCACTTCACATTTATAATTATATCCTGTTCTATAGCCTCATGATGCCATCAAAGTGTGAGAGCTGGACTGACCCGGGTTCAAAAGCTCCCCTAGCCAATGACCCTCAGTCCCAGTCACGCAGGCGGAAGGAGGAGATAACAGCAGTTAATAAAGATTAAAGAGTTTATTTGTAAGACCCAATTACATGGGATTAAGGCAATCAATGCATCTCTACTCACTACATCATTGCAGACTCAAATCCTATACCCCAGTGGTAAGGCTAGATGAAGTGAAGTCCAAGAGACATGTCGAGTCGAGACGAGCAAGACAGCAAGTGGAAGAGAGAGGCAAGAGCAAGTAGTGAAGCTATCAGCAAGTGTGTCAGCTTATATACCGCAGACCCTGCACCTATAAATAGGATATTACTCACCCCAGTTGTATAACCTATTCATCAACATGTTGACGTCTTCAAACCTGTCCAAGGTTGCTGAGTCATATCACCTCGAGACTATGTCTCGTGACTAGAGAGACCTTGTGTACTTGAACTCAAGTAACACCCACCAGGTCAGGTGATAATCTCGATGTCAGGTGGTAATCTCGTTCTGCCTATGCAAAACCCAACATCCCCCTGCTTTTGCATTTGCGCAGAACGTGGTTATTTACCTCATACAACAGCAACAGCTTTGTTGACATCTGATGCTGTTCCTTCATCTATGGACTTTGATAAAAACAAACCTCTGCAGGAATGACTTTACCTGCCAGAAATTTGAACCACCATCAAATCACTTCTGATGTATCCTTCCTTATGACACAGTTTTATCTGCAAACCCAAAACGTTGTGTATTGCTATCTGCCTGCAGCATAGCAATTCTGCCTTGGTTTCCTGAAAAAACTGTAATAGGTTTTTCACATCAATCTCAGCATCATTTAAACATTTTTTACAATTTAAACTATTTAAACAAATGCAATAACTATTCAAGCTTTACAATAGCATAATAGCACAATACATAATACAATGTATTCAGTTCAGCTTCAGTTGAACCCTAACTTCTAAATGATTGTTTCTACAAAATCAATCAAAGTATGGTTATAAAAATAACAAACTTCAGGTGTGTTCTTGTTGTTCTTACTATCACAACCACAACTGGCATTTCTGTGAATCTGTAAGCCACCTGTGCTCTGACTTGTAAATCTTAGTCTGAAGTGTGATGTTCCTTCCAGATAACACTCAACTCCTTTTCAGAGCTCTCCAAGCATGTCCTGTTGGTCTAACAGTCTGCCCATTACACTGACAGCAATACCTGGCCTTGTTGCTTGTACAGTAAAGCTCAACAGCCCAATGCTTCTGTGTAGCATTCAAACTGCTTTTCCATCAGCATGTGCTTGAAAATCCTCAATTATTTGGAGTTTCTCACTGAGTTAACTACAGGGCTTTTTTTCTGGTGGAACTCACCGGAACTGAGTTCCAGCACCTTTTCTTCTATTAATTGCATTACAATTTAATCGCCATCTACTCCCGAGGAAATGTAATCCAAGAGTTCCGGTACCTTTTTCTCCAGAAAAAAAGCACTGGTTAACTATCTCCAAAATTCTCAATCACATCCATGATATTTCTCTGGTTTGTTGCAGTAAGTACTGCCCTCTTGGTTCTCTTTCCCTCAACTTCTATTTACAAATAAACAGTTGATCCACCACCAAGCAGTTTCAATTCAATGAAATTCCAAACCCTGGATCAATTATATCATATTGCTTTTATCTGTCCAGAAAAAACAATAGATCATCTATTTAAACAAAGTACATACAGTCTATGTCCTTGTTCCTCCTGTTTAACAAACAAACATTGATCTGCCTCTCTGTGCAAATCTCAATTCAGCAATGTTTGAGTTCAAAACAGAATTCCAGCCTCCAGCTGATTTTAGCTTTCCCTACAGAAAATCTCACAGACAGTTTTCCAAAGACTTCCTCTCATTTAAAATGCTTATGTTCCAATATTTCCACTGTGAAATATTCATACATCTTCACATTCTTAAACATCAGTCTAACTGTTTCCAAAGCAAATTGTTGTTGCACTCATCTCATGATTATCCAGCTCCTTTTTAACTTGAGCAAAAATCACAAGCAACCAATCTTGCTATTTTTCATATAACCTTTTCAATCTGGTTAGTTTTCATTTAAAAATCTATCTGGTAACAATGAGTTCCATGAACTGCTGTTTGTTTCACCAGCTTCCATGTTTTGTTCTTTATCCAAAGAATTCAGCTCAGCTTGCATAGCCTGAAGCTATGGTTCAGCTTTCTTAACAGACAATTTTTCACCTCTTTGAAATTTCGAAGTTTCAAATGGCTTTTCCTGCAAATTCATCCTGATACCTCACAGGTTGTTTGACTCACCTGTTCCTTACCTCATCAGTTATCAGGTTCCTGTTCCAATAAATTTGCACCAATGATGAACAATCATTTGTTTAGCCTCCACTAAACCTAATGTGTATCAGAGTTTTGTCAAATTTCACTTACTGTCTTTCAGCAAATGCTTTTCTATTCTGACTCTGAACTTGATGCATCTCCTGCATTAACAGAATTAATTTTGAAAAATGATCTCACCTTTTCATTCAGCATTATACTCAACACTTCTAGATAATCTCACTATCCAAGTGTTGTTCATGTGAAACACAATATTCTCATTTTTAGAAAAATCTCATGTAAGCTCCCTTACAGATTTCTTCTAATTTTGAGGTGTATGTACCTACATATCAGATCCAAGATCCTGAAATGTTTCTCCAGAAGATTCCTCTTTCTACACTACTTTCCATAAGGTGTACAGTTCATCACAGAACTAAAACTTCTATCATGTACATAATCAAAACATTTAAGAGCTTCTACCCAAACCTCATTAACCAAATTAGTATCACCTCTTCTGAGTGTTTGTTTACTCTTCCACACAATCCATGTGTTCAATATCACATCCTGTTAGAAATGCATCAAAACATGCACTGACTGAGGCGGAGCTAGCACGCCTAAGAGATGGCGGCGTAGAGGGAGAGCTCCTCACCCTAAAACTAAAATGAGGACTCTACAACATTTTAAAAAGTCCAACAAGCAACAAAAACTTAAAGTTCTGATGGGAAATGACAGAGGAATCTAGCAAAACGAAAAACAGCGAGATTACACACTACTTTCCCTACAAAGAAATAAAAACACTGCACAAGGCAGTACAGCATACTCAGAGAATAAAAATGGCTACTGGAGAAGACAGAGAACACACAGAAGAGCCAGAATCAAGCGCACAGATATCGAATAACGAAATGAAGGAGGCAATATTACAACAATTAAAAACATTAAAACAAGAACTGATGAACCATTGGGCAGAACTGCTGGACACCAAATTGAAGGAAATAACAGAAACGGTGGAGGCAGTAAAAACAACAGCAAATAAAGCTGCAGAAAAAGCTCAGCAACAGGAGGAAAAGATAAAAACCCTACAAAGAGCGGTAGCGGAAAATAAATCAAAGATTGAAGACCAAGAAAATCGCAACCGAAGGTGTAATCTGAGAATAAAAAACTTGGAAGAAGAAGCAGAAGGTGAAAACATTAAGGTTTTTATAGCAAAATGGCTGACCTCATTAACTCCAGACTGCCCGATAGAAGCTGATGACTTAGAAAGAGCTCACAGGGCACTAGGACCCAGAAGAAAAAACTCCAGCTTTCCAAGAGACTTGGTAATATGTTTCAGCAGATACAACAAGAAAGACGAATTCTTTAAAAAGCTAAGACTTTTAAAAGAAATAAAATATAATGACAAACCTGTAATGATTATGCAAGGCCTGGCACCAGAGACACTGCAGAAAAGAAGACTCCTCAAGCCCTACACATTGAAACTACGAGAACTGGGGCTTAAATATCACTGGGGATTCCCCTTCAAGATAATAATCCCCAACAAGGGACACACGCTGATTGCAGCCTCCCCCCTGGAAATGACTGAGCTATTCAGAACACTAAGCATCGAACTCCCGGCAGAGGCTACTCAGGAAGAAACAGATAATGGAGAAGAAGCAGCAGGCCAAGAGCCACAAGGAGATAGCTGGAACACTGTAAGACACCGAAAAAACAGGCGGGAAAGAAATGACTATGAAAATCCACAGACCCCAAGAATCCTGAGAACTCTGCCACAAAGGAAGAGATGGGAGAAACTGAGTAACAGTGAACCACAGGAGGTGACAAAAACAAAGTGAAAGACAATTGAAGTGTAAATATTCAAATGCATAGCAAAGGGAAGGGGGAGGAAAAGGGAGGAGGGAGACTAGCCCCAAAGGGGAGAGAAAATATTCTTTGTTTGTAGAGTCACGCTGTTTTAAACCATTGATAAAATAGGGGGGGGGGGATTCTTGCCTCTATGTAGTCAATCTATGAAGGAATAGATTGACCTGCTCAGTTATAGTTTTAAGGAATTTGAAAAGAACAAACCATAGCCTCAAGGCAGGGTGAAGAACACGTGAATCACTCTCTCTTTAAGGGGAGGGGAGGATCTCACCTGCATTCGCAGCTTTAGTTATGCTAAGAGAGAGCTGCAAAGGAGTTTTAAAGTTAGGGAAAATGAGAAGGTTGGGGAATGACAGGGGAGGGAGGGAGGACACGACTGAGCTGGGTGCGATAATGGGCAAGGCAGACAGAAATTGGCATATACCATGGGAGACCTTAAGGTGCTAACTCTAAACATTAAAGGCATGGGGAATCAGTTAAAAAGGGCGAGGCTTCATAAACTAATAAGAGATCTAAAACCAAAAATACTATTTCTACAAGAGACACACAAAGCCCAAAAAAGGGAAGGAATTTTTAACAGTAGTCAATGGAAAACTGTACATATAGCAAAAGGAACAAACAAATCCAGGGGAGTAGCAATATTAATACATAACACAGTGGACTTTGCAATACGGCAAGTACAGAAAGACCCCAATGGCAGATACGTATTTGTAGAGGGAACACTAAATCAAAACAAACAAATAGTATTAGCCTCATTATACAGTCCAAACGAAAGACAGCTAGACTTCCTACATAAAGTTTTGAAAAAGTTGAGAACCTTTTCAAAAGCAGAGGCAATAATTGGAGCAGACACTAATTGGAACATGCAAGGAGCTGAACCTAGAAAAGTACAAAAAGATATAAGATTATATAATAAAACAGACTCACATAGCACACGAGCAGGAAAACTTTTAAACATAATTCACAAATTTAATTTAAGGGAGGTATGGGCAGAACTTAACAACAAAGACTACACACACACATTTTGTTCCAGGGTACATGGAACTTTCTCAAGGCTAGACACAATTATGCTAACTAGTACACTGATGCAAAACGTCACAGTGGCAGATATAGGACCCATAAAAGTGACAGACCATGCACCGGTATCTGTCCAACTCACAGTAAACAACTATACCAAGAGCAATTATATATGGCGATTCAATCCCATCCTTTTAACAAACAAAGAAAGCAGAGAAAATTTACAAAAGGGAATAGACAACTACTTCACAGAAAATAAAGCAGGGGACACAACAGAAAGGACCAGATGGGAAGCAATGAAAGCGGTTCTTAGAGGACTGAGTATCAAAGAGATGAGCCACATGAATAAAAAGAGACGGACGCGAAAATCAGAAACAGAATTAGAACTAGAAAGACTTACTGTACAATATAAACGAACAGGGGAACAAAAGATCAGACAACAAATGGAGAAGAAAAGGACAGAATTAAATTTATTGGAATTAGATCAAACCATGATAAATTTACTATATATTAAACAAAAACATTATGAATTTGATGGAAAGGGATCCAAACTCTTGGCAAACAGGGTAAAAAAAAGGAGGGACAAAAACAAAATAAATGCTCTTAAAAACAAACAGGGGAATAAAACATATGACATAGAAGAGATGGGTGACATTTTTGTAGATTATTTTGAAAAACTATACAAAGGGGAAGAAAAAGACAGGAACACAATTAGAAAGTATCAGAGCAAAACAAACATCCCAGGACTAACTGAAGCAAGTAAACAAATCCTAGAACAAAGGATTACGATAGAAGAAATAACAGAAGCCATTAAAACACAAAAACCCAACAAGTCACCGGGACCCGATGGTTTTACAAGTGAATTTTATAAAGCATATACAGAATTATTAGCCCCAAGACTATTGTCATTATATAATGAAATTCTAGATGGAGCCTCACTTCCTAACACATGGACACAATCCAGAATCATCTTGATATTAAAACCAGGGGAAAATCCTGAGCTCCCAGAATCATACAGACCCATCTCTTTATTAAATATAGATTATAAAATATTTACCACCATATGGGCTAATAGATTAAAATTTGTGATAGGAGAAATAATACATGAAGATCAACATGGTTTTATTCCAAAAAGATATATAGCAGACCCTGTACGCAGGCTATATAGCATAATAAAATACAGTAAAAAAACAAACACCCCGCTAGCCATAATTGCTCTAGACTTGTTCAAAGCATTTGACAGTGTTAATTTACAGTTCTTACTGGAGAGCACATCTGTGTACAACTTTGGCCCAAATTTCTCTCACATTCTCAATGCCATATATAACAAAACAACAGCAAATATACGATTCAATTCTTATGATTCACGCCCTTTTCAACTAAATGCAGGAACCAAAAAGGGTTGCCCCCTATCCCCTCTGTTATTCAATTTAGTTATAGAATTTCTAGCAGACAGACTCAGACATAATGACGCTATACAAGGTATACAAATTCAAGATCAACCATACTTACTCAGCATGTATGCTGATGATTTGATATTAACAATACAAAACCCAATAGAGGCACTGCAACCACTACGTCAAGAACTGCAAGATTTTCAAGCAGCGTCTAGCTTAAAAGTAAATTACGACAAATCTGACTTCATGAGTTATAATATAGGGGCAAACAATCAACTTGACATTTCTAAAAATCTACAAATTCCTATAGTTCACAAAGCCTTTAGATATCTAGGAGTTCAAGTTGCAAAAACCCCAAACAAAACCTTCACACTAAACTATTCCAAAGTATGGGAAAATATCAAGAAAGACCTCAAAAGATGGAAAAGATTGAACTTAACCACAATGAACAAATTAGCCACCATCAAAATGATAGTCATACCTAAATTCACATACTTATTTTATGTTCTACCCATAGAAGTACCTATGAGATGGCTTAAATCATGGCAAGACACCCTAGAAAAATTTATATTTAATGGTAAGAAACCACGTATGGCAAGAAATCTCAGATACAGACCCACCATTGATGGAGGGTGGGGAATTCCATCACTAAAATTATACTATGAAGCTTACCAACTGAGACATCTATTATCATTCATGGCAGATAATAAAAATAAACATTGGGTCAAAATAGAAAATTTTTTGTTAGCACAAGATAATCCACACACAATACCCTTTGTCAAAAAACGAATAACACAAGGTATACAAAATCAACACTCCAATATGGAAATAATATTAAAGATATGGAAACGAAGAAAGGAGACACTGATGCCAGGAATTTCACCATTAATACCACTCTATGCACACCCAAATTTTCCAGTTAAAGACATACAGATATCTAGAGAATCACTGAAAAATAATAACCTATTGATATTACGAGACTTATATAATAACTCACAACCACTACCAAGAGACACATGGAGAAACACATTACGAAATACGGCAATTACTTGGTTACAATGGTACCAAATAAGCTCATTCATTAGACTAGAGAATGTGAAAAAACAAGGCACCAGAGATCTGACACAATTTGAAAAGATATTATTAACTTTTACAGATCAGGAAAAAGGATTAATGTCAGATTTACATGCACTTCTGATAAAAACAGACATGGGAAATAGCCTTCCTCTTAAAAGAAAATGGGAAAGAGAATGGGGAATGCAAATAGAAGATGAAGAATGGGAAAATATATGGGATGAATTCCCGTTTAAAGCGATTTCAACAAAATTCAAAGAACTCTCACTGAAAATAATACAGAAATGGCACTGGACTCCTCACAAAATATCTCATATTAATAAAAACTACTCTCCCCTATGCTGGAGAGCCTGTGGAGAAATCGGATCACACAAACATATGTGGTGGTCCTGCAAGCAAGTATCCCGCTTCTGGACAATAGTTTTCAAAGAAATATCTAAAATTGTAGGGACAGAGATAACTAAAACTCCAGAATTAGCAATATTAAACATTTTTCAAAGAGATAATAAAAATTTATTATACAAGAACCTAATAAGATTTCTATTACAAGCTGCTAAATTACTAATAGCAAGAGGATGGAAAGATGCCAAAGGGCTAACCATCAATCACTGGTATAATGTGGTATGGGAAATTGCATTAATTGAAAAACTAACTCAAAAATTGAGAATTGCAGGGGGGGAAAAGAAAACAAACTCTTTTGAAGCAGAATGGTGGCCTTTTATCCAATTTTCATACAGAACATCTACAACAAAAATACCTCAAGCCTTCCAGTACATTTGGATGCAATAAACTTACAAATATCCACCTATCACAAAACTGACTACTTTATGGCCGAAAAAGACTCCGGAAAAGGTGCCCAGCCAGATTTGTTCCTTTGAATGTTGGTTGGGGGGGGGGGGATTTACTTTGTGCTGATCTAATACAATTTCTGTAATGGATTAGATGTTTTGTTGGTTGTTCGGTTGTCTTGTATATGTTAAAATTCAAATAAACAAATTAAAAAAAAAAAAAACATGCACTGAATTGAACTTCCCTATATCTCAAAAGAAATAGGTAACATGGGTAATATGCTTGTTTCCCATCCAAGCACAAAACACCTTGACTTTGTTCAATACTCCAGTTTTCTATCTAACATGTACACAACCTTGTACTTAGTGTATTGATCAATTAACATCATGAAATAACGTGCCTTTCCTCTAAAAACCATCAGAGTACCACAAGATCACCAAGAACAAATTTAATGAAATGAACTGGTTTTACAGCTTGCCTTCCAGTTTACCTGTTGAAGCTAGCATCCCTTGTATATGTGCACAAAATTACCTTATGCTTTCCCCAACACTACTGTTTGCATTTTCTTTCACAAGCCTGTGAATCTAAATGACCAAACATTCATGTGATATGCATGCATGTACATGTCATACATATAAGCATTTAACCTTTTTATAGTTGCATCAGTACAACTTTCCATTTCTTTATTTACATCATTACAGTATAAAAGAAATAATCCATCTCTTAGCTTTGCCATATAAACATACCTACTAATTCAGTATTTTACATTTTGCTACAGAAAATCCAATATACTCAAGTCATATATACATTCAGTACATTTCCTGACATTTCCAGAGCATATATTACACTTTCTTGATTCCAAGTTATCCAACTTTCAAGAAATACAGTTTCAAAAACATGACTGTTAAACTCCTGACCATTTGCATAGTCCTCTTCCTGTTTATTCATGTCCAACACAGAAAGCTTCGTTTAAACAATCCACTGTTTTCTGTTCACAACAAAATAATGTCCATTTTGTTATGTCCTGGGTTAAAACACAAAGGTTTTCCCTTCAGCAGCACCCCTGCTGATTTCAAGCTCCTTCTTCTGTGATCCCACATGAAGAAAATGAAGAACAGCTTCCCATTTTAAGCACAGCTTTCTCTGTTCAAAACTGCCGCGCTGTTTTCCCCCTGCTGTTTTAAAACCACACCTCCGCTGGTTTGATACAGCCTCCCGTGTAGTATCAAGTTTCCCGAGATACGTTCCTGTCACACGTGACTTTGCTGCGACATGACTCTCCAGACGCTTTGCCCACGTCAGACGTAATCCACGCATTTGTAATCCAAGCCACTTGTTGATATAATGCAAAAGATAGCTGATCCGCTGCTGTGTGAAGAAGCAAACTGTAAATGAAATATGATCCTCTCGTGCTGTAGCCTTGACTCAAATGAGTAGACACAGAGCCTCCTGGAGATTATTTCCTTGCCCGATACAGCTCCTTGACAATCACTCCAGCAAGCTGTGGAAAACGAAATCCTTGTGTCCAGCGTTGTTCACTTTTCAGCCTAGTAGCTGCCAGAACCGGCACCCACGTTCCAGCTTCTTTTCACAGTCTGTAGCCTTGGAATTTGCCAAGCCTGGCATCTCCGTTCCAGCTGCTTTCAAAACGAAAAATCCTCCGTCTCTCTGTCCTGCATTCTTCAGTTGTGCTGCATTCCAAGCCACTGTTATCAGCTCTAGCAACATTGCCTTCCCCGGTTTATTTACAAACCGTTCTTACAAATAGTAAACATTTCTCTTTAATTCTATAACTGCCGAATTTCTCCGAACTGCGTCTCTGTGGCTTATCTGCCCATCTGAGATAACCATCAGATCCTAATCTCTGGGCCCATAACCAGATGTGAGAGCTGGACTGACCCGGGTTCAAAAGCTCCCCTAGCCAATGACCCTCAGTCCCAGTCACGCAGGCGGAAGGAGGAGATAACAGCAGTTAATAAAGATTAAAGAGTTTATTTGTAAGACCCAATTACATGGGATTAAGGCAATCAATGCATCTCTACTCACTACATCATTGCAGACTCAAATCCTATACCCCAGTGGTAAGGCTAGATGAAGTGAAGTCCAAGAGACATGTCGAGTCGAGACGAGCAAGACAGCAAGTGGAAGAGAGAGGCAAGAGCAAGTAGTGAAGCTATCAGCAAGTGTGTCAGCTTATATACCGCAGACCCTGCACCTATAAATAGGATATTACTCACCCCAGTTGTATAACCTATTCATCAACATGTTGACGTCTTCAAACCTGTCCAAGGTTGCTGAGTCATATCACCTCGAGACTATGTCTCGTGACTAGAGAGACCTTGTGTACTTGAACTCAAGTAACACCCACCAGGTCAGGTGATAATCTCGATGTCAGGTGGTAATCTCGTTCTGCCTATGCAAAACCCAACATAAAGTAGCTTATAAAAGATCTTAGCAATAAAATTATAATATCAAGAACAGAAATAGCTTGGTGCCCATGTAGTGCCAGGTTCATGCACCTATTTATCTATGGCATTTATACAGGGGCCAGGCGGCAGAGGTCAGGGGGCCCCTGGCTTGGGCACAGTGCTGCCACTGGGCCCCCTTTGTGGGGAGTGGGGGGGAGGAGCAGCAGCAGGAGGAGAGGCAGGCAAGCCAGGGGAGAGGTGGGTAAAATGGTGGTGGAGGAGGAAGAGGGCAAGAGGCAGGCACGAAGTAGAGCTGAGCACCATCCTGGCTCACATTCAGAGTTCTGCTGCATGCCCCCACCCGCGGGAGAAATCTTTCACCGGGCTGAGCGGCTGTTGCACCTGCCATCTTAGTCGTCGGCATGGTCAGGGAGGGGCCCTTCTGAACCGGTGGGCCCTTGGCAGCTGCCCCACCGCGCCGACCCCTGCTGCCAGGCTTGCATTATATAGGTCACCCAGGTAACATTGTTCTTTGGGTGGCTCTCGGGCATAAAATAATACAATATCAAATTCCAATGTCATAAAAAACAAAAACAAATTGCAACACAAAAGTGAGCAGAGAGATAAATAAAGCCAGTTTCACGGCATGACTAAAGATACACGACATTTACCATTCAGAGTGTTAAGACCTACAGATTTGCAAAGGCCCGGGAGAAGAAAAACAGTTTCACTTGGAGCCAAAATGACCATATATGTGGCACAAGCCTCTCTGGACAGGGCATTCCACAGTTGGGGTGCAAGTACTGAGAAGGCTCTCTCCCTGGCACTGCCTCACTTCACTTGGTTGGCAGGAGTGCTCAGAACCAGGCCTCTGAAAAGGATCTCAAGGTTTGGGTAGGTATAAGTGGGAGAACCCTTGTCCCAAGCTGTTGAAGGCTTTAAAGGTCAAAAACGACACTTTCAAATGGGCCCAGAGACAGACTGGAAGCCAGTGCAGCTGATAATGCAGTGGCATCATATAACTGAATTGCCTAGCCCAAGTTAACAATCCCTGTTTTGGACCAACTGCAGTTTCTGGACTGTTTTCAATGGCAGCTCAATGTCCTCACATTGCAATAGTCTAAACCAGTGTTCTCCAACCAGAACAGTTTTAATACCAATCACCTGAGTGGACAAACCACTGCACCAACAGTACCTCCATCTTGTCTGGATTGAGTTTCAGTTTGTTAGCCCACATCCAGTCTATTACTGAGCCCAGGCATGGATTCAGGACACCCTCATCTTCCCCTGAATTTGATGAGAAAGAGAGAGAAAGCAGGTTTCTCTCCATATTGATGACACCTCAAACCAGATCTTCAGATGACCTCTCACAGTGGTTTCATGTAAATGTTAAATACTATGCATGAAAGAACAGAACTTTGTGAGACCCAAAACATAACTGCCAAAGGGTTGAGCAACAGTCCCCCAGCACCATTCTCTGGAATCAGCTGGTCAAGAAGGAGCAGCATCTCCAGCACCTTGTCAGGAAGGGGATGCGCTAATCTCCTACACCAAATCCAAGACCAGCTCTGTCAGCTCAAGGCAGGGAGGCTGCTGGGCAGTGGGGTGGGTGGGTGGGTGGTAAACCAGCAGACTTCCAAATCCATCCGGAGAGCTCCACAAGGTACAAATACTCAACCTTGGTAGGCCTGAAGAGGGAGATGTAGTTCTATAGACTACAGCAACCCTCTTCCTGACACGCCAGCCGCCTATGCTGGTGCTGCACTAAATACCCAAAAACCCCCCCCGCACAGATCTGGGTGTTGCAAGCCAAGTCAGCTCCCTCATACATGGCTAAATTGTAAATGACAGTGATTCCGACTGGTATTCAGCAACAGCACCACCAGGCTAGAAGGCCAGCGGGTACATCAACCAGAAACCTTCCCATCAGGCCTGTAGCCAGCCTAAAAGTTTGGGGGGGCACCAAAAAAGTAGGGGGGGCATTTCATCTGGTTTGCAGGCATTTTAAAGGAAACATTGTAAACTGATTATTTGATCGTAAAAAGGGGGGGCAGAGAACATGGTGTAGGCAGGTCCCTCAGCCCACCCCTGGCTACAGGCCTGCTTCCTGTTCAGGGAATGACCAGAAAAGGGAATAGGCATAGGATGTCTTGATGTGCTTTCCCTCACTTGGCTTGTCTGACCCTCAATGCCTACCTCCCCCTACCTGTACCCACTTTGATAGGGGCACCCGATCCCTCTCTAGGTCCACTACTGAACCAGCCAGGCATATGATTAAAACCACAAATTACAGAAACAATATACCACAAACAGAGGAAGCAACTAAACTGATTCAGCAACTTACTTTAATCTAAAGGCCAGCATACACAACCAGATAGTTTCTAAAACCACAACTGGTCTGGCCAGATGAAAATTATCTAACATTTCCTGCCTTTGTTCTTGGTCTTCCTTAGTGCACGTGGCCACCACCTACTAAGCAGCAGCTCCCACTGAGGACCTGCATGGCCGTGATGAAGGCAAGTCTTCCCTTGCTGGCAGTTCTCAGCCGTCAGGCAGCAGGGGCTTAAACTTGCTGCGGAGCTCAAGGCCCTCTGGATTTCCCCAGGGGCAGGCTCACGTGACAGGCCCAGTCGGTTCTGTCTTCTCTCAGCTTCTACAGAATCATAGAAAAGTAGAGTTGGAAGGGGTCCTACCAGGCCGTCGAGTCCAACCCCCTGCTCAATGCAGGAATCCAGGTCAAAGCATCCCTGACAGATGGCGGTCCAGCTGCACCTTGAATGCCTCCAGACTTGATACATATATTTTTAAAATATTTTTATTTAAATTTTTTCAAACAGTATATAAAACAACTAAAATAACATACATACAACTTATATAGCGCTCCCGTCACCACGGGACCAAATGATACATTCTATCTCTATAATCAATTGTTATTCATTATTCCAAAAATACAACATATCTTGACATGGCATGCTCCGTTTCCCCTTATTTAACACAAAATCCAAAAATAATCCCCAAATATCCTTAAAATTATTTTTCTTAAATTGTCCCTTTTTACATTTGATACTACAAGTCAACATATCATTTAAAGCCATATCCCAGACTTCCTTATACCAGTCAGTAATAGAGAAAACTTGCTGAACTTTCCATTTTCTTGCTATCATTAATCTACCCGCCGTTAACAAATTTACAATTACTAATTCTTTAACATTTTGAGGACCAGCCACCTTCTCAGTTATTGATAACAATGCTAATTTAGGACAAATCTCTAAATACCAATAATTTCCGATATTTCTTTAAAAATCTTTTTCCAAAAATCCAATCCAATACATTTTTACAACTCCACCACATATGAGCATACGTACCCAGCTCCTGACAGCCTCTCCAACACACTGGAGAACATTTGTTATCTATTTTGTTTAATCTCACCGGAGTCAGGTACCATCTCCAAATTAACTTATAGAAATTCTCTTTTATCCTTATTGACAGGTAGTATAAATCTCAAAAAGGTGGGGGACTTGGTCTTCCAAACATAAAATGGTACTATATAGCCAATCAACTTAGATATATTATGGATATTATTGCTAGGAAGGACTTTATGTGGTGGGAAATAGAAGCATATGAATTGGGAAATAGGGTGGAAAAAATTATTTGTAAAGCAAGGGTATAATATGATAAAAAGATTAGAAAACCCCTTTTTTAAAAATATGTTAGAAAATTGGAATAGAAACAATATTTATTCCAGGTATATCACCGCTTACTCCAGTGGTGGTAATGGAGGACTTTCCAGAGAACGTTAGACATTTGGAACGAATTTATATAGAGAAAAAGGTAATTAGATTAATGGACTGGCTGGACAAAATGTTGACAAGGCAACAAATAATTGAAAGGGATGCTTTGACCTGGATTCCTGCATTGAGCAGGGGGTTGGACTCGATGGCCTGGTAGGCCCCTTCCAACTCTACTTTTCTATGATTCTATGATATGCTCCACAAAATGCTTGTTTGCATCTCTTATTGTCTTTTTGCATCTCCTTTGTGCAACCTTGTGCTCCCCTTCGTTTTCCTCACTTAGGCAAGACTTCCATTTTCTGAAGAAAGCCTTCATTTACTGTGGTTTAGAGTAATCGCCAAGTGTTTTGGAGGGATGTAAGCCTCTTTCCCCCTTTCAACCGCCTTTTTACCAGTTCCCTCATTTTAGAGAAGTTTCCTCTTTTCAAGTCAAATGTGACTGCATACCCTCCAACATTTCACAGATGAAAATAGGGACACACATGTGAATTTGTAAGAGGTATGGTTAAGCAACATGAAGGTGTGATCAAGAGGGCGTGGCCAAGACACATGAGGGCGTGGCCAGGCAACCAAAGGGCATGATCAAGTACAGTAATACCTTGGATTGCAAGTAACTTGGTTTGAGAGCGTTTTGCAAGACAAGCAAATTTTTAAATATTTATTTTTAAAAATTGACTTGATATACAAGCGATGTCTTGCAAGACAAGTACTGTAGTACGGCTTAAATTAAAAATCTCTGTACAATTTTTTGGGGGGAATTTCGTTTTGATATAAGAGTGTTTTGGATTACAAGCACGTTTCCAGAACGAATTATGCTCTCAATCCAAGGCATGACTGTACAAAAGTTATTAGAGGACACTAGAGCCAGTGTTGGACTGGGACTCAGGAGATCCAGGTTCTAGTCCCCGCTCAGCCATGAAACTCACTGGGTGACTTTGGGCCAGTCACTGACATATGCACCTGCTACCTCATCTTCATCCCCTAGGGGCAGGGCCGGCGCTACCGCTAGGCAGACCCAGACGGCTGCCTAGGGCGCGTGGCGGAAGAGGGCGCAGAAACGCTGCGCTCCTTCCTCGCCGCCGGCGCGCTCTTGCCCCGCCTGCCGCCTCCGCCGCACCTCCCCGCCGCTGCCGCTCTACCTCCCCCCCTGCGCGCGCGCCTGCCAGCCACCCACCCACCTACCTACCTTCGCGTCGTTTCCGGACCCCCCCCCCCGCGTTGTTTTGGCGGGAGGAACCAGGGCAACAGGGCTTAAACAGCCCTGTTGCCCTGGTTTCCCCGGCAAAAAAAAAAAGCGCGGGGGGTCCCGTCGCGTCAGCAGCCAGCAGCGGGGGGGGGGGGAAGGTAGGTGGCGGCGGCGGCAGCGGCGGCGGCGCACGGGGGGGTTGCAGAGTAGGGCTGCTTTGCTTTGCACGAGAGGGGGGGCGCTAAATATAATTTGGCCTAGGGCGCCAAACAGCCCTGCACCGGTCCTGCCTAGGGGTGATTTAGCCTTAGACCAGATGCATATGTTTAGAATAGGATTTTTTATTGATTGATATGTTTATTAGAGTTGTCAATGTTCTCTTCTGGAAAGGCTGCTATGCTTTAAATACAGGCATGACAAACACGCATCCAACAGGAGCGGCTTTTCCTCTCACTGCACACATTGAATTTCTGCCTAGCATAAAGCAGAGATACACAACCTTTTTGGCCCCCAGGGCCACATGTGATACTAGATCAGGGGTGCACATGCACACACATCCTAGCAATCTGTATGAGGATCACTGGAGGAGGGAATTTGGTGGTACTAGTGGCTGGGGGGCGGCACCACCAATGGGGGGCACAATTAAGGCTTTGGGGGCCACAGGTTGTGCACACCTATCTTAAAGGTACATGGACCCTTCCAGGGAAAGAAAAGATGGCAAACCTGTAGTCGCATAGTACGTTTTACATTTGTCCCTTTCTACCGGAACTAGAACTAAAACAAATCATAGGTTAACTTCATAAGTTGTTTTTCAAACCAGAAACAGCTCACGTGCTCTGCTTGTGCCCAGCAAATCCTGGATTAGTTAATCGACAATCTGCCACTGTGACATGCACACAGTTCATAAAATTAGAACTAGTTCTGCAGTTGTACACAAGTGAGCCCTGACTCCAATACTCTGCACATGGTCAACGGCGCTCTCCCAATTTCATCTGACCTCTATTGATGAACACCACCTTTCAGGCAGAGGCTTAGGGTATGTAGAGCATGGTACGTGTACATGAGGGTAAGCAGCCTTGCCTTCTGCGCACATGCTCAAGAGCACTGTTTTAAGGAGCTCACATTTTCCTAGCTGAAGGCTGCGCCCTGACTGACAACTCCGAGGCAAAGACCTGGTGCAAAGAAAAATCTGTTTTGCCCACGCGTGTTTCCTACTCTCTGCCCAAATCGAGAAGGGCACTCTCGGGTTCCTTATTACGGCTGAGCCCCCTCGTCGGGAGGAAGGGGAGGGGGGGGACAGTTCAGCATTTCGCCTGCTCGTCCCTCAGCCTGTTCAATCTCAATCGTTGTACGTGAGTAGGCGGTGTGTGGGTGTGGCAGGCCTGAAAACCAATAGGAAGCAAAGGATTTAGGGGGGGGAAACCTAAGGGCGGTCCGGACACACACCCCCACTTTGCAGTCTGTGCCCTATCAGATCGGAGCATCCTTTGCCCCGCCCGTTATTGGCGCTAAGCACAGAAATACGCAGAGCACAAGAGTTGCTGCTGCTGCTGCTGCTGCGAGGAATTTCTGAGTTCACGTTGAGAACCCATTTTTAAATTTTCCCCGGGGAGGAGCGAGACCTGTCCATAGAAATCGATGTCAGGATCACACCGTAGCAATGATTGGGGAGTAGCAGGATTCCGCCTTCCACGCCCGAAATAAAAGGTATCCGCAATTCCTGCGCTTTCTAACTTGGCTCTTATTGTGTGTAAAAAAAAAAACCAATCGGGTTTTTTTTTTTAGGTTTTAAAAACTAAAAAAAATAATAATAGTCCTCCTGCTAATATAACCCCCCCTGCAAATGTATATTGTCTATTATCCCCTTATTGTACGTTGGAGCGGGAGAACAACATACAACAACCCTGCAATGTCAGAAGCGGGGCTGAGGCTGCTTTGGATGGCCAGCCTAACCCCCCCACACACGAGACGCACACACCTCACGCCGCCGAGGCCCGTTCATTTACACTGTTTATTTACGCCTTCAGTCCTCTACGTAGACCTACCTGGGAGTAAGCACCACTGAACACGGGGGAAATTACCCACTCCTATGTATATAGATTAGCACAGTGTTCTCCAACTTTGGGTCCCCATATGTTTTTGGCCTACAACTCCCAGCATGCAGTTGTAGGCCAAAAGCATCTGGGGACCCAAGGATGGTGGAGAGCCCTGGATCAGCATATGCAAATTTAAACCGGTGTCCTCCTCTTTCTTGACGACGCTTCAGATCCCGGCATGCAGTTTGCGCGCAGAAGACTCGCGCTTCACGGGCCGGCTGGGGAAGGCTGGGCGCTGCTGCAGGGCTGCGTTCTGTCTAAACATGCGCGGAATCGCGCCCTTACTTACATATGTTTTTTTAAAAAAAATTCACACGAAATACGACCTGAGTTAGAAAGAACCCTTTTGTGGGTGGGGTGGGGTGGGGTGGGGTGAAGGGAGAATACGCTTCTCAGTCACAGCCACGATAAAATCCTTTCTCCACTGATGGAGCAATTTATGGGGAGCTCCCACGCTCGGCCCGCAAAGAGAAAAAGGGGATAGCGGAGCTTACGACGTGGGCCGTGCGGCACTCTAGCCCTTTCCTATCTTTGTGGCTCTAGGCGGCGTCAGCGGCGGGCGTCCGGGCGCAGCCGCCGGTCCGTCCCACTTCCGGGTCCCCCGAGCCAGGCTTCGCGTTGCCGGTGAGACTCTGCCCGCCCTCCGTTCGCGAAGCCCCCTCGGGGGGCGACATGAGGCGGTGCAGGAGAGCGGGGCGGCGGCATTTTTAGGAAAGAGTTGAAGCTGGGGTGCGTGCGTGTGTGTGTGTGAAAAAAGAGAAGCAAATGTGGTCTGGGGAAGCAAATATGAAGCGGTGGGAAAGAAGAGTAAAAGGAAGGCGGTGGGTGGCGGAGACCCCATTTCTTCGATCTGGTTGCCTCTGTCAGCCGGCGCCCCGCCACCCTTCTGCGTGCCCAAGAAACGGATGCCGAGATGGGGCAGTGTAGCTGTCGCTCGGCGGCGGAGCCCCGGAAGGTCCAAGGCTCGGTCCCCGACATCTCCAGGCAGGGCTGGGGAAACTCCTGCCTGGAGCCTCGGAGGGCCGCTGCCAGCCAGTGTCAAGTTGTCAACAGCACTGGACTAGCGGGACCAATGAGCTGACTCGGTATAGGCAGGTTCTTATGTTCCTAGATCAGTGTTCTCCAACCTTGGGTCCCCGGATGTTTTTGGCCTACAACTCCCAGCATGCCCCAACCAGCGTAGCTGGGAGTTGTAGGCCAAAAACATCTGGGGACCCAAGGTTGGAGAACACTGTCCTAGATAGAATTGTCAATGGTTGGGGTCTCCAGGGGGCAAGCAACGGGTTTAGCCCGCACCACAGTTCTGTCCCGTGCAAGTGAATAGTTGCTATGGGAAGAGTAAAGCTTTGTTTTGGGGGACGCTTGCCATGAGGCAGTGCCTGCTCCCCACCCATGAAACTGGGTGGCCAAGCCAGCACTGAAAGGGATCCCATGGGAAGGTGCAGTGTTTGTCTGCACACAGACGCACTGCACACAGCTTGTGCCAGGTGCGCTTACAACGTACAGGGCCACCGTCAATCACACCTACCATCATTTAACTAAGCTATCTTGTGTGTACGTGCATATGCATATGTTTGGGTTGCCATCTAAATTAATTGTATGGATTTTAGTTGGTTGGTTGGTTTCTGCATTTACAAACAATGGTTCTAAGGGGGGGGGAAGCATGTTGCTTTTAGAGGATGCACACATGTCACGGCAGGCTTGATCTAGGAGATGAATTCCCCCTTTTTTCTCACCAAGGGGAGGCCTCTTTTAAGATGGTGCTTGCCAGCTGCAGATTTTAGAAATATTTGAAATAATAGTTTAAAAAGCACACACACCCTGCAACAATCCTATTGTGAATAGACATGCATAGGATGCACTGTAAACGTTCCAGCTCTAGTATGATGTGTGTACTATCATACTATGATACTGTGCACACTGTGTGTGCAACTAGCATTCTGTCATACTCTAGTGTGACTTACACAGCTTTTTTCTTTCACTAATAGCTGGCACAGGGAGTGGGGTGAGCTAGATCAGGACCGTGCAGGGGTGTGGGTTTTAAACTTTTGCCTCGCTGTGATCCTAATCAGAATCGGCCCTCACACCTGCTATTTGTAGTGGGAGGAAAGCTCTCATTGGCACCCACTGGCAGCTTTCATCTCATTGCAAATATAGCAGATGTTGGGGGGGGGGGAGCTGATTCCAATTGGGACTCCAAATTCCTGCAATGGCTATTTGTGAAAGACAGAGCAACTACTCACTGGCAAATGTCATGACCAGCTTGGTGCCTCACTGTTTCTGCCCGCTCCTAGCCTTGCTTTTTCTCTCTCTGCCCCTTTGCCTTGCTGTATCTCCCAGCCTCTAGCCTCGCTCTTTCTCTTCCCCACCTCTTTACCTTGTTGTTTCTCTCCGCTCCTAGCCTCTAGCCTTGCTCTTTCTCAAACTACTTCCCCCTTCTTCCTAGTCCCTAGCATTGCTCTTTCCTGCCCTCTCACCAACCCTAAACACACACACACACACACACACACAGCACCTTCCTGGGCAGGTGCTCTGATAGTAGAGGAGGAGGTAGGACTGTCAGATGGGGAACAGAGTGGCTGTGCCTGAGGTCACTGTAGGGAAAGCCTTTCCTTTCGGGGCTGGGGAAAGGGGGTGTTTGTGGATATGATGAGCAGAGCAATCCTTTGTAGGCCTACTCAGCAGTAATTTCCACTGGATTGCAACCTACAATTGGTATTTTGTTGTGTTTCTGTTGGGTCAAATATGTGGATTAGCTTTGATGTTCAGACCCTTCCTCTTCTTCTGCTTGTACTCAGTTGCTTGGATAAATCATTTGTCTTTTGACTAGCCAGGCCCCCACAGCAGCCATTATATGACTAGCTACACCCTCCATGGGAGCCATTTTGTAGTGGTGCCTAGAGCAGTTTCTCAAACTGCCCACGGGTCCAAAAAGGTTGGGGACCCCTGCCATAAGGGATGCAATATGACTTTATGTGCCAAAGACAGAGAGAAGCCCTGTACCCACCCAGAGATTCCTTGCCATGTAAGCCATCATTCCCCTACCCCCACCCCACCTGTCACCACGGGCATTCTACAGGTATATAGGTGCCAGTTCCCAGTATTGCATCATGCTTTAGTGCAGTGTTCTCCAACCTTGGGTCCCCAGATGTTTTGGGCCTACAACTCCCAGCATGCCCCAGCCAGCTATGCTTTAGTGTGATCAAGGAACAGAGCCCAGGATGGGGCCAGGTGGATGAAGAGACAGGGCTGTACTTCCATGCAAGTGAATGCTTGAGTAGTGGGCTATTGAATTAGTTCTACTCTGGAATCGGTTGTTGCTACATTCATTGCTAACTTTGGTGTCCAAGTTCCAGTGTTTTGTGTGCTATTTAACATTTGTTGTTTGGGCATTATTATTATTTTTTTTGCATGATTCTGTTTCTTTCATGGCTCATGAGGGCAGTTAAGCCAAATAACTATGAGTGATTGCCATAGTATGGTATAAAGATTGTATAGGGCCCTTTTTTGTTTGATAGTTCGTTGGATGTCAGATAAATAGAACTGCTTAATTGTCTAATTGCAAGTCATTTTTTTCCTATCCACCCTTGAAGGGTCAGACTAGACATTACATGAAATGATTGCATTTCACATATCTGTTTGTAAGAAAATAGCTGTGAGGCCCCAGTCAGGATAGGGAGGGAGGGTTAACCTGTCCTGATACAAACTGCCTACCCCAAAGCTGCCAGGAAGGAAGGAAGCTGCCATTGGCATCTGTTTTTAAGCTTAGTTGTGTGACAGACACTACTCCCTCTATGCTAGGAACCTACAGATTACTTTGATTCTTTACTCAATAGCACCAAGTATATAGAATCCTAGGTAGAGTTGGAAGGGGCCTACCAGGCCATCGAGTCCAACCCCCCCCCCCCCGCTCAATGCAGGAATCCAGGTCAAAGCATGATAAAAGGAGCCCAGGATGGGTGGGAGTTTTTAAAAAAGGAAATTTTAAAGGCACAATTGCAAACAATTCCCACAAGGAAAAAAAGCAGAGGGCAACAGAAGAAGCCAAAGTGGCTTCACAATAAACTCAAAAATGACCTGAAAACAAAAAGGACACGTATAGGAAGTGGAAGGAAGGACAGGCTACAAGGGAAGAGTACAGGCAGGGAGCACAGAACTGCAGGAATAGTGTCAGGAAGGCTAAAGCTGAGAATGAGCTAAGGTTAGCGAGGGATGCTAAAAACAACAAGAAAGCTTTCTTCAGATACATGCACAGTAAAAGACAGAGGAAAGAAATGGTGGTCCAACTACGCAATGAGGATGGCAAATTGATAACAGAAGACAAAGAAAAGGCAGAAGTGTTCAATTCCTACTTCGGCTCAGTCTTCTCCCAAAAGAGGGTCTATGACCCCCCCTGGCGAACCTGAAGTGCAGACTGAAGGGGCAGGATTGCAGCTTGAGATTGATAGGCAAATGGTCAAGCAGCACCTGATTACTCTGAACGAGTTTAAATCTCCAGGACCTGATGAGCTGCATCCTAGAGTAATAAAGGAACTGGCAGAAGAACTCTCAGAACCACTGTCTATAATCTTTGAGAAATCATGGAGGACAGGTGAAGTGCCAGATGACTGGAGGAGGGCAAATGTTGTCCCCATCTTCAAAAAGGGCAAGAAGGAGGAACCTGGGAACTATAGGCCAGTCAGTCTGACATCAATCCCTGGGAAAATTTTGGAGCAGATTATAAAGAAGTCAGTCTGCAAGCACCTTGAAAACAATGCAGTGATTACCGTACTAGAAGCCAGCACGGATTTGTCAAGAACAAATCCTGCCAGACTAATCTGATCTCATTTTTTGATCGGGTAACCTCCCTTGTGGACTGTGGGAATGCTGTGGACATCATATATCTGGACTTCAGCAAAGCTTTCGACAAAGTGCCTCATGATATCCTGATTAGCAAGCTAGCTAAAAGTGGGCTAGATGGAACAAGTATCAGGTGGATCCACAATTGGCTACAGAATCGGACTCAAAGAGTGCTTATCAATGGTTCCTTCTCAAACTGGGGAGAGGTAACGAGCAGGCTACCGCAGGGCTCGGTCCTGGGCCCAGTGCTCTTCAACATTTTTATTAATGACTTTGGATGAGGAGGTGCAGAGAATGCTTATCAAATTTGCAGATGACACAAAGTTGGGTGGAACAGCTAATACTCTGGAAGATAGAAACAAAATTCAAAGTGACCTCGAAAGGCTGGAGCGCTGGGCCGAAAACAACAGAATGAAATTTAAGAGGGATAAATGCCAAGTGCTGCACCTAGGGAAAGGAAACCAAATGCAGAGTTACAGAATGGGGGACACTTGGCTCAACAATACTACATGTGAGAAGGATCTTGGAATTGTGGTAGATCACAAACTGAATATGAGCCAGCAATGCGATGTGGCTGCAAAGAAGGCAAATGCTAGTTTGGGCTGCATTAATAGAAGTATAGCTTCCAAATCGCGGGAAGTGATAATTCCCCTTTACTCGGCACTGGTTAGGCCTCATCTTGAGTACTGCGTCCAGTTCTGGGCACCACACTTTAAGAAGGACGTAGTAGACAAACTGGAGAGGGTTCAGAGGAGGGCAACAAGGATGATAAAGGGACTGGAAACAAGGCCCTATGAGGAGAGACTGAAAGAACTGGGCATGTTTAGCCTTCAGAAGAGGAGACTGAGGGGAGATATGATTGCACTCTTCCAGTACTTGAAGGGTTGTCACACAGAGGAGGGCCAGGATCCCTTCTCGCTCATCCCAGTTTGCAGGACACGGAATAATGGGCTCAAGTTACAGGAACCTAGATTCCACCTAAACATCAGGAAAAATTTCCTGACTGTCAGAGCAATAAGACAATGGAATCAACTACCTAGGGAGGTGGTGGAGGCAATCTGGAGGCATTCAAGGTGCAGCTGGACAGCCATCTGTCAGGGATGCTTTGACCTGGATTCCCGCATTGAGCAGGGGGTTGGACTCGATGGCCTTGTAGGCCCCTTCCAACTCTACTTTTCTAAGATTTCTAAGATTCTATGATTCTTTCTTTTGCTGTAGGCCTTGGTTTGATTGCCTCCACTTGACTCACCTTCAACCTCTTGCTCGCTGTCACGTTGGGTGCCAGATAATTGCAGGCTATCCTCTGCTCTCGTCCTCAAGTAACTGGAAGCGGTTCCATAGCTCCACTGCTTCCACAGGCGCAGAATGTCTTCTAGTTCTTTTGCTCCTAACAGTCACCCTTTTCCAGGGAGTTCCCCCTACGTTTTTTTCCCTTGCCTCCGCAGTCTCCGCCTCCGCCTCATCCTGCCGTTGCCCTTCTGGCTCCTGTACTATGCTTTGCTGCTGCAGATCCGCAGTTCTGCCTAAGAACTCTTCACTTTCTCTTATACTCCTGAGGGTTGACACTTGCTGCTCCAGTCCTCTGACCTTTTCTTCCAACAGCGTGACCAGCTTGCACTTGTTGCATGTGTCGTCATCATCATCATCAGGCGATCACTCGTGACCGAGTAAGATTGTCTTCCAGGATTTTAAAAAAAAAAAAAAAATTACAAAAAGGAAATTTTAAAAGGAGGAAATTCTAAAGAAAATTGTGGAGACTCTAGCGATGGGTCTGTAAGTGACTGTGGAGGCCAATTCTAGATCCACACAGCTTCCCACAGTGAGGACACAGGTTACCAGATGGAAGATGGTCCTGTAAAGGATTCGTTTGACGTGCTTTTCGTCTAGCACGTTTCTCCCTTTCACCTTGCACTCGGGCTTCTTTAAAGAAGCAAAGACTTACTAGCGTTGAAAAAATGATCCTTCAACGCCAACTTCAGTGGACCGGTCATGTTGTTCGAATGTCTGACTGCTGTCTCCCAAAGCAGCTACTTTACTCCCAACTCAAGGATGGAAAGCGGAATATCGGTGGTCAATATAAGAGGTTTAAAGATGTTCATAAGGCTAATCTAAAAAAATGCAATATAAACATCGAAAACTGGGAAGCTCTGGCCCATGAACGATTAACTGGAGGTTGGCCTTTCACAAAGGTTCTATGGACTTTGTTGCATGTGTAGGCCATGTTGATCTCCAGCAGGAAAACAAACATTGCACGCATATTGCAGGTCACCACCACTGGAGAGTCTTTTCCGTCCATAGTTCTCTATTGCCTTTCTTTTCGTACTGGAATGGCCGGTGCCTTGTCCTGCCTTCCCTGAATGTTAACAACAGTCTATAAGTGTGTGGTACTTATAAGTGTGTGGTATATACACACTTGCAGTGAAGTGTGTGGTCTATAAGTGTGTGGTATTAGAACAAAACAAACAATCCAGAAAATTTCTTAGGGACCTCCCCCTTGACCTCCCCTGCCGAACTCCTGTTTGCTCTGTTGTGATATGTATCACATTACCAGCTGCAGCACATTGTTTACACATGAAAGGGACAGAATGGCGAGGTAAACAGGTTTATTATGTCTTACTAGAAACTGTGGTTTCTGGACTGTGAGAACTGTATGAGCTAGTCACATGGTTTGTATGTTCTGATGACGTGCTAACTTGTTTTCTGTCTGAAGCCATCTTAGAGAGAGGCAGGACTGCTTTCTCTCTTCTTCTTTGTTCTTCTTGCTGGGCTTTTGTTACTGCAACAATGTAACGCCTTTGCTGAGGTGGAGTGAAGCTCAACTTACTCCACTGGATGTAATGCTTGCTATGCATTTGCACTCTGCATATGGACTGTAACTAGGAAATGTATACTCTGTAAGTACAGGCCTGTGGCTTACGCTGGCTCAGCTTGTCTGAGCGTGGAAAGCTAAGCCGGGTCAGGCCTGGTTATTACTTGGATGGGAGACCCCTCCTCTAGTTTCCTGCATTGAGCAGGGGGTTGGACTCGATAGCCTTGTAGGCTCCTTCCAACTCTATGATCTATGAAATCTATGAAATCTATGAACTTTACTTGCTAAGTGAATAAACAGGTAGAATTAGACCTGTGGTGTTACAGAGTGTTTCCTGACTCCATGAATTAATCTGCAAACGGAGAAGCTGGAAGCAGGTCAGATTACAAAGCACGCTGCGGAAAGGGGGGAGGTCTGGAAGATCTGTGTGTGGAATGTCTGAGTTCTGCTAGCACACAGAGACAGGATCTTAAATCTCCCCACGCACACGCACTCTGCTGCTTACACTGACACGCACAAGCAACAACATGCTCTCCCTGTGCGCTTGCTCTCTGGGAGCCTGCTTGCCTTATCGCAGCCATAAGGACAGCTGGAGCCTCTTTCCTGTGCTCCTGTTCAGCTGGGAGCCAGGAACAGAATATATGTAACATTTCTCTATTTTGTCTTAATTCCTTTATATGGTCGGCAGGGCTCATGTTGATTTACCCTATATTTGTAGTTCTAATTTCATCCATTCATCATAACAATGTTAAGAATCCAGTTTGTGAGGAGAATTTGAGCATTTGCAAAGGGATGACAAAGACTGGTTCTTGCCTGTCCCCTGCAGTCTCCCCTTCTGCTTGATTCCCTGATCCCTTGCCCTTTACACCCTCTCTGCTTTTCTGTGTGGAGAAAGCCATTTGGACGGAGAGGGCAGAGCGTGATGCTGATGTCAGATGGTGTGCATGTGGTTAGGGCTGTGCATTGCGGGTGCAGATATAAGACCGGTGCTGGGGCCCCCCCCCATGCCCTTTCACACCATTGTCGATACACATTCCATGCCACTAAGAATTTGGGGAGTGGGGGAGAATCGCTTCTCAAGCCAAAGAGAGCGTGGCAATTCAGGAGTGTGGAACAGTATTGCAAATGGCCCCTCCCTGCCTTTCCACCACGTGCCCTCGCTTACTTTTTTCTGAATGTTTGAGTAAGAAGACCAAAGTCAAATGAGGTAGAGTCACTGCGAACTGTAATTTTTCCAAGTGCAGTTATTCGGGAGGGATGTCTGGCTGCTATAGGGAAAGGAACAACCATGGCTGGTGCTATAGTTATCCCTACTGACAGCATATGCTGAGGCTAAGGGTGCTGAGGCACATAGGAAGGTGCCTCATACCGAGTCAGCCCATTGGTCCATCACACCCACTATTGTCAACACTGACTGGCAGCAGCTCTCCAGGGTTTCAGGCAAGAGTTTTTCCAGCCCTACCTGGAGATGCCAGGGATTGAACTGGGGACTCAAAGCATATGCTCTGCCACTGAGCCACAGCCCTTCCGCTTCTAGACAGAGGGTTCCTAGCAATACTGATAAAAAGGTAACATGCAGCTATTTCATCCTTTTAACTATTTTTAAAAAGATGGAAGAAGCAGTAGGAAATCACAGAAGGGTTTCAGATTTATGGAACCTGTAGTCCCTATACATGCCTCACTGCTATGCCTCCACATCCGCAATACAACCAAAGCCTAGAGCTATCCTGGGAACAGCTTACCCCTCTGCGGCTTCTATGAAAAGAGATGCCTCTGAATACCTGTTGCTGAGGAACACGAGCGGGAGGGTGCTGTTGCACTCATGCCCTGTTTCTCCGTTTCCCAGAGACATCTGGGTTGGCTACTGTGGGAACAGAACGCTGGACTAGATAGGCCTTTGGTCTGATCCAGCATGGCTCTTCTTGTGTTCACTATGCAAGGGTAATGCAAGGTGAGGATTTTGAGGAGTAAAGGTTTTAAATACTTCTGGAGAGTATGTCATGCCAGCAGTGCGAAGCCAGTTTGGAGGAGAAAGGGGACATCTTCTCCGCCTACACACGCACATACAAAATGTAAAGGTGGATAGTTGTTTTTTGCAGCAGTGAAGAAAGCAGAGAGTTTCCTCCAAAATTATTGCAAGTCCTGTAAACCAACAACAGTAGAGAAGTTTATGATACAGAAAGCTGTGGTGTTTATGCCCTGCCCTGGCTTCCCTTTGATCTTTGAGGTATTTCCTTCTGAGTCATTGGTTCATAGTGATGGAATCTTATTCGTTTCATAATCTCCTTGGATAAGTGATGGAGAATGAGATGTTCCTCACTCACAGCATGATTAGAGTATTTGTCACACTGATTTGTTTGGGGTAATCAAAAGAACTCAGTATGCAAACCTGTGAGCAACAGCTGGAAGGTTCTTCTCCACTGTGGATTATAGTTCCCACAACGAGCTCGTGGCAGCAGAAAGCAACCACAAAGGTATCTTGGGTAGCAGGTACTACTGGAAATAACATTTTAGTGCCAGCATTCTATTTTTCTTGTGGCAAGGCCTGTTTCGTGGTGGTTGAGGCCTGTAGAGAGCAGTTGTGGGGGGAAATCTTTCCTAAAGAGTGGGATGGGCTTTGAGGGATGGAGAATCATAGAAAAGTAAAGTTGGAAGGGGCCTACAAGGCCATCGAGTCCAACCCCCTGCTCAGTGCAGGAATCCAGGTCTAAGCATCCCTGACAGATGGCTGTCCAGCTGCACGTTGAATGCCTCCAGATTGGGAGAGCCCACCACCTCCCTAGGTAGTTGATTCCATTGTCTTATTGCTCTGACAGTCAGGAAATTTTTCCTGATGTTTAGGTGGAATCTAGGTTCCTGTAACTTGAGCCCATTATTCCGTGTCCTGCAAACTGGGATGATCGAGAAGAGATCCTGGCCCTCCTCTGTGTGACAACCCTTCAAGTACTGGAAGAGTGTGATCATATCTCCCCTCAGTCTCCTCTTCTGAAGGCTAAACATGCCCAGTTCTTTCAGTCTCTCCTCATAGGGCCTTGTTTCCAGTCCCTTTATCATCCTTGTTGCCCTCCTCTGAACACTGTCCAGTTTGTCTACGTCCTTCTTAAAGTGTGGTGCCCAGAACTGGACGCAGTACTCAAGATGGGGCCTAACCAGTGCTGAGTAAAGGGAAATTATCACTTCCTGTGATTTGGAAGCTATACTTCTATTAATGCAGCCCAAACTAGCATTTGCCTTCTTTGCAGCCACATCGTATCGCTGGCTCATATTCAGTTTGTGATCTACCACAATTCCAAGATCCTTCTCACCTGTAGTATTGTTGAGCCAAGTGTCTCCCATTCTGTAACTCTGCATTTGGTTTCCTTTCCCGAGGTGCAGCACTTGGCATTTATCCCTCTTAAATTTCATTCTGTTGTTTTCGGCCCAGCGCTCCAGCCTATCAAGGTCACTTTGAATTTTGTTTCTGTCTTCCAGAGTATTAGCTGTTCCACCCAACTTTGTGTCACCTGCAAATTTGATAAGCATTCCCTGTACCTCCTCATCCAAGTCATTAATAAAAATGTTGAAGGGCACTGGGCCCAGGACCGAGCCCTGTGGTACCCCGCTCATTACCTCTCCCCAGTTTGAGAAGGAACCATTGATCAGAGAGAGAGTTCCAGTTAAGCTGAACAATAGTAACCCATTGATATATTTGCCTTACTGTATCTTAAGAAGTATCTTTGACACGTGTTGCCGAACCCTTTATTGAGGGAAGCCACAGTCTTCCTGCACAACCTAATCCACCTGAACTGCTCCTCATCATTAGGAAGTTCTTCCTGAAATATCTATAATTTTATGAGTCAAAGGGTCAGCCTTTTTCATTGTCCCCTCCACAATCTCATGCAGAAGTCTTGCTACACAAGATCGTTCTATTGGAGATGCTGGGGATTGAACTTGGGGCCTCATATTCTTACATTTATGTTCTGAACCTGAGCTGTGGGCTGTCCAACATCCTCTTGCTTAGACACAATATTTGCAGCCTTCTCCAACCTGGCATGCTCCAGATGTGTTAGACTACATATCTTATCATCCCCAGCCAGCGCCAACACATCTGGAGGACACTAGGTTGAGGAAGGCTGCTCCTATAGAGAGTTTTAGACTTCTGTAGAAAGAAAGGGAAGTAGTGTAGACATGTGCCCTGCTTCACAGAGGACAGTCCTGTATTTGAAAGACTCCTCTATTTGAAGGGCTGTCCAACTTAAGACTGGTTTGGAGACCAAGAACCAGGGATGTTGAAGAGTCCTTGGCCTCGAGTCACGAGTCGAGTCACGAGTCTTTGGACCCGAGTCGAGTCGAGTCTCGAGTCCAAGGTCCAAAATGGTGACTCGAGTCACGAGTCCCGAGTCACTCCCAAAGCGGAGACCCTCCCGCTCCCTCCATGGGCCACCGCCGCCCCCACTTACCATAGACGGGTCCTTCCCTCGTCCCTGCTCCTGCCGCCGCCGCTGCCACACCAGGGACACATTACGAGCCCTCCCTGGGTTTGTAGTTCTCCGCGGCGGCGGCGCGGCCCGATCTCGCTCTTCTGAGCAGCGCGGAGAGTGTTCTCCGTGCCGCTCGAGTTGCCGCCGCCGCCGTCTCCCACTCACCGCCATGTCCCTTGCCGCCACCCACTCGCAGCAGCCGCCACCGCACGCCACGCAGCCGCCATCGCACGCAGCCGCCCGCGCCCGCAGCGGAAGTGACGCGCCGGGACCCTGCTCCGGCGCGCTTGGCCGCCGCCACTTTAAACAGAGCGGCGGCGGCCAAGCACGCTGGAGCAGGGTCCCGGCACGGCGGAAGTGTTTAAAGCGGTGGCGGCCAAGTGCGCCGGAGCAGGGTCCCGGCGTGTCACTTCCGCCGCGCCAGAAGTGATGACGGGACCGGCGCGGGTGGCTGCGTGCGGTGGCGGCATGGCGTGCGATGGCGGCGGCGGTAGCTGCGAGTGGGTGGCGGCGAGGGAGACAGCGACGGCGGTGACGTGAGTGGCGGCGGTGGCGGAGTCATTGGGCTCGAGTCCCATTGAAAAAATTGGGACTCGAGTGGGACTCGAGTCAAAGGGGGGACTCAGTCGGACTCGCGAGTCGAGTCGTCAAGTCCGAGTCCCCATCCCTGCCAAGAACCATAAGAAGGCAGAGCAGTGGCCCTGAAGTTGCCCATCCCCAGGGAGCACATGGACAGCGGAGTGAGCAGGCACACAGATCACCTGCCCACAATCTTCCCCACTGTATTATTATTATTATTATTATTATTATTATTTATTTATTTATTTATCGCCCATCTGGCCGGCAAACCAGCCACCCTGGGCGATGTACATAAGATAAAAACAGGATAAAATACATTTAAAACAGTATAAAATTTTAAAATCTTAGCCCACCCCATCTTCCCACCTGAACAGCCAAGTTTTTAGTGAGCGGCAGAAGCTCAGCAGAGAGGGGGCATGGCGGAGGTCACTCGGGAGAGAGTTCCACAGTATGGGGGCCACCACAGAAAAGGCCCTCTTCCTAGTCTCCATCAGTCTAGCTGCTCTGGCTGAAGGGACAAGGAGAAGGCTGTCTGTGGCAGATCTTGTTGAGCGACCTACTTGGTGTTGCTAGAGACGCTCCTTGAGATAGACTGGACCAGAGCCGTATAGGGTTTTAAAGGTCAAAACCAACACCTTGAATTCGGCTCGGCAAGCAACTGGTAGCCAGTGCAGCTCCTTGAGCACTGGTGTGATGTGATCCCGCTGGCGGCTGCCTTTAACCAGGCGAGCCGCTGCATTCTGTGCCAGCTGTAGCTTCCGAACCGTCTTCAAGGGTAACCCCACATAGAGCGCATTATAGTAGTCTAGGCGAGAGGAGACCAAGGCATGAACCACTGATGGGAGCAGGTGATTAGGAAGGATTAGGATGTATTTCTATTTAATGTTGCAATCCTGCACACACAAACGTGGAAGTAAGCCCCATTAAATTCAATGAGGCATGCATAGGATTGCACTCTGAATTATAGTTATTATTTCTAAATTTGCGTCTATACATATACATCTGACAGGTTTCACTTGAGCGTATGCCAGATAGACCTTAAATGCAGGATCACAGCATCGGTCACGCAATGAATAAAAGCCTCATCATTCATGTTGGACAGAATAAAGTGTTCATGTCTGAGAGGTGAATGACTTTTAAGTTTCCAGGCCCTGACTTAGTCACTGTGTGACTTGGCTGTTGTTGCTTATAACCTTCTGTCCCAAGATTATGACTTGCTGCCTGTCATCTGCTCACAGCTGCCTTTTCCTTAAAAATGATGATCCAAGGAAGGAGGAATTTGACTACTTCTGAGAAGTGCAGTTTTAAAGGACTAAGTTATGGAGAATACTAGTAGCCAGCTAACCACAGGGTTTAGGCTCCCGCTTTAATATCTGTATGACTGCCTCACTGATAACATCAAGGTGAGTGGGTAGAGTGATGCTGCCTAGATCTGTGACTGCACTAAAATATATGCTTGACCAACTTTATATGTACTCTTTTATATGACGTGTGTATATATATATAAATTGCTTGAATGAGATGTTTTTGTACATGGAGAATTCTGCTCTGGGACCAGGGAGTTGTACTAGATGACCTGCAGACATTTTTGTGCTCTCTGATTCTAAGTTTATTCCCGCTCTTTTAGTATAAATGGGCAAGGATTGAACCAAGTGACGATGGCTGCTGTTTTCTGAAACATATTTGCTATGAGCATCCCAGATAATAAGTGAGTCCTCAGATTGCTTTGTACTGCCCAGTTTATGAAATGCCCTCTTTCAGCAAGATCCCCCTCTCCCCCACATTTTCTTCCAGTGTGTGTTTGTGAAGAGAATTTTGGGAACTGTGCCTTGGAGCCATTGCTCACCTTGGCATTCAACCTGGTGTTTTTCAGTAGGGGAAACATTTCTTGTCGGCAGTAACCCAACTTTCTATTATGGAAAATGCCAGGGCAATGTCAATTGATTCCAGGTTTGTCAGTAACCGAAGTTGAAAATAGCAAGTTGTTTTGGTGGGATTCTGTCAACATCTTTTATTTGGTCTCTTATATGTGTGTCTATATACGTGTAAAGGTTGGTATTTGAGAGTGCCCCTACATGGTTTTGGAGTAAGACAGTGGGCCCCACACACGTTCCAGAACACAAACCCGTGGAGTATGATGATGGTTATTTAATAATGAGGGAAAGCCGCAAACTTTTTCATTACTTCAGATGTTCAAGGGCTAGACCCTGGCATTCAGAGCAGGCTTTCTGATTGGTTTTATAAGATTTACTTCCAAGTAAATGTGTTTGGATTGCAATCTTATATTTAAAGTTTTCATTGTTTTTGCAGCAGATGTGTTGACTTGCTGTGGGTCCGTGTGGCTAGAATGGGCTATAGAATTAAACAAGCCCCCAGTTTTAAGTGCTTGAGAACAGCAAAGGAGAGAATCAAGGAGACTTTAGAAGGCAGGGCTGGTGGTTTCTAGGAATACAGTTGAGGTTTAAGTGCTGTTAAAACTGAAAGCATTTCGGAAGCTAGTGTAATCTTGTGCACATAGATTTGAAAAATGCACTGCCTGACCTGCTCTTAAAGTCCAGATGTGTAGGGACTGTGTGTATATATATATATCACCAGTGGAGGGGGAGGGAGAGGAAAGCATTCTGTGCATGTTCAGAAGCATACATGTGGTATGACTTCCCATACTAGAGTTGAGCCCTGGCATTGAATATTGGTTATGAAACTGTCCTATCATCATAGAATCATAGAAAAGTAGAGTTGGAAGGGGCCTACAAGGCCATCGAGTCCAACCCCCTGCTCAATGCAGGAATCCAGGTCAAAGCATCCCTGACAGATGGCTGTCCAGTTGCACCTTGAATGCCTTCAGATTGGGAGAGCCCACCACCTCCCTAGGCAGTTGGTTCCATTCTCTTATTGCTCTGACAGTCAGGAAAATTTTCCTGATGTTTAGGTGGAATCTAGGTTCCCGTAACTTGAGCCCATTATTCCAGTGTCCTGCAAACTGGGATGATCGAGAAGAGATCCTGGCCCTCCTCTGTGTGACAACCCTTCAAGTACTGGAAGAGTGCTATCATATCTCCCCTCAGTCTCCTCTTCTGAAGGCTAAACATGCCCAGTTCTTTCAGTCTCTCCTCATAGGGCCTTGTTTCCAGTCCCTTTATCATCCTTGTTGCCCTCCTCTGAACCCTCTCCAGTTTGTCTACGTCCTTCTTAAAGTGTGGTGCCCAGAACTGGACGCAGTACTCAAGATGAGGCCTAACCAGTGCCGAGTAAAGGAGAATTATCACTTCCCGCTATTTGGAAGCTATACTTCTATTAATGCAGCCCAAACTAGCATTTGCCTTCTTTGCAGCCACATCACATTGCTGGCTCATATTCAGTTTGCGATCTACCACAATTCCAAGATCCTTGTAGTATTGTTGAGCCAAGTGTCCCCCATTCTGTAACTCTGCATTTGGTTTCCTTTCCCTAGGTGCAGCACTTGGCATTTATCCCTGTTAAATTTCATTCTGTTGTTTTCGGCCCAGCGCTCCAGCCTATCGAGGTCACTTTGAATTTTGTTTCTATCTTCCAGAGTATTAGCTGTTCCACCCAACTTTGTGTCATCTGCAAATTTGATAAGCATTCTCTGCACCTCCTCATCCAAAGTCATTAATAAAAATGTTGAGGAGCACTGGGCCCAGGACCGAGCCCTGCGGTAGCCTGCTCGTTACCTCTCCCCAGTTTGAGAAGGAACCATTGATAAGCACTCTTTGAGTTCGATTCTGTAGCCAATTGTGGATCCAACCTGATAGTTGTTCCATCTAGCCCACTTTTAGCTAGCTTGCTAATCAGGATATCATGAGGCACTTTGTCGAAAGCTTTGCTGAAGTCCAGATATATGATGTCCACAGCATTCCCACAGTCCACAAGGGAGGTTACCCGATCAAAAAATGAGATCAGATTAGTCTGGCAGGATTTGTTCTTGACGAATCCGTGCTGGCTTCTAGTAATCACTGCATTGCTTTCAAGGTGCTTGCAGACTGACTTCTTTATAATCTGCTCCAAAATTTTCCCAGGGATTGATGTCAGACTGACTGGCCTATAGTTCCCAGGTTCCTCCTTCTTGCCCTTTTTGAAGATGGGGACAACATTTGCCCTCCTCCAGTCATCTGGCACTTCACCTGTCCTCCATGATTTCTCAAAGATAATAGACAGTGGTTCAGAGAGTTCTTCTGCCAGTTCCTTTATTACTCTAGGATGCAGCTCGTCAGGCCCTGGATATTTAAACTCGTTCAGAGTAATCAGGTGCTGCTTGACCATTTGCCTATCAATCTCAAGCTGCAATCCTGCCCCTTCAGTCTGCACTTCAGATTTGCCCGGGGGGTCATAAACCCTCTTTTGGGAGAAAACCGAGCCGAAGTAGGAATTGAACTACTTCTGCCTTTTCTTTGTCTTCTGTTATCAATTTGCCATCCTCATTGCGTAGTTGGACCACCATTTCTTTCCTCTGTCTTTTACTATGCATGTATCTGAAGAAAGCTTTCTTGTTGTTTTTAGCATCCCTTGCTAGCCTCAGCTCATTCTCAGCTTTAGCCTTCCTGACACTATTCCTGCAGTTCTGTGCTACCTGCCTGTATTCTTTCCTTGTAGCCTGTCCTTCCTTCCACTTCCTATACGTGTCCTTTTTTGTTTTCAGGTCATCTTTGAGTTTATTGTGAAGCTCCCACCCATCCTGGGCTCCTTTTCTCATTAGAGTCACTTGCCATGGGATCTTACTTATCATTGTTCTGAGTTTGTTAAAATTGGCTTTCCTAAAATCCAGGGTACGCGTTTTGCTTCCTTTAGAATCAAGAACTCAAGTATAACATGGTCACTTTCCCCCAGAGTTCCCGAAACTGCCACTTTATCCACTAACTCGTCTCTTTTGGTTAGAATCAGGTCAAGGATAGCCGATCCACTAGTTCCTTCCTCCACTTTCTGTAGGAGGAATTATCAGCAGCTCAGGTCAGGAATTTCTTGGAGGGGCCATGTTTGGCTGAATAAGTCTCCCAACAGATATCAGGGAAATTGAAGTCCCCCATTACTACCACATCATGCCTCCTTGAAACAATGGCAATTTGCTTTTCGAAAGTTTCATCCTCGTCTTCTCCTTGATTGGATGGTCGGTAGTAGACTCCAACCGCCATGTTCGTTTTATTCTTTGCACCATTTATTTTAACCAAGATGCTCTCAATGGGGCTGCCAAGCTCCTCTTCCTGTATCTCTGTGCAGAGATACATATCTTTAACATACAGAGCAACTCCACCTCCCTTTCTGTTGCTTCTGTTCCTTTTGAACAAGTTATACCCCTCAATTGCTGTATTCCAGTCATGGGAGTCATCCCACCAGGTTTCAGTTATCCCTATCAAGTCGTATTTGCCCTCATGTATCAAGAGTTCATGTTTGTTCTGTTTGTTGCCCATACTCTGGGCATTAGTATAGAGACATTGAAGACTATGTGCTTTATAGTCTGACTTTTTTCCTACATTTTGTAGTAGACTATCATTGGGCACCGCTGGAGCTGTTCTCTCTGTTGTGGCACAGAGGCCTTCTTCCATTATTACCCCGTTTATGTCTCCCTCCCCTGTTGGATTCAGTTTAAAGCCCTCCTGATTAAGTTCCTCATGCTGTGGCCAAACACATTCTTCCCAGTCTTTGTGAGGTGCAACCCATCCTTTGCCAGCAGTCCATCTTCCAGGAAGTGTAGCCTGTGGTCCCAGAATCTAAATTTCTCACGTCGGCACTACCTTCGTAGCCAGTCATTCACTCGGAGTATTTTTCTTTCCCTTTCTATTCCTCTTCCAAGTACTGGAAGGATGGATGAGAAAACTATCTGTGCACCAAAGTTCTTGAGTTCCCTTCCCAACTTCTTCAAAGTCTGCTGTGATTTCTTTGTAACTCCGCTTGTCAGTATCATTTGTACCCACGTAGATGAGAAGAAAGGGGTACCTATGTGTCGGTGGGCTGTATGAGCCTCGGCAGCTGCTCTGTCACATCCTTATTCTATCTATCCTTAATCCATGCCCCGGGGAGACAGCACACCTGGCGAGTCCATGGGTCTTCGCGACATACTTTGGCTTCGATCCCACGCAGGAGGGAGTCTCCCACTACTAGTACTCTTCTCTTTCTCTTGCTGTAGGCCTTGGTTTGATTGCCTCCACTTGACTGACCTTCAGCCTCTTGCTCGCTGTCATGTTGGGTGCCAGATAATTCATCCTCTGCAGGCTGTCCTCTGCTCTCGTCCTCAAGTACCTGGAAGCAGTTCCATAGCTCCACTGCTTCCACAGGCGCAGAATGTCTTCTAGTTCTTCTGCTCCTAACAGTCACCCTTTTCCAGGGAGTTCCCCCTACTGTTATTTTCCCTTGCCTCAGCATTCTCCGGCTCTGCCTCATCCTGCCGTTGCCCTTCTGGCTCCTGTACTACGCTTTGCTGCTGTAGTTCCATCGTTCTATCTACGAACTCTTCACTTTCTCTTATACTCCTGAGGGTTGACACTTACTGCTCCAGTCCTCTGACCTTTTCTTCCAACAGCGTGACCAGCTTGCACTTGTTGCACGTGTAGGCCATGTTGATCTCCGGCAGGAAAACAAACATTGCACACACATTGCAGGTCACCACCACTGGAGAGTCTTTTCTGTCCATAGTTCTCTGTTCCCTTTATGTTTCTGCCTTTCTTTTCGTACTGGATTTCTTAGGGACCTTCCCCTTGACCTCCCCTGCCGAACTCCGCTGCCAAACTCTTGTTTGCTCTCCCTGTGCGCTCGCTCTGTTCACTCGCTCTCAGGGAGCCTGCTTGCCTATCACAGACCCGAAAACAGCTGGGGCCTCTCTCCTGTGCTTCTGCTCATCTGGGAGTCAGGAACAGAATGTACTCAGTACATTAGACATAACCGGGCTAGGCAAAACATTGGTAGAAGAACTGTCTTCTACCAATGGTTTGCCTCACCTAGTATCATCTAGTCTTGTCTGACTAGCAGTGGATTTCCAAGTTTTCACCCCAGGGCCTTTCACAGCCCTACTACCCAAGATAAGTTTTACTACTGGAGATTCTGTACATTTGGTCAGGCCCTCTGTATGCAAAGATGTGTTCAGATCCCATTAGGCTATGGTCCCACCTCTTCCCGTAACTCTGAAAAACTCTTGACTACTTAAGAATTTGCTGCATTCTTCCATTATGTTATTTTTTAGGCTGAAGGGCATTCCCTATAAGGCCACCCAGTGAATCAGGGTGGGATTCGAACTTGGGACTCTTGAGGGGCAGAGGTTTAACCACTGCTCCATGCTGCCTCTCTGTTTTCTACAGAAGGGAGGGCTTGTTCCTGTCGCTCTGGGCAGGAGGTCAGAGTTTAGGAGAAGTGCTGCTTGTGGTTGCTGTGCTCAGCTTTTTTAAGATTGCAGCGTTCAGAGTTCAGGAAGTCTTGTGACAAGCCTAGCCTGGAGGCAAGGGGCTCACTCTCTTTCCCTCCCTGTCCTTTCTCCCCAGGTAGCTATGCAGCTTTTCCTAGAGGCTTTTTCCTCGGTCTGCTACTTGAAGTTTGTTGTGTCACCAGCCCTCGACCCGCCCCTAGCTGAGCAGGTTGGTGTTCCTGTGTCTACAGTCTGTGGCTTGACGAGAGGTGAAGCGTGGTTGCTTACGTCCTGGCGCTTTGGTTGCCGGACTAGTAAATTGGCCTACTAGGAAACGGGAAGAAAGGGAGACAAGTGATCCGGTACTGGGTGCTTCGCAGCCTTCCTCTGGGTTATGGGAGAGTAGCGCAGCTTCTGACAGGTTGTTGAGCACTCTGGTGAAGTCTCTCTTGTGAAGGCTCAGTGGACAGGAGCTACTCATGCTTGGGCCCTGCCCGATGATCACACTTGGGGTTTTGAAGGCATTTTGTCATTGCTCAAATTGGCCAGTGATCCAGTGCGGTGGGTTGGGGATGGGTTACACTTGCTTGAGTCAGCTGGAGCTGTTGTTCTGTGAATATGTTTCTGTAGTTCACTTGCTCTCTGCTTCTCCTGTTCTGGACTCTGGAATGTGTAGACTGATCTTCTAGATGGATGGTGCTGTTCCCTATCAAGGGCTTTGCCTATCAGGGGCTTTGCCTTTTGTTTACTTCCTAGTCGATGGTTCTGGTGTAGGAATGGGCAACATTTTTCATCCCAAGAGCCACATTCCTTCCAGGGCGTGCATACACACATAAAACACACACACACACACACACACACACCTCCACCTATTGGAGCTAATGGGATGCTTTTTTCAAGCCTAACTGCTGTGCATGGGTGGGTGGGTGGGTGGCTGAGGAAGGGGGTTTGTGGGTCGGCTTGGGAGGCCCCACAGGCTACAGGTTCCCCACCCTTGCTGCTGTGTGTCTTCTAATTAATACAGAGTTCAAGATTGTGATCTTGCTTATGGTATTCAGCTACCCTCCTTCCTGTTTGTTTTTCCTCAGGTTCTCATGTAATTCCAGAGGTGGGCAGAAGCAGAGATAGACATGCATTCCAACCACACAGCTGAGAATGGATGCCGATCACAGGAAGTTACCCAGGTAAATAATGTTTGCTGAGCTATGGAGGTGAGACTGCATTGGCTGTAGGGATATCTGCTGACAGTTTCCAGGGCTTTCTAGAGGAAGGGGCTGAATGTAACTTGTAAGTGGTCGTAACACACATGGATAGTTTTCACATGACTCCTTTTCATCCTATTGGGGTTCAATGTTGGGAAGATGCTGCTACTTCTGTCAACTGTGGATGGCAGCACTCAAACCAAGTTCCACTCTCAGCCATCCAAAAAAATAGTTTGAAACTTCCTATGGGACTCATTCTGGACACAGCACATTGGCCCACCTCCCAAATTTCCAAACAATATTGATAGTTGCCAGCATTTCTCTTTCCCCTTTCACTAATTTTTCTCTTACATAAGCATAACCTTCATTCACTTTTCTACTGAAACACAGGTGGGCAACTTGGGGAGGTCTAGGGCCACTTTCCACCCCCTGGGTCCGCCTGCAGGCCGCACTTCTGTTGGTGCGGCCTGCAGCAACAACAGTGGTTTGCCACTGAAATTCAGCAGCAAACTGCTATAGAGCCTTAAAAAGGACAAATGAACTATTTTATTTACTGCTGTGCCATCACATTTGGGGGCAGCAGGGCACAAATTTAGGGGCACAAGGGAGTATGCTTGTGTGTTGCCCATGTGTTGCCCACCCCTGTTCTAAACCCTTCGGGCTTCAGGTCTGGACATGGGACGGAGACGGCCTTGGTCGCCTTGGTGGATGATATGAGGAGGGCTTTGGATAGGGGCGAATGCTCCTTTCTAGTCCTCCTCGATCTCTCAGCGGCTTTTGATACCGTTGACCACGGTATCCTCCTGGACCGTCTGGAGGGGTTGGGCTTGGGAGGCACTGTATTGCAGTGGTTCTGGTCCTTCTTCTCTGGAAGGTATCAGAGGGTAGTTCTCGGGGAAGAGGCTTCGGACCCTCGGCTGCTCACTTGTGGAGTGCCGCAGGGTTCCATCCTCTCCCCGATGTTATTCAACATCTACCTCAAGCCGCTGGGAGCTATCATCAGGAGGTTTGGGGTGCAGTGTCATCAGTATGCGGATGACACGCAGCTCTACCTCTCTTTCAAGTCCTCACCGAGGTTGGCCGTTGAGACCCTGTCCAAGTGCCTGGAGTCAGTGGCTGGCTGGATGGGAAGGAACATGCTGAAACTGAACCCCGACAAGACCGAGGTACTTCTGGTGGGGGACAAGGGAAGGTTAGGGGATGTTGACCTGGTGCTGAATGGGGTACATCTACCCCTGAAGGACCAGGTCTGCAGCTTGGGGGTCATTCTAGACTCCCAGCTGTCCATGGAGGCTCAGGTGGCAGCTGTGAGCCGGGCGGCGCTGTATCAACTCCATCTGATACGGCAGCTGCGCCCCTACCTTCCTAATCACCTACTCCCATCAGTGGTTCATGCCTTGGTCTCCTCTCGCCTAGACTACTGTAATGCGCTTACGTGGGGTTACCCTTGAAGATGGTCCGGAAGCTTCAGCTGGTACAGAACGCGGCGGCTCGCCTGATTAAGGGCAGCCGCTGGCGTGCTCACATCACGCCAGTGCTTAATGAGTTGCACTGGCTACCAGTTGCTTGCCGAGCCGAATTCAAGGTGTTGGTTTTGACCTTTAAAACCCTACACGGCTCCGGCCCAGCTTATCTTAAGGAGCGCCTCCAGCAACATCAAGTAGGCCGCTCAACAAGGTCTGCCACGGACGGCCTTCTCCTTATCCCATCAGCCAGAGCAGCCAGGCTGGTGGGGACTAGGAAGAGGGCCTTCTCTGTGGCGGCCCCCACATTATGGAACTCCCTCCCTAGTGACCTTCGCCATGCCCCCTCCATGATGAGCTTCCGCCGTGCATTAAAAACATGGCTGTTCAGGCGGGAATATGGGGTGGGTTAGGTTTTTAATAAGAATTTTTTATATTGTTTTAATCATTATATTTTATTGTGTTTTACTGTATTTTAATTGTACATCGCCCAGGGTGGCCGGGTGGCCGGCCAGATGGGCGATTAATAAATATAATAAATAAATAAATAAATAAAAACCCATGTTCATCCTCAAAAATCTCGAGTTTAAGTCAAATTTATCGTTTATAACTTTAGGTCTCTACAATATAAAATCACAAAGTGAATAAAGAAAAACTAAGTGCCAATAAAAGGTAGAGGCATTTTGGCATAAAATGGAAAAAGTAGGAGGTATTTACCAGCAAATTTAAAACAAAACAGTTAGAAGATTTTTATTTTATTTATTTATTATATTTATACCCCGCCTTTTTTCCTGCAAGGAACCCAAGGCGGCTTACATAATACTACTACTCCTCTCCATTTTATCCCCACAACAACCCTGTGAGGTAGGTTAGGCTGAGAGTCAGTGACTGGCTCAAAGTCACCCAGTGAGTTTCATGGCCGAGCGGGGACTAGAACCTGGATCTCCCGAGTCCCAGTCTGACACTCTCACCACTACGCCACAGGCAATGGTGATTGTCTAGACAAATTTATGTCATGCAACAGCAAATAAGTTCTGTAGATAACATATTTCTCTTGATCTAAAAGCAAGAAGCACATCTTTACAAAATCTGAAAACTTAAAAACAAACAAAAAACCTCCAACATCTTAGATAGAAATCTAATTCTAGAGTTGTCTTAGAATAAATAATATCCATGGTCCTCTGTCACCCTCTGAGCATGTATACAAACACATTGCTCAAGTAGGGTTTTTGAAAATTTGCCATCAAGAAAGGCAGATGGGCACAGTTTGAAAGGGTAGATCATGTAAGTATTACTGTTGGGCATGATCAGCCTTAGAATGACAATAAGTACTACAAAGAAACTAAGAGTGAGAGATAATTTCATTGTCAAGTTGTGAGGTCTCCTTAATCGACCTCTTCTTGGCTGTCATATCAAGTGTTATGAGAGCTTAAACAGATAATTCATAATATGAGGAAAGAGTGCTAGATTTATTACCCGAGACACATAGTGTTGGGTGTTCAAACGGACACAAATTAGGTAACCTGAATCTGGGTATATGACTCAGTCTCAAATAGTACATAAATAGTGCCTTGTTTCTATGGGCCTTAGCTTCATAATTCTCTTCCACATTCTTTCCAACGTCTTTCTTGAGCCACTGTGCCCAGAACATAACACAGTGTGCACCAGTTGAGGCCCTGCCACTGTCCGCAGCATTATTGGTAATAGTTTTGGAGTAAGGTGGTTTCTCTAATCTTAGCCCAACGTAATGCAGCCTGTGTTCTGTGTTACTCTAGTTGATCAAGAAGCAGCTGGTGAACTCCATCAAGGCCCTGCAGAAACATTATGTGACCTCTGATGCACTTGTAACCAGTGACGATGGGGACGCCAACGCCCTCTGCTGTGCACTAGAGGCAGTGTTTGTGCATGGTTTGAAAGCCAAGCACATCAAAGCAGAAGTCGGAGCAAAAGGGAGAAAACTTGGGGGCCGTCTGCCCCTTCCCCAGCCTGTGTTTTGGGCCCTGCTAAAATCTATCACACACAGGTAAGGTAGGGGAGTCTGGTGTTTTGAGGGATGAGATTCCATCTGTCACCAAAATTTACTAACTGTGTGTGCTTTAACATCATTTTGGGGTGGGGTGGGTGGATGAGTGATTTCTGGGTGCAGAGTAAGCAGAGTTGTGTAATGCAAGGGGATATGGCTGATGAAGGGACTTCTGCTCTCTTCTTCAAAGTCTTGCAAGGACTCCGGTAGACACCGACAATAGCCAAGTGATGCAGTTGTCCATTCTCACTCACCTGACAACCCCCTGGAGTTCTCTTCTCTTCATTGCACCCTCCTTTAGACCCCCCGAGAGTGCACTGTACCTGGCGTTTTCTGATGCCACCTCAAAGTTCTCCTTGCTTTCTCCTGCTCTTTGGAGCTGCACCTTTAACAGGCCTTGTGCTCTCTCCCACTGTTTTGCTTCTCTCTCTCCAGAAACATCATTTCTGAGCTGGAACACTTGGACTTCATCAACACAGATGTGGGCCGCTGCCGTGCATGGCTGAGGCTGGCACTGAACGATGGTCTGATGGAGTGCTACCTGAAACTCTTGCTCCATGAAAAGACCCACCTCTCTGAGTATTACCATTCGCCAGCTCTGCTTCTGGACACTGAGGAGGTTGAGTTCCTCCTCAGTTACTTGCAGGGCTTGTCCTCCCTGGCCTTTGCCCTCTCCTACAAGTCAGCAGTTTTGAACGAATGGACTGTCACACCTTTATCCCTGTCAGGCCTTTGCCCAGCCTCAGAGCTGCTGGAGCCCCGGAGGAAGGAATCACTGGGCTCCCTCTCACAGTCTTCTGGCTCTGATGAAGTTGATGCTCACCCAGGCATCTTGCCTGTCCCTAAAAGCCGGCAGGCAAATAAACTCACAGAATCCAACCTGAGCATTAGCACAACAGGTTCCTCACAGCTCTCTTCAAGTCTTGACTCTGACAGCCTTCTACCTGGGAATTCCACCTGCACCCAGAGCCCCGACAAAGGTGAGGAGCTCCTCTTGGATGACTCTAAACTTGGCATGACAACAGCAAAAGACTTGGACCAGTCCCTCCAAGAGTGAGTATGTGGGTGAAAGATATGGGCCTTATTACTGTATATCTAAGTTTTGTTATGGTTTTATTTTGTCCTAATCTTTATCTTGATGAATCTGGGAGGCTCTGGGTGGATAGCACCATGTTATTAAAATAATACTTACTGGAAGCCTAATATCTGGCTGACTGGATCAATATGTGAAAATCAGCATGCCTCCCCTTTCTACATTCTCCTCTCCCCATCCCCCGAACAATCTTGCCTTGCCTATACATCAGACCCTTTTGTGATATTTTCCTGCCTCTTTGGCCCTCTGTGAGGTGCTCCCTCAGTTGAACAGACTTTCCACTTCCCTCACAGCAATTGTTCTGATTTTCAACTTTCCATTTGGAATGTTCATGCCATTATAGCAAGGTAGTCAGTGGCTCAGGGGCTTATCCCTGGTTGGCAGGTGACCCCTGGTTTTGAACCTGTTATATCAGTGTTCTCCAACCTGTATTAAAATGCCTTATTTTAGGCTGGAATTGGTGTACGTATTAGCAAATAATGGGCATGCTGGGGCATTCAGCTGTGTGTGACTGGAGGCCATGTGATGGTTCAAGGTTTTTGAATGCCTTACCTGTTGAATCCACATGGTACAGCAGGAGATGCAATCACTGGAGACGTGCTTTTCCCTCTCTCTTGAATTTTGTTTTAACCTCTTATTTTTCTGTCCAGGGTGTTAGCAGAATTCAGCAGAGCACAGAGAAAGTCGGAATCTGTAGGAGTTAAGCATGTTCATGTGCTGCCTGAATCTTCCCCATTGTGGCGCCCCTGTCCTGCCACCGGTGTCTGCACTGCACGCCTTTCTTGTACTCTAACAGCTGACATCAAACCGCCTCCTACCACATCAAGTTTGCCATTTCCAAATCCAGGCAACCCACTTAAAACCGGAGAAGTGGCCGTCCGTACCAAGATGCAACAGACGTCTGTGCCAGTCGTAATGCACATTGACAAAGGAGCAATGGATATGTCCCAAACACGTCACATCATCAAGAGAGGAGCTAAAGGTGGGATCAGCCAAGTTCATGGCCATGAGGGAAGCCATCCAGAAACAGAACAACTTCTCTCACCAGTGCTCTGTCTGGTAGGAATTGCCGTTGTCATCATTATACATACTAGGGGCTGGGCAACTTGTGGGCCTCCAAACGCTTGGACTTACAACTCCTAGCATCCCTCACCATTGGCTGTGTTAGCTGGGGCTCATGGGAGTTGTACGCCAAAACATCTGGAGGCCCACAAGTTGCCCACCCCTGATAATATGCTAAGATTGATCTCAATTCTCTGAGTACTGGTCTTCCTGTAGCCAAGAATGGCACCACCCGTGCACAAGAAGGAGGTATCAGTAAGCTTGGGAGAACGCCAAGTACAAAAGTGCAAAAAAAGTCTGCGGGGGGGGATGGGACTAAGTAGGGGGAACTCCAGTGGCAGCCCGATGAGGACTAGAGCATGCTCAGCCACCACAGAATTGCTGGGGGTGGGTGGGTGGAAAATTGGGTGGGAAGGGGAATTGAATCCTCCTCATGGAGGAGGGCATGGAATGCTGTACAGAAGCACTCCACACCACAACATTTTGTTGCAGGTATTACTTGTTTCCCTTATATTTACCTTTCTGCAAAAATATTCAGGTGGGAAAAGGTTTTGGGAAATAAAGATGACAAATGCTATATAAACTGGCTTATTCTGATATGAGCTTTTATAAGCATTATACATGCTGTTGCCCTTGAGCCGGGGCAGGTTAGAAGTTCAGCCAAATAAATTTATATTACCTTTAGTTCTTATCTCTCCTCCCCAAAGATTTCATAAAATCCTAGAGGGTCTTGTAAAAATCTTAAATATCCCACTGTTATTTTTTATTTGAAAACTGAATTTCCATATAGGTATGTTTTGTTGGGGTTGGAGTGAGAAAGCGGTCTGTGTGCTAAAGGAAGCCCCGGCTGTCCACACACAGCAGCGGAGTGCGCTCCCCACGCAGCAGTCAGCTTCAGCCTTCCCAGCAGCATTCCATCCAGGACTCAGGCATCTCTCTGTAGCCAAAACAGCTCTATTCTAACTGTTTTATTAACTTATCACAAAGTATCACTACAGGTTACTTCACATTCCATATACAGAGTCCATGTGCGAAGTACAAAGCCTTGAAGGTACATCTGAAGGTACATTTCAAGGATTCTGTTCCTGACTCCCAGCTGAGCAGAAGCACAGGAAAGAGGCTCCAGCTGTTTTGGGGGCTGTGATAAGGCAAGCAGGCTCCCAGAGAGCGAGCGAACAGAGCGAGCGAACAGGAGTTTGGCAGTGGAGTAATACAACAGCAAGAAATCACGGCAGACTTTGAAGAAGTTGGGAAGGGAACTCAAGAACTTTGGTGCACAGATAGTTTCTATTCCTCTTCCAACATCCTTCCAGTAGTTGGAAGAGGAATAGAAAGGAAAAGAAAAATACTCCGAGTGAATGACTGGCTACGAAGGTAGTGCCGACGTGAGAGATTTGGATTCTACCACAATTCCAAGATCCTTCTCGCTTGTAGTAAGGGGGGGGGGGTTATATGTGTGATTTTCATGGCTTCTTTGCCAACCTTAGAATTTTCAGAGGTGGTCATGTGCTTTTAAGGGATTTGGAATAGTGAAACCAAGCGAGGCCTGCCAGAATATTAGCTAATGTGGGAAGACTGTCAGTAGGTTTGGTCATGTTCAGGGTCTGCCTGATTGCCACATGTTGGGAGTCAGAAAGAAGTGCTTCACGGGCCAGAGCATCTCGTGTGTTGGGGCTGCGACTTGCCGCCTTCCCCAACTTGGTGTCTTCCAAATGTTTAGGACCCCAGCTCCCATCATCCCTAACCGTTGGCCATGTTGGCTGGGGCTGATGGGATCTGTAGTCTGAAACATCTGGAGGGCATTAGGTTGGGGAAGGCTGTCATATAGTATGCATGACATGAGGCTTGCCTGTCAAGCTATAATATTAATTAGTGTTTCTAAGTGCTAAGGGTGTTCTTCCTAAGTGCTTGAAATCCTTCATATCTTGGTTATCCTTTTATCAACCATATAAGGCATTTTCACCGTATTACAGATGTGGTGGCCCATTTGTCTAAGCCCATTTAGTGAGTTAAAGGCTAAGCTGAGATTTTTTAATGTTAATTTTTTTACTTATTTTTAATTTTTATTTATAACCTGCTTTTCTTTATAAATCTAAACTTAAAGCAGACTACTCCTTATAAAACAATAACACATCATGTAATATTTTTAAAATCCGATATAAAAATCCAAATTAACACACACACCCATAAGACACAAAAAACCCTTGCGGAGAGCAGCAACACTAAACAACAAGATATAAAAATTGCCCCATCTCAATGAAGAGCTTTCTGAAACAGCCATGTTTAGCCAGATGCCTAAAAGACTAGGATGCTGGGGCCTTGCAAACCTCCTTAGAGAAGGAAGTCTACAAATTGGGTGCCAGTACCAAAAAGGCCCTGCTAGTAGCTTCCCACTGGAAAAGTAAAATTTGAACTAAACACCTCTGACTCATTCTCACACTATAGTTTGTGTATTCTGTAAGCACCATCTTTGTGCTGAGCCTGTTTCATGCTTGGGGCACACTGTGATCTGGACTGTGTGGATGGATGCAGATGTGTGGGTGTGGGATGGGACATGGTTTCCTGCCTCATTGCCCTAATGCAGTGATGGCGAACCTTTTTGAGCCTGAGTGCCCAGACTGCAACACAAAACCAACTTATTTATTTCAAAGTGCCAACACTGCAATTAAACCTGAATACCGAGGTTTTAATTTTAGAAAAGCAACTCATACAGTTGTCTGAACTAATTAACATCTTTTGTCTTAAAAGAAAAACACAGTAACAGAGCTTTCAATAATACAAACAGTTTTTTGTTGGAAAAAAAAGTCAACTCAAAAAATTATTATAGTACTACATTGTACACATAGCCTGAAGGGAATTTATACAAACTTTTAAAATAATTAGGCACATGTATTTTTGGATAAGGGATTCTCAACTTGTAATATGATTCTATGCCAGACTGAAATTGTATGGGGCAAGCTTTACTCCGGGTCCTTTCCCTGCTTCTACAGGTGTCGGATTAGTAAAAGTAAGTCAACCTGTACTAGGATGAGCAAGATAAACAAGAAAACGAAACGTGCTTAACACATTTTAAACACTTTATGTCTTGGACTGCAAACACTGAATTAGGTAAAAGTTTGCATTGGGCATGCTTTTGCACAATTAATGTGATTTTTGCTATTGCATGCATGCTGATAATTTGTCAAACCTTGGCTCATACTCTGTTAGTTTGAGAGCAACACATGCAGCACTCAGGTCAACTGTTAGGGCTTTATATCCAAGCCATGCTCTGTGCATCATTCTTCAAAATCTTTTAAATGTGATAACGATGTAGAAAAGAATTCTGTAACAGGAATTCTAGAATAAAACCATTCTGTTCCACACTGTGAGAAAGAACAAAATCATTAGTGTTTTGCAGAAGGGGACAGTCTTTTCGCGATCTGGTGACCAATGGCTTGAGTGCCCACAGAGAGGTCCCTGCGTGCCAGCTGTGGCACCCGTGCCATAGGTTCGCCATCACTGCCCTAATGGCTTGGACTAGATGGCAGCCTGGTCCCTTATAGCCCTTTGCTTGTAATGTCTAATAAAATTATCTCTATAGTTAGCAGGTCCAATTGGGGCATTAGCATTCATAGCAAACATCTGTGGTAGGGAAGTGGGGCAGATCAGTGTCAGTCATACAGTGGGCCTTCTAGTTCTTAGCCAGAAACTGGCCAGCAGTAGTTTTGGTTTGGGGCCTAGTCAGTCTGTGGAATGTCAAGACCAGTGTGAGCTTATTACTGTCAGCGTTCTCAGGAGAAAGCAGGCAGGAGTTGACTTGTCTCCCCCCGTCCAGCTGCAACTTCGACCTTGCAGAGACAGGAGCTGGCAGCCTTCTCTGGGGACTTCAGGAGAGGGGAGGGGAGGTCTGCAGAGGTGTCCCTCTCGCTGAAGCCTCACCCCTGAAGGGCAGGAGGGAGACACCCAGGTGGGAGAGGGGCCTCGTGGATGGGCCAGTTCCCTTGTCAATTAGTGGTCCGGAAGGAAGGTTAAGATGGCCTCACCTTCGCTTTTAAGTCAGTGCTTAGCCTCTAGAGCCTTTGCTAGGAATATCTCTCTCATCTTCCCTGTCTGCATCTTTCTGTTTGGATCTATCACCAACTGAGCTATTGGGAGCACTCTTACAAGTTTACAAGTAACTTGGTTTGAGAGCGTTTTGCAAGACAAGCAAATTTTTAAATATTTATTTAATTTTTTTTTTACTTGATATACAAGCATCGTCTTGCAATACAAGTACTGTAGTACGGCTTAAATTAAAAATCTCTTTACACATTTTTTTGGGGGGATTTCGTTTTGATATAAGAGTGTTTTGGATTACAAGCACCTTTCCGGAACGAATTATGCTCTCAATCCAAGGCATGACTGTACTGCCTTAAATCTAATGTACGATCCTCTTACAAACGTTTTGATTTGTCACAGACTATACTTTCTACATTTCATGACCTTTTGACTCCACTGTTTCTTTCCCCCTCTCTCCCCATGTAATTCCTGTCAACTAAGGTCTACACTGCATGCATTGGATGAAGTAGACTCTAGCCTACTTAATTTTTTACAAGAACCCTGAGGTCCAACGACTGGAGCTAGATGCAAAATAGTGGCTCAGGCAGGCTGGCATACACTAAGAATTAAGGAGTAGGGTGCCTCTGAGCACTTGCTCAGCCCAGGAACTTGTGACTAGTACCAGAACCAAGCTCAGAAGTCTTTTCACACAAAAATCCTGGTTCCCTCCCTTGGGGCAGGGAGGAGGGTGTTAGCTGTTGGTATAGTTAGACCAGGGGTCCCTTTTTGGACCCACAGGCACATTTGGAAATTTGAGAAACTGCTGTTGCGACCACAAAATGGCTCCCACAGCAGATGTGACTAGTCACATAATGGCTGCCATGGGGTAATCCACCATTGAGGTTACTAGTGCCTGTACCACTGTGGCCAAGGTATCCCATAGAATCATAGAAAAGTAGAGTTGGAAGGGGCCTACCAGGCCATCGAGGCCAACCCCCTGCTCAGTGCAGGAATCCAGGTCAAAGCATCCCTGACAGATGGCTGTCCAGCTGCACCTTGAATGCCTCCAGAGTGGGAGAGCCCACCACCTCCCTCGGTAGTTGGTTCCATTGTCTTATTGCTCTGACAGTCAGGAAATTTTTCCTGATGTTTAGGTGGAATCTGGGTAGAGCTGTACAATCGAGCCTCGCTGGGGCAGAACGAGGCCAAAATTGGCCCCGCTCACGCCCGGCGAGGCCTTACCTTTTCTTCGGGGCGGCTCGCCCACTCCACTGCAAGCTGCCCACGCGGCCTGATCCGTCCCGTCGCGTCACTTCCGGGACCGGAAATGATGCGACAGAACCCTGCGCAGGCACGCTGGACCCCTGTGGCGCGTTCTGCGCCTGCGCAGGGTCCTGTCACCTCTCGGAAGCGACGGACGGGCTGGAGCAGCCCGATCGAACAGGCACACCGCGCCGCTCAGAAAATGGAGTCGGGTCAGCGCCGAGCCCGAAAATCGACTCGGAGGCGCCGACCCGGATTGGATGCATCGCTAAATCTGGGTTCCTGTAACTTGAGCCCATTATTCCGTGTCCTGCAAACTGGGATGATCGAGAAGAGATCCTGGCCTTCCTCTGTGTGACAACCCTTCAAGTACTGGAAGAGTGCGATCATATCTCCCCTCAGTCTCCTCTTCTGAAGGCTAAACATGCCCAGTTCTTTCAGTCTCTCCTCATAGGGCCTTGTTTCCAGTCCCTTTATCATCCTTGTTGCCCTCCTCTGAACCCTCTCCAGTTTGTCTACGTCCTTGAAGTGTGGTGCCCAGAACTGGACGCAATACTCAAGATGAGGCCTAACCAGTGCTGAGTAAAGGGGAATTATCACTTCCCGCGATTTGGAAGCTATACTTCTATTAATGCAGCCCAAAATAGCATTTGCCTTCTTTGCAGCCACATCACATTGCTGGCTCATATTCAGTTTGTGATCTACCACAATTCCAAGATCCTTCTCACTTGTAGTATTGTTGAGCGAAGTGTCCCCCATTCTGTAACTCTGCATTTGGTTTCCTCTCCCTAGGTGCAGCACTTGGCATTTATCCCTATTAAATTTCATTCTGTTGTTTTCGGCCCAGCGCTCCAGCCTATCGAGACCTCTTTGAATTTTGTTTCTGTCTTCCAGAGTATTAGCTATTCCACCCAACTTTGTGTCATCTGCAAATTTGATAAGCATTCTCCTGTCCAGGGGAGGCTGAAGCTGGCAAATCAATCAAAGATGGTAAAAGGCACTCCCAGCCACCGCGGTCACTTGGGACTCCAGCAACTATGATGGATCTAGGAGTACCCCCAGACTATGAACCTGATCTTTCAAAGGGAGTGCAACCCCATCCAGAACAGGCAATGAGCCTAGCTCCCGGACTCCACTCACCCACAGGAATTCCGTCTTGCCAGGATTCAGCCTCAGTTTATTGGCCCTCATCCAACCCATCACTGAGTTCAGGCACAGATCCAGGACTTGCACATAGGGATGTAACTGTTTGCCTTGCGCAGGTGTAGTGGGCTGAAATCGGCCCCGCTCCTGTCCGTGCGGGCCTATCTGACTCCAGCGGAGGCTCACCTCTCTGTGGCGAGCTGCCCACACTGGCCCCAAAAACATAGCGCGGGGGTCCAGTGCGCCGGAGCAAGGTTCCATCGCGTCACTTCCGCCGCGCCGGAAATGACGCGACGGGACCATCGCTCCAGACACAGCGGCAGCTCGAGCGGCGCAGAGGACACTCCGTGCTGCTCGGAAGAACGGGGGGGGGGCGCTGTGGAGAATCACAGCAGCAGAGAGGCGAGCCCCCCCCCCCCGCCCCGGTATGTGAACACCGCTGCTTGCACAGCCTCTCCTGATTCAGTTGTCACAGGAAAATAGAGCTGTGTGCCATCAGCGTACTGATGGCACTCGGCTCCAAATCCCCTAATGACCACTCCCAGCAGCTTCATATAGAAGTTAAGCAACATTGGGGACAAGATGGTACCCTGTGGAACGCCATAGCGCAATTGCCAAGGGTCTGAGGAATAGTCACCCAATGTTACTTTCTGAAATCGACCCCGCAGGTAGGACTGGAGCCACTGTAGCACTGAGTCTTTTCCCAAACCTTTGCTGGGTTAACAGCTCTCATTGAGCACCTTGCTCAGGGCACTTTCCTGCTGATTGCTCCCACCATATAGTTATCACAGGTGTGTTGCCGTTGATCAAGGAGGCTCCATTATCCGCCCTGAATTTTAACACTGTTCTAAATCTAGCAAAGGATCATCACTCCCCCTGTCCTTTACCCATTACTCATTTGATACACCTTCTTCTCCCTTCTCCCACCCCATTCTTGTCCATCAGACAGAAGCTCTCTAGGCAGGGACTGTGCCACTTCTATACCACCGCACGCAGCACGGTAAAATCATTGTGTGCTGAGGACAATTTGTTATTTTCCTGCAACAGCATAACACTGTTGAAATCAGTATAACATGCAAGTGGCAACAGCTCAAATGATGTGTGCTGTTTTGTTTTGTTTTTGTTTTTGTTCCCCAGCAGAAAACAAGCTGGATCACTGAGGATGATTTTTACCTTCCTTCACCTCCTGAGGAGATGGGAGAAGGCCTCTCCAATTCACACCATCCCTCACTAGAGAAGTCTGTTGCTGGCCAGCCGTTGATACCGAGCAGTGCCCTGGAGCAGGGCAGGCTTCATGTGTCCTCATCGGAGACCAGCAAACACAAACTGTCCCCCGAGAGGGACAAGAAGGGCTTTAGTGTTGTTCACCGGAGGCAAACGGGTAAACTGTCTTTCTGCTAAGGAAATAGTGGGGGGTGCGGGGAGGAAAAGGGCAAAACGGTATGGCGGTTAGCAGCATTTGCATCTGCTGGAGCATCATCATTTATTACATAATTTATTACATCGTTTATTACATTTATTACATACATCACTTTTGCTGGAGGTGCCCTAGTGCAAGTCTTCATGTGCCAATGTTTCTCTTCTCTCCCCAACTGCAGGCCTCTCCAATCCCTTCCGTGGCCTGCTGAAGTTGGGGACCCTAGAGCGGCGAGGGGGCATGGGCATCTGGAAGGAGTTGTTCTGTGAGCTCTCTCCACTGGAACTACGTCTCTTTGTGGACAGTGAGGAACGTGTGTGTGTGGAAAACTGTTCCCTGCTTAAGTGCGAGTCCCTGGGGCTGGCTCACAGTGACGGCCGCTTCGACCTGGTGTTCTCGGGCAAACGGCTGTGCCTTCGGGCTCCCTCTCAAGATGAGGCCGAGGACTGGCTAGACCGACTGCATGAGGCCCTTCAGAAGTGTAGACTTCAGCAAGATGAAGATTGGGAGACTCTAGAGTGCCCTGAGGCTGTGGAGGACCTCGACGGACTCCCTGCTGCTGGACCACCCAGTGACCTATCTGTCCTCTCTCAATACAGTGGAACTAGCCAAAATGGACTGGACTGGATGTGTGCCTTGGCACCTGAGTTAGATGCAGTCAAGGAGTCTGTTCTGTACCTGGAGGCTGAAAGAATGTGGGCCCCTTTTGTGTTCTCCTTGTCCTTAGAAGCCTTGAGGTGCTTCAAAGCCAGGAATGGTGAAAAAACACTAAGCAACAGCTATGGGGTCGAGACCATCCAGGACATCCTGCCTGACGTGAGCCTCGGTGGGCCTGCCTTCTTCAAGGTCATCACCTCAAAAGCAGTGCTGAAGCTGAGAGCTGAGAATGCAGAGGAGGCGGCTGATTGGAGGGACCTGGTCCGCCGAGTGCTCATGTCCTACCTGGAAACTGCTGAGGAGGCATTGACACTGGGAGGCAACCTGGATGGGAACTCACAGGCAATCCTGAAGAGCACCGTCAAGGAGAATGGATTCCTGCTGCAGTACCTGGTTGCCATCCCCACAGAGAAGGGACTGGACTGTCAGAGCTTCATATGTGCAGGTAGGGGAGTGGCAAGCGGGTTGCAAAGAAGTAATTGGGAGCAGACTTTATTTATTTGAAGAAATGTACATCCCTTCCACTGTCAAAACAGTGCTCGAGGCGGCTTACATCACTTCAAAACAAAAATAAGAATAATCTTCAAAACAATTAAACAGAAAGAGAAAGCAGGGACAAAGCAGGGTTTATCTGCAGCAGATAAACCCAGCTGAAAAGCAACTTGATCTGCTACTTTAGCTCTTGGTGTGCTAAGTTGTGTTAAATGTGGTGATATTGGGGGCAGAAGGGCTGCTCGGGAGCGCATCGAGACATCTCCATGTTGTGACGCTGCCATTTCCAATATAGGGTTGGATCCAGATTTAGTTGTACTTTGAGTAGACCCACTGAAATCAATGGGATTTAAGTTAGTGATGGTGAACTTAAGTCCCATTGATTTCAGTGGGCCTACTCTGAGTATATGGCTGTATGGATCTAACCCATAGAAACTGCAAGAGACTCTTGGGTTTCAATTTTTCATTTAAAAGCAAAATTCTGTTCCTCCTGATTATGTGTGTGCATATTTATTTTATAGATTTCTACATCACCCTTTGTTTGTTTGTTTGTTTATTGCATTTATACCCTGCTCTTCAGCCAGAAAAGGCTCTCAGAGTGGCTTACAAAGATTAAAAATAAGACAGTCCCTGCCCTCAGGCTCACAATCTAAAAGACATGACACAAAAGGAAAAGGGATTGGGAGGGAGGAGGAAGAATGCAAAACTCAGGCACCAGTTCTTAGTTTAAAAGGTTCTTATAGGTGGTTTCCAGGTTGATTTACAAAAGGACATCTTCATCATATCAAAATATATACACGTTTTGTCTGATGAAGCCTAAGAAGTCTTTAAGGAACATGTGGGGAACATCTGATGAGCCTTTCATTGGGGTCTGTAATTAGCACCGACTTTTCTCTGTGCCAAATCTGGCCTAATGAAAAGACTTTCAGTTGCAATCCAAAGGTTATGCTCGTCTTGCAGAAACCAAATGCACGGAAATAAGGTGTCGGGGTGGAGAGATGCCTGGTGGGTGGGTCTGATGACAGAAGGAAGGCCGAGAAGCAGGCCTCTGCCCATTGTTCCCTTGTCCATGATCTCCGCTGCTCCCTCTAAATGGCTCACTGATTAACCCAGTTGCTGTTCGGGTCTTACTCTTTTCTTTTCTTTTTAGTAGTTTCTTGTAGTTTTCCCTTGATCCTGCCTGCACATTGCCCTCTCCCTCCACCTCTCATTCTCTGCTTTATGCTGTATAAATTCAGCCAATATCCAGCTGTTGCAACCGGAATAAATTTGAAAAGCTAAATATTCTGGGTGGGCATCTGTCACAGGATCTTTCCGAGGGGAGCATAAGGCCTGGTACAAGATGATAATTGTGAGCCGGAATCCAGCTCTGTCGTGCTATACAGGATTTTAGGAACATTCGAGTGATCAGAAGATTTGGAAATGCAGGCGTGGCCGTTGCTCTTTGGCAGAGGCAGCCCAACACACTTTTGTGCCCGAGACAGAGAATGCAAATGGTACACCAGTGGCGGTCAAAATGATAATAAAACTAAATAATTGACCGTTTGCTGCCCTTTAATGGTAAGTCTGACCTTGCTCCTTGACTTCTGAAGGGCTCTACCCTACTCTCCATCCATAGGCTTGCTGGTGATGGTTCCCGAAGCCAGGGTAACTTCATACTAATCACGTGTTCAGAGGACACCCCTGGTCTCAGGTTACCAACACAGCTAGAAATGAAAGAGTAACACAGGAAAGAGGAGGGGTTTGGCTTGGAGCCTCAACAGGAGGCCAAGAGCCCAATACAAAAGGCACTCCCAATAGCCAAGGAACAGTTTGTGGCATTCTTCAAAGTCCTTAGTCTGCGCTTTCCTTTCCAGGCTGCTCCAGGCAGATCGGCTTTTCCTTTGTGAAGCCCAAGCTGTGTTCATTCACAGGTCTATATTACTGTGACAGCTGCCACTGGGATGAAGAGTCAGTGATTCCTTCACGCCTGATTCATAATTGGGACCTCGCGAGGCGTCCGGTAGGTCTGGGCAACTTGAGGGAGGGAGTTTGTGGGGTCCATCGGCATCAAGTGTGAGATGGAGACATCCAGCACTTTGGGTGCTCACTCCTTTCAGATGTGTCTGGTGTATCGTACTTGCATCAGAACCCAGCATGAAGACCAACTGCATCTCTGCAGTCACAACAGAGTCCAGTCTGTTTCTTAAACCAAATATTTAGCCTTCATTGTAATAGCAAAAAGCCTGAGAAGACATGCACTTCTAATGTAACTCTCTGGAGGTCTAGGTGCAACTTTCACTAGGCTCTGCTTCCCATCCCTCTCTCACAAACTCCCCTTCTGCCCTTAACTGCCTGTTTGTACGGGGGACCAAATGCGGAAGTAAAAAATCCTGCAAATTCTAAGAATACCTAAACAACGTAAGAGTATTAGTTGGCATTTTATTTATTTATTTATCTATCTATCTATTTATTTATTATATTTTTGAATCGCCCATCTGGCCAGTCATCTGGCCACTCTGAGCGATGTACAGTCTAATTAAATACAAAAAAACAACAACAGAGCATCAGTTAGCCCGGGGGGGGGGGGGGCAGTCCAACCGGAGCAGGCCCTGATGTTCCCTCTGCCTGCTCCCGACTCCTTCGCTCCTTCCTCTTCCCCACAGGGCCTGTTATTTATTTCTTTATTTAGTCCAGTTGAGACTCTCAGTGTGGTGAATTCTGTGTCCAGTAGCAATTTCTTCTCTTGCATGACATGGTTACAGAACTGCAAAATCCACACAACCACCCTCCTCCTGGGGCTCGGGATTTTTTCCTCAGCTAAGGCAGAGATGCATGAATGTATCTCGGTCTCATAAAGAGCTTTGCAAAGAGCAGCCCAGGCTGGGGGGCAGGATTCAGATGTAGAGGCACATGTCTGTTTTTTCCCCTATTGAGGCAAGCAGCAACTCTGGGGCTCGGGATTTTTGTTGGGGAAAATGGCACTGGAGGAAAGGGTGAACCCCCTCCCAAAAGACTACTATTTGTTAAAGAGTCTTAAGTATGTCTAGGCAGAGAGGAATGCAAAACAAGGAACTGAGGGCAGATACGCTTGCTTGGAAGGGAGCAACTGAGAATTGCAGGGCCTGGTCTTACATTCATAGGCTTTGTGGGATGGCAGCTTGAAATGGTAACTCCTGCTATGCCACATAATGGCCCCTCCAGCCGACTTCCCTAGATGGGCAACCAGGGTCCTTTACAGGGTCTTCTCGTGTCTCCAACCATGTCTCTTAGGTCTGTCACCAAGCTCTGAAGTTCCTGACCCAAATTCACAGCCAGCCCTTGATTGATTTGAAGCTGGTGAATGAGACCCTCTATGGCCACGTGAACCTTATGAGCCGTATCTACAAGAGTCGTGAGCAGCTGAAGCTCCTTGGGGACTACCTTGTCCTTTGCCGCAGTGGGGCCCTGAAGGAGATCAGCAAGAGGCAAGTATTGACTGCATAAGAGGCCACCTTCCCTCTCTAATCTGCTCCAGCCCTCTCTCTCTTGTCCATGTTCCTAACTGGGCAAGAAATTTCACCTCATGCAGAATGTCTGTCCCTTAGGATCTTGCCTTTCACTTTTTAAATTGTGTACATTTTTATTTTACCGTACCTTAGTCATAAAACCACTCGCTGGCTTACCAAGAAGGGACAGGATTTGGGGCGGGGCCTCCCGTGCTGGGCTCAGGCAAGGAGAGGCGCTCCTGGGGATGCGCCTAATTTTTAGGGGTGTGCTTGAGGAGCAAAATGTGTGTGTCACCTTTCTGGTCAAGGAAATAAGCAGGGCTGTATATACTGTGTACGTTTAAAAGTTTTTCCCCAAGGAAAAAAGCTAAATTCTGTAACCTCAATTCCATTGTTTCCCAAATGCGAGCTACCAGATGGCCCTTGGGCCTTACAGTAAGAATACAGTAGTACCTTGGATTACGAGTATAATTCGTTCCGGAACCATGCTCGTAATCCAAAATACTCGTACATCAAAGCGAGTTTCCCCATTAGAAATAATGGGACCGCTGCTGATTCGTTCCACAACCATTTAATCACTGCTTTGCCGGCTCCCTCCATGGGGCTCCCTGTCAGGCAGCCGGCAAAGCAGTGATTACGGTAAATGGTTGTGGAATGAATTAGCGGAGGTCCCATTATTTCTAATGGGGAAACTCGCTTTGATGTGCCGGCTCCCAGCCACGCCGCACCTCGCTCTGCTGGCGCCTTGCGCGCTGCCATGCCGGCTCCCGGGCAGGGAAGCGACATGGCAGAGCGAGGGGCCGCGCCGCGTCTCCTTTGCCAGCGGCGGCTCGCCTCTGCTGGCACCCAGCGTGCTCCCGCAGTTTCAAAAAATTCAAAGCCCCTTCTTGTGCCAAACTTCACGTATGAGCGCAAAGGTGCACAGAAAGTGTCGCTCCCGTTTCAAAGCCTCGCATCCCCCCCCCTCGCTAAAAGTGTTTTCAAAGGAGAAGCTCGGGGTGGAGAAGGAAGGCGAACAGGACGCTCGGGAGGGAAGATGCACCAAGCCTGAAGCCTCATGTGTCCTGCCGGCAGCTCTATACGGAAGAAGGGCAGAAGCGGCGGCAGCTGTTGCTGCGGCGGCGGCGGCAGCCCGGAGGTGGAGAGAGCGAGAGGAGGGCGACTGCCCGCCTCCACCCAGGGAGGGCCCTTCCGCGCGCCGACACTTGGCTCGTCCTGCCACTCCACCCGCCCGGGAAAAGGCGCTGCTACATGCCAAAGGGGAAGAACACTCAGTGGAGCATCGCAGGCAGGAGGAGAGGGAGAGAGAGCGCGAGAGGCGCAGCCGCCGTGTATGTACGCGGCTCCCAGGGCAGGCACGCGAGATGGAATTCCTGGGCTCGCGCCGTCAGGCACGGCGCCCAGTGGCGCGAGACCCCACTGCAGCAGTCGCCGCCGCTCGTGCGGACACCGGCGCGTGCGCACACGCGCGCGCAGCCTTTTCTCTTTGCTGGTGGCTCTTCTGCTAACGAGGCTGGCTTGGACGTCCCGGTGTGCTGCTGCTGCTGCTGCTGCTGCTGCTGGCGGCAGCATTGCTCCTGCGACCGCCGCGGCTCGGAGCAGCCGCTCCATGACTGACAGCGATGCTCTCCTAAAAAGCATCCTTTTTAGCACTGCAGAGCACTTAAAAAGACAAATGTAGCTTGTCCTGAAGCTATATTTGACCCTTCTAGCACTCCGCAGCACTAAAAGGGTTTTCATAGATTTCATAATAGAGTTGGAAGGAGCCTACAAGGCCATCGAGTCCGACCCCCTGCTCAATGCAGGAAACTAGAGGAGGGGTCTCCCATCCAAGTGATAACCAGGCCTGACCCTGCTTAGCTTTCCACGCTCAGACAAGCTGAGCCAGCATAAGCCACAGGCCTTGTATGTACGTAGCTCAAATGTATGTACCTATGTGGGGTCAAATGTAGCTTGAGAATAAGCTGCCTCGGACTCTTCTGGCAGTTTGTCACAGTTTGATTCCCCCCCCCCCCAATTCCCCCTGTGTGGCACTCCACAGAGTACAGCCCATTGCAGGGTCCAGGATGTGAAAATGCCCCCTGCTCCCCCCTCTTAATTTGCCCAGCCCTGACCTGTGCAATTAGTTGTGCATAAACTTTGGATCCCCTCAGTGCAAAAGTGCTGCTAAAAAATGAAATAAAAATCGCATGTGTCAATAATTGAATTGGGTTGTGATAACCTGGCCTGTGCCTGGCTTAGCACCCTCTGTGTGCAAGGTGCTGTACAGACTATGATATATGAGAAGTGGATAGAGGCCAGGTGAGAAAAGGATAGAGGAGCATACACTGATGGTGGAAGAAGCAGGTTAAATGGGGCAAGGGAATGTGGCTCAGGCCAGATGTGTCAAGGGGACAGTGGTGAGGCCTGTGGAGCGGAGGCACAAGCCTTAGGTGCCGGGAGCCGAGAATGGGAGAAGCAGCCAAAGGAGGCTGACAGGAGACCAGCGTGTACAGCAACAGAGGGAGTGAGGGGCGTCTCCTGCCCAAACCCCCGCCCGTGCAAGCCATTTAGGAGTCCTCCCTCTGGCACGGGGATAATATCATTTCTGTGCTCTCCACAACTCCTGGCACTCTGTGGGGATTATGGCAAATAGTCTTAATTAACTCGTACTGATGCTCCTCCTCTTCTGTATCCTCTTTCAAAGGCTTGATCACCGGCACTACCTCCTGGAATGTCCCCACAAATACAGCGTGGCTGACCTGAGGCAGGTATGAGATCTGGAAGGAGCAGGAACGGTGCAGGGCTGTTCGGCGCCCTAGGCCAAATTATATTTAGCGCCCCCCCCTCTCATGCCGTGGGGGGGGGCTCCGGAGCAAAGCAGCCCTGCTCTGCAAAACCCCCCCCGTGCCGCCACCGCCCCACCACCACCTACCTTCCCCCCGCCCCCGCTGCTGGCTGCCGCTGCCGCCTCCTCCTCCGACGCAACGGGACCCCCACGCTTTTTTTTTTTGCCGGGGAAAGCAGGGCAACAGGGCTGTTTAAGCCCTGTTGCCCTGGTTCCTCCTCCCGCCAAAACAACGCCGGTGGGGCTCCAGAAACGACGGGAAGGTAGGTAGGTGGTTGGCGGGCGGGCGGGCACGCGCGCGGGGGTGGGGAGGTGCGGCGGCGGCTGGCAGGCGGGCGGGGAGGCGCGGCGGAGGCGGCAGGCGGGGCAGGAGTGCGCTGGAGGCGAGGAAGGGGCGCAGAAACGCTGCGCCCTGTTCCGCCACGCGCCCTAGGCAGCCGCCTGGGTCTGCCTAGCGGTAGCGCTGGCCCTGGGAAGGAGGAAGCTTCTCAAACAAGAGGCAGGCATAAGTGTGCCTCGAAAAGAACGTCCCCCCACCCTTCCCCCTCCAACAGGGTTCCCCACAACCTCAACCCAGCGACCCCCTACACACTTTACAGTGAGCGGCCACAAGTAGAGAGCAGGAGTCAGTAAGCCATTGAAAACTGGTCTGTGCATGCTCAGAGGAAATCTTTCCCTTTATTACTTTGCACTCTCCAGAGACCCTTGAAAATAGGTTTGTGGGCTAAGCTCTCCGTGTGAACCCTGGCTCAAATTGAGCCCCCACTGCTGCTCTGCCCAATATGTGTCTGATTCACCAGTTCTTTCTTCTTCTGCTATGCATTGCAAATGCTTTATTATCTCTGTTGGATCTTCAGATGGGAATGTGTAAACCAGCCCTCATAGAATAGTACAGTTGGAAGGGGCCTACTAGGCCATCGAGTCCAACCCCTGCGCAGTGCAGGAACCCAAGTCAAAGCATCCCTGACAGATGGCCGTCCAGCTGCACCTTGAATGCCTCCAGCGTGGGAGAGCCCACCACCTCCCTAGGTAGCTGGTTCCATTGGCATATTGCTCTGACTGTCAGGAAATTTTTCCGGATGTCCAGGCGGAATCTGGCTTCCTGTAACTTGAGCCTGTTATTCCGTGTCCTGTAATCTGGGATGATCGAGAAGAGATCCTGGCCCTCCTCTGCATGACAACCCTTCCAGTACTGGAAGAGTGTGATCCTATCTCCCCTCAGTCTCCTCTTCTGAAGGCGAAACATGCCCAGTTCCTTCAGTCTTTCCTCATAGGACTTTGTTTCCAGTCCCCTAATCATCTTTGTTGCCCTCCTCTGAACCCTTTCCAGTGTCTGCATCCTTCTTAAAGTGTGGTTCCCAGAACTGGATGCAGTACTCAAGATGAGGCCTAACCAGTGCTGAGTAGAGGGGAACTAGTACTTCACGCAATTTGGAAGCTATACTTCTATTAATGCAGCCCAAAATAGCATTTGCCGCCTTTGCAGCCAGATCGCATTGCTGGCTCATATTCAGCTTGTGATCTACAACAATTCCAAGATCCTTCTCGCATGTAGTATTGTTGAGCCAAGTGTCCCCCATCCTGTAACTGTGCATTTGGTTTCTTTTCCCTAGGTACAGCACTTGGCATTTGTCCCTATTAAATTTCGTTCTGTTGTTTTCAGCCCAGTGCTCTAGCCCTCTCCTACCTGACCCCTCCATATGTGTTGGAAAACTCCCACCATTCCCAAACATCACTGACCATGTTAGGTGGGGATGATGGGAATTGTAGACCAATAAATCTGGAGGGCCCCAGGTTGGGGAAGGCTGGTGTAAAGCAGTACTCTGACATCATGGTGCCACAGGTGTGTTGGGCGTGTTATGCTGAAAGGCAGGATTTAAACATAAATACATGTCCTGTGTTTTGAGGGTTCTTGTGAATGACAAAAACAAAAGCGGGAGCCCCCACCCACCTGCTAATAGCCATCCTCCATTCTTAGATTGCAGATGGTGTGTTTGAGGTATTCCTCCAGTCTCTGATCCAGTTTGCCTCCCACCATGTCTACAATTGTGACCTTTGTACCCAGAGGGGTTTCATCTGCCAGATCTGTAACAACAATGACATCATCTTTCCTTTTGAATTTGACACAACTACCAGGTGAGCGTCATTCCACACACAGCACTCCAGCTTCACATTCAAGTTTTCAAAGATAGCCTAACCTACCTCACAGGGTTGTTGTGAGGATAAAATGGCGAGGAGGATGAGGATTATGTAAGCCGCCTTGGGTTCCTTGCAGGAAAAAAGGCGGGGTATAAATATGAACGAACGAACGGTTTATTTCAGTCACAGACCAGCACAAAAAAATTAAAATTACAATATACAGTACATTAAAACCAAATGCAAAAACAGTGAGGTACCAAAACATACACATCCCAATATTAAAAGTTAATAAAACATTAAAATAATACTACTTCCCCCCCCCAATCATCACCCCCCAGTAAGCAATAGCAGCTGCACAAAACTAGCCACTTTTGTTGTGATCTGGGGGATCTTACTAAATAGAAGGTATGATAGATAAAATAGAGCAGATCTACCAGGAATTTTCTATAAAATTGGAGTAATAAAAGTGAGTCTGGGATCACAATAAAGAGCAATATAATAAAACATGTCCAACTGACTACTTCTCCCCGTTCATAGGGGCATAAACATTCATGATAAAGGACCCGCCTGAATCTTCCTTCCAATAGTGCAGATGGAGGGACATTGAATCTGGCTTTAATATATCCAAGAGCTAAAAGAGCATTGGGAGAGAATCCCAAATTTCGTAATTTCTCGTACAGTGTCTTTTTCCATTTTGTCTGGAAACCATCAGTTAGGGTTAGAGGGGCCACTCCTCCCGTATTAACCTCTCACTCCCCCGTGGTCCCAAGCTCACTATTTAACTGCTTCAGCAGCACGCTTTTCCTCCGACTTACAGCAGCTGCACAAAAGCTTGCTACTTTCAGCGTGACGGGCTTTTGGCCCTTCAGAAGATACAGTTCATAATACATTTCAGCTCTACCGGGAATGTGTTGAATAATAGGTAAAATGAAGGTTTGGCGCAAGTCTTGATAAAAAATACAGTGCAGCAAAACATGACCAGCCATTTCCACCGCGTTCGTTCCACAGGGGCATGTTCGCTCTTGATATGGGGTACCTCTAAATCTTCCTTCCAGCAACAATGAGGGCAAAACATTTAGCCTGGCTAAAGTAAATGCTTTCCTGAATTTCGGGACATTCAGCTCTACTAAATATTTTGCTTGTGCTAATGCCCTCCCCTCATCCCTGAACTCAGAATACGTTGCAGCCTGGCTCAACAGATTTTGCAATTCCACATCCCTGACACGCTGCCGAACCAGTGCTTTAGCCTTTCCGTATCCCATGGAAACTCAAAAGTTTGGTGCGAGACCTAAGTTGTGCCATTTCTCATGCAGAACAGATTTCCATTTGGACTGCCGCTTGTCCGTTAGCGTTAATGGCGCCAGGCCCTCCGGGGAAAAAATCAGCTTAAGCCAATAGTGGATCCTAAGTATCCATGCTTGCGCCTCAACTGAAATTTGACCAGTTTCCAGTTGAACTATTGCGTTTGAAACACATCTTGGCACTCCTAACACTGCTACTAACTACTAACATTCGATTTCACCACTCCTTTCCGCTTTGTTATCAAAGAGGCAGGTTCCGCAGGTCTTTCTGTAGGTTCGCATTCCTCTTCATCCAGATATCTCATCTCTGTCCATGATGGGGGTGTTAAACCACTCACATTTATTATCCTCTCTCTGAGTCTCGGGACACGATGCAAATAATTATAATATGTAGAAGTGGATTCTCCCTCTTGTTCACCATTTGTAGCCGTTTCCTCTCCGTTTGGGGTTATACCAACTCCCCCCCTGCTCCTCTGCTCATTTTCTGTGGGTACCGAGACCCCTTCTACTATAGCTCCACCTGTCCTCCCTACATCTGGGGGGTTCACGTAGTGTACTTGCCCTTCTATCAGAAGGTCCCTCAGAGATGCCAGATCCCTCAGTATCTCTCCTTGCTCTTCCCGTGATAATGTACAGAAGGCCTCCAGGATGGCTTTCTCCTCCACATCATACAATCGAGTTTCTTTTGGATGGACTTGTTCATTGGGGGTTATATTCCCATTGGGAACCTCGGCATTGACGGAGACTTCGCCAGTTGTCTCTGGATCTCTAAGGTTGTTTAAGTCCCTGGTTCTTTCCACACCCACTCTTTTGGGGTACTCTAGCTGTTTTGAGTCATAACCCCTTATATCTTGTAGGGGAATTTGATTTTCAAAGAACCTTGACACTAATATATCGCCAGCTGGGAACTTCTTTCTACTGTTTACTATTATGGCAGCCACTTCCCCATCTCTGAATGTGATCACTGCACGAATGCGGGTGTAGTTATAGTGTAGGTATTCAACTTTGTGGATATCCTTTATGTTTAGACGAATTTGGGGAATCTGGTCCAAGGTTTTAATGAGATGTAGTTTGCGTTCGTATTGTGATAAAAACCCATATGGTTTGGGATAGTTGGAAAATACCAATTTTCTACGGATCAGGACCAAGTTCCAACTAATCTTATTTTTTCTCTTCTTCTGTGGAGATGTTCTGTTTACCATTCTCATGGTCCGGCAATCCTGTCCAGTACTGACCTGTACCTGGTCAACATCCAGAGGCAGTTTTCCAGTCTCCGGTCCTTCTCCACTTTCTTTCCCCAACACAGCACTGTTCTTTTTATTTTTCCCGGTCTTCTTCTGGGCCTTCTTTGACTTCAAGCCGACCTCAACATTCTGTTCATTATCCATGAGGTCGAATAGTTTCTTGAAGTCCATCTTTTTATAATTCCTAGGTTTTATCTTTTTGATGTTCTTCCCTTTTTTCATTCCCTTGTTTACAGTGCAGACTCTTCTCTTACTTACAGGGCTTATGTGTGCCCTGCTCCTTTTGACAGTTATTTTCTTAGATCTATTTATATCTGAGGTACCGACATTAAATTCTGCTGTTCCATCCTCTTCTTGCTTATCTTCCCTCAGTTTATGAATTTTCACAAGGGTAGTCAAAAGTTCTTTACATTCTGATAAGAATGTTTTCACTATTTCCAGGTCACTTGTTATTAGGAACATCCAGCCTTCAATTGACAGCTCACCCACTCTGGCTAACCTTGGCTGGCTTTCCAGCGGCTCTTCGCAGGCTTCCTTTATACATCCCCCTGCACTACTACTACTACTCGGTTCAGGTACTTGCACCAAAATAGGTTCATTCGGTTGATCAACATTTCTCAGGGACTGGCCCTGGTCTTTAATTGCTGCAGTTTCTGCCAGCGCCATCTCTATTGCTAGGTTTAGGGAGGGAGAATCTTCTGCCAGATGGTCTTGTATTTTGCCTGTAAGATCCACCGACCACTCTAAATAGGTGTTACTTATGGGTGGGTTATCCTCTTCTACGCTCCTCTCTCCATTATGGGTAGTGAAAAATTCTGTGATCTTGGCCTGTTTTCCCTTTTTCCTCTGCCCCTTTAACGGAAGGCTCTCGAAGGTCGGTGGAATCCCTAAATCTTTCCTTGTCTTCCTAGTAAGCACCATTTCCTAACAATGTTTGTTATTTTGCACCCTGAAGCCAGCAGCAAAAATTTAAAACATTGACTTTCCGTCTTCATGTGCTTACAGCATTTGACAACACAGCTGGTTACTCAACTGAGTTGGTAGATAACAACGAAGATAAAGCAGTTTGGCTTCAAACGCTTCCGCCCTCAAACGTTATCGTTAAAACAAAAAACAAAGCTTCAGGCCCACAACTACTAAAAGTATACTAAAATACTACTAACAAACTACACGCTGATAAAAACTACTCACAACTAAAAACTTCCAGTGGCTGTAGTTTAGTTGGGAAGATAAAATTTAAAAGCCTAGCAGCAGCTTCTGCTAACGGCTGTTACACCGTCCTCCCCTAAGCCATCTCCACCAAAACAGGGTCTGCAGTTTTGTTCGGGGTATAAATATAATTAATAACATAAAATAAATAGATAAATAAATAAGATGTGGGGCAATGGAGGGGGGTTGGGGAGAGCAGTGCCTCCCCATATGTATTCAACATGTCTTGGAGCAGGAGGAGGAGGAGGAGGAGCGCTCCTTGGAGGAGAGGGATCTCATAATTCAGGGCATGGCATCTATTAGGGGAATGGGGGTGTACTTGGAGTCCCATGATGTCATTTCCATAGAAATGATGTCATTTCTATGATTGTAGGAGGATCATAGGATTGTAGCACTTTTGGAAATCAGTGGCAGGGAAGGAGGAGGAATGAGTGCTTCAGCGCCATGGGGATCTGCCTTCAATCTAGATTATCAGGATGCTGAAAAGAATTCAGGCATCAGCTCCTTAAAGTAGTGTTTGAATACCTCGATTTCCCTTTCTTGCATCCTAACTTGTCTGACAAGGCTGTAGTAATGAAACAATATAGCTGGGTAGCAACTGATGAATATGGCTCATTGAAATTTGCCGGCCTGTCTGTCTTGGCTGTGTATCGAAGCAGGAAGTGTGCCTCCTCGCTGGGATGACACAGCTTCCTGGTGCCTGATTCAGGCTATTTACCCCGTGTGACAGGATGTGCCCAGAGCACTTTTATTCTGGCAGCAGCAGCAGGGATTTCCTGAATCGCTGTCCTGTACTGGCGGCGGCCTGGAGTCATTTCCTCTTGCACACCTGGTCAGCCTCAGGGGTGCCCAAAGTTACCAATCTCTCTTAAGCATAGCTGTGCATGTCTGAGAAACAGAGAAGAGTCCAAGTCATGTGTTGATTGCTAGTTAGGAACAGGGACACTGGTTTCCAAAATCCAAACTCAGCAACTAGGAATGCTGAAATCTGGAAATTTGCTCTGAACTAAATGGATTGCACTAATCGCAAAGTCCCAATGATTTAAAATTGGGCTGGCCCAACATGGTAGTTCTTGAAGTGATCAGGAAACCATAAATAAGGCAGCCTTCCCCAAACTGGTGCCCATTGGCCCTGCTGGCTGGGAATGATGGGTGTTATAGTCCCAACACATCTTGAGGGCACCAGGCTGGGGGAGGCTGCCAAACTGGGATGTGTGCTCTTCTGAAGCCCCACAACCACTAATGTGTTGTGAGTTGCTTCAGTGATCGACCTGCCTTTTTTTCCTTACAGGTGTAGCGAGTGTAAAACTGTCTTCCATAGCAGCTGCCAAGTAAATGCCAGTTTCTGCCCTCGCTGCATCCGCCGGCAGAAATACCAGCAGAAGCTGCAAGCATCCCTTTGGAAATGACCTCAGGATGCACCACTCCTTGAAGAGGGGTTGGCCACCGTGGCAGGGCAGTCCAGACGGCTCCTTCCATCTAGGGTCTAGCCCAGCAGCGATCATGTGACCTCTCATGGGTTTTGGTCACATCAGCTGTGGAGAAGGTTCCCACAGTGAACAATAGGGAAGGACAAGGGCGACTTCCTTGTTCTGATCTGCAGCTGCGGCCTCTTTCCCCCAGCCTTCATTCTCTTGCCTTTCTACACAAACACATGCTTGTCTTGTGTGCTGCCAGTATTGGATATATATATAAGGTGTGTGGAACAAAGACTCCCAGGGAGACGAATCCTTAGTGGACACATCTGGATTCAAACCGCAACAGTAATTTTGTTTTGATTTTAATTAACGCACTTTGTAGCAAAGTTCTCGTGCCTTCCGCACTTGGAAGACCACCCCGAAACGCCACGTGCCAAATGGCTGCTGGATCCTCTGGGAACACATTCCATGCTTCACACTCTTGGTATCCTCCTCGAGCAAAGTGACCTTCTTCTAAATAATAAGCCACACCTCTGCTCCTTTTTAAAAAATATATTAAGCCAATGAATTCTAGATATGAATTTTTATTTCCCTTTACCCTTCTATGCAGATAATTAAAGTTTATTTAATAAGGAACTAACTCGTGTGTCTTCTGTTTCCTTGCAACAGTTTATTTGCAAAAGAGCTTTTACCTTCTTGTGGGCTATGTTCACCCAAACAAAGGCAAACAACATGAGCTTTATTCAGGAAGATACGTTACAAAACACAGTATTAAAACATAGGAAAAAAGATGGATGACTGGATGGATAGAGCAATGTGATATAGTGATATAGAAGGAAGCTGTAGTGAGACCACTTCTTTAAAAGCCCACCTTAAACCAACTTGCAACAACTCTTCCCCCCCGAGCAAAATGCATGAGGCAGTGATGGCTGTGTAACTAGGCACTTTGGGTTGAGACATTATAAGTCTGGGGAGAACCAGATTCAAATTCCCACTCAGCCATGAAGCTCACTGGGTCATCTTGGGCCAGTCATTGTCTCTGTCTAACTTACCTCACAGGGTTGTTGTGAGGTTAAAATGGGAGAGGGAAGAGAACTATATACACTGCCTTGAACTCTGTGGTAGACCTGTGCATGGTCTGCCGATGAACTCAAGGAGTTTTGTACACATGATCTAGTCACACTCTGCTTATGTGCAAATAATACGACGTAGAGGTGTAGCCAGCTCTTTAAAGAGGGGTTTGTTCACCAGCCACTACCTCGTGTTAACTCTTTAATTCCCTTCGCAGGAAGGGAATTAAGGAATGTTAAGGGTTTGTGAAATGGAAACAAGTTTATATTAATACAGCATTAAGTAGATGGTGTGATTTTAGTGGAAACACCTGCAAAGTGGACATGGGCAGGAAGTAAAGCCTGTGTGCATTCAGAAGGAAATGCCCACAGGTTGGGGGTGGGGCTTTTAGATGCCATATTGATAAATGGTGTATGGCTTGAATCCCAGAGTTGGAAGGAAGCCATCACTATCCTGCCCCAGATCAATCCACAGAGTACCAGTTGTAGTGCACCACAAGCCGAGTGCAAGTGTGCTGCAAAAACGGCGTCACAAAGCAGTTTCAGAAGACTTGTGCTGACAAGCCCAACCACGTTCTGCAGAGTCTAAGCAAAGTGTCATTAGCCACTCTGACCTAAAGGAACAATACTCGCGGAGCCTAAATATGGCAACCATGAGGGTCCTGAGCAAAACCCATCCACCGAATCATCCTGAGGGCAATATCGCTGGGTGCTCATCACACCAGACAGGCACCACCAACATCTGTTTGTTCTTTCATGCAGTGAGGATTGGGGGTAATATGTGCAAAAGCTCTATAAAGGAATATTTAGTGGTGGGGAAAACTTTACTCCAGGACACTACGGCCAAGGCATCTGAAAAGAGAAATTATTCTTCATACATTTGCCCTTTTTATGTTACAAGGTTTTTCAGCATACATTTTATTTGCATCCAGTTTGTACCCCTTTGGGGATCCCTACAGTTTAGGAAGTGCAGCCTGGAATTTAAAAGCCTTGAGCAGGGAAGGACAAACTGGGTTCAGGAGACAGTGAATGTCTCCTTGAGCAAGGGAGCTGTACCTTGAAGGAAGCTGTAGTGAGACCACTTCTTTAAAAGCCCACCTTAAACCAACTTGCAACAACTCCCCCCCCCCCCCGAGCAAAATGCATGAGGCAGTGATGGCTGTGTAACTCTAGGCACTTCGGGTTGAGACATTATCTGGATCCATTTCAACCTGGTTTTGGCAGAGAAACTGCTTTGGTTACCCTGATGGATGTACCTATGCTGGAAAGGAGTGTGACCATGCTTATTCTCCTGGAGTTCTCAGCAACTTTCTATACCATCAACCATGATATCCTTCTGCATAGGCTCTACCAGTTGTGGGCACTGTGCTTTAGTGGTTCTGTTCCTACTCATAGCAAAGGGGGATAATTCCCCACCTGAATGAATGCTGCATCCCATTCTAGTGTCATCCTGACCCAGGAAAGAAAAATGGCCAATTCTAGAAGATTCTGGCCAGGCCAGCCCAGTCCCCTTTATGCTGTGACCCCATTGTGCTACCTGCAGGGTTCTATCATGTTCCCATGGTTTGCAACATCTACATGTAGCCACTGAGTGAGGTGATCTGGAGAGTGGTGTCATCAATATGTTGATCAATATGTTGATAGCACCCAACTCTGCTTCTTTACTCCTGATTCAGGTGAAGTGGTGGACAGACTAGATTGGTGCCTGGCATCAGTTATGAATGACATATGGCTCAATAAATGAGTTCAGGTGGTTTATCTGTTCAGGGAGGTTGTATTTAGCACGTTCTGGATGAGGGTGCACTCCACCTAAGAGACCAGGTTCTCAGTCTGGGCATGCTCCTAGATCCAGGTTGGTCACTGGAGGCTCAGGTGATAGAGTGCTTTCCATCAGCTAAGGCTGATACACCTCTGGCAATCCCTCCTGGACAGTTAGGGTGGCCCATGCATGCTCCGGTAATTGTAATGCATTGCAATACTGCACCACATTGTATATCGGGCTGCTTTTGAAAATAGTTCGGAAACTTCAGTTAGCCAAAATATAGCTGCTTGGCCGCTAAGACGGGGAGATGGGAACACATTCACCTGTGCTGATACAACTGCACTAGTTCCCAGTCATGCTGCACAGCTTGCGACCTGGGTAGCTGGAGAATCACCTTCTGAGTAGTCGAATATATTAAGCCTTTATGGAACTCCCTCCCTAGTGACCTTCGCCATGCCCCCTCCGTGATGAGCTTCCGCCGTGCATTAAAAACATGGCTGTTCAGGCGGGAATATGGGGTGGGTTAGGTTTTTAATGAGAATTTTTTTATATTGTTTTAATTATTATATTTTATTGTGTTTTATTGTATTTTAATTGTACATCGCCCAGGGTGGCCGGGTGACCGGCCAGATGGGCGATTGATAAATGTAATAAATAAATAAATAAAAAGCCTGCCCAAATCCTCTTTGGAGGCCCTCCAAATGCCCCCACCATCTGAGGTAAGGAAGATAGTGACTAGAGGGAGGGCCTTTTCAAAAGTGGCACCCTGCTTATGGAATAATTATGGAAATCTCCCCAGTCAGGCTCACCTAAAGGTGACATCTTTATTTCTCCACACTTGTAATTCTAAGAGTTTTTCCAGACAGAGGGTTCCTAGCAGTACAGATCAAAAGACATTATGCAGCTATTCTGTCTTTTCCTCCTTAACAGATTTTCTGAGGTAAGAAAAAATGGGAAGAATGGCAGGAAAACACAGCAGGGATACAAATGGAAAATGGCATCGTCTGGATTTCCCATAAAATTCCTTGAATGAGCCATGGCAATTGCACAACAAAAGCCTCATCTAGAAGCACCCTTAGCTGGTGTTGGAACTGTTTTAGTTGATATATACACACACACACACACACACACACACACACTGAAGGGTCAAATATAAATCAAATAAAGAGACTGGAAGCAGGTTACATAAAATCTTAAATCCATGGCTGGGCAATATCTTTATTAGGAGCAATCAAAATTCCACTAAATCTTCAGTTGAACCAGAGAATCAGAAGTTGTGATAAAGCAGTCCAGTCTATCTACAGCAACCGGATAATCTAAAAACATCATCATCAACATCAAGCCAGAGGTGTTTACTAGCAATGTGGCATATTCTCCACAAAGATTCAACATTGACAGTATCAACATATATATATAAAAACCCACCCACCCCTCCCCCAAACCATCTCCCTGTTGCCTGTCGCTTCTTTGGCCTACTCTGAGCATGGCAGAGACAGAATGCTGGGAACTGTCATCTGCATCCTTAGATTAGGGGCCGGCAGGAAGCTGAGGGAATGGTAGCTTGCCTGAGACCACCTATTGAGTTTGCCGCTGCAGTGAGATTTGAACCAGGGTCTGGCTGCAATAACCATGCTGTACCCACCTCATGTTTACTGTAATGTGCTCTGTGTGGGGCTGCCCTTGAAAAGTGTCTGGAAACTTCAGCTTGTGCAAAACACAGCAGCCAGATTGTTACCTGGTGTGCATTTAACAGCTGCGCTGGCTTCCAGTTTGTTTCTGAGCCCAAATCAAGGTGCTGATTCTTACTTATAAAGCAGTGGTGGGGAACCCTCAGCCCATGGGCCAAATTTGGCCCACCATGCTGGCCTATCTGGCTCATGGGGGTCTCAGGCAAGGCCCCTCTGCACAGCCCGGGCCCCTCAAAAGGGAGGGAGAGCAACTGAGCACTCGGCTGACCCTTCCAGAGCCAGACTCGGACAGCTCCTGGAAGTGACGGCGCAGTGCACTTTGCTTCCGTGTAGGGAAGGTGAAGGACTGAAGCCAGCTGGCCTATGGTTGGGGCTCCGCCACTCCTGGAAGTGCTGCTCGTGTGTGCTTCGCTCATAAAGGAGGAGAGAAGCTGGCTCCCCGGGTGAAGCTCTTCCCCAGGTGGAAGAGCTTCAGCTGGCACTTTGGCCGAGGACCCAGTGATGTCAGGGGCTGTGACCCTACCCCTGATATTATGGGCGGCCCTGGCATCATCGGGTCCGGGGGGGGGGTCAATTTGGCCCCTGGATCAAATATTTTTCCCCACGCCTGCTATAAAGCTCTGAACAGCTTTTGACCAGGGTACCAGAAAGACTGCTTCTTCCAGTACGGGCCTGTGCAGTCTGAAGTCCAGTCACATGTCTCTCTTCCTGGAGAGGAGAGGTACTCCTCGAGACAGGGCCTTTTATGTGGCAGCACCCTGGTTGTGGAACTCCCTCCCCAGGTCTTTATTGTCCTTGAGGTGGATGGTGAAGACAATATTGTTCCACTTTCAATAGTTAATCACATTCTCTGATTTTACAATCAATCCCTGGTTTTAGGTATTGTATTTTCCCCCAGATTGCCTTGTTTAGCTTTTTGTAGATTCTGAGTTTTACTGCTTTTATTGTTTTTATTTGTCCATAGCCTCAAGCACTCATTGGGTGGAGGGGCAATCCAAAAACATACTAAGTAAGCCAGCAAATAAATATAAAATGTCCTAGCTCACAAGCATTGCCATCCGAATGGGACTGCCTTCAGCCACTTCATTTAATGCTTTGCTTTGCATATGCTCTTGTTTTTAAAGACACAGGTGAGATGTTCCTGCGAACAACATCTGTGTTGTTTTAGTTTAGGTATTTTATATTTTCTGTTGTTCCCCGCCTCGATCTAGATGGAGAGGCGGGTAATAAATAAATTATTATTATTATTATTATTATTATTATTATTATTATTATTATTATTATTATTATTATTATAGATGTGTCTGGCAGCCAGTTGCCTTCCCTTACGTCTTGCTAAATAAATCCCGCATCAAGGAGGGTTCCTTGGGTTCCTTGCGGGGGGGGGGGGGAGGCGGGGTATAAATATAATAAATAAATAAATCCTTCTGAGACTGGGAGTGGAAGTACCAAGTATCAAATTCATTAAATGGCCCCAAGTGAAAGAGGATGGGATACTGAGGCTGGTGGAAATCATGCGCACACAAACAGACACGCTCGGTGTGTGAGTCATTCCCCACTGAACCGTGCCCTTCCCCCAGCTCCCTGGCCTTGGGGAGACTTCCTCTGAGTGAGGAAGCTTCCTTCCTCCATCCAGCTCAGGCTGATGGGAACACCCAAATCATTCCGCCTGCCTCACTCATGTGTTCAAACTCTGCACAAGTTTAGGAGGCAAGAAGAAGGCACAGCTGAGTAGTTAGAAGGGAGGCCACTCACTAGGTCTGGGGTGACCGCGAGGGGTTCTTGACGGATGTGAATGTAAACACCTGTATTCTGGATCTGACCTGGATGAAACAGGCAGCCAGAAGCAGACAGGGTGTGGTGAGCTGTGTTTCCTCCCCCTCCCCAGCAGTATTTTTCATGCTGCATTTGCTGGACGCTCCTCTGGGGATGTGGTGTGTCTATTCAGGATGGGCTACTTTTGATCCTGCAGGTGATCCTGCATGTCAGGGACCTGTGTGGCAGAACTGGGTCTCTTTGCCGCGGTGAAGATATTTGAGAAGAGCTTCCTGCTCAAGGCTTTTTCCCGCTGCTGTTTTCTTCACTTGCACATCTCCTTCATGTGAGGAAGCCAACGGAAATATTGGTTTTGTGATATTTCACCCCCACCCCCGTCCTTGACATAGCTTAAAGCAGGAGAGGAGGCAGGTTCAGCCCAAACGCACAGGCCTGGACAGGTTGATGCAGCTCCTGACACAATCAACAAGGAAGAGCCAGGACGTGGCTGAAGACACAGGACAGAGAGACAGGCACAGAGGGGCTGCAGCCAGAAGAGAAAACTCACAAGATGTGAGCCAACAGGTAAAACCAGGGAAACAGGCGGGGTCAGGTGGGTGCAGGTCCAGGGAGGCCTGCTGAGTCTGTGGCAGGACAGCATGGAAAACTGCTCACAGTGAAAACATTTCTCTAGAAACTGGTAGTTCAGGGCGTGAGTTGAATTTCTTGATCAGGCCACTGAAGGATGATTCCAGTGGGGCTGGTGGTGCCCGTGCTTGGGCAGGCGTTGCTTGTTGCAGGTTAGAGAAATGGAATCCCGCCAGCACCCCTTGCTCAGAGTTACAGGCACAGAACAGGGTGAATTTGACTTCTGCTGATCTTTGCTGTTACAAAGGCCTCTCAGAACGCCTTCCCACTTCCATAGTTGACAAAGTATGGGTGGATGGCGGTGCTGGTCTCAATCCTGCATCTCTTTGGTCTGGAAACCCTGGCCAATATAATCCCTGAGGGGTGGGGGGGTGGCGGTGGGTGACACTATGGAGGAGGGAGGTGGAATCGTGGTTCAAATCCATGGGCTTGTGGAATAGCCTTGGGAGACTTGGGGCACTTCCAGATGAGGCTTTTACAGGGAGTCCAGATGATGTCGTTTTCTACTCATGATGACCCTCCTGTATTTTCTTACTGCTTCTTCCGTCTTTTTTCCTTAATGCAGAAACTCCGTTAACGAGAAAAGACAGAACAGCTGCACAGAGCCTTCTAATTGTTAGTGCTGGTTTGGAAGCACCCTTGGTGAGCTTCCGTTTTCCCCATCTGTATAATGGGAGTGATGGTATCCCTGCCGCACAGTGAAAACATGATAAACGACATGCTTTCTGGTTTTTTGGAAGCTCTAATTAAAATTGAGTCACCTTCTTGGATCAGATCAAAGTCCATCTAACTCAGCACTGCAACAGCAGTCAGCCAGATCCAAGCAAGGCAGGAAAGGCCTTCCCCTCTGTTTTTCCCCCCAGAATCTGGAAGAGACATCTTTCCTTAGAAAAATGTTTGCCCCTTTCTCAGCCCTAGTGGCTAGTAGCCACTGATAGATCTCCCCTCCATTAATTTGACTACTCATTCATAAAAATACATCTATGCTAATGGCAAGGGGAATAACTAGTGGCAATTCTTTCTGTAAGTTATTATGTTTCTATCATGGCAGTGAAAACATGTTTCTGAGTACCAAGCCTCAGTGTAATCAGACATGGGTGGCCGGGTGACCGGCCAGATGGGCGATTCATAAATGTAATAAATGTAAATGTAACGGGGCTCCCTTCCCTAGGTGTCATTTGGCCTTCCCCTTTACCATGTGGCTTGGCTCACTTGCTTGAGATGTGCAACCAATTGCTCTGCAGATCTCTCTCTTGGGGCACACTGAGGCCTGGATCACATGACTGATCAGTGGAGAACTGGTGCGTGGATGGACCTGCCTTTTGGACTTGGGCAGTTGGACCAAGGTGACCTGTGCTCTTTTCAGCTTTGGCTCTCTGAAGTAGGCCTCATTTCTTGGTCGGGCATTGTGTCTGGAGCTGGGTTTTACACCAGCATGTAGCTTTAGAATGTAATTTGAGGACCAGGGACCAGTCCAGGAACAAGTAAAGAAATTAAAGGGAGTGCCTCTGAACATGTGCAGAGAACTTTCTCCTGCTCACTGAGTAATCAGACCCAGTCCTTCAAACACATGGGCAAATCGTTGGATGGGATAGCCTGAGTATCAGAGGCCAGCGCCACATGGGAATCATGCCTGTACCGTCTTTAGTGACAAGCAATGCAATTTATCTTGGCCACATACGTTTTGTGTGTTTATTTATTCAATTTCTATCCCACCATTCCACTAAAAATAGTACTCACAGTGGCTAACAATAATAAAATAAAATACAGATAAAATACAGACTTACCATTAAAACATAAAAGCAAATCAATTAAAAACACATCCATAAAAAGATATAAGCAGCACCCATGAGTTAAAACCTCCTTCACCAAACACGTTGGCTTAAAAGCCAAATGCCTGTCTGAATGAAAATGTATTTGCCTGCAGGCAGAAGGACAAAAGAGATGCAGGTAGCCTGACCTTCCTTGAGAGGGAGTTCCAAAGCCTGGGAGCAGCCGCCAAGAAGGCCTTGTCTCATGTTCCTGCCAAACATGCCTCTAGTGATGGAAGGACCTCTCCTGAGGATCTTAAAACCCAGGCAGGGTCATATGGGAAAATGTGGTCTTTCAAATGACCTGGTCCCAAGTTGTATCGGTTATAACCAGCACTTTGAATTGTACGTGGAACAAAGCAGTAGTCAGTGAAGCTACTGTAAGCTAGGACTCACATGCTCCCTATAACCAGCCCAGTTCAATAGTCTGGCTACAGCATTTTGAATCAGCTGTAGTTTCCAAACACTTCAAAGGTAGCCCCATGTTGCGTGCATTACAGTAGGCCCAAAGGGATTTAATTAAGGCATGTGTCACCGTGGCCAGATCTGACATCTCCGAAATTGTGTGCAGATGGCACAATAACCTTAGCTATGCCAACACCCTCCTGGCCACCACCAAAACCTGGGCATCTTTGTCTAGGAGAGAACCCAGGAGCACCCCCAAACTGCAAACCGGAGTCTTCAAGGAGAGTTGTAACACCATCCAACACAGGTTGAACCACCATTCCCTGCTCTGCCATTCAGGTGACCAGGAGCACCTCTGCCTTGTCTGGATTAAAGTTTAATTTGTTCACACTCATCCAGTCCATTACCAACATCAGACACTGATTTTGAACTTGAACACTTTCCTTGGATTTAGGTGGAAAGGAAAGATAGGGTTGGGTGTCATCAGCATACTGCTGGTACCAAACCCCAAACAACCTCTACCTGCGGTTTCATGTATATGTTAAATAGTATGGGGGACATGATGAAACCCTGAGGGAAATCATAGACCATGATCTTGAACATGAGTGTCCCTCCCGGCCAGCACCACCTTCTGAAATCACCCCTCTAGGAAGGGCTAGAAACACTGTAAAATGGTGCCTCCATAACCCATCGCAGCCAGGCAGTCCAGGAAGATACCATGGTCAACGGTATCAAAAGCCACTGAGAGGTCAACAATGCTACAAGTGAGAAGGATCTTGGAATTGTGGTAGATCACAAACTGAATATGAGCCAGCAATGCAATGTGGCTGCAAAGAAGGCAAATGCTAGTTTGGGCTGCATTAATAGAAGTATAGCTTCCAAATCGTGTGAAGTGATAATTCCCCTTTACTCAGCACTGGTTAGGCCTCATCTTGAGTACTGCGTCCAGTTCTGGGCACCACACTTTAAGAAGGACGTAGACAAACTGGAGAGGGTTCAGAGGAGGGCAAGAAGGATGATAAAGGGACTGGAAACAAGGCCCTATGAGGAGAGACTGAAAGAACTGGGCATGTCTAGCCTTCAGAAGAGGAGACTGGGGGGAGATATGATAGCACTCTTCCAGTACTTGAAGGGTTGTCACACAGAGGAGGGCCAGGATCTCTTCTCGATCATCCCAGTTTGCAGGACACGGAATAATGGGCTCAAGTTACAGGAAGCCAGATTCCACCTAAACATCAGGAAAAATTTCCTGACTGTCAGAGCCATAAGACAATGGAACCAACTACCTAGGGAGGTGGTGGGCTCTCCCACTCTGGAGGCATTCAAGGTGCGGCTGGACAGCCATCTGTCAGGGATGCTTTGACCTGGATTCCTGCATTGAGCGGGGGGTTGGACTCGATGGCCTTGTAGGCCCCTTCCAACTCTACTTTTCTATGATTCTATGATTCTATGAACAGGCCTACACTGCCCGTGTCCAGTTACCACCAAGGTAATCAAAGCCTGAAGTCAGACTGAAATGGTTCTAGATCAGGGATGGGCAACTTCGAGTAGTCCAGGGGGGAATTCCCTCCCAGACTTGCCATGGGCTGCACTCCCCCCACCCCCGCTTCTGAAAAAGCAGTGGGAGGAGATTTTAAAAGTCAGTTTGCCACCAAAACAAGCTAAATTTATCAGTTCTAAGCCTCTATAGTTGTTTGACGCCAAATTTCAGTAGGAAACAGTGGGCAGGTTTGCACAACACACTAAGCCACACCGTGGCGCCAAGGAACAGGGGAACGCCCATCGCTTCAGCCTACTGAATACGATGCAGCCTAAGATCCGTAGACACAATAGGTATCGATGCCAAAGCAGCGATCCACTGATTAGGCAGAATGGGACAATCCAATTCCCTATTCCATTCCTGCTTTAAAAACTATATATCATATTTATTTACTAATAATAAGTATTTATAAGCCTGATGATATAAAGCAAGAACCAGAAAGACAAATCCACCTTTATAAATTAGAAGTTGCATCCTTTTCAGAGATAATCTTGGCAGAGAGAAACTCACCCCCCTAAATTTGCAAAACAAAGCATTGATTTTCTGAAAATATTTGCCATGTATAGATAAGGGAATCCCACATATAACATAGGCAATCTGAGGAATAGTATTCATCTTAGGTGTATTTGTCTTGCCCCACAAACTCAGCTTTAAAATCCAAGAAATCTCATTAATCAATTTATTCAAATTAAGCTTAATAATTCGAGATATATCTCTGGGAATAAGTATTCCAAGATAAGTAATAACATCCGGGCATCACTAAAATTGCCAGTCTGCTAATACATTACAAGTTATAGTATCTCCAGTCGGTATCAATTCAGATTTTGACCAATTAACTGAATAACAAAATTACCAAATGTATTAATCAGCTGCATCAGTGCTGCACAGACGAATGCATCAATGCCAGCACAGAAACAAACAATAAAAGATAATCAGCAAAAAGAATAATTTTAAATTCTAAACAATCATGCACACATCCATGAACACTACTATTCTGTCTAATAGCACAAGCCAGAGGTTCCAAACATAAATATCAAAGGAGAAAGTGGTCTGGTTCCTCTCTCAAGTGGGGAAAAAAGCCATTAGTCATAACTCTTGCTCTTGGAAATTAATATAAAATTCTAACCCACTTCAAAAATTCTAAAGGAAAGCCAAATTTAGTTAAAGTAGTAAAAATAAATTAGCAATAAATTTTATCAAAGGCCTTTTCAGCATCCTAAGATTCCCAGCCCCCTGTCTATGCTTAATAAATCCCACCTGATTTGTTCAAAACAATGTTGTAATGAGCCCATGTTCAGTTATACTCGTTCCAAGTTTTCATCAACTCTAGCCGTCGTCCTACTCATTTCATCACTCCCAGCGCCCTTGAAACCCAGAGAGCTTGTTGGCCCTACTCAGTGGGAGAGGGCACTCAGGTGTGATCGTGTCAGCCGCCCAGGCCATTTCCCCGTCCCAAAGGTCAATGAGGGCTTTGAACAAATCACCTGCTAGAGTGACAGGAGAATCCCCAAGAGCTGTGAGGAAACCATTTGGATCTATCAGCCGCCTAGGGCAGACCTTTCTAAAGTAATTGTTTGAAGAGATATTTTGGGAATAAATATACCCTTATTGTACAACTCAAGCAAAAGTACGTTCACTTCGGCCTTTGGACTAGAAAGGGCACAAGGCCAAACCACACATTCTTCAAATCAGGCCCAGGGGTGTGGAATTTCAAGATGAAAACGGGAGGAGGAAAGCTTAAATCCCCTGCCTACCCAGAGTGCCACGGTCCTGATTCAAATTTGGCTGCACGTGCTTTTACTGAGGTAGCTAAGCCAACCACACATAACTCTCCTGTGTGTGATTTGAAGAACATGTAGTTTGGCCCTAAGATCCAGAATCTGTTACAGTAGTAAAATAATCATCTGCTTCCCTGGATCAGTTTTTGTTGGAAACTTTTTACCCCAGCACCCCTAAATACCCCACTGGCTGGGGCTAAAAACATTCCAGTGCCAAAAAGCAAAGAAGTTTTCCGGGATATTTTATGTCCTGGGTGCTTTTTTCCTTTTGGATAGAAAACTGTAAATCAGGAGTGCAGAACTTCAGGCCTGGGGCCGCATTTGGCCCTCCGGGGGCCCCATTCCAGCCCTCCAGGGCTCCTCGGAAGGCTGTGCCCCCTTTCCCTCAACCACCAATTGTTTGGTGGTTTTCTGCCTTTTGTGCAGTTTTTTCCCCATTCTAAAAGGTTGAAATGCCTCTCCTAAGGCATGGCCTGCATAAGAGTGACAGCTCCCTAAGAAAACGACATAGAACCTTGCCTGGCGGAAGCAGAATCATGATGCAAAAATAAGTGAATTTATCTTATATTTGCCTCTTACAATGGGCTGTAGAATTCTCCTTGTTTCAAAATGAATTATTTTCCCCCTTAAAAAAAAAGCTGCCATAAACACAAAGACCTAAGTCCACCGTTTCCATAGTTGTTTCCCCCCCTGTCTTTCAGAGAGAAGAAATTGTTCACAGGAAGCTACTTTTGGACAGTAGAATGGAGCCACTGGGCAGAGAGGAAGAGACATACGTCTTGGTGGAGTACGCCTTTGAGTATACGTCCAAGGATGGGCACTTTATTTCAATCAAACCCAACGAGAGATACATGCTTTTGAGGAGAACGAATGACCACTGGTGGCATGTCAGAAAGAGCAAAGAAGCCCGGCCATTCTACATCCCAGCTAAATATGTCAAAGAGCTGGGCCCTGTGACCCAGACTATGTCTCCTTCGAAGAACCTTCCCTCCACAACCATGCTGGGGAACAGCAACTCAGGGGGCTCCGTTGGGGCTGGCAGGGAGCAGCCACCAGAGTATGAATATCGGTTTGTGAATGCTCTTCCGGAGTGTGAGGCAGATTCCTCCCAGCACCATCCCATTTCCATTTCCTCAGGAGCCGGAATGACAATCCCCTTTGACATTGGTGGGAAGGTGCTGCTCCCCATTTCTGGAGCAATGAGAGCCACTCTTTCTACCCTCAGTACATCATACGGGTCCCTTAAACCTCCCGATTCAACAGTCCCTGCTTATCCCCTGGCGGACTGTGGCCATTCCGCTGAGCACGTGAGGCCTGCGGTGTCTCTGGATGACTTGGCAAGGTTCACACTGCGAAGCCAGGCAGGCTCTGGGAACTCAGGATTGTACAAAGCTGCCTCCTGGGGTCACCCTCCTCGCCCACTCCCGAAAAGCAGCTCTGAAAACGTCCACGAGCCAGTGGAGGAGGGCGGAGTGAAGTGGGACGCAGAGCAGGAGCGCTATGACACACAGGTACAGTGTGCGTTTCTTATCTCAGGTGAAGGGGAGTTGCTTAAAAATCACCCTGTGGCAGTGTTCTCCAACCTTGGGCCCCCAGATATTTTGGCCAAAAATATCTGGGGGACCCAAGGTAGGAGAACACTAGCCTAAACACTCAAAAGTACCATGTTAGTTAGAAGGTGGCTAGAATCCTTCTCTCTGACATGTGACTTTTCTATGAACAGGGACTGATTTTAATATATATATATATATATATATATATATATATGTATAGGGAAGCATTGTGACACAATGCTTGTTGTCTGAAGAGGCACAGCCACAGAAAAGCAGCATCATGTGACTAGAGTTGCCAACTTCTTACCAGATACAAGTTCCTGTGCATATAACAGGTGCAGCTTTCCCTGTCTCTGCACCTCCATGGTGTGGGAAAGGTGTGTTGAATTGTTCCCTTTTATGCAGCATCACAAGGCAGAGGATGCTGCCAAAAAAGGCTTGGGCAGCCTCAGAAATAATGACAAAACAAATGAGAGTGCTCCTTTCAGGGCCTGCAAAAACTTGTCAGGCAGAAGAGCCAAAGATTTCCCCATGTACCAACACATTTGGGATAAATAAAGAAAGCAGAGCAAGCACCTGATGATCCAACAAAGCTGCTTGTCCTCACGGTTAGGAGTCTCCTGACGGTGATTTGAAGTACTTTCAATTCCCCTTTTCTATAAAGAGGCGAGCAAACAAACAGGAAAAAGGCAGACCTATTTCAGGTTCTAATCTCTGCAGCATAAGAGAGAAGTGAGCAGGGCAGTTGAAGTCCACACGACAGAGATAACATGTAACAAATTCAAGGTGTTGGCATTGACCTTTAAAACCCTGTACAGCTCCAGTCCAGTTTATCTCAAGTAGGCCACTCAACAAGATCTGCCACAGATGGCCTTCTCCCTGTCCCATCAGCCAGAGAAACCAGGCTGGTGGGGACTAGGAGGAGGGCCTTTTCTGTGGCAGCCCCCAATTTATGGAACTCTCTCCCCAGGGACCTCCGCCATGCCCCTTCCTTGATTAGCTTCCGCCGGGCATTAAAAACGTGGCTTTTCAGGTGGGAATATGGGGTGGGTTAGGATTTTTAAGTTTTGTACTGTTTTTAATTGTGTTTTATACTGTGTGTGTGTGTGTGTTTCCCCCTCCCCTCTTGTGTTTTATTGGACTGTACATCGCTCAGAGTGGCTGGATGTCTGGCCAGATGGGCGATTCATAAATATAATAAATACCGTAAATAAATAAACATCACTTCAAGTAAAAGTGCATGCATGCTGCAAAGAGGACTGGCAGCTTCTTCTTTTCTTTTCTTTTTCACACCAGCCCTTCCTCCCATGCCTTTAACAACAGCTTGATCTACAGATATTTCCAGATGATAATACTGATCACCATGCTGTGGAATGCCTGATATGTTGATTTCTGCTGACCAAGCTGCTATTTAAAGGCACACAAACAGGCAAGGTTGTTGGTGGTATTTTTCTGTATAGCTGGCAATCTATACAGCAGGGCCCTCCAACCTTGGGTCCCCAGATGTTGCTGGACTACAGCTCCCAGAATCCCTTGCCATTAGCCATGCTGGCTGGGTATGCTGGGAGCTGTAGGTCAGCAACATCTGGGGACCCAAGGTTGGAAAGCCCTGCTATACAGATTGCAACTAAATCTGAGTCCCCGGTTCCTTTGGATCAGTGTTCTCCAACCTTGGGTCCCCAGATGTTTTTGACCTACAACTCCCAGCATGCCCCAGCCAGCGTAGCTTTGGATACATCTATCCTACAGCTTGAAACTAGAGGGCCTTATAGGCCAACTAGTCCAGCCCTCTGCTCAACGCAGGAAAGCCATCAGACCCTGGCTTTAACGGACGCCTAGGAATTGTAGCTCTGTAAAGGGACTCTTACTGATAATTCTCAGGATGTCATACCACTAGAATTTCCAGCGCTCATTGGGAAAACCACAGTATAGTGAAAAACCTTGCAATGCATGGGGTAGGGCACATCTGTCTTAGAAGTGTACACCAATTTAACCGCAGCGATGGATAGAGGAAGGCTGTCTTCTGCGAAAAGTCCCCCTCCACATGTAGAAAGCACTGAGAACAGGGAGGAAGGGGGTGTAGCTAACAAGCTCATCCACGTTTCCCTTCCTTACACACGATGAGACGTAAGATGTCATGACGTGAATCTGCCCTCTATGTACACCCATTAGGATAGTTATGAGAATCTAGCCCTATTAAATCATTTTAATAGGGCTAGATTCTCATAACTATCCTAATGGGTGTACATAGAGGGCAGATTCACGTCATGACAACCCACCCTGCAAATAAGCTACACAGGGTGGGTTGTTCGTGAAATAACCCATGGCCATGGTGCACCCAACAGACAATCAGGCTCACTGTGTGTTGTCCCCCCACCCTTCATACAGGCCTGTGGCTCACACTGGCTCAGCTTGTCTGAGCGTGGAAAGCTAAGCAGGGTCAGGCCTGGTTATCACTTGGATGGGAGACCCCTCCTCTAGTTTCCTGCATTGAGCAGGGGGTTGGACTCGATGGCCTTGTAGGCTCCTTCCAACTCTATAATCTATGAAATCTATGAAACCCTCGGTCCTCCCACTGGTATCCCAGGGGACTCCATGGCAGGACCTGTCCTGTCTGCCCTCATCATCGTGATTGCAAGCCCTTTTGTGCTTGCTGTGGCTTCCCCCCCCCCCTTTTTCCCCCTTTCTGGATGTCACTTTTCACAATCTCTGAGTTGACAGCTACTGACAGCCCCTTCAAAGTGCCGGGAACTCTAGTTCCTTTTACAAGGGTTTTTTTTTTTACACGGCAACCCATGGTTTTTGACAGGGACTTATGCATTCATGCATGCATATGTCCCCATCAAAAAAAACCTGAATAGCCCTGTCAAGAAACCCCTTTTAAAAGGAACCAGAGTTTTGACAGATAGCTGTCAAATCTCCACGCTCCTATAAAAGGGGTGGCTCACACGTTTCCACTTTCCAGAGCACCTAGAGTCTCAGGAAAGGGTGGAAAAGTGCAAGGAACCTGACAAGAGTCAGGTCCAAAAAACAACAACCCCCTAGAGGATCTCACTGCAAAGGGGGTGATCTACTGGCAGCTCCTTTTCGCAAGCAAAGATCACTCACAGCTTTGGTTTCTCTTGACAGCTCGCCTTTTGACAGTTGTCAAGAGAAAGCAAAGTGAAAAATAAAGCTCTTGCCAGCCTCGCTGGGTCAATGCCTATGGTGGGTGCCTGCTGCACTTACACAGCAGACCCAGGACATTGCCCAGATTGCTGGCAATTTGTATCAGATCAGTTTGAAATTGTGCACAATTACAGACCTTAACAGGTAGATCATGGAGATCAAGTTCCACATTAGGAGCTAAACAGGTGGCATTTGCCGGCCAGATGGGCGATTCACAAATACAACAAATAAATAAATAAACTTGTATAAGCAGTACAATTTTAGGCTTAATATGGCAGGACCTTTGTTTCGCAACTTACTGCAACTAAAGTGGCACGCCTCCTCTGCCCCTTGAATGTGTCTAATTTACCACTGAAGACAACTGCAGCCCGCAGCCCTCATCTTTCCCAGTGTGTGTAAGTGGGCAGGTGTCAAGTGCCATGGCCCAGCCTCAGTGTTGGCCTGTTAGTTTTAGTTGGGATTTGATCAGAAGTAGTCTGGCAGGTTTGAGGCCTGGGAAACCGGGGGTCAAGGCTGATGTGAGAGAGGCTCTGTCCATCTAGGGGGAGCGGGGTCACAAGCCATGGGCTGTCAGGGTGACTTGTTGCCCCCAAATAAACCACCCTGCAAGAAGCAGTCTGGATTCGGACAACACAGCAACCCACTGATGGGTTGATCATGACCCACTGATCGTGTCATGCAAACCCAGTCATTCTGTTTAGAGAAAAGGGAAAGTGATAACTCTAGAAAAATGGGGAACGGCGAGCGAAAACACTCCAATGGGGATTCTTTTCCGCTGCAAACTCACAGGCTCCAGCAGACGGCAGCACCTCCCAAAGGCTCCGTCTAGCGCAGCGCGAGGAACAGTCCAAGCCCGAAGGCTGCCGCGGGGTGGGGCATACCATTTTTGAATGCTCCTCCAAATTTAAAAAACAACAAAAAAGCCTCCCAGAAAATAGAAAACTAGCACATCAGATACCAAGCTGTAGCCTAGATGTCTGCTGTGCTATTTTTCTATTTGGGGTGAGTTTTTAACTTAGGGGTATATATATTTTTTTTTTTAAAAACTGACCACCACCCCACCTGTGTTGTGAAGTGGCGGAGTCCGCGCTGCCCTCTTATTCTCCCGCGGGGAGCGCGTGTTCTTTGGCGGGCCGCGCCGTGGCCCGTGGACTACTCGGCTGCTCAACAAATGTTTATCTGTAGGCAGGATGATCAAGTTGTAATTTAATAGATGACGAAGAAGGCAGCACAAGGTCAAGCTACGACAGTGGGCCACCCAGCATATTCCTAATCCTCTGGTCCAGTAGGTCAGGGGTGAGGAACCTCAGGCGGGGGGGGGGGGCAAGATGGCCATTTTCCCTTTTCCCCAACCACTGGTTGTTCGGTGGCTTCCTGGCTTTTGTGCATTCCCCCCCCCCTTTCTAAAAGATTGAAATTCCTCTCCCAAGACATAGTTACTGGGAGGAAGCGCTTTAAACTACGATGTGCTGGCATTTTTGGTTTTTTGGCCCCATTCCCGCTTGGATGCGGCCAGGGGAGGCTGCAGTGATGACGCCTGTGCCCGCGGGGCTCCTTATCCGGTGCATCTTTTTGTTTGAGTTTTATAGGAGCTGTCTCTATGGTGCTGAACTCTGTCCCATGGAAATAGGTTCACCACCATGGAGAGCTGTATAAAGCTTAAGTTTTTAAAAATGCAGTGGATAAGGAACCCCACTGACGCCTCCACTGAGAGCTTCCAGCCCTGAGACTGGAAGAGGTTCCCCACTCCTGTAACAGATAATGAATGAGGCCACCTGGCAGGATTTAATTTAATTGCCAGGGTCCACCTTGGGAGGAGTGTATCTCTGAGCATGTGCATCTCATATCCACTGGTAACCACAACCAGCCACACATCTGGGGCCAGAGGCAAGGATTTCCAGAGTAGGGGGTGCTACTTCCTGGCAAACCGCTGTCACCTTTTCTGGCAGGACCCCTATGCCTTTCTCAGTGGTGTGCTAGGCAAACAGAGGTAAGGTATTTCCTGTCATAGTCAGTCAGGCGATCACTCGGGACCGAGTAAGATTGTCTTCCAGGATAATTTTTTTTTTTTTTTTTACAAAAAGGAGATTTTAAAAGGAGGAAAATTCTAAAGAAAATTGTGTAGACTCTAGCAATGGGTCCGTAAGTGACTGTGGAGGCCAATTCTAGATCCACACAGCTTCCCACAGTGAGGACACAGGTTACCAGATGGAGGATGGCACTCGGGCTTCTTCAAAGTCCATAGAAACTTTGTGAAAGGCCAACCTCCAGTTAGATCGTTCATGGGCCAGAGTTTCCCAGTTTTTGATGTTTATAGTGCATTTTTTTAGATTAGCCTTAAGAACATCTTTAAACCTTTTATATTGACCACCGATATTCCGCTTTCCATCCTTGAGTTGGGAATAAAGTAACTGCTTTGGGAGACGGCAGTCAGGCATTCGAACAACATGACCGGTCCACTGAAGTTGGCGTTGAAGGATCTTTTTTTCAATGCTAGTAGTCTTTGCTTCTTCCAGTACAGTGACATTTGTTCGCCTATCTTCCCAAGTAATTCGCAGGATTTTCCGGAGGCAACGTTGATGAAATCTTTCAAGGAAGTGGAAGTGACGTTTATAGATAGTCCGTGTTTCGCAGGCATACAATAAAGTTGGCAATACAATGGCTTCATAAACCAGTGTTTTGGTCTTCTTACAAATATCCCGATCCTCGAACACTCTATTTTTCATTCGAGAAAACGCGGCACTTGCGGAGCTCAAACGATGCTGGATTTCACTGTCGATGTTAGCTGTAACAGAAAGATAGCTGCCAAGATAGAGAAAAGGATCGACATTTTCCAGTATTGTCCCGCCAAGCTGGATAGATGGCATCACCAAAGGGTTAGCTTGCACTTGCTGATGAAGCACTTTGGTTTTTTTGATGTTAAGTGAGAGACCAAGTTTTCCGTATGCTTCTGCAAAAGCATTTAGGATAGTTTGGAGATCATCCTCTGAATGTGCGGAGACCACATTATCATCAGCATACTGAAGTTCCACAACGGAGGTTGTAATTACCTTACTTTTTGCTTTCAGCCTGCTGAGATTAAAAAGCTTTCCATCTGTTCGATATATAATTCCCACACCAGTGGGAAGTTTCCCCTCAACAAGATGTAAAATCATGGCGATGAAAATAGCAAATAATGTTGGGGCAATAACACATCCCTGTTTAACACCTGATCCCACTTTAAATGGAGCACCATGAGAGCTCCTGTCATAGAGATACCATAGGAAAGGTTATACCCATTGAATTTGGTTTTTTTCTGCCTGTAATGTGCCTTTATCAAAAGGCACAGGCATCCTGCTAAAAACAAGCCCCAAATATTTGGGGCCAAGCTTCCGGGGAGGCTGAAGTTATCACACACTTCTCTAATAGCTTGGCTCTACTCTGAATAGCAGGTGAGGGTGTGGAATTGTGCAAGCCGGAGACCACACCCTGGGCCATTGGCAGGGGCAGAGCCAATTGCCTGCAATTTGCAAAAGTCCTGTCCCTGTGAGAGGGGCTCTGGATGCTCATGGACTTCCCCCCCCCCCCAACAGGGCAGCCAAAACAGCATGGAAACACTTTTGGCGCACAAGTTGTATTGGTTCTGGAGAGCTCCCAGAAAAATTGGTGGTGTTGATGGTGGTGCTTTGATTATAGGACTGCTAACCAGCCAGGAGAAATGACATCAACAACAGCCCGTGGGTGTGAGAGTGAGAAAGAGAGAGAGAGAATTTGGGTCTGGGTCCCACATGCTTATTTTACTTTATTATTTTAGTAAAGCTGGAATTCCCTGAGGCAAGTCAGCAGCAACATGTTCACACAGTGCACCTGCTTGAACTGTGTATCCCACCCATGTGCACTAACGAGGATTGAGCTTAGTTCCAGCAGACCACTTCAGATACTGCCCTGTGAGAGGCGGCAGGATGCGTATTTGTACTTCTTCCGTAGACATGCTCTGTCGGGCGAGGGTGGTGACAGAGCAATGTGGCAACTTGGCAGTGGCAGCTGTGAGAGCTGTTTTCATACTCACTTCCCTTTGCAGCTTCTTCATCTTGCATCGGAAGCTAAGTCTACATGCAACGCACCGTATCTCCCAGCACAAGCCATAGCCCATAGGAGCAATGCTATGCATTCGGTTTCTGCCAAAGTCTACCAGGCTCTGCCCCTAGTTTGTAGGGTTGCTAACTGGACAGAAAAATATAGCCTTGTTTTCTCCTGTGTGCCTTTAATAGCAGGCTGAGCTAGAAGAAGAATCAGTGGGTGGGTTTGCAAAACATGCTAAGCCAGACTGCGGCAGTCTGGTTTAGAAGCCACCCTACCCGCCCCCGGGCGCCTGACATTTGACCGGGCGCGCCATGCTTCCCCCCACTCCCCCTTTGGTTCTCTTGCAGGTATCCCAGGGGACGCCCCCTGCCAGCATCGAGGTTTCTCCCCTCCCAACTGCCACTTGTCAGTGGGGGCGGGGAGCAGGGATCACGGGCAGCCCCCACCCCGACTTGCGAGGAGATCTTGTGAGCCGCTAGGAGGGCTGTTGCCTGTTGGCCGTGCTGCTGATCTTGGCAGAGGAAATCGACAGCAGCGCCGCCATCCTGCCGTGGCTTCTCCTGTCCAGCACCACAGCCGCTCCGTGTCAGCAGCAGTGGCGGCACCGGACGGGAGGGAGCCAAGCCGCGCTCTGCTCAGCCTGCTCCAGAATAGGCCAAACGGAGAGTGACATCCTATCTGGTGCCGCTGCTGTTTGGCGGTGATAGTGCCAGACTGGGGGGGGGGGCGGCGAGCTGCGCTCTGCTCAGCCTACTCTGGAGTTCGCCCCCTGCGGCAGTGGCTGCCAGCCATTTCTACTGGTGGCCACTGTGGCATGGGGCAGGCAGAGCCTCTGACAGCTGTCCTCAAGTGCTGCCTTGACACTTTGGGGACGGCTGTCACCGCCCGGTGCTCTCCCAGAGCCTCTTGGCAAGAGCGGCAAGCCTTTTTGCTGCTCATGCCAAGTGGCTCTGTAGCAGTTTCAGCTACCCCTGGGCTGCTTGTGTCGTCCAGGTTCAGATGACACGACAAGCCCAGGGGTGGCCCCAAAACCCAAGCCACAGTGTGTCAGGCTTATAAACTGGGTTTATAAACCACCCCGAAGAAGCCATGGTAGGTTCACACGACATGACAAGCCCCCCTGGGTTGTCAAGACTGGGTATCCTGTGAACCCAGTCACTGCGTGTGTGCGTGAAGCTTTTCACAGCATGGAGATAAATATTATCCTCTGCTAATATCTGCTGATCAAGCTGCTGTTAAAGACACAGGGGCAAGAGCCAGTAACAAAATGTGGCAACTCTGCTGACCTGTCTCAGCCTTTTGAAATCAAAAGTTGACAACTGGGATGTGTCTGTGTATTTGAAACTAATAATATCCATCCTGGCTCTAAAACTGACCCCTGTCTTCCTGGAAGGAGGAGAGTGTACTGGAAAAGGATCTAGTGCTTCGCCCAATGAATCTAGCTTTCTTGTTGCTCTAAGAGTGGGTGAACAGAAAGTGGATCCGGATTTACTGGTAGATCTCTAGGTGTTTTGCAATAGATCAGCAAGGGTTTCCAACTTCCAATGGTTTAACAACAGTGACAATAAAAAGCCTTTCCCCCCCTCTTATATTAGGCAGCAGAAATCAAGAGAACTTGGAGGGAAATAGGAGTAGGTTTGTGTGTGCAAGCTCCAGTTCTCTTACTGAAAACAAATTCCTGGGCTGAGCATGTGCTCAGAGACACCATGTTCTGTGATTCTGTTTCCACCTTCCCAAACCACCTGGATCCAGTTGGTGGAGCTGGGGGTTCTAATGAAAAACCCAGTAGATCCCATAGCCTGCTCTAAGATGCAGTTTTTTTCTGTGGAATTAACCACAGCAGTAAGTGGAAATGGCCATTTGTATAAATGCCTTTTTACAGCCAGATCCTATACATGTTCATTTAGAAGTTGGTTTCAACTGAGTAAATGGGATTTACTCCTGCGTTAATGTGCAGCCTGGCCCTGTACAAAGATAAAGGAGGTTGCTAGATCTATGGAGATAATTTGATTAGCCAAATAGGTCATAGAATCATAGAAAAGTAGAGTTGGAAGGGGCCTACAAGGCCATTGAGTCCAACCCCCTGCTCAATGCAGGAATCCAGGTCAAAGCATCCCTGACAGATGGCTGTCCACCCGCACCTTGAATGCCTCCAGAGTGGGAGAGCCCACCACCTCCCTAGGTCGTTGGTTCCATCGTCTTATCAGGATTTTTTTCCTGATGTTTAGGTGGAATCTGGCTTCCTGTAACTTGAGCCCATTATTCCGTGTCCTGCAAACTGGGAGAAGAGATCCTGGCTCTCCTCTCTGTGACAACCCTTCAAGTACTGGAAGAGTGCTATCATTTATTTTATTTATTTATTTTATTATATTTATGAATTGCCCATCTGGCCAGACATCCGGCCACTCTGAGCGATGTACAATGCAATACAATACAGGGGAGGGGGGGAACACACACACACACACACACACTATAAAACACAATTTAAAATCCTAACCCACCCCATATCCCCGCCTGAAAAGCCACGTTTTTAATGCCCGGCAGAAGCTAATCAAGGAAGGGGCATGGCGGAGGTCACTGGGGAGAGAGTTCCATAAGTTGGGGGCTGCCACAGAAAAGGACCTCCTCCTAGTCCCCACCAGCCTGGTTTCTCTGGCTGATGGAACAGGGAGAAGGCCGTGGCGGATCTTGTTGAGCGGCCTACTTGATGTTGCTGGAGGCGCTCCTTGAGATATACTGGACCAGAGCCGTACAGGGTTTTAAAGGTCAACACCAACACCTTGAACATGCCCAGTTCTTTCAGTCTCTCCTCATAGGGCCTTGTTTCCAGTCCCTTTATCATCCTTGTTGCCCTCCTCTGAACCCTCTCCAGTTTCGTCTACATCCTTCTTAAAGTGTGGTGCCCAGAACTGGACGCAGTACTCAAGATGAGGCCTAACCAGTGCTAAGTGAAGGGGAATTATCACTTCATGCGATTTGGAAGCTATACTTCTATTAATGCAGCCCAAAATAGCATTTGCCTTCTTTGCAGCCACATCGCATTTCTCCACAGTCAGAACAATGCAACCTGCTGCTGCTTGTGAGATTCCTTGATTCATCTGGCAGGGATACTAATGAGTAGGTGGTTCTCATGAATTTTTCAAACACTGGAGAGGCCTTTCAGATGTGTTGAAAAGTAGAGGAAGGCAGGGACGGTTGCTATAAGACAGTGTCCTCCGACCTTGGGTCCCCAGGTGTTTTTGGCCCACAACTCCCAGCGCGCCCCAGCCAGGGACCCAAGGTTGGAGAACACTGCTATAAGAGCTTCTATGCCCCCAGTCCAGTGGGTGCAGTTTGTTTTCTCAGAGGGAGAGAAAAAGAGACTGCCTATGACAGGACAAATCATCTTGCAGGTATGTTTTGGTCTTTCCTCCTGCCTTTCATTCAATCTTTAATTTGAAATATTTTTAAATGAAATACCTCTGGGGATCAAGCCTACCTGCAAGTGGCTGTGTCAGATGTGGAATACCTGTCTGCTGTCCGGCAATGCTTACTCAGTGATAAAGGAAAGACGTTGCATATGCTGGATTCATATCTTGAAAGCCAAAGCCCTAGTATTAGAAGCAATGTCCTCAGGTTTAGCTTTGATAGACCCTGGCTTCCACAACTCATGCCTGTTGGGAAACCACTTACTTCCCCGTGGAGGCTCTGTTTCCCAGCCACAGGTTCCTAGAGGTGACTTAGGGGCAAAGGAAGAGCCGATGTGGTGACTGAGGCAATGAGAGGGTTAAAACCACAAGGCCTCACCCCTTCCTTTCCTTATGCAAATGATCAGTTTGCTTTACCTGTCCCAGGAGGTGGGAGAAAGCTCAAGGGCAAGGTGGGGCTGTTTGCTGAAAAATCCAGCTAGGTGAGATGATGGGGTGGAGGTCTCGGCTCAGGCAGCTTGTTCTTTTCCTTAGGTAAGTAATATTTCCTATAATCTGACTGTGAACTTACAATACTTGTCAGAGGTGTAGAGAACAAATCCCACGCCAAAGTGGCAACCCTGTTTTCCTCTTACAGAAGAGGGGTTTGGGTACTATCACGTAGGACTGTTTGCAGTGTGCACCAGAGCTACTGTTTTTCAGAAACGATGTTATATGAGCATTGAATTGTTTGTAGTCTCGGTTTCGGTAAGGTGGCGAGTGGTGTCCGGCCTGGTTCTCTTACACTGTTTCTTATGCATCTAGATATTTTGTATTTGGGATAGAATGAGAAAGAGAAATTGTATGCACCTTCTCACTAGTGTAGTTTATGTGTTATAAACTGTAGCTGAGGGTCCTGTGGTATTGTATGTTCAAGCCTGACAGCGTAATCCTATGTGCACTAGCCTGGGAGTAATCCCCACTGAATAGCAAGGCGATTTCTTCTGAGTAAATATGCACAGGGTGGCACTGTGACTCAGATATATCTATAGATAGATAGATAGATAGATAGATAGATAGATCGATCGATAGGGAGGGTTCACATGACACAATGAGCCACACTGCATAGAAAGTTATGCAGTGTGGCTTATAAATCAACAGATGATCTGGCACATGGGGGGTTGGGTGCTCCCTCTCCCCCCTCTGTCCTCCCGCAGGTATCCCAGGGGCCCTGTGGGAGCACCAAGGTTCCCTCCTCTCCGCTGCTGCATGTCAGGAGACTTCCTGAGCCTGGGTGAGGGATGTTGGGCAACCGCTGCCAATGTCCTTGCGAGCTTGGATCGGGAGACCTCACAAGCCCGGGTGAGGGTTGTCGGTGCTGCTCCCACTTGCTGCCGCCGCACACGCAGCAGTGACAGGTAGGAGCTATACAGGCCTGTGGCTCACGCTGGCTCTGCTTGTCTGAGTGTGGAAAGCTAAGCAGGGCCAGGCCTGGTTATTACTTGGATGGGAGACCCCGCCTCTAGTTTCCTGCATTGAGCAGGGGGTTGGACTCGATGGCCTTGTAGGCCCCTTCCAACTCTATGATCTATGAAATCTATGGAGCAGACGTCCTTCACCCTGGCTCGTGAGGAGACTCGTGAGCTGGGGCAAGGGACGTTGGGCGCCACTGCCAATGCTGGCAGAGCAGCAGGCTTGCCCACGAACAAGCCTGTTCTGTCAGCAGTGGCAGCGGATGCCCTGAGCGCCTGCGGATGCCCTGAGCAAGCCCTTCTGTTGGCAGCGGCAGCTGCTCACGCCCCGCTGTGCACGGTGCCTCTGACAGCTGCCCCCAAGTGCCCCTTGGGCACTTTAGGGGCAGCTGTCAGTGGCACTCACCCGGCAGCCACTTGGCAAGAGCAGCAAAGATTTCTTGCTGCTCTTGCCAAGTGGCTCTGTAGCCGTTTGGGTTACCCCAGGCCCCCAGGGGTTGTTGTGTCATTAGGGTTCGGATGACATGGCAACCCCAGGGGCAGCTATCAAACCCTATAACAAGCCACGGGCTGTCGGGGTGGCTTATAAGCTGTTTCGGCTGGCATGGAAGAGGAGGCAGCTCCCCCTGCCCTGCACCACTGTGGCCGCCAGCTGAAAGGGCTGGTGGTGGCACTCTGCTCGGCCTACTCAGGAGTAGCCACGCTCTGCTCAGCCTACTCAGTGGCAGGGAGTAGCCGCACTCTGCTCGGCCTAGGTGGTGTAGGGGTACACACTGGATAGGGGGGGTGCACACTCTGCTTGGCCAATGCTGGAGTAGACTGATCAAAGCACAGCTCTGTCCCGTGCCCCCTGACCAGTGCCACCGCTAAGTGGTTGCAGCGCCTGAAGGGAGGAGCCACGTTCTGCACGGCGGGATAGCACCTCTGCCGAGATCCGCAGCAGAGCCGACAGCCCTCACCATGGCTCACGAGGTCTCCTCACAAGTGGGGGTGAGGACTGTCAGAGATCCCTGCCCCCCCTTGCCCCCACTGACAAGCAGCAGCTGGAAGGGGAGAACCTCGGTGCTCCTTTGTGGGGTGTCCCGCGGGATACCTGTGGGAGGACCAAGGGGGGAGGAGGGGGAGGCAAGGTGCACCCTACCCACAATGCGCCTGATTGTCTGTCAGGTGCATCGCAAGTGGGGTGGGGTGTAAGCCAGACTGCAGCAGTCTGGCTTACTGGGTCATCCAAACCCACCCATGGTGTGAACTTTCCTAGGCAATAGCCAAGTGGGCTATGAAGACATTAGGTTTGGCCACGAGAGCTGTTTGACACTGGAGTAAAGGAGGTGGTGGACATTTATTTATTTATTTATTTATTTATTTATTATATTTATACCCCGCCTTTTTTCCTTCAAGGAACCCAAGGCGGCTTACACAATCTTCCTCCTCCTCTCCATTTCATCCTCACAACAACCCTGTGAGGTAGGCTAGGCTGAGAGTCAGTGACTGGCCCAAAGTCACCCAGTGAGTTTCATGGCCGAGCAGGGACTAGAACCCGGATCTCCCGAGTCCCAGTCCAACACTCTCACCACTACGCCACATAGGCATCTTTCCTGGGTGCTTCCCTAGGCCCTATGAGGAGAGACTGAAAGAACTGGGCATGTTTAGCCTTCAGAAGAGGAGACTGAGGGGAGATAGGATAGCACTCTTCCTGTACTTGAAGGGTTGTCACACAGAGAAGGGCCAGGATCTCTTCTCGATCATCCCAGTTTGCAGGACACGGAATAATGGGCTCAAGCTACAAGAACCCAGATTCTACCACACCAAAATTCCAAAATTTCCTGACTGTCAGAGCAATAAGAGAATGGAACCCACTACCTAGGGAGGTGGTGGGCTCTCCCACTCTGGAGGCATTCAAGGTGCAGCTGGACAGCCATCTGTCAGGGATGCTTTGACCTGGATTCCTGCATTGAGCAGGGGGTTGGACTCGATGGCCTGGTAGGCCCCTTCCAACTCCACTTTTCTATTATTCTAAATACAGAATGCTTGGGGCAAGGAAGAGTCGGGCTGCCTGTCTGTGTTGACATGCCATTTGACACTGATGAGTTGGTTGTATGAGGATTCCCACTTAGTTTGTCCAGCCAGTTTGGCTTCTGTTGAGCCCCACAACCAAGTGCCACTAGCATTGTTAAAATTCACACTTGTGGTCAATGCTGAGGGTTTTTGTTGATTTCATTTCATGATTTAATTCATGCACTCACGGCTTCACAAACTACACCCAGTGTGAGCCAGTACACTGGCTGCTCTATGAGGGTCTTATTTTGCTTTCTCTGTGTGTGTTGCACTATGAGTTGTTACAAAGTGCCCCACCGGGAAGGTTATGTGTCCTTTCTCCACTCCTTTCAATGTTGGAATGTTTTCTTGCTGTCATCGTGTTGGTTGTCCTCCACATGGGCTACAACTCCCATTATACTGGTTGGGGATGGTGGGAGGGAGTTGTGGCCCAGCACATTTGGAGGGCAACCAGGTTGGGGAAGGCTGGCTTCATGGCAGTTCATTGGCATACAAACAGCATCCTAGTCCTGGGCTTGCCAACTCCAGCACTGGTAAGGTGGTGGGGGCTATTGTGTGGCGTAGTGGTGAGAGTGTTGGGACTGGGACTCGGGAGATCTGAGTTCTAGTCCCCACTCGGCCATGAAACTCACTTGGGTGACTTTGGGCCAGTCACTGACTCTCAGCCTAGCCTACCTCACAGGGTTGTTGTGAGGATGAAATGGAGAGGAGGAGGAGGAGGAGGATTATGTAAGCCACCTTGGGCTCCTTGCAGGAGAAAAGGCGGGGTATAAATATAATAAATAAATAATAAATAAATATTCTACCTTTTAAGATTTGCACACAAGAGAAAAATATACCAAGTGCAGGTTTTCTTATCACATTGCTGCAATGAGAAGAAAACTGCATCTGGTAAAAGTCTCTCTTCTGTGCAACTCCTAAAGCTTGATGAGCTCTCTCCGGGTCCGGGTCTGGTATCACTGATACATTAAAACTCGTCTGCATCATAAGGACCGTCTCTTCCATACTTCCATCTGTGGACTTTCTGCCTTGCTACCTCTATGCCACTCTGGAATATCCTCTCCCGCTATGTTTTTGAATTGAGAAAGTAATAAAGAGCATCTCTGAGCATGTGTGGTGTGCATTTCCCTCATCAGTGAACAATTGCAACCAGTCTTCACACAATTAGAATAGAGGCAAAGGGCTTCAAAGAGTGTAGGATTCTTAGGCAGGTTGGAGCCGTGGCACCTCCCTTTTTAGGATCTGGGCATGTCTCATTAGGGTAGAGGAGGAGGTCTTCGTGAATTAGTACAAAACTCAAGAGAGGGCATTAGGTAGGACTTGACATCCTTGTTGCCACAGCAACCCTTCTATCCCACAAACCCCAACAGGAAGCGTGCAAAAGGCGAAGGGCCGGGTTCTTGTTTTGCGCACTGTGTTGTGTTGCTCCCACTCTCTTGATTGGCCTGTGGTTGAGAAAGCACATCTTTCCTCCCCCGCCCCCAGCTCAGCCGTTTCCCTCCCATTAAGGCGCTCCATCTAGGTTCTGTGACAGAACTTCTTGAATCGTGTTGGAAATGGGCGACTGGGTTCCCAAATCATCTTTCTGGCATAAATTGCCTCGTACATTTTCCAAGGTATGGATGTGGGAAGGGTAAAATCTTGCTTGCAGAGTCAGAGTGCTGCTGGATCTTACTTTGAGGCTGTCAAATATCTGTCTTGAATGCCAGGGCTCAGGCCAGAAACATGTGAATAGGTTAGGGCCTCTGAGCATGTGCAGAGTGTTCTCTCCCTCTCCCCCCCCCCCCCCACTGAATAACTACAGTTGGTCAGATATCTGGAATAAGGGGTACGTGACTTCTAGGTAAACTTGATCTGCCATTAATTCTTTTTACAAATTAATCTCTGAGCATGGGGGAGGGGTGTCCAAAAGTCAGTCAAATGACATTGCACTCCTAAGCAGAGGGCAAGAGCTTTGTAGGACATTTGCAAGGCTTGCTACCATTTAAGTTCCCCAACATGGCTCCTCTGTCCTGTGCCATGATAAGCAGAAATCCAGTAAGTGTAGTGTTGCCAACTCCAGCACTGGTAAGGTGCTAGAGCAGCAGTGACTGGAAAAGCTGTGTCTGTTGGATTTCTGCTGCAGAAAGCAAAGGAGCCCTACAGTATAAAGACTTAAAAAACAAAAGCAAAACCTTAACTATATTGAATGTTCCATGGACCAACGAATGTACTAGGTGGTGCCAAGTACAAAGTCTTTTTGAGTATTTAGAAATACAAATATCCCTACAACAGAAGCTATGTACATATGAAAGATGTGTGCACTGTATGCAAATAAATATGCTGTTACTGTTCCACCACCCCACAAATGAACTTAAACAGATGGGTGCTTCTAAACAGCAGTGTGCTATACATTGCGGGGGGGGGGTGCTTTCAAAAATGCTTGCAGGTGGGAGATCCTGGCACAGCCCACCTATTGCAGGAAGGGCTCCCAGACCCAGACCCTGAAAGAGGTCCTCTCACCCCTCTGTGTTGCATAGAAATGAGAGTTTCACCATGTATGGTTGGTGTGTTTTTTTTAACCACTGCAATGCTGCAAGGTGGAAAGGGTCCCATCACCATCTCTTCTATGCTGCACGTGAATATAGAAGAGCCCTTTCCGGATCTGAGACATTTTTGCAGGGTTTAGAGCTACTTCTTTTTTAAAAAGAGTTCATTATGTATCTTCCTCCTCCCCACTTCAGCATGGCTAGGGCACGAAGGGGAAGTAAACAGCAAGGGCCTATACTTAGTCAGGGACACGTAGGTGAAGAACCAATACAGCTGATCTGAAATATCTCAGAAGATATTTTTCTGAGAAATTCTGAGAATTTAATTCCCCCCGCTTCCTGAAAAAGAACATTCTCTGAATATTCTCCACCACATTTTTAATGGAGGTTGCCATCCCCCTGCAATGCAAAATGGTGGCCAGGCTGCCAACACAGTTGCTGCTGTCCCTGGAGAATATTTGGTACCCCCAATTTCACTGCTTGCAAATAGGATGGGGAAAAATTGAGAAGCCATTTTTGCTCCACTCTAGAAAAGGTACGATTTTGTTGTAGTATACATATGTCCCAGAATGCAGTGCCTGCAGACACCTCCAATGGCACCCATGCACAGGTTCCCAATGTGCTGTGCGCGGGCACCCAAATTTTTAAAAAATATTTTTTCCCATTTTTTAATATACATACATGGATTTGTATGAAATGCATAGAACCCAGTGAGTTTCACAGATATACTACCCTTTAATTGACAGAAGCATTCTGTTGGGGGAAAGGGACTGGGCCAATCTGTGTTGGACACAACTATGCAGAGCCAAACTTGTAACAACCAACCAAAGTTCCACTTCTTAAGCAAAATGGGGAAATCTGAGCTCTTAATTGTTTAACTATTAATTTAAAAGCTTAGCAAAGATGTGTAGTGGGAGAGCCAGTGTGGCGTAGTGGTAAGAGTGTTGGACTGGGACTCGGGAGATCCGGGTTCTAGTCCCCGCTCGGCCATGAAACTCACTGGGTGACTTTGGGCCAGTCACTGACTCTCAGCCTAACCTACCTCACAGGGTTGTTGTGAGGATAAAATGGAGAGGAGGAGGAGGATTATGTAAGCCGCCTTGGGTTCCTTGAAGGAAAAAAGGTGGGGTATAAATATAATAAAATAAATAAATAAAATTCACATATCACTTTAAGCCAGGAATCATGGCTTATTAATCTATAATATGAATGACAGTGTACTTGTGAACACAACCAAAATTTGCTCCTGTGAGTGGGTAAAGAAACCAGGCAGGAATAGTTTAGCGTAGTGTCTGAACCCTAGATTATGGTTTATTATGCCCAAACAAGCCAGGATTGTAAATCAGCTTTCAACCAGGGTTTGTAGATGGTTTATGAATCCTTGCTTGCTTGAGCACAATAAACCATCCCTTCTGTGATTGTTTCCCCACTCGTCTGAAGGGAGGAGCAAAGTGGGAGGGCTGTGTGCACTAGCATGTAGCTTGTTCATATCATGGTTTATCAAGCCAAGATTCCTGGCTTATCATTACGTGCAAATGCAGCCATCAGCTCAGTTCAAACACCCATAGAAGAGTCTGGCAAGAATTAGGAAATTCCTGTAAATGAAAAGCACCCATAGGACATTAAAAATTGAGTTAGCATTATTTATCTAGCAGGATGAAGCAGGGGTGGGAGGGCAGAGGATTTGATGCTTCTGCCATAAAGACAATGAAACTTACAAAAGGTAATTAACAGCTGACAGTGGAAGGAGGGAGGTTTGGGACTTTTAAAAAGATAGAGCTTGTCAGGTTAGGCTGACCAAACTTTAGGGATCCAGCCAGTTTGTGTCATAGGAGGTTTACATGGTTCTGCATCTACGTATCATGTTGCATGATTTTTTCCCAACTTGCCAATGGTCAGGAATCCTGGGACTTGTAGTCCAAAACAACTGAAGGGCACCATGTTGGGGAAGGCTGTTATATGATGATGCAGTTGGATGACTTCTCTTTCTTGGTCCTGCAGCCATGTGAGGAGGCGGCCTCGGATCCCGTGTATGTGAATCTACAGGAGCTTCAGCTGGAACAGAGTGCTGCCACCGCCAGCAGTGCTGAAGCCACACTTCAACTGCCGCTCAGGAGCCCCCTGACCAGCTGGGAGACCCACACGGACACAAAAAGCGGTCATTTGTTCTATTACAACCCCGTGACGGGCCAAACAACGTGGGACTCTCCGTTCGACACTTCTGTGAATAGTGCAAGTCCTGTCCATTCTCGCTCCCCTTCACTTGCCCCCAGCCCTGCCACGCCTGCCGAGTGGGACCAGTATGTAGACGAGGCCAGTGGGCAGGTGTTCTTCTATAACGCAACAACAGGCGAGACGTCGTGGCAGGCACCCCCAGTGAACAAAGTGCTCGGCTACCCAGAGATGCACCCTGCGTTTGCTCCCTACAGCCCTGTGGATCAGAGGGTAAATTAAGGGGGTTATGCTGTATTGGGATGAGAAGGTAAACCTTGTTGGAGTAGATGGATGGTCCAGTGAGGACCAGTCCAGTCAGTGGAGATCGAGGGTGACTCAGTTCAGAGTAGATATAAAATATCCTGAAATTTTGAATTGAGGGGAGGGGGGTTCTGAGGGAATTTTCCCCAGGAAAAAAATGGGAATTTGGGAGAAAATTGAAAAATAGAGAATACTGTTTTTTACAGATCTAAAATCACATTGGTACTTTAGGAACTAACTTGGTTTGCTCATAAAAAATTATCATTAAAATTAAAAGAATTAAAAGTAAACAGCAATGTTGTGATTATTGTCTGAATAAACTATACTTTTAAATTTAATAATTCATGAGAAAACCAAGTTATACTTAATATACTTTAGGTTCTTATTTTATGCATGGCCAGACGGAATGTCAGCAGGTAATCCCTGAAACATCTGGATCATGCTAGAAGCCAGAAGAAGCAGGAAGAGTTGGAAGAAGAGGAAGGCTGATGTACACCATCTATTCCTGTTTGAGAGGAATTGGTTGGGGTGGGGTTTAGGGAAATCTGGTCTGAAGGAAAAGCTATTGAGAGCTTATGTAGCTGAGGAATACTCTTGTGTTTATTAGGAATGGTAACCAAGCACATTTAATTTAAGAACTTTTAACCCAGGGTGAAGAACTGTTCTGAGGTGGGGGGCCAGATTGCCCCCCACCAGGCCCACTGTGGGCTGCATGATGTCACTGTGGGCCTAGTCTCGCCCATGGACACCACCCTGTCCCCTGTTCTATTTCCTCCCAGCACAGAGAAAGGGATTCTGCTGGTGCTGGGAGAGCCCACTCCCTGGCCTCATGTTGTGCCTGCCACCCCATTGGACATGGTCCCTGGCTTCAAACTGCCCCTGGTGCCCCTGTTGACACCCTGGTGCCACACAAAGCTTCATGGCCCACACTGGGAAGAGCAACTGCTCTTCCTGAAGTGGGACAAATCTCTGCTGCCCGCATTCCCATATCCCCAGCCAGTGCGTAGCAGATTCCCTGCTGCTATTTCCAGTTTCAGATTGGAGATAACACAGCGGATGCCCTGGGGGGGGGACACGGGGTGTGTGCGCCAGGGGGCGGGAACTGGCGGCACCCCGGGAGGTTGCACAGGCTGGATGGGGGAGCCCAGTGGCCAGATATTCTGTAAGCGATCTCAACCTATTATTTGAAGAGTGACATTTTATTCCCTTTTCTAAACGTTTCCCCTTAATAAATATCTTAATTTTTGTTCATTTTGAAAGGTTATCTCTAGTGGTGGTGCCAATCCGATTCCTATACTGTAGGAACCAGGTTACTGAGTTTCTTTTAGGTATAGAGGATTGATTTTGGTGGTAGCGGTTAGAGCACTGTTCTCCAACCTGGGGTCCCCAGATGTTTTTGGCCTACAACTCCCAGCATGCCCCAGCCACCCAGTGTAGCTGGCTGGGGCATGCTGGGAGTTGTAGGCCAAAAACATCTGGGGACCCCAGGTTGGAGAACACTGTGTTAGAGGCTTTATAGCTGAGGCAACATACCCTAATGGTGGTGATACCCCTGGGAGGTGCCTCTATTGAAGTAATCGTAATCGTGGGTAGAGGAAGCTATGGTAAGTGGGGAGGGAGGGGACATCGTAGGAGATGGGGAAACAGGTGTTTACTCGCTTTTCCCCTCGCTGGTCCGTCTTCCAGTTCCCAGGTACCAGTTCTGCCGTGCTCTTTGGCCTGGTAGTGCTGGTGCTTAATGGCAGGTCACTTCGTGATAAGATCATGTTCATCCACGAGTGAATTGTGCATGAAGGAGCTGACCTGGCCTGGATTACTGCGATGGGTGGAGCGGATCTGACCCAGCTTTGCCCACCTGGGTACTCGGTGTGTCATCAGGATAGGCAAGAGGGTGCCGGTGTGTGTGTGTGGTTTGCCATGATCCATATAGGTTCTATTTCCCTCACTAGGAAACCCCTACATATTGGGGCTGGCCCGGAGGGTCTGCATCTGGTGTTGGGACAAAGAGACAGCTTGCGGATGCTGCTGGGGTACCTCCCACCCGCTGCCTCCCTGACTGGGTTGACCAAGGTAGTCTCCGCCAGCGTGATGCTGGAGGAACCCGGGACAGTGATCCTGGGGGACTTCCATGTTCATGTTCAGTGTTCATGCCAAGGTCGCCTCTAGTGGATCAGATCAGCCTGGTGGGACTGGGACTTCATGTTGTCAGCAGCCCGACTCACAGGGTAGGACATACCCTTGATTTGGTATTTGCCCCAAGTTATGAGATGGATGGTCCTGATCTGGGGGTGGGCGGGAGGGAGGGAGGGATCTCTAAGGGGATCACAACCCCATGCATTCTTAAAAGAGAAGGGACATGCTGTGTGTGTATAGCTGACTTCTGTCTGGAATTTTATTCAGCCGCCAACTCCAGAAACTGACTACCCCAATCTTTCCCCCGATGAACTTGAACACTACCCTGAAGAAGATTATTCTCCTGTTGGCTCCTACAAGCAGCTGGACTGTCCCTGTGGTCCCTCAGGATACCAAGGCTGGGACTCCTGGGGCAACCAGGACGGGCTGGTGTTTGATAGCGACCATTATGTCCCGGACATGGTAAGAAGAGTTTGCAAAGTGCACAGTAGTAACAATGCTGCTTTTCCGTGACCTGAGGAGAGGTACTCTGGGACAGTACACAGGGTTTTGTTTCTTTTTGGATGACCAGACTGGTGAAATCAATGTGTTCTGGGCAAATGAGATGAAGCAGTATTGCGTTTTGTTTATTAAATAGGCACAGGAACACACAACTGGTACTGAGGGTGGGGGGGGAGTGACAGGTGTATTAACCCTTTACTCCCCCATCTGCTATTTACTAAGCAAAACAGAAGCACTCCGCTGCCATTTGGGTGAACATCCTCACATCTGATTGGGCCCTTAGTGAGATCTGCTTACAGATTTCCACACTGAACATGCAGAAGGACGCTGCTAGTCTGTAAAACCACCTCCCCCAACCTGGTCTCCTCCAGATATCTTGGACTACAGCTCCCATCTCCAACCAGCACAGCCAATGGTCATGATGGGAGTTGTAGTTCAACACATCTGGAGGACACCCAGCTGGGGAGGCTGCTTTAAAAGCCTACTCCACTATCTCAGCTGCCAGCTGCATTCACTAGTAGCCCCTGGGAAGAAAACTCAGCCCCGTCTCCCCTTGCTGGCTGTGCTGTAACTCCCCAAATTCTTTTTCTCCCTCTGCCACAGACACAAACTGGGAACACGAGTCCAGCTGGTAGGTGTGTTCTGCTCTGGCGGGTAATAGCCAAGAGTTTTCATAAGCCACTGAAAAAGCCTTTCCAGGCCATTAATTCAGGAAACATGAATTGATTGTCACTAAGTATTAGCAAGTGATCAAGTACACAAAAGTGGTAAATAAAACCCGCTGCCCTGTGAAAATGCGCTTGCCACTCTTTTGACCTGGCTGGGTCCTTCTCCTATTTAATAATTGCGTAGGAGGCAGAAATTAAAGGTCCTTCTCACTGCTGGTCTTGAGATTTTAAGCTGGCTGGAGCATGCTGGGAGTTGTAGGCCAAAAACACCTGGGGACCCAAGGTTGGAGAACACTGTTTTAAGCCTTGAGGAAAAGTGCATTTTAAATAAGTTAAAATTTTATCTTTCTCTTGTCCACTGTATTTGGGAGCCCTTTAAGGGTGATATGGGCCCATCTATCTGATGTAAGACTCTCCTTTTGGAGTAAAGTGGGCTAATCATCAACACGAATCAATGGAAACTTGAATGGGGCAGAGGTTCGTGGCACTGGGGATCAGTGAGCCTGCGGGAGGCCTCAACTTTGTTCCATGCTGATCCTGCTAATGAAATTATGTTGCTCAGGTGACGCTGTCCAGCCATCACCGCAGTACCAGCAGTGGGTCCAGTCTAGACAGCAGTCCGTTTGGGAATTGGTCGCCCAGTCTGTTGTCGTTCCCTGGTTCAAAGGAGGAGCAGGTAAGGAAACTGGTGGAGGCAAATGTGAAGGGGGACTTCCATATCCCAACACAACAGGGGAATAAGCCAATGTTCCGGTCCCTTGTGCACTCGGAGCCACTGGGACCATGACTGAAAGGTGGGGGTGAAGAGCTTATACAGGGCGGTGGTGGACAACGCGTGGCCCGTGGGTTGCATGTGGCCTCTGTCACTCCTCTCCCACCACCACCACCACCACCACCTTCCATTGTCCATGAAATTGTTTTTTGGGGTTTTTTTTAGCACACACACAAAAGGTGTCTATAGCCAAAAGTGTTCAATTTAGCTTGGAAACAAGCAAAATGTAACCATTGTAGCACTCTGTAGTGCTACAGAGGGGTTTGCCGGCAATTTTGTTGTTGGTTTCTTTCTTTGGGGAGTCACATGGAGCTCACAGGGTGTGTGTGTGTGTGTGTGTGTGTGTGAGAGAGAGAGAGAGAGAGAGAGAGAGAGAGAGAGAGAGAGAATGGCCCTCAGACCTTCTGAAGTTGCCCACCCATGGTACAGAATGATGAGCCAAGGACCAAATTTCCCCCACTTCCCAAGAGGCCTGCTGACAACTCCTGTGGCCACAGCTCCTAACATTTCTCTTCTTTTAATATGTCCCCTAAACATAGACAGAGTAGGAGACAGCAAGGGGAGGAGAAATGGAGCCAACAGTAAACTGGAAGAATACACACAAAGACTGGGTGCTCACGACACGCTAAGCCACCATGGCTTCAAAGCCATGGTGGCTTAGCGTGTCATCTGAACCCAGGATGGTGTTGTCAAGGTGGCTTAACTTTGGCTTATTAGCCCTTCCGACAAGCCATGACTTGTTGTAGGGTTTGCTTAACCCTCCGTGGCTTGCCGTGTTGTCTGAACCCGGACAACACAACCTATGGGAGGGGGGAGGGCAAGCCCCACAACAAGTGAGCCACTTGGCAAGAGTGGCATGATCAGCGCCAAAGGTAGGAGGGAGAAGAGGCGTGTTCTCCAGGGCCTACCCAGGAGAACGCGATCCCTTTGCCTGCCGTGCCGATCAACCCATGGGACAGGAGGTGCGTTCTCTTGGGACTACTCCTGGGTGGACCCAGGAGAACGGGCTTTGTCCCCCCTCCCTTTGCTGGGCCCTGCTGCTGCTCAGCTGAGGATAAAATGGAGAGGAGGAGGAGGAGGATTATGTAAGCCGCCTTGGGTTCCTTGCAGGAAAGAAGGCGGGGTATAAATATAATAAATAAATAAATAAATAAATACGGAACATTTCCAGAACAAAGGCAAAGCAGATACAAACATTTCAGAGCAGAGGAGGAATCAAAATTGTTTCCACTCCCAGGTGAAGCTGAAAAGGGGCTCTTGTTTCAACCAGTTTTGTAATGCAAATGTAAAACCTATTCATTTTCAGTATAAATACCTTTCCTGTGCATTCTCTTCCACATCATAGACATTCACATAAGCAGTGGGAGAAAGTCTCAGATACTTCCCTTAGCAGGAAGCTCCCACTAGGAATGGGAAAGTTGGAACAGATAGATCCCACAACAGCCAGGACAGGTTTTAACCACAGTCTTTTTCTCCTCTCCAGTTCAAAACTCTTGAAAAGGCTGGGATGCTCCATCGGACAAAAACTGCTGATAAAGGGAAACGTTTGAGGTAAGAATGACTTGTTAGCGTGCCTTGAGAATCTCCGCTGCCCTCCCTACAGTTCTCTATGAAGTACAGGAATGTAAAAACTTAGTTAAAACTAAGTAGGCCGCTCAATCTGCCACAGACGGCCTTCTCCTTGTCCCTTCAGCCAGAGCAGCTAGACTGGTGGGGACTAGGAAGAGGGCCTTTTCTGTGGCGGCCCCCATACTGTGGAACTCCCTCCCGAGTGACATCTGCCATGCCCCCTCTCTGTTGAGCTTCCGCTGCTCACTAAAAACATGGTTATTCAGGTGGGAATATGGGGTGGGTTAAGATTTTAAAAGTTATACTGTTTTATACTGTTTTAAATATGTTTTATATCATGTATTTTAAGTGTATTTTATCATGTTGTACATCGCCCAGAGTGGCTGGTTTGCCGGCCAGATGGGCGATCCAGAAATACAATAAATAAATAAATAAATAAATGAAACAAAATAAAAAAAACTAATTTCAAAACTAGAAGGGACGCAAGGAGGTTGAGGTCACATTAAGAATCAAACATAAAATAAATAAAAAATGAAAACATAAATGTTTTTAGTAATCTAAAACCCACAATGCTTCTTCTTCATGGTCTCTGTGCATCACACATATGGGCTCTGTGCCTGCGTGGAAATGATTCGGGAAACTTCTAAAGCTGAGGAAAATTGGGCACAAAACCCCTCCCCCACCATCTCACTGTGCATGTCCGTGCGGGTCCCTGCCCAATCCCTCAGTTCCTCTTCGACCGCCATTGTGGCCAGACTACATAGGAAACGTCTCTCGACTTGTTGAGTGTGGGGTTTTTTGTGCTGAGGCATTTGATATTCTCTATATTTTCCTATTTTTCTTCCTACTAATCTCCATCATTTTTCTTCCTTTATGTTTATATCTTTTATTTTGGCTGTCTATCTGGCCGCGAGGCCGCCTTGAGGCAAGTGTGGGAAGTGTGGAGCCAAGCTTCCACTGACAGATGGTCGCTCCTTCCCCGTTTGTTCCGCCCAGGTGAGGGGCATGTGGTGGACACGTGCCCCCACTGCCAGGCCTTTACAAGGCAGGCCCACAGGCACGGAGCGGAGCGTCTAAAAGTGATCCTGCGGCGCAAGACCTTGGGGGCGGTGGTGGATATGCCCCCGCTGCGTTCATTGCGAAGCCACCACCGGTCGACACTCCCACCGCTCTGCCATGCCAACCTGAGGCCATGATGGAGGCCCCATGGACTCCGGGCTGCAATATATCTTTCTCCTTTGCCAAAAAGCTTTAAAAATTACTTTGATTTTTTAAAATCAAACCCAGATAACACACCAAGCCATGGTCAAGCTGTAAAACGGAAGAACCCCTTGGCAAGAGTGGCAGAATGGTGTGCAGCTCTAGCCAAGCAGCTAGCAGGTGACCGCCACGGATAGCCACTCCCAAAGTGCCAAAAGGCTCCCCCCTCCCCGCAGTGAGCCGTTTGGGGCTCACCATGGCTTGTCTTTTTTTTTAAACCTTTTTTTTAAGGCTGTGAAAGCCACCATTAAAGGCGACTTTTGTGATTCTGTTTGGGGGCATCATGGAGGTGCCCCCCCGGATGCCCAGCAGTACCTTGGAGGGGCTTCCAGTGATTGCACACTATTTTTTTTTAATTAAGTCCAATAATGACCGTGACCACGAGTGCTTAGCATTGGAGGGTGTGTTTTTTCCTCCTCCTCCTCCTCCTCCTTTAAAGTATTTGTATACAGCAACATATCTAAGTATGTCCACCAGAGCGATGAACAGTAAAGGGACAAGAACAGATAAAAGAGGCAAAAACAATACATTGAAAACAAAGTAACAATTACAGTGGTGGTTGGAGAGCAGAGAAGGCTTCCTGGAACCAAGGAGGTCTTCAGCAAGCGCCGAAAGCAGCATAATGTTGGAGCCTGCCTGACCTCCAATCAGGCCAAAGGTCCACAAGGAACCAGCAGGAGCAGGCCACCTGATGACCTCAGTGACTGGGCAGGTTGGTATGGGGGGACTCATAGAATCATAGGTAGAGTTGGAAGGGGCCTACCAGGCCATCGAGTCCAACCCCCCGCTCAATGCAGGAATCCAGGTCAAAGCATCCCCGACAGATGGCTGTCCAGCCGCACCTTGAATGCCTCCAGAGTGGGAGAGCCCACCACCTCCCTAGGTAGCTGGTTCCATTGTCTCATTGCTCTGACAGTCAGGAAGTTTTTCCTGATGTTTAGGGGGAAATCTAGGTTCCTGTAACTTGAGCCCATTATTTCGTGTCCTGCAAACTGGGATGATCGAGAAGAGATCCTGGCCCTCCTCTGTGTGACATCCCTTCAAGTACTGGAAGAGTGCGATCATATCTCCCTTCAGTCTCCTCTTCTGAAGGCTAAACATGCCCAGTTCTTTTAGTCTCTCCTCATAGGGCCTTGTTTCCAGTCCCTTTATCATCCTTGTTGCCCTCCTCTGAACCCTCTCCAGTTTGTCTACGTCCTTCTTAAAATGTGGTGCCCAGAACTGGACACAGTACTCAAGATGAGGCCTAACCAATGCTGAGTAAAGGGGAATTATCACTTCCCGTGATTTGGAAGCTATACTTCTATTAATGCAGCCCAAAATAGCATTTGCCTTCTCTGCAGCCACATTGCATTGCTGGCTCATATTCAGTTTGTGATCTACCACAATTCCAAGATCCTTCTCACTTGTAGTATTGTTGAGCCAAGTGTCCCCCATTCTGTAAGCTCTCTCAGGTATCCTGGTCCCAAGTTGTTTCGGGCTTTGTACACAAGTACCAGAACCTTAAACCTGACCTGGTAGTGAATAGGTAGCCAGTGCAGTTCCTTCAGCTAAGGAGCTGCATGCTGAAAAGGGTTTAAAAAAAAAAAAACAACCTCAAAAAATATTTGGCAGTGGGCTATGAAGTTCCAATTTGGCTTGGATACTTGTCTGAATGGACACAGTGTCCATGCCAAATTGGAACTTTGTGGCCCACTGCTAACTTTTTTTCAGTACCTTTTTGGAAAAAGGTGGGGGGGGGATGGAAAGCACCCCTTGCAGCAGAATCTTCAGGGGTTTTTTGGGGGGGTCTCATGTCCCCCTGGGCTGCCCTCACTTTCCTGAGTGTGAATAACCCAAGGCACAAGCCCTCCCCCAAAAAACCAAAGATCCTGCAAAAACGGGTATTTGGGAGGACATCCCCGCAATTCTTCCCAGCAGGATCCCGGGAGGGTTTTGGGGGTGCTAGGAAGCCCCAACTGTCCCTTGGTTTTGCCATTTACCCCGAGTGGAGAGCACCTGGGGGAGGGGCAAAACCAGAGGGGAAACCCCAGTGCCGGGGGGGGGCACAAGGCTTGTGTTTTAAAGGGATAAGCCTGTCTCCCCGCATGGCGTTTTCCCCAAGTTTGGAAGTGATCCCCTGCTGCTAGCAGTGGGGGGGGGGACACTGCCAACACTTGGGGGACACCTGGGGCAGGAGATCTCCAGGGATGTTGAAGAGTCCTTGGTCTCGAGTCACGAGTCGAGTCACGAGTCTTTGGACCCGAGTCCGAGTCCTTGGTCCAAAATGGTGTCTCACGAGTCACGAGTCACGAGTCACTCCCAAAGCTGACTCCACGAGTCCCTATTAAAATCAATGGGTTTTTTCCCAACAAAATAAGGCTACTTCACACTCAGAGCAGCCACACAGAGTAATCTCAGGTCCTTCCTCTGCCTCTCCCAAGTACGCAACACATCAATCCAAATAAATCTTGACACACTGTTGGGGCTGCACTCCTGGTAGCCGTCCATAGTGGCCGAGCAGCGGCACACCTCGCTTCCATGCGCTCTTCGCCGGCAATCACGCTCCTCTCCACTCCTTCTGGCACAGCCCAGGGATGTTGACGAGTCCTTGGTCTCGAGTCCCGAGTCGAGTCTCGAGTCCCATTAAAAATATTGGGACTCGAGTCCGAGTCGAGTCAGAGGGGGGACTCAGTCCGACTCACGAGTCGAGTCCTCGAGTCCGAGTCCCCATCCCTGGAGATCTCCCCCAAAGAAATGGGGGGATCGCACTGCAAAAAGGGGGAAGCAGCTCCTTTCCATGCAGCACATTCTCCCGAGCCTTTGCAAGGAACCGACCTTTCAAGTTTGACAGCTCGGCTCCATGCAAAGGTGAGGAGTGGGGCGGTGCCTGCTCGATTCTGCCAGCAGACACCCACCCTACCCAGTACCTACCTGTGGGTCCATATTGCGCTAAGAAGACCAGTCCCAGTAGCTCTAAAGAACCTAGTCTCCTTAGTGCAAATGACAGCTTTGGTTTAAAAAAAAATCTCAAAAAACCCCTCCGATACTGAGCACTCCTGGTCGCAGTCAGTACTGGACTTTAATTAAAAGTAAATAAATAGTGGGTAATCGCAGGCAGCCCCCCCCCGAAGGTACCATTTGGCATCCTTGAGGGGGCACCTCCAGGATGCCCCCAAACAGGATCGTGAAAGTCGCCTTTAATGGCAGCTTTCACAATCTTTTTTAAAAGGGGGGGTTGTAAAAGACAATCTGCGGTGAGCAGAAAATGGCTTGCAGTTGGAGGGCAATGGTGGGGAAACTCTGTGCTCCTGCAGTGTCCCCTGGGATATCTGCAGGGGGACCAATGGGGGAAGAGGGGGGTGGAGATGGCCAAGGAACTCCGCAGTGCCCAGTTGTCTGTCTGGCACGGGAATTTAAGCCACGGTGTGTGGCTTAAATTCCCAAGGGGTTTCCTGGGTTGTGCGAACCTGCCCATTGTCTACTGTGGATTTTGGAATTTTCCTCTTTGGTGTAGACCATAGTTCACTGTTACAGTCAAACTGGCAAATTTCTGCTAAAGAGGAAGTAACTCATTGAATTAGTGCTGTTCTGTTTCACACATGCAAGTCATCCTTTGCAAAATGGAGTGGGAGGGGAGGCAGCACCAAAAAGCAAACAGGAGAGAAAGAATGTTCAACAGGTACATGAAAAGCAGTTTATTCTGCTATTATCAGGCATAAAACCCACCTTGAAGGGTAACTATAACTGTTATGGAATGGAATTATGGAATGCTCTTCCCAGGGAAGCTTGCCTGGCAGCAACATTGTGTGGGTTTTCACCACCAGGTTAAGATTTTTTTGTTTGTTCTCCAAGGCCTTTTAAGACCTTTTGTTGTTTTAATCCTTTTGACATTTTTGACAGTTTTCACACCTTTTCTTTAGCTCTGTATTGGATTGCATTTTATTGTGTTGACTTTTTAACAGTTGCATATTTCAGATTTATTGTCAGATTTTTTTTATATTATTGCTCCTTTTTTAAATGGTTGTAAGGTGCCTAAGGAACTAGTTTTGTAGGTTTCTAATAAATACTGGTGGTGGTGGTGGTGGTGGTGGTGATGATGATGATGATGATGATGATGATGATGATGATGATAGACTCTTACCTTTTCTGCTTCCACTCAAAATGCATTGGGCTTATCCCAAGAAATTGCTTTCCTAACACCTGCTGAACATTCCTTCCTTCCTTTTGTTGTTTTCCTTTCCTTTCTTCCCTTGTTTTGGGAACTTCAGTTACAGAAACTTGTGATCTAGGCAGCTTCTGAGAGCTGACTTGGAGGTTTGTTCCTGAAGTCACTACTTTTACTTTGAAAGAACATTCATCTTCTGGACCCCAAGGAGCCTCACTCACTCGTCACTGCTTCCCTTCTTTCTTTCATAATTGGTCATTGCATTTCATTACTTCTGTGTAAACTTCCTCTTCCTGTCACTAATTTTGGTCGCCACCAAACCATTACATTCCAGTGTTTTCCATGTTGGAGTCCTGTCTTTTTTAAAACCTGGTTTGTGGTGATTTTTCTGACTTTAAATGCAATTGAAATGCCAACCTGCCTAGTGTGGAATGGCAAAGTGTTGACAAAAGGGGAGGAAAATGAAGCTGTGTGCACTACTGTTTGTTTGGCCCCATCATGTATTCAAAGAAAATCTTTCTCAGGGGCACCGTAAAACACAACACACTGGGCGGGTTTGCACGACACCCTAAGCCAGTGATGGCAAACCTATGGCACGCGCAGGGACCTCTCTGTGGGCACTCGAGCCATTGGTCGCCAGATCGCGAAAAGACCATCCCCTTCCGCATTCAGCGTCGGGTTTCCATAGTAACTCCTCTCCACTCATTCCTCGCTGGCCTCCACAGGCAGGCACACTCCAACATCTCCACCCCCAGAAGTGGACTGCGCAGGCACCCAGCCCTCCTTACAGCCCTAACTGAACAGACAGCTCAGAAGCACAGCGCGCGCACGCCCGAATCTTTACGCGCCCGGTGAAGAGCCATGCCCTGAGACAGAGCGGGGCGCGATTAGCTAGTGCCCCCTCCTCCTTCCTGCCAAATTTAAGGCACTTTGAAATAAATAAGTTGGTCTTCTGTTGCAGTTTGGGCACTCGGGCTCAAAAAGGTTCGCCATCACTGCCCTAAGCCCCTTGGTAATCTTAGCCACACACTGTGGATAAAATTCCCCTGTGCCCGACAGAAAATCAGGCACAGTGGGGGTAGGGTGCCTCCCCCTCCCCCTCTTCCCACTCAGCCCTCCTGCCGGTATCCCAGGGAACACTGTGGGAGCACTGAGGGGAACAGAGCGAGGATGACAGCTACCCCCAAGTGCCCAAGCGGCACTTTTCGGCAGCTGTCAGAGGCTCCCCTTGCTGGGCATGGCCACCATTCAGCTGAGTGGCAGCAGTGCCACCCAGCAGGGGGAAGGGAAAAGCCACCTGCCACTGGGCTTCCTCAAGAGGAAGCTCAGCGCCAGGTGGCTTGTCCCCCCCCCCTTGCTGGGCACAGCAAGGAGACAGGGGGATGAGGCACATTCTCCTGGTTCTACCCAGGAGTAGGCCCAGGAGAACGCCCGCCTGCCTGCTATTTCAGGCGGGCAGGAGGAGGCCCTTTCTCATGGGCCTACTCCCTGAAGAACGCGACACCCCCCCAGTGCCAATCACCCCACAGGACAATCGATGGCACAGGTGGAGGGGGAAGAGGAGGTGTATTCTCCTGGGTCTACCCAGGATTAGGCCCTTAGGCCCAGGAGAATTGGCCTCCTTATGCCCACTGGCCAGCACAATTGCCCCTCGATCAAGCTGGCAAGTGAGGGGGTTGCTTTCCCCTAGGCTGCCTCCCGGGGAGACCAAGGGGAAAGTGCCCCCCATTCCCCCTGGTGAGGAGCCTGCCCAGTAGGAGGCTTAGGGGGAAGCGACCTCCCGCGCTGGCCAGCGGGATCGCAAGGCGATTGTGCTGGCCGGCAGGGGGGAAAGGAGGCCCTTTCTCCTTGGTCTCCCCAGGAGGAGGCTGAGGGGAAAATGACACACACACACACACACACACACACACCCGAGTTGAGCAGCTGGTTCCCACCTGACGTTGCAGCCCTTTCAGCTGCAGTGTTGGTGGCGGGTGGAAAGGAGCCGCTGGGCTTTGCTTGCTCAAGAGGAAGCGAAGCCCAGTGAGACCTGCCCCAGCCACATGCTGCCGCCCCAAGCCCTGGAAGGGGGTTGAGCGAGCAGCACGCAACAGACCTCGGTGGCTTCCCCCGTGCTCCTGCTGCCGCAGGGAGAGCAGGATTGCTCGCAAGAAATCCCACTCTCCCGGCATCAGTGGGAGCGCAGGCGGGGGAGGGGGAGCTGATGACAGCCGCGCCAAGAGCCGTTGGGGCACTTTGGTGGCTGTCATCGGCCAGAGCAGCAACCCTTCTTGCTGCTCTTGCCAAGGGGCTCTATACCCTTTTGACTTGCCCATGACTTAGTGTGTTGTCTAGGTTCGAACGACACGCCAAACCACAGAGGGTTTGCTAAACCCTAGGGCAGCGTTCTCCAACCTTGGGTCCCCAGGTGTTTTTGGCCTGCGACTCCCAGCCTGCCCCAGCCAGCTGTGCTAAGTGGCTTAACTTGTCGTCGTGCGAACCCAGTCACTGTGCTCCGTGCTCTCCGAATACCCACTTGCCCAGAGTATTGTGTGTTACAGTTCTGTTACAGTGCCCTTGGGGAAGATTTTCTTCAGAAGCTCATGGGGCCAAGTGGGCAGCATAGCGTGCATCGTGGGACTTCTCCCCTTTTGTTTCCGCATTGGTGCCTTCCCGCTTTTCTACAGAGCACTTATTGATCTAAGGTTGATGAAAAAGGCTCCCCACTTTCTCAGTTCCGTTCTCAGGCCACAAAAGCGGGGGAGGCATTTCAGCCATTTTCTCAGGGTGGGAGAAATTCTAGGATTTGGGGGGGGGGGCTGGGGGGCTTACATGGAAAGTGGTAGTGGCATTGCCTTTTTTCTTTTCTTTTTTTAAATCTTCCTTCCTTCCTTCCTTCCTAAACTTGCTTGCTCTGCCACTCCAGGCATGGATGGAGCTATAAAAATTGACAGCCAACAGGCGAGCATTTTCTCTCGCAGTGCCATACCGGAAAGCCACTACATCATGATGCGGCATCATTCCAGAGGCATTGCAGACGAGATGGTGGCCCCATGGTTTAAGAAAGAGGGTGTTTTCAGGGTGCAGATAAAAAATGCTGGCGGCCAGGAGAACGAACCATACCAGACAGGGAAATCTTTGTGGACTAAAAGCTGCCTTAAGGAATATCAAATCAAATAAATCAAATCAAGTTCAATATCTTGTCTCTCTCCCAAATGTCTCCCTGGCCATGCTGATCCTCTCTTCTGCTCCTCAGCCCTTTTACCTACTCCTTTCTGCCCTGCTTTGGACTACTTCCTTGGAACTGACCTCAGTTTGGCTTCCTGATTTTGTCTCCGCCTCATCCCTCAACTAGTAAATACCTTGGCCTGGCTCCCTCATTTGAGTAGTTCTATCCAGGGAGTAGTTTGTGCCTTGCTTCCTCATCATCAGAGGCCTTGATCCAGCAGAGAGGTGCATGGCAGCGTACCTTCATGCAATAATCATGTGTAAACTTTTCCTAACACAGAGCTGGTGGCTGAAAAATGGGGGAAGTGGGGATTACTGAAGTTGGGCGGCAGCGGAGGGCAGCCAGCAAGGCCCTTTTCTCTGAGCTGGGATCCCTCCCTTCCTCTCCGTTTCATGCCACCCAGTCAGCACTGCCCTGTGTATGATGTGTCCTTTCTCTTGTCTTCGCTTAGGAAGAACTGGAGTGCATCGTGGACAGTCTTGGAAGGTGGTGTCTTAACATTTTTCAAAGACTCGAAGCATTCAGCTTCTGGCGGTGTGGTAGGTCCTCGGCCTCAGCTGGCTCCCTGGATTTAAGGGCAGAGCAGTTGACATTCCAGTGGTGCAGGGGCTGGGGAGGGAATCCAACTCCACAAGGGACCAGGATCACCTGAGGGGGCGACTTCCCCCATATGAAGCTGCCTGCTCATATAGATCAGAGCTGCATTTAGTTGGGATGCGGGAGAGAGGTCTACTCAATGGCCACACCCAGGCTTTGGGACCCCCCCTCCCTTGGGAAGCTGATTTTGCCTTCCATATCCTGTGGAAACTTTTTTTTTCCTTTTCTGGTTGGCATTTGGCCTTCCAGGTTGTTAGCAATGTTAACTCTTTGACTGATTGGCTTCTGAAATTTGTCTGTCATCTTTTATTTCTTGTATTGTCTGTTTTTGTTGCTTTGTTCTTAAATATGTTATAAGCTGCCTTAGCTGACTTTGAAGGGAAGGTGGGGTAAACATATTTTTAATAAATAAATTGCCCCCAAAGGGTGTTGGTGCTGTGATTTCTCTTTTATAAAATTGATGCCTTATAGACTTCGGGTGAGTTTGCATGACACTTTAAGCCCAGGTTAGCCATGTAGCCACCCTGAGCTTAAAGTTATCCTGCCCCCCCCCACTGTGCCTGACTAACAATCAGATCAGGCACAGCGGGGGTCCTGAGGCACCTCCTCCCCCCTCTTCCCCCCTCAGTCCTCCCAGCAGTATCCCAGGGGACACCGCAGGAGCACTGAGGGGAGGGGAGCGGGGATGATGGCTGCCCCAAAGTACCCAAGCGGCACTTTTGGGCAGCTATCAGAGGCTCCCAGCAGTGGCAGGGACAAGCCACCTAGTGCTGGGTGTCTCCTTGAGGATGCCCAGCACAAGATGGCTTGTCCCCTCCTGTTGCTCGGCACCGCCCCACTCAGCTGCTTTTGCTCAGCGCGCTGGCCGCTCAACAGCTGGTGTGCCAAGCAAAGAGGGCACATTCTCCTGGGTTTCCCCCAGAGGAGGTCCAGGAGAATGTGCCTCCTCCCCACCCCAGCCTGGCGGGACGATCGCACTGCCTGGCGGTGTGTGTGTGTCATGTTCTCCTGTGCCTCCTCTCCCCCTCAGCTGCTGACGCAATCACCCTGCAATCGTGACAGCACGTGGCGGGGGAGGCACCACTGTGTGCCACCTCCTCAAGCCCTGTGCAGGGTTTGGGGAGGCAGCACATGGCGGTAGAGAAGCCGATGACAGCTGCCTGTAAGTGCCACTTGGGCACTTTGTGGGTGGCTGTCATCGGTGCTCACCAGGAGGCGCTTGGCAAGAGCGGCACAGGATTGTGTCGCTCTTGCCAAGCGGCTTGCTTGTTGTGGGGCTTGCCCTCCCCATGGGTCATGTCTTCGGGGTTCGAACAACATGGCAAGCCATAGAGGGTTAAGCAAACCCTAGAACAAGCCATGGCTTCGCAGGGTTGCGACAAAGCCAAACTTAATAAGCCACCCTGAGAAAGCCATCCCGGGTTTGGACAACACGCTAGGCCACCGTTGCCTCGCATGTCATGCAGACCCAGTCTTTAAGGGCCTTCATATCTAAGAACAATGTCTGTCCTTAATATTGAGAAAGCTCAGCGTTTTTATTTATATTATCTTTGGCTCTTTATAAAAGGAAGAGCTTTTCACTTAGGAAAATGTGTGCATAACTAAGTCTTAATATTGACATTGACGTGCTTTGACAATGAATTGGGCATCTAGGGAGGCAAAATACAACTAGCCATGGAAATAGAACAGCAGGATATACTGGTAACTTGATGGATAAATGAAGATGGGATTCTTGTTGCTCTGTAGTTGTGAGCAGTTGCACAACTTGGATTTCTGTCTCTTTCCTTCATTTCACCCTTAGAAACATCCCTCTGTCTTGAGTAGTCCAGAGCACACCGTGGATCTTCATGGAGCAGCACTTTCTTGGGCCACCAAAGACAAGTCAAGCAAAAAGAATGTCTTGGAAGTAAGGGATGGTTGCCCTCTCTTTTTCTGTGAAGATCAATTCAGGAAGCTGATCTTCCACTGCCTTGGAGAAATGTGAACATGTTTTTAAAAACAAAGATGTAATTGGCAGCCAAATGCTAAGAATGCAGTCACATTTCTGCATGCTGCTTGGCTACAAGGATCCTCCTCTATGAGGGCTGAGCCTCTTTTAAAAAGTGAATTCTGACACTTCCTAAATATTGGTGGCTTTAAAAAAGAAAGAAAGAATGTTATGGTGGGAGTGCAGTGGGTCTTGTGCTGTTAGCCACAAAGTAAAAAAAAAAAAGAATCAAAAGCCCACATTTGTACACCACATCCTAGTTCCAGGTGCAGGGAAACCTGTGCAGTATCCTCCTAGCCAAAGCCTGCCTCAGAAACGGCCAAGCACATCATAGTGCTATCAGTTGCATCCCTCAGTACAGTATGTTGCCAGGAGCCCTGTTGACTCATTAAAGACAGCAGCAACAATTCCCATACGTAAAAATAAACTGTACTATAAAAGTTGCCAATACTTCATTATTTTTACACTAGAGCAGTGTTCTCCAACCTTGGGTCCCCAGATGTTTTTGGCCTACAACTCCCAGCTATGCTGGCTGGGGCATGCTGGGAATTGCAGGCCAAAAACATCTGGGAACCCAAGGTTGGAGAATACTGCACTAGAGCCCTTTAACACTGCTAAGGTATTGTTTGTCCACAATTAGCTGGAAATGGAATTAAAATAGAGGTTCCACGCAAGCACGTATTAACCAGTAATGCCTTTCCCCTTGGCCAGTATCTTCTGTAATGTCTACACACAAGTACTTTCCATTCAGGACTTTCCTATGTAATGTAAATTGAAAGCTTCCTGTTTGCAGATTCCCCAGTTTTGTTGTTTTCCAGCTGGCAGACTAGTCATTAATTGCCCCTTATTTAGTCAGCTTTTGTTCCACACAAGGCGAGTGGAATGTTCTCTTATTGGTTTCTTTCCATTATAGAAAAATAGCACAGTTACGCTATAATAGAAAGAAAAGGGTGGTGGGGTAATAATGCAAAGAGGCAGTTGATGTAACAAAAAGCTGAATACATAAGGGGGCAATTTAATTTAATACATCCTCCACCCCAGAGAACAATTGGTGGCCAGTCCCCCAGCCATGCTGAGCAAGAAAGCCATAAAATGAGCTGAATGTGCAGACTGGAAGCTTTCAGTTGGGACGGTTACCCGAAGCCTCAGTAGCACTTTTCCTGTACACATTGGATAGGCTGGTATTACAACTGGAATTTTTAACCAAAAAAATCACCACAAGTCATCGAGTCTGAATAAATACATCATGAGCAATGACACTGTGTGGATTCCCAGTAAAAAGGGAGCAAATGAAGAATGGTAATTCGAGAGAAAAGGGATAGTGGGGAAGCAACCTTTGTGACAGCACCAAATGTGGAAGGCAGATCAGACCACACCAATATTGATTAGACTGTTTGCTGCAGGATCTAAACATTTTATGGAAACTGGCATTTAACAGGAAAAAATCAACAGGAAGTTTGTACAATATGAAAAGACAACCATCAACCAAATTATATGCTAAAAGAAAGATCAGCCTTAGTAGGGAATTACAAATTCCAGAATTTAATTTGGGTTAGGCCTCTCCCAAAACCATATATATATATATATATATATATATATACACACGCATGCACGCACACACACATACACACACACTTCATGCTGGATCTCTGTATGAAGGAATGATCAGAAGAGTGCATTTTAGCATGTATAGAATGCTTTTCCTTTGCTATATCTGGATTTAGGGAGTGGGGAAACACATCTAGGATTATATGGCAGAATTCCCAAGCCAGAAAGTGAGGTTGCAGGGTGGCTTGAGGTCTGGCACCTTTCACCTTATAAATTTTGAAGTACTGTAATGTCCTACATAATAGTTGGGACTCTAGACATTCTTGTGAATTGTATTAAATCTAGGGACACTTCTCAGAATACAGTAATACCTTGGATTGCAAGTAACTTGGTTTGAGAGCGTTTTGCAAGACAAGCAAATTTTTAAATATTTATTTAATATTTTTTTTACTTGATATACAAGCGACGTCTTGCAATACAAGTACTGTAGTACAGCTTAAATTAAAAATCTCTGTACAAATTTTTTTGGGGGGATTTTGTTTTGATATAAGAGTGTTTTGGATTACAAGCACGTTTCCGGAACGAATTATGCTCTCAATCCAAGGCATGACTGTACTAGGGGTTGTGGCCATCTTCTGTCTGGGTCTCATATACAAACTGTTGTTCTGTTCTAGCTGAAGACCTGCGAAGGCTCCGAGTACCTTATCCAGCATGATTCGGAGACAATTATTGGTACATGGCAGAAGGCAATTGCTAACAGCATCAGCAAACTGGTGGGTTGGAAGTGGGGGCTTGTCCCATGCTGACATCCTATTGTTTTTATCAGCAGAAACCCCCAGGTGAATCCCCCCCATAGTTGATCCTCTGGCACACTTACTGTAAGGGGGAAGCAAGGAGTTCTTGGTAGTATAGACCTTGTAGAAGAGATGGGGCAAGGAAAAACAGTTTTTCAACATGTGTATTTGACATATTTAGTAAGCAGCACACCATGTTGTAACATGGTGTATATGTTGTATATATACCTCCGAAATTTTTCCAACAAATGTTTTTGAACTTGATTAGGAAAAAACCCTAAATATAGTACACTTATAGTGCAATCCTAAGCATGTTTACTCCAAATTTAAGTTCCTCTAAGTTCAATGGGACTTACTTTGTAGCATGTTTAGGATTGATGCCTTAATGTGGCCGGGTGACCGGCCAGATGGGCGATTAATAAATATAATAAATAAATAAATAAATAAATAAATAATGTGGTTTAACAAATTCAAAGCTTTACTTGAAAATTATTTTTATTGGAATACTTGTAAGTATTTTAAGATATGAGAACTTGATAGCGTACATTTCCTTTAGTTTGTTTAAATATAAAGAAAAAAATAATGGAAGACTAATCGTGAACAGCAGAAAACTGTTAAACATACTGATTTTAGGAAGCTGCCTCCTACTGAGCCAGACCTCCTGGGTCCCTCTAGCCCAGTATTGTCAACACTGACTGGCAGCAGCTCTCTGGGGTTTCAGGCAGGGGTCCTTCCTAGCCCTACCTGGAGAGGCCGGGGATCGAACCTGGGACCTTCTGCGGGCGCTCTTCCACACTGAGCTATTTTGAGCACACCCAAAGAGCTGTGCATGATGGATGTGCTTCATATATCATAGTTAGTCGAAAAGGGGGGGAACGGAATTACAACTTTGAAGTTTGCCAATTTAATTGGTATTAAATCCATTAATTAAGTTGCTAATTAAATCTGTGAAACACATTTATAGAGAAGGATTTTTTTTCAGATCCCCATGGAAACTTTTCTATTACAGAATTTTTTTCAGCCCACGTTGCTAATTAAAGGGCAGTAAACTTTCAGTTAGTTTAGTATTTTATTTCCTGCCGTTTGGGATTTCTAGCGGCTAAAACGTCATGAGCCAACCCTGAACATGAATTCTGCAAACCAGGGCCAACTTTCTTGGTGTCCAATATCTATAGTCTTGATCAGCTTCTATTTGTTGTTATAAATCTCACCCTTTTGAGTTTTGCATAATTATTACAATTGGTGTATGGGTATATACCATACATATGCAAAGACCTTTACAATCTTTACTCAAATTAAGTGAGACTCAGCTCGTTCGCACATGCTAACCCACACTGAGAACAACCAAAGTTGGGTTGGTTGTTCACAGAACAACCCACGGTGCACCTGACAGACAATCTTTCTCTCTCAGTCCTCCACCCGGTATCCCAGGGGACTTGGTGGTTAAAGCTGCCTTGATTGAGAGCCCTTTTTCACTCACCACAGCTTTCCCCCCCCCTTTTTTTGGAGATTGCCTTTCATGATCACTGAGTTGACAGCCCCTCCAAAGTGCCCAAGTGGCACATTGGAGGGGCTGTCACTGGTTCACCACCCCTTTTTTATTTTTTAAGCACAAGAAATTTGCACATTTTTTTCCGTTAATTTTTTAAACTTATTTTTTTAGCCGAACTTCTGCAAGTGAGGAAGTGGACTCTTGAGGGAATCAGAAATGGGAAGCCTCACCTAGGCAATATCCTGGGAGGTGTCTGCTGTCAAAGTGTAGAAGGCACCAACCATGGACATTGCCTCAGAGAGGCTGTAAATAGTTCCATTGTTTACGTTGCACTCTCTTGACAGCTGTCAAAAGCTGAGCTGTCAAGGGAATGCCAAGCCGCAAGTGAGCTTTGCTCATGAAAGTGGGTGGTCACTCAGTCGATTACCCCCTTCACAGCAGGATCCTCTGGGGTTTTCTTTTTTTTTTTGTTGGACCTGACTCTTCTCAGTGTCCTCACACTTTTCCACACTTCTCCGAGACTCTAGCTGCTCAGGAAAGTGGAAAAGTGTGAGCCACTCCATTTACGGGAGCATAGAACTTTGTCAGTTGTCAAAGTTCATGCTTCCTTTTAAAATGGGGATTTTGATGGGGTTAATTAGGGGTTTTGACAGGGACATATGTATATATGTATGTATATGTCCCTTTCAAAAACCCTGGGTAGCCTTGTCAAAAAATCCTTTTTAAAGGAAGGGTGAGTTTTGATAACTTGCCTTTTGACAGCTGTCAAGAGAGTGCAAAGTTAAACAAATGGAGCTATTTACAGCCCCTCTGGGTCCACGGCAGATGCCTGCTGCACTTTGACAGCAGAAATCTCCCAGGACATTGCCCAGGTGAGGCTTCTTATTTTGGACCCCTGCAAGTGTGCATCTCTGCACTTGCAAAAGTCTGAGTAAAATTTTTTTTTAAAAAATTAACAAAAACAATTGTGCAGATTTCTTGCACTTAATTTTTTTTTTAAGGGGGTGGCAAACCAGTGACAGCCCCACCAATGTGCCGCTTGGGCACTTTGGAGGGGCTATCACTGACTGTCAACTCACAAAAGGTGATCTCTGAAATAAAAGGGGGAAAGCCGCAAGAAGTGGAAAAGGGCTCGCGGTCATGGTGGGGGACACGAAGCCAGTGACAGTCGCTCCACTGTGCCGCCTGGGTGCGCTCAGCAAGAGCGCTCGCTGCTTCCCTGTGCCCATCATGATGGGGTCAGTCACCTGGGTTCAGACAACATGGCAACCCATCGTGGGTACAACAACGCCTAGAACAAGCCATGGGTTGTCAGGGTGGCTTCTGCCCTCAAACAAGCCACCCTGTGGGAAGCAGTCAGGGTTCACACAACATGACAATCCACAATGGGTTGTCGTGCTGTGCAAACCCAGTCACACACTATTCATGAGGAGTTATGTTTTGTGAGCTGGACAAATAAGGGACCATACATCGAGGGTGCTTCCAGGTGAGGCCTCGATGGTGCCATCATCCTGCCTCATCCATGGAATTTATCAGGGGGTCCAGAAAACAGTGTCTTTCATTTGCAACCCTCCCATGATTCCCCACTACTTCTTTCTTTTTTCTTCACACAAAAAGGTCTGTTGAGGAAGGAGAGATGCAATAGCTCAGTGTTCTCCAACCTTGGGTCCCCAGATGTTTTTAGCCTACAACTCTCAGCATGCCCCAGCCAGCTATGCTGGCTGGGGCATGCTGGGAGTTATAGGCCAAAAACATTTGGGGACCCAAGGTTGGAGAACACTGCAATAGCTGCACAGTACCAGCCTTTTGACTGGTAACCCTAGGAGCCGTCTGTTTGGAAGCACCCAGTGTCACTTCAGAAAGGCAAAGGTAACTGTATTGTGGCTGGTGTGACAAAGATTACTCTGTGTTTCTCTCAGCCCACGGATTTCCCTGGTGAAGACAATGAAGAAAATTCAGCAGACTTCAGATCCAAGGAGCAAATAGGAAGCAACAAAGAGAAAGAGTGTGAGAAGAAGAGTCCAGGTCAGTGTTAATATTCAATATAAATGTTTAATTGGTTGCTTGCTTTGAAGTTGAACTCAAAACTGTGTTAGCTTTTAATGAGTGCTGAAATGGAAATGTCATATACATACAAAGTTCGGCAAAAGTTCTAATACGGTTTATATTTGTCCAGAAATATACACATTTTTTTGCAAGAGAGAGGAGGGTAAACTTCCCAAATTCAAAATTTCTTGATACTTTTGACAATCTTGTGTTTTATTGAGATTTTTTATAATCGTAAACCGCTCAGAGAGCTTCGGCTATTGGGTGGTATAGAAATGAAATAAATCATCATCATCATCATCATCATCATCATCATCCCCCCCAAATAAGCTTGAGCTCTTCTTTATTGACTCTGTGCACAACTTTCTAAAGCTGAAAAGTTTAGTTGGGAAAGCCCAGCCCACCCTACTGTGCTTTCTCAAAGGGTGTAGCTCCTGCCTTCCCTCTCAGTTTCTTTTTGACCACACACAGCAGCATTGTTGAGAACTTTCTCTGTCTCCTCGCTCTGAGGGGGCTGTGCTGAACAGTTTTATTCCTTCTGTATTCCTTTATTCCTGTTTTATCTCTCTGTTTTGTGGTTCCTTCGTGTTTTGCGTTTGTTGTCACCTCAAGGTGGTATTTGTCAACCCTAGGGCCTAGGGCCTTGTAGGCCCTCCTCAAAAAGTGTGCTAAGTGCAGGAGCTAGCTACAAATGGGCACTCCCTTTGCTTCCTGTTCCTCAGTGAATGGTGGGTCATTGAAATTTGCCCACATTGTCAAGACACCATTAAACAAGTGAGGCGTTGTCACATTTGAGACCTATTCTTTGGGAGCAAGCTCTTCAAGCGTGGATTCAGTTAAGCACACCACCTCATATATGCTAATTATCTGTTCTAAGCCACCTTAGAATCAGCCATCCAGGTAGGAGTGTAACCACTGCAACACAGTGCCTCCAACTCCCAACTCAGACAACCTACCCAGAAAGAAACTGTGGTTGATGGTATCGAAAGCTGCTGAGAGGTCCAAGAGAATCAACAGGGTTGCACTATCCCTATTCCTCTCTCAGTAAAAGTCATTATCCCTCAGGGCGACCAAGACAGTTTATATTCCAAAACCAGGCCTTAAACCCGATTGAAATGGGTCTAGATAACCAGTTTCATTCAAGAGTGCCCATCCACCCATCCTGGGCTCCTTTTCTCATTAGAGTCGCTTGCCATGGGATCTTACTTATCATTGTTCTGAGTTTGTTAAAATTGGCTTTCCTAAAATCCAGGGTACGTGTTTGGCTACCCTCAGCTTTTGCTCCTCTTAGAATCAAGAACTCAAGTATAACATGGTCACTTTCCCCCAGAGTTCCCGAAACTGCCACTTTATCCACTAACTCGTCTCTGTTGGTTAGAATCAGGTCAAGGATAGCCGATCCTCTAGTTCCTTCCTCCACTTTCTGTAGGAGGAAGTTATCAGCAACACAACTCAGGAATTTCTTGGAGGGGCCATGTTTGGCTGAATAAGTCTCCCAACAGATATCAGGGAAATTGAAGTCCCCCATTACTACCACATCATGCCTCCTTGAAACAATGGCAATTTGCTTTTCAAAAGTTTCATCCTCGTCTTCTCCTTGATTGGGTGGTCGGTAGTAGACTCCAACCGCCATGTTCGTTTTATTCTTTGCCCCATTTATTTTAACCCAGATGCTCTCAATGGGGCTGCCAAGCTCCTCTTCCTGTATCTCTGTGCAGAGAAACGTATCTTTAACATACAGCGCAACTCCACCTCCCTTTCTGTTGCTTCTGTTCCTTTTGAACAAGTTATACCCTTCAATTGCTGTATTCCAGCCATGGGAGTCATCCCACCAGGTTTCAGTTATCCCTATCAAGTCGTATTTGCCCTCATGTATCAAGAGTTCAAATTCGTCCTGTTTGTTGCCCATACTCTGGGCATTAGTATAGAGACATCGAAGACTATGTGCTTTATAGTCCGACTTTCCCCCTACATTTTGTGGTAGACTATCATTGGGCACCGCTGAAGCTGTTCTCTCTGTTGTGGCACAGAGGCCTTCTTCCAATGGTACCCCCGAGTACCACAGAAAGATAGCTGCCAAGATAGAGAAAATGATCGACATTTTCCAGTATTGTCCCGCCAAGCTGGATAGATGGCGTCATCAAAGGGTTAGCTTGCACTTGCTGATGAAGCACTTTGGTTTTTTTGATGTTAAGTGAGAGACCAAGTTTTCCGTATGCTTCTGCAAAAGCATTTAGGATAGTTTGGAGATCATCCTCTGAATGTGCGGAGACCACATTATCATCAGCATACTGAAGTTCCACAATGAAGGTTGTAATTACCTTACTTTTTGCTTTCAGCCTGCTGAGATTAAAAAGCTTTCCATCTGTTCGATATATACCGTAATTCCATCACCACCACAGAGTAGGCTCGATAATGAGCTCTAACCTGTGTTTGGTCAGACTTGCACGTGTTTTCTTCCACCTGCATTCTAGCCATATTACCTCTTGCTTCATTGCCTCAGTTCAGGTGTATACCAAGGAGCTCACTGGGCTCTGTCGTGTCTACTGCCCGAGTTATCTCTGCATTCCACAGAGTGACCTGGGCTTCGACAGGAGCACCAGCCATACCAGCAGGAAAATCCCCCAGAGCCCTCTGGAATCCATTGGAATCCATTAGCCTCCATGGGTGGTCCATTTTAATAGGTCCCCCACCCTTGCAGAGGCGAAAGGCCGCTGGGAGTCTAAACCTCAATAGGAAGTGTTCTGACCATGACAATGGGATAGATGTTAGTTTCCCCACTTTCAGATCACCATCCTCCTGCCCAGTCAAGAAAACCAAATCAAGCATGTGTCCTCTTATGTGTGTTGGGCCAATGACATGTTGAGACAGCCCCATGGTTGTCATGGCAGCCATGAAGTCCTGAGCTGCCCCAGATCCGGCAGCCTCGGAATAGAAGTTGAGATCCCCCAGAACCATCATTCTAGGGGTCTTCAACACCAAATCCAAGACCACCTCCATCCGCTCAGGCAAGGAGACTGAAGGGTAGTGGAGTGGGTGGTACACCAGCAGAATCCCTAATCAGTCCAGAGAACCCAACACAAGGTACAAACACTCAAATGGACAGGAAGCCTGGAGAGGAAGATAAAATTCCTATAGACCACAACCACGTCAACCCGTCCTCTGTGACCAATGTTGGTGCTGCACTGAGCACTCAGGAGGGCACAGATGGGAGAGACTAACCCCTCCCAGTTCCCCCGCCCAGGTCTCAGTGATACTTACCAGGTCGGTCCTCTCATCCATAATTAAATCATGGATGAGAGAAATTTTGTTTTGGACTGATCCGGGATGCAGCAGCGCCAGCACCAGACCCGAGGGCAAGCTGGTAAGGCAGCCAGGAACAATCTGATTGGAGGAGGAACCAGAAGAGGGAATAGGCTTAAGGAGTCTAGCCCCTCTTCTTCTCAACTAGCCTGTTAATTCCCCAGTGCCACACCTCCCCCTACCCATGACCACACTAATATGGGTACCCTCTTCCACCCTGGCCTGGAGATTATCCAATGAATTCCCCAGGGGCACCTGACGTGGTGCCCAAAGCTGCCGTTCAATGACTTTTCACTCATAACAATAGAAGCACCTTTACAGTCTCTCTTGTGCTATTTGTGCAGACTTGTGAATGTTGTTTATACAGGATAGAAAACACCAGATAGCCATTTCTGAACTGAGTTTACATTCCAGTTATTAGCAATTATATATCCACCTCAAAGACTCATCATGTGTGAAAAGGCCCTAAAATTGTCTTGAAAGAGAAACTTTCCTTCTCCCCACCCACATACTGAAATTTATTTATTTATTTATTTATTTATTCTATTTATACCCCGCCTTTTTTCCTGCAAGGAACCCAAGGCAGCTTACATAATCCTCCTCTTCTCCATTTTATCCTCACAACAACCCTGTGAGGTAGGTTAGGCTGAGAGTCAATGACTGGCCCAAAGTCACCCAGTGAGTTTCATGGCCAAGCAGGGACTAGAACCCGGATCTCCTGAGTCCCAGTCCAACACTCCAATTTCCAGTCAAGAATACAGCAAAGGATGTAATCTGAAGAAAGTTTAGGAAAAAATACGTACCGTAATTTAAAGAAAAATCCCTAATGAATGAGACAGTCTACTTTATAAACAATTCCCTGAGAGTTATAATTTGGAATGTCCCCTCGCAGCTAGTGTTCTATCAGCATCACCATGATCGGTAGCAATTACATTTTTACCAGGATGCTCCAGATGGGGATCGGATACTTCCTGTCTGTGGCCTGAAGTGGATGTCTTTCCCCCCTGTAGCCTCTTGGCACTCATCCAGCACCCTCAGCTCAGACAGTGATTCCAACAAAGTCCGCAACAAGCTCCGGAAGTTTTTGCAGAGGCGGCCAACACTTCAGTCCCTGCGGGAGCGAGGCTACATCAAAGGTACGTATATTCCTTGGAGACAAGCATCCAAGCTGTTATAAAAAATGCATACAGAGTGTTCCTCTGTCCACAGTTCATTTCTTGGTGGTTTTAGCCTTTGTGTTAGTTGATTATATCTAGTTTAGAAATAGTTTGATTTGTTTATAGTTCTATTACTTGCTAGAAATTTTCAGGATGGTAATGAGGTCTAAAACTGAAGGATATTAACTTGGAAAATGGTGGGTTTGGGTCTTTTTAATCCAGATCAGGTGTTTGGATGCGCTCTACAAGTTCTGTGTGACCGTGAGAAGAGCACCGTGCCTCAGTTCGTTAGGCAGTGCATCTGCAGTGTGGAGAAGAGAGGTACATGATAGATACTCTAGGGCCCCGCTGAATTGATATCCTGACACGGATCCAAGGTCTCATGAGCAGACATTTTCTCATCCAATGCAAGCTTCCCATCCTCTCTTCCCCACTATAGCCCCTGTGACACCCCCCCCCATCTGCTCTGGAGGCATCCCCGGGCATGCGGGGGCTGAGGGAGCAGGGGAAGTCTTCCCTTCTGCTGGCAGAATGACACCATTGGATCCAGCCCTCTGTGCCCAGGCAGCCCATGTTCTGAATTTTGTGACTTGTATGCATTATACAAATTGGACAGAATTTACATAACCTACTATTTTGTGTCATTCATTCTAGTTTTGTGAGTCATGGGAAGTTCTGATCATTGCTCCTTGAATCTATTTTTGAACCTTCTTATCCTTATGGTTGTCAAGATAAGTTTCAAAACGTGTGCACCAGGTGAAATCTCAGAAAGCTGCTGAGCAGGACTTCCAAAGGAGCTTTAATATCTGCTTAAGACCTTGCCCCATCCTACTAAATTATGCACAGTAAATAAATTGAATATGTAAATTTCATTAATTTGCATGATTTTCTCATTTAAACAAACAAACAAAGATAGCTGTGCTGCTGTATGAGGTGGGGGGGAATCCAAAACCCACAACTGGGCAATCCCTTAGACTCTCTCAAGATGGAGATTACAGACTGAATTGGTCACTGGTAGGTGTTGCAGGTATTAGATTACACCTAGCATCCTCAGACAAAGAAGCAATGGCTGACCCCCATTTGCGAACGTAGGGGGGAAATGAAGAGCCGAGACACTTGTTTGGTGTTTAACTGGGCCACATTTATTTACATACAATGAACTGCAAAGGGATGGAGTGCGGGTTATTCTAATCTGGCCTCCTAGGCCGCTCAATTGTCCAATTGGGCGGAGCATCCAAAACAGGGAGGTGGCGTTGGATCCGCCGCCGCCCCATTTTCCACTTTACAGTGTTGGGAGCCTTTGTTGCATCGCCCCCTCTCGGAGTCCCACGACAACAAGCTTGGCGAGAACAAAGGCATCACAGGCGTTCCTGATCCTCAGCTGACTGAGCCTACTGACCCATCAATCTGAGGCCTCCTGAAACCGCCTGTCACCTGAATGGTGCCAAGGATGCTCACCTCACCCTATCAATACCCTAACCCGCACTTACCTGCCTACTATCCAAATGTGACCAAATTTGACTTGCTATGCACTGATTGCAAACACCCCCCAACCCTGCAGCAGTATGGAGTAGGCGAAACGCGCTCATCCCTCTAATAGAGATGGACCAAAATTCCTACTCGGCCCCTTGACGGCGACCAGAGGAGTCCATACTGTATACAGGGAGGGAGGGAGGGAGCTGCAAAGAACAAAGAGGGTGTGGGTTGGGGCTGCTGGGCCTAATATTGGCTCCTGTAGCCCCGCCCCCATGCTGGCTAATTACCTGCGTCAACAGGTAAGCCTCGACTCTCTTCCCCCACGTCCGCAAAATTTCTCCCCGCCCACAGCTGCGCGTGCTCGGGGGGAAGGTCCTTCTGAAAACATTAGGACTGGCTATAACTCAGATCTGTCTCTTGCCTTGGGCAAAACTCAGGTTCTTGGGTGGGTATGTAGAGAGCAGAAGTAAAGAAAAATAATAAAGTCTTTATAGTAGCAAAGAATCAAGTATGGTATTTGTTTGCCATATAGTGTGCATGGCAATACCATGCACTTTTGGGCATATAGATAAATAGCTGTCATTTTTTCTTCCCCAGGCTTGGATATTGATGGACTCTACCGGATAAGTGGAAATTTGGCTACAATACAAAAACTGCGCTACAAGGTTGACCATGGTAAATGGACTAGTTGTGACTTGGCAGGGGCCATAGCCTAGTGCATGTACTACACCCTTTGCATGTAGAAGATCATAGATTAACCCTTTTGGATAGCTAGGAGGGGTCTCTATCCAAGACTCTGGTGAGCCATCACTGGTTACTGTAGATAGTACCCAGGTAGGAAAAAAATGAATTGGGAACAGCAATGTTTGGTGTATGCGTAAGGTAGAAGGGATAGAAACCATACATCCTGGCATTAAAGTTGCAAGATGACCGATATTATGTCATGCAACTTGTGGCATTCACTGCCACAGGTCATGGTGATGGCCACTAGTTTAGGTGCCCTTAAAGAGGAGCTAGACAAATTCATGAAGGATAGGTTTGTTGGCCACTATTAGCCATGGCAGCTAAATAGAACTGCCACATTCAGATGCAGGTTTCCTCAGTGCCAGGTGCTGATGATAAATAACGGGATAGCTGTCTCCATCATTCCCTGTTTCTGAACTTTCCAGGGGCTCCTGGCTGGCCATTGTTGGAAATGGAATGGTGGAGTAGATAAACCTTTTGGTCTTGTCTAGAAAGCAATTATCTAGTGTTCTTGTGACTTGGGTTGGTGAATTCATGGCAATCCTGGCTAGCCCAATCTTAAGTATCAATTTGCCAAATTCAGTACAGTAATACCGTGGATTGAGAGCATAATTCGTTCCGGAAACGTGCTTGTAATCCAAAACACTCTTATATCAAAGTGAGTCTCTGGCGGGCGTGAGAACGGTCCGCTATGCCCGCTCGAGGCAAGCGGTTACATGCCTACACTACTTGTCTTGCAAGACCTTGCTCTTTAACAAGTCAAATTTTTTTAAAATTTTTGCTTGTCTTGAAAAACACTCTCAGACCAAGTTACTTGCAATCCAAGGTATTACTGTATTCTACAGCTGCTTTCCAAAAACTTCTAAATTCAGCAGCATCCATAATTGAGAAGGCAGTGAATTGGTACATTGAAACTATAACATTTTGAAAGCAGCTGTAGAACCAGGGCTTTTTTTCTGGTGGAACTCACCGGAACTGAGTTCCAGCACCTTTTCTTCTATTAATTGCATTACAATTTAATCACCACCTACTCCCGAGGAAATGTAATCCAAGAGTTCCGGTACCTTTTTCTCCAGAAAAAAAGCACTGTGTAGAACAATTTACTTGACAGCTGCCCCCCACCCCGCCACATTTAATTTCGGTTCTTGGGGCCTGGGGAGACCTAAAGACTATCTTGTCTAGTTCTTCCTGGAGATGTTATCCAAGTTCTCTTATCTAACACTCAAAGAATAGCCAGAACTTCTCTGTTGCCCAGCCTCTGAAGTGGTAGCTGTGTTAGTTTCTCTCTTGGCAGCACTATCATGCTTGGGAAGGACTGGAGCAGGAGAAGGAGCTTCTTTTGGGATCTGACAAGCATCACTTACTCAGCTCTGCCTGGCTGATCCCTCCTACTGCTGGCTCAGTCAACCGAGCTTTGTTAAACAACAGCTAGACCCACCCTCCAAGTTTACACCCAATCCAGGTTGCCGAAGGGGTAGACCTGGTTGAATTTCTTGCTTAGAGTTAAGGGCTCAGCAACCTGGCACCCTCTAGATGTTTTGGACTACAATCTCTCATCAGCCCCAACCAGCATGGCCAATGGTAAGGGATGATGGGTGTTGTAATCCAAAACATATGGGGGGCACCAAGTTGCCTATCCCTGGAGCCACATTCTCTTCTTTGTTTTGTTGTTGCAGGTGCAGCCTTTACTGTGCTGCACTCTGTCTAAGGATTGTGGGCAGAGGTCAGGTGGGGCTGCTCTTACCACAGCAGTGTTGCCTTGTGATCCAGTGGCACAGGACACTGGGTGGAGTTGCCTTGCCTGATGTCCTGTCATGCCTTTTGCAGATGAGCGCTTGGACCTCGACGATGGCCGTTGGGACGACGTTCACGTAATCACCGGGGCACTCAAGCTTTTCTTCCGCGAGTTGCCGGAGCCACTCTTCCCCTTCAGCCTTTTTGACAGATTCATCGCTGCCATTAGTAAGAGACGTTGCTTTTGCATAATGTTTGCAGGCTGACCTGAGTGCAAGTGTCAACGCCTTGGCAAGTTTGGCTGAATGGAGCGATGTCCTGCGGTGTATGTTGCAGCCTTCTCCAACCTGGAGCCCTCCAGATGTTTTGCAGTCAAAAACATCTGGAGGGCACCAGTTGAGGAAGGCTGGCTTAAAGGTATCTGTGGGTTTACTCAGTGCTTTAAAAAAGAAAGAGAGGGAGAGAAGGAACATCTGAAGGAAGAGAAGTCAAATTATGCTTTGTCCTTTTTATAAGAGCCTGCTTCTGCCATGGTGAGGAGTTGGGGGCACATTCAGAATTTTGTTTTGGAATCAGAGTTGGAACTCCACAGCATCACATAGCCTACTCTCTGCCTCAGCCCTGCCCCTAAGACATAATGGCCTGTACCTAAAACAGACTGTTGGTGCCTTTCCGGCATTTTCTAGAAATTAGAGAAGGCAGTGCATCCGACACTCAAACTAGGCAGTGCACTAAATGCATGCTGTATTCTCACCTCTCTTTGTAACATCTAGTTAGGGACATGTGTGTCACGACATCATGCACACACACACCCCACACACACACCTTACTCTATGTTCTGGACTGCTACAGAGTGGTAAGGTGGTGAGGAAATGCATTACTTCTTCACAGAGCACATAGTTAAACTATGGAATTCACTTCCACAAGATGTAATGATGGCCACCAATTAGGACAGCTTTAAAAGGGGATTGGACAAATTCATGGAGGGGAAGGCTATCAATGGCTACTAGTCCTGATGATACCTCCAGTATCAGAGGCAGTCTGCCTGTGTACACCAGTTGCTGGGGAACATGGGAGGGAGGGTGCTCTCGCACTCATGTCCTGCTTCTGGGTTTCCCGTGGGCAGCTGGTTGGCCACTGTGTGAACAGAATGCTGGACTAGATGGATCCTTGGTCTGATGCAACATGGCACTTCTTATGTTCTTATTGTCATGCATTTACTGTACTTGATGTTGCAATGAAAGGAGGGGGAGCCAGGCACACTGCTGCTGCTATTTTTTTTCAGCAGCAATCATGCATTTACTGTAATATCTAGCTATGAACCTGAAACATACATGCATGCACAAGCCTGGGATATTTATATCTTGCAGCAACTGGGGCACCCTAATTTAACATGTGTGCAGATATACCACCATTTTGTTTGTTAAATTCGAGTGAGCGATGATCATTTGCACATTTCTCCCACAACTTGCCTTTTCATAGATTCATAGATCATAGAGTTGGAAGGGGCCTACAAGGCTATCGACGTCCAACCCCCTGCTGAATGCAGGAAACTAGAGGAGGGGTCTCCCATCCAAGTGATAACCAGGCCTGACCCTGCTTAGCTTTCCACGCCCAGACAAGCTGAGCCAGCATGAGCCACAGGCCTTCACTCCCACTTTTCCTGAAAGGCTGCAGTATCTTTTCCTGTGGTCTTGCAGTGGCATGGATTTTAAAGGAAGGGGAGAGGTCTAGTGGCAGCACCGGCTCCTACGTTATTTATTTACCTCTGTATAAGAACAGATGAGTGAGATGTCTTCTTCCTCTCTTTGGGACTGCAGAAATTACAGAGCCGACTAAGCGAAGCCACCGTTTACGGGAGCTGGTGACTTCTCTACCTCCTGCTAACCACAATACCATGAGAGTACTTTTCAAGCATCTCTGCAGGTGAGGAGCTGCGTCTCCCAGAGCTCTGAGCTGCCATGGTTTGTTGAGTGCTAATTCTACCACACAGGGCCCCTTGTGGCCCCAGACCCTGTGAGGCAATTCCTCTATTCTCCCCCCAGCCATGCTCAACCTGCCCTTTTGCCTCCCTGCTCCATCCCTTCAATAGGATGCAGCATCTCCTGTCTCTGGGCCAGGGGTGGGCAACTTGTGGCCCTCCAGATGTTTTGGCCTACAACTGCCATCCACCCTAGCCAGCATAGCCAGTAGTGAGTGATGACAGGAGTTAGAGGCAAACATCTGCAGGGCCACCAGTTGCCTACCCCTGGCCTAGCCTCTTGCTTGAAAGCAGACTCACCCTGTCCCTGCCCAGCCAAATCCTCCTCCTCCTTCCTGCACAGCTGCTGCACTAGTCTGCAACATTCTGTGGGTGACTCTTACTACTTTGCTATTCAAAAGCATTAATATTCAGTGATACCCCAGCAACTCAAACGGTGTGTGGGTGGAAGAGGGACATGCAGATGGGGGTAATAAATTGTTCTTAGCCTTTGTGTAAGTACATTCTTTATGAAGGTGAATTGCAATAAGACACTACAGCCAAGCAAGGTTTATATAGACTAATAAACCAGCCTGCCCCAATGTGGCACTCTCCAGATGTGTTGGGACTACAACTCCCATCAGCCACAGCCAGCATGGGCAATGTTCAGGGGTGATGAGTGTTGTAGTCCAAAATATTTGGTGGACACCACTACTGGCATATTCTCCTCTCCTCATGGAGTCCTTCCTTCCTCTCTCCCCCGCAGGGTTACAGAGTTCCGGGAGGAGAACCGCATGTCAGTGCAAAGCGTCGCAATCGTGTTTGGGCCAACATTACTGAAGCCAGAGGCAGAAGAAGGGAATATGACTATGCACATGGTTTTCCAGAACCAGATTGTGGAGCAAATTCTTAGCCAGTTCAGCTACATATTCCCAGAGAGCTAAGCCCTCGCAGCAGAGCACGGGAGCCTGACTGAATGAAGGAACGGCTTTGACGCAAGGGCAGATCCTGTCACCATGGGGAAGGCACTGTTGCAGGGCAGTGCCAAGACTTGGAGATCGTGAAGCTGGCGAGTGAGCCATTACAAGCAATAAAATTATCAATGTTGGATTCAGAAAGTTCTCCACTGTTGTGGGCATGGGATATGAAAACTCTGTTGTTCAGGAAAAATATTAATTGTTCAACACAATATTCTGGGTTAGTGATCTATGATTCTATGATTCTATCTTCAGCCCCCTTCTGGAGCATCATTTTGTTGTGGGGTGATATGACCTGGCATGGAAAAAAGTTGTGGGAGTGGGCAAGGTTTTGTGGCTATGTCAATGCCATAATTTTCTCAAGTGTAGAAGTGGTGGGCTTGAACTAGAACGGACACCCATTCAGTCGACAAGTCTCCGTGACTCTATTCCATCTACCACGCACCACCTGTGCACAACACAAAAAATTGCAAGATACCAATCTCTGTCCATGTGGTGTTATAATATCATAATAGAGAAGAATTCAGATATGTAGTATTAACAACTATGTCTTAGCTACTCATTCCAATGTGTGTGTGGTTTAGATGAAGTGAGGGTATCTTACTGTTCCACTTGAGACTTGTAGGCTTGTATTTAATTTCCTTGTGTATCTTGTCCATTATCTTATCCTTAGCCATTGGCAATGAGATCTACATTTGCTACAAATTCCGTGAAATTCAGCATGGGTTTAGAAGCTACATGAAGCTCTTAGTGTGCTTAGGTATGTTTGCCTTTTCTCACAGCCTGTTTCCTCCCATGTGTAATGATACAGAAATAACTCCCACCTCTTCTCAAAATGTAATGTCTGAATAGACTGAGAAACCCAGCGAGCCATGAGGCTGTTAAGGTTGCATTCTCATGGGAAAAGATGGAATTTCATGACCTATATTCTGCAGGGATGTGATGTTCATACTGTGATATGACAAAGTGCTGAGAGTGGCTGGCCAGCATTCTACTAAAGTATGACCTTATGCTTAATCCAAAGTTCAGGAATCGGTATAGGGGAGCACTTTTCAAAAATGGCACTTATTATACTGTACATGAACTTACCATTTTGTGTCTATTGCTTGTGCTAGATCCCTGCTTGCCTGCTAAGGCTCTGGGCACATGAGAGCTTGGAGGCATTAAATGCACATGGCTGTGATGTGTGGAATGAGTGCCTCTAAGTCCCCCCACAAAGCCATATGCAGGTGCACCGAAACACTTTTTACAAAGGGAACTCTTCCTACCTCCCTTAGGGGGAGGGCTGTTGCATCTAGGACTTCAGCAGGCAATGGAGGTGGAAGACTCATCACACTCCCTCATCTAGCTGGGCACAGGATATTTCCTCTACCTTTGCCCACAGTTGAACACAATATAAGCTGTCAGCTTTCTTTGCACTGTGCTGGGCTGCCTGACATTCAAGATCTCTACCAGGCAATCATAGCTGCCCTACAACCATTCATAGAAGGTGAGAGACTTGAGAAATCAGTATTACTACTGTTAAGTACCCAAAAACTATCTGCCTCCCATGCTGAGACAGCTATCTATTTCCACTGTAAAGTCATTAGAGGAGAGCTGGATTCTGCTCTTTTTTTAGCCCTTTCTTGCTGCTTGCTGTTCTGTTTCCACTGGGCTCTGGGCTAGCAGGGGAATAATGCTGTCATGAATCCTTTGCAGGGAAGGGATCATATATTTTTAAAATACTAAGGTAAGTTCTAGTGCAGACACGTATGCCTCTGATAAACATCAGTTGAGAAAATTAAATATACAGTACTACTCTGTCCCAAGATATTTCCTGTTCGGGTATTGGGTGCGGCAACTGCGTTGTGAAACCCTGGGTGCTTTAGTCGTCTGGTAACTGCAGGTCAACAAACCTCCATTGTGGCAGGGGTTTTGATGAAATACAAAATGATCCAAATCCTGCTTCTTAGTCTCACCTCCTATATTAAACAGGTGTTGATTTTAAAAATGGTGATATATTGGGAAGCTGCTTAGCCAACCTGGTTGGACGTGAAGGAAATATTTTGCTAGAAGGCCATTCATGTCGATTGATTTTTAAATAAATAATAACCCTTCCAAGTACAGCAATTGTGTGTTTGTTTGGGATGGGACCGACGATCACATTAGAAGTTAAGCACTCTTTGCAGATACATTCTGTCTTCAGTTTTGTTGTCTGCGTTATTTCACGCCGTGAATTGTAGTCTTGTATTGAACAAAATGGAACTTGCCTCTGAATAAACATGCATAGGATCAGGCCGCACAGCACAGGCAACAATTCTGTTGCAAAATAAATTCTGATTGGTGTGGAATCTGCTTGTGGTGTTAGGGTGCGGCCAGAAATGGTAGAGTTGCCTCCGCGATACACTTCGGCACTTTTCTTGGAGGAAAGAGTGAGCTCTACATCCCAGCTGAACATGCCCCCACCCCAAACCCTCCTTGCTTGGCCAGCCCACTTTCTGATCTCTCCCCTGTCTATCTGGCATCTGTTCAGTTTTATCCTGCTCAGGAATGCGGGCTGGACCTCGCTCGCGTCGCGAGAAAGCCGAAGGGAAAGGGCTGGCGCCGGCAGGCTAGCTGGAGGCCCGGCTTGGCTTAGGTGAAAGAGAAACTTGGTCTTGGGGCGCTTCAGAGTTACCTCCTCCCCCGGTATTCCCAGGTAAATGCAAACAGAATAAATCTTTTTAGTACTCATTACTGCTGCCTCTAAGCATTTTGGGTTTGTTTGGGGTGGTTCTTCATATACATTAGGGTGCATTTCTATTCCGTTTTGTTAAAGATCTGCTCGAAAGTGGTGGACATTTTGTGTGTGTGTTCATTTTGGGAGAGAAACTGCCAGAGTTCCGTATTAATCCTCTTAAAGACCCAGACATTCCTCAGGCGATTCTGAGGAGGCCACTCTTGGCAGAATTCCTGAGCGGCGAGGCGGCGGCGGCGGCGGCGGCAATGGCAATCCAGAAGGCCCGCTCGCCTTCCACACTTCACATCACTTTTGTTTTTCTTTAGGGCCTTTCGAGAAAGGGCTTCTCTTGATTGTGAGTTTTATTGATAGTGGCTTTGGTACCTCCCTTGAATTTTCCCTTTTTCTATTCTTGGTGGAGCTGCTGTACCCACAAGCAAAGATGAGCAAAAGAACCATTTTGAAAGCAAAGAAAGGATATTGAGGAAGAAGAAAAATAACAGATTCCTCAGTTGCACTCTGCAAACTTGTAACTTTTCAGCAGTTGGAGAACTGAGCATTCTGAAAACTTGGCCTATTTCATGTTGGGGATGGAAAGTAAACCTCTAACTGTTAATTAAAGCCCTGAAGACACACAAGGTGTAGGTGAGTAGGATTTCAAAGAGCAGGGTTCCTTATGCTCTTTCTATTATACGCAGAATGAATTGTGCAAAATAAGGAAATCCGTGTGTATTTGTTTAATTTGTGCAAGTTTTATATAGGCAGAAGAGTCTGCCTTTTCCTGGTTTAGCATTTGTATGTGTGCAGAATACATTCAGATCTGGATATCACAGGTCAAACAAATACCTTATTAATGCACGTGAAGGATCCTTCCTGCCCCCCTAGTTTGGCACGGTAACTTCCCCCTCCCCTCCCTGGAATGCTCCTGTGCAGGCGCCAGCACACACACACTTCCCCCACGTGCTACAGGAAGCCCGGTATGCCTGGTATCGGTGAGGCCAGAAGTGGCTCAAGGAAGTGACTGTCACATATTGTGTTCCTTGCACTGTTTGTTTTGGGTTGGGATGACAAGGGTAAAGGTCACCAACACCACTTGGCTCCGTTGCTTTCGAGGCGGTGGCAACTGCTGTGTTCCTCAGAGGCCAGGTGAGACTTTTTCATTCTGCTATTAACAGAGTTTCCCAACTGGGTTTGCTGGATTCACATGATGTTCCCAGTGCATTATATAAATTAAGGAAGTAGAGCCACCACTGGTTGGCTACTTCTTATTAACTCAGTGTTTCTCAACCTTGGGTCCCCAGATGTTTTTGGCCTACAACTCCCAGCATGCCCCAGCCAGCATAGTTGTAGGCCAAAAACATCTGGGGACCCAAGGTTGAGAAACACTGTATTAACTCAAAATCTGAGCCCCTTAGAGTGAATTGTCATTGTTTGGGTTCATGTGTGGCATTTAGTAGCCCATTTGCAAATCTGCCAGCTCTTTTTAAGTTCCACCCCCCCAAGAAATGAGATTTCAACTTGACCACCTGCCCTTATTACTGCATCCATAATCAAAGTAAAGGGAGGGGAACTATTTTTATTCATTCAGATTAGGCAGGGGCGGGCAACTTCAGATGTCTTGGCCTGCAACTCCCATCAGGCCTAGCCAGCATGGCCAATGGTCAGGGATGATGGGGATTATTGTCAAAACATCTAGGGGGCCACAAGTGGTCCACCTTTCACTGTGTGGTCCACTCTTAGGTGGTTAGGCCTAGGTACAGGGCAAGTATTTTGACATGTACATTGCCTAGTTACTGTAGGTGCTCTAGGAATATAAAAACTGGCCAGCCCTATTCTTGTGCCTTTAGTGAAGAGCTGGACAGAAGGTAGGTCTCCTGATGTTTTGGACTTCAACTCCCAGAAACCCCTGCAGGTCAGGATGCTGGGAGCTGAAGTCCAAAACATCTGGAGATCAACTTTTTGCCCACTCCTGCTTTAGCTACTGTTAAAAGCACTGCTACTTGGACTCTTTCAAAAGTTGGCAATCCCTATAATGTCATCCCCAGGTGGGTGACAGAATTGTGAAGCCATGGCAATGTAATGGTCAGCTTTACAAGCGGATTACAGATATGTGGGCAATGCTGCAAAATACAAGCAAATTAGCATGCCAAGGAGCAGCTGAGTGTTTGTATAAAAGGTCACAGTTTCAACTCTTGGCATCTCGAGTTGAAGGATCTTGGATGACAGAACAGAAAAAGACTGAACCCCTGGATTAGAGAATAGGGTTGATGATGGTACAGGACTAGGCCCGCCCCTGTTGGCATGACTAGCACAGAAGAAGGGTTGCACTGTAGTCTGTGTCCTAAGCCAACTTCAAAATGGTACGTGAGAAAGGTGTTTAACTCTTGAGGACAGAGAGTCTTTTGTTTACACACACACATGCACACTTCTCACTCCATAAATGGGGACATCTGGACACCCTCTGCCCTTATTTGTTCGATTTATATCCTGCCTTTTTACCAAAAATGGTGCTAACAGTAATAAAATCAACAAAACCAAAAATTAATTAGAACAATCATAAAAACAAATACAGTCATGCCTTGGATTGAGAGCATAATTCGTTCCGGAAACGTGCTTGTAATCCAAAACACTCTTATCAAAACGAAATCCCCCCAAAAAATTTGTACAGAGATTTTTAATTTAAGCCGTACTACAGTACTTGTATTGCAAGACGTCGCTTGTATATCAAGTAAAAAAATAAATAAATAAATATTTAAAAATTTGCTTCTCTTGCAAAATGCTCTCAAACCAAGTTACTTGCAATCCAAGGTATTACTGTACATTAAAGGCACAATAAAATACAGCAATAAAAGCAACAAACAGCACCCAACCCTTCAGCAATAGACCAGCGTATATGCCAAAGGCCTGTTTGAATAAAAATGTTTTCACCAGCTGGTGGAAGGACATTAGACAGAGAGCCAATCTTGCTTCCCTCAGCAGGGAGTTCCAGAGCCTGGGAGCAGCCACTGAGAAGGCCCTCTCGCATTGCCACCAAACGCACCTGTGATGCCAGCGGGACCAGGAGAAGGGCCTTCCTCGAAGATCTTAAAAAGCCAGGCAGGCTCATATGGGAGAATGTGGTCTTTCAGGCAGCCAGGTATCAAGTCATATAGGGGTTTATAGGTCCTAACGAGTAGTTTGACTTGTGCCCAGAAACAGAGCGGTAGCCAGAGAAGCTGTTGTAACAAGGGAGCTATGTGCTCCCTGTAACTGGACACAATAGTCTGGACACAGCATTCTGGACCAGGTGAAGTCCATCTCTTTACATATTCCATCTTCCAATCCATGACATGCATATGCTTCTTTGTAGCTACTCCTTGGGGGATGATGTTGGATACAATTTGAAGGATGGGACAGTATGAGGGCAGCAATTCAATTCAATTCTGTTTATTACAGTCAATGACCAGTATAAATTACAAAAGATAAAACAAGATACACGATGTTCATAAATACAATACAGTGTTAAGAACATGCTAAAATCACCTGTTGACGGGTTTTAATAGCGGCAGTACAAAATTTAGCTGGTACTTGTAAAGTAATTGTGGGAAATTGATCCGAAAGGAGTAATGACGTATAAAAGGCATCTGAGGGCAGCAAAATCTTGGTCTATTGCCCATGCATCTGCCCCCAAAGCCCTGGAGCCAGCTCTAAGTGGTGTAAAGCAGCAGTGCGGATAGTGTAGACTGCAATCCACCAATGGACCCTTGTATAATATTTGGTGAACCGTCTACTAGCATGATTTTGATAGGTTAGAAAACTGGGCAGAAAATAACAGAATGAAATTTAACAGAGACAAGTGCAAAGTTCTTCATTTAGGAAAGAGAAATCAAATGTACAGTTATAAGATGGGGGATACCTGGCTTCATAATAGTACTTGTGAAAAGGTTCTTGGAGTTGTAGTTGATCACAAGCTGAATATGAGTCAGCAGTGTGATGTGGCTGCAGAAAAGGCAAATGCAATTTTAGGTTGCATCAATAGAAGTATAGTTTCTAAATCACGGGAAGTACCGGTAATCGTTCCACTCTACTCTGTGCCGGTCAGACCTCACCTCAAATGCTGTATCCAATTCTACTTTAAGAAGGATTCAGATAAATTGGAACAAGTTCAGAGGGTAGCAAAGATGATCTGAGAAGTAGAAATGAAGTCCTACAAGGAAATATTGAAAGAAGTGGGTATGTTTAGCCTTGAGAAGCAAATATGTTAGTGCTTTTTAAGTACCTGAAGGGTTGTCACTCAGAAGAGGGACACAGCCTGTTCTCTATCATCCAAAACTGTAAGACAGAAGATAACGGGCTTCAATTACAGGAAGTCAGATTTCAGTTGAACATCAGGAAAAACTTCCTACTGGTCAGGAGGGCAGTCAAACAATGGAACCAACTGCCTAGGAGGCTGTGGACTCTCCTTTGCTGGAAGTATTCAAGCAGAGACTGGACAGCCATCTGCCAGGGATGATTTAAATGGCATTCCTTCACTGAGCAGGGGTTGGACCCGATGGCCTAAGTGACCCTTTCCATCTCTATGATTTTATAATTCTTGCAATGGATGCTGAAGAGGGTGGACCTCGATCTGATTGTTCAAGTTACTTATGTTCTTAAGCGAGAATTTGTACTCTTGAATGATTGCTGAATATGGATTAGTCATGGCTTAACCATTAGAGAACCTGAATATGGACTCTTGCTTTGTAAGCATATAACATGTGAGTGAAACCATAAGGATCCTTCTAAGGGAGAGGGAAGAAACCACTTGGGACAGGCTACTTTGTCTCTGGTGTAGTGGTGTAAGGCAGGGTGGGCAGAACGTAGATCTGGATCCATCCATAGAACTCTGGGTGATTTGCAGTAGATCAACAAGGATATCTGACTCCCAACTGTTTAACAACAGCAGCAACAAAATAATTTCCTGACACAAAATTATACTACTGAAATCAAGAAAGCATGGGGTAGCCAGGAGCAGAGTTTTGCTTGGAAGGACTGTGAGTTCCGTTCAGTTCTGGTACTCAAATTCCTGAGCTCAGAATTCTTTAAGTGTATGTCTTTTACATCAAGCAAAAGTAGTGGATTTTGAGGTTCTAGTATAAAAACAAAGGGTTTTTGTTTGCACCTGGAAGCCTGAAGTCTGCCCACCACCGGTGTACCTTCTGCCTGCCCCTGGTTTACATTAGAATATACTGGTAACTCTCTGATAGATTTACAGTACATCTCCAAGGAGTTTTGATTCCCAATAGTTTAAAAATTGCATGTAAAACTTCAAGTATTTTTTTATGTCATGGCTGACCTTCTACTAATCACTTCTCTCTCAGCCTCAGTGTTCTTCCTCTGTGGCTGCAAAGAAGGCAAATGCTATTTTGGGCTGCATTAATAGAAGTATAGCTTCCAAATCGCGGGAAGTGATAATTCCCCTTGACTCAGCACTGGTTAGGCCTCATCTTGAGTACTGCATCCAGTTCTGGGCACCACACTTTAAGAAGGACGTAGACAAACTGGAGAGGGTTCAGAGGAGGGCAACAAGGATGATAAAGGGACCGGAAACAAGGCCCTATGAGGAGAGACTGAAAGAACTGGGCATGTTTAGCCTTCAGAAGAGGAGACTGAGGGGAGATATGATAGCACTCTTCCAGTACTTGAAGGGTTGTCACACAGAGGAGGGCCAGGATCTCTTCTCGATCATCCCAGTTTGCAGGACATGGAATAATGGGCTCAAGTTACAGGAACCCAGATTCCACCTAAACATCAGGAAAAATTTCCTGACAGAGCAATAAGACAATGGAACCCACTACCTAGGGAGGTGGTGGGCTCTCCCACTCTGGAGGCATTCAAGGTGCGGCTGGACGGCCATCTGTCGGGGATGCTTTGACCTGGATTCCTGCATTGAGCAGGGGGTTGGACTCGATGGCCTTGTAGGCCCCTTCCAACTCTACTTTTCTATGATTCTATCCAGTTCTAGAGTTTTGTGTTAGAATCCCTGATCTGTAGTAATTCAGATGTAGATTTGTAACTATTTTTGCAGGTTCATGGTGGGGGGCAGGTAGAGTAAGAAACTTGCCCCACCCCCTGGGTCATCATTTCGCATCTGGCCGCTAAGCCACTATTTTACATCTGGCTCTGGTTGGTGGCCCCCTGGGTTCTAAGAAAAAAATGAAATACATCCCACAAGACCAAAGTCTTCCCACCCCCAGTGTGAGGCACCTCCTGTACCTCATTTTGCTCAGTTTCATTCCAGGTGGAAGTGACCTATACTGAACCATCCTCTGACCCAAGGGTGCATCGGGCCTTCATGGAGACTGTTGTGATTGTGGCCATTGGGGTGTTAGCAACCATCTTCCTGGCGTCTTTTGTGGCCCTGGTTGTTGTGTGTAGGCAACGTTACTGCCGGCCCAAGGATTTCTTGAGTCATTATGATACCAGGTGAGCAAAATCATTGTCTTCTAAACAATTTTTTTTTTAATGATTCAAGTAACACACTCTCCTACCTGGATGCCTCCAAATCCAAAATGCAATGTAGGAAGGCAAAGGAACTCTATGCCTTTTTACAGGTGTTGCCCACATGACAGAGTTGAGCCTTGGTATGGAAAATGCTTCCGGAAATCGGCCATGGTGGTGAGGGAATGGATCCTGCATATGCCTAGAGGCTCTTCAGAGAAGGATTGTAAAGACGTTTGCATATAAAGCTCTGGGGAACCAGTGACTGTTAATAATAATAATTAATAAAATGCAGACAGATGTTCTTCAATTAAGCCTTGGCCTCAGAATCAGCTGAGCCTGGCCGGTGGCTGAAGGCCTCTCAGAGGCATTCTCTCCTTCCATCTTCAAAGGATTGCACAGCACTTGGCATATGTTTTAAATGGATATAGAAATTATTATCATTTTTTATAGTGTTTGTGGAGAAAAAGAGCCTTTGCGGGTTCATACACACACACACACACACAAACACACACACACACACCCTCATGTGTGAACCAGCTAAAGGGTGGGGGTGGGGTGTGCATAGTTAGCGTGTGGAGAAAGGGGCCCTTGGGGGTTCCTGCATGCATACACACACACACACACACACACGCCTCCCCATGTGTAAGCCAAGTGGGGCCAGTTGAGGGGGCTGGGAGGAAACGAAAGCCTCGGATAGGGCTTTCATATGTAAATAGTTCAAGCCATGAGGTATGACTCATGAGCCTCCCTCATCCTGACTGGCCAGGTGAAGTTCAATCTAATTGGCTAAGAGGCAGCAGAGGAGGGGAGGGGGGGAAAAGGTATATTTCCCAAAGCGTGGTTTTTTGGTCTTTGTCCTGGATCGCGTGGCTACCGGCTACCCTGGCTATTGGGGATGGCGGCAAGCCAAAAAGAGGCCCCAAGCCTTGGGGGGGGGCATCAGGATCCGACCCCAGTTAGCTCCTGGTGAAATGAGCTGGATGAGGACTCTAGTGAAGGCAAGCCTTGTGGGAGTTTCACCCATCTCGGACCTTCGGGTAGATGTGGTAATCTCCCTCGGGCAACAAGGCTGTGCTGGATTTAACCCTTGAAGAGAACACCCTCAGGTAACAGGTGTGTGCCTGAGAGTTATTAAGGAATCAGGTTTCATTGTTTTGCAGCTTTACTGTGTACTAAAGTGTCTCTCTCTTTATTTTGTGTGCTTCTCTCATTTCCCTAATCTTGTTGTAAAATGCTACCAGAATAAACCTTGTCGTGCTTTTACCCCACATGGGTTTTGTAGTACTCTGTGAGTTCAGTATCTAAATCCAGGTTACAGAAATTGAAGGCGAGTCCCTGAACAGAGATCCAAGTAGGGTTGCAGACAGCTGAGGCTGGCAATCTGGTACCTTGAGATCTCAGGGGGGTCTTGGTTCCTTTGGAGTAGGAAAGGGTGGGGTGTGGTGGGCCAGCCAGCTCCCCCTTCCTCCACAGTGTTCTTACGGATTCTGGAGCTGACATTTAAAAACAGGTTCTGGAGCTATAGCCCAGATTAATCACAGTGAAATTGCTTATTCTGTGGGAATACCCAAGAGATTAAATCACTATACTTTTGCATAGGGAAAGAGGATAAGAGGGAAAGCGGTCCTTCAATTTATTATTTGTTTATTAATTATATTTATACCCCACCTTTTTTCCTTCAAGGAACCTTCTAAAAAAAACAACAAAAGAAGAACAATAACGTAAATCAGGAAAACCCAAACCATAATGGGAAAAAATGGAGAAGGCAATCAATGGCTACTAGTTGTGCCATCACAACTATATATGCTACCTCCGGTGTGGGAGGCAGCATGCCTCTGTACGAGCAGGAGGGTGCCACTGCCTTCATGCTCTGCTTGTGGGCTTCCCAGAGGCATCTGGTTGACCACTGTGGGAAACAGAATGCTGGACTAGATGGAACCTTCGTCTGAGCCAGCATGGCTCTTCTGGTGTTCTTAAGCAGTTATAATAAATTAAGCAAAATCACCATGACTTCTGACTTTTTAATTTTAGGATTGTCCACTTTTTTTTAACTGGCCCTGCTCCTGTCCCTTTAATAGCAGATTGATCGGCAGCTAATAGCAGGTGATGATGCTTATGTCCCAATAAAGCTTCGTATGCTGATTCCTTTAGGTTGAGTTGCAAATGGCACAAGAGTAGGCCTGGACATTTTTTCCCCCTGACTTGTAAATTGTATTTGATTATTGTTACTGAAACCTACCAAGCCAATTGAAGTCACAAGGGCCTAATTCAGTGTTCTCCAACCTTGGGTCCCCAGATGTTTTTGGCCTACAACTCCCAGCCAGCGTGGAGAACACTGGCCTAATTAGCCCTACCATGGCAAAAAATGTTGGCCCAGCCTGGCCCTTGGGGCCCTTTTGTATTTCCCCCTCAGGCCTATTGTTGACCTAACTGGCACCATGGAGACACAGTCAGAACCATCAGAACTAGAGTTGGATGACGTGGTAATAACGAACCCACATATTGAAGCAATCCTGGAAAATGAAGACTGGATTGAAGATGCCTCGTAAGTTGTGCCTTATCCTCCTGCTACCAGTAACATGAGCCCCACCACAAACATGCTAGCGAAACAGCACCAGAGAATATTGTCCCAAGATCTCCCCTTTAAATGCTTGGTGCTGGGGTATCAAATGCAGATGGGTTGCTGGACTGAACTCCCCTCTTGGCAAATGCCCCAGGGCCACACCCTTATTTTTTCACCAAAAAGTAACTGGTTTTGATGGAGAAGAGGGAGCAGCAGGAATGAGTAGTTAGGTTCTAAGAATAGCCCTTGTCATCCAGCCCCAGTGTGCCACCTGTCCACTCCTAGGATGCCACAATCCCCTTAGTCGCTACTAATGTGAACAGGAATGGCAAATAAGTTGACTGTTAAGGAAGTCAGACCTAGCTCTGAGGCGGATTTGGCGATTTGTGCAGAATGTAGTAGTGGGGGTGCTGTTGGTTGCATTGGGAACCCAAAGGGGCCTGTGAGGCTTTTTATGCCGATCCTCCCTCAGCTCTCCTATACAGGATGAGAACTACATGTTGTCGTGTGCCGCTTTTCTGTCTGGTGAGTTGTCCCCCACTCCAGCCATTGGCTGAGCTGCTGTGATATTATGGAATGTTCATTTACATTTTGACTTTTCAGAGGGAAAATGTCAGCAATGGGGCGCTGAAAAACGTTATTTGTGTGAGGGAAGGGAAGAAAACACTCAGTTTGGTTGGGGACAAAATGCCATGCAGGGCTCTAGGGAAAGGTGGAGAGCTGTGTGCTTTGGGCAAGGAGGTTGAAGGCAGGGAAGCTGAGTTGTGGGAGGAGAGTCCACATGCCAGTGAGTATAAATGGGCTGCAAAAGTGGAGGAGGAGTGTTGCAATGGGAAGGCATGGATGAGTCTTTCAAGTAGTATCTGCTAAAGTGCCACATTACTTCCCTGACTTTCTGCTGCCTTTTTTCTTTCTCCCTTAGGGGCCTGGTATCTCACTGCATAGCTATCCTAAAGGTAAATCCCTAGTTTTTAGAATTCACAATGTGAGCATGCCAAGCCCTAAAGAGGGGTCATGCTTCCTGGGAGGAGCAGGGAGCTGTGCATAAGTAAAAGCATGGTTAAGCAAGCAGCGACTGAGCTACAGCAAGCAACACTGACTTGCATCACTCTTTGGACAGATCTGCCACACCCTCACAGAGAAGCTTGTTGCCATGACAATGGGTTCAGGGGCCCAAATGAAGTCTCCAGCAAGCCTGAGTGACATCATTGTGGTTGCCAAGCGGATCAGCCCCAGGTGAGAGTCCTCAGGGGCTGATGCCAAACTGATGGAAGGGATTAGAGCAGCCTTCCCCAACCTGCTGTCCTCCAGATGTGTTTAATAACAACTCCCATCATCCCCAGTCAGCATAGCCATCGATGGGAGTTGTGGCCGAACACATCTGGAAGGCACCAGGTTGGGGAAGGCTGGATTAAAGGGCGGGTTGGTTAATGGCTCTTGCTTCGAGGGAGGAGGGTTTGGGGAAAGGGAACATGTTGAGCTGGGTTACCACCCAGTTCAGGATGTAAGTACAGTAATACCTTGGATTGCAAGTAACTTGGTTTGAGAGCGTTTTGCAAGACAAGCAAAATTTTAAATATTTATTTTTTACTTGATATACAAGCGACGTCTTGCAGTACAAGTACTGTAGTACAGCTTAAATTAAAAATCTCTGTACAAATTTTTTTGGGGGGATTTCATTTTGATATAAGAGTGTTTTGGATTACAAGCACGTTTCCGGAACGAATTATGCTCTCAATCCAAGGTATGGCTGTATCTGCATATATCACAGAAGCAACTGTGACTAAGGAAGTGCAGCACTGGCACCATTTTGCTGTCTGAGGTGAAAGGTGAGGTTCCCTCCTGGACTGGTAATTAAATGTTGCTTCGTGACTGATGGTGGGACAGTGTCCTCCACTGCATCTGAGTCACAGCAGACTAGCTCAAGAGGCGCAGGCCAGGCCAGGACCCCACGGCACACGGAGCTCTGTCCTTCCACACATCGGAATGCCCGGAGGGCTCGGGAGGAACAGCGGGGGGGGGGCTGCCATTGTCCCCGGCACTTCCCAACATTTGCCCCTTGAGGTGGCTGCCTCACTTTGCCTAATGGTAGGACAGTTAAAGTACTTCCTCTTAAGGTTTAAAAATAATACGTAATACCATGGCATGTAGCACAAAACCCCCTGCACCTATTTTTTCTGACATTTGGCAGGTGTAATCCCCTCCTGAGAGGCTACTGTGCCTGCAAATATTGTCCAGTTCTGACCAAGAGAAAAGGGTCATTTGGATTTCCCATGGTAGTCAATGGGAAGCATGAAACATCAGATTTTCAAACCTCAGCTCAGGTTCAGTACTGAAGCGGACCAACTCTGAATTGGTCCAAGCAGAAGCAAGCGGTTTTCCAAAGCAGGGTCTAAGCTGAAGCAGGGTCGGGGATCTGTGCACATCCCAAATAAATAAGTGTGTGTGCGCGTGTGTGTAGGCATTAGCATAAATTAAAGGATTCATTAAAATTTTAGCACACTGTTAAAATGATGCTGACAGGAAAGGCAATAGTGAAAGTTTCCCAAAGTGTTGCTGTATGGTGATCGCGTCACCTGCCTGACAGATCGTTGTAGACATCAAAACCACGCCTTAAAAAAAATGAAATAGTGCTATGTGACCTATACCTGTGTAGAATGTGCTCCTGTGCTGTTCTTCCCCCAAAAGTCAGATTATCTGCGGTCTTAAAAAAAGAAAAGGAGCATAGGGAAAACGCAAGAGAATCACACCTTGATGTAGGCAACTAATCGTAGGTTAAGGATGTATAACCCATGAATAACCCATAGTGCCCAGGTTCGCACGTCACGGAGCGACCTACGATTGGACCTACTGGAGGTTGCACATTTAAAGAGACAGTGGCACATGAGCTGGCAAATCATGGGTTAATTAACCCCAATTTGCTGCCATTATGTGTGAACTGGGTCATAGACAGTGGGCCAGTTCGCATAACACAACAGCCTGGGTTGTCGGGGATGAGCAGCGGAGAGCGGAAACACTGCCTGCAGCGCGCCCGCCATTTCCACTTTTACTCGGCGACCCACAACCTTCATAGGTTGCTGAGTGTGTTGTCCGAACCCAGACAAACCGTGCGTTGGTCTGGGCTCAGACAACGGGGTAGTTTAGCCTCTAACCCGGGTTTGGATGACAAGCTCAGCAACTTAGGAAGGAGCCAATTGTGGGTTGCTAAGCGAAAGCAGAAATGGTGGGCGTGCTGCAGGCGGCACCTCTGCTCTCTCCCTCCCACCCCCGACAGCCCATGGGTTTGACCTTGACCCATAGGCTGCCCTGTTGTGTGAGCCAGGTCCATCTCTCTCCTTCCACACACCCTCGCCATCTTTCTTAGTTTGCCCTTAAGCCTTTCTTCACACACTACTTAAATCAGAAAGAGCCCTCTCTTCACGGTATTACGTTTTCCCTCTCAGGGTGGATGATGTGGTCCGATCCATGTACCCACCGCTGGACCCCAAACTTTTGGATGCCAGGTGAGTCGGCTACATTTGGGTAGGTGGGTTGCTTGCTCATACACGGCCCTCGAGGATAATGGGAATTGCAAGACTCCATCAACAGCTCTGCATCCAAGCCTCTTTGGGCCATATGCAAACCAAAAGTTACTTCAATGTAGAAAACTGTTAAACTCTAGTTTCTCTCTTGCTTAAAACAGAATAAAAACGAGGAGGGGAGCGGAGTGTCTTACCCTCTTTGAAAAGGGCTACAGACTGTTATAGGCTATTTAGCTTGGTAGGCTAAACTGGCTTAGTGTGTTGTCTGAACCCAGCCCGCCTCCTGTGGGGTGGCATCTAAACCACCCTGCAAAGCCATGGCTTGCACTAGGGTGTAGTTAACCCTCTATGGCAGTGTTCTCCATCCTTGGGTCCCCAGATGTTTTTGGCCTACAACTCCCAGCATGCCCCAGCCAGTGTAGCTGGGAGTTGTAGGCCAAAAACATCTGGGGACCCAAGGATAGAGAACACTGCTCTATGGCTTAGTGGGTTCTCCAAACCCGGACAACACACCAAGCCATGGTCAAGCCACCAAACGAAAGAGCCCCTTGGCAAGAGCAGCAGAATGTTTCGCAGTAGGCTACAAAGTTATAATTTGTCATGGATAATTGTCTGCGTGGACACATTATCCATGCCAAATTTTAATTTTGTAGCCTACTAAACATTTTTTTCAATTTTTTTAAAGGGGGGGAGTGGGAAGCATCCCTTGCAGCAGACTCTTTGGGGGAGTTTTTTGGGGGGGCTCATGCCCCCCTGGACTGCCCTCACTTTCCCAAGTGTGGATAACCCAGAGGCACAAGCCCCACCCAAAGCAAAGACCCTGCAAAAAAGGGTGCTTTCTGGATTACCCGCTCAGTTCCACCCCCCTTCCAAGCAGGATCCCTGGGGTTTCTTTGGGGTGGAAGCCACAACTGTCCCCTCAGTTTTGCAGCTAATCCCACGTGGAGAGCACCCTGGGAAGGGGCAAAACCGGAGGGGAACCCCAGTGCTGGGGTGGCATGAGGCTTGTCTTTTAAAAGTACAAACCTGCCTCCCTGCAAGGGGATCCCCCCCCCCCGTTTTGAAATCCCCTGTTCTCCACTGTTATAACTGGGGGGACACCTGGGGCAGAAGACCTCCCCCCAAATCAGGGGGATTGTGCTGCAGAAAGGGGGAAACCGCCCCTTTCTGTGAAACATGCACTCCTGGAATTGGTAAGTAGCCAAGATGTCAGACTGCTTAAAAATAACCCCCTCTGATATTCCGCATAGCCGGTTGCGCTGAATATTGGAGTTTTAAAAATTTGTAAAAACTAGTGGGGGATCACAGGCAGCCCCCCCCCATGGTATCGTTGAGCATCTTTGGGGGGCATCTTCTTGATGCCCTAAAACAGGATCAGGAAAGCTTCCTCTAAAGTTTGCTCCTTTTGCAATCTGAAAAAAAAAGAAAAGGCAAGCCTGAAACGGCTGGGGGGGAGACAGGCTTGATATTCCCACGGTGACCCCTGGGATACCTGCAGGAGGACCAATGTAGCACTAGTGGGCAGGAGGAAGGAGACTACCGTACCTGTCTGTTGGGCACGGGGGAATTTCAGCCAAAGGGTGTGTCCTGCGAACCCAGCTCAGTGCCTCCTATCCAGATCCAGCACTGATTGTCCTCCTGCTATTCACAGAGACCTTATTCCCCCCTCCCCTTGGCCTAATACCGTGTTCTCCAGCCTTGGGTCCCCAGATGTTTTTGGCCTACAACTCCCAGCATGCCTCAGCCAGCGTAGCTATGCTGGCTGGGGCATGCTGGGAGTTTTAGGCCAAAAACATCTGGGGACCCAAGGCTGGAGAACCCTGACCTAATAGGACAAAAGGAGGCGTCATCAACCCGCATCACCTAATCTTCTTGGCCCATCCCAGCTCCCATTAAAACATCAGCAGAATGTTACTAGCGATCAGCTGCCTATTGTCAGGTCATGGAGAGGTGTTGCCCCAGGAGGCATCTGCACCAACAGCTCTACTGGCTGAAATCTGAGAATCAAGAATTACAGAGTTGGGGTGGGCAGGATCCTGGATATCTTTGCAATCTGAGTTGAAGTGGATTACTGGAAGGTCATTCAGACTGACCCCTAGACACATTAACACCACACCTATTCCTGAACTGTCAATTCACGAGAAAGTGAATAGAATAATGACTCCCGGGGATCTTCTCTAGAAAGTAGAGCACTCATTGGTTGACACTTGTCAAGATTCACTTAACGCCTTGCAGGGGAAAAGTGGGGAATGAATATGCAAGATGTGTGTGAACTGCCCAAAGCTCAAATGTTTGTTCCCGGAAACACCCTACAGAAGAACATACAGATTTTTCTGCTGCTGGGGAGGGAATTAAACAAGCACGATGCTTCTAAGCAAGAGGCCCTGTTTTGTGTGCCCAGCAACCTCACCTCTGAAGGCAGTGGGGCACCCAGTGGGGCCTGAGAGGACGACCCCAGATTATGGGCAGGTTGACAAGATCCCTCCTCCCCCTTCTCCTGTGCTGCCCCACCTCCCCTTTTTTAACAGTAACACAGTACGTCTTCCTTAGGAAGAGCATGTACATGTGGCCCCCCGCTCCACTTGGATCTCATTCTCATGTTCATGCTCACATTTTATCATCTCTATTGTGGTGTGGAAGTTTCTCCTAGATGCATTCCTACAGTGCTGGGACATGTGAGGGGTCTGAGATACATAGCACGTTCTAGAGGAGGCCTCCTGTGACCCTACACTGTAGCCTAGTTGGCACAGTTGCCCTGTAATTTGTTTGTGCAAGTGTGGCCTTAATAAATCAACTCATCAGCTGACATCTGAATGTGAGAAGAGTGGGTGGGAGGAGCCTGGCTTCACCCCATTTCACCGCCCCCCCTTCCTTTCTAGGACAACAGCATTGCTGCTGTCTGTGAGCCATTTGGTCTTGATTACCCGAAATGCCTGCCACTCTCCCGGCCGCATGGACTGGATCGACCAATCGCTGTCCGCAGCAGAGGAGCACATGGCTGTGCTGCGTGAGGCAGCCCTTGCCGCCGAACCGGAGCGTGCCTTACCAGGCACTGAGGGCTTCCAACAGGAGCAGTCTGCAATTTGATAGAGGAATATGAAGCCTGAAGCTCATCTGATCCACTGCTCTTTGTCACCACCTCTTACCACCTCTTCTCTGCCCTCACCTAGTGTCACTGACATGAACGCAAAGCTTCCACAGCCTGCTGCACAGCATAGTTTGGCTGAACAGTTGGCATTCCAGAGATAGACAGCAGCTCTGTTGCGGCTTTGTTCTAGGGCTTCTCTACATGAAGTGTTTAAACCGCTGCTTTACTGAGGTTTCTTCTTCAGTTCCTCTATATTTCACAGTGGAGGCTGGTGACTCCTGTGTCAGTGGGGCTCCTTATCCATTGCATCTTTTTGTTTGAGCTTTATAGGTGAACCTGTTTTGGGGGTGGAGATCAGATCAGTACCATAGATAGTGTGGCGTAGTGTGAGAGTGGTGGTGTAGTGGTGAGAGTGTTGGACTGGGACTCTGGAGATCCAGGTTCTAGTCCCCGCTCGGCCATGAAACTCACTGGGTGACTTTGGGCCAGTCACTGACTCTCAGCCTCACCTACCTCACAGGGTTGTTGTGAGGATAAAATGGAGAGGAGGAGGAGGAGGATTATGTAAGCTGCCTTGGGTTCCTTTCAGGAAAAAAGGCGGGGTATAAATATAATTAATAAATAAATAAATAAATAGCTCTTATGCAGCTCAAACAAAAAGATGCAGTGGATAAGGAGCCCCACTGACACAGGAGTCCCCAGCCTCCCCTGATATTTCATTATCCAACCACAAGGTGGCACTGTGATATAGCTGCAGTATAGCAGAATTGCAAAAATACTCCATGCTTTTGTTCTGGTTTGAAATTTAATACTGCACTTTCCTCGCTCTAAAAACCCCACGAAAATGGCTGGCAAAAAACATGGGAGAGGCCCTGGAGGAGGATGACCGACATCGTGAAAAGGCCCTGCAAATTTCTGTGAATGAGGGATCATGAGTGCACAAAAATGCCTTGTATAGAGAAGCCCCTACTCTCTTGCATGTGGAATAGTGACACAGAGACAACTTAAATGCTGATGGAGGAGGGGCACTGTTGGAGCTGTTTCTTTGTAATGATAATAATTTAGTTGTGGCAATTGTTATAAGCCAGAGAAAGGGGTTGTGTTGAAGTCTGAAAACCATATGCATAGGTAACAGTGACTTTAGGTTGTATGAATCTTTCAATTTGTTGTTTCTCATTTTTCCAATTGTAAGTCCATTCCATCCTATTCTGTATCAGTTCATGGATTTACTTAAAAGTCTACATGAAAAGGTGTGTGCATTTTTGTGTGCATCTAATATGTGTGTTTTTGCAAGCATTTCCCCCTAATATCTGCATATTTCTACACTTTGTACACAATTGTCCAGAGAACTTCGGTTATTGGGTACTTTAAAAGTACGGTAAATAAAATAAATAAAAACAATTTTTGATTGGAGAACTGCATCACAAAATTCAGAGAGATGCAAATACCAAAGGTGCAGCTGCATTTGGTTTGTGCATTGGTTCAAGAAGTGCTAATTAGATCAGTGCGCATTAAAATGTGACCTGAGTGAATTTCTCCCCATCCCTACTAGGGATATCCAAGGGTGAGCAGATACCTAGTGGGATTTTTGACTCTGAATAGCACATCCCCCATGCCTTTATCACACCTGCTTTTGAAAGTATCCCTGGCCTCTGGGAATGCAGAACTAGGTATGTAGTTCTTTGGGTTCTGGCCTATGTTCCTAATATTTTATTTATATATTTTGAGCCACCTACAGTCTAAACTGAAGATTGTCTGTTCCAGTAAATTTCTTGTGCACAATACCAGTCTGAACTTGAAATGGTTTTTCAGTGTTTAAATGTAGCTGGCTAATTGCCCAATCTCACTTACTCCAAATTGGTTTTCATACAAATTGCAAGAGATCTTTGCTCATATGAAAAAACCCTGTCAGCATTTTTTCACTTTAGGATGTTCCGCAACTTGATGCCTTCCAGGTATTTTGGACTACAACTCCCATCAGCCCACCCACTATTCTCCATTGTAAGGGATGATGGGAGTTTGTAGTCCAAAAATCTGGAGGGCACCAGGTTGGGGAAGGCTGCTCTGGACCCACAGCCCTCCAGGTGGCCTTTGCTGCTCTCTCCACCCCCACCAATCAGCTCCATGTATGTCTTCCACTTCTGTCCAGTCTTTAAAACAAACAAATCTTGGGTTAACCCCAGAGCCAGGCCAAGATATTTGCCGCATGAGGTGGAACAATAAATGGCTGCTTCTCGCCTCACCACAAGGAGTGTATACCCAAGGCTGACCAAGTTATTTTGGCACATGAGGCAGAAAATCCCACAGGCACCACACCCTGAGAGTAAAAATAAAAAATAATTGAATACGTAACCATTTGCTATTGACACCCAAAATCAGCTGCCTGAAGTGGCCACCCCACTTTGGCCAATGAAATGGCTGGCCCTGGAATGCCCCCCACACACACATTCGTCCATGCTTGATCCTAAAATGAGCTGAAGAGCAAGGGTGCAAGAACTCAGGCCCAGGGGCCAAATCCAGGCCTGCCTTGGGTCCCAGTCCAGTCCTATCGGCTCCCTGCCCCCCTGACACTCATCATTTGGTGGTTTTATGCAGCTTTTATGCATCTCCCCCCCCCCCATGCTGAAATGCTGTTCCCTAAGGCTCGATTAGTGGCAGTAAGAGCTTTAGGCTAAAATGTGCTGATATTTTGGGCGCAGCCCTTTTGCCTGTGGCCCCGCCCACCATTGGAATGCAGCCCCCACCCCACCCCCAAGCTTCTCCAAAATGGACTTTGGCCCTGAGGCTGAAAAAGATTCAATACCCTCAGTGAGGAGGCTGAGCTCAACTCTATGACCCAGTTTGCACATAATGTTAACCCATGGTTTATAACGCATAGGTTGTTGAATTCAGTGTTGCCGTGATCTGCAAACCCAGCTGCACTAACAAACCATGGTTTGTTAACCATGAACAACCCAGAAAATAAACCCCTGGTTTGTGTTGGGTTGTTTTAGCCATGGGTGGTTGTGACATGTGAACCCAGAACTGAGGGGGTTTAATGAGTTGTTTCGCCATCTACAGAGGTGGCAGGCAAGAGTAGTGAAAAAAACAAAAAAACAGCCATTCTACATGCCAGTGCCGTAAAGGCATTTGGGATGCACTTGTTCCCAAAACTATACACCTTCCTAGCTTGGTCTATATACCTTCCTAGCTTGGAAAATCAGCTTACACTGATTTTCACCTGTTGACTCTCCTGTTCTCTCCCTTCTAATTCAAGCTGTTGTCTTAAAAAGGTGTCCGTTCCCATCACCTTAACTAAGTCTTCTGAATGTTTCTTGAACATTCCCTGATATCTGTTGGGAGACAAATTCTGCCAAATATGGCCCCTCCAAGAAATTCCTGACCTGTGTTGCTGATAACTTCCTCCTACAGAAAGTGGAGGAAGGAACTAGAACAGTGATGGCGAACCTTTTTGAGCCCGAGTGCCCAAACTGCAACACAAAACCAACTTATTTATTTCAAAGTGCCAACACTGCAATTAAACCTGAATACCGAGGTTTTAGTTTTAGAAAAACAACTCATACAGGTGTCCAAACTAATTAACATATTTTGTCTTTAAAGAAAAACACAATAACAGAGCTTTCAATGATACAAACAGTTTTTTGTTGGGGAAAAAATCAACTCAAAAAATTATTATAGTACTACATTGTACACATAGCCTGAAGGGAATTTATACAAACTTTTTAAATAATTAGGCACATGTATTTTTGGATAAAGGGATTCTCAACTTGTAATATGATTATATGCCAGACTGAAATTGTAATGGGGCAAGCTTTACTGCGGGTCCTTTCCCTGATTCTACAGGTGTCGGATTAGTAAAAGTAAAAGTCAGCCTGTACTAGGATGAGCAATATAAACAAGAAAACTAAACATGCTTAACACATTTTAAACACTTTATGTCTTGGACTGCAAACACTGCATTAGGTAAAAGTTTGCATTGGGCATGCTTTTGCACAATTAATGTGATTTTTGCTATTGCATGCATGCTGATAATTTGTCAAACCTTGGCTCATACTCCGTTAGTTTGAGAGCAACACATGCAGCACTCAGGTCAACTGTTAGGGCTTTACATCCAAGCCATGCTCTGTGCATCATTCTTCAAAATCTTTTAAATGTGATAACAATGTAGAAAAGAATTCTGTAACAGGAATTCTAGAATAAAATCATTCTGTTCCACACTGTGAGAAAGAACAAGATCATTAGTGTTTTGCAGAAGGGGACAGTCTTTTCGCGATCTGGTGACCAATGGCTCAAGTGTCCACAGAGAGGTCCCTGCGTGCCAGCTGTGGCACCCGTGCCATAGGTTCGCCATCACTGAACTAGAAGATTGGCTATCCTTGACCTGATTCTAACCAACAGAGACAAGTTAGTGGATAAAGTGGCAGTTTCAGGAATTCTGGGGGAAAGTGACCATGTTATACTTGAGTTCTTGATTCTAAAATAAGCAAAAACATATCCCACAGCACCCAGATGGGCAAGGCAGGGAAATCCACCTTCTAGTCAGGGATGCAGAGCTTCCAGTCTGCAGGCTGAATCTGGCCCACCTGGCACCCCAATCTAGCCAGCGGGGCCTCTGGGGGTTCCTCCAGGAGGAGGGGCTTAGAACCCTGGAGGAATCCAGGGTTCTAAAGTGGCAGTTTCGGGAACTCTGGGAGAAAGTGACCATGTTATACTTGAGTTCTTGATTCTAAGGGGAGCAAAAGCCGAGTGTTGCCAAACACATACCCTGGATTTTAGGAAAGCCAATTTTAATAAACTCAGAACAATGATAAGTAAGGTCCCATGGCAAGCAACTCTAATGAGAAAAGGAGCCCAGGAGGGGTGGGAGTTTTAAAAAAAGGAAATTCTAGAGGCACAATGGCAAACAATTCCCACAAGGAAAAAAGGCAGACGACAACAAGAAGCCAGTGTGGCTTCACAAAAAACTCAAGAGATGACCTGAAAACAAAAAAAGGACACATACAGGATGTGGAAGGAAGGACAGGCTACAAGGGAAGAGTACAAAATTTAAAGCGATCTCGATCGGCTGGAGCGCTGGGCCGAAAACAGAATGAAATTTAATAGGGATAAATGCCAAGTGCTGCACCTAGGGAAAGGAAACCAAATGCAGAGTTACAGAATGGGGGACACTTGGCTCAACAATACTACAAGTGAGAAGGATCTTGGAATTGTGGTAGATCACAAACTGAATATGAGCCAGCAATGCGATGTGGCTGCAAAGAAGGCAAATGCTATTTTGGGCTGCATTAACAGAAGTATAGCTTCCAAATCGCGGGAAGTACTAGTTGCCCTCTACTCAGCACTGGTTAGACCTCATCTTGAGTACTGCGTCCAGTTCTGGGCACCACACTTTAAGAAGGATGTAGACAAACTGGAGAGGGTTCAGAGGAGGGCAACAAAGATAATAAAGGGACTGGAAACAAGGCCCTATGAGGAGAGACTGAAAGAACTGGGCATGTTTAGCCTTCAGAAGAGGAGACTGAGGGGAGACAGGATAGCACTCTTCCAGTACTTGAAGGGTTGTCACACAGACAGGGCCGGATTAAGAGCATTATGGGCCTGGTGCTGAGGATTTTGGTGGGCCTTTTTATGGAAATAAATAAAATGAAGACGCAATTTTATATTAAAACAAATTAAATATTTTAATTACCATTAAAGTGCCAAAACTCAAAAGCTCCTGCAGCTCATCAGTAAGGGTCTTCCCAATTTCCCCCAAATTTATTTATTAAAAAAGAAAAAGCAGCCACAACAAAAAGCCAGGAAGCTTTGCTTGACCAAGAATAATTGTGTTGTTCTTCTTGCTTTGTTTTGTTTTCGTTTTTTTGCTAAACTAGCATTTGAACAATTGAGCTGTGAATCAGAAAGATCTTTTGCTCGAGGCTGGAGAGAGAGGTCCCTTCTAAATCTGAATATTACAGACCCTAGCAAGCCCCCATGTGCTTCAAAGAAATGTAGTAACAGTGATTGAAATGCAAAAACGTACCGAAATGCTAATTTGAGAACAACAGTTCTTGCTAGGTCTTGCCTCAAGCCTGTAATGCAGATGTGCTTAGAACACCTTTCTAATCTTGAAAAAATCATTAATTATGCTGAATGATAACGATCAGACCTAACTCAAATCATGCCTCATGTCCCTATATTGTGGGCCTATTGTCTGTTATGGGCCTGGAGCGGCCGCTCCAATCGCCCCTATGTTAATCCGGCCCTGCACACAGAGGAGGGCCAGGATCTCTTCTCGATCATCCCAGTTTGCAGGACACGGAATAATGGGCACAAGTTACAGGAACCCAGATTCCACCTAAGCATCAGGAAAAATTTCCTGACTGTCAGAGCAATAAGACAATGGAACCAACTACCTAGGGAGGTGGTGGGCTCTCCCACTCTGGAGGCATTCGAGGTGCAGCTGGACAGCCATCTGTCAGGGATGCTTTGACCTGGATTCCTGCACTGAGCAGGGGGTTGGACTCGATGGCCTTGTAGGCCCCTTCCAACTCTACGTTTCTATGATTCTATGAAATGGAATTAACTGTACCCATAACATAGCAAAACACAGTAACAGCAACATTATAAAACTAGCAAGTAGCATTGTACAATGTAGAGAATTTTATCAACTAATACTAATATTTTCAGAATCTAACATGGTCAGACATTTTTTTAATGAAAGACAAAAACATTCTAAAGGATTTTGGGGTGCTGATCATTTTTTGTGTCTGTCAGGCTGCTCAAACTTTAAAAATCCATTAGAAAAACTAGATTAGCACCATATCTGCATACTGTTATGGTAAACCATGTAGGCTGCAGTCCTATGCACACTTACCAGGGAGTAAGCTCCACTGAACACAGTAGAACAGTAGACCTTACTGCCAAGTAAACATGCTTAGGTTTGCTCTTTTAGATACTATTTCCGCATAATATTAGTGTGTTGAATATAGCCATGTGCAATGAGTTCACCGAAGAATTGTTGGCAGAAGGTGAATCAGCACCATTCATAAAAATCAATAATGCCATGTAATTTGTTAAGAGCTGCTTTAGTACAATAAAAAATGCAACTGATCTCTACAATATTGCAAAGAACATTGTCCCAAACTATCCTTACACATATCTGAAGCTAAATCCAATGTTCCACTACACATCTGGATGTAACAACATCATCATCATCATCAGGCCCGAGTAAGATTGTCTTCCAGGATAAAAGGAGGAAATTCTAAAGAAGATTGTGTAGACTCTAGCGATGGGTCCAGAAGTGACTGTGGAGGCCAATTCTAGATCCACACAGCTTCCCACAGTGAGGACACAGGTTACCAGATGAAGATGGTCCTGTAAAGGAGTCGTTTGACGTGCTTTTCGCTTAGCACGTTTCTCCCTTTCACCTTGCACTCGGGCTTCTTCAAAGTCCACGGAACCTTTGTGAAAGGCCAACCTCCATTTAGATTGTTCATGGGCCACAGCTTCCCAGTTTTCGATGTTTATATTGCATTTTTTTAGATTAGCCTTATGAACATCTTTAAACCTCTTATACTGACCACCGATATTCCGCTTTCGATGGCAACGGTTTTGGACAACAACGGCTCTCATGGTGCTCCATTTAAAGTGGGATCAGGTGTTAAACAGGGATGTGTTATCACCCCAACATTATTTGCTATTTTCATTGCCATGATTTTACATCTTGTCGAGGGGGAACTTCCCACTGGTGTGGGAATTATATACCGAACAGATGGAAAGCTTTTTAATCTCAGCAGGCTGAAAGCAAAAAGGTAATTACAACCTCTGTTGTGGAACTTCAGTATGCTGATGATAATGTGGTCTCCGCACATTCAGAGGATGATCTCCAAACTATCCTAAATGCTTTTGCAGAAGCATACGGGAAAACTTGGTCTCTCACTTAACATCAAAAAAACCAAAGTGCTTCATCAGCAAGTGCAAGCTAACCCTTCGGTGATGCCATCTATCCAGCTTGGCGGGACAATACTGGAAAATGTCGATCATTTTCTCTATCTTGGCAGCTATCTTTCTGTTACAGCTAACATTGACAGTGAAATCCAGCATCGTTTGAGCTCCGCAAGTGCTGCGTTTTCTCGACAAATGCATCTGTTCTCAAGCAATATGAACAACCACAGTTCTGTCATTATTCTTGCCCTCCAACTATCCCATTCCCCCTCCTTGAAAGAAAGAAAGCATTGGACATACCTGTGGTAACTAAAGCTAACGCCTGGCATAGGCATCTCAAATCAAATCTAGGCGAGGTTGTATATTTAGGCTTATTTTGGATACCCCAAATTATGATGGTGACAAAAACTATAATTGTTGCATAAACTTTTTCTGTAACATGAGGCAAATAAAAGTTATTATAAAAAGTTGTTTTACATCCATTTGCTGGATTTCCACACTGAACTTCCCTCCTAAAAACCATTAGTGTTGCATGCTTCACTATTGGCTATGTCATCATGTGTCTCTCTGCTTCTCCCAAGTACACTGTTGAGAGCGGCAATGGGATTTTGGAGGAGGGAGATGAACGGGGGGGGGGGAGGGAGGTTTGGGTAAGTGGGCATGGCTTTTCTCAGTCTTACACACGCAGGAATGGGAAAGCATCAAGATGCATAGGATCGCGCTGTTAAGACGTTAAACATTGCAAACCTAGAACCGCAACTTCAGATGACCCAGCTTTCCAGATGCTTGAGATCCCTTAAGTTCTCCCGTTGACCCTGTTGTACTTATCAATCCGGTCCGGAAAAGGTGTGACACCCCCACACACACACACACACCTACCTCCCACCCCGTGGCCGCGGGGCTCCGATGACTGCGGAAGGCGCAGCAGGACGGGCTGGCCTGGCGCAGCCGCAGCCGCTCCCTCCGTGGAGCTCATTCAGCCGCTGGATTCCTTCCTTCCACGTCGCCCAGCTATCTAAAAGTCAAACGAGCCTCGCAAAGAAACAAAGGTCGCGAGCGCAGGGTTACTTATTATTATTCCCACTGTTTATGTGAAGCCAAGCGGGGATCCTAATTTGTGACCACGGAGGAACCCGCAGTAAAGATTGCAGCGCGGGCAGCAGCGCGCAGCACTGACTCCGTCAGCCGCCCGCTGGGCCAATGTGCACATCACGTAGCGGACCAGAGATGTTGTTCCTTCTCTAAATGTCCAACACTGCTTTGATTTACTTCTTAAATCCCTGCATATTCAAACATCATCGTTTGCTGCCATTTTTAAATTGGGTGTTTAAAAACAAAATCTCCCAGGGGGCACCCGGATTTGAACCAGGGACCTCTTGATCTGCAGTCAAATGCTCTACCACTGAGCTATACCCCCGCTTCCAGGGGTAGCAAGGAAACAGAAACCATAACACTTAATATGGATGGGAATCCTAGGCAATTCGCTCTCCGGGTCTAGTCAGTTCAACCAGCACATGCAACGCAATCCTTTTTGTTTGCACCGGCGTCGAAGAAATGCAATCAAATGTTAATTAAACTAAAGGGCCTAAAAACTGCACAATGGCTCGTTAGCTGGCTGGTTATCATAACTGGATAATTAGGGTTTTGGGGGGAGCAATTAGCTTAAATGTAATACTAAGTAATTTAAGATAATTTGGGCGCAATCCTATGCAAGTTTCGACAGAAAAAAAGGCCTACAACTCCCAGCATGCCGCTGGGTGGGGTATGCTGGGAGTTGTAGGCCTTTTTTTCTGTCGAAACTTGCCTTGGTTTGCCCTTTAACTGATGATTTTCTACAGAGAGAGGCGCAGGGGCTTAACAGCGCGACCTGTGCACGTTTATTCGGAAGTAATTCCCGCTGTATTTATTGTGGCTTTCTCCCAGATAATTGTGCATAGGCCTGCAGACGAAGACTCGGCGGCCGGCCACATCTGTCTTCTGCACGGGGAGCCCTGTCCCCAGTCCCTGATGTAGCGAGGGCTGATTTTGCAGACTTAGTGATGATGGAAAATAAAAGATCCGTTTGCTCGCAGGCGATTTCTTAGGTTAAAAATTATTTTGATCTTTACCGCGAAGTCTCGGGGAGGACAACAGTTTGATCGCTGCGTTGGTTCTTACACTGATCAAGCCCTATTGATTTCAATCGGTCTACTCTGGCTATTACTAAATGGATCTGGATCCACCCCGGCTCGCAAGCCTGAAAACAGATTCTGAGGCCAAGGACTGATCATGTGCTTTTAGGGAGGGTATAAGGAGAGATCCTGTATACTGCAGTACTGTGGTGGGGAAAGCCTCACGTCGACACGCTTGGCAGCATTGTAGTTATGCCGTGATTGCGGAACTTCACTCTGCGTGAGTCCAGAACCTGGCTTCGATTTTAAAAATCCGAAAACCTGCTTTTGACCTGTTTTGAGTCATAAGGCCAGTTTTTTAAACCTATGCTGAGCTATATGGAAGAAAGTCCCTAACCTACCTCACAGGGTTGTTGTGAGGATAAAATGGAGAAGAGGAGGATTATGTAAGCCGCCTTGGGTTCCTTGCAGGAAAAAAGGCGGGGTATAAATATAATAAATACTGTAAATAAAATTTAGGTCGGAGGACTTCCGAGTAACTATGCCTTATTGCAGAAGAGAACGGCCGCAATTCAACCCCCGGATCTATAGGTGGCGCTGCGGGTAGTGCTTTGAGTTCGGTTTCCGGCGTTGCGTGAGTCACGTGATACGGCTGTCTAAGGCAACTTAATCGCCCCGGCAGCCTTTGCGCCTTCTTTTTTTTGCCACCCATCTAAGATGTCCAAGCGAGGTGAGGCCTACTGAGTCGGTGGGGCTGAAAGGGAATCCGTCGCCATCCCTCCGGCTTAGCAAGGAACTGGGGCGGATTGCTGGTGGAAGCAGCTTTGCTATCCGGGGGGCGGGCGGATATTCCCGCGTAATAGCTCGCGGAAAGGGATTTCGCTGGGCAGGGAAGCATTGATGGCGGCGGGGGGGGGGGAGTTTAATTTGGAACAAGTTCGCCCTCTTCCCCTACCACGTCCTTAATAATAACATGCTGAATATAGGCGAGGGGCTTTACGGAGCAAAGTCAGGTCCCTGCCGGAGAAGCCCGCCCTCAAAAACTCAACGTTGTGAGAGATACCGGAGTGGGCGAGGAGGGAGGTGGATGTTGCAGTAGCAGCGGGAGGGTGTGCGCCCGGTTACACGTACTTGAGCCTAGCTTCGATAGAGGATGCGGGTGAAGAGGGAAAATTTATAAGAGAGGATTTATAATTTCTAGAGCACTTTTACGATGGTGCATTCCCTTCTCTGAATAATACCTTCGGTTCCCCTGCCCTGATGTAACTTGGCTTCTGCTCCCAAGCGCGTGCCGCATCGCCCATTCCCCCCCCTCTCCGCCACCGCCTCTGCTTCCCTCCCCTTCCTCTGTGTTTCACCTGTGTCAAACTTTAGGTTGCGAGCCACTCAGGGTAGGGGGCTGTATTCTGTGAAGCACCACCATGGTGCTGCCTTAAAAATAATAATAAAAAGCCTGTATATAGTATCTCCATGTTTACCCCTTACGAACTTATATGTTGTTTTTGTTGGGATGTTCTTATTTTTTATTTATTTTTTGTTCTTATTTTCTTATTTATTTAGTTACTAGGCCTTGGGAAGCACATACAGCAGGGATGCAAAATGAGTTTTTGGGGGCCAGATGATCCACCCAGCACTTGGGCAAGAGACCAGGTTTCATTGTGTGGTTCGGAAAGCCCTGTGCAAAGCCAAGCCAGCCTTGTCCATCAGAGCAATAGAGGGGTCTAGGTTGGCTCTGCCCTGTCCCTGCCTGTCCTTCCCCTTGAGAGACAGGCAGTGCGGAAGTGGGAAGGAGGAGGGGTGGGCGAAGCATAGTCCCGCAGCCCCGCGCCTCCCTCCCTGCTGTCATCCCCGATCTCAGGCTGGAGTGAACAGCAGGGATGGGAGGTGGCAGAACTTGGCCTGGGTCAAGGGGAGCAGCTGCCCCCCCCCCTTGCACAGGTGAGCCCTGCTGCCCCTCTTCCTCGCTGTTACGTCTGATCTCAGTTCAGAGATGACAGCGGGGGCCCTCCTGGCTCGCACCAAGCGGTGAAATGACATTGGGGGTGACCCCTGAAGGGAATCATAGAATCATAGAAAAGTAGAGTTGGAAGGGGCCTACAAGGCCATCGAGTCCAACCCCCTGCTCAATGCAGGAATCCAGGTCAAAGCATCCCTGACAGATGGCTGTCCAGCCGCACCTTGAATGCCTCCAGAGTGGGAGAGCCCACCACCTCCCTAGGTAGTTGGTTCCATTGTCTTATTGCTCTGACAGTCAGGAAATTTTTCCTGATGTTCAGGTGGAATCTGGGTTCCTGTAACTTGAGCCCTTTATTCAGTGTCCTGCAAACTGGGTTGATCGAGAAGAGATCCTGGCCCCCCTCTGTGTGACAACCCTTCAAGTACTGGAAGAGTGCTATCCTGTCTCCCCTCAGTCTCCTCTTCTGAAGGCTAAACATGCCCAGTTCTTTCAGTCTCTCCTCATAGGGCCTTGTTTCCAGTCCCTTTATTATCTTTGTTGCCCTCCTCTGAACCCTCTCCAGTTTGTCTACATCCTTCTTAAAGTGTGGTGCCCAGAACTGGACGCAGTACTCAAGATGAGGTCTAACCAGTGCTGAGTAGAGGGCAACTAGTACTTCCCGCGATTTGGAAGCTATACTTCTGTTAATGCAGCCCAAAATAGCATTTGCCTTCTTTGCAGCCACATCGCATTGCTGGCTCATATTCAGTTTGTGAGCTACCACAATTCCAAGATCTTTCTCACTTGTAGTATTGTTGAGCCAAGTGTCCCCCATTCTGTAACTGCATTTGGTTTCCTCTCCCTAGGTGCAGCACTTGGCATTTATTCATTTATTTATTATGTTTATACCCCGTCTTTTTTCCTTCAAGGAACCCAAGGCAGCTTAAATAATCCTCCTTCTCTCCACTTTATCCTCACAACAACTACCTGTGAGGTAGGTTAGGCTGAGAGTCAGTGACTGGCCCAAAGTCACCCAGTGAGTTTCATGGCCGAGCGGGGACTAGAACCAACACTCTAACCACTATTTTATCCCTATTCACTTTGAATTTTGTTTCTGTCTTCCAGAGTATTAGCTGTTCCACCCAACTTTGTGTCATCTGCAAATTTGATAAGCATTCCCTGTACCTCCTCATCCAAGTCATTAATAAAAATGTTGAAGAGCACCAGGCCCAGGACCGAGCCCTGTGGTACCCCGCTCGTTACCTCTCCCCAGTTTGAGAAGGAACCATTGATAAACATTCTTTGAGTTCAATTCTGTAGCCAATTGTGGATCCACCTGATAGTTGTTCCATCTAGCCCGCTTTTAGCTAGCTTGCTAATCAGGATATCGATTGATGTCAGACTGACTGACCTATAGTTCCCAGGTTCTTCCTTCTTGCCCTTTTTGAAGATGGGAACAACATTTGCCCTCCTCCAGTCATCTGACACTTCATCTGTCCTCCATGATTTCTCAAAGATAATAGACAGTGGTTCTGTGAGTTCTTCTGCCAGTTCCTTTATTACTCTAGGATGCAGTTCATCAGGCCCTGGAGATTTAAACTCGTTCAAAGTAATCAGGTGTTCCTTGACCGTTTGCCTATCAATCTCAAGCTGCAATCCTGCCCCTACAGTCTGCGCTTCAGGTTTGCCAGGGGGGGTCATCATAGACCCTCTTTTGGGAGAAGACCGAGCCAAAGTAGGAATTGAACACTTCTGCCTTTTCTTTGTCTTCTGTTATCAATTTGCCATCCTCATCGCATAGTTGAACCACCATTTCTTTCCTCTGTCTTTTACTGTGCATGTATCTGAAGAAAGCTTTTTTGTTGCTTTTAGCATCCCTTGCTAACCTTAGCTCATTCTCAGCTTTAGCCTTCCTGACACTATTCCTGCAGTTCTGTGCTACCTGCCTGTACTCTTCCCTTGTAGCCTGTCCTTCCTTCCACTTCCTATACATGTCCTTTTTTGTTTTCAGGTCATTTTTGAGTTTTTGTGAAGCCACATTGGCTTCTTCTATTGCCCTCTGCCTTTTTTCCTTGTGGGAATTGTTTGCAATTGTGCCTTTAGAATTTCCTTTTTTAAAAACCCACCCTTCCTGGGCTCCTTTTCTCATTAGAGTTGCTTGCCCTGGGACCTTACTTATCATTGTTCTGAGTTTGTTAAAATTGGCTTTCCTAAAATCCAGGGTACGTGTTTGGCAACACTCGGCTCCCCTTAGAATCAAGAACTCAAGTATAACATGGTCACTTTCTCCCAGAGTTCCCGAAACTGCCACTTTAGAACCCTGGATTCCTCCAGGGTTCTAAGCCCCTCCTCCTGGAGGAACCCCCAGAGGCCCCGCTGGCTAGATTGGGGTGCCAGGTGGGCCAGATTCAGCCTGCAGACTGGAAGCTCTGCATCCCTGACTAGAAGGTGGATTTCCCTGCCTTGCCCATCTGGGTGCTGTGGGATATGTAGCAAATATAAAGCTATTTTTGGAAATAACAAAAGTATGGGGAGACTGCTTTTGTTCATCCATCCCTTGTTTAAATTAATTCATTTTAATAAATCAGTGCAGTAATCAGTAATTGAGATGAAAGGTAAGTTACATGTAGAATGGTGGCTGGGGAAAGTCGTACATTATTTTGACAGCCACCAGAGGTATAGTCAAAAGTGGCAGACACTGCATGGCTGGATAGCCTTAGCTAACTGTACAACTTTTGTCCGTTGTAACAGGGCGTGGTGGTTCATCTGGTGCAAAATTCCGCATCTCACTTGGTCTCCCTGTGGGAGCTGTCATCAACTGTGCAGATAATACAGGTACATCTTATTTGGACACCCAAGTTCAAAGTTCTGGGAGTTGGCTATGGCAACCATATTTTTGCCTATGGTGAGGGTTGTGTCTTTTTATCAGCTATGTGACAGGAAATGTTAAGGTGGTGTAGCTTTTCCTGCCATGGAGAGACAGGACTTTTATCTGTCTTGCACCTGAAAAGGCAGAGAAATATTTCCCTTGGGAGGAGGACTGTAACTCAGTGGTAAAACATGCTTTGCATGTGAAAGGTCTTGGGTTAATCCCCGGCATCTCCAGGTAGTGCTGGGAGAAGCCCCTGTCTGAGGCCCTGGTTAGTGTACATAGTACTGAGCTAGCTGGACCAGCGGCCTGACCCTTTAAAAGGCAGCTTCTAAGTCAGTGTTCTAAGTGCTAGCTTGGTAGGTATTTCACATTTTGGGATCCTTGCAACATTTGGTTGTGGGTTGGGAGTCTGATCAAGCTTGCTGGGCTGCATTTAGGCTTGCATTAGAAGGTGTTTGGGGAATTGAGGGATCCTTCTTTGTAATATTTTGGAGGGCGAGAAATGGATTGGAAATGCATAAAGTGAAAAGAGGCTTCCCCAAGTCCCATTGGTTAGTGACTGGGCGCCTGCTTTTGCTTGAGTCCTCTGGATCAACATATACTTTACTATTCTTCGCCTGGTGTACGACTTTGCAGGTTTTTTAGTTTTCACAGAACCTTTATCAGAAAGGTGGCATGCTGTGGTCTGTATTTTGTCAAGGGTGATGTATGGATTGTTGATCCTAACTGCAGAGGAAGGGGTAAGGGTGAATATAATTCAATTCTACTAAAAGGAACGGCTCTCATAAATTCAGTTTTGAGCATCAACAGCAGTGCTAAAGGAACAAGTAACTGTGGCTCGAAGCAGTGGGCTTTCCCTTCTGAAAAGCACTTGTTGGGTCTGTTTCCCCATGGCCCAGGGAGTTGTCGTGGAAGGGTACAGTAATGGCACTACTCTTGGGTGAGGTGACAGCTTGTGCTGTTGTGCCTCAATCGGTGGTGCCACAGATAGCCTCAACAGGAAGTCTCTTTAACTCTAGCCTGAAGGATTAATAGGATGATGATTGATTGATTGATTGATTTCATAGGGGCCAAAAATCTGTACATCATCTCTGTGAAAGGGATTAAGGGGCGCCTGAACAGGCTACCAGCTGCTGGTGTGGGGGACATGGTAATGGCTACTGTCAAGAAAGGCAAGCCAGAGCTGAGGAAGAAGGGTGAGTGATCAAAGAAACTGGGTTCATGGATTTTAAGCCCTTTTCTTGTGTGGATTGCCTTAGGACTGTGAGTAGTGGGGAAATGGCTGGTCATAAAGGAGATTGTTCATCAGGACCGTCTGTTAAAATTGTGTTGATTAGAGTGGTAGCATCTCCCAGTTCAAACAGTTTTGTGGAGCCCTCTGGCCATGTTCCCTATTGCTGTGGTGGCCGCTGAAAGCACTGCCGAAAGCAGTGCAGAGAGTACACGGCAGCATCTCCTGGCACTGCTTTCTTCCCATGGTCATTGCAATCGCAGCCCCTGAAACATCTGCCCATCCCCTCCAGCAGCACCTCCAGCAGCTGTAGTTCTTGTGAGATTGCTCCACAAAAATAAAATAGCTGGGTTCCACTGCCACCCTAGAGCCTGTGAAGAAGCCGTCCTCCCACCCCTATCACACTCTCACACATATCCCCACAAAACCTTGTGCAGTGGTGAAGAAGTAGCTGTCTTTTCCCTCATGGCTTCTTGTGTTCCTGGGAGAGACTCTGGCAGGTGTCTCTCACGTGCCTCTGTTGTGGAGGAGGGTGCTCCTACACCGTAGAGCTGCCTTTGAACTCCCAAAAGCTAAATTGGTGTGCGTTTCACTGGTGCCACAGCAACAAATTCAGTGGGAGTGGGGTGGCCCCAGTGGGTTTCAGGACCCCTGGTTTACCTAGAAAAGCAGACTTATGTGTTTGGTCATTCAGTTTTAAGAGCTGGTTATAAAATCAAATATGTGTGTTGCATTCAGATAGCTTTTTAAGAGACACAGAAGCACTGAAATCTTTTCTTTAAAAAATCATTTTAATCTGCCCCTATTTGGAGACCCACCTAATAAATGATCATTTCAAGCCAGTCTATGAATTGAGCTCCTTTGCCTTCCTGGCCTCTGCCCTCATACCTCTTCAGCTCCCTTCTCGCCAGCCACACACAGTCCTTCTGGTTCTGATTCTACTTTCAAAAGCAACCAGAGTTAAGCAATTTTTAGTCCCATTTAATTAGATGGCAGGCTTAAACACATGCTTAACTCTGCTATCAGTAGGACAGCGCTTAACATTGGATGGAGATGATTGATTGATTGATTGATTGTGTGTGTAGCATCTTGAGAATCTCAGCTCTTGAATTTTGTGCTGTTGTGGAATGCATTCAGCTATCTTCCTAATTGGGTTAGAGCCAAAAGTTTGGAGTTGTAATTCTGAGTTTTTCTTTCTTCCTGCAGTGCATCCAGCAGTAGTGATTCGTCAGCGGAAATCATACAGAAGAAAAGATGGTGTGTTCTTGTACTTTGAAGACAATGCAGGGGTCATAGTAAATAACAAAGGTGAAATGAAAGGTATGGATGCTGGGATGGGCCAGTAAAGAAAAAGAGTAAAGTTTCATTGTTAGCCTTTCAGCTGAAGTTTACATTACAAGTTTCATAGGTCAATTACTTAATAGTGGGCTTTTGCCATTTTTCCTCTCCAGGTTCTGCTATCACAGGCCCTGTAGCCAAGGAATGTGCAGATCTGTGGCCCAGGATCGCCTCCAACGCTGGCAGCATTGCATAGGCCTATCGTGTGCTCTTTGTAAAAATCTAATAAAAGTGGTTGTACCAAACCTGCTGACTCATATTGCAACTGAATGTGACCATTTTCCATTGGGGGAGGGGAGAGTACTATATGAATTTGCTTCTTGGCTCCTGAAGACTACAGACTAGATGAAAAGGTTTGTCAGGTTGTAGGAACTTGGGAGACCCTGGTTCAAATCCCTATTCAGTCATGAAGCTCACTGGGTGATCTTAGGACAGTCACTTATCTCTCAACCTAACCAACCTCACAGGGTTGTTGTGAAGATAAAAATGGGGAATGGCTCAGCTTGTCTGAGTGTGGAAAGCTAAGCAGGGTCAGGCCTGGTTATTACTTGGATGGGAGACCCCTCCTCTAGTTTCCTGCATTGAGCAGGGGGTTGGACTCGATGGGTTCCTTGAAGGAAAAAAGGCGGGGTATAAATATAATAAATTCCCAGTTTATGCAAGGAGCAGGGTTGGCTGGCCATAGCCATCACACCGCTCTACAACATACCCTATTTTCTACTGCATCTGCCCATTCCAAGGGCGTGTTGGTAAACAAGCTGGCTCAAGCAGCTTGTCCTATTTAAGCAATCTTATGGAATATAGGGTATGGAACAAAGTTTGAAAGATACTTTGTGACTACCTCTTAATATTTCTGAACTATTTATAGCAGGAGTGGGCAACTTCTGGTTCTCTAGATCAGTGTTCTCCAGGCATGCTGGGAGTTGTAGGCCAAAAACATCTGGACACTGCTCTAGATGATGTTGGACTGCACTTCCCATCATTCTTCACTATTGGCAATACTGGCTAGGGATGATGGGAATTGCAGTCCAACAACATCTGGACTATTGCCCACTCGTTTTATACTCTGCACTAAAAATTCAAGAACCTAAAAAGTAATGCAAATGAAGGAAACTTGTATGCATGCATGCATGCCTCCATAATATAATCTTTTTGAAGTACAGTACTGAAGAGGAGCTAGCCAATGAAAGATTGTAAAATCCTACCCTTTATGAGTTCATTAGGTGCTGCCGACATGATTTCAAACTTGACTTTGAATCCTTGGGTGATGTGACAATCAAAGCAGAGAACTGATGCTCTCTCACAGTTCTACTGAACAGGATTCTCCTTGTGAGTAATGTACTCAGCAGTGTGAACAGTACACAGAAAGTACATCCTCACATCATGGGCATTTTTAATGCTTTAATCTTTGTAAACCGCCCGGAGAGCTTTGTCTATTGTGCGGTATAGAAATGTAACAAATGAAATGAAATGTAACCAGGAGCAGAAGGACCCTCATGTAACACATGACCTGCAGATTCCTCCCACACTGCAGATTGGGATAATGCAGACACTGACCTGGTTCCCACGGCACAACAACGCAGGGTGGGTTGTTGTGACGTCCGAACCTGGAGTGGTTTCCTCAGCGTGGTTTATTAACCGTACACAAGGCACCCTGAGAACCAATGGCTTGGTTTTGGGTTCAGAGTGGCTCATTGTGGCACGTGAACCCAGCAGAGTAGGTAGAGCTGCCTGGCAGCAAGAGTGGCAAAAATCCTGGTAGGTCCTTGTGCTCTTGCTAGTGCCGCCTCCATCCTCCCTCACCATCCACCCCTCCTTCAGACTCAGTACATCGTTGCCTCCCTAGATGGCTACACCTTGTCACCTTCAGAGAAATTTGCGCATATTCAACAATATTTTTTTCACCTTGGGGGAGATTTGCAGAAATCTAACCTTATTTTTTTCAGGGAGATTTGTGCAAATTTGCAGTAACTGCTGCGAATTTGCGCTAATCTTCCCCAAAGCTTTAAAAAATGTTAACCATGCACAAATCTCCCTGAAGATGAAAAATAAAGGTACATTTGTGCAAATCTCCCTGAAGGTGACAAATTGTTAAATATGCGCAAATCTCCCAGAAGGTAGAAAAAGATTCTACAAAATAAACCACAGATGAGCACATTTGCACTCATTAGTGGGAGTAGTAGAGTAGGCTGCTGAGTTTGTGCCACAAAGGCCCATGGGATACGGGCAGGACGGCTAGGGCGGAATCAAGTCATGGTAAGCCACAGATTTTGTCAGGAGTAATGTGGGTTAGCAATTGAATAGCCAACTGACCATGGCATATTTGAAGGGTGGCTTGTTGTGACGTGCGAACTTGCCCAATGATTCACCATCACTTTTCCTTAATCCCTGCCCCAGCCTACAACCTCTTGCCTGATGAAGAGATCTGGGGATTTTGAACGCTTGCACAATTTTTTTGTGATCTTTTGGTTGACCTAATTACAGTACAGTAACATGGATTTTAGAAATTTCTTTTGGTCAACATGGTTACCTTTGCTTTTTTTTTTGCACGTTCCGAATGTGATGTCTAGTCCACTTTTAAGTGTTCTGCATATGTGATGACATAATTTTAAAAATCCTTTGTTGCTATCCTCGGTTAAGAAATTGTGAAGGGATTAGGACTGAAGAAAGAGAAGAAGCTAAGAGGAAAGAGAAATGGTAGAAGACACCGAAAAGGACTTTAAAAGCATAGCAATGTTACTCTGACTTGATTTTTTTGGTAAAGGGTGGAGGAAAACCTTTGACTCTGCCCTTTTTTGTTTTTGCAGTTTCATTAAAGATAATGAGGACTGAAATGTAGAGGGGGGTTTGGTTACAGTGGGACCTTCTCCCTCCCACATATCAGGTAAAGCATGCCAAATTGGTAAGATCCATCTGAGTAAAGAAAGCTTATATTGTATGGCATAACCACTTCTCTGGTTGTTATGGAGCAATTGTCTGCAGATAGCATCACAGTGACTGTGTGGTAAGGTAATAATGAGAGTTGCTAGGGAGGCGGCAGGAAGGAGAAGCTTGTACAGAAGTTGGTGACTTTTTCTCGTCTCTGCCGAACATGGCTTGTGTTACGAGAAGATGCCTACAGAGACAGAAGGAATTCATCCTTGATGGTGTGGCAGTGGACACCATAGCTAGTAGCTATACCAACATCTTGCCCAAGCTCTGGTCTGCGTTGCCTCCTTATAATGCTCAGCTGGACATCCATGCTGCCAGCTACTTTTCATCCCCAGTGGTCAAGTCGGTGTTGAAAAGGACAGAACAGGTAATTGCATCTGGTTCTGGAGGCTGAGATTGAAACCAACAGAGCAGATAATCACAGGGACTAGAGTGGAATCTGCTGGCTTGTGCTCCTGCAAGGCGGTAGTCCAATCTTGTTCTTAGTTTGCAGTCCATGAACTGCCTGAGGCCCACTGAACTTTTTCAGCGAGGCCAATATCTTCCCATAGTTATTGCATGTTTCTTGGCTGCATACTGTCATTGACATTGCCTCAATTCTAGCTGCCATAGCAGGTGCCTGATGGGGTGTGATAGCCCTTGATACTGCACCTGTGGAGTGAGTTGGCATATCTTGCAATTTAATTATCTTTTATGGAATGATGCGCAGCAATGTGTGTGGTGAAATTGCCTTCCTTGGTGCTTTTGAATATAAGACTGGATAAACATCAAGTGCTCAGCTATAGAGATTCCTGTCTTAAGAATTGGACAAGTAAAGCCAGTTGGGTTCTGTTTCAATTCTGGTTTTATATCTAGCGTGTTCAGGGGGCATTAAAACAGCTTTTCATTCATAAAAGAAAATATTGTGTCCCTTTTTTCCAAGTAAAAAACATCCTTTCAAATGTTGACATGACTTACATTTCTAACCTACCTGCCCTTATAGTATCCAGCCAGAATCCAATCCATTCAGAACATTTAAAAAGACAAAGTAAATGGGGGGGGGGGATATAATTAACTCCAAATCATGATCAGCCATGAAAATCTAGCCCAATTATGGCCTTATAATCCTTCCAAAAGATGTCTGAATTCTTAGGATGTGTGAAATTTGGATGGAATGTTATGTGGGTTGGGCCCAAGTTGGTAATAGTTCATATGCATAAATTCTAGGATGCCACTTGATTGTGAACACATTTCTCCCTTCAATATTTAGGTGTTCTTCCCTTTCTTGGAATGTTTTGGTTTTCACTGCTTGATGTCACAGCTGTCTCTATGACCTCACTGTACATACCACCCATTGCATCAATCCAGTTATCTAGGTACATTTTTGGAAATGGGGAAAATTAGAAAGAACCCCTCCCCCCCCCCCCGATTTCTAGTTTGAATACAACTGAAAATGTTTAAGAAAAAAACCACAATATCTAGTGGCACCTTAAAGACTAACAAATACATTATGGCATATGTTTTCACAGAGCAGCACCCACTTCATCACAGCCACATATAGTTGGGGTGGGGTGAAGATGGATAGGAGTGAAATCGGGGGGAATGAAATGCAAAAACAACAGTCAGTTTTAATTATAGCAAAACAAAATAGTTATAGTGACACTTCTCAAGGCTATTTTGTTATAAAGTAATTATCACTGTCCATTGTGCATTTTGTTTTTCTCTGACCTCGCCCCTCTCCATTCTTAACTACCATGTGAGTATATATCCCTGCCAATATAGGATTACATTTCATTCATCTGATGAAGTAGACTCTGGTCTATGAAAACTATAATAAATGTGTTGGTCTTTAAGGTACCACAAGACCCTGTGTAGTTTTTGTTACAACAGACTGAAATGGCTACCTCTGTGGAAACTGAAAATATTTCATGAGAGGAAGGTAACTGAATTCTCTCTAGTACCTAGCAAATTGATAGGACTAAAATGTTAAGTTGAATTAATTGGATTGGGGTTTCCCCCCCTTGTTACAGACCCGTGGAGGAACCTCCAGGGATGGCTGGATAGTGGATTATTTCCATATCTATGGGCCAGGGCAGAGATACTTGAACAGGAGAAACTGGACAGGAGCAGGTGGGCACTGTGCTCTGGTGATTCTTTTTGATGTTTAATTTCACCTGCAGTTGTTTCCCTCCTTGGAGCAGTTGCCCCATAACCCCTTAGGTGGGCAACTTTGGAGGGTCTTCTGGGGATCCGTTTCTCTCCCCCCCCCCCACAGACCTACCAAGGGCCACTCCCCACCCCCGTTGAAATTGCTATTGCCAGATCCAGATCGGCAGCAGTTCAGTGATGTGGGGGGAACGCTGCATTTTTGCTTTAAAACAAAATGCAGCTTTTAATGCAAAATCAAGCTCCCGAAGCCCAGCGGGCGGGCGGTGTGATATAGCAAAAATGTGGCTTTTTTTGCTGCCACTGCACATTGCCAAAATTCAGTGGCCGGGGCTACAACAAAGTTATGGGAGCCAAATGCAGAGCTGTGTGTTACCCATCCCTGCCTTAGAATGATTTAGTAGCGGTTCCAAAGCAGTGTTTGCTGCCACAGGGGTGACCTCATATACTAATTACAGTAATACCTTGGATTGCAAGTAACTTGGTTTGAGAGCGTTTTGCAAGACAAGCACTTTTTTTTTTATTTTTTTTATTTTTTTTTACTTCATATACAAGCGGCGTCTTGCAATACAAGTACTGTAGTACGGCTTAAATAAAAAATCTCTGTACAATTTTTTTTGGGGGGGGTTCGTTTTGATATAAGAGTGTTTTGGATTACAAGCACGTTTCCGGAACGAATTATGTTCTCAATCCAAGTCATGACTGCACAAACTCAAGGCTAAGCTGCTGACTAGATTGGGACCACCATGCATGAGTAGGGAAGGCGTGACCCTTTCTGCCCAGCCCCTTCCCCTCCCTAAATTTGCTCCCTAAATTTGCTTTAAAAGCCAGGAGGGGATTCCATTAGCACCAGTGGAGGGTTTCCCCCATTTTTAGCTTGTGGGGGAATGTGGCTGGATGGAAAGGTTTAAGCCTCCCCTACCTGGCTGCGACGGTCCTGATCTGGGATTGGGGCCCACGTGCCTACGAGTCAAAGGTAAAAATGAAAGTGAAGATCAGCTGCACACTGTGTGGTTTAGCCCTCAGGGGTGGAGTTAACCTCCCTCACAGGGTTTCTGTGAGGATAAAATGGAGAGGAGGAGGACCATGTAAGCCACCATGGGTTCCTTGCAAAGGGGGAAAAGGCGGGAGATAAATGTGGTGGTGGTGGTGGTGGTGGTGGTGATGATGATGATGTGTAGCTAAAGAAGGAGTGGGGGAGACAGAAGCGGGCAAAGGAAACATCAAGGCCTCCTCCAGCTGGACTGCCCTGCTATGTGAAGTCCTATGTGAAGTCAACTGCCCTGTGGGAAGGAGGGAGACAGGAGCAGGCAAAGGAAACTATTCCTTTGAAGTGTTCTGTTTTTGCTGCTCCTCAGCCAAAAAGGCTCCCAGAACAGCTTCCACAGAATCAGTTAGTCAAGACAGTCCCCGGGGGGGGGGGGGGCGTTAAGTCTTTCAGCAGGGCTGGAGGAATGGCCCTGCTTCCCCCTCTTATCTCCCTCAGTACAGCCTCCTGGAAAACAGCGGAGGCTTCACGAGGGAGGCCTTTCAGCGGGGCTGGTGGAATGGCCCTGCTGCCTGCTGGACTGACTGCTGGATTACTTTTTATGTAATCTATATAGTAACTGATATTTCTTTCTGTACAGGCCATTCTCCACAGCAAGTGGCTGGTCACCATTTACACTTGATGGATGCAAAGCCTGTGAAAGGTTACAATGGTCGATATGGTTATCGTCGCAACACACCTGATCTCCGCACACGCTCTTCTTGCTTTGGCGAAGTCACATGGCTCCCCCTCCATTGAGGAATAACAGATTATATTCTCTATGCCTTCCTCTTACTAAACTCTTATTGGGGTTTTTTGTTCTTGATTTTTTCAAAATAATAAAATACTCTTAATTTTCTTACATAAACAGTTTGTTGCTGGTGGGGAATAAGATGACAGGGGTTATCTTATGTGAAAAGAGACAGACATCCTACATGTGGTAAAAGATCTCACACAGCACTGTATTCTAAGCAATTCACTTTCAGGGCAGATAATGACTGGGTTCACACATGTATGTCCCAGTCAAAACCCCTTTTTACAACTGCTTGCAACTTCTTTGTTCTATCTACCATGTGTCTGCTATGCGCTTCTCAGTGAATGATTGGAATCAGTGTTCTCCAACCTTATGCTGGCTGGGGCATGCTGGGAGTTGTAGGCCAAAAACATCTGGGGACCCAAGGTTGGAGAACATTGCTATACACACTTACTTGGGACATTTCTGAGCAAACATGCATAAGATTGTTCAGCATGGCAACTTGGTAGTTTAAATATGTTCTTAAAAAAAAAAAAGTGATGCATTTAATAAGATAACTTTTTTAAAAAATCATATACACATTTTTAACATTAGTTATAAATGAATTTGGCTACATTTTTGGTATAATTTGTTGTAGATTTGTAGTAAAGATGTCTTGTCTCTTGGGTGCTGGGGCATTATGTACTGAAATACTGCTGATCATAAAGCAATAGCAAACATTTTCTTCATTGGTCATGGATATGATCCTGGGAAAGTAAACAATGCACTGGTGAAAATCAGGGACTCTGGTTGTAGATTTATGGGAATTGATACTATAAGTCGTAAAACGTTAAAAGTGTCTGGTTGGTTGCGTTATGGTGCGATTCCCTTAATACTGGTAATATGTGAAAATCTTTGATGATCACTTACTCTCAGCCTAACCTACCTCACAGGGTTGTTGTGAGGATAAAATGGAGAGGAGGATGATTATGTAAGCCGCCTTGGGTTCCTTGCAGGAAAAAAGGCAGGGTATAAATATAATAAATCAAAATCACAATCATAGTAGCCTCTTGTGTACCCATCCATCTTGCGTACTCTGAGAGGCCTGCCCCTTCTCACCCCCCAGAGCCTGAGTGGGCAGAGATGGGTCGCTGACCATGGAGCCCTGGAAGCAACATTGTCCCAGCCAACCACTACCCCACCCCATCCCAAGTCAGTGAAGACCAGCTGAAGTTAAACGGAATTATGGTGGGAGGGAAGGAATCTCTCTCTGATCACCTGTAGTAACAACGACACAATTATGAGAGTGAAGGTATTAGTGATGGAGCAGGTTCTGAAAGAAAAGACACAAGGATGGCATTGCCAACCCAGCTCCTGTTCTTCTGACAGTTGCATGAGACAGCACGGTTGCAGGGGTATCAGTCTCTGGGTGGGCACCCAGGGGATGACAACTGCCCTATATCTTTTTTCAAATCTATGTGCTCCTGTGGGTGCATAGGGCAAGGTCTGATCATATCATTGCCCATGATGGGCCTTGAATTCACATCTCGTTTCCCAACCCTGTGCACTATACAATGAGTTACTGGGGATTGCTTTTGTGCATGCATGCTGGGAGTTGTAGGCCAAAATCATCTGGGGACCCAAGGTTGGAGAACACTGAGCTAGGGGGACGGGCCCAAGGCAGGATCCCCTTTAGGCGCACATAAAGAAAGGCAATATAAACAATAAAAGGTATGTATAATTACGCGCGCGCCCACATGCACACTGCGTACGCGTTTGCGCATATATCACACCGCACACCTTCGCGCCGGATTAATAAAAAGCGCTCAAGGCCGCCACGAGAGAGACGCCGCGTGTGGGCGCGCTCCCCCCCCCGCCGCCCAGCAGACAGAGGCAGCTTCCGCTTCTGCTCCGCCAGCCCCCACCGCCCTCCTCGGGGGCGGGAACAAGAGCGGGTTGCGCCCTCACTCCGCGCCTGCCTGAGCGCGACAGCCGGACCGGGGGGGACTGACGAGGGGCCGGTCGGGCGCCTGCCGCCGACATGGGAGGAGGCGACCTGGTGAGGAAAGGGACGGGGGAGTGGAGCGGGGCCGTAGGCGGGGCCGGGAACAGCCCTCCTCTCCCTGGAGCGGAGCTGCGAGTCGTTCGCGGAGCACTCACGAATTCCGTGAAAGGGGGGACGGGGGGGGCTCCTCGGGACGCGGCTCGCGCAAATGCCGCTCAGTGAGATGGGATCGGGAGACATGCAGGGGCCGGCACGCTTCCACCCGTTGAAGGAGGAGTTGTAGGGGGGTAGGATCTTTCTGCGTCACGCAAGTAATTATGGGGCCCCCAAATCATGTTCTTAGTGTGGGAATAGGCAGCTGGTGGCGGCGGTTTTCTGGGAGTAGGAAGGAGATTGGACAGCCCCACCCCAAAACATTTAACATTGTGCTAGTTACGCGGGTTCTCCAACCTTGGGTCCCCAGATGTTGCCGGCCTACAGCTCCCAGCATACCCGGCCAGCATGGCTAATGGCAAGGGATTCTGGGAGCTGTAGTCCAGCAACATCTGGGGACCCAAGGTCGGAGAGTCCTAATTGGGTTTCTAAGTCAAGGATACAAGGTCGTTTGTTGGGACCAGGCGGGGGGGGGGGGGCAGCAGCTCCTACCCGCTTGGAGGATGGATCAGCTATGAGGGGGTTGCTGGGGTGGTAGGATTATGAAGCAGAACCCCACTTCCTACCCCAAATGCATTCAGTTTTGTTACAATGCGACTTTCTTTCCATCTGTTTTTCTTGGTGGTGTTTGTTGTTTGGTACAGCATATGTGGGGATACCTGTTATCTGTCTTATATTAATTCAAGGTGCTTATCTTTGTCTATAGAACCTGAAGAAAAGTTGGCATCCACAAACCCTGCGTAATGTGGAAAAGGTTTGGAAGGCTGAACAGAAACATGAAGCTGAACGGAAGAAAATCGAAGAGCTGCAGCGGGAGTTGCATGAGGAACGAGCTCGAGAGGAAATGCAGCGTTATGCAGAGGATGTGGGCGCTGTCAAGTATGTTGGGCATGATTTTATTGGTGGGGAACCTTATTTACAACTTAAATTGAACATAAGTTTAGGCGTGCTTCTATGAGTCAAATAGTACCTCCTGAAGAAGTACTAAATCTATGGTCACTTTCAATTTCCTTTAAGCCAATCACTGCTCACCTCTGCTGATGAACCTCCTAATCGGTCATTAGAACTTCCATTATGGCTTGTAGGTACCGGATACTCAACAGTTACAGAATCCTGTCTAGAAATGCCCTTAGCACAGATCCCCTTTTCCATGCCAGGCTTCAGTCCTGGAATACGCAAAGTAATCAAGGATGGTGCTGCGGAGCATGTGTAGCGTGCATTTTCCTCACCACTGAGTAATGAGTGAAGGCGGCAGGAGCAGGCAGAGGGAACATCCGGGCCTGCTCCGGTTGGACTGCCCCCCCCCCCAGGGCTAACTGACATCAAAGGCCCTGTGGGGAAGAGGAAGGAGTGAAGGCAGCAGGAGCAGGCAGAGGGAACATCAGGGCCTGCTCCAGTTGGACTGCCCCCCCCCCCCAGGGCTAACTGACATCGAGGGCCCTGTGCGGAAGAGGAAGGAGTGAAGGCGGCAGGAGCAGGCAGAGGGAACATCAGGGCCTGCTCCAGTTGGACTGCCCTCCCCCCCAGGGCTAACTGATGCTCTGTTTTTTGTTTTGTTTTTTGTATTTAATTAGACTGTACATCGCTCAGAGTGGCCAGATGAGCTATTCAAAAATAGAATGAATAAATAAATAACGCAAATAGTCTCAACACGTGGGTTTAGGAGTGGGGTAGAATGCAACTTTAGCCAGGCTTCAACCTTATCACTTATTTTGGAGATGAAACACTGGCCTGATTGATAGCCATTTATGTAGCCCTCTTAATTTTCAAAGTGGTTTATAGCTTTGATAGCATTTGATCCCATAGCGACCCCATTTGGTGGGATTTTGTTATTCAGGAACAAAAAAAACAGATGCACAAATAGAATTGATTCCCAGTGCATTTTTGAGGATATGCTTTATCAAGGGAAATTTAATTCTTCCTTATAAAACTGCTTGGGACAACTTTTCTTCAGCGCATCTAGGAGAAAAATTGACCCAAGCAGTTTTATCAAGAAGCATTAAATTTCCCTTGATAAAGAGTTTCCTCCAAACATGTTGCCCCCTGCTAGTGATCCACATGTCAGGTGTAATATTCAAACTCTTCTCCCTCCGTATTAGTCCAGTTATGTGCAGCATTTTCAGGCCAGTGTTGATTTCTTCCAGAAACACATGGTACTGGCATGCCAGTGTTACATGTAGTTGGATGAACACTGGTAGAGATCAAACATACGGTAACTCTTTGGGGTTGGATTGCCATTGAAGAGCAGTTACTCTGACCTCACAAGACTACAGTTTCTTTGGGAAAATCTTGGGCTGGAACTTACACTTATATCTTTTCTGCTCTTGTGTCTTCATTATATTTCTGTTTCTAACTTGTTCCATTTTTAGATGAAGGGCAGGTAATAACATTTTAAAAATGTAAATCAGTATAACTAGCAAAATACAATGTCCAATTAAAAGCGTATTTTAAACAATTTAAAATGTCTCTAAGGGCGCAGTCCAGTGGGAATGCTCATAGCCCTCTGAACTCAGACTCGATGGCCTTGTAGGCCCCTTCCAGCTCTACTTTTCTATGATTCTATGATCCTATGCAGAGCAGGAGGAGCATGGAGGTTAAGGTCGCCTCTGCACTCCTCCTGCTCTGCAGAGCAGCTAGATGGCTGATTTCGGCCATCTAGCTGCGGTGCTTCAGAGCGGGAGAGAATGAGGCTGAGGTGCTACCAGGATACATCATATCTTGGTGGTGCCCATCTTCTCCCCTCCCTGCCCCCTAAACCCCTTCTCCAAGGTTGCTCTTATGACCTCAGAGAAGCAGCTGGCATGGTTCTTTCTGCACTGGCTGTGAGGTGGGGGGGAGGGGGTACCGAACACAGATCCCTAGCTCCAAGGTCAGAGCTCTTTCCCGACCTCGGAGCTGGGAATCCGAAAAATCCTATGGCCCTCTAGATGCTGTCTAGTGGCCATAAGATTGCTCTGTAAATCATCTTTACCCCAAGGCAGTTACTCATGAAGAGGCTCAATTGTTTTCTTGATTCTGTTCACTATAGCAGTTTTAGAAACCCCGCTTAGTAGTCACCCTTTGTTTTTAAATTGATTTGTTTTTTCAGCTCCCACCTATTTTGTCCCCTGCCTTGATATGAAAATTTTATTTCATGTCCTTTCCCCCCAAATGAATTACGTAGGAAAAAAGATGAAAAGCTGGAGTGGATGTACCAAGGACCAGGAGGCATGGTGAACAGAGATGAATACCTTATGGGCCGTCCAGTTGACAAGTATGCCTTTGAGACAATGGAGGACAAGGAAGCACACTGCTCTTCTGAGACTGGCCTTCTGCCCGGCTCTATCTTTGCCTCCACAGGTGCCAATTCTGCCTTGGATATGGCCAGCAAAATTCGAGAAGATCCACTTTTTATGATAAGGTAAGGTAACAATAATGAATAGCTTGATATGGGAGTCGATTGATGCTCAGGATGCTTTATAAAGTACAAGGAAGTTGAGGGCTCTTTCGTGTGAACATGGAGAAAAATCTTAATTTTTCATGAGTGTGTGTCATCAGTGCTCCAACCTGAGATGTGGTGTTGCATCTAAGAATCTAGCAGATATGCCAATCTTGTAGTTAGATTTCATTGCCAAGTTCAAACCTTCCTTTTGGTTTATATTGTGCATGGGAATTTCTGCTGATCAGTATTTAAATCTCCTCTTTTTTTTTTTGTTTAGGAAGAGGGAGGAAGAGAAGAAGCGTGAAGTTCTGAACAATCCTGTAAAAATGAAGAAGATCAAAGAATTGGTTTGTTAATGTTGAATGCATTGAGAAAGGGATAAGATAAGAACAGCATGAAACTGAATTTTAAGGCTGCAGTCCTATGGTTCAGTGGGATTTTCTTCTGAGTAAACATGCTTAGGGCTGTGTTGTTGTCTATATCAAGTTCTTACAGCAAGGATTAAGATGTTAGACATCCTCTTTTTTTTGTTGAGCTGGGGGAACATTTTAATTCCAAGGCAGCTTGAAATGTTTTGGTGTATAGGGCAATGTAGAGTCTAGCATTTTTTCTTTGATGTCCTCTAGTTTATAGGGAGGGAGAATAATAGATGGGGATTCATTACCCCATGAAATGGTCACAACACAACATTGATATCTTTTTAATTGTTGTGCTTCCAACCAGGGTGATTAAGGATTGGTAAAGAGGAGATGGTTTTTCTCCACCATTGCAATGCATAAATTATGGTTGGAGTAGGGATTCTAATCAGCACTAGTGGCAGTGGGTATGGAACGAAGGAGAGATCGTTATTCCAAATGTAAACTAATGCAGAGTATAACGAGGAATACTGTAGAAAGAGACCTTTATCACTACAATCTTTGATAAATGATCTAGGGTTGTGGATGAGCAGTGAGGTGGCAACAATTATTTAGGGTGGTTAAAGCGAAAAAGGTAATCTAAGAGCTCCAAAACGCATTTCTCCAAACTGGGCAAAAGAGTATTTAAAATGGCAAATGTGGTTCATTGTAAGCAAGTGTAAAGTCATGCTTTTATATAAATCTGTGGTGCAGTCACACTTGGAATACTTTGTACAGTTCTGGTCACCACACCTCAAAACATATTGTAGAGTTAGAAAAGGGCAACCAAAATGATAAAAGGGCTGGAGCAACCCCCTCATGAGGAAGTGTTACAACGTTTGGGGCTTTTTATCTTGGGGGGGGGGAAGGTGAGCAATGGGGGATATGATAGAGGTGTATAAAATTATGCATAGTATGGAGAAAGCAGATAGGGAGAAGCTTTCCTCCCTCTCGTAATACTAGAACCCTGGGTTGTTCAGAGAGGATAAGGCTTATAAATGGCTACTAGTCATGGTGACTATACATTACCTTCAGTATTGGTGGCAGTATTGGCCTCTGAATATGACCTTCGTGTAGTATTCTGCCCTACTGCCCTTATGTACTGCTTGTGGGCTTCCCACAGGCATATGGTTGACCACTGTGAGAATAGGCATTTGGTCTGATCCAGCACAGCTCTTCTTATGTTCTTGGGATAGAACTGGATTATGAATCACTCTAAATCAGGGGTGGGGAATCTCTCTCAGCGAAGGGCCAAATTCAATTTTGGAGAAGCTCTCGGGGCCCACATTCCAGTGGTGGGCGGGGCCAAAGACACCAAACATATCCGCGTATTTTAGCTTCAAGCTCTCGCTGCCGGTAGCTGAGCCTTAGGAGAGGCATTCCAGCCTTTTAGAATGGAGGGAAAATGCAAAACCTGGAGACCCACCAATCAATCAGCAGTTAGGGGAAGGGGATAGGACCATTTGGGGAACCCTGGAAGGCTGGATTTGGCCCACAGGCCTGAGGTGCCCCACCCCTACTCTAAACCATAGTGATTGTTGAGCTGATATCTCTCTTTTCAAATGCTGTAGTTGCAAAGCAGTTTGGAGGAGAATGAGAAGAAGAAGAAGAAAAAGAAGAGGAAGCACAAAAAACACAGGCACCACAGTCCTAGCAGCAGTGAAAATGAACAGATTGAAGCCAAGTAGGTTTATACACCACATGTTACAATATTACTTACTGTGGTGGCCAAAATTGTGGACACTTCTTAAAATTTTCATGTTTTGAAATCTTGAATGCTTATAGAAATGTTTTGTTTCACCAAATTCAAATGTTTATATATCATTTGAAAGAGAATTTAATGCTGAATTCAATACAAAAAACAGAATGCAAATATCTGCAGTACAAAAAAAGTTATGCGACGGACGCAGACATGCAAACCGTGAGCTCTGGCTTTTATCACAGTTTATTGTGAAAACCTTTCTGCAGCTTTGAAATGTTTGTCTGGCATAGGCAGTCAGCAAAGACTAAAGAAAAGAGAAAGAAGTAGTAGTGGGAGGAAGATAACTAAGAAAGAAAAAATCCTGTTGCTATTTACAAACGGTGGAGGCCTGAAAATTTGATAAAACTCCTTCTGACTAACTCCTGCCAAATATTCAGCACAAACATACAGTTTGTTTTGAGAAACTTTCTGCAGCTTTGAAAATACTACTCTGGCACAGACAGCTAGTAAAAATTAAAGGAAAGGAGAAAGGAGGAGGAGGGGAGGAAGATATAACTAAGGAAAAGAAAATCTAGCCGCAGCTACTTACAAACGGAGGTGACTTGAAGTTTGATAAAACCACCTTTGACTAGTCTTTTGCTAATTCTCTATTAAACATATAGTATATTGAAAAGAGATGGTATTGACTAGGATTGGTTACAAATCACTTGGATTTCCTCAGACTGACAGAGGTTATGGAATAAGTTACAGGCTTTCTCAATTGAGAAGCGTCTCCTATCCCTCATACAGCGTCTATGTTCTAATACAGACATTAAAATCCATCATGGTACAGCAGGCTCCATTTCTGATTCAATTTTTACATCAAAGGGAGTCAAGCAAGGTTGTATTTTGGCACCACTATTATCTATATATATAAAAGAAGAAGTCCTGACTGACTGACTGATCAATGCCCAGCTCAAACTGTTTAATCTAGGTACATGAAATTTTGAAGGAACATTGTTTTTATGACATAGACACCCACTAAGGAAGGATTTTTGGAAATTCCGTCCCTAAGGGGGGGGAAGGGGGGGGAAACCGCCCCACTCTCATATCTCCTATGGGCAAAACAACAGGGGAGCAGTTATGCAAATTGGCCTCGCCTCATAATTGCTGCAGGAGCCAATAAGAGCAGTTATGCAAATAGCCCATACGACACGTAGAATGTTCGTATGAACATATGAATGTATGAATGTTCATATGCTGCCGGGGCCAATAGGAGTGGGTATGCAAATCTCCCCTAGGCCATTTAGAATGTTCTCTAAGGGTGAAAAGGGAGGGAAACTTTTTAAATGACTGTGACTGAATGACTTGTGTGTGGGGGGGTGTCGCATAGGCTCTATCACGTTTTGACAGATCCGCCCCAAACTTGGCACACATACTCTTTATCACCCAAGGACAAAGACTGGCGGGTTTAAATCTCCGAAAAACCCTCAGTGCGCCTGTATGGCCCAAAATAGATGAGAGCCAATGGCATCACTTGGAATGTTCACATGGGCCATTCAGGAGCAGTTATGCAAATCTCTCCTATGTCAAAACAGAATGTTTGTATGAACTGCCACAGGGCCCAATCAGAAGTGGATATGCAAATCTCTCCTATGTCAAAACAGAATGTTCATATGAACTGCAGCCGGGGAGCGGGGATTTCACTGTTGTGAAATCCTGGGGGGGGGGGGGGGGAGCAGGGATTTTACTGTTGTGCACTCCCGGGGGACGGGACAGGGATTTCACTGTAGTCCGAGGGGAACAGGGATTTCATTGTGTAGTCCCGAGAGAGCAGGGATTTCATTGTGCAGTCCCGAGAGAGCAGGGATTTCATTGTGCAGTCCCGAGAGAGCAGGGATTTCATTGTGCAGCCCCGAGAGAGCAGGGATTTCATTGTGCAGTCCCGAGAGAGCAGGGATTTCATTGTGCAGTCCGGGAGGGGGGGAGCAGGGAGCAGGGATTTCATTGTGTAATCCGGGGGGGGAGCAGGGATTTCATTGTGCAGTCCCGGGGGAGCTGGGATTTTATTGTGCAGTCCCGGGGGAGCAGGTAGTCCCGGGGGAGCTGGAATTTCATTGTGTAGTCCCGGGGGACCTTTCCTATGGAGTGATTCAAAATAGCGGACAGCTACATTAAGGAATTTCGAACAAATAGTGCCTATAGGAAAATGACGACCCGTGCAGCGCCCGGTAAAAGAAGCTAGTTCAACCTATATATCAATGACATAACTCAAAAACTCTACGCCCCTACCTTCTTCCCTCCTGCAATCAGAAAGTTGAAGGTCCTGACCCTGCTTTATGCTGATGACATGGCTCTCATCTCACTAACCCAAGTTGGTATGAGGAGACTACTTATCCAGCTTGGAGTTTATTGTCAGAAGGAGGGCCTAGTTGTCAATCATAATAAAACTAAGGTTGTTGTATTTGCTAAGAGACATATTCACCATAGATGGACCTTAGATGGGCAAGATATTGAACAAATAACTTTAAATATTTGGGCCTTTATTTTTCAGAGAACACCTTGTGGCATGCCCACATTAAAGTGATTACATGTTCTGCCACTCGCCTTCTAGGCCCTATTAAAAGGTTGTATTACACAGAGGGACATCGTTTAGTTGAACCCATAGTAAAAGTCTATGCTGCCAAGGTAATAGCGCATCTCTTGTATGGTGCAGCAATATGGGGTGTTTACTATAAAAACGAATTAGAACCCATAGAGAATAATTTCCTGCATACCCTCCTGGCAGTGGCACATAATATTCAGAAGAATAGAAATAGGTCTCCCCTCTCTGAGAGCCCGTATACATAAATCTGTTATCCTTTACGTGAAAAAGCTCTCGCAGTTGCCCGATCAATACCTGGCAAAAATGTGCTTTTTGGATTTACACAATAGGGAGGATGGGTACGTATTGGCAGAAGTCTGATGTCCAGTTACCTCTTTTGGCTACAACTTTATATGATTTATCTAATCGTCAAATTCATGATTTAATATTTGGCAATGATTCTAGGGATGATTTAGAACATGTCAAGAAATGTAAGCTGGCCACTTGGTATCCTAAATTTAAGCTGGATCACAAGATGGCTCTATATCTTAAAGAACTGACCTTCTTTCCTGTCAGGCGAGCTTTTACGCAATTAAGACTCCCAACTGATGCCTATGGAATTTCTGAAGGGGAGATTCTGTAGCCGTCCCGTAAGTGAACACTTGTGCGTATGTAGAGCAGGCCAAGTTGAGGATGTGGTTCACTATGTCCTATACTGCCGGCTTTATAGATCACCACGGACTAAATTCATCCTCCCTTTTCAAAACTTTTTGGGAGGACACTTGGAGGACTTTTAAAATCAGGTGGCTGCTGGCAGATACGGACAACTTTGTAAGCTACAGGGTAGCTTTGTTTGCCCTAGCAGCATCAAAGTTAAGAAAAGCCTTTTTGGCGGGTGTAGACCTTGATCCCGAGCAAGGTTGATAATATCACAGAAAGGTGTATCATATTAATTCAAGACAATGTGCATTCATTTGTTGTTTTACTTAGTTTTAATGTTTTAATTGTTTTAACTGTTTTAATGTTTTATATTATGTTGTAATGGCCATTGGCTACAAACAATAAGTTGAACTGAGAAACAGAACATTTTCTGCAAGCATGCAAAGTTTCAAAACATGAAAATTTCAAAAAGTGTCCACAATTTTGGCCACCGCTGTAACATTTACTTCACACTCTTAATTTGCAGGGTGTTTAAATGCACAACCCTATAGCATGTTTAGACAGAAATAAGTGCTACAACTGCCAACATTCCCAGCTGGGGGATGTTGGGAGTTGTAGCACTTATTTCTGTCTAAACATGTGTAGGGTTTATTATTTTATTTATTTATTTAATACATTTTTATACCGCCCAATAGCCGAAGCTCTCTGTTTGCGCCCTAAGTCTTAATTACATTGGTCTTGTGCAATAGGCCTCTGTCATTCCTATTTTTAGAGATTGGTAAAGGACGCTGGGAGCGAATGCCCATAGCTGCAGAGGTAGGACTTGTCCCCAGACTCCGGCCAAACCCTCTCCACGGTGTAGCAGTGGTTCTCTGATATTCAGTAGCTACTAAAGTGAGAGCAGGCAGACAGGATGACACTCCCTGTAGGTTTCCTTGGCAGGAAACACACACACACACACACACACACACACACACACACCGCCTTGCCTCAGGCAACTCATCACATCACTAGATATATCCTGATCTGCATCTCTTGCCTCCAAGCTGCGAGTTACGTGCCCTGTTTCTACTCTTTGTCTATTAGTTTGCCTGGGAGCTTTGATGGGGCTTAGCTTGGTATCCACAGGACCTGTGGTTTAAATCAGGGTGCCCTGTGTAATAATTGGAGAACCTGGACCCATCTGGAGAGGCTTAGTAACTATCAGGCTGACAAAGTGGCTTGGATTTAATTTATTTTTGCTTTAGGTCATGGGAGAAAATGGACAGTTCTTTGGAGCCTCCTCATCCCAAAATGCCAGGATATGGCTTGCAGGTATGTATAGCTGCCTATACATTAGCCATGGGATCATGCCCCCTGCATGCCCCCTGCATGCCCCCTGGTGCCTCCTACCACCACTACCCCACCAACAAAATTCACAGCGACAAAATCCTACCAATTTCCCATTGAAAATCAGCAGCAAACCACTGCAGAATGCTATACTGGCCAAATTTAGCTTATTTCCAAGCTGAAAACCACACTGGCCAAATTTAGCTTGGAAACAAGCTAAATTTGGCCAGTGTAGTGTTCCATAGTGTTTTGCTGCCAAAAATTGGCAGCAAATCTGTGAATTTTTCTGCTGCTGTTGCCAGCACCTAAGAGAAATCTGTAAGGTGGTGGCATCAGCAGGAGTGCAGCCTGCAGGGAAGTCTGGGGGGTGAAAATAGTCCCCGGACTTCATGAAGTTGCCCACCCTTGATTCATAATGAGTGGAAGTGAAGGGGTTAAGCCTCTTAATGCCATGGCTGCCACTGACTCCACAATTGCTCCTACAGAAATCTGTGTGCAACCAACCATAGGAAGAGAATTGTGTGTATTAATTAAATTTGTTCTTATATGCTTGCTCTCTTAGACAGCACCATGCTTCCCAGGCTCCAGCACTTTCAGCAGTAGCATTTCTTTCTAATTGTAGGTTCGAGATACTGGCCATGAAAGGACACTTTCCCATAAGCTCCAACAGAATTCTAAGTCGAAGGGTCAGTACGTATTGCCAGAGAGGCACTCTGGCAAGAAGAGCACATATCAGGTGCAGTTGAGCAGTCACAGGAGGTCAAGGTCACCTAGACACAATAAACAGTAAGAAGGGATAAGGCAGCTGCTTCTCTTTTCTTTTATTGGGTACATGGTGCGATTGCTATGGAATCCAGATAATTTACTCCTAGTGTGGTGTCATTTGCATGTGGTGGATTGTTATCATAAAACATAACCGTCTGAGTACTTGGGAGAGATCATCCTGCCCCCAGCATATATTGAATTTTTTAAATATAAGATGGGGAGGGGGCAGGAGAGTGGGCTCATTCAGACCAAATGGTTATTTTCATGGTGGAAAGAAAATTCTTCCTGAATTGTAGACCCAACAGCAATGAAGAGAAGGCAAAAACAGGAGGCAGGAGTCCTTCCCCTAAGAAAGAAGGTTACAGAAGACGACAGACTTCAAGGTATGCGAGTGGGTACTAGGTGGGCTGTGTCATAAGTGAAAAGGAGGGGGCACAATTCTAGAACAGGGCTCTCCAACCTTGGGTGCCCAGATGTTTTTGGCCTATTTATTTATTTATTTATTTATTATATTTATGCCCGGCCTTTTTTCCTGAAAGGAACCCAAGGCGGCTTACATAATCCTCCTCCTCTCCATTTTATCCTCACAACAACCCTGTGAGGTAGGTTAGGCTGAGAGTCAGTGACTGGCCCAAAGTCACCCAGTGAGTTTCATGGCCGAGCCCCAGCCTGCGCATGCTGGGAGTTGTAGGCCAAAAACATCTGGGGACCCAAGGTTGGAGAACACTGTTCTAGAAAGATACACAACTCATGCAGGAAGCTTGAAAACGAAATGGAAAAGCCAGTTAAAAACATTAAAATACCCACTTTGCTTCAGTGTTTTAACTGCAGGCACTATTCACACTTTTTGAGAGCCAGTGTGGCATAGTGGTGATAGTGTTGGACTGGGACTCGGGAGATCCAGGTTCTAGTCCCCGCTCGGCCATGAAACTCACTGGGTGACTTTGGGCCAGTCACTGACTCTCAGCCTAACCTACCTCACAGGGTTGTTGTGAGGATAAAATGGAGAGGAGGAGGAGGAGGACTATGTAAGCTGCCTTGGGTTCCTTGCAGGAAAAAAGGTGGGGTATAAATATAAATAAATAATTTTTCACGATCACTTTCCTGGATGCTGAAGATGCTAGTATTTTTTTTTAATTAGCAGAGTTTTTCTTGGGATCTGCCCCCACTTACAAAGGTTGTCACTCAAGGCTCACAAAGCAGTTTCTTTCCTTCATTATCCAGGCCATCACCAAATCAAATTTCCAACTTTCACAGGTCCAATGTACCTGATCGACCTTGGTTAAAATTGGAAGATTTGAGTAGATAGGAGATCTAAATCACCAAGAACACACTAATGATAAGGTTCAGCTCCTACACTGACTTCCTGTTAGTTTCCAGGCAAATTCAATGTGCCTGTTTGACTTAGAAAGTCCTAAACTGCTTGGTACACTGCATGTGGCCAGAGACACCCTTTATTTATTTATTATTTAATATTTCAGCGCTGGGCCGAAAACAACAGAATGAAATTTAATAGGGATAAATGCCAAGTGCTGCACCTAGGGAAAGGAAACCAAATGCAGAGTTACAGAATGGGGGACACTTGGCTCAACAATACTACAAGTGAGAAGGATCTTGGAATTGTGGTAGATCACAAACTGAATATGAGCCAGCAATGTGATGTGGCTGCAATACTATTTTGGGCTGCATTAATAGAAGTATAGCTTCCAAATCGCGGGAAGTGATAATTCCCCTTTACTCGGCACTGGTTAGACCTCATCTTGAGTACTGCGTCCAGTTCTGGGCACCACACTTTAAGAAGGACGTAGACAAACTGGAGAGGGTTCAGAGGCGGGCAACAAGGATGATAAAGGGACTGGAAACAAGGCCCTATGAAGAGAGACTGAAAGAACTGGGCATGTTTAGCCTTCAGAAGAGGAGACTGAGAGGAGATATGATAGCACTCTTCCAGTACTTAAAGGGTTGTCACACAGAGGAGGGCCAGGATCTCTTCTCCGTCATCCCAGATTGCAGGACACGGAATAATGGGCTCAAGTTACAGGAAGCCAGATTCCACCTAAACATCAGGAAAAAATTCCTGACAGTCAGAGCAATAAGACAATGGAACCAACTACCTAGGGAGGTGGTGGGCTCTCCCACTCTGGAGGCATGCAAGGTGCAGCTGGACAGCCATCTGTCGGGGATGCTTTGACCTGGATTCCTGCATTGAGCAGGGGGTTGGACTTGATGGCCTGGTAGGCCCCTTCCAACTCTACTTTTCTATGATTCTATGAGTCTCTGGTGGGCGTGAGTGGGGCCGATTTCAGGCCCGCTTGAGGCGTGCGGTTACATCCCTACGACTACTTGTCTTGCAAGACCTTGCTCGTTTATCAAGTCAAAAAATTTTTTTAAAAAATTGCTTGTCTTGCAAAATGCTCTCAAACCAAGTTACTTGCAATCCAAGGTATTGCTGTACTTAGAACTCCCCAGTAAATTGGTGGCTGAGGAGGGATTTGATTTGAATCTGGTACACTTTATTATGGTTCCAGCTTTGAAATCCTGGGTGACTAAAATCGTATTAATCTGCTTTAAGTAGAAAACTCTCGGCAGAAGAGCTGGAGAAAAAACGACGAGAAATGATCGAGAATGCCAAGTGGCGGGAAGAGGAAAGGATGAACAATGTGAACAAACATAAAAAGGAAGAGGAACGAGAGCGAGCCCAAGAGAAACTTGGCCATTGTGATGGGAAGTTCATACAGTGAGTGTCTTGCCCCCCCCCCCCATCCTCTAAAATTGGGGAGGAGCCATAATTCATTGGTAGAGCATATGCTTTGCATGTAGACGGTTCCAGATTCAGTCCCCAGCATCTCCCATTAAAGGAGCAAGTGATGTGAAAGACCTCTGAGACTTTGGAGAGCTACTGCCAGTCAGAGTAGACAGCACTGGGCTAACTGGTATGAGGCAACTTCATATGTTCCTAGAAAATCAATTCAAAACTAAGGGCTGTATGCTGCCTCCTGTTCCTAAACTTGTCAGGACTGTCACTGTCATTTTCCTTTTCTAACATAGAAAATATTAAGCTTGAGGATGAAGGAATTTCCTAAACTTGGCTACTTCTGCTCTTCCTCCTGTTAATACTTATTGGCCTGGTTTGCATAAACGTCTTGGGGAAAGTGAAATGGTAGTGGAGCAGCAAGTAAAGTTATTCAGTATTCTAATTATTCAGACAAGGATTAACAAAAGAAGTAGGTGTTGAGTAGGAGCTCCAGGTGTGGTGAGAATTGGCTTGATGAATAGGAAAGGGGAAAGCTGTTCCAGACATAAGGAGTGGGATTGGAAAAGGCACAGAAATGAATACCTGGTGAAAGTGGGGGGGGGGGGAGGATGGCAGATGGTTCCTCCCTTCTTGCACTAAGATGTTCCATGTCTTTCTCCCACCCACTCCCCCACATATTAAGGGGGTGGGGTCTTAGCAGTTAGCCACCGTGCCTCCTTACCTCAGGCTCACTTCTCTTCACCCCATTTCCTTCCGTTCCCTCTCTGCCAGCTTCCTTCTGGTGAGAAACAGAAATGCCATGTAGGGTAAAGAGGTACCTTTCCTATTTTATCACATTCCTTTTCTCTTCTCCTATAGCCACATAAAACTAGAGAGTGCATCCACCTCCTCCCTTGAAGACAGGGTCAAGAGGAATATTCACTCTATCCAAAGGACAGCAGCAGCCCTGGAAAAAAACTTCATGCAGAGATGAAATTCTTTAGTCTTCCTTCACCAGACTACTGAGGACTTGCATATTTGGGGTGCTTTTTCCCCCTTGAGGAGATGGGGATGTGGGCAGCAGGAAACTGACCGTGCAGGGAAACCTTCATGAAACCGTCACAGCCTGGGCCATCTTTCCTCTCCCTGTGTGAGAGGCCTGTGTCTGAACATCATGAGGGACTTCAATGTGATACTTTGCTACAAACAGGGTGGTTTTTTTAAAAAAGAATTTGGATATTTGCAAGCCATTTTGACAATAAGCACTGCCATTTATTTGATGCTCCATAATTTCACTGCAGTGTGGAAGGGCTATAAGATTTAGGCAAGGGGCACCAGGTAGTGGAAAAGCCCATAAGTTCACATCCACAGTGGGCATGACAGATAAGAAGCAGGGTGATAGAAGAGACTGTTTTACTTCTGATGGTGTCATGATTTCTTATAAGGAGCAGCCCTACCAAAAAGCACTGGCTTTTAATTGGCTGCTATATTTTTGTTCCCTTTCAGATTGTTAAAGACTTGGACTTTGGTTAGGTCCAAACTATAGTGAGGCCCAGTGAAGAATGCTGAGGCTTACAATTCTGTTTTGTTGCGTTGATTCTCCCCCCCTCTCCAAGACTGCTGTTCAGCCCAGTCACAATTTCAGACTTTTAAACAAGACTTTGTGCCACACAGCTAATACTATAGGGCAGGGTTAGGCAACTTATGGCCCTCCAAGATGTTTTGTCCCACAACTCCCATCAGCCCTAGCTAGCATAACCAGTGGTGAAGGATCATGGGAGTTGTTGGCCAAAACATCTGGAGAGCCACTTTTTGCTCATCCCTGCTCTAGGTGCTGAGTTCCTTTCCTAAAAGGAGAGTTTATTTTATTGGAGACATGCACACTTTTGTGAATGTGCATGAAACCACTTCTGAAGTGGGCAAGCTTGCTTTTCTGGAGAAGAGGCATAAAGTAATGCTTGACCAAATGAAAGTAATACAGCAGTCTTCTGTTAGTTATTCCTTGGCAACATGTAAATGTTGAACTTTGTATATCTGGCTGGCATTTAATTTTTTTTAAGCAGCTGCTTAACATTTTTGTGGGCTTTTTTTCCTTAATAAGCTGTATTGCAGGCCATTGAATATATTTTGTGATTTATGTGGAACTGCTGAAAAATGTGCAGCAGCTGCAAAAACATGTTAACACTTTCCATTCGGTAACAGCTAGTTGTAGAAGTGAGCCTTTTTGGAGTGGGGAAGGGGATTATCTCATGTCTCCCCAAACCACCCTGCTTGCAAGGACAGCCACCATCCCCACTCCAGTGCTCTCTGAAACCGCTCTGGGTATGCAAGCGGAGGGGGGAGATATATATCCCCCCCGACACAAAACAGGGGCTTTGGAATTAAAGGTATCTTAACAATGTTGCTCCAGCAAATTTCTACTAAATATTAGGAGATGGTTTTTAACATGTTTGCTGTTGTTCATGGTACAAATGTTTCCATTTAAATTGGGGAGAAATATGCAGAAGCTACATGTTTTCATGTAATTATATATTTACTGGTGAAAGGGTTTTTAAAATGGTGACAGTATTATTGTATACTGTAGAGAAGTGAAGGCCTAATACTTTGGCAACTGTCTTCAAAGTTCACATGTCCATTTTATATCTGATAGGAACCCCTCCTGTTCCTCAGCCCTATTAAGATTTCTCCATAGCCTCTACTGTTTCCTTAAGTGTCTGGCACTGATCTCCAGACTTTCCCCTTCTGTTTTCTTTAAGACCCTGATTCTCAAGTATCTGCCTATTCACCCCACCCACCCTGCTTTTAAACTACCGTATTACCCTTTACATTATTATGTAGACTACATCCTAACAAAATACAACTTTGTGGTTATCTGTATTTGCACTCTGTCATCATAATTGTTATTAACACTTCAAACAGCTGCTGCCCTCACCCACGTGGCGGTACTTGCATGGCAATATTGAATAATATCCCCCTTACATTTAAAATGTACATAACTGGACAGAGCTAGATGTTTTTTTAATGGTTCTATATCCTAATTAGTACATAAATGTTCAGGATTGGTGCATAATTAGTACATAACATGCTCCAACCATTTCTGTTTCTTCCAATGCCCAAGACTCTGGGTGGGCAGCATACTTAAGAAGTATAATTCCTTGTGTACAATTATATATGTATATTGGGGGTAGGGCTTATTATTGGCACCTAGAGCAGTGATGGCGAACCTATGGCACGGGTGCCACAGCTGGCACGCAAGGACCTCTCTGTGGGCACTCAAGCCATTGGTCACCAGATCGAGAAAAGACTGTCCCCTTCTGCAAAACACTAATGATTTTGTTCTTTCTCACAGTGTGGAACAGAATGATTTTATTCTAGAATTCCTGTTACAGAATTCTTTTCTACATCGTTATCACATTTAAAAGATATTGAAGAATGATGCACAGAGCATGGCTTGGATATAAAGCCCTAACAGTTGACCTGAGTGCTGCATGTGTTGCTCTCAAACTAACAGAGTATGAGCCAAGGTTTGACAAATTATCAGCATGCATGCAACAGCAAAAATCACATTAATTGTGCAAAAGCATGCCCAATGCAAACTTTTACCTAATTCAGTGTTTGCAGTCCAAGACATAAAGTGTTTAAAATGTGTTAAGCACGTTTCGTTTTCTTGTTTATCTTGCTCATCCTAGTACAGGTTGACTTTTACTTTTACTAATCCGACACCTGTAGAAGCAGGGAAAGGACCCGGGGTAAAGCTTGCCCCATACAATTTCAGTCTGGCATAGAATCATATTACAAGTTGAGAATCCCTTATCCAAAAATACATGTGCCTAATTATTTTTAAAAGTTTGTATAAATTCCCTTCAGGCTATGTGTACAATGTAGCACTATAATAATTTTTTGAGTTGACTTTTTTTCCAACAAAAAACTGTTTGTATTATTGAAAGCTCTGTTATTGTGTTTTTCTTTTAAGACAAAAGATGTTAATTAGTTCAGACAACTGTATGAGTTGCTTTTCTAAAATTAAAACCTCGGTATTCAGGTTTAATTGCAGTGTTGGCACTTTGAAATAAATAAGTTGGTTTTGTGTTGTAGTTTGGGCACTCGGGCTCAAAAAGGTTCGCCATCACTGACCTAGAGGTAGCCATCCTTCCCCTGCAGGCCACATTGTATGGTAGGGTTTTTCCAGCCTACTTGGGTTGGAAGCAAAGGGGAGGGGGAATAATGCTTAATTTCTAAAATAAGAAATGAGACATAAATTTACCAAAATGTCCTCATACATACATCTTCGCCGGGGCAGCCTTTCTTTCTAAGTCAGGAAATCGCGGGTGACTAGTAAATAAATTACTGAGCTATGGACGAAAATGCTTTGTACAAGGTTAGATGCACTTTAAAAATACGTAATTACTACCCTTATCCTAGCTCAAAGGTCTATTCTAGCCAGAGGTGGCGCTATCTGAACCAGAAAGCCGCCGTGACATCGCGTAATCCCCCATTCATAATTCCAGGTGCCTCGCCGCTGATTGGTTACTGTGTCTGTAAAACGGAGTGGAGCAGTTTTATCTGCGACGTCACTTTCCCCTTACGGAATGTACCATTACTAAAAGGAGAGGAGGGGATAATTGCTGGTTGTATCTTCTTTTAGACCAGCTCAAACCGACTTCCCCCCCCCCCAAGAGGAATATCCGCGTCTCTTACATCAATTATTCTCGCAGCTGCTTTCTCCAGTTACTCAAGCAAGAATAGTACATCCTGTTCCGCCCCCTCCCTCCGATCGCCGCCATCTTGACGACTCCTTTGCGCAGGAGCCGAGCGCAGGGCTCGTTCCGCGGTGGAGCAAACCACCGAAAAAGAAGCGCGGGGGTGGGCGGAGCGAGGCGACGTATTGGCAGCGACCAAAACTATCCTCCGGTTGCTGTAAAGAGGGAGCGAGGTCAGGTCCAGGGAGGAAGGAAGGAAGGAAGTGCTATTTGGCAGCTGACAGGGGGTGGGGCTCGGACCCAACCATTTGCGACAATGCGGTGCCCGGTTTTCTGAGCTGAACCACTGCCTGGAGGGGGAGGGGGTGTATATGGGTGTTACTGTTCGACCGGTGGGCGTGTCCGCGCGCACTGACATTCAGGTGAGACCGCTGAGTAGGTACGAGGGCAGGAGGGAACGGAGTAGAGACGGGCGGAGTGTGGACTGTGCCATTGTGAATGGTTTCGAGGGGGTACCGCTGACGATTGGAATGGTGCCGTTCTAGGTAGAAGAAGGAGGGGCTGGGCGGTACCATTTGGAGTGGGGATGTACGGGGAGAGTTATACAGGCCTGATCGCAGATCTGTTGTGAGGGGGAGAGGCTGAATCCATGTGGTGCCACCGGAGGCTTCCTCATTGGTGATACCACTGTCTTCAGCGGGGCAGGGGGAGACCTTCGGTGGTGACACCTCTGAGTGAGAGTGCTGGGTCTGCTGGGGCCGTGTAAGGAGGTGCCAGGTGATCTCAGTTCATGAGCTGTGTGTGGGGCACATCTTAAGCGCATTAATCAGTGGGTGGATGCTAAAGGAATATGGACATGATGAGCATTTGAGGAGGGGTCGTTCCACCGGTTGGAGGGGTTCAGGTGGCACCATGCCAAGACGCCGCTGTTAGAGACCGAGATTTCTCAACGCAGGGAGTCCAGGGGATCCTCTCATTGCCATGGCCTCAAACTGTACTGGGGGCACAGCGGCTGCCAGCGTTGGTGCTGCTCTGGGCACGGCGCTCAGCGCTTCCAAGACAAAGACAAAGAAGAAGCATTTCGTCTGCCAGAAAGTGAAGCTCTTCCGAGCCTCAGAGCCGCTTCTGAGCGTCCTTATGTGGGGAGTCAACCACACGGTGAGCAAGAGATGTGCCAGTGTGTAGACTACTCCCCACTCCCACCTCCCTTTACTTGTGCACATGGCAAGAAACACGGAATATGGCACCCATCTAACTCCATTTGGAGATGTACACCCTGCCACTGACCATTTCTGTTCTCTGGGAACCCCCGTTCTTATGGCAGATATGTAACATTGCATTTGTGGATGGCTGGATTCAGAATAACCGATATGTACCAGTTCTGTTAGTAACATGGGTTAGAATCAATATTCTCCATGAAAATTTGTATTGGGGCGAAAATGAAGGAGAAACCCATCTTTTGAAATCATCTGAAAGAGTGCACTGCAGACGTTTATTAAAACCTCTGTGATGGGGTAACGATTCTGTTTTAAGTGAACTTTAAAATGTGCCTCTGGGAAGCTCTTCTAAACACTCTTGTAATTCATGCAAGGTTATGAGGACTTGATTCTAATACATAGGGATAATTTCACATCCCCAGTTTAGCTTAGTGAGGGATACTTTCCCTGCTGACCCATCTCATTTGCTATTATGGGAAGGCGAGGCAAAAGGTGTCAGCCCCTTCAATAATTAACAGTGCAGCTCTATACATGTCTACACAGAAGTAGCCTAGGATTGCAGCCTAAATTTAAATCCTTGCCAAAGGATTCCAGTTCAGTATCGGCTCCTGTGTGTCATTTGGAGTATGCTATGGCTGTACACAATAAATCTGTTTCTACAAATATTGATTCTTTACCTATGATGAATTTGGATCGCTTGGATTTAGTAATTCATAGCTTAAGAGCACATGCATCATGAATATGTCAGCCTTATTCAAACCCCTTCTTTGGGTTTAAATCCCACTTCATTTTGGGCTTAGTTGCTTTGAGCAAATGATTGCCTCTTTACCTGTGTAAAATGGCAATGTTATCTTACAGAGTTGCTAGGGGGAGGAGGAGAGAAGATGGTAAAGTTTTAAATATGCAGCAGAGTGCTATATAAATGCTACATAAATATTTATGAACTATTTTAATTAATAATCAAACATCTGTACACATTCATATATACATACTCATGGATTCTGACCACAGTTGTAGAAAACATTAAAAAGCTCTTGAGGAAAGCATGACATCCCCTAAAGGCATTCATGATCACCTCTTTCAAATTTCTTTAGCTCTAGTTGCTGAGATGGCCTCAAAGAACTGGGAGGACTGGCTCCTTTGAATAGCTGCAGCCCCCTTCTTCTTTGGAGCAGGGCAGGAGTCTTAAAAACCCAGTGGGTTCAGACAACATGATAACCCACACTCAACAGTTGAGTGTGGGTTGTTGTTGAGCTGTGGGTTGTTGTGTTGTCTGTACCCAGCCAAGATAGCAGAAAATGCTTTAAAATAATTAGGTATATTTATGAGGGATAGGTTCATCAGTAGCTATTAGCCACAGTTCACAACCCAACAATAAACCATGGGTTGTTTGTGGTTAACAAGTCATGACTTGTTATGAGCACATGTGTGAGGGGGAAATAGCTTATGCCGCTTGAGACTGCAGCAGAATGGACTGTACAAGAGTCAATCTGAATATTTGCACTTTGTATAACAAAAGAGCAAAGTGTCCCTTTCCCCTCAAACTGCCACATTCTTTGTGGCAAACATGGCAATGTTGCCCTATGACTGTGTACGGACACTGCAGTGTTTCTCAAGCTTTGTGAAATTGCATCTTCTTATCAACTTACTAGATCAGTGTTCTCCAACCTTGGGTCCCCAGATGTTTTTGGCCTACAACTCCCAGCATGCGCTGGCTGGGGCATGCTGGGAGTTGTGGGCCAAAAACATCTGGGGACCCAAGATTGGAGAACACTGTACTAGATATTCTGCCCCGCCCCCAGCCTAGAAATAAGGTAGGAAGTTGGCTGAGGGAATGCCAGCTTTGGCAGTACTTCTTGTAGGCAGACAACTTTGGAGGGCAAGGAAATCCCAGTGTTTCAATTTGGAGATTTATGAACTGAGTAAAGAAACTGTATAGAATGAAATTATTCACTCTGTTTTTTTAAATTAATGCTTTTAGCTGCTGCAGCTGATCTGAAACTTCCAAAATATTTATTTTAATGTCTTAAATTGTATTTATTTTGGTATGTTGCCTTGATGTTTTAGGAAAAGTGTCGGACAAGTATAGTAAGTAAATAACTTGGAATAATCCAGCAAAATTGATTGGGCGTAGGGTTGGGATAGATGAAAGAATCACAGAATTAAACAATGGGATTTCTTGCCATAGTCACCAGCAGAAAATGCTTTAAAATAATTAGGTATATTTATGGGGGATAGGTTCATCAGTAGCTATTAGCCACACTAGCGAAATGGAACCTCCATATACCAGGGCAGGATACCTCTGATTGCCAGGCTCTTAGGGGAAAGAACAGTGGAGAACTGTTGCATGCATCTGGCTGACTGACCACTGTCAAGGGAGTGCTGCATGATCCTTCAAGGGGACCCAGAGTTGCATTCATGGGAGTCAGTTTGGCTTCTCGGTCATTTGGCTCATCTCGTAAACAAACTGCACAGACTTCTTTTGTTCACTTTCAATTTACTTGAGCTAATTGGTACTTAAAATCAACAATTGGCTTTTGAACTTCAAATTCAATTCTCTCCCCTGCCACCTTGCATCCTTCCAGTCCTCCTCTGATAGAAGCTGGGAATTCTGTTGTATCAGGTGTATTTGGTTCTATCAGTCCCTCCTGATGCAGTAGAATTACTTGCCCTCTGAGGAGGCTGCCCGCTGTATTTCTGTATGAGTCACTGCTCTTGTATTGCTTCCTTCCAACCAGGAGCAGGCCCAGGCAGGGGATGGGCTCCAATAATGGTCCTCCACCCCTGCAGAGGTTTGGAGATGCCAGTAGACTAACTCTTACCAGGTAATTATCTGACCATGACAAGGGAGTTGTAAACATTCCTCCCCAAGCACACATCATCAGCATCCAACCAGCCCTCCAAAATCGGACTATCATATGTGTTGGGGAGGAACCATGGCTCAGTGGTAGAGTGTTTTACATGCTGAAGGTCCCAAGTTTGATCCGTGGCATCTCCAGGTAGGGCTGGGAAAGATCCCTCTCTGAAACCCTCCTGAACTGCTGCCAGTCAGTGCAGCATACTGAAATAGAGGGACCAGTGGTCTGGTTATACTATAAGGTAACTTCCTGTGTAAACCTTGGATTTTTTTCCCTTTGTAAGATAACTTGGGGCAGCCCCATAGTTGCCATGAAGTCCTGAATTACTTCCACTTGAGGGACCTTGGCATGGCTGCACCTTTCTGAGCATCAAGCCTAGGCTGGTGCTGCACCAAAAATGAGTAGCCCCATTTATTTTGGTGAGTCTTATTGGCTCCATTTGAGCTGTGTGAGATAATATCTATATGCATACAACGTTCTACTTGCAATACTGTATACAGCTTTTTTCCAGTGCTTTATTTTTCCATGGAAAATGTTCCATTTCATAAGTTCTTTAGTAAAATGAATGTGTGCCAATTGCAAATACAACATTAGGCAAGTTTGGCAGTTTCAAAGTTGTAATTAATGTTTTTCCTTAGCACATATGTGAGAGAATACATATATGTCATTGAAATACTTGTATGTCTCATAGGTAATGACAGCAAAAATGAAGGTGCCTCAACAACCTCAGTGGAAGAGAGTTGTGAGTGGTTGTCAGCATATCATACACAGTTCTTTAGGTTGCTAAAATTTATTTGTGTCAACAGTTTTCAGTACCATTTGTTTTTTTAATCTCAAATGTATGCAATGTAAAGGAAGTACATGGTATTGACTTTCAATTTGAACAAGTATTCTAATAAAAATTTCTGGAGAACATAACATTTAAATCATATTAAGTGTGCTTTAATTTTTTTCCTCCAAATATTTCAGGTCATATACTTGTGGTGTATTGGGACAAAAAAAATAGCATGGGGTGCTTTTTTAAAATACCTTTGTTGTTTACTAAATACATCGCTCAGAGTGGCTGGATGACTGGCCAGATGGGCGATTCAAAAATATAATAAATAAATACGTAAGCATGCTAAATGAGCTCTTTCTAGGGCAGGGGTGGGCCACTTATGCCCCTCCAGATGTTTTGGCCTACGGTTCCCATCAGTTCTAAGCAGCAGCATTAATGGTGAGGGATGATGGGAGTTGGCCAAAACATCTAGAGGGCCACAAGTTGCCCACCCCTGCTCTAGGGCAGCAGAAAATTTTCTCATGCAAACTGAATTTTTTCCTATGCAAATTAACCTAATTTGCATTGGATCTTTCTGGAAAGTTTTGCAATTCAACGTTTTCTGGAAAACCCAATCACTGATGCTCAGCCCCCACGCAATGAAATGTAGTTCCAATTTTAATCCAACACACACACCCGCTCTTTCCTCCTCTCCCTCCCCATTATTCAAAATTTGGGAAACATTGCAGCAGGGATAAGAGGCACCAAACCCAACTCTAGATAGCCTATATTCTTTCTCTCCAAGGAATAGCTGGGTATCTCCCCCACTTCCCCTTTATACAATTTGCTTATACAGTAATACCTTGGATTACAAGTAACTTGGTCTGAGAGCGTTTTGCAAGACAAGCAAAAAATTTTTAGTTTTGACTTGATAAATGAGCAAGGTCTTGCAAGACAAGTCGTAGGGATGTAACCGCTCGCCTCGAGCGGGCGTAGTGGGCTGAAATCGGCCCTGCTCACGCCCGCCAGAGACTCGCTTTGATATAAGAGTATTTTGGATTACAAGCCTGGTTCCGGAACAAATTATGCTTGCAATCCAAGGTATTGTATAGCAATTTCAGTTTGCAGTATTTTTTTGCAACACTTTTAAAAAATAATCTTTTGTTTGTTTGTTAGGTTTATATCCCGCCTTTCCTTCAAAGAGCTCAAGGCGGTATACACAATCTTCCTCTACTCCATTTTATCCTCACAACAACCCTGTGAGGTATGTTAGGCTGAGGGTCAGTGCCTGGCCCAAAGTCACCCAAGGAGCTTCATGGTCAAGTACAGGTCTCCTGAGTCCTAATCCAAGGCTCTAACTCCTATATCACACTGGCTCTCCAGCCTTTTGGCAAGACCTGAGTTTGTGGAATATTCTTTGCCCTCATAGTAGGTCTGTGAGAGAACACAGAAGTCTACGTGAGCATAGAAAAAGCACAGATTTGAGAATCTAAACTTTCTTTTCAAAAATAAGAGCGAGCTTCTAGCTATACCCTTATCTATAAGGGTATAGCTTATTCTATTCTAGCTATACCCTTATTCCAGCTTATCCCCTTATTCTAGCTATAAAGATATGCTTGAAAGTGTGTGGGTGATGCCTGCTGAAACGTAATAAGATTTCTGGGGGTCAAGGACAAGCCTTCAGTGCCCTTTGTCTTTCCCCATAACTACTAAAATGAGAATAAATTGTGCCAAAAAAGATAGAGGGAAATTATATCGTTGCATGATTTATACAGGCTGTAACTTTTCTTGACACCGAATTCTGATTGCCTCGGTACAGCAATTTTATCTTTTGTAGTGCAGACTGTTCACATCCATGAGAGACTGACATCCAAGACCACAGCGAGTCCACGACTCCACGGGACAGAGTTTGGACTTGATCCCAGCTCCCTCAGATGCCTCACGATTGTCCTCTCTCAATAAATGCAGAGTGGACTGCTGTGTGGCAATGCACTCACCATGTGGTTGAATGTAAATTTAATTTCTAGGCTATACAACTGCAGATCATCCACTTAATGCTGGAACTGCCAGTGAAAGTTTAATGGGGTTTATTGGCTCTGCCATCACAAATGCTAGCAGTGCAGGTGGTTTCCTTTTCGCCTCTGCTCACATCCTGTTTAGAATTTGTGTTTCTTTTTCAGATTAACGAGTTGAGTAATGTCCCTGTCCCAGTTATGTTAATGCCAGATGACTTTAAGGCCTACAGCAAGATTAAGGTGGACAATCATCTTTTCAACAAGTGAGTAATGAACATCACTTCTGATTTAAAAAGTGCTCCCCTGCCCTGTGTGGAACTTCAGTATATAGATAGCTGCTTTTTACTTTCAAATTTTTATCTTTCAAATTTTAAATTTTATTGAAAATAAAAACACAAACACTGCAAAAAACAGGCACTTACCCCCCCATACAAGAAGACTAAACTAAAAATGGACTTCCGATTTTCTCCACAACAGATATAAGTAACAATAGTTTCTCTTACTCTGTAATTACGAAAAAAAATCTCTTTTTTCCATTGTACCAAAATTTTCTTCTTATTCATCAAACCCACAAAGAGCACAAATCATTTTTTAATTTCTACAAAAGGACTGCAGTAATACCTTGGATTGCAAGTAACTTGGTCTGAGAACGTTTTGCAAGATGAGCAAAAAAAATATGTAAATTTTGACTTGATAAATGAGCAAGGTCTTGCAAGTCAAGTGTAGGGATGTAACCGCTCACGCCCGCCAGAGACTCGCTTTGATATAAGAGTGTTTTGGATTACAAGCACGGTTCCGGAACGAATTATGCTTGCAATCCAAGGTATTGCTGTATTAGAGGTTTCCATTCGACCTTGAACATAAATATTAAGTATTCTCTAAATAACGACAAAAGTTTATCCATCTTTACTAACTGTTCTTCTGTTATAAAGAATAATATGCATATCACTCACATATATTAATAAAATTCCATTACTTCTTTCCAACTAAATTATCCATTAATCCCAGAAGGAAAAAAATCTGATTTCAATTATTACTTCTTATTACTACTTCTTTTTTTCATACATCATCCAGCATTCACCAGCCCTTCTTCTTATCCATCCTTCCTGGCTTTGTTACACATCTCTACATAAAATAAAATGTTTACATATCAATCATACATGATCTTAGGAACATTCTCTTTAAAAGTAAAACATAAGATAAATTTCAACCCTTTTAGCCACACAATTTCAAATAATCCAGTACAAAATAAACATAACAATATTTTCTTTAATTCATGACATAAATTTAGCCATCTCTACCAGAAGCATCCTTTCTATTTAAAAACCTTCCTTTACTCTTCTTCTGTCAAAAACAATCCTTTTCTGCTTCAGCTTTGAAATAAAAGAAGCACACTCTCTTCCCTTTTCAGTCAAAACAACTGTAGCCTTGCCATCCAACTTCATCCCAGTAGAGAAACCTTGTTGATAAAATTGATCTGTGCCTGCGTCTTCCAGATCCGTTGGAGTAGAGAAGTATTGCTGGCAAACTTGATCCACTGTATGTTTTCTGACAGGGTAAGCCAATAAATCTGAACCCTCCAATTCTAAGATGACTCCATATCTTAAATAATCTTCTTTTCCTCTCAGATCCAACAAAATCAAAGTGTCTTTCCCTTCTTCAGATATTTTTTCTGTGTGGCTCTCCAATCTTTTTACTTCTTGTAAGGCATCCATCTTATTTCCAAGATCCTCCATCTTAATCTGTTTCTCCAGTTTACTTTCTCAGATCAATTCCACTCCAAGCCTCTCGTCCAAACTTTTTTCAAGGGCATCCATCCTGTCACTAAATCTTTTCTCCATTTGTCCAAGTAAGTTGTAAATCAAGTCAAGTGTAACCATTCTGTCTCCTTTAAGCCTCTTGCAATCCAGAAGTCACAGTCCATGCTCCACTCTAGTTTATCTTCTATGTGCATTCCTCCACGCCAGCCAATTCATAAATAAAAACCTTCCCATGGCAGGTTTCTGATCCGTCTCCGTAGCACTTTCACCAAGCAAGAAATAATTTTAAATGAAAAGAAAAAAAATTCAGAGAAGCCTCTTTGAATTGGTTGAATGCAACCAATTCAAAAGAAAATCCCAAATAAAAATCTTCTCTTTGTGGGGCTGTCAGCCCAAATCTCTCCCTCCCCTTCTAACAATCTCAAGAAAAAAGAAGGTCTCTTTGCAAGGAATATCAACTGTTGTCGAAAAAATCTCTCTCTGTTCGTAAGTAAATATAAGCACAAAATCTTTGGAGAAATGGGGGTAGGCAGACTTTAATGTCCTTTCAGGTCTCCAACCGCGGCATTCGATCGAGATGTAAATCCTTCACTCCAGGCCCCATCCATGAGCAAACTGTCAGAACAGCAGATAACTCACCAAAAGACGACCCTTAGAGTTTGAAAGGCATATCTCTAGATCAGTGTTCTCCAACCTTGGGTCCCCAGATGTTTTTGGCCTACAACTCCCAGCATGCCTGGAGAACACTGATCTAGAGGACCAGAAGTTTTTGGCTGGGGCATGCTGGGAGTTGTAGGCCAAAAACATCTGGGGACCCAAGGTTGGAGAACGCTGCTCTAGATCTTCCCTTTTGCCAGGAAGATATACGCCAGTTGGGATTGCTCCCAGCCGGTTTTTCAAGCCAGGTTGTGCCTTAAGCTATTTGTGAAGACGTCAGTATGCCATTCCTCCCACCGGAAGTCCCCTTTTTACTTACATACATTGATATGAACCATAATTTCACAGGACTCGGTGTGATGTGGAAGTGAAAGAGATTTGTGTGTTGTAAAAGAGCAGCTCTAACATACAGTTTACCATGTACCTGTCTGCCTGCACTCTAAACACTGCCCATGCGTAGATATGGCTTGGAAGCTGTAGCTCACTTTCTGATAGGGACAGGGAACAATATTTTGGTCCAACTGCACTGGCTGCTTATATTCTTTCAGACCCATTTCAACATGCTGATGAACTTTACTGGCTTCCATGGTGTGCGTACCTTAAGGAGCACCTCCTTTCATAGGTGCCTCCCACTCCCTCAGACCTCTCAGGCAAACGTTGCTCTCTGCCTCAGGTTCTACAGATTTGAGATCTAAGAAGAAGAAAAATCGCAAGGCCTCCTCCTGTGACGCTTTAATACTCTTCTTCTGGAGGCGTGCCTGGCCAGTTTCTTCTTGGCATTTTGGCAGCTGGTTAAAACTTGACTGTTCAGAAAGGCTTTTAAAACTGGCTGGTATTTTTTTGGATTTCAATCTTATACTGATGTTTTTACTATGCTTTTGGGGGCTTTGGGTTTGTTTGTTTTTATTCTATTTCTGAGCATTATGATTTTACAATGCCTTTTGGGACTTTGTGTTTTTTTCCATTGTATTTCTAAGATTTATTTCAATCCACTTATTCTGACATTTTTTATTATTCTTTTTTGTTTGCTGCTTTGGGTGGCAGAGAAGCAGACTAGAAATGCTAAATAAACAAAAGTTTAAGTCCCGGCAAGCCTGAGAATTTTTATTATTATTATTTATTTATTATATTTATACCCCACCTTTTTTCCTGTAAGGAACCCAAGGTGGCTTAAATAATCCTCCTCCTCCTCTCCATTTTATCCTCACAACAACCCTTTGAGGTAGGTTAGGCGGAGACTCAGTGACTGGCCCAAAGCCACCCAGTGAATTTCATGGCCTAAGCGGGGACTAGAACCCGGATCTCCCGAGTCCCAGTCCAACACTCTCACCACTACACCACACTGGCTTTGAAGCTGGTGGCAGAAAAGTAGGAGACATGGAATTCTTGTCATTTTGGGTGCATAGTGCTTTCCACCAATTTTGTATATTTGACCATATTTAATCAGAATCTGATTGATAACTTTCCAGTGGCATCTGCCATACCCACCAAAACAGGAAAAGAACTAATATCTTCCTGCAAGAGAGTACAATAATTATTTCTGTCTAAATGTCAGATTTTGGATGCAGGGAGCCCATTTGTACAGTCTCCTAACATATGTGGGAGAACATATGTTGGCAAAATGGATACTTTGCTTTAATATTTGTAGCAGGCTATCTCTTGTACCATCTTGCAAAACTGGAATGTTTCATAGATGTTGACAATGTCTTTTGTGAGAGCAGAAAGGGGACTAGAATTTCCATTACACCTTTTCAAGAGAAGATTCCTTGCTCTTTTGCAGCTGGCTAATGGTACTATGCTAGATATGCATTATACTATTTGAGAACAATGGAGCAATTACCACCAAAAATTCTAGTCAAAGTTCACGCAAGAGGAACATGTAATGTGCTCCAACCCAAGTTTATGGAAGGGTATTTGCCCAGACACTTGCTGGCAGTTGGGGAGAGACCACAACTCCTATAGGACAGTGTTCTCCAACCTTGGGTCCCCAGATGTTTTTGTCCTACAACTCCCAGCATGCCCCAGCCAGCTACACTGGCTGGGGCATGCTGGGAGTTGTAGGACAAAAACATCTGGGGACCCAAGGTTGGAGAACACTGTCCTATAGGATTGTAACCTTCCCAGCTGGTGCAGGCGCAATACTCATAAGTGTGACTAAGTGGAAGGCATGAAGAAGAAAAACATTTCCATGGTATGGGCAGAGTCCTAAGGGGTTGGTTGGTCTAGCATTAAACCAATGTGTTCTGGAAAGTGGGGGTTGAGTCTACACCCATACAGACGATTCCTCACATATATCTGACAAGCAGGATGAAAATGCAAGTCCTAACAAGAATGTCACTTCATGATCACAGAGGAAATCACACACTTGTATTCCATCTGATTCGATCAACAGGGGAAAAAAAATCAGGGAGAGACTGAATATTATCTATTGATCCCATCAATCCTAATGTATATCCCTCTGGTACCATAGTAAACATCATCTTGGAGAACATCTGTGAAGCAAAAGGTAAACGTAGATGTTGCAGTGATAATGGGGGGGGGACGGGACAAATGCAACATTATGGAAGTAGCTGGCTTGAAGGCTTCGACAAACCTCTAACTAGAAAAGTAGTAGCAATGCAAAGAGTTAAGAAATATATTCAAGTTGCTAATTTACTCTGGGGTTATATGTTCTGTGGTGACACAAGAGATGGACCTCAAGAATGTTTGTTGCAACTAATACTAACGTCATTTTTTATTGACAATGGTGATATGAAGACTGCAGTGACAAAGTTGGCATTAAAAAAAGCACTTGACTACTCGGCTTGAATATTACTACATTCACAAGTTATTAACAGATGTACTGTTCATTGGATTATCACTTAACCGTCACAAGGTGCAATACAAGATTGACAGATTCATGGCTTACATTGTTAGGATACTGGCTGAATGTGAAGTCTTCCTTGTATTTGCCAGATATGGCAAGTACAGTATTAAGAGTGCCCTCTTCCACACCGCACCCCCAAATCCCTGCTCAAGATATCAAGCCAGTAAATATTGGAAGCTAAGTTTGTAAGCTTCAGAAAGTTGTACTTACAGTTCCAGAAAGCAAAACCCAGTTCATAGAACTCATTTGGATCCAGGTACAGCAATCCCCAAAGAGCAGTGACTGCCCATTACATGAAATCCTATTAACAGGATCTGATCATCTCCTGAAAGAGGTTGACATGGGTATCATCTTGCAAAGGGGAGATCACAAGACTGCTCCTGAAGAGGCAGATATAATAATTTGATAATTAAAAAGCCAGTTTAAGATGAGAGCACAATTACAATTTTCACTCATGCTCCAAAAGGCATGGGGATTGTAAGTTAAGGAACGCACCTTAGTTTCCATGCTGTGTGAGTGCAAATAGTCTTGCATATCATGCTCACTTACATGTTAGGCTCCATGCACACAAACTTTGCCTAGGTCAGCTCGACATTGGGGTTGGGGAGATGCATTGAGCAGAAATTCTACAGGTATAGCTTTCGTAATCACTGTAGTTGCATCTGATTGATTTCTGCCTGAAGCATCGGTACATGGTACACACCTTCTTTTTCCTTTTTGTTTCCTCTTCCTAATGTGTCTTGTCTTTATTCTTAGACTGTGAGCCTGAAGGCTTTGTATTTTTAAAACTGTCATGCAGTGCTAGAAATTTTAGGCACTATATAAATAATAGAAAACCCAGCTTCATCAAAGAGTGTAGGCGTAACAGGCATCGGCAGCCAATCTCAGCCAGACTGATGAGAGCACCTGTATGAGGCACATGTTTTCAAACACCTGTTTGTCTCATTCATGTTTTAGATATGCCTTTTTAAAATATCTTAGATGTATGCCAAAAATGTAATGTATGAAACAGCTTTCAGTCTAATATGTATTTAAAACCTAGTTACATCTTAATACTGAAAACAAATTCTCTGTGCCTGCTTCCAGGGAGAACCTGCCAAGTCGCTTCAAATTTAAGGAGTACTGTCCACTGGTGTTCCGAAATCTCCGGGAAAGGTTTGGGATTGACGATCAAGATTATCAGGTATTATGGAGCAAGGTGGTAGCATCTCATCCAGGTGTGTCAAAATTAAAGATTGCAATATGTTGGAGTCAGGCAGTATTTTTGTGCTTGTCTGAGCAGATTGGAAGTTGACCCTTGTTTGCACAGTGAGGCCTGTGTGAAAGCCCTTAGAGGAATAGGATCAATCGCCAGAATATTTATTGTATTTATTACATTTATACCTCACCTTTCCTCCAAGGAGCTCAAGGTGGTATTCATAATTCCTCCGTTCTATCCTCACAACAACCTTAGACTGACAGATGGTGACTTCCCCAAGTTCACCTAGTGAGCTTCATGGATGAGTGGGGATTTGAACCTGGGTCTCCCTAGTCCTAGTCTGGCATTTTAATCACTATAGCACACTGATGCAAGATTGGAGACAGAAAAAGGGTTAAGAGGTAAAGGCATTAGTGGTTGGGTCCAGGTGGGAAGTTCCCATATCAACTGAAGTTCACCTGGCTTACAAGGCTCATCTGAAGATGTGGTTGGTGCATCTCCTACTTATTCTTCTGTTGCCTCTTTGTAGAATTCTGTGACACGGAGTGCTCCAGTGTACAGCGATAGCCACGGCCGGTGCGGGGTTCGTTTCCTCACCACCTATGACCGGCGTTTTGTCATCAAGGCGGTGTCAAGTGAAGATGTTGCAGAGATGCACAACATACTAAAGAAGTATCACCAAGTAGGGGATGTGGAAAGGGTGTAATAAGCACCAACCAATGACACAGAATACCTAGCAGAGTGGGGAAGGACTGTTTCAATTTGGCTAGGGGGGGCAGGAAACTCCCTGTAGAGGTGCCCCCAAACTATGATGGCTGGGGGCACTTCTACAGGGATCTTCCTATCCTCCCAGCATCAGACAAAAGGAGAGTTTCACCTGCATTGGTTCGAGTCCTTCAGACAGTCTACTTTGCTGGATTCCTGGGGTTTGGCTGGGTTGTCCTCAGCCATCAGAGGGTACAGGACCATTGCAGTCTTACTGGCATTTCTGGTACTAAATTGAATTAGTTTCCACTCGAATTTCCAATATAAGGCCTTCACCATAGAGATGCCAGGGATAGAGTGATGTCGCTGACTGGGTTAACACAACACGATAACCCACACTCAAGGGTTGAGTGTGGGTTGTTGAACCGTAGGTTGTTGTTGAACCGTAGGTTGTTGTTGAAATGGGTTGTCTAAACCCAGCTGCGATAACAAGCCATGGTTTGTTAACCTCAAACAACACATGAAGAAAACCTATGGCTTGTTGTTGGGTTGTGGGTTGTTCATGGCTAACAAACCATGGTTTGTTTTAACGTGGCTGGGTTCAGACAACATGACAACCCATGTTTCAACGACAACCCACGGTTCAACTCATACTCAATCCATACTCAACCCATGTTATCGTGTTATGTGAACATTCTGTAGGGAATCACAGCCAATAGCAGTTTTCAGTTTAAAACCCCGCAGTTCAAACTGTGTGTCGTACTCTAGGTTGTTTTTTTCAATTTCTTGTGCTCCATCAACTTCACCACTCTTTGCCTCCTGTGGTGGCCTCTGCCTCAGCTGCTCTCAGAGTTGGCCATGCTTGCCCACTGTCCTATTCCGTCCCTGTGTTGCATGCTTACCAGGCTGCCAGGTAATGTTGCAGCTTGCAAGATCATAGAATCATAGAAAAGTAGAGTTGGAAGGGGCCTACAAGGCCATCAAGTCCAGCCCCCTGCTCAATGCAGGAATCCAGGTCAAAGCATCCCTGACAGATGGCCGTCCAGCTTCACCTTGAATGCCTCCAGAGTGGGAGAGCCCACCACCCCCCTAGGTAGTTGGTTCCCTTGTCTTATTGCTCTGACAGCCAGGAATTTTTTCCTGATGTTCAGGTGGAATCTGGGTTCCTGTAACTTGAGCCCATTATTCCGTGCCCTGCAAACTGGGATGATCAAGAAGAGATCTTGCCCTCCTCTGTGTGACATCCCTTCAAGTACTGGAAGAGTGCGATCATATCTCCCCTCAATCTCCTCTTCTGAAGGCTAAACATGCCCAGTTCTTCCAGTCTCTCCTCATAGGGCCTTGTTTCCAGTCCCTTTATCCATGAAGAGGGACTGTAGGCACCTTCCCAGCATTGGCAGGCTGGGATGAATTCTCACTATCACTACCATGAGTCCTTTTCCTGGGGTATTCAACTGGAAAGGCCTCGTTAAACACATGGACCAAGAATCCCTCACTAACATTCTTACTGGGATGGTATAAGCTGGCCCCATAGTTTCCCACATCTGAACACTGATGTTGTGCAAATGGTTGCCAAATCCAGATCCACAGTGAGCTCCTGTACTTTTAACGGCTGTATGAACTGAACAGAACATTCACTCTGGCACTACAGTAATTAAAACAGAAACAGGAGGCCTGTCGTGCTTTTCCAGAGCAGACCACATCTGATTTCACCTCCCAAAAACACTGTGCAGGCAGAAACCCCTTCAGTTGTAACTGCACATTGATACACAAAAATGGGCAAACTGCTTTGGACCTTTCTGGAGGAGTCTCATAAGAATGCTGTTCACACAGGTCCTATAATGATATTTATACAGGAATACCTTGGATTGCAAGTAACTTGGTCTGAGAGCGTTTTGCAAGACAAGCAAACTTTTTTGAAACATTTTGACTTGATAAGCAAGCAAGGTCTTGCAAGACAAGTCACTTGTCTTGCAAGACCTTGCTTGCTTATCAACCGCTTGCCTCGAGCAGGCGTAGCGGGCCGAAATCGGCCCCGCTCACGCCCGCCAGAGACTCGCTTTGATATAAGAGTATTTTGGATTACAAGCACGGTTCCGGAACGAATTATGCTTGCAATCCAAGGTATTACTGTATAGTGTTTAGCTTAAATGCTTTGCATACATGGTTTCAGGAATTTTAAAAAAAACCTTTTCTTCACCACCACAGCCACCCTTCCAGTTACAAGTGTTTGTGTCCTATTGCTTTCACTTCTTAGAAATTATCCAGAGTTCAAAACTTGATTGACATTTTTTTTAAAGTATCTCGAAGGTACTTGCAACATTTGGAGCAGCCTCGTAGCCATCCTTCTGCTTAAGCTGTGCTGGAGATCTTTAGCCTCACATTGATTGATTTCATCTTCCTCTCGCTCTCTTTTCCCAATTCCCTTTAGTTCATTGTGGAATGTCACGGGAATTCACTTCTCCCACAGTTCCTTGGCATGTACAGGCTGACTGTAGATGGTGTGGAAACCTACATGGTGGTCACCAGGAATGTGTTTAGTCACCGGTTGACAGTGCATCGGAAGTATGATCTCAAGGTGAGGGCCGTTAATACGCATGGTCTCTGTAGGGCCTGTGTGTCATGGAAGTCTTACTCCTCTCCTGTGGTAGACAGTGTAGCAACTGGTGTATGTTCCTTCCTAGGGATACTAAGCAGATACTGGAGCCTGTGTTTCCAGGGGGCTTTGAGAAGCAGGGGAAACAATGCTACCACAGATTTACTGTGCACATGTGGATTCTGTCTCCTGTCATGGGAATGTGTCATCTTGAAAATGGTTCTAGGTCTCTTCTGCATGATCAAATCCAGTGTGCCATAAGCACATTTCAGTTCCTGCCTCAAGTGACACTGGAGTAAGAGAAGAAGAGAACTGAATATTGGGAGAATTGAATATTTTATCCTGAATAGCAGCATTTAGGTTAGCCGTGCTGGCTGGGGATGCTGGGAGTTTATTTATTTATTTATTTATTTCATTTCATTTATACCCCGCTCTTCAGCCAGAAAAGGCTCTCAGTTTGTTGTGTTAGATTACAACAGTTAGTTGTAATCTAACACATCTAGAGGGCTCCAAGTTGGGGAAGGCTGCTCTTTGGCTTTCTTGGAGACTTCCACACTAACTTTCTGGGGCCATTTTGGAAAGTGTCCCATTCACTCCCTTTGGGCTGTGTGAGAGAGTGTCTTGCAGTTGATTTGCAAACTTCCATATGCAGAGGATGTCTACCTGCAACATGTAGCTGGTAGTTGTAAGTAAAATATTTTTGCACTAAGTCCCTGTGCTTGTAAGTGCCTATGAATGCAACCATATTTCACACAGCAATCACAATAGCAATAGATACACTTTCTGACTTTCCTTGCTGAAGCAAACCAAGGTCGACTCTTATCTAGCTCAGTGTTCTGTCTCCAATAGAGGTCAGATGTGTTAAGGGAACTCACGATCAGGGCATTAAGGAGATAAGCATCCCTTGATGTTGGTCTCCACTATCTGATAATCAGAAGTATATTGCCTTATTTCTAACTGTTGTGGCTAATGACAGACCTGTTCTCCATAAACTTGTTCTACCTGTGGTAAATACCACATTTCCCCAGAAAATAAGTATTGTGATTTAAACTTACAAAGGTACATCTACTTTGCAGAAAGGCCTTTAGTTAATCAAGGCTCCATGCTGGGTTTTTATTTGAATTACTGAGCTACTTGGCTCTAAAGTAGGTCTCCTTTCCCCATCCCCCTTTACTTTCCCTTCCAGGGTTCAACGGTAGCAAGGGAAGCCAGCGACAAGGAAAAGGTAAGAGCAGCTGTTGGAGATACCTTTAAAAAGCAAAAAAGATCCCTGGCATTCTGAGTAAAGCTGCAAACATTGCTGATGTAATTGTCGAAGGGTTAGGGAGAAGTGTGTGCTTTGGGGCTGAATAGCCACAGCTACATATCTCTAACTCACTACATTAATTGGCAGAGTTGGAGAGAGCAGACATAATAGCATTCCCTGTCTCTCCTAATGTTTACTTTCATTGATTTCTAATGAAGTATTTGTCTACTTAAGAAAGTTTTAGGCTGCCTTTTAGGGCCATGCCCTCACAAAGCAGCTTCCATTATATAAAACACAATACATCATCAAAATCAAAACATGTCAGCATACCATAAACCACCATAAAACAGTCGAGTGACAATAAAACGATAGCATTATCAATAACAACAGTCCAGGATAATATTAAAAATAATTAAAAACTCTTAGTTCATTGATGCTTACCAAAACAAACATCTGTTGGTTTCTTCAGTTTTGATGAGGTGTCTGTGGGTGAAGCACCTCCTTGCTTGGGAGCTGAGCTTTTGTTCTAAGGCTGGTGTGGTGTGGTTGGGGGATGCATACTGGGGGGCAGGGCTCAGCCAAAAGTGGACAAGGGGCACATTTCTCTCTTTCACTTCCCTCCCCTCTTTCTCCCCCCTCACCTTTTCCCCTCTCCTCTCTTTCTCTCTCTCCCCTCTTCATTCATCCAATCATTATCTCTCATTCATCCATTCTCTCTCTCTCTCTCTCTCTCTCTCTCTCTCTCTCTCCTGCGCGCACACATACACAAACAGAGCACAGAGGCACCTGCTGTGGTTTTTATACACGCACACAACATGCCAGCCAGCCCACTTACCTCCCTCTGGGATCCCTCATCACATGTTTACTCAGAAGTGAATCCCACTGAGATAAGAGCAAGGCAAGCACAACAAACATGGCCGCACACAGTTTAAACTGTGCTATTTTTCCTTGGCTCCTTCTCCTCAGATGAAGCAGACAGACACTCAAAAGCAGTGTTTAATTTATTTTTGTTCAACCCCCCTCCCATCCTCCTCCTCCGCGGTCCAGTTTCATGTTTGAATTGTGCTCCTATTAGTCCTGACCATGGAGTGCACTGTCATAAAGTGCTCTAGTATTTGCACTCAGAGGGTAAAATGGAAAGGGGAAACAGCAGATATCTGCAGCAGGGAATTTTTTTGCAGTGGTAAAAATGGCAGCTGCAGGAGCCCTGATAACCTATCAATAGTATGGAAAAGTTTTTTTTAATAGCTTTTTATTTTGGCAGGAAAAAAGCAGTGAAATCAGAGGCAAAATTGGTGGTAGGAGGAAATGTTCGAGGGAGGCTATACAATTGGCAGGGTGGACAAGGGACCACCAAGGATCACATGCAGGCCGTGGGTTGCCCACATGGGTTCTAAGTGAATGTGGACTTCTACTTCCCACTTCCTCTTAGCTTCAAATCACATCATTGTTAGCTGCACATCCTCTGGTATATCATTTCTACTAGAGTGGCATGCTTTTAATCAGTAGACTAGTAAACTAAGATTTTAGTTAATCAGTGAGGGTCAATCTTATTTAGTGACAGAGAAAAGGTCACACTTGTTACTGAGTTTTGAGGCCATTAATGTTCAAAAGTGGGGCTGACTTCTGAGCAGACACACTGGATTGCGTTGTAAGTGGTTTAAAAAGGAGAGGGAATTAAGATTGCTGGAGACGTGGGCAGTATGCTGGCGTGTTTCCAAAAAGTTGCTTTTCCCTCCTGAAACCAGGAGATGTGATCCAGTTTGGCTGAAGTTAGAAGGCTCCTTTTAGCCATTAGATAGGCCTGAGGTGGGTCATAAGTTAGCAATGAACCAGTTGGAAGTATTCCGTGGTCAGATATAGTCCATGGGCAGCTGGTTGCTAACCTATCTCAAACTGTATGTCTGTATCTCATCCAGGATTATTCTTCATTACCATTGCGAACAAACATAATTTGCAGCCCTTCTTCTCCCCTCACAAATTGTACTACTACCAGCGTCTTCCTCTAGTGAACTTGGGGAATCCTTAAAACTGCTAAAGTGCTTTCTTCCTGTAGAAACCAAAATCTGATCAAATGCCTGAAATGCAATTTAAAAGAAACAACATAATGTTTTATTTTTCCATTTGGTTATTTAAGAAAGTATTTTAATTCTCCTCCTTCATTCTGTTCTTTTTTCTTTCATTCTAATCTGGAAAAGCCAGATGGTGTTCCTTCTATTTTAAGGACTGCCAGTTGACTAGATATTCAGATTAATGATTTTTTTAACCTGATAGAATTATGAACCTTTCAAACTGTGCATCAAAGCCCTTGACGGTTATACCCAAAACATGTATGGGCTTTTCTGCTCTGGTGAGACACCGATTACCAGCATGGATTCCAATACATCCAAGGAACACCCAAGAATCCATGATTTCTTGTGGACCTTGATTGCTTGGTTTTCAAAAAGCAAACTTCTGTGGTAGCAGGGTATTGAAATGGTATTGAATTCTGTCGAATAATCAGGATAATGAGTAACCCATTTCACCTAAAAAACAGCAGTTGCACAGAGGGAATAGAAGACGTGTTTTTCTCTGTAATACACAAGGAAATTGTAGAACAAAGAAAGTTACAAGGGTTCCATTTTGCTATAATTATTAGTGTAATGGTCTGCCTGCTGCCTTCTGAAAATATAGATGTAGGCTTCTTTCTTGATCTTGTTGCCAGGACTTTAGCCGAGGTAGATCTAATATTCAAATTTAGGCCAATCATGTTCCTAACTCTGTGCTAAAATCTATTATGATGCCACATCTTAAGGCTCAACAGAAGACTTTAATCTTGCACTCTGCATGCAGACTTTGACCTAAGTATTCTGAACAGCTGTCCGCTGTGTCCCCCCAGTATCTGGTAATCAAGTGACTTGACAGAAGCCACAAGGCAGCTCAAGATCAGGGCATGATGGTGGTAGTTATCCCTTTTTGCTTGTCTCCAAAATCTGGTATTCTAAGATCTTGCCTCTGAATATGGAGGGTAGCTACCATTGCTGACAGCCACTGATAGACATTTATTCCAAGAACTTATCTAACCTTTTGTAAAGCTACCAGTAGCCACAACAGTTTCTTGCATAGATTAGTTATGAAATGTGTCTTAGTTCTGAACCTGCTGTCAGTCGATTTCATTGGAAGACCCTGAGCTTGAGTGTTTTGAGAGAGAAATTCCAAAATGCACAGTCCAGCAATGACTTTATTAGGACCAACCAAATAGGCACAGAATTGTGGGCAAGTTTTCAAGACCTCCAGATCTTTTCATCAGGTAAGTTGTTACAAAAAGCAGATTTGGGAGGGAGAAAAAAAACTAGGACTGTTGGACAAACAACATAATGACTGATTCTCCCATTTTTGAAAATACAAAATCCAAGAGTTACTCAGATTTGACTCCAACCTTAGGTGAAACACCTAGGTTACTTGGTAGGCAGAGAACAAAATAAAGAGAAACACAACAATTTTAGATCAGCAAAGCTGGAGATTAATTTTGGGTGGTGCACTAGTTTAAAAAAGTTAAGAAAAGACAAATTAGGTGGTGGGAAATTGGAGGGAAGGAAACCCTCAGAGTAAAGTCCCATCTTCTTTCAGTTGTAGAATCCTGCTCCTGCATAGCTAAATTGGGTGTTTTCCAAGTTACACATAAACCAAAGTAAGCCTTACTGGTCCATAGGAAATGCACAGTCAGGCAATACCTTTATAAAGACCAACCAAATATATGGGTAAGGTTTCAAAATCTCCATAATAAGTCTCTCTATAACACACTCTTCTATTATGCAACCTCTTGCCCCTTTCTTTTTTGTAGGGAAGGTGCTTCAAACCCTTCATCATTTTAGTTGCCCTCCTACAATTCTGCAGTATCATACTTGAGATAGAGCAACCAGAACTGTGCATAGGATTCTAAACATAGCAGCACTGTATGTTGTGATGCAGGATTATAGGCAGCCCAGAGATCCAGCAAGTGGCACAAGTCCCTTAGATGGGAGCTTGAGGGAAATCCTGCAACCAGGAGAACAAGCACTTGCAGGAGCCAGAAACAGGTTTATTTATTTAATTTATTTACTTATTTATTATTTGCATTTATTTATCGCCCATCTGGCCAGCAAACCGGTTTAGTAGCCTAGTAGACAAACAGGGCTGACTATTGCCGGGCAGACTCAAAGGCAGACCTAGAAACTTTTACAGCCCTACAAAGTTAAGAGAAACCAAAGGGCTCCCAGGTGGGTGGAGTCATCTTGGAGCTTTAGAGGACACCATAGCCCAGGGAACCTTTCAATCCACAACCCCCTAAGTTTACCACATACAGTGCTTTGCAGAAGGATTCATCCCCCTTCGACTTTTCCACACTTTGTTGTGTTATAACCTGGAATTGAAATGGATTCAATTGGCATTGTTACCACTTGATGTACACAAGATACTCAACACTGTGAAGGTGCAAGATATTTTTATTGTGGCACAAAAGTTAAGTAAACAAAAACAAACTGACACTTGTTGGATGCATAAGTATTCACCCCCTGTGCTGTGACATGCCTAAATAAGCTCTGGTGCTACCCACTGCTTCCAGAAGTCACATACTATACACAGCCGAATGGAGTCCACTTGTGCAATTCCAGTGCCACATGATCTCAAATGAAATACACCTGTTTCTGGAAGGCCCCAGAGTTTGTTGGAGAGTATATCTAAACAAACAGCATCACGAAGACCAAGGAGCTATCAAAACAACTCCAGCATAAAGTTGTACAGAAGCACCAATCTGGGTTGGGTTATAAAAAATACCCCAAACTATGCACAACCCCCAGAGCACCATTCAATCCATTATTACAAAATGGAAGGAATATGGCTCAACCGCGACTCTGCCTAAAGAAGGCCGTCCACCAAAACTCAGTGACCGAGTAAGGAGGACGTTAGTCAGAGAAGCAACCAAGAGGCCCATGGTAACTCTGAAGGAGCTGGAGAGATCCGCAACTGAGATGGGAGAAACCGTCCATGGGACAACTATCACCTGGATGCACAACAAAGCTGGGCTTTATGGAAGGGTGGCGAGAAGAAAGTCATTGCTGAAACAAGCCCCTATCAAAGACTCTTTGGGGTTTGCAAAAAGGCATGGGGGAGACACAGCAAACATGTGGAACAAGGTTCTCTGGTCTGATGAGACCAAAATGGAACTTTCTAGTCTTGCCACAAAATGCTCTGTGTGTCCTCAGGGCAATGAGCATTGCCAACAATGCTCATTGCCCTGAGGACACCATCCCCATGGTGGTGGCAGCATCATGTTGCAGCATCACGTTGCAGGGATGCTTTTCCTTGGCAGGGACTGAGAAACTGGTCAGGATTGAGGGCAAGATGGATGGAGCCAAATACAGGGCAATTCTCGAGGAAAACCTGTTTCAGTCTGCAAGGGACCCGGGACTGGGGCGGAGGTTCGCCTTCCAACAGGACAATGACCCTAAACACACAGCCAAAGTAACACTGGGGTGGTTTAAAAACAAGAACCTGGAAGTCTTAGAATGGCCCAGTCAAAGCCTAGAGCTCAGTCTGATTGAGAATCTGTGGCAAGACTTGAAAGCTGCTGCTCACCAACGGTCCCCATCCAACCTGACAGAGTTGGAGCAATTTTGCCAGGAAGAATGGGCAAACATGGCAGGATCCAGATGTGCAAAGCTGATAGAGACTTACCCAAGAAGTCTCACAGCTATAATTGCTGCCAAACATGCTTCTACCAATTATTGATTCGGGGGTGAATACTTATGCAGCCAACAAGTGTGTTTGTTTTGTTAACTTTTGTGCCACGATAAAACTATTTTGCACCTTCACAGTGTTGAGTATCTTGTGTGCATCAAGTGGTAACAGTACCAATTGAATCCATTTCAATTCCAGGTTGTAACACAACAAAATGTTGAAAAATCAAAGGGGGCTGAATACTTCTGCAAGGCAGCTATAGATCTGGATGTTTGAGCTTTTGCTCCAGCTGCCTGACTTATGCTGAGCGTGGAAAGCTAAGCAGGGTCAGGCCTGGTTATGACTTGGATGGGAGACCCCTCCCCTAGTTTCCTGCATTGAGCAGGGGGTTGGACTCGATAGCCTTGTAGGCTCCTTCCAACTCTATCATCTATGAAATCTATGAAAACCATTCTTTTTTTACTTTTAATTCCCTTCCTAAAAATGTATAGACTGAATTTACCTTTCCTGCAACCTCAGCAGGCAGCATACTGAGCCAATTGCTTTTCTGTAAACTTCCTGTCATGACCAAGACCTCCTTCGTGGATAGGTGCAACCATTTGGATTCTGTCTGTGTATATGGGAAATTAAAGGGGGGGGTTTTGCACTTATTCCTATTCAATCCTCCTTTCTAGGCTAAGGATCTGCCGACATTTAAAGACAACGACTTTCTGAATGAAGGCCAAAAGCTCCGTGTCGGAGAGGAATGCAAAAAGAACTTTTTGGAGAAGTTGAAGCGAGATGTTGAGGTAGAGTGTGCTGAGCCGCTGGTAGGTCAGTAGGAATGTGGGTGAGTTGAGAAGTGTGATGATCGCAGAACTACAAATCTGGAAAGGGCCACAAATCCTTTTGCCTTCCCCCGCGTGGAGCTCTGGCTAACCTGCCCTGCCTCCAGGGCTGGCTAGCCCACTGTCCTCTGAACTCCCAAAGCCTTGAGCTCGTGCAGTCCCTTCCAGCCAGCAGCATCCATGTACTCCTTGGCTGAGTGTCGGGTTATTCCCCATAGCTCTTCCTTTGCTTGAAGTCCCATCTCCTCTGCCCTTCTTTTCCTCAGGCCAGTGAATCCTTCACCCACCCTTCTCTCAGCTGCCTACGCAGCTTCCATTATTGTTGTTATTTAAACACTTGAAAATGCTAGGTGCTGTACACAGGTACAATGAAGTCAGTCCTCACAGGTTCATATTCTAAAGCAAACATCGAGGAAGTGAGGTTGAAAAGAACAGTTAGGAAAGGGGAGGGGGGAAGGAGGTTTATGTGCTTTCTTTGTTCCCTTTCATTCAGCCGCACTTTGGGCTTCCCATCCCTCAATTTCCTTATGCTCTGGACCAGTGCTTTTTTTCTGGAGAAAAAGGTACCGGAACTCTTGGATTACATTTCCTCGGGAGTAGATGGCGATTAAATTGTAATGCAATTAATAGAAGAAAAGGTGCTGGAACTCAGTTCCGGTGAGTTCCACCAGAAAAAAAGCCCTGCTCTGGACCCAGTCTCCACTCAGCTTCCTAGTCTTCCTCCTCCCTGCCTACCAGGCAGCCCACCCTGTTCCCTAGTCTCCCAGACCTAAAAGTGCCCCTGCCTTGTCTGTCCCTTATTTTCCTTAAAGTAGCCCTGGCACACAGCGCCTTCTGTCCTATGTAGCTCATGCAGGTTTTTCTTCCAGATGAACTGACCTTTTGCGTCCCTCACTGAAACTAGGTTGCTTATCTTAGTGATGTTCAGGGATGAGTGCTGATCCTTATGTAGCTGGAATGGCACCCCACACACACATAGACACGACGGAGATCTCTGCATGCTCAGGGGAACCCTAAGGTTTGCAGCTGTACGCTTTTTAAAAAGGAAAACGGGGCCACCCCACCCCAAATAGGGAAAGTAGAGCTCATGCATACACTCCCATACAGAGCTGGGGAGTGGGGAAGGGATGTGGAACAAAAGTCAAGCAGGACCATTACACAAGCACCAGGGAAACACCGCTGTAACGTTTTGTTTCAGGTCTAATTTCTTGTTTTATTATTCTAACACCCCAAGCAGTTAGAATGTTAATTAACATTCTTTGAAATCTGTTGACGATGAAAAACAATATTTAAATTCAGTTGGTAAGTACAGTAAATAGAGAAAGGCTGCAGAAGGAAGGAAAGGCCGCAGCAGCCGTAGGGAGCAGTATGGCAGAAGCACAGAGATGGGGTGGGTTGGGCAAGAGGAGATGAATTTGTGGGGAGCTGGAGAGGGCAAGAGGGAGGAGGGAAGCGATGTGGGGACAAGCATCAGAGGTTAATGCAGAGCATGAGAGAGTGTGTGTGTAGAGGGGGTGTAAGGCGGTGAATTCCAGACTGTGTACCATCAAAAGTAAACGATTTAGAGTTTTGGGTGAGCCCAGAGTGCCCACCCACACAGAGCATGCCGTTTGCTATGTTTCGCCCTGTGCCAGACCCAAAGGCAGGCGAGTGCCTCGGATGGCTGACTGCCAGGCTGATGGCAGGATGGCTGAGAGCCAGTAGTCTGGTGCACAGAAGGAGGACCTGGTGGCCACCCTCACTGACAAGTTGCCCAAACTAAGGGAAGGCAACAGCTGTGGCGGCTTTATATCAGCCAGTAGCACTGGATTAATGCTCTACTGTAGCCTGACTCCCCAAGTTAGGAGGGGGGGGGGCTGCTGTGGGAATGTCCCAACTGGAACTGCCTATAGCTTCCTCCTGGCCAGGTGGGAGTCAATGTTTGCTCCATGGGGCTCCCTATTTGAGCCTGCCAGCTCCTGATGACTTGATTCACTATTCTGGACTTGCCTCCTCCCAATCAGCCTTCTCTGGGGACAAGTAATTCTGCTCTCTTTCTGCATCTGGAGGGATCAAAGCATTAAATCACTCCCAATCTAGAAGTGCAGCCCAGTTACCTGCCCTCAGAGGTGGTTGCCAGCTGCATGTCTGCATGAGTCACCACTCTAGGATTACTGCCTTCTAATCTGGAGGCATTCCCAGAACAGATTCACACAGAAAAAACAGAGTCTGGTGGGGTGGGGATAATTTCTAATTTACATAGTCTATATAAATATACATATAATTAGTGGTGTAAGAGTGAGGTGTGCCTCCAATTCTAATTCAGAAAAAAAAGTTTGCCTCCATTATTGGAAGGTAGGGAGAAACTGACTGATGGAAAACCGGGGGGGGGGGGGGGCTTGGTGGTGATGGCCTGAATTGATTGGAGAGGGAAGCCCGAACAGAAAGGAAGGCCTGCCCAAGAGTGACTTTTGTTGTGCCTCTGTTTGGGATGGAGGAGGAAGACGTTGTGCGACCGGGCCCGAGTGTGTTGGGGGGGGGGGGCAGGCAGGCAGGCCCGTGTCACCTGTATCCTGGCCCAGCTGTGCCAACTTGCCAATCCTGGCCCAGCTGTGCCGACTTGCCTGGCTCAAAAGACAGGCCCCAAACTCACTTCAGGCACTGGAAGCAATTGTTGTTGCAGATCAGCTGTAAACCTTGAACTGTGTCAAACAACTACCGGAGTAATTTACGACAGCTTGATTCCAGCCTCAAAACAGAAACAGAGTGAAGCGGCAGAAGAAGCCGAAATGTCCGTCCGAAATCAAAGGAAACACAAACCAGTAGAGGAGCAGGCCGAAGAGTAGTCAGAAGTCAAAATGCACGAATCTAGGTCCAGGAGCTGGCTGGAGCGTTTTTGCTATGGCTGATCTGCAGCAGCAGTTGCTCCCAGTGTCGTAAGTGTGTTTGGGGCCTGTCTTTTAATCAAGAGCTGATTGGCAAGTCAGGACAGCGGGGCCAGGCTGCAGGTGACACGTGCCTGGCCCCTCCCCAAACACACTCCGGCTCGGTGGCAGTTTGTCTTCCTCCTCCATCCCAAACGGAGGCACAGCAATGTTATGGTAGTCAAGATGAAAGGTAACTAGCTGATGCAGGGAGCCAGTCTTGGTCCGAGCAGGTGGATGGCGAGATCATAGCAACAGAGAGAGAGAATGTCTTTCTCTTGGCTTCCAGTTTCTCGCTCAGCTGAAGATCATGGATTACAGTTTGCTGGTAGGGATTCACGATGTAGACCGTGCGGAGCAGGAGGAGATGGAAGTTGAGGACCGGGCAGAAGATGAAGAATGTGAGAATGATGGCATTGGTGGGAACCTCACTGGTTCTTATGGGACTCCACCTGACAGTCCTGGTAACCTTCTCAACTTCCCACGTTTTTTTGGGCCTGGGGAGTTTGATCCATCAGTGGACGTCTACGCTATGAAAAGCCATGAAAGTGAGTGATGGGGCCCGGGCAGGGTGGAGATGGGAGGCAGAATGTGTAGTCGTCTGGACGGAAGCCACAGTGCTGTTCTAAAAGGTCCTCTGACTGCACGCCATGTAGTAATAAACGTGGCTGATTAATTTGAATCAATATATGCCATTTAGCCCACTCCACCACCCTTAGTCTCTTTGATAAAGACCTCTTGGCTCTCTGACCCATAATTACTTGGCCACCAAAGCTCCTTTGCCTATCTTCTTCCTCCCTTCCAATGGATGACAGCTTGTCCACCACTCCTGGTCTTTCCCTGCAGTGTGCAGCCACAGGGGAGGGCTGTGGCTCTTCTTGGGCACACTTGCTATTCACAAGGAGTGATAGTGAGGCTCAGCAGGTCTGGCCCGTGCTCTGTATAAACTGACAGTGTGCCCTAGAAAATGCCCCAGAATCCTGTGCAACACACAGAGGTACTGTAGGTAAGGATCCCCTGAAGGTAGAAAGTTGGAAAATCACTGGTCTAATACACGGGTACCCAGGAGGTACCCTTGCCATTCAGCAGCATTATCCAGTCTTCTGCTATGTTTGTGTGTATGTGCAAACAGCAAGACCTTTTAAAAAATATATGGGTTAAAGAGGTATGGTGTATTGTGGATGGGAAGATCCTTTTAGGTGTTTTTTTTTTTTAAATCAATTGCCAATCGCACGTAACATTGCTGGTGAGAGTAGTGCTCTTCATATTCTCGGGGCAGCCACTTACTTGACACACTGCACCAAATTAATACTTCCACTGGGATATTATGGGTGCTGCCTCGAGGCATTTGCTGGGTTGCAAATGAGGCTCTCAACTCACATATCTAGCTTTGAAAGCATGTGGAGTACAGTACTTAAACTGCGCTTGCTATTCAAAGGGGACAGCAAGCCCTAAAGGTGACACTCTGTGTCTGTGTGAACAAGTCTCTCTCTCTCTCTCTCTCTCTCTCTCTTTCTCATATTTTAATCAGGTTCCCCTAAGAAGGAGGTGTATTTCATGGCTATTATAGATATCCTCACACCATACGACACAAAGAAAAAAGCAGCACATGCTGCTAAAACTGTGAAACATGGGGTAAGAAGAAGCCATTTCTTTCCTTTGTCTTAACCCTATGGCCAGATAGTTTCACTGGATGTCACCAAGTTCTGCTGTTCGAAAGAGAGGGGAAGCATTTCTCTCCATCTCCATTTTGTTCATCATTTAAGAAAGCTGTCATTATCTTTATCCCTCTGATCATTCTAGTTGCCTTTTTTTGCACATTCTCCAGCTCTATACTATCCATTCTGAGACATAACTACCAGCGCTTAGTGCAGCATTTCAATGTGGCTGCACCGTAGACTTACATAACTGCATTCCGATACTTCTTAGATTCATAGATCATAGAGCTGGAAGGGGCCTGCAAGGCCATCCAGTCCAACCCCCTGCTCAGTGCAGGACACTAGAGGAGGGGTCTCCCATCCAAGTAATAACCAGGCTTGACCCTGCTTAGCTTTCCACACTCAGACAAGCTGAGCCAGTGTGAGCCACAGGCCTCTTCTATTGTTACACACTTTCCTAATAATTCCTAATATCAAATTTGTATTTTTCACTGCCAGGGCTCAATGAACGGCCTGCTAAGGCCCCAAAAGCTCATCCTTGAGTAGCTGGGGCCAGTTAAGATTCTATTAATTAGGTTAACTTGCCTGAACCTGCCGTAACTTGCCCAGATGTTTTAGACTACAACTCACAGCATTCCTGACCATTGCATTAGTTTGAGGAAGGCTGAATTAGGGTATACGTATATGAAGTTAAGATTTTTCAAGCCAAAGAAGTTGCTGCAATAATAGGGTTAAACTGTTGACATGTATACAAAATGTCAGCTGAACTATCACAGTTCCCACTTGAAATTTTGGGACAGCTGTTCATGTGTTCTAAGCCCCATCCATATATGGATGGTTTAAGAAAATAAATGGGAGCGCGAGCACTAAAAATAAATGGGATCCATCTGGCTACCTTGGCGCTATCCCATGTCCCTTCTGTCACTGTCTGCAGGAGGTGGTGGGTGCACGGACCTACGACAGAGATTCTGTGCTTCTGGGGAGGGGAAAGAAGAGGAGAGGTGATGGGAGAGGTTGATTTTATACACACACACGATGCTGTAGCCTAATGCATCTTGAATTAAAACCCCTTTTCCAGGGGCAACTCAAATCAGTGTTACTTTTGCTGTGTCGTAGACTGTTGTATGCTTTTGGGGATCTGCCAGGATGTGTTTTCCTTTTTCTCTTCTGATCCTCCTTCCCCTTCTGGTCAGTGGCAGGAGTGGGAGGGAGGCTGGGCTCCAATTCAGCCATTGGGATCCCCCCCAGTTCTTCTTCGTGGTCTCTGTGCAGGCACACGTGTGGGAAAACCTGCACAGAGCATCTTGGGAACATTCTAGACCTAGAACCTGGAACCTAGACTTTTGGTCACAGGCTATCCCTCCCCCCCCCCACTCCAGTCCAGTGCGCATGCAAAAGGGACAGACCACATGACTTTCCAATCAGTTCTTTGCCCACCACAGCAGTAGCATCAAGAAGATTCATTTGGCTTTTGGATGGAGCCACACATTCTTGATCAGCAAATGGTGGAGCAGGAAAAGGTTAACTCCTCTTCTGGTGAAGGCAGGGCCAAGCAAATGAAATCTTGTTCATCTGGAAGGGGAGGAACAACAGCCATGTGTAAGGGTAGTGAGGAGATTCCTTGCCTTCCTCATGTCGAAATCCCAGCTGTTGCTTAAAAAAAACACACCTTGGGGTTACTTCTCTTAGCAAAGCCCAGATGCACTGCATGGTTGCATTGCAGACAGCAGGCCGGTCAGGGGTCTCCTAAAAGTTGCAGTGCTACCAAGCAACCAGTGGGAAGCGGGGGGGGGGGGGAGCAACACAGCCATGTCTTCTAGCCAGGCATCTCACCCCAGGGAAGGAAGACTGGCAGGATCCATATGGGTGAGTGGACATTTTCTTCTCAGCTTGGGGCTATGATGTCCATCAGTAGCGAGGGAGTAGAATCATAGAAGAGTAGAGTTGGAAGGGGCCTACAAGGCCATCGAGTCCAACCCCCTGCTCAATGCAGGAATCCAGGTCAAAGCATCCCTGACAGATGGCCGTCCAGCTTCACCTTGAATGCCTCCAGAGTGGGAGAGCTCACCACCTCCTTAGGTAATTGGTTCCATTGTCTTATTGCTCTAACAGTCAGGAAATTTTTCCTGATGTTTAGGTGGAATCTGGGTTTCTGTAACTTGAGCCCATTAAGTAGAGAGCCTGTGTTTAGGAAACACTACCCCACTTGCACAGTCTGTTGCCATTGCAGGAGCACAATCCGTGGTCTCACCAGATGGCGCTGTTCCTGCTACCTTGGCTATCGCCACAGAGGGGGTAAGTGGGCCCTGTGAATAGGCAGTGGGGTAGGCTTCCCGGGTGGGATTGTGGGTATGTCCCAACCTGACATCCTCAATTGTTTGAACCATGCAGTCATCGAAGAAACTGCTGCCTTCGTGGCCAGAGAGATCTCTTGTTGCTTTTGCAAGCACAAGAGAGAAAAAGGATGCTCCCATGCTAGGGATCCATCCATCTCCTCCTCCCCATCTTCTTCATCCTTCTTCCCCCACTCCATCCAAGCCCACTCAAAGCACAAAAAAGAAAAGCACTACCACAGCCATGCCAGACTGAAATGTTCCAAGGCTAATAGGTCAGGGGAGTTTCCCTCTACCTTGTTTATGCCCTTCGTTGGGCACCTCCAAGGCTTCTGCAACAATGTGCCCAGACCAAGCAACAGCCCCAACATTGGATGAAGCGAGGGAGAGTTCTCAGGGGAGGAAGCCTAGGCCTAAGGCTCTTCTAGCCATAGGCTGTTTAGCATGTATGCTTTCCCTGTCGTTTTAAACAAGACTATAAGGACATTCAAGTTTTCCGTACCCACTCCCACAGCCCCCCCCCCGCAGTTGCAGAAGAGGAAGAGCTTCTGGGAGCATCAGAAGTGTTTCTGGGGTCTGGCCATTCAGTGCCCATATTGCCTTTCCCAAAGCTGTCTTCTGAGGTTTTGCAGAATGAGTGGAAAGATCCAACCAAAACTGCCCATAACTTTCAGAATAAGCTATACAATCTGCTGGGTTCCATCATGGATTCACTTAAAAGTCCCCGTGGCTGTGCTCTCCAAGGCAGTGCTGCTGTGAAAAGTTTGGGGGTCCCTTTTAGACTCTGAGGACTGGAAGAGCAATGTGGCCTTTCACCACCTACATGAGGCTGCTACCTTATCAGTCAAATTGGTTGCAACCAAGTCCATCATTGTTACGACATCGGTTATGTGAGCGTGTGCCCAGCTCCCAAGAAGTTCCAGCTGGAGCAAAGCACCTTCGAGGGGCTAAACAAGTCAGCCCAGGCAGTGGCGTTCATGGCAGATTCCTCTACTGACTCCTCCTTACCGCACGGCTGCAGAACACTTGGCCCACCGGGCCCCGCAATTCAACCTGCAGAGCCTCCTGGGATTCCCCGGCTGTTACCTTCTCCTGGTGTGGGCCAAGTCCCCAGTTTCAAGCAGCTCCTGGTACCCCCGTGCAAAGCTACTCAGCACGCGGCGGGAAGGGCAGCTATGGAAGCTGCTTAGTCCCCATCAGTTCATGGAGTCTCTGTGGGAGCCTCTTTGGGTTCAGGTAAACACAGACACCAGTCTGATGGGGGGGCACTGCCAGGAAGAGGTGGTACGGAGCATCTGGTCAGCGTAGGAGGCCACCCACCCAGTAAACTGACTGGAACTCAGAACAATTGGCTTAGCAATGATGGTGCTCAAGAGGTGTTCAGGGGATCTGGAATATTCAGGCAGCCTGATGGAACAGAAACTACAGACTACACAGAGTGGTCTTTGAACCTGGAGGTTTTCGAGGAGGTGGTGAACCATTGGGGTCTTCCAATGATAGATGTGTTTGTGACAAGGGCCATCAGGAAGGTCAGGGGGTTCATAGCCAGGTACCTTGACCGACAAAATGAAGCCATAGATGCTTTATTGTCTGAGTGGCCTCAGGGTTTTTTCTTCATTTCTCCTCATCGTGAGGATTCAACACAAAGTCAGAGCCCACAAGGCATTGGTTCTCTCCTGACGGTACCATACTGGCCCAGGATGCCATGGTTTTCCAGTCTTGTGGATCCCAGCACGAACCAACCATGGAGGATTCTAAAGAGGCTGGACATTCTAACCCAGGATCCAATCCTTCACCCAGACTGGTTACTACTCAGCATCTGGAAGTTGAACAGAGGCAACTGTCTTACACCAGAGGTAGTGAACACTATCTTGGCCTCCTGGCACTCTTTCACTAATAAGATCTACAAAATTACATGGAAGGTGCTCCAGAGGTGGTGTAGGAATCATGGGGACATAGTGTAGAAGGCTTAGATTCCCACTTTTCTTCAGTTGGGCCTGATGAAGGGCCTGGCGGCAAGCACCCTCAGGCAGGCTGTAGCCATTGGTAGCATATTGATCATATGTGGGTCAAGTTCTGTAGCCCGGCATTCCCAGGTTAAGCGGTTCTTTTGCGGGTCTATGTTGATCTTGCCACCAGTGATACACAGGTTCCTGTCTTGGGACCTGCCCTTGGTGCTACAGGCCTTGACTGCAGCCCCTTTTTAATCCATCTGGTTGATTCCTATCAAGGAACTTGAATGGAAAGTCTCTTTCCTTGTTGTGGTGACATCAGCTTGTAGAGTGAGAGAGCTGGGAGTGTTGTCAGTGAAAGAAGAGCTTTGTACCTTTCTTCCAGATGGGGTGGTGCTTAGGGCCAATCTCAGCTTTAGACCTAAGGTCAGCTAAGTCTTTCATTGTTCTTAGGAGGTGGTTCTCCTTAATTTTGTCCCCGGTCCAACTTGCCTAAAGTAGCATAGGTGGCACAAGCTAGATGCACATAAAGCACTGAAAGTTTATATCAGGCATACCCAGCAATCAAGGTGCTTGGATGCCCTGTTTGTGACCTATAAAAGGGGGACAAGAGGAAGAAGGTATCATGGTCCACCATTAATAGGTGGGTCAGAGAGCGTATTGGGCTAGCGTATACATCACAGGCCAACCTGCAGTGCATAGCTCTGCAGCTTTGGCGGTGCTGTTTATGGGGATGCCGCTCAAAGATGGCTGTAGAGCAGCTACTTGGGCAAATCTAGCCACCTTTATTTGACATTACAAACGAGACAAATTTGCCTCAGCTGAGGTGTCATTCAGGCAGAGAGTCCTACAACAAGTGTTATAGTGTTTAGCAACGCACCCTTTTCCAGGAATACCGCTTTGTCCCTTTCCTACCTTCTCCACCCCCTTGCTGACTGAGAACGGAAAGTTGGACTTATCAGGAAATATCCTTCTGGTCAGCAAGGGGTGGAGCAGGTAGACCCTTCTGGTCACGACAGGACCGCTCCTGCATGGGGGGAGGGTGCATATCGCATTTGTGCAGTGCCCTTGATAGCTAGTTAGGGACCCCAGTGACATCCCTCTGTCCTCTTTGTTATGCTTTCTTTTTGGGGGGATCCTAAGGTTATAACGGTTAAAAGATGTTTGTAAAAATACGTTTCTTTGGTTATTCAGCTTATACTTCTAGCTTTCTGCAAGTCTTGTGACTGAAGGGGTCCCTCCCCTTCCAGATGAATGAGATCTTGTTTGATTTTCCCTACCTTCAGCGGAAGAGGGAGTTATTTTATTTATTTTTTATTTATTTATTTCATTTTTATACCGCCCAATAGCCGAAGCTCTCTGGGCGGTTTACAGCAATTAACAAGACAGTCCCTGCCCGCAGGCCAGAAGGATATTTCACGGTAAGTCCAAATTTCCGATCCTCCCACTTCACTGCTACAGGTCAGTATTATTTTTGGTGGTGGCAGTTCTTGTACTGAATGGAAAGGCAGTAGGCCTGTCCCTTTGCACATGTGCACTGGACCTCAGGGTGTACCCTACCACCAAAAAAGTCTGTTTTCTGCCTGGAGAATGTTCCAAAGAAGGTGCAGGCTTGCCCATGTGTCCTGTGCATGTGTGTGTGAGAGAGAGAGTGTGTGTGTGTGTGTGTGTGTGTGTGTGTGTAAAAGGGAGAGACTGTGTGTATGAGAGAGAGAAAGAGAAGGTGGGGAGGAAAGTGGTGCTGAGATTCCACCCTCTTAGGATAGTTGCAAGTTGAAGCTTTTCCTTCCCCAGCTTCTTTCATTTGGGAGATGAGAGTGTGCAGAGTGGATAGAACTGTTTTCTACTCTTCTAAACTAGTTGTATGCTTAGGGCAACCTAGATATACGTAGAATTTACTTACTGTGGTCCTCCTGTTTGGATGGAATTGTACTTCTTTCAGCTGTTTGTTTTGTCTTCCAGGCTGGAGCAGAGATTTCCACTGTCAATCCAGAGCAGTATTCGAAACGCTTCAATGAATTTATGTCTAATATCCTGACATAGTTGTCTTCCCATCCTTGGCAAAAACTTGGTGGGAGAAGAGGAGTGGGAAAGAGGGGCGCTACTTCTAAAGCAGCAGGAATGCAGTCCACTCTGCTGGGGTGTGACATCCTGTGAGTGTTTTATAACAGTGTGACCTAGCAGAAAACTAACTTCTCGCTGTAGATCTCCAAATACTCCATTTGACCTAATGGGAAAGTGGGGGGTGTTTTTTCTCTCTTTCTACTTTTGGTTGCTAAAATATGCAAACATAAACTCGAGGAATTAAGTACTGTTAAGATCTACACTTCTGTATCTTTGAAGAGTATCACAGTCTCCAGATGGTCAGATGCTAATGCGGATAAAAATCAGAGGTTAACTCTACAAACTGATAGTTCCTTCGACTGGACTCCTGTTCTTCACTCAGAGCAACCTCCTTTGTTGCTTCTTTCTCTTAAGAATTGGACAATAAACAGCACACCATTTTGAGGGCAGACTTGAAAGTTTCTCACACATTCCACAGTGATGTGGAAAAGCCATTTTAGGTAAATGGAAGCAAAGACTTTTTCCTTATCTTATTTTGGTTTTACAATATTTTTTTTGCACCAGCTGTCATTTCAAAACAAATGGGGAAGGGAATAGGATAACAAGGTGGCTGCTTAAAATTTGATGCAAATCAAGAAAAAAGAAGTTATAGAAGAATCCATACACCTATCAAGATATGATATAGAAGAGGATGTAGTAATATGAAATCAATCTCTGATGAGTCGCAAATACATTTATCTTGGAACAACTGGCCTAAATTGTCTCTGACGTAACTCTTACCAGTGTTAATTTAATCAAGGTTCAGTCAGCCTTTTAAACTTTGAGCTGGTTGCGTACCCACAATGATGTTTGCCATAAAAAAACCTACCACTTTTTAAAATGCTGTATTGTGTTGTGAATCAGTGTGTTAGAAATCTGTCTCCCTGGAGTTCTTAGTGATTCCACATTGGGAGGAGTCCAGTCCCAGAACTTTGGAAATATGTAACAAATTGATACTACTGACTGCTCTGTAATGACTAGGATAGACTGTCCTCCTAGGACAGACCATTGGAATAACTTGTGCTAGATCAGTTTTCTTAAAGAATTCAAACTCTCTTGTCCCATTTGAATTTCAACTTTTTTCTTACATCTGCAGACTGTAACCTTGGATTTCACAGCCTCACTTGTTGAAACTGCCGAAGATTTTGAATGCTATGCATTAATTCTATGTTTTAATTACTATTGGGGTGGGTGTGCTTGTGGGATTTTTTTTTTAAGCTATGGATTTAGCAGTTCTTGAACCATCACCTTGTAACTGAGACACTTTGCTTACTCTGCCTTGAAAGTTTCTCACACATGCCTTTCTTCTTCTGAATGTGGCTGTTAGGATGTATGTGTGTGTCCTGTGCTGTAGTCCGTTTTTTGCTTTGTGAGTTTTGTCTTGTTGAGAGTGTGGTGCCCTTGTTTTTTTTCTTCCTTCCCTTGTAGTATATGCTCCTGCTCTTCAGATAGGATCCCCCCACCCCTGCTTTAAAAAATTACTCCACAATTTCAAAGGCACAGAAAGGTTTGCAAAGCTTGAAGATCACGGAGTATGCTGTAAATAGTGTAAGGTTTCTTAAAAGCCTAAATTAACCCATTTGCTAGGAATGGGATATCAAAGTCCCTTTTCTGTTCACCTATGACTTCAAGGCAGAATTATTATTATTATTATTATTATTATTATTATTATTATTATTATTATTATGTCAGAAGCCACTGTTTGCAATGTTTAGGTGTCCAACTGACTATACCGTAAATTAAGTATGAATATGTGAACATATTTTTAAAAGTGGGAATGGATATGTTGACAGGCTGTAAATGTTTTGATAGCCAGAGCATTACCTTTTCCCTCTAAAAGCATGCACTGAAGTCTATTGTGAAATAGAAGATATAGCCTGTCTTTAGCCTGGTAAGGTTTTCCACTTTTGGCTCCCATTTGTTTTGGGTTGTGTGTTTTTTTACTTTTAAAAATAATTTCACCATACGTTCTGTAAGTTATAACTAGTAACAGGTAAGCGTTCACATCAGATCTTTTCTTTTTTTTAACACCAGTGACAAAATACCTGCAAGTGTTTGTCTGTAGGAGTTGGCTATTACACAGTTGAAAAGACCATGGAAACATGCATTTCCCACTCAAGCAAACTCAGTTCAGGAACTCAGCCACAAACCTCTTACCTTTAAAACTCTGTGAAAACCAATCACCCCATTGGAATCGCTCCTGTAGTAGCTTGCATGCAGCTAGACTGGCGAAACTGTGAGCTGTTTCTTGAATTTGGGCCCACAAGTGTATCCAGTAATCCAGCTCGGCAAAAGCCAACCCACAGAAGCACGAGCAGTCTTAAGCCCAGGGTTCCCCATGTGGAGACATGAGTAGGCGCTGGATGGTTTTTCCAAGTTCCTCCACTTGTCCATGCTCTGCACACCTCTTGTTTAGGCTGTTAACCTGCCTCTTGCTGCATCATATCTCAAGTTAATGCACAGAACACTTTTCTTAAAGTCATCTTTTGCTCCCATCACCAATAGCCCCATTCTTGATTTTGGCTTCCTATCATATCCTGCCATCAAACTTCTAGTCCTTATTGTTAAAACTTTGCCCTTGCTCCACTCCAGATGGTCCATCAGTATGTCCTGTCTCCTGCCTCTCCCATATCTGTGCTTTCTGCTATGCTGCCCTCTGGATCTGGAGCTGCTTTGCTCTCTTCTCCAAGCCCCGCTGCAAGCCCAACTTAAGCAAAGCTTATCCTGATTCACCCTTGCCCCATCTTAGCTAATTTCCCCCCTTAACCTACCCCAATTATTCAGTCTCTGAGCTCTGCACCAACCACTGAATGTCACTAACAATCTGATCAGGGTCCGCAACACTTTGATGCAGCCCCGAGGCAGAATGTAATGGGGTTAATGCAGAACCTTTCTGGGTGACCTGCTTTTTTGGGCTCACCAGATTAGTTGTGTAGCTGGTCTATCTTCTCTCCCCTCTGCCCATCTAATGTTGGTTTTGACTGACAGGTCAATGGCATTCACGTTCCTTTCCCCACAGGAGCATGCTTAGATGTCTGCTTCCTTTTCCTTTAGATCTGCCCCCTGAAAGGCCTGGGTTGGGTTTTTTTCCCCAACCATTTACTTACAGAGATAGAATGACACTTTGAAATCTTGAAAAAGTGTGTGTGAAGCCAGGGCAGGAAGGCGGAGGAGGAGTTTAGTACCCAATACTGTTATCCTCCCCTTGCCCAGCCCTAGAAGTGTACCTACTATTTTCATCTTCTCATCTTTCACGCTTCTGATTATTATCACACACTTCCAAATTCTTTAAGCTGCATCTTAGAATGATAATAAATTCTGTGGAATAAACAGAAATGTTTAGAGTTGCTTTTAGAATTGCTGGATATTTCTAGTTCATGGCAGAATTTGACTGGGTCCAGATGACATGCCATGGCTCATCATGGATTATTTAAACCAACAAGCCACCGCACCTGCAGGCAGCAAATTGCATATGCAACTGCTGCTCAGGAATTGTCATGTTGTGCAAACCCAGCAAGCGTGAGGTATGTGAGGGTTAAACAGCCCCCATATAACCCTCCAAAACACACCGGCCTGGTTCACACAATCAAATTGCTCCACAGTGGCTTAAATAAGCCACCATGGTTTACGAGCACCCATTCTGGAAACCAACCCCTGCCTTGTAGCTTGTCATGCAAACCCAGCGAGGGTGGGCAGCTGGTGTGGTTAATAAACCACCCACAACCCTAAAACAGCCCTAACCACGGCAACAACCCACCCTCACAGGGTTGGCACATTTCTGGAATGGGCATCCGCCAACCACATTGCCTTGTTTAAGCCACTGTGGGGTGATTTGATCATGCATACTGGGCCACCATGTCCCTGAGCGGGGGTTACAAATTCAAAATGGTGCCACATGTCATTGTGCAAATAGCTCCTTTGTATTTCCATGGTACAGCATTTTTTTTCTCCTGTGAAAAGTTAAATGAACCTGACAAGTCAGTGAAAATGAATTCTGTACAAGGGGTATTCTAATCAAGGGGGTTGCTTGGCTGTGGAAGGGGGAAGTGTACCCTCCCATTAGAGTAGTTGGCAGCACTGAGAGTCAGAATTGCAGCTGCTGATCAGTCTTTGCTTTTTACTTCAGCTCAGCCCCCCCCCCATCTTTTTGCCCTTCTTAATTGATCATCCCAGATTTTTATTTTCCTTGTGTCACTATATCATTACATGCAACCCTATAATTTCAAGGAATCTTGTGTGGTTGTACATTGGAGGTTTTGCTGTATAACCTAAGCTGATAGCATTGGCAATGCAATTTTGCTTCTTTTTTTGGTGTCTGGTGCTTAGGCTTATTCTCAGTTGGGTCATATCCAGCTGAAGAGTACACGTGGCATTTCTTTATGGTGGGGACAGTTGTCTTGTCAGCTCTCCCCCTTGCTTTCTGGCAGGTGAAGATTCAGCCCTAAAGGATTAGACAAATCTATGAATGAAACTATCAGTGGCTATTAGCTAAGCGGATGCTCCATGTTCAGAGGCAACATGTCCTCATGACTTAAACCTGCATGCTTGGGGGAGAAGATCTTGATGAGATAGTTTGATTCTGTGCATAGTGAGTTCAGCTGCCATCATCTACATTCATCCCTACACCCTTGTGAAATTGCTCTGGTTCCATGTAGGCCAGTGTTCTCTAACCTGTAGCTGGCTGGGGCATGCTGGGAGTTGTAGACCAAAAACATCTGGGGACCCAAGGTTGGAGAACACTGATATAGGCACTTAGCCTGGAACCCCAGGCACTAGAAAGAGACATGGATGTGACATTTTGAAGTGTCAAACCGAACATGATGCTGACAACCATGTTTATATCTAGATTTCATAGAGTTGGAAGGAGCCTACAAGGCCATCGAGTCCAACCCCCTGCTCAATGCAGGAAACTAGAGGATGGGTCTCCCATCCAATAACCAGGCCTGACCCTGCCTTGTTTCCACGCTCAGACAAGCTGAGCCAGCATGAGCCACATCTACATTGTTCACATGTAAAGCAGGGATTGGTGGCGGAATCTAATATCATTGAGAAGCACAGGGGGATGGCGAGCTGAACCCTCTTACCATCCTGTGCTCAATTGCTTCTGGCACTTTTCTCCCATCCCATCTGACTGCTGGTCAGCATAGGAAAAAATTCAGACGCAGGGAGGGGTCCAACTCACCGGTTCCTGCTGCTGTCCTGTCTCATTCAACCCGAAGTATGAGAACCTTAGTGAGTCTGTGCAATACCGTCACAAGTAATTTTAAAAAATTGTATGAACTGTGGCAGTAGCCCCTTGCGTTACTAGCTAGGGTGAAGGTGTATGAGCCAGTTCTGTTGAAGCGACATTTTAAATTTAGCAGCTTCTCTTTTTACCGATCAATCACCTCCTAACCTTATGCCGGCATAGCATACACGATGGATTCAAAGGTGTTTAAATGTATCACCAAGGTTGTTCAAGTAGGGATGTAACTGCTGACAAAAAATTGAATCTTAAGCTAAAAAAAAAATTGCACCTGTTCAGATCTTCACTTTTAAAAAAAAGTCCAATGTGCTTATCTGTTTGCTAGAAGTAGTATGAGACACTTAAGTGTTTAGCAATGCATGCATGTTAACAAGGTGAATTCTCCAGCTGGGGTGAACAAAATAAATTTAAAACTTTGTGTACAGCTTTTTATTAAACTTGTCTTTCCAAGATGGAAAAATATGGGCGGCGGGGGGAAAGGAGGGCTCAGACAAGGGAGGCTGGGTGTGGAAGAACGGAATTCCACTGATCCAGAACAACCACCAGCACTATGCCATATGCCTATTCAACAACAACTGAATTTTGGCTTATCCATTTTTTGCCCTCCACATACTTTGTAAGGCCCCAAATGTGCTGGAAACGTAGACAAGTTTGTTCAGATTCCAAAAATCACCACTTCATGTCTGAAGGACCTTCACCCTAACAATCCTAAGCAAGGCATATCCATGGGTTTGAGATATCTAGCTAAATTGTAGCTTTAGGGTGCAATCCTATGCATGTTTAGACAGAAAAAAGGCCTACAACTCCCAGCAGGCATGCTGGGAGTTGTAGGCCTTTTTTCTGTCTAAACATGCATAGGATTGCACCTTTAGTTGACCTAATTTGATTAATTCCATTAAAATCTACCTCCCCACAGATGCTTGCTTCCTCTTTCATAGTAAGTTAATGAAAAGAAGCACTTGTATTTTCTACTTTTATCAGAAGCTAGCAGTTATTTTACACTTCTTTCTGGCAATAAGAACCACAGGTAACTGAAGTTGACAGCATCCAATTGAAATCAATGGACCAATCTCAAAGGATTGGTCCATTGATTTCACAACCCCCATTGAGATTAATCCAAGCTGTGCAACAGCATCATCTAACTCTCTTTTGTAGGCACTGATGGGACTTAGCCACTTCTTGCTCTAGTGTACTACTATAATGAAGGATTACCTGAGACTTCCCAATTAACAAATATATCCTTAAAATGGATGGTTATAGGCATTTTTTGTTAAGTGTAAGCTACTATGTAAATGTAGTGAAATTTATGCTCTTTAAAGCAGGGGTGGGCAACTTCGGGAGGACCAGGAGCCATTCTTGCTCCAGGGTGCCTCCCAGAAAAAGAAAAAGTTAAATTACCAGTTTGCTACAGAACTACTCGGTAGCAGTATGATTAAATTTAGGTTGTTTACATGTTAAATTTAACCCTTCTGGCTGCTGAAACCTTTCTTATTCTGATCCTAACGGCCTGGGGAAAACATTCAGCCACACAAAAGCTATTTTGCCCTGCTCTGCAACCTCCCGCCACCACCGGACCCCCCCCCCGCACGCTGCCGCTGCCCCCCCACCTACCTTCCCAGTCCGACGCCTCCTCCGAAAAGGGACCCCCGCGCTCTGTTTTTGGCCGGGGGAAACCAGAGCAACAGGGCTGTTTAAGCCCTGTTGCCCTGGTACTTCCCGCCAAAACAGAGCGCGGGCGGGGCTCCGGAAACAGCACGGAGAAGGTAGGTGTCGGGGGGGGGGAGGCGGCGCGGAGGAGAGTTGAAGCGAAGCGAGGTGGGGGGGGAGGTGCGGGCGCGGGGGGGGAGGCGGCGCAGAGGGCGAAGCGAGGCGCGCGGGGGGGAGGTGGCACGGGGGGAGGTGGCGCAGAGGCGAAGCGAGGCAAGGGGAGGCGGCGCGGGGGGGTGGGAGGTAGCGGCGCGGGGTGGGGAGGCGGCGCGGGGGGGGAGGCGGCGCGGGGGGGGAGGGCGGCGCGGGGGGGAGGGCGGCGCAGAGGTGAAGCGAGGCGAGGGGTGGGGTAGGCGGCGCGGGGGGAGGCGGCGCAGAGGCGAAGCGAGGCGAGGTGGGAGTGCGGCGCGGAGGCGAGGCAGGTAGGGGGGGAGGCACCCAGGCCGGCCCCACCACTACTCCGGGCGCACTTACCTGGCTTTCTCGGAGAGGAGGGCGGGCGGGCAGGGCAGGAGGAGCGCGCCGGCAGCGAAGAGGAGCGCAGCATTCTGCGCCCTCTTCCGCTACGCGCCCTAGGCAACCGCCTAGTTGGCCTAGCGGTAGCGCCGACCCTGCCTACAATCCTATCCAGGTAGGACTTTGCCCAAAATGGTAGTAAGCAATATTTCCAAATTTCAGCCACCTGCCTCTTTCAGGTTTCTTTCTATATAAGCAAACATGGCTAGGACATAAAATGACCCCCAAAAATCTGTGTAACAGTGCTGTGTCAGGTGCTTCAGTGTCCTCAGGCAGTAGGGGGACAATAGGAGCCATCCACAGGTCATTTTAGTATTTTTTTTATTGCTAAGAGCAGAAAACACCTTCCAAAAGAAAAATCCATTGAGGGAAAGCATTGTTATGATTTAAAGTTTTATAGGCCTGGCATCGATGTAAGGCAAGATTTCTCTTATGGGCAATTTTATATAGCATATATATTTTATATTCAAAGGTCAGTAAACCAAGTAACTTGGTGATATTCGAGCCAGAGGGTCAAACTTCAAACGTAGTGTACCAAAAAGCACTAGCTACATAGCTTTGCAGTTCATTAAATCTAAGATCATCACCATCAACAGGGTAGAAAGAAAAGTCTTTTAATCCATTCAAAGAATGGGTCCTTCAGTTAGTGTGTGTGTGTGTGTGTGTGTGTGTGTGTGTCTCACCTCTCTCACACACACGCACAAATATATCTAATGGAAGATTAAATATTCTTTCATCAATTGCAAACCCAACAATTTACTGCCTTACGTTGATTTGTTCTCAAACTCAGCTTGATAAAAACCACCTTGACCTTGCCACTATCCATTTTTGGGTGCACGCTAATAGTGCGATCCTCTCCATGTCTACTGCCCATTGAGTTCAATGGGACTTGCTCACAGGTAAGTGTGTACAAGATGAATGAAGTAGTACTTCACATGGCATACAGTCAATGTATAAGCTTTCGTACCACCAATTTATGGTGGTTGCCATGAGCATGCTGGCTGTGGGATGCTGGGAGTTGGGGGACTTCTGTCTAACATGCATAGGATTGCACCTTAAATGGCCATTAGCCATGACAACTACATATCACTTCTATGTGAAGAGGCATTACACTGATATTCTTTACTGACAAAACATTAGCCTTTTCTCAATAGCCATCCACCCCATAACCTACCATTTTCAGATGTGATTAGTTTGAACATATTATAAATGAATAATAGAATTCTTAGCAAAACTTTTTATTCTACCAACAATACATTTTACGTTTGAAGAGCTCTCTTTGACTACAAAATTGTATGGTTTCCTGAACAGGACCAACATTCCAGCCACCAAGACAACATACAAGAAAATGTTGAGCATTCCAAAACAGCCATGACTTCAGTTAGTCCATGCGAGCTTTCAGGGTTCGGGTAGTTATCTTGTCTTTCTCGCTGATGAAAAAATAAGGGGAGAAATATTTTCACACTATTGTCAAACAGTGTACAGTTTCATTTCGCCTCGCTGAGAAGCCCCATCAAGCATTGCCCACTCAGCTATTATTCGCTCACTAATGCCCACTGCTCTCTAAATGCACATGCATCCAGGAGGGGGGACCAAAATAATGTGATGCCTTCTGTGTGAGTAGTTTTACTGGCTCAACCTTGGTGTTGGCAAGGGGAGAGCTACTCTCCATGCAGCTAAGCCATGGAGTTCAACAGATATGTTTTGGAGTTAACATAACAAGGGACATGTTGAAAAGGTCCGTCCACAACCACTCAAACCATACTTACATCACATGGACTATCACACCCATGCCAGACACGGCATCTCTGTCCACTGCATTGAGCATGGCTTGGCCTATGGTTTCAAATAGGTGATCTGGTTCCTGCATTCAAAGGGAAAAAACAGAAAAACCCAAGTCTTCTAGTTGACTTCCTTTTTAGGACTTATTCAAACATGCATGGATATGTTGTGACCAGGATAAGCCTTGCCTGAAGGGGAGTACATTGACTTACCTCTTTGAAAGGCACTGAAGGTTTGCAATTTGATAATGGGAGGGTGGGGAATTACACCCCAATTCTCCACCCCTACTGAGGCATTCATAAAGAACGTGAATAGGGCTGTGGCTGCACATGCAAGCCCCAACCTCAAGATCCCTGTCCCAAATAAAGACCATAGCACATAAATCTAAAGTGGGATCACAGAATCATAGAAAAATAGAGTTGGAAGGGGCCTATAAGGCCATCGAGTCCAACCCCCTGCTTAATGCAGGAATTCAAGTCAAAGCATCCCTAACAGATGGCTGTCCAGCTGCACCTTGAATGCCTCCAGAGTGGGAGAGCCCAACGTGATTAGAATCCTTTCTGCAATCAGGAATCCTGTGCTTCCTAAGCACATTCACCTCAATGCCCTTAGAATCACATTTCAAAACTTCAAACTGAACAAATGAAGGTCTCTATCTGGGAGGGGGACGTTGGGGCAGGGCTTGAGCGCATGGCCCTGGAGCCCTATTCACATATCCTCTATGAACACCTGAATACGGCTTCCGTTAAAGAGCATCCTGCACCAGCTGAAAGCTGCTTTTATCAATTTTATTGTGCTGAAAGCACAAGTGAAACCTACAGGAGCTTACTTCGTGGCCCTCTCTGCATTCCTCTTACCATATTGGGCTCCCAGAGGGACTCACACATGCCATACATCTGCTCCGCGCAGGTCCCACTGACCACGAAATCATCTGTTGTCATTGGACAGCCAATCAAGTCTAAGGAGCAGACAAAGGGTTCGTATGTGACCGGATCCAACCCAGCTATCACTGGTTCTGTGTAGTAAGGTCCAAACCTGGAAACACCAAGAAAGGGCTAGTATCAATTTAATGCATTCTTCCCAAAAATAATATACACATAAACATGATATTGAAAAAAATATTATAATTCCAACTTTGAAAAAAAGGGAGACAGAATGCTGGGTGGTAGGAAAAAATACCCAATCAGATTTCCCTTTGAATATGTAGACAAGTTTAGTTTATGCTTAGTATTTGGGAGCAGAGCAGAATTCTCTCCCCCCCAACTCGCTCCCAAAGTTCTGGTGTAGCTTGCTAGTGTCATCTAGAGCTATGTCAAGCACCTTTTCTGATGCACCAGCTTTTAGTTTGTGTCTGCATTACATGCAATGATCTGTGACGGTTTGCTGATGGATAGTTCTGTCTTTGGAGGGGGGGGGCTTCAGTTTCCAAATCAGGGTTTCTATAACTCCTCAAAAATAGATGAACAGAGCCAGCCACCAAGCAGAGATTGCAGTGTAGCCAGGATTCATCTTCAATTCAATCCTGAGTCATCACATATCAGTACCAAAACAATTATTCAGGAGATACATCTAGGAGTGGGGGACACAAACAATTCCTTATGTCATTAAATTTTTTAGCCGAGATGTAATTCTTCTAGACACTTGCTGAGTGCACCCAGGCATCTCAAGATGCTTGATCCTTTACCGTCTCTCATACAGGAGGTTGGACACCATACTCATCAGGGTCTGTGGTTTTATTTGCCTGCCTTCTTTCAATTCGTACAGATTCAGCCGGAACTTGAGCCTTTGGGCGCTGTAAGAAGAAACAAGAATTGGTATTAAATCTGTTTTAAGGGATCAGTCCCATCCCCTCTCACCCGTTAATTCTTTTGATTGAGGTGGCACATATGCATATCTCCAAACATACTGACTGGCTATGTTCCCGAGAATCCTGGCTTATTTATTTATTGTGAACAAACGGTGTGCTGGTACATGCAGCCTGACTGCTCCCACTACCGTGAAGGCTAAACAAACCAGGAAATGTTTGCTTAGAGCATTGGAACCAGGGCTCTCAGCTTGTTGCTCTCAAACAAACCAGGAATTGTAAACAAAGAACAAATCCCGGTTTGTGATTCTGGCTTGTAAGGGGAGCAACAAAAGCCAGAATCTTCAGTTTGGATGACACATTAAGCAAATATTTCTTGGCTTGTTTAGCAGTTACTGAAGCAGGGAGGAGCACCGGCATGCAGCTTGTTCACGATAAGCCTTGGATTCTCCAGAATCTTAGCTTTTTATTCTATGCAAATTGGCCACTATAACTGCACAGCACACACAGCCATTTATTGTAGAATCCAGGACTAGGGTGAGCCATTCCAAGATGGTTGCTTCAAGGTTTTTTAAATTTTGTTTAAAAGACCAAGTTCATAGTCCTAGCTGTTTCAGGATACAGCTGAAAAACATGCAAGTGGTAATTGAGAAACCAGTAAGGGACCTGCTGTGTGGAACTTCCAATGACTAGGCAGCTAGGCTTCTATATGACTAAAAATTGGACAACATCAGCTCAAGTTCTTCTTATTGTCTCTGTTATTTAAAAAAAATATCATTTAATGCAAATGTCACTGCTACGGCTTTTCAGCACAGCTTTTTTTAAAATAAGAGATTATACCTTGACATTCAACACAGTATTCCTAAACCATTTATTTATTATTATTTATTATTAATATTTATTTATCGCCCATCTGGCCGGCAACCGGCCACCCTGGGCGATGTACACAGAATAAAAGCAATAAAATACATTTAAACAATATAAAAATTTTAAAATCTTAACCCACCCCATATTCCCGCCTGAACAACCAGGTTTTTAATGAGCGACGGAAAGCTCATCAGAGAGGGGGCATGGCAGAGGTCACTCGGGAGAGAGTTCCACAGTACGGGGGCCGCCACAGAAAAGGCCCTCTTCCTCGTCCCCCTTCCTCGTCCCCCTTCCTCGTCCCCACCAGTCTAGCTGCTCTGGCTGAAGGGACAAGGAGAAGGCCATCCGTGGCAGATCTTGTTGAGTGGCCCACTTGGTGCTGCTGGAGACGCTCCTTGAGATAGATGTTTGTATATGATCTGATTTGAATGCCAATACAAATTTCTATTGTTCTAAAAGAAAACAAAAGTAACTGAATTCTAGTGGGAACTTGAGGCTTTTCTTTTTTAAGAAAATGAAAGCTAAGATTCGGAATATTTTAATCTACAACTCAGAGTGTGTGTGGTGGGGTAATAACAGAGTCACTTTTCTGTTGTTAGTGTTAAAACAATCACTTGGGAATCAGAAAACTTTGCCAATCTATTGCAGATCACCCAGAGATCTACCAGCAGATCCCAATCTACCTTCTGCCCAGCCCTGATCTATAGCTTGCACATTCCATCAGCCTTATTTTAGTGCACTCCTTCTTAACTCCACAGGGAACTTCAGCCCCTATGCCAGCCTTCCCCAACCTGGTGCCCTCCAGATGTTTGGGACTACAACTCCCTGCATTCCTGACTATTGGCCATACTGACAGGGGATGATGGCAGTTGAATTTCAAAACATCTGTTGGGCACCAGGTTGGGGAATGCTGCCTTATGCTCTCCCTGCCCATCAACATAACTGATGCATAAGTGGAGTTGACCTTGCCATTTTCTTATCTTCTCCAGCCTCGCAGCAACCTTGCCAAGTGTGCCATTCTTCCCATTTTGCAGTTGGTATCACAGGCTGAAAAACAACTGGGAAAGATAGCATCCCAGCAGCAGTCTCTCACTCTCTACCATCTGGACCACACCAGTTAAGAACATGAGAAGAGCCCTGCTGGATCAGACCAAGGGTCCATCTAGTCCAGCATTCTGTTCACACAGTGGCCAGCCATTCCATGGGAAACCCACAAGCAGGACATGAGTGCAACAGCACCCTCCTGCCCTTGTTCCCTGGCAGCTGGTGTACATAGGCATACTGCCTCTGATACTGGTATCACGACTAGTAGCCACTGATAGTCTTACCCTCCATGAATTTGTCCAATCCCCTTTTAAAGGGATCCAAATTGGTGGCCATCATTTTCTTGCTTATACCTGCTACAATGCAAATACTTACACTGTCTGTACATCCGTGGCAAGTCCAGCCAAACCAATGAATAGTCTGTCTCCCATTGGGAAAATTTTCTGGAAGTCTGTAGTAACCATCTGAGCTTGAATGCCAAACCTCCGGTCAGCAGCAATGGCCACACAGTTTTTTCCTTTCATGGCCATTACGGCCCCCCCATTATAGGACATAATAGACTGGGAAAGGAGAAAGACTGGTTAATTGATATGGTCAGGAAATATTTTTTGTTGTGCTCGCCAGGATGGAGATTTTTCAAACTGGACATGTATAAGATTAGTTTGTATGAGCTCCAACATGGCTCCCATTTTTTTCAGCTGTTCGCAAGTCCTACCCATGAGTATAGGCTGGGCTTTAAACTAGAGCCAAAGCGCAAGATTTGCTCCAAGAATTGGGACCATCCTCGCTTTCATCTGCCTCGCCAGTGTTCTGTGGCGGAGAGAGGAGAGGGTGAAAGCCAAAATCCTACCCTGCTGGGTGAAGATAGGATGGGCTGAAATCTAATTTTCTATGTTTAGTAAAGATATGTGCTGGTTCATTTGTTACCCTTTTAAAATATAACTCCATGTTTGATTGTGTTGTTTTCTAAACTGTTTTGAGAAACGTGGCGCCAAATTTAAAGTAAAAATCAAAAAAAAGTAGAAGTCACTACATATCTTCTTCCCCACACTATCTGCAGAACATGAAGTGGATCCCAATTACAAGTGATGAAAACGCATTACATATATATGTATATGGAACTCCCTTGTTCCTTTGGAACTCCCATAATGATATCCCAGCATTTTTAAGCCTAGTGATGAAATGTCAGTGAAATTTTTGTAAGTACTCAGTGAGAAACTGAGCTACTGATCAGGTAGTCCCCCGGTATAAATTCACTCAGTGGCCTTGGACAAGCCATTCTTATCTCAGTTCCACCCCACCACAATATTCTTTTTATTATTGCAGGGTTCTCCAACCTTGGGTCCCCAGATGTTGCTGGCCTACAGCTCTCAGCATACCCAGCCAGCATGGCTAATGGCAAGGGATTCTGGGAGCTGTGGTCCAGCAACATCTGGGGACCCAAGGTTGGAGAGCCCTACAAAATATCAGTACTAGCACCACATATTGAGCCCTGGAGCAAATTGATAGCCAGTAAAGCTAGTATAAAAGTGGTGTTAAGTGAGCTGGCTGCCTTACTCCCACCACCATCCTGGCAACAGCATTTTGTACCAATTGAAGTTTCCAAACTGACTTCAAGGGCAGCCCCACAGAAATAATTGCAGCAATCCAGTTTCTTCTGGCCAACATTGTGCAGATGCAATGATGGCAGAACTGGTCGAGACTGAAACTTCCTCCCTCATCCAATCAGGTTTCCATGGTGCAAGCCAGTTCAACTCACTCATCCAAAATCAGATCCTGGATAGCAGTTGTTTTTCCACTAACTGACCAGCATTCGCAGCTTCAAATTCAATGGACTGCTGAGATGGTTACCAAGGGGACCATAAAGTGTTATAGCCAGTTTTTCTAGCATGTCTTCTCCTTATTTGACATGTCCTGTCCCAAACCATCATATTGTCCCCTACCTCTCTCTCCCTCAAAGGCAGCACTAACCTCTCCAGGATCCCCCATATGACACATAAGCACTCCCGTCCCCCAAAAACATTCTAAAAGCACTCAAGAATACTCCTATATCAGGCCAAAGAACAGCTTAATAACATGAAGCATCAGTAAAACATCAGTAAATAACATAAAGCATCAGTAAAATCACTAATAATGTAAAACACTATGAAATAATTATGATCACCCTAAAATTACTTGACCCAAATCTTAAGTAAATCAAACGAACAGCTAATTTAATATACAGATCACCCTGCAATTTTGAGTATTCCTCTGGTCTCACCAGGTAACAATAACATTAATTCCCAATATTAACATGGGAAATGAAGGGCCCTTACTGGCTGGGGCATGCTGGGAGTTGTAGGCCAAAAACATCTGGGGACCCAAGTTGGAGAACACTGCCTAACTCAAACATGGTGACCCAAGGGGGAAAAATAATCCTGGCTTACCTTACAGGATAATATATGTGAACCTCTTTTAATACTCAAAAGCATTATACACATGCTGACATCATCATCACTACTACTACTACTACCAGGCCTGTGGCTGACGCTGGCTCAGCTTGTCTGAGCGTGGAAAGCTAAGCAGGGCCAGGCCTGGTTATGACTTGGATGGGAGACCCCTCCTCTAGTTTCCTGCATTGAGCAGGGAGTTGGACTCGATGGCCTTGTGTAGGCCCCTCCCAGCTCTACGATCTATGAAATCCTCCGCCCAGGGCCGCTTCCAATACTGCCTCAGTCTATAAGCACGTCCGAGCGGCCCTGCTGGGTCAGACCGAATCCGCGAGGAAGGCATGCGGCCTCCGATTCTGACGGTGGCCAGCGATCCCCCTTCCTCTCGCCACTTTTAGTCCCCCAATCCAAACCAGCTCCCCATTTAGGACCCACCATGATGAAGACTGAAAAGGAGACCCTTCCCCACACAGCTCGTCCACCTTCCGGGCGGCTTCCTTCCACTAAGCCCCGCCTTTGCCCCTTCTACCGGTAGAAGATGCAATTGGACAGCCTGTAACTGCCAATCAAGGCTCTGTCTATCCGAGCGGAAGGCGGCAAAGGAAGTGAAGAGTCATGTTTCCTTTCCATAGAGATAAAACAGTAGAGTAACTCATCATATTGCTTGGAGATGTGACTTCCGGTTTCACTTCTGAACGCCATTTTTAGTCTCCCTTCCCCCGATTCCGCGTGGAAATTAAGATTGCCCATATGAAAAAAAATAGGATTCATTAGGATTACCGTAATTCATTAGGATTGCCATAATGAAAAAATCAAGGGTTTCTAGTTTTATTTCGTCGGGGGGGGGGGGGAGTGAGTTTTTAAACGTTTAAAAAAAATGCCCTGCTGTGTATTCCACTATTAGACATTGATTACAGGATTAGAGGTGTGACTGAGAATGGTTTCGATTTGCAGTCAGAAAATCCCATCACTCGGATCCACCTCGGATTGCAGCAAAGTTCCATCTATCCACTTAAATTGCCTTTCAAGCCTCTTTGCAGGCCAACCCCAGCACTCAGTTGCACCTTCCACAATAAACTCCCAGAAGGACAGCCATGTTATTTTGCCACAACAAAAACAACAAAGAATCTTGTGGCACCTTAAAGACAAACATCTGTGCATGTCTACTGGGAAGTAAGTCCCATGGAGTTCAATGGGACTTAGTCCCAGGCCTTATTGTATGTGCTGAAGTAGATTCTAGTGTACAGAATCTTATGCTACAATAGCAGTCCAATCCTATGCATGTCTACTCAGAAGTAAGCCTTCTTCCCAGGTACTTCTTCCCAGGTAAGTGGCCATAGGATTGTAGCTTGCATGGCCAGAGAATCGTGGGGGGGGGGGTGTCACTGTAATCCATAGAGATACTATCTTCCTCACCAGGAAGCCTCTGATGTGTGGAGAAAGCCTGAACACCCACATACACTCACACATACAACTTCCCCTGGCCACCCATGTCTGCATAATCTCTCAGGCACCGGAGGGGAGATACAGGCTCCGCCAGACGGATCTCGCATACCAACAATGGGGCACCTCGCCCAGAATCCACAAGAAGAAGTATGGGCCATCAAGAAGGCAGGGCAGTCTCAAAGAGCTGTAAAGTACCCCAGGAACCATGACAGGTCACCTTCCCCCCCCCCGTAGAAATAAGCCCACCTGACACAAAGGGGCAGGCATAAGCCCCACCTGACCAGGAAGGGGCGGGAGAGCGGGAAAACCGGGGTAGAAAACCCCTCTCCCCACAACTGGGAGTTGTTGGGAACACGGGTGAACTGACAACCACGTCATCCAGCTGTGGCTGGGTTAAGCTGTCCTCTTCCCAGGGTCAGGCGGACTTGGAGCCAGGCGAGAAATCAACCAGCGTAAAGTCTTTGAGCTAAGGTAACTGCTTTCTGCAATATGCTAGCCTGGGAACCTGTTCATTCATAAAGTCTGAGGTCACGCTCAGGTCTTGTTGATGTATAGTATTCCTAGAAAGTCTATTAGTTCCGCTCCATTTAACTACTAGTAAATAAAACCTTATTTGGGTAACGAAAGGCTCATAGTGCTTTCGTGGAGTATGAGTTCTGGTCAGTTACACTTGCTTATCCTGGCTATAGCTCAGTGCTGGTTAACCTGTTAAGTGCCGAACTCACGCCAAAGACCCAGTTGCTGGTCTTCCACATATTGCCTGCTTACAGTGGGAGGAAAGGGTTAATTGAACAATCCCCAGGGTGCATGTTTTCTAACACCTCCTCCCTACTTCCAGCCTCTCTGTGGCCAGTGACCTCTCTCTCTCCCCAACCAGAGGGACACATGGTCTGAACATTAATAGTTGTATAGCTTCCAGTTGTATAGCTTGTAGGCCCCTTCGAACTCTACTTTTCTATTATTCTAATACCGAAGACTCTAACCTGCTTATATGCATCCTGCATATATGAATAAATGGACTGTAAGTAAAGCTAATTAATGTCTTTATTAGTTTTTAAACCTTGTTTGGACAATCTGTTTCCTTTTAAGAGCCTTTTAGCAGGGTTTAACAACCCACGTGGTGATAACCAGTTTCAATAACCAGGCTGTGCATAAGGGGGGAAACTCTGCCTCTTCCTTCCTCCTAACCAGTATAGGACCGACTCCTTTTCCGTATCCTCCAACAGGTTATGGGTCCAGGACCCAGAACTCAGACCCAGGGCAATTAATAATTTAACCATTATTAATGTGCATGAGTGTTTTTCGGCAGTAAGTTGGACTGGTATTTTTTGGGCTTTATTTACTGTTTTTGCTTTTGGGTGCATTTTTTCTCTTTTCTTTTTCCCCCTCACTACATTATAAGGCTATCCAGATTGTTAAGAGTAATTTTTGGGCTGTAAAACTGCATTTTTGTTGAGAACTGAGCCAAGACAAGCCCCTGGCTACTGAAAGGAGAGAGCCATTTGCAAAACAAAAGAGCTGCTTTTCCTGGGCTTTGGATTTAATCCCCTGCCAATCAATCTTCCTCCTCCCTGCAAGCAAAGAGAAGCTTAACTCTTTAAGTGCTAAACATGGCTGCAGCAGATAGATTTTTCCTGCCAAAGCTCACAAAGACCAATTACAGAGCATGGGAATATTCTTTCAAAGCTGCTTTGTGAGGAATGAAAAATGGAATATGGCTGATGTCAGGGCAATAAGCCTGATGTTCACTGGACTAGACCCATTAGATCATGATCAGTTCATTGACTGTGAGAGTGCAAAGGAATTGTTGCAAAAAATTAAGTCTGTGTTTGCATTTGAGAGTCCACAAACACAGTATCTAGTACAGAAAGAAATATCAATCAATTTTTATTATACGGTCACGGACCCAACAAAAACAATATCGGACATCATTAAATGGATAAAAACACAATCATTAAATCATTATACAACAACAAACATTATTAAAACATACACCAGTTTAAAACATCTTAAGATAACCAAAAACAAGATGCTATAGAAGTTACATTTATGATGGAAGAATTGCCTTATGAGTCCTTAGTACAGAAAAAAGAAACTTAGCCACTGCCTCCGTTGTTGGTTGTAAGAAATACTTAAGTTGCAACTAAATAGAAAGCAGGACTGTGATGAGTATATCAGAAATTTCTTGCGTATAGTGGCAGACTTAAGAGCCACAGATTTTGAACTAATATTATGTGGAGAGAAAACCCAAGCACACTGCTGAACCCTGACATATTGAACCCTGACATGTTTTCCCGCTTTTTTTCCCCCGCTGTCACCCCTCTGTCTGCATAATCCCCACCTGGGGCACAGGAGACACAATTCTGGGCAGACCGGTTATACATAAGCCACATCTGCATACCTTCAATGAGGCATATTTACACTTGCCTCAAGGAAGCGCATAACATTCTGGAGGTGGGGGGGGGGCGCAATCTCAAAGAGCTGCGAAGTACCCCAAAGTACCCAGGAGATGCCAGCACCCGAAAGGCGCCAGCACCCCGCGGGGGTGGGACCAGCCCACCTGATCATCAAGGGTGGGGAGGGGGCGAGGGAGGGTAGAAAAAGATACATGCCAAAGAACAAAGGGCTGTTGGGAACTGCGCAGGTGTGCACGGGTCAGGTTGTTAGCTCCGGCTAGGGCCAAGCAACTTCCAACCCAGGGCGCCCTTGCCCGGCAATCGGCAAAGTCAGAGTCTCTGGTGTCAGGTAATATTCTGCATTGAGCAAAGCCTCCCTAGAAAGCAAATTGAATACTTCCGTTTCCCTATCTGTATTGACTGCCATGTTTATACTGTGAAATTCCTGTAGTCTATTAGTTCCACTCCATTAAACCCTTTTGAAACTGACCAGCTTGTGGCTACCCTGTGTTTCCAAGGGGATTCCTTGTCAATATCACCCACTGCTAAAAGTAACGGTTTTGACAGCAGCATACAGGGCGACTTCGGTGCCAGTTAACCCTTAAGGTGCCGAACCCGTGCAACGGACCAGGTTCGGTCCGCCACACATTAAAACAGAAATGCAATCTTTTCCATGCATGTCTTGGAGATTCTTTTGTCCCGTTTCTAACAATAAATACCAAGGGAAATGAATCCCATAACTCGGATGAATTGGCAAAAGCCTTGAGAGCAGCATGCATCACGTCTTATTCTGCAAAACCCCTGAGCGATCTAATTACAAGTTCAGAGATACATGAAACCCCAAGCTCCACCCCCAGAGAAGGACAGGAGTCAACCAAAGAGGTGTTCCAATTGCAATAAAAAGGGTAACTTTAACTAGCATTGTTATCAATAATGGAGAAACTTATTTGCGACCAAAATATGAAGGAATTAATTGTAAACTTGTTAACTGCGGCTAGGCTAATGATAGCGAGGAAATTGAAAGTACAACATGTTTTCCTAATAACTGACTGGTATAAGGAAGTTTGGGATATAGCCATAAACGATAAACTAACTTGTAGTATCAAATGCAAAAAAGGACTGCTAAAGAAGAATATTTTTTTTGATATATGGAATCAATTACTAGATTATGTATTAATAAAGGGGAAGGGGAGCATGCCTTGTCAGGATATGTTATATTTTTGGAATTAGAATTCATTTGATCAAGGAGATGGAAGTATATTAATTGGTCCCTTAGAGGGTGGGGGGTGCACTTTATGATTTATTGTATTTTGTTTATGTTATTTTTTTTGTGTTCTTGTATTTTGTTATATTTTGTTTTGAAAAGTAAATTTAAAAAAAAAAAATTTTAAGGGTCACTTTGCCAAAGACTGCAGAGCTACTAAGGACTCACCTGACCAGAGAAAAGGGAACTCCTCTCATCCCCATAATTCCAAAGCTAAAACCCTTTCCTTAAACAACCACCATGCCTTAAGAGTTAGGTCAGAACCAAGATCATAGTGGCTAATAGACTCGGGAGCGAGTGGACATACAACCTTTGATAAAGGGTTCTATCAAAGCTTTGATCCAAATGAATCAAGATCCATGTGTGTGGCAGATGGGCATGCACTAAGCATTGAAGGAATAGGCACTGGAACCCTGCCACTCAATGTTAATGGGGAGAAAGTGACAGATGGCGGTCCAGGCCACACCTTGAATACCTCCAGAGTGGGAGAGCCCACCACCACCCTAGGTAGTTGGTTCCATTGTCTTATTGCTCTGACAGTCAGGAAATTTTTCCTGATGTTCAGGTGGAATCTGGGTTCCTGTAACTTGAGCCCATTATTCCGTGTCCTGCAAACCGGGATGATCGAGAAGAGATCCTGGCCCTCCTCTGTGTGACAACCCTTCAAATACTGGAAGAGTGCTATCATATCTCCCCTCAGTCTCCTCTTCTGAAGGCTAAACATGCCCAGTTCTTTCAGTCTCTCCTCATAGGGCCTTGTTTCCAGTCCTTTTATCATCCTTGCTGCCCTCCTCTGAACCCTCTCCAGTTTGTCTACATCCTTCTTAAAGTGTGGTGCCCAGAACTGGACGCAGTACTCAAGATGAGGTCTAACCAGTGCTGAGTAAAGGGGAATTATCACTTTGTGCGATTAATACAAGATTAATACTTGTATTAATGCAGCCCAAAATAACATTTGCCTTCCTTGCAGCCACATCGCATTGCTGGCTCATATTCAGTTTGTGATCTACCACAATTCCAAGATCCTTCTCACTTGTAGTATTGTTGAGCCAAGTGTCCCCCATTGTGTAACTCTGCATTTGGTTTCCTTTCCCTAGGTGCAGCACTTGGCATTTATCCCTATTAAATTTCACTCTGTTGTTTTCGGCCCAGCGCTCCAGCCTATCGAGATCACTTTGAATTTTGTTTCTGTCTTCCAGAGTATTAGCTGTTCCACCCAACTTTGTGTCATCTGCAAATTTAATAAGCATTCCCTGCACCTCCTCATCCGAGTCATTAATAAAAATGTTGAAGAGCACTGGGCCCAGTACTGAGTCCTGTGGTACCCCACTTGTTACCTCTCCCCAGTTTGAGAAGGTACCATTGACAAGCACTCTTTGAGTCCGATTCTGTAGCCAATTGTGGATCCACCTGATAGTTGTTCCATCCAGCCCACTTTTAGCTAGCTTGCTAATCAGGATATCATGAAGCACTTTGTCAAACTTTGCTGAAGTCCAGATATATTATGTCCACCACATTCCCATAGTCCACAAGGGAAGTTACCTGATCAAAAAATGAGATCAGATTAGTCTGTCAGGATTTGTTCTTGACAAATCCATGCTGGCTTCTAGTAATCGCTGTATTGTTTTCAAGGTGCTTGCAGACTGACTTCTACAAGTACAATTGAAGAAATGCCAAAATGTACTTGTTGTGTGAGAATGTAGGGCCTCAGACCTTCTTTTCCAAGCAAGACAAGACAACGCACAAGCAAAGTGCTAGAGATAGTCCACTGTGAGTTAATTGGACCTGTACATGTGCCCTCACGCGGCGGTTCAAAATATGCATTAATCTAAGTATGCTGTTGTCTACTTCCTTAAACACAAAGATGAAACTCTGGAGAAACTGAAGTGGTACCACAGGTACGTGGAGATGGTGTTGAACAGATTTGGAAGATGACCCCAGACGTTACAGACAGACAACAGGGGTGAGTTTATGTCGCACCACACACAGACTCCTCTCTGAACATGGTATAGAACAGTGATGGCGAACCTATGGCACGGGTGCCACAGCTGGCACGCAGGGACCTCTCTGTGGGCACTCGAGCCATTGGTCACCAGATCGCGAAAAGACCGTCCCCTTCTACAAAACACTAATGATCTTGTTCTTTCTCACAGTGTGGAATGATTTTATTCTAGAATTCTTGTTACAGAATTCTTTTCTACATTGTTATCACATTTAAAAGATTTTGAAGAATGATGCACAGAGCATGGCTTGGATGTAAAGCCCTAACAGTTGACCTGAGTGCTGCATGTGTTGCTCTCAAACTAACGGAGTATGAGCCAAGGTTTGACAAATTATCAGCATGCATGCAATAGCAAAAATCACATTAATTGTGCAAAAGCATGCCCAATGCAAACTTTTACCTAATGCAGTGTTTGCAGTCCAAGACATAAAGTGTTTAAAATGTGTTAAGCACGTTTCGTTTTCTTGTTTATCTTGCTCATCCTAGTACAGGTTGACTTTTACTTTTACTAATCCGACACCTGTAGAGGCAGGGAAAGGACCCAGAATAAAGCTTGCCCCATACCATTTCAGTCTGGCATATAATCATATTACAAGTTGAGAATCCCTTATCCAAAAATACATGTGCCTAATTATTTAAAAAGTTTGTATAAATTCCCTTCAGGCTATGTGTACAATGTAGTACTATAATAATTTTTTGAGTTGATTTTTCCCCCCCAACAAAAAACTGTATCATTGAAAGCTCTGTTATTTTGTTTTTCTTTAAAGACAAAAGATGTTAATTAGTTTGGACAACTGTATGAGTTGTTTTTCTAAAACTAAAACCTCGGTATTCAGGTTTAATTGCAGTGTTGGCACTTTGAAATAAATAAGTTGGTTTTGTGTTGCAGTTTGGGCACTCGGGCTCAAAAAGGTTCGCCATCACTGGTATAGAACATAGAACCACTGTTAGCCATACCCCAGAGATGAATGGTACCATAGAAAGGAAGAACAGATATGTCATAGAAATGACAAAATGCATGCAACCTTTTCCCACATGTTTGCTGTGTCTCCCACATGCTTTTTTGCAAACTCCAAATGGCCTTTGATATGGTTTTTTCCCCCCAGCAATGGCTTCTTCTCGCCACTTTTCCATAAAGCTCAGCTTTGTGGAGCATCCAGGTGATAGTTGTCCCATGGACGGTTTCTCCCATGTCAGCTGCAGATCTCTCCAGCTCCTTCAGAGTTATCATTGGTTGCTTCTCTGACTAATGCCCTCTTTACCCAGTCACTGAGTTTTGGTGCCTGGCCTTCTCTAGGCAGAGTCGCGGTTGAACCATATTCTTTCCATTTTGTAATCATGAATTCAACAGTGCTCCTGGGGATGTTCATAGTTTGGGATATATATATATTTTAAACCAACCCAGATTGGTGCTTCTGCACAACTTTATCCCTGAGTTGTCTGGATAGCTCCTTGGTCTTCATGATGCTGTTTGTTTAGATATGCTCTCTGACAAACTCTGGGGCCCTCCTGAATCAGGTGTATTTCATCTGAGATCATGTGGCACTGGAACTGCACACAGGTGGACTCCATTCAATGGCTTACAGTATGTGACTTCTGGAAGTAGTGGGTTGCACCAGAGCTTATTTAGGTATGTCAAGCAAAGGGGGTGAATACTTATGCAAACAACAGTTGCCAGTTTGTTTTTGTTTATTTAACTTATGTTCCACAATAAAAATATTTTGTACCTTCAGTGTTGAGTATCTTGTGTACATCAAGTGGTAACAATGCCAACTAAATCCATTTCAATTCCAGCTTGTAACACAACAAAATGTGGAAAAGTCAAAAGGGGGTGAATACTTCTGCAAGGTAGTATAAGTCTCCCTGGGGAGGAAGTTCTGTCATTTTGGCTCTAATACTCACCAGCTCTGAGGAAGGTCCTCTGAAGCTGATCTTAAAACATGGGCATGTTAATAAGCCAGCTCTTAAGGTTATCCAGTTTGTAAGCCATTAAGGGCTTTAAAGATTAACACCAGTGCCTTGAATAGAGCCTAGAAAGAAATAGGCGGCCAGTGTAGGTGTGTATAGGACCTGAATTATATGGACCAGCTGGTCAGCCCCAGTCAAAACCCCGATTTAAATTTCCAGGTCATCTTCAAGAGCAGTTCCACTTAGATTGCATTACAGTAATTCAACCTGTATGTAACTAGAGCTTGAAGGACTGAGGTCTGGTCCAAACTTAGCTGAAGCTGGTAAAAGGTGCACCTGCCACAGCCTGGACATCCAGGTGCAGTAGGGGATCCAAGAGTACCCGAAGCTGTGTACCTGCTTCCTCAAGGGGATGCAATGCTGTCTAGAAAGAGGTTGTGAAGAGATGCCCTCAACCAACAGAACTTCCATCTTGTCTGGACTAAGTTTCAACTTGTTAGCCTCCATTCATTCCTGAACTGACACCAGACCTCCACTGCCCCCTGGTATCCGAAGACAGAAACAAGAGGTAAAGCTGAGTGTTATCAGTGGATGACCTCTTCTAACAGTTTCATGTAGATGAGAGTTTCTCAAACTGTTACTGTAATCTGCAGAGCTCCATTTAGCAGGAACAGCTGATCTTCCTGGGCTGGAGGGGCAACTTACATTGTAGCCGGGCAACTCAAGCCTCATGGCACATCCACCTTTCTCTGTGCATGGCACCAGCATGACAGATTGCTTGCTGGCTGTTGCTGCGGAGTATTTTTCCTCTGCGCCAGCTTCACTATCCTTGCACATGTGTGCATGCACACAGCATGCAAGCACAGAACTACCTCCCCGATGAAAGACATGGGAAGAAAGGCACTGGGGAGGCCTGCCTGGGGCAACCTTACCTGCACTCCTCCCAACAGGCAAGAAGTTCTGTGTGTTTTGTAAAGAGGAGAAGCCACATTGCCCAGCAGCCTCCTAGCCAATCAGAACAAAAGCTGGTGGGTGCTGCCAGGTCACTTAGAATTGTTCAGGGCTTGGGCTAGCCAGCCAATGAAAATGCCTGTGGAACTGGGGGGGGGAGAGCGACTTTTTGTTTTTTCTTTCATTTTGTTGAGTTCACACCACAAATCGGTTGCTTGTCTTCCCCACTCCTTAGAGGATTAATTTTGTATTACATTCAAAAAAATAATTTTGTGTGAGTGAATCTGTGTGTTAGCGAGCGAGTGAGTGAGTGAGAGAGAGACCATGTGTGTGTGCCCTTCGGGTTAGCAAAGTTCTTTTTCTTCCACATTTTCTGCCCAGCTGAGAAGAGCCAGCCAGAACAATTTATCTGGGTTTGTGATTACATGGAGGAAACGCAATGGATGCCCTGTTGCTTTTGTGTAGCAAAACTAGATGTTGTTGGCTCCACCTCTGCTGACCTGCACTCTGCCCCACCAGTCACATTGGCCACCAGCCACCACTGCCATTAGGTAGTTAACAGAAACATTGCAGAATAGTCAATAATATCTGTAGTTGGACCTGCACTTGACTTACCTTTTTCTGTCAATGCCAGGTATTGATCCCATTTTGGCTGGATAATCAAACAGGCTAAAAAGGCCCTGGTCCAGGACCTGTGATTTTCATAATGAAGGGGACCTTCTAAGCAGCCTGGCCTAGGAACCTGTGATGTTCATAATATGACGCTGGTTTTGGCAAATGATGCCGGCACTGAAGAAAAAATGTTATTAAAGTTGATAAGTTGAAAAGTTTACATTAAGTGGTCCGCCAAGGCTTCAGTGATTTTCATGTTATCCTCAAAAACAAAACAAAACAAGCCTGAGAACTGCCAATATGGATGTTTAAAAGTATCTTAGCATTTTAGCAACAAGTTGCACATTTTTGACAGGTGATCAGCAGTTTCACATTTGAATTTTAAAAGAAATTTCAGGTGTATTGTTCTTTTTTAATTTGTCAATTAGTCCTAGAACTTCATGTCCTGCCATTTCTATTTGATTCCGTTACTGATTCTACTAAAAAAAAAGGCACTTTGCCCACCAGAAGAGAAGCCTGCTTCGTCATTGGCTGTTGGAACAGAGCTAGCGGGAGCGCGCGGGGGGGGGGGCTCTAAATAGTGAAAACTCCTCCCTCCCCCCTTCATTTCTTCATGACTAACCCTGCTTTAGGAGAGGTGGAACTGGAAATTAAAAAATAAAAGTATATATACTCTACATAGAATAAGTATATCCACCACAGCATCAAGAGGAGAGCTGGATTATATAACCTTGTGTATATTAATTAAATGTCCAAAGAAGAACAAGAGAACTTAAGAACGCTTGGTGGAAAAAGAAAGCTGAAGAAATTCAACAACTTGCAGAATCCCATGATGCGCGGGGCTTTTTTTAAGGCCACAAGGTCCAGCATCGTCTGAGCTCCGCAAGTGCCGCATTTTCTCGAATGAAACATAGAGTGTTCGAGGATCGGGATATTTGTAAGAAGACCAAAACACTGGTTTATGAAGCCATTGTATTACCAACTTTATTGTATGCCTGCGAAACATGGACTATCTATAAACGTCACTTCCACCTCCTTGAAAGGTTTCATCAACGTTGCCTCCGGAAAATCCTGCAAATTACTTGGGAAGATAGGCGAACAAATGTCAGTGTACTGGAAGAAGCAAAGACTACTAGCATTGAAAAAATGATCCTTCAACGCCAACTTCAGTGGACCGGTCATGTTGTTCGAATGCCTGACTGCCGTCTCCCAAAGCAGTTACTTTACTCCCAACTCAAGGATGGAAAGCGGAATATCGGTGGTCAATATAAGAGGTTTAAAGATGTTCATAAGGCTAATCTAAAAAAATGCAATATAAACATCGAAAACTGGGAAGCTCTGGCCCATGAACGATCTAAATGGAGGTTGGCCTTTCACAAAGGTTCCATGGACTTTGAAGAAGCCCGAGTGCAAGGTGAAAGGGAGAAACGTGCTAAGCGAAAAGCACGTCAAATGAATCCTTTACAGGACCATCTTCTATCTGGTAACCTGTGTCCTCACTGTGGGAAGCTGTGTGGATCTAGAATTGGCCTCCACAGTCACTTACGGACCCATCGCTAGAGTCTACACAATCTTCTTTAGAATTTCCTCCTTTTATCCCGGAAGATTAGAATTAAATGTGGATTAAAAGGGAGAAAAAACACCGTCCCTGGGTGGGCTCGAACCACCAACCTTTCGGTTAACAGCCGAACGCGCTAACCGATTGCGCCACAGAGACTGACGTACGTGTTTGGGGGACTTGGCAGTGATAGCTAACGCAAGTTTGAAAGGTGTTTCTGAATCCGGCCGCTGGAGGCGAAGCCGAGAGCCAGAAAGGGACTCAAAACACAACTCAGAAGGTGTCTTCGCGATAGGGCTCTCCTCCAGCACCTTGGGGGCCCAGAGGTCGCTGGCCTACAGCTCGCAGCATGCCCAGCCAGCGGGAGGTGCCGGAGAGCCCTGAAGAAAATAGACTCACTACGAGGGCGGAGGGAGCGAGTGTTCCGGTGTCACGTCCTTTGCTTTTCCCCTTCCAACCCCACCCCCCGCAAAAACATGTGGACCCAGATTTAGTCATTCTTAGAGTAGATTCACTGAAATCGATGGGACGTTAGTCATGACTGCCCGGGCTCTGCCTCTGACTAAGAGCGCCTCTTTCCGGCCGGCTGGCAGAGAGACGGCTCCGGGGTCCGGGCCCGACACGCTTCCGGGAGTGCCCCAGGGGCCCAGGGTCGCAGCCCGCCGGCATCGCCCGCCCCGTCCCGGGGAAAAGGGAGCGCAGCTGCCCGCTGTTTGCCCGGAAGATTCTGCGGCTGCCTCGGGCTCACGTTTCCGCCGGGGTCGCGGCGAATCAGTAGAGGGTGCCCGGCCTTTGCTGTCTTCAAAAGGGTTGCCCGGACCGGCGCAGAAGGGCGAGCAGAAGCGCCGCCCGCACGTCGGGATGGGGAAAGGGGGCTCCGCAGGGCAGGGCAGGGCAGGGGAGGGCGCGCCGAATCGCGGGAAGGAAGTCGAAGTAACGGAGAACAGGAAAGTCGGTTCTGCGCAGGGGATCTCTTGCTGTCCACCGCCACGATCAAAGACAAATTGGCTTTCCGCTGGAGTAGCCTCATTCAAATCCGTGGAACAAAATTCGTCCAAGACCAAAAAAAAAATCATGTTTTGCTTAACTGCGTTATGGATCTGCGCGGCCGCTGTCCCTCCGGAGCTTAATTAAAAAAAAAAAAAATGTTACTCATTGCATTGTGCCGTAGCTTTTCCCCTTCCAACCCCACCCCCCGCAAAAACATGTGGACCCAGATTTAGTCATTCTTAGAGTAGATTCACTGAAATCGATGGGACGTTAGTCATGACTTACTTATTCCAGTTACTTCATTGGGTCTGGATCCAGCGCGTTCGTTTGTGTGCGTGATTTGAAGCATCTTTTGCTAGATGTCATAAATTAACGGTGTAATTGAACTTTAGGTTTGAGATATTATGGTTTTATTTTATTTTTAACTGCCAGGCAGTGCGTGTGTGTGTATATATATATATATATATATATATAGGGGCAAAATCTTGTTTGGTTTAAGGAGAATGCGAGCATCTGAACACTTGCTGGGTAGAAGGGAAGACGGGGAAGAGGCGGCTGCCCCTCTCTGTGAATCTCCCGCCAATGCCACGTGAGAGTGCGGAACTGGAATGGTGCGATTGGCACGGAGAAAAAGGTTCGACTCCTGCGTCCCGCTTGGACAGCGCAGCCAGGGGGAGTTTTGATTATGATCTCAACGGGAGGTGGGCAGAATCAATCTTTGGAGGGAGACCTTGATGTGTACGAGGAACTTCAAACGGTAAGAATTAATTTAGGGATATGGATATAACTTGAGAGATGGTCCTTTGCTTTTAACAGCCAGGGGGAAGGCAACAATCCAGCGGACGAAGCTTTCGCCAGCAAGATATACGGTACTGAGGAAGATGAATTTGTGCATGCGGCCCAGCTGTTACGCAGGGCTCTCCAACCTTGCTGGACTACAGCTCCCAGAATCCCTTGCCATTAGCCATGCTGGCTGGGTATGCTGGGAGCTGTAGGCCAGCCACATCTGGGCACCCAAGGTTGGAGAGCCCTGCTCTAGAGACGCAGAGCCTTCTCTCGGGGAGGCGGGGCGGGGTGGGGGCGCAGAGGGTTTCATCTTTTTAAATGTCTCAAACGGAAATCAACTGCTGGGCTAAATTATTCCGAGGCCTGCCTCAGATTCAGCCCAGCTCCCCTTGGTCCTTCTGAGCGGTGCAGATCTTGACGTTTCTTACAGGGGCGTCTGCCGGAAAGCGTGCCCCTCATCACCACAACCGCCCGTTTCACCCTTCCACGGTAGCATCGGTTTCCCCAAGGACGTGCGTGTCCGTCTGCTGCAAGCAGACTTTCCCGTTCCAGCCCCCTTTTAAATGTTAGCTGCCCTTTGCCGCAAAGCGAGTCTGCCGCTTCAGAGAAATGTGCAGCACCGAGCATTCCGCGTCCCTTTGCAGATGATTGCAGAATTGTAGTCCAAGCGCCTCTTTCTTTGGCAGCCTTCCGTTTCGTCCGGCGTCAGCCCACCCAGACGCTCTAAAAAATATATCAGATAATTATTCCTAGCATCGGTCGGTGCTGCTGTCAGTGAGCAAGATTCACGCATTCGGCGGAGCCAAGCGCTAAGCCTTTTCCTGGACTGTACCAATTCGGGCTATACCAAAAGAGGCATCGCCAGTTTTGATGATTCTCCAGACGATGGCGGCGGCGGCGGCTTCCCCGCTTGGAAAAATAGCCTTCAGAGCGAAGGATCGGCTGGCCGCTGAGCCCTTCTCCTTGGCATGCTAGTTTTCCAAGTTCTGCTTTGTGAGGGAGCATTAAGAAAAACGCGATTCTCCCACTTCTGGCCCAAAGTGGTACAGTCCACGGGAAACTTTACCACGCGCTGAACGTATGAGCCGGTCCCGACGCACCGGAGGAGTTAGGTTGACAAGGGGCACGGAGAATCCGGATGAGGCGGGTGCATCTTCTTAGGAAAGAACATCATGTAGTTATGCGGGGGCGGGAAGAGGGGGGTGTTGATGGGGAGACAAGGAAGAGATCTCTTTATAGGGGTGGGGGACCTCGGCCTGGTCAATCCGGCCCTCCGGGATTCCCTAGAGCAGGGCTCTCCAACCTTGGGTCCCCAGATGTTTTTGGCCTACAACTCCCAGCATGCCCCAGCCAGCGTAGCTGGGAGTTATAGGTCAAAAACATATGGGGACCCAAGGTTGGAGAGCCCTGCCCTAGAGGGCCACGCGCACGCGCTCTTCCCCTGGCGCCACGGCCACGCTCTTTCCCCCGACCACTGATCGTGCGGTGCTTTCCGGCCGGCTTTTGTGCAGATTCCTCCATCTCAAAAGGTGGAAATGCCTCTCCTGAGGCTTCGTGACTGACTGGCAGTCACGGCTTGAAGCGACAATATGCCGGTATTTTGGGGTCCACTCCTTTACCGCGGCCCGTTTGTCTTCGACCCCACCCGCCACTGGAACCCCCCCCCCCTCAAGCTTTTCTGCAACTTAACTCGGCATTCGGGCTGAAAGAGGCTCCCCACCCCGTTTGAAAATAGAGGCCCCACGTACCAGCCCCGGGCTTTATCGAGTCTCCAAAGGTGGAAGCTTTCACAGATACATCTTTGCCCCACCAAATAAAAGATTTGCCCCAAAGGCTAATATAGTGATCCACTCGTCAAGGATGATGGGATGAACGGAATCCAGCACTCAGAAAACGATATATATTTTAAAGTCCTCTCAGGGGAAATCAGTTTTGTCTGCAATCCTATCCATACTTCCTTGGAAGCAAGCCTCCTTGAGCTCAAAGGAACTTGCTTCTGAGTAAATGTGCACACGACTGCGCTGCCCATGGCATGGATCAGAACATTGTGCACGCACGAGTCTCGCCCCGACACTCTGAGGATGAGAGGACAGCGTGTCGGAAATATTATTCCTCTTCTCCAAAAGAACTTTGTGTCTTCAGCCAAAATAGAATTATTTCCTAACCAAGGGTATATAACTAGGGATTATATATTTCCCTCTGCGGTCCTTAAAATTGAAGGGCACGTCGTCGGCGTCGTCAGTGTGGTGCCGGTCCTCAGACTTGCTCATTAATGAAGCTTTACAGAGTCCAACTTAGCCGTTTGCGCGTGATCGGTATCAAAAACGCAAGAACTTTCAGACCAACTTTTAGTTGATGTAACTGAGTGACATTTCAGATTTTATATATAAATAGGAAGGGGCCGGGGGCACCGGCGGTCTCCAAAGTGAGGGCGTGGGCGTGGTATTGCTGATGCTGGGCTGTTCATAAAGCTTAGACAGTTTTCTCGGACGCGCTTTGGTGTTCTTCATTTATCTTTCTTTGTATTTCCATCAATGCTGCTGTATTGCCTTTGCGTGGAAAGAAGATAGGCTGAAGCCTCCTCCCCGATATGCTAGCTTTCTACGTGTGAGGAATGTTGTCCCTGACGACACTTGAAGAGGTACAGAATAGGGGGGGGGGGAATAGATGCCATTTAGTTCTGCTGCTCCTCCGTACAAAAGGAAAACGCGTGTGGTTGCGATTCACGTGTGTTTGGCCTGAGAGATACCAAAAAAATAGGAGCGGGGGCCGTATTGGGCTACGACTACAATCTTATGCTCACTTACTGGGGGGTAAGCCCCTTTGACACTTACTCCTGAATAAATATGAATGGGATTGTGCTGCATCTTATCTTGCAAGTAACCAAGCTTTGGAGTTTCTCAGCATTCTTCATTGGGTGGTGACTATCGCCTGCTAACTTCGCTGGCTGGGGCATGCTGGGAGTTGTAGGCCAAAAACATCTGGGCACCCAAGGTTGGAGAACACTGTCAGGTTACAGACTTCTAAAAGCCTCCCCAGTCTGGCGCCCTCCAGATGTTTCGGACTACAATTCCCCAGCGTGCCATTAGCCCATGCTGGTTGAGGCTGATGGGAGCTGCAGTCAAAAACATCTGGAGGGCACCACGTTGGGGAAAACCAACCCATGTTAATGCTCTTGACTTATGCAGAATTCTTTTTTCCCCCTTTTCATTCTACTCAACAGAAAATTAAGACATTTTAGAGCGCAATCTTATGCATGCTTAGACAGGGGGAAAAAGTCCTACAGCATGGCTGCCTGGGAAATGCTGGGAGTTGTAGGAGTTTTTTTTTCTGTCTAGACATACATAGGATTGCACCCTAAGATGCGGTTGGTAATAATACCTCTATAGAATTCAGCTTTAAAATGTGTATTTCGTAGTATTGCTTGTCCCTCGTCACACTGCAGACTGGAAAGAATTTTGCTGGAAAGATTCAGACTGGAAAGGGGGTGCCTGAAAAGTGATCCGACTGAGGCACTAGACTAGTTTCCCGCGGGGACTAAGGCTACAATCCTATTTACCAGTGTGTACACGTGAACTCCACGGGGCTTGCTTGTGATAAGACAGTTTAGGATTGCACTGTTAACTCAGGTTAGCGGGTGGACGTGGGAAGGTGGCAGGGATACAAAGGACTCGAGGGCGTTATACTGGGAGATAAGCCAGGCTTTAAGGCTGCAATCATCACCACATCTACTCTAGAGTAATACCACAAACTCGGTTGGCATCGGAGTGAGAGTTTTGTAGAATCACACTGTTTGGTCACTGTCCTGAGGAAGTCAGACCAACTGGTTTCAGAACTTCCTCCCAAGAGCCAGGGAAACTGGAGTCATTTTTGGACTAAATTACGGACTCGCTGTGATTTTATTGCAACCCCTTTTCAACGGACTTCAGAATTACTAGGGCTTCGCTTGAGTCCCAAAATATCTGCTGTCACCACCGAGCGGCAGAGCTCTAGAATGGCCCAGTGGTGTGGTGAGAACGAAAACCTCATCATGGTGGTCTTCGTAGCCAGCCCCCCAAGGAGATTCCGGAAATCCAAGCAGCTGCGTGGATCCATATCAAGAACGCGGTTCTAGCAGTTTTCACCTGCACAAGGAGCAGGTCATTTTGTACATCTAATGCAGTGTTCTCCAACCTTGGGTTGTTTTTGTTTTTGGCCTACACCTCCCAGCATGCTGGGAGGTGTAGGCCAAAAATATCTGGGGACCCAAGGTTGGAGAACACTGATCTAATGGGTCTTAACTGCCCATTCGAGACCACGCCGCCCCGAAAGACTGCACTACAATGGCTCACAACGTATCGTTGCTGAGAAAATCAATTTCACCAAAGCTACCGTGAGGATTGCAGTTAAACGCAGGGGGACGCAGAATCCTGAGCGGGTGGTAGACGATGCACTAATCAAAAAGTCCTGGCGCTTCGACCCTGTGCGTCCTGTCTCCACTACAGCAGTGGTTGCCACATTCCTCCCTTCAACCCAGCGTGTGTCTTTTAACAGGCTTGTAGCGCACCCTACTACGATTTAAAGTTTTCCAAAAACTGTGGAAATTTCAGAGTTCGACCTCCCCGCAGTGCAAGACTTCAGAGCAGAAGTCCAGGGCCTCACTTAGCAGAATTGAGCAGGAGGCCCCCAGTGCAGACGGGCCGGTTTGCCACATTTCGAAGGAAGTGGAGCCATGTATGCTGCCATTCAAAGAGGGGGCGGGGGGGGGGGAGGCTGTAAAACCATTAAGTCCAGAATCTAAGATTACCTAATTGCACCGCTGGCAACATACTGCTGACCCACGCCCACCCATACACCGACCCGACACACATTGTGATGACTGGAGAAGCTGAGCAATGTCTTGTTGGTGGCGTTTGGAACGGAATGAAAACAGAAACGGGGATTTGAAGAAAAGTCTCGAGTCAAAGGATCTAAATAAATCACTTACCCTTCCCTAACCTGGTGTCCTCCAGAGGTGTTGAATCACAACTCCCATCATCCCGTGCCAGAACACACCTGGAGGGTGCCTGGTTTGAGAAGACTAGATCCATTTTGCAGGTAGGACTAACGTCTGTAAACACACAGAAGGGCCCCCTTCCCTCAGGTTTGTCGTCTCTGCCGTGGCTGGGCCGGTTTTAACTCTTCCCATTGTTCTTCTGCCTTCTCGGTCTTTGAGAACAAGCTCACCTGTTCTCCACTATTCAGAAGCATCAGAACTTGTTCGGAACTACTATAGATATCCTATTTTCTGACCGCCTCTTTCGACCCATTTCCTTCATATTTGTTTATCTATCCCCATTCATAGTTTTGGTCTTTCTTCCTTTCAAACTACGTAAGAGCTGGGATTTATAAGACCACAAGAACCCCCCCCCCCAAATTACTCGGTGAGATATGGCTGCTGCCCACTTCGTTCAGAGCCAGGATAGACAGAAGGACAGACGTGCCCTCCGGTTTCTCGCGGCGAGGGGGGAGAGAGGCGGCACCGGAGCGGGGATGGCAGGAGGGACGAGCGCCCCCCCGCCGCCCCCCCCGGGAGCTCGCTCCTCCTTGCACGCGGACCCCAAGTGCTGGCTTGACAGAAGCGCGCTTTCCACGAGCTCACCTCCCCGCCAAAGGCGTTTCGCCCCTTCTGTGCCTCCCCGCTTTTTTCTTGCGCTGCCACTGACGACTGAAACACCAAGCCCTCCCTGAAGAATGCCAGCCTTCCTTCCCTCGCGGTCCAAGTGACTCTGTGAGGACATGACGTCAAGCTGACGCGGCGATTAATTCATGCTCATCTCAATCCAGGTATAGGCGCGCGTTTACTTCAATGGCCATTGGCGATCGCTACGGGATCCGGCTGCGTGCGCCTGGGCTCGGTCGCCTCCGAACGGTGCCGCTGCTTCAAGGATGCTGACAAGTTCATAAACCCCGGTGGATGGGAAGTGAAGGGGGGAAATGCGATAGAGCGGTTTATTTATACCAAATCACCTCCCCCAAAGAGGAAGGAAAAAGGACCCTGTATTAATCCGGCATCAACTTCCTTAGCTCCGAACTGGCAGTAATTAGCCAGATTCCATACCAGAATTGGCCCACACCAATTCGCAGTCCTCCTTTATTCAGGATTAATCAATTCCGCAACAGCTGTCACCGCCTGGGTCTGAAATCATGATTACTAGCGCGAACTGGAGGGGGCCCACATGACAATCGCCTCACAGTCATAATTCGTGAGGATTCTAGTCGCTTGTCCATGCAAAAGTGTGCGTGAAAAAAGCGGGGAGAGAAGCGATCAGCATTTATAATACTACTCAAGAGCCAGACAGTCGTAGGCACAGAAGTGACTGTTTCGAATAATCTAGCGTTTCCGCCAACACAACTGGCTTTTTGTTGTCCATGATCTCACCAATAACTATAAGCACACGAGAACATTCACGAATAACACGGTGAGTAGGTTTTATTATGGTATCATAAGCTTTCCTGGACTGGTCTACTCCTCTGGGAAACGATTAGAAAGCGGACGGGGAAACGAAGGTTCAAACAAGGGCAAAGTATGCGTAAAAGCCTGCCCTCTCTCAGAGAAATCTAACATTCCGAAGCAAATAATAATAAAAAAAACAGGGCTTAGAACCCTTTTCATTACAGAGATAATATATTTTTAAAAGTTATCAGTGGAATGCTTACAACCACAAACATTTGGGAGTAAATCCGATCGTCCGCAGTCTTTCAGAGTGAAAGCACATATTGTTGTGCTGCGGACTTGAAAGCAATGGGGCAAAGGTAAATAACGTCCATATACTGCCCACATTGCCTTGCTAGGTGCTGAGAGCAGTCTATATTTTAAAGTCTGCTGGTTACAACACACATCTGGTATGGTGCCCAGATGTGTTTTCGGTTCTCATCATAGTTTTAATTCACACCATCTAAAAGTGGATTATTTCTCACATAATCTGCACAATTTCCCAGCTCTGTTTCCATTCTGTTTTTGCTAGAATGTTTTATTGATTTCTTTTATGATTGTGGATTCGTTAACAGAGGTTATAAGGGTTGCATTTGATGAGGTCAGACTTTTAGTAAATTCTTTACTACGGGAGTGGGAGTATGTAGCCCCCTTCTTGGTGTCCATGGATGCTTTTATAAACCGCTTGTATAAGTAAGGCACCTGTATGTCACTTGTATAAATCAGACACTTCTGTAAGAAGAGAAGATGGGCATTGCTTTTAGCCTGTCTATATTCTCTCTCTCTCTCTCCTTTTAATTCCTTCCTGTCAGTTTTAATGGCTGCGTTGAGTTGTATCACGGAACTGCAGTGAAGTTTTATTTAGAATTCCTTGAATTCTACACGTGACAATTGTTCAAATCTCAACCAAAGTATGCCTTCTTGGAAGTAAATGCATGTGAAACCGGTGGGAGCGTAACTGGAAATAAATTAACTAGGAGGATCCAGGCAGCAATCATATTTTTTTAAAAACCCTCGTAGCTCATTTCAGAACCGAAAACACGCCCTGCATTGTAGTCCTTTCGTATAATCCAGGGACTAAACAGTCGGGTTTTGTTTAAACGTGGGGAGGGGACATAATACGGGTGTCTTCACACCCTCCCCTTCCTTCACCACTTCCCCCCTATACTCGTTTCTTCAGCAAAAGATCAGGGATACATGGGGCGCAACGCCGTCGCTTTTGTTCCTAGCATCCTCAAACCACACCGCCGAATGATGTCGCTTCTCTGTCAAACTTCGTCTTGTTTCAAACACGTCAGGAGGAACTTGGCGTGTTTGCAGTCTGGTTGTAGGTTCTGGGGGGATGGATGGGTGGCTTGTTTTTGTACTGTCTGGATGCGAAGTGTGTCTGTCTCCAGAAAGAGACGGAAGAAGCAGCCCACACATTCTACTCCCCCCTCCTCACGATTCATTTTCCTCTTCCACCCGCCGCCGCCGCCGCCTCATTTTTTTTAAGGGACTTCGCTCTTTTGCAAACACCCTAAAGGAATGAAATCACGTGAGCCCCCCAAAGGGGGGCGGGGCTTTTGTCCGGAGGAAAGGGGGGCGGGCCATTTTGTGGTTTCCCCTGCCTGCCTTCTCTCCTCTTCTGTAGCCCAGCAGGAAGAGGAGGGACTGGTGCTCTGAGGATCTCTGCCCATATATACATGTATATATTTAAATTTGAGTTTGATCAGTCTAGGTGGGGCGGAAAGTGTGTGTGTGTGGTGTTGTTTTTTCTTTCCGTCCCATATTTTGCTGCCTCGGTGCTCCCCTAGAAAGGATCCGGGATCAGGTAGGGCTTGTGCACTTCCTTCCACTCCAAAATCCACGTCTCTTTTGCTTCGGAGAGGTTCCCCCCCCCCTCTTCTTCCCCTGGCGCCCTGGCCCCTTTCCCTCTTCCTTTGTCGCTCCGTCTCTCTTTCTTCCTCCTTTTCTTTATATTTTCCGCCTCCTTCTGTATTGCTTTCAAGATGGCCGATCTGTGTGTGTGTGTGTGTGTGTGTGTGTGAATTGTTAACCCTCCGCAGCTCCTCGTCTGTCTTCGTTGTTGTTTTGCTGCTGGTGGGAGGGAAGCTATTGGAGAATTTCCAAACGGGTCTCTTTGGGTTTCCCCGGTCGTGAAGTCTGAGCAGCTCCGCCATCTCCTTCGCAGCTCCCCCCCCCCGCGCCGCCCGCGCCCTCCCCTTTGCAAGTGGGGAGACCGGCGTGCGTGCGGGCGTGCCGCCCCTTCCCTTCCCCTTCCCTTCCCCTCCGCGCGGCGCCTTTCCGCCGCTGCTGGCGCGCCCGCCGTGAGGCCCTTCCTTTCTCCTCCCCAGAGAGGGATTCCGTGTGCGCGCGCGTGCGCGCTCGCTTCCTTGCGCGCTCGCCTGAGGAGGGGGCTGTAAACGGAAAGGCTGTCGGAAGCGAGGCGGAGCGTTGACAGCCAGCATCTCGCCGGCTGCGCCCAAGAAAAAAGGCTCGGCCGCGGCCCCCACCCCGGACGGGGCCCTGGAGCGACTCGCATGTCGGGCGCCGGGTGAGCCAAGCCGCGCCCGCAGTCGGTCGGCCTCTCCCGGGACGCGCAGGCCCCAGTGACCGCGGCGGGGGGCGTGGATCCGCGCAAGAGCCTCGTTTAAAGGGCCCGAGGGAGGAGGGCGGGGGTCGTCGCGGGGGTGTGGGGGGGTTGCTGGGCGTGCAGGAAACTGAGGGGGCGGCGGGGAGGAGAACGCTTCTTACGCCTCATGTGGATGTCTGTCTGTCTGTCTGCCTTTGTTTCGCCCCCGACCGGAGGGGGTTAAAGTCTGATCTGGAAAACCTAGAGCGAGGAAGGGGTGTGTTTCTGTCATCCCCCAAATCACACGGGAATCTGATTTGGGGGCGGGGAGACGCTCTTTAACATTGGTGCCTCCGAATCGTCAGGGGAGGGGGGGGACGGCCGGCCGGGCTGGGGGAGGTTTAAGGGAATTTCACGGGGAGGAGACTTGAGAGGAGGCTGGAGAGGCTGGATTTCACTGTCGCGATGTTTGGCGAATTACCGTGGTATAGAAAGGGAGGCGGGGGGGGGGAGCGACAGCAGGTATAATATGAATGAAAGAACAGATGTAACGGGAAAGCCATATAGCTACACATTTTCTCTATATTGCTAAATTAATAACCCTTTTGTTTATCAGACACCTTCCTTCCCTCTCATCACTCTTTTTCTCATTTTTTTAAAAAAGGGTACCTTACAGTCATTTAATCTGTCTGCTCTTCACTCTCTGATAAATAATAGATGTAACATCAAAACAGACACGAAGGGGGGGGGTCTCCCCGGCCCTCAATCTGTCATGGTCATTCGTCCATTCTCTCTTCCCACCACAACCCCCCCTTCTCAATGTCCCCTGATCAAATTTCTATGTATTTCCTTCCAAAATTGTTATTTCTTCTTTACAAGGCAAGAAACTAATCCCCAGAACCTGTTTTCTGTAAACGTACATCTAAAATTCAAAGAAGCATCTTCGTCTTCTCCTCTAAAATATAACAAAAATGTCTGCATTTTCTAGAATTCAGGGAAGAAAACGCCTTTCTAGAATTCAAGCAAAACCCAATACCTGGCATTTATATCCCATACTAGCTTCTAGAATGCAAGGAACAAAGGATTGCTACAGTTTATACATTTTCCACTAGAATTTAGGGTAGGAAAGAAGGATGCTTTCTATGTGGCCTTTAGGATTAAAGGAAGAAATTATCTCCCTCCTCCTGCCCCCTCCCCCCTGCAGTGAATTATTCCTCTAAATCCTAGGAACAAAAACCCTGGAAGTTCATTGTCTAGATTCTAGAACGCCAAGGAATGAGTGCAGATGCTTCTAGAAAATTTAGAATAAAATGAATGGTTGATTTCTGAATATTCTGCTCCAGAGTTTAAGGAGCGGATTCTGTTCCAAGCCCTTCTGGAGAGTCCCTTCTAGAATTCAGAGAGAAAAGAGCAAGATTTAGAGAACTGAATAATAATAATAATAATAATAATAATAATAATAATAATAATAAATATAATTTTATTTCTTACCCGCCTCTCCACTCAGATCGAGGCGGGGAACAGCCATAACATAAAATATATAAGTAGTTAAAAACACAGCAAATATTATTAAAATATTCTTAAAAACCTTTAAAAGTATCCTAAAAACTCTTAAAATTCCACTGGGTAGGCCTGTCGGAAGAGGTCAGTCTTTATGGCCTTTTTAAAGGCCAAAAGACTGTCTAGTTGACGAGTCTCCTCCGACAGGCCATTCCACAGTCTGGGAGCAGCAGAAGAGAAGGTCCTCTGGGTAGTAGTCGCCAGCCTAGTCTTGGCCGACTGGAGTAAATTCCTTCCAGAGGACCTAAGTGTGCGGGGCGGATTGTACAGGAGAAGGCGATCCTGCAGGTAACCTGGACCCAAACCATGTAGGGCTTTAAAGGTGATAACCAACACTTTATACTTCGCCCGGAAACTGATTGGCAGCCAGTGTAATGCTTTTAAAGCTGGTGTAATATGGGCACCTCTAGATGTACCGGTGACCAATCTGGCTGCCATATTTTGCACCAATTGAAGTTTCCGAACTAGGTACAAAGGTTGCCCTATGTACAGCGAATGACAAGGAAGAGCCCAGCGTTTCTATAGGCTCCCGAATCCAGACACGAGGGCTCAGGCCAGACAGTTAAGTACTCCTTTGAGAAGAGTTAAAAGTGCTCAATTTATTGCACCTTAACACCAGCCCCAACACTCTCTCAAACGGTAAAGGGAGAACCCCCCCCAACCTTCCTTGTCTGTATGTTTTGTATCTTTTCAGCATTTAAAAATATAAAAATATTTCCCCCTAAAAATAGGGGAAATGTGCCCCCCCCTTTTGCTTGCCAAAACAACTCTTATGTTTAAGGAAGACAGTGTAGATAGGATTGCACTGTTAAACTCCTCCATGAAATTTGGGGGGTCCAGAAGGAGGATCGTTCGATATCTATTTGTGTGTGTTTGTTCCATTTTCCTTTCTGTCCTGGAGCAAAGTGATTCTATAAACGTTCTTGCATTAATGTTGCAGCCATGGAACCTACTAGAGAATTTGTTATTTCTCCATCTCCCCCAAATGGAAAACGACAATACAGTAATACCTCGGATTACGAGTAACCCGGTTTGCGAGCTACTCGGATTAGGAGTAACAGAGGAATTTTTTAGCATAAATTTAAATTTGAAAGATGAGCAAGTCTCACAACACGAGGCCTGCTGCCGCTTTCAAATTTAAATTTATGCTAGAAGCATGTGGAGGCATCAGGGAGCGGGGGGGGGGGGGGGGGGGCGGCGCCTCCCACTGCTTTGCTGAGCCCCGTGGAGGCGAGGTGTTGTCGCTTACTCAGCTGGCGCCTCGCGCTGCTGCGCCACTTCCCTGCCCGGGAGCCGGCATGGCAGCGCGCAAGGTGTCAGCAGAGCGAGTGGAGGTGAGGAGGCGAGGCGCGCCCGGGACCCGGCACATCAAAGCAAGTTTCCCCATTAGAAATAATGGGACCTCCGCTGATTCATTCCACAACCATTTAATCACTGCTTTGCCAGCTCCCTCCATGGGGCTCCCTGCCGGGGAGCCGGCAAAGCAGTGATTAAATGGTTGTGGAATGAATCAGCGGAGTTCCCATTATTTCTAATGGGGAAACTCGCTTTGATGTACGAGTATTTTGGATTACAAGCATGGTTCCAGAACAAATTATGCTCGTAATCCAAGGTATTACTGTAGTTGGGCGGGCGGGGAGTTGTGCAAAGCTTTTCTTGTTGTCTTGTGTAATATGAAAAACGATGCAGCCTTCCTCAACTTGGTGCCCCCATCCCCGGTGTCTTTGGACTACAACTCCCATTGTCTCCAGCCAGCATGACCATGCGTGAGGATGTGGCTGAGGTGGAGGAAGCGCAGAATCCTTGCCTGGATCAGGCACCTATGAGTCTGATGGAGGAGTCTGCGACATCTTCGGTTGCCTCCATCCAAGGCACTTGCTTGTTTAAGATCTTCAAGGAAAACTGGGAGGTGGGGAAGCGGCGGTGGCATTTCAGCTTCTTCACTGCGTAAGAGTCTTCCCCTGGAGATCCTTTCGTTTCCCTGAAGCCAGTGGTGCAGGAGAACTTCCCGCAGAATTGCGCCCCTGCCTGGGGCTGGGGTGCATGGTCTTGAAGGCTCTGAGCCTATCCACACGGTGGGACGGGCTTTTGGGTACACACGTCTGGCTGTGGAGGATCGCGTGCTGTAAGGAGGCGGGAGCTGGAATTCGCGTGTGCCTTAGCAGTCTTGGCGCTGGTCTCTTGAGAGCCGCGGTCCAAAGGAAGATGTCCTGCTTGTTGGAGGAGAGTGTAATTGGCTCACGCTGGCTCTGCTTCTCTGAGCGTGGAAAGCTAAACAGGGTCAGGCCTGGTCATTACTTGGATGGGAGACCCCTCCTCTAGTTTCCTGCATGGAGCAGGGGGTTGGACTCGATGGCGTAGGCCCCTTCCAACTCTATGATCTATGAAATTGGGTGCCGGGTCTGGGTCCCGCTGGAGTTTGTCGAGTCTGCCTTTGAGAGCGAGTTATGTCGGCACGCCTTGTGCTGCTGTGCAGGGGGTGCGAGAGGCCTCTCCCTCCTGCACTCACTAGGGAAGACATCACATTGGACTCAAGTGACGTTACTTCTGAGAAAGTATTCATAGATTTCATAGATTTCATAGATCATAGAGTTGGAAGGAGCCTACAAGGCTATCGAGTCCAACCCCCTGCTCAATGCAGGAAACTAGAGGAGGGGTCTCCCATCCAAGTAATAACCAGGCTTGACCCTGCTTAGCTTTCCACGCTCAGACAAGCTGAGCCAGCATAAGCCACAGGCCCTTGGAATGGATCCTGCTGCATGAAAGCTAGCATGTTAGCCCCTCTCTGTTTCCCCCCACTCTTGAGAAAAAATACCATATGCTGGGTGCATATTCATTTATTTTGTTGGTTTCTTTTGAAGATTTGTAATCCGCCTTTTAATCAAGTGATTCACAAAGGGCCTTAGTACAGGTGTAATAACAAATAAATGAGCCCCCAAACTTTCACATACACAACCCAGCAGCCCTTAAGTTGCAATCCTATACCCATTTGCTTGGGAGTAACCTCCATTGACTCAGTGGGGCTTACTTCTGAGTGGGCATGCATAGGATTGCACTGCATGTCCTCTTGTGGCAGGCAGTTTCCAGCAGAAGTCTGGCACTTGGAACTAGCCATAGTAGTGGCCTGGATGAAGCTAGTCAGAATGGCAGCCTGTGGCTTATGGCCTTAGATAGTCTCTGTGCCCAAAGCCCCCATCCCTGTGGCTGAGGGGCATGTATTTTGCTCTAGATCAATAGATTATCACTTCACATGATCCAAGTTTTGAGCCTGGAAAACAAATTCTGGAACTCAAGAAAACCAGGAGGAGTTGGATGTGGAGTAGTGCAAACTAAGCAATTAATCTAGAATCTGGGTAATGAACTCCCCCCACCCTTTTTCTTCCTTGAAGTCTAGAAGTGAATAATATGGGGAGCCTTATTTGAATTCAAAAGGCTACATAGAAAACTCGTCTCTTTCCTGTCCTGAATTCTAGAAGAAAACATAGATGAAGCGCATGGAGGTAGAACTTGGGTCGTCTAGAACTAAAGACTTTGGAATGGGAGGATTCTAGATTGCATTTCTGCAGTTCCAAGTTGGATTCCAAACATAATCCAAAAAACCCCATTTTCTTCTGTGGGGAACAAACTGTTTCCCACACTTGCCTGGTGAAATATGAAGTACGTACACTGTTTCAGGGATGTTGAAGAGTCCTTGGTCACGAGTCGAGTCACGAGTCTTTAGACCCGAGTCTCGAGTCCGAGTCCTTGGTCCAAAATGGTGACTCACGAGTCCTGAGTCCCTCCCAAAGCTGACTCCACGGGTCCCTATTAAAATCAATGGGTTTTTTCCCCCAACAAAATAAGGCTACTTCAGATGTGTGGTTTAAATAAATTCTAGGCACAAGTGTGCCTTTTTATCTCAAAACTCTGCCACTGATTTTGACAAGAACAGACCAGGCAGACAAACCAAAATAACCAGGCAGGCAGAGGAGGCAGGGAACCCCAAAGCAGGCAGGCAGAGGCCTTTGTCTTGGACAATTCAAACTGTGGAACTAGTTAAGAAGAGACCAGGCAGGCAGAGGCAGCCAAACCTAAAATGTCTGAAAGGTTGCATTAGGAAAATGATTTTAAAAAATAAACTTGGATTGTTACTGCAACTAGGTCCAGACAGCATCTGCAGGTGGCATCAAGCAGGGATGTTGATGAGTCCTTGGTCTTGAGTCCCGAGTCGAGTCCTGAGTCGAGTCTCGAGTCCCATTAAAAATATTGGGACTCGAGTGCGACTTGAGTCAGAGGGGGGACTCAGTCCAACTCATGAGTCGAGTCCTGGAGTCCGAGTCCCCATCCCTGCACTGTTTGTGCTAGCCTCAAAACTGGTTTAAATGGCTGGACCTAGATCTCCGAGCATATGAAGTAATACCAATAAAAAGTGCCTCTGAATATATGCAGAGTGCCTTCACTCCTGAGTAACCGTTATTCCATATCAGAATGTTGAGCAGTCTTGAACCCTGGCCATGTTTTTAAAAATTAAAAACCAACAACCAAACAAGAAGGCAGCGAGCAGGAGGCATTAATAAACAACTTGCATGCTCCCTTTCCCCATCCATATCCTTCCTCAACATGGTGCCCTCCAGGTGCGTTGGAGTAGGACTCCCATCATCCCCAGCCAGTGTGGCCACTGGAGTTGATAGCTGCGTAAAAAGGAGGTGATACAAACTTTTGAAGGCTCCTCTAAATTTGGGTGGGGGTTAAAGGAGGTGCCACGGGATTGGGCAAGCTCTAGTCATTTCATCTACAGGGCAATGCTGTCCCTGTCTGCTCAGCAGTGAACTCAATAGGACTTACTTTCCCTGGGAGTAAGTCCCATTGAAGTCAGTTATACTTACTTCTGCACAGCAGAGTGTGTTTCTATTCAAGGAGTAACCACAATCGTGTCTCGGATTAGAGAGAACTGCTGCTCAGGCCAAGGATGAGCCTCCTGGGGAAGCGGAAGCCCTGGCAGCTTTTTCCTCAAAGGGGGGGGGGGAACCCAGAGCACTGCTCTGGCCACTTGATCCTAACCAACCACATTTACCGGTACTTGGAAGTCTGTCTGACTGGTTTAAATGGGACTGAGCAAATAAATGGGTGTGTTGTGCACACACCTGCAAAACATAAAAATGCCTCTTTGGAGTGGGTAGTCAACAAAAGATTTTTAAAATTAAAATAAGGATTAAATGAGGGAGGGAGAGAGCCCTTAAGAGAGCACCATCCAGTTACCGTACTCTCTTTCAACTAGGGAGGGCTAAATCTCCAGGTGGTGGATCTGTGTCCATCTGCTTGACTTCATGCATTTCATTTATGTCCCAGGATTCTCACCTTTCTCCCAGGGAGTTCAAGGTGGTGTAGGTAGGGTTCCCAGGCAGCCCCCTATCTCTGCACTTACCAGACCCACATCTGTTTAGCTGCTGCAGACAAAAAGATGACAACCCTCTGTCTATACCAGGGCTCTCCAACCTTGGGTCCCCAGATGTTGCTGGACTACAGCTCCCAGAATCCCTTTATTTATTTATTTACTAGCTTTTTTTTACCCGGCGTTGCATGGGTCGTCATTTTCCTATAGGCACTATTTGTTCGAAATGCCTTAAGCTGTCCGCTGTTTGGAATCCCTTGGAATCCCAGCTCCTCTGGGACTACCAGCTCCCCCAGGATTACACAATGAAATCCCAGCTCCCCCGGGACTGCCAGCTCCCCCGGGACTGCACAAAGACATCCCAGCTCCCCCCCCCCCCGGGACTACACAATGAAGAATTCCCTGTGTCCCCCCTGTACTACACAATGAAATCTCTGCTCCCCCCCCCGGACTATGCAACAATGTTTTCCCTGCCCCCGCCCCCACACCACACAATGAAATCCCTGCTCCCCCCCCCCCAGGACTACACAATCAAATCCCTGCTTCCCCCTCCCTACTACACAATGAAATAATAATAATAATGATGATGATGATGATGATGATAATAAATTTCTTACCCGCCTCTCCGTCTAGATCGAGGCGGGGAACAACAAAATATAAAATACTATAAACTAATCAAAACACAACACATACTATTAAAACATCTTAAAACTACTTAAAAACATTATAAAACATCTTTAAAACATCTTTAAAACATCTCAAAAGCATCCTAAAATTCCTCCCCCCCCCCCCCGGGACCACACAATGAATTCCCTGCTGCCCCCCCAGGACCACACAACGAAATCCCTGTCCGTCCATCCCCCCCCCCCCCGCCGGACTACCACCCCTGTGTAGGCCTGGGCTGCAGAATCCCTGCCCCCCCCACTACACAGTGGCATTGCCCGGGTCGTCATTTTCCTATAGGCGCTGTTTGTTCAAAATCCCCCCCCCCCGTGTAGCCCCCCTCATAGTCTTCCTCCTCTCTATTTTATCCTCACAACAACCCTGTGAGGTAGGTCAGGCTGAGAGTCAGTGACTGGCCCAAAGTCACCCAGGGAGCTTTGTGGCCAAGTGGCTCTGGTCTATACCTTGGTGTAGTATGTATACTTAGCAAGCACATAGTCCGTTCCTTTACCAAATCGGCTTTACAACCTACCATTTTACAAGGCAGCAAGTGTCAGGGGAAGCAAGCATCCCCTCCCACCAGTTGTTGGACTCCTCTAGGTAGTGAAGGAAAGGTATTGCTCAAATACAGATTATAACTGAATGATCAACGGGAAATTAAAATCAAGCTGCAAGTGAAAACATGCTTATTGGTAGCTCCAACAAAATCAAACCGGGCTTACTTCAGCATAAATATGTTGAGGATGGGAGCCTCAATGTCTCTTTCAAAAATTGAACGTTCAAGAGAAAGCTCCCCACCCAATTAATTTTGCCCCTTCTGCGCCCTCCATCCCCAACACCATTTCTCTACCACCTCACCTCCAAGTGCCTTTCCTAAAGGTTCCACCTCCTCGTGCTTTCTATTATCCTGTTTGCAAAAATGTATAACAAACTTAGACAGGAAGTCTATAGCTTCTGTCCTGTTAAGACTTACAATGGAATCCTCTGCATGCCTACTCTGAAAGAAGTCCCATTGAGTTCAATGGCAAGTAGACCATAGGGTTGCAAGCCCCATTAAACACAATGGGACTGCAAACATGCATTCCTGACTGCACAATTAAAAGAGGATATTTGTCTCACACACATACAAAACCAATAATACAGTATAATGATCGAACTACATTTAAAAAAAAAAAAATCCTGCCAAAAGCGAACTTTACTTAGAAAGTGGAGAGGTTTTGCTTTGCTTATATTTTTGTAGTTTTAAGTATCTTGCGATGGGCACAATGTGGCCAAAGTGAAGCACTTTTCTCCCACTGATTTCAGCGACAGAGCTCAGTCCTATGGTTCTCACTACGAAGTAAATCTCAGTGAGTCGGGACCATGTTTACTCAGAAATAAGCCCCAGTGAATTCAGTAGGACTTACGCACAGGTAAAAACTTTGTCAGTGTTCTCCAACCTTGGGTCCCCAGATGTTTTTGGCTGGCTGGGGCATGCTGGGAGTTGTGGGCCAAAAACATCTGGGGACCCAAGGTTGGAGAACACTGGGCCTCTGGATATCTATTCTCAGGCCAGCTGAGGTTGTTGCAAGTGTATGGAACCTTTCGAGCTTCACAGAGCTCTTAATCAGGCAGTTTGGGTTGTAGCTGTTCCTTTTTCCTCTTGGTAGGGCTCTTGTGCTTTCAGCAGCTGCATGAGAGACAGAAACGCATCAGAGTGAGCTTCCCTTCTCTCTGGCTCTTCTTGCGGACAATGTCTTCCCTTGAAAGCACCGGTACCCCCATCAGGGAGGGGAAGAAAAATGAAAACACCCAAAAAACCAGTGAAGTGTGGCACGGGAGGGGGGATTTGCCTTGCCTCCGGCTGGCTCCCTTAAGAGAGGCCCCCCCCTGCTGAAATCAGCTCTTGGACGTGCAACCCCCCCCCCCCCCGCGCCTCTGCCTGTTCAAGCCCCACCGAGTTGCATGGATCTTTCCCCCCAGGAAGCATGTGAAGGATTGCGGCTATCAGTATCGAAGCATTACAAGAAAACCAGGGGCGACTGGTTACGTGTATATATTGGGGCGAGACGCCAAAGTAATTGAGCAACCTTTCTTCCCTGGAAAAGAATCATAGAATCATAGAAAAGTAGAATTGGAAGGGGCCTACCAGGCCATCGAGTCCAACCCCCCACTCAATGCAGGAATCCAGGTCAAAGCATCCCCGACAGATGGCTGTCCAGCCGCACCTTGAATGCCTCCAGACTGGGAGAGCCCACCACCTCCCTAGGTAGTTGGTTCCATTGTCTTATTGCTCTGACAGTTAGGCGTTATAAATGAAGGCATTATTAGATTTTGAGGTAAAAGATGCGAGTTTAGGTTGAAAAGCAGCTGGTGGTTAGCCTCTCTCTTCTTAACAAATTTTTTACTTAAATATATCGAAATAGATGGTTGTAATCCTATACACACTTACCTGTACGTAAGGTAAGCATAATCCTATCCGCTCTTACTCAATGGGACATACTTCTGAGTAGACTCGTATAGGATTACGCTGTAAATAAAACAAGAGAGATATCAGGTTGGATCCACACTTAGTCATACTTCACGTAGACCCATTGAAATCAATTGGGAATTAAGTTAGTCACGATTAATTTAAGTCCTATAGATTGCAATGGGTCTACTCTATGTGACTAAACCTAGATCCAACCTATCCTCTCCAGCTTTCCACGCATTATTTATTTATTTATTATATTTATGAATCGCCCATCTGGCCAGACATCCGGCCACTCTGAGCGCTGTACAATCCAATAAAATACAAGAGGGAGGGGAACACACACACACACACACACACACACACACTATAAAACACAAATAAAACCAGTACAAAGCTTAAGAATCCTAACCCACCCCATATTCCCGCCTGAAAAGCCACGTTTTTAATGCATGGGGGAAGCTAATCAAGGAAGGGGCATGGCGGAGGTCACTGGGGAGAGAGTTCCATAAATTGGGGGCTGCCACAGAAAAGGCCCTCCTCCTAGTCCCCACCAGCCTGGTTTCTCTGACTGATGGGACAGAGAGAAGGCCGTCCGTGGCAGATCTTGTTGGGCGGCCTACTTGATGTTGCTGGAGGCGCTCCTAGAGATATACTGGACCGGAGCCGTACAGGGTTTTAAAGGTCAACGCCAACACCTTGAATTCAGCTCGGCAAACAACTGGTAGTCAGTGCAACTCTTTGAGCACTGGAATGATGTGATCACACCGGCGGTAGCCTTTAACCAGGCGAGCTGCTGCATTCTGTACCAGCTGCAACTTCCGAACCGTCTTCCAGGGTAACCCCACGTAGAGCGCATTACAGTAGTCTAGGCGAGAGGAGACCAAGGCATGAATCACTGATGGGAGCAGATGATTAGGAAGGTAGGGGCGCAACTGCCGTATCAGATGGAGCTGATACAGCGCCGCCCGGCTCACAGCTGACACCTGAGCCTCCATGGACAACTGGGGGTCTAGAATGACCCCCAAGCTGCGGACCTGGTCCTTCAGGGGTAGATGTACCCTATTCAGCACCAGGTCAACATCCCCTAACCTTCCCTTGTCTCCCACCAGAAGTACCTCGGTCTTGTCGGGGTTCAGCCTCTGCATGTTCCTTCCCATCCACCCACCCACTGCCTCCAGGCACTTGGACAAGGTTTCAACAGCCAACCTTGGTGAGGACTTGAAGGAGAGGTAGAGCTGCGTGTCATCGCATATTGATGACAGCGCACCCCAAACCTCCTGATGATAGCTCCCAGCGGCTTTAGGTAGATGTTAAATAACATCGGGGAGAGGATGGAACCCTGCGGCACCCCACAACTGAGTGGCCGAGGGTCCAAAGCCTCCTCCCCAAGAACTACCCTCTGGTACCTTCCAGAGAGGAAGGACTGGAACCACTGCAATACAGTGCCTCCCATGCCCAACCCCTCCAGGCGGTCCAGGAGGATACCGTGGTCAACGGTATCAAAAGCTGCTGAGAGATTGAGGAGGACTAGAAAAGAGCATTCACCCCTATCCAAAACCCTCCTCATATCATCCTCCAAGGTGACCAAGGCCGTTTCTGTCCCATGTCCAGGCCTGAAGCCCAACTGGCATGGATCTAAATAATCGGCTTCATCCAAATGTGCCCTCAACTGAGCCCCCACCACTCGCTCAATCACCTTGCCCAGAAATGGCAAATTGGAGACTGGGCGAAAGTTGTTCAGATCTTGGGGATCCAAGGAGGGCTTCTTCAGAAGCGGTATTACTGCCTCCTTAAGGGATGATGGCATCACTCCCTCCTTGAGGGAGGCATTCACTACCGCCCTGATCTCCCCACCCAGTTTCTCCCTGCAGTTCATAACAAGCCAGGACGGGCAAGGATCAAGCAAGCAGGTGGTCAGCTTAACAGAAGAAAGCACCTTGTCCACTTCACCAGAAGGAAGAAGCTGGAACTGATTCCACAAAACCGGTCTGCCATTTGCCTCCTCTCGTTCACCCACTGTGTCCACGACGCACGGAATCCCACTCCTAATCCGATCGATTTTATCTGCAAAGTGCTTTGCTAAAGCCTCGCAGGAGGCCTTAGACTGTTTCAACGGATCCGGAGCAACTGGACCGACCAGGCTCCGGACCATTTGGAACAGCCTCCTGGGGCAGCACTCCGCAGACGCGATGGAGGCAGCATAGAGATTCTTCTTTGCTGCCTTCACCGCCACCTGGTAGGCTGAAGATGCAGCTCTGACCTGTGTCCGATTGTATTCAGAGTGGGATTTACACCATCGGCGCTCTAGCCTTCTCACCTCCCGCTTCAGAGCTCGCAGCAATGGAGTAAACCAAGGTGACGTGCGAGCTCTGTTCAGGTGAAGAGGGTGCTTCGGGGCCACTCGGTCTAATGCCCTGGTGATTGCAGCATTCCAGTCATCCACCAGGGTCTCGACCGAGCTACTGTTTGCGTGCTCCAGTTCCCCAAGTGCGTTCAGGAATCCATCCAGATCCATAAGATGCCTGGGGCGGACCATCCTAATAGGTCCTTCACCCCTGCAGAGGGGTTGTGGCACCAAGAAATCCAGCCCTACCAGATCATGACAAGGGGGTGGTGGAAATACCCCCGATTTCCAGATCATTTCCTTATGCTACAGTTACTGCCTCCCTCAGCTCTCAGTTCCACCCTTAATGTTAAAAGTAATCTTGCTACTTTGATTTCTTTCTTTCCTTAAAAAGAAGGAAAGAAAGAAAAAGAGAAGACGCTATAAGAAATATTTGCGACCGTTGAAAACAAAATATCGGAGGGTGATTGGGGTATGTTTGTCAGGTTTGTCTTGGAGGTGGATTTTTCACAGCAATTCTAGGTATATCTACTGGGAAGTAAGCCCATGAAGGGCTTACTTCCCAAGTAAGTGTGCCTTATAGAATTGGAGCTTTAAAGCGACATCACTGGGAGTTGTACAAAAACTTGAGGAATTATTTAGGAGGTTTTGGCTACACAACTGGCTACACAACTTTGAGAAATCATGGAGGACAGGTGAAGTGCCAGATGACTGGAGGAGGGCAAATGTTGTTCCCATCTTCAAAAGGGCAAGAAGGAGGAACCTGGGAACTATAGGCCAGTCAGTCTTACATCAATCCCTGGGAAAATTTTGGAGCAGATTATAAAAAAGTCAGTCTGCAAGCACCTTGAAAACAATGCAGTGATTACTAGAAGCCAGCATGGATTTGTCAAGAACAAATCCTGCCAGACTAATCTGATCTCATTTTTTGATCGGGTAACCTCCCTTGTAGACAGTGGGAATCCTGTAGACGTCATATATCTGGACTTCAGCAAAGCTTTTGATAAAGTGCTTCATGATATCCTGATTAGCAAGCTAGCTAAAAGTGGGCTAGATGGAACAACTATCAGGTGGATCCACAATTAGCTACAGAATCGGACTCAAAGAGTGCTTATCAATGGTTCCTTCTCAAACTGGGGAGAGGTAACGAGCGGGCTACCGCAGGGCTCGGTCCTGGGCCCAGTGCTCTTCAACATTTTTATTAATGACTTGGATGAGGAGGTGCAGGGAATGCTTATCAAATTTGCAGATGATACAAAGTTGGATGGAATAGCTAATACTCTGGAAGACAGAAACAAAATTCAAAGTGACCTCGATAGGCTGGAGCGCTGGGCCGAAAACAACAGAATGAAATTTAATAGGGATAAATGCCAAGTGCTGCACCTAGGGAGAGGAAACCAAATGCAGAGTTACAGAATGGGGGTCACTTGGCTCAACAATACTACAAGTGAGAAGGATCTTGGAATTGTGGTAGATCACAAACTGAATATGAGCCAGCAATGCGATGTGGCTGCAAAGAAGGCAAATGCTATTTTGGGCTGCATTAATAGAAGTATAGCTTCCAAATCGCGTGAAGGGATAATTTCCCTTTACTCAGCACTGGTTAGGCCTCATCTTGAGTACTGCATCCAGTTCTGGGCACCACACTTTTAAGAAGGACATAGACAAACTGGAGAGGGTTCAGAGGAGGGCAACAAGGATGATAAAGGGACTGGAAACAAGGCCCTATGAGGAGAGACTGAAAGAACTGGGCATGTTTAGCCTTCAGAAGAGGAGACTGAGAAGAAATATGATCGCACTCTTCCAGTACTTGAAGGGTTGTCACACAGAGGAGGGCCAGGATCTCTTCTCGATCATCCCAGTTTGCAGGACACGGAATAATGGGCTCAAGTTACAGGAACCCAGATTCCACCTAAACATCAAGAAAAATTTCCTGACTGTCAGAGCAATAAGACAATGGAACCAACTACCTAGGGAGGTGGTGGGCTCTCCCAGTCTGGAGGCATTCAAGGTGTGGCTGGACAGCCATCTGTCAGGGATGCTTTGACCTGGATTCCTGCATTGAGCAGGGGGTTGGACTTGATAGCCTTGTAGGCCCCTTCCAACTCTACTTTTCTATTATTCGATGATGATGATGATGATGATGATGATGATGATGATGATTTGGAAAGTGAAAACTCTATTCAACCTGTTTTCTATCTGAGGGTTTTAAAGACTTTACTGCTATGCAAAATAGCAAGGACAGATTTCGGCAGTATCTGTGCTATGGATACATCTTTTCTAATATGTTAAGCAAATCATTATCACAATCATAAGTAAAGGCCAGGGATGGGGACTCGGACTCGGGGACTCGACTCGTGAGCCCGACTGAGTCCCCCCTCTGACTCAAGTCCCACTCGAGTCCCAATAATTTATGTGGGACTCGAGACTCGACTCGGGACTCGAGCCCAAGGACTCCGCCGCCGCTGCCCTCACCTCACCTCCGCCGCCCTCGCCTCTGCCGCCGCCGCCCTCACCTCCTCCTCCTCCTCCTCCTCCGCTGTCGACCTCGTCGCCATTGCCGTCGCCATTGCCGTCGCCATCGCACACAGCACGCTGCGTCACGCCGCCAGCGCCGTCGCTCTGTTTTTGGCGAGGTTGCTGTGGTTCCTCCCGCCAAAAACAGAGCGACGGCGCTGGCGGCGTGACGCAGCGTGCTGTGTGCGATGGCGGCGGCGGAGGAGGAGGAGGAGGTGAGGGCGGCGGTGGCAGAGGCGAGGGCTGCGGCGGCGAGGTGAGGGCGGCGGCGGAGGTGAGGTGAGGGCGGCGGAGGTGGAGGTGAGGGCGGCGGTGGTGAGGTGAGGGCGGCAGCGGGGCAGTGGCGAGGTGAGGCGTCGAGGCGGCAGCGACTCGAGCGGCGCAGAAAATGCTCCGCGCCGCTCAGAAGAGCGAGTTTGGGCTGCTCCGCCGCGGAGAACTACGAGCCCAGGGAGGGCTCGTAATACATCCCTGCCCCCGGCGGCGGCAGGAGTAGGGACGAGGGAAGGACGGTGAGTGGCGGTGGCGGCGGCAGCGGCCCGTGGAGGGAGCAGGAGGGTCTCTGCGGGAGGAAGGGCAGCTCTTCTTCCTCTCGCGGAGACCCTCCCACTTCCTCCATGGGCCGCCGCTTTGGGAGTGATTCGGGACTCGGGACTCGACTCGAGTCACCATTTTGGACCTCGGACTCTAGACTCAACTCTAGACTCGGGTCCAAAGACTCGGGACTCGGGACCAAGGACTCTTCAACATCCCTGGTAAAGGCACCGTGTGGTTCAGCACTGGATGGACTTTGGCCTGGGGGAGTGGTCCAAACAGTACTTCTGCTAAGGACAAGGTGTGGGTTTGGGCAGCTGCTCTCATTCAGGCCCTCAGTTGCAAAATGGGAAGAACTGGATGACAAAGCACTTTTGCAAATGAAAAGTGCTACCAAAATCAAGTCAGTAAGAAGTGAATTTGTTTGTGTGATGCAGATTGAGTATGGGTATCAGTAGAGTAAAGTTGAAAGACTTCTCTCCAAAATCCTCTGTATCCACTAATTAGATATCCTGCAAATGAGCTTTTACAAGAATTGATTTCTTTTATAGCTGGGGTGGGCAACTTGTGGCCCAACAGATTTTTGGCCTGCAACTCCCATGACTAGGGCTGTAGGCCAAAACATCTGGTGGGCCACAAGTTGCACACCCCTGGTTTACAGGACTAAGGGCGCAATCCAGTCAGGATGCCCTTAACCCTCTGAACTTGGAGGATTACGGGCACCCTGTGGAGGGCAGAAAGAGCACGGGAGGTGAAGGTCACCTCTGTGCTCCTGCCCTGCAACTCAGCTAGACTGCTGATTTCGGCCATTTAGCTGAGGTGCTTTCGACCGGGAGGGAAGGAGGCTGTGGCACTGCTAGGATACCTACCTCATTTTGACGGTGCCTGTCTCCTTCCCTCCCTGCCCTCCGCCCCCTAAACCCGTCTCCGAGGTCACTCTTGTGTCCTCAGAGATGCAGCTGGAACAGCTATGAGTGGAGGGAAGGGCGCTCCAGGCGCGGCCGCGCAAAGACCCAGCTACAAGGTCAGAGCAATTTTCATGCTGTCTAGCAGCCATAGGATTGCGCTATCTGTTTTCTGTTTTTTTTTTAGAGGCTGCCAATTAAAGGTTTTCAGTTGACTAATCATCGGACTTCCCATTGATTAATTTCAAGCAATACGCATATTACCAAAGATACGTACAGTATAGAGGCATGTCTTTTTGCAGATATGTGTGCACACATAGCCAATTGAGCATGGTATAAAACCCAAAGACTCATATAAGAGTCACATACTGTTAAAAAACAAAAGCACCAGATTCATGTCATTTGTGATCATTTCCAGATAGTGATCATTTCCAGATAGCAGGACATGTGGTATTGCACATATGTGTGTGCATGCACAGCCCATTGAAATAATGTTTCTACGGATGGCATAACATAGTGATTTCTATATGACGATAGTACATATAATGATCAAAAATGTCAGGATAGCTGTGAACAATCATAGTTGTAATTTTAAGAAATGTGACATAATACACATGTGCACATGCACAAACGTTTGAAATAAAATGTCTGTGCTAACCACATAATATTGCACAGGTTCATAGAAATCAAATAGAAATTTAGACATATGTTGTTAAAAAGTGATTATTAGTTTTTAATTTATTGAACTTTTATCTGCTGGAGGAATTGCACACAAATCAGAGCATGGAGTGTTAGCCTTTTTGCACTTGTAGCAGTTCTGACATGCTTTTGTGCAGCAACAAGAGATTTTCATGGTTTTATGAACTTTGCTCATAGCATCATATTTGATAAATATAAGCCATTGTGTGCCGTACCATGCTCAACAATATTTCAGATATGGATATGCCTTTATATCTGAAAATGATTAGTATGTAGGAGTCTACAAATGGTGTAAATTTGATGCTTTTATTTATTTATTTATTATATTTATACCCCGCCTTTTTTCCTGAAAGGAACCCAAGGTGGCTTACATAATCCTTCTCCTCTACATTTTATCCTCACAACAACCCTGTGAGGTAGGTTAGGCTGAGAGTCAGTGACTGGCGCAAAGTCACCCAGTGGGTTTCATGGCCGAGTGGGGACTAGAACCTGGATCTCCGGAGTCCCAGTCCAACACTCTCACCACTATGAAAAAGCATGCAATTGTTATGACTCACTGTGTGTTATACCATGCTCAGTCGGGTGTGCATTCATGTGAAATAACGCATGCCCCAATCTCTAAAAATTCTCACCATATATGACTCTACAACTGCTGTAAGTTTGGTGCGTTTATGAAAAAGTGTACGATTGCCATGAGTCACTGTGTTTTATACCATGCACAATTGGCTGCGCATGTGCATACCTGTGCAATATCACATGTCTCCATATCTGAAAATAATCAAAATGTATTAGTGCAAAACTGGTGTAAATTTGGTGCTTTTCTTAAAAGCTGAACGACTTACAGTGCCATCCAATGTGGCTGCCTGTAACCCTCCAAGCTCTGAGGATTACAGGCATCCAATCAAGTGTGGGAAGAGTACGGAGCCAAGGATTGCCTCTGCGCTTCCCTCACCCTGCAAAAGACATAGACAGCCCACTTGCGAGGTGGAGGGACTGAGGCCCCACCGGGAGTATCCCGACGGAGCCTCATTCCTCCCCTCCCCAACGCCGGCTCTGAAGTCGCACTTGACCACTGCCAGTGCGGAAGGAACTTCACCGGCTGCAAGGGTGGGGAGAGGGCGCTCCGTGGTCAGAGCCCCAGCGCCAACCTCGGAATGCATTTCCAAGGTTGGAGCTGGGACTCTGACCTATTCTATGGCCCTCTAGTAGACAATGTCTAGCGGCCATAGGATTCTGCCCTTATAATGTTATAAATAAAAGCTACCATGCAATGCTATAGGAAAAGGCCATCTTTAATATTTTCTTTATCATTGATTTGGAAGGTTGGAAAACAGAATATCCCCAAGTAGAGCACAGAGCCAAAGTGCCTTTTAATATAAAAAGTTAAAGACCAGAACTGCAAAGTATTTGCTACCTTTGTATTCAACTTTAAAGTGTCCTTTCATCAAGTGTGACATAGGACTGAAATAAGCCAAGGTGCTTGTTTGGTGCTTTGTCTTTTGGTCTTGCTGATTACCGGTAATCAGTAAAAAACTTAACCTGTAATCAGGTATAGTTGTATTGAACTTATTTTAGTTGTTCAAATTGTTTTAAATCCTGTTTTAAATTTTGCATTTAAATCTTATGCTGTTTTTATCGTATTTGTATTGTATTGCATTGTTGTATGAATTGTTGTTAACTGCCCAGAGAGCTTTGGCTATTGAGCAGTATAGAAATGAAATAAATAATACAGTAATACCTTGGATTGCAAGTAACTTGGTTTGAGAGTGTTTTGCAAGACAAGCAAATTTTTAAATATTTATTTAAATTTTTTTGACTTGATATACAAGCGACGTCTTGCAAATGCAATACAAGTACTGTAGTATGGCTTAAATTAAAAATCTCTGTACAAATTTTTTTGGGGGATTTCGTTTTGATATAAGAGTGTTTTGGATTACAAGCACGTTTCCGGAGCGAATTATGCTCTCAATCCAAGGCATGACTGTAATAATAAAAACTAATAATTATTATACAATTAAAATTTGCAGTCCTGAAAGAGAGAGAGAGAGAGTTGCTGAAGCTCAAGGTTTTGTGGAAATTTGATACTCTCTGACAAGAAAGTTGTCTCTCCATAAATCCCTGACATGTGGAGATGGCCTGTGCCTCATTGGTGTAGTAGGGAATTAATTCTGCTTTTATTTAGAGGTATTCTTGTCTTTTTAATATTAAATGATTTGGAAATATTTTAGAACAGAGCCTTGGCACTGAGAACAAATTCTAGGTGGGAGCTCAGCTCAAATGAATATAGGATTCTGATTCAACATATACAGTGCATGTACATAATGAAGTAGGTTGATTGGGCTTCAAATCAGAAGGAAAATTTATTTGAAGAGTTTTGTTTTGATTTATTTTCTTCAGTGGCCACCAATGGATGTACCGTAATTTTTATTAGGGGGGAAAGGTACTTGGGAATGGAATAGTTTTGGGAAAGGCTGATAGATATTACAGTATTTTTCCATGTATAAGACTATACTTTTTCCTAAAATCGTTAGACTAAAAATTGAGGGTCGTCTTATACACGGAAGTAAGCCGAGGAGAGAACTGTGCGGTTGTGAAACTGCCCAGTGGGAGGCGTCTTATACATGGGGGCGTCTTATACACGGAAAAATACGGTATGTCATCTGTGTCTGTGTGTGTGTGAAGGGCAATACTAGAGGGAGAAGCACCTTTGATGTGCCGTGGATGAGATCCTGCATCATCAGGATTTATCATCAGGATTTTATTACAATAAGGTTGCACTGGCTTGTTGGTTGGTTGGCTTGTTTCCAATGCTTAAGTTAGATTTTTTTTTAAAGGGGGAAGGAAAGGGTGGGGGTAGAGCTGTGCTCAAGCCATATGCTCTGAGCTGGAAGTCCTGCCCCCTAATTCCAGATGTGCGAGGGCTGAGAAAAAGTAGTCTGCACATTCAAGTCCTCTCTCCCATGGTATAGCAGGCAACTTTCCCACACACGTGCGTGCATGCACACACACCTACTCCATGATAGAATATAAACCCTGGTGGTGGTATAAGTTTCAGGATGAAGGATTAGCTTCTATTTAAACCTATGTCTGCCTCATCCCTGATGTGTGGGACTAGTTGAACTTATTCAATGGTGGGAGAGGGGCATTCTGCACATGTTCAGATATACCTTTTCATTTAATGTTTATGAATTTTAATCACACATTCTGTGTCTTAGACCTCATGTGTTAAATATTCCATGAACTATTGACGTTTATTTTAAATAAACCTTTGGCAAAAAAACCCCCCCACCACCTTGTCTGCTACATTTGACAACTTTTGCAGATGAAGGCAGTGAAATGCTTACCTTGATGAAGCAAATAGATTGCAAAAGCAGACATGTCCTAGAAATAAACATTGGGGGGGGGGGATACCCCCATGATCTGGAGAGTAGGGAGCTGTTGAAGGTACCAGACAGGGGGACTGCATTTCAGGACCAGAAAGCTGATATGTAATAGTAAGCTGGTGTCTTTCTGGTGTTGGCATTTTGCCACCTGGATCAGGCACGTAACTATAGAAACTGGTTCACCTTCTTTAACCAATCAGGAAATGTAACGTCACCTGAGAGTGCAGTAGAGCAAGCTATTTTGCTGATGCTGTAGAGGGGGGGGGGGGGGAAGCAGCCCTTCTCTCTCTGTGCCTGTTGAGGGAAATTAGGAAAAGGTGGGGATAATTGCAAGATGGTGAATGGGGAAAGAGCTCAGGTGTGACTACGGTATGTCTCTGCCCCCAAAGAAATTGCAGAATGAAAAGGGTGTGTGGTACATAACATTTTTTATTCTTTAAAAAAAGTTGGGGATGCAAGAGGGATGTATATTTGTGAATGATAAGTCCTTAAGAAACCCTAAATGGAATTAACATCAACAACACATTATTTATTACATGTCTTGCCCCCTCCCCCTTAAAAATTAGGCTTTTTTTTGTAATTGCCGTGTTCTTTTATATTTTTTTAATTAAAAAAAGCTAGACCTTGGAGAGGGGAGACAGTGAGAGGAAGGAAGGATGAAAACATGCACACAGACATCCTTCCACACTTACACACCCCTTGTAAACCTATGGAATGGATGTGATGGTGGAGGGAAGTATGTGTACACCATTTTTTGCTAACTTGTCACACATCACCCCCCTTTTCCCCAGACCTATACAAGGGATTTGGCCAGTGCTTACCGTATATTAGACACAGTGTTCTCCAACCTTGGATGGGTGCATGCTGGGAGTTGTAGGCCAAAAACATCTGGGGACCCAAGGTTGGAGAACACTGTATTAGAGGGAGGAAGTGCAGACGGGGGCATCTCTGCCTTGCATGACAGACCCCTTAGCTACTGTTATTAGACTTAGAGAATTCATAGATCATAGGGTTGGAAGGGGCCTACAAGGCTATCGAGTCCAACCCCCTGCTCAATGCAGGAAACTAGAGGAGGGGTCTCCCATCCAAGTAATAACCAGGCCTGACCCTGCTTAGCTTTCCACGCTCAGACAAGCTGAGCCAGCATAAGCCACTTCTACAGGGGGACCACGGTTTGGCTAAAATGAAAGGGGCAGATGATGGGGCTTGTTGGTTTCATCACAGTCACCCTACATTTCCCCTCATAATTCAAGCACTAGATTTAGCCCCAGTGGCTTTGCCCTGTTTCAGCCATGCTTTTGTTGTTGCTGGCAATCATTTTGTCTTTTTGATCTTTGATGGAGTCCATCCTGCTCAAGACTGGCTCTGCCATTAGGCAGAGTGAGATGGCTGCCTCAGGCAGCTGACCTTGGTTGTCATGAAAAGGCAGCAAACACTTATTTAATGTATTATTGTATTTTTTTACTGACATGGAGGGGGAGAGAGTCACTTGTGGGATTTTCTGCTTCAGGTGCCAAAATACGTTGACTGGACTTGCACTTGCGGTGGAGGGCCATTCGCTGCTCTGCCTTAAGCAGTAAAATGTCTTGGGTTGGCCCTGAGAACATTAACAAGCCTTTGAAAAATAGGGCCCCCTATTTCACATGGTTGTGGGGCTCAGTTTATACCTGCCCCATCTCAATTTACCCTGAAGACCCACAAGCTTTCTTAACCTGGGCCTCATTTGCAGAGAGGAAAAGAATAAAACGGGTGGTGCATCTTGGACATTTCAAGTCATTTAAAGAGAACCTCTTTAAAAGCCGAAGGCCTTTCCGAAGGACCAGCGCTAGCTCCTGGATTTTTGTGGCCTTTGGGCAAGGTACCCTTGGTAAGTCCACTTAACCTGGATGAGGTAGGAGGTGCAAATGGAGAATTCTCCGGCACAGTTTCTTCTAGGCACTCCATCTGAAATGAAAATGGTGGTACTGTCTGGGCAGTGGACCCTTTTGCTGGTTCCACCGCACATCCTCACCACCCTCTGAAACCAGCCCTGGAAGGGACAATTCTATTGCTTTCAGTAAGAGGAATGCATAGACGTGAAAGAGGGAATTGCAAGCAAGAGATCTTAAAAAAGGCAATAGAGTTTGGGGATATGGTCCTGTATATGCGCCAAGGTATATTCTGGGGGGAAATGAGGTTGGAGGAGCTAAACAAATATAAATGTTAATACAAGATGTGAATCAAAACATCCAACCACCCTCTGTTTCCCAACCCCATCTCTCCAAATTAACATGTGGGTGCACATTTGGCTTGTTATTGCCAGTTTAAAGAAACCAAAAACTTGGCCTTGTAAGAGAGACTTGGCGATTGGGGGGAAGGTGTGCTTGAAAAAAAGAAAGAAAGAAAAGAAGGAAGCTTGTTTCCTTGCTGAACTGGGAGACAAACCACATATCCAAAGATTTGCTGTCAGAACAAGCAAACCAAAATATCAGTGAAAATAATAAATCAAACTCCAAGGATGTTTAAAGAAATACAACTCCAAGGATGCTTAAAGAAATACAGTAATGTACTATCCTATGCCCCCTTTACATAGGGGCTTATCTTTGTGTCTGTGTGTATAGATGTGGGTTGGTTGTGTCTGTGTGTATAGGGATCACTCAGCCCCAGAAATTATGTAAATCTCAACTAATTTGCAAACGCCAAAAGTATTGTATTTTTTCACACACTTTCCTCATCTCTCCCCTCCTTTTCTCTCTTTCCCACCTCCACCTTGGTTAGTTTCAATAATAGTCTGGCTTCTTGCCAAGTAAAGGAGTTACTATGGAAACTGTAAAGCTGTCAGAGTGAGCCAGGAGGGGTTGTGTGGCTCTTAATTTCTCCTATTGTATATATCCAAGCATTATATAGTGCAGGGAGTGGGGGAGGGGGAGATGCAATTACAAGATTCCCCTCCCCCCTTTGAACCCATTTGATTGCATCAAATGAGGCTGCATTTCCCAGAAGAAACAAATGTGGGGAGGAAAGGGAGACCCTGCCCCCACCCTGCCTTCAAAGCAACTAATATCCTGCTAATTTTTTAAATCAGCCATGAGGGTGAGGGTGGGGGTGGGGTGGGGGGCATAACTTCCTTTTTCTTCTTTGCATTAAAATATTGGGATGAGAAGAGACTTTCAGAAATGTTTCCAACCAGTGCTTTTTTTCTGGAGAAAAGGGTACCGGAACTCTTGGCTTACATTTCCTCGGGAGTAGATGGCGATTAAATTGTAATGCAATTAATAGAAGAAAAGGTGCTGGAACTCAGTTCCGGTGAGTTCCACCAGAAAAAAAGCCCTGTTTCCAACCACATGTTCTCTGTCTCCCCCCCCCCCCCCCACACACACACCTTAAACCAATGGCCTTGATCCAGGGAACTACAAGGGCAGCAAAAGCTGCCGCCTTGAGTCCCTGTATTGGGAAAAAGGCGGGATATTAATAATGATGACGATGACGATGACGATAATGTTTCTCCCCTTCCCTACACCTATGCAGAAATAGTGCCTAAGTGTGTCACATGGGGTTCCCTATGCAGGGGTCACCCATGGGGCTGTTATCATTAAGGGTCCTACAATTACTAACCTACCTCACAGGGTTGTTGTGAGGATAAAATGGAGAGGAGGAGGAGGAGGATTATGTAAGCCACCTTGGGTTCCTTGCAGGAAAAAAGGCGGGGTATAAATATAAAATAAATAAATAAATTACTAGGTACCACCAGAAGATTACCAGGTGGGGGAAAAAAACAAACCCTAGCCTCAGGCTTTCAGTCTAAGGCTACATGTGCCTTATGGGGTCTCCCCCCCCCCCCCGCAGACTTTCTATTTCTGGTGCAGTGGATCTGCAAGCACTGATTTGACACACAGGGTGGGTTCTCACATCACGCTGAGCCACCCTGTGAATAAGGCACTGTGGGTTGGTTGTTCTCTGAACAACACATGGTGCGCCCAACAGATGATTGGGCTTTCCGTGGCTTGTTTTGCCCCTCCTTTCCCCCCAGTCCTTCAGCTGGCAGCAGCACATGTCCTGAGCACCTTTACGGCGCAATCCGCATCCCTTCTGCAGGCAGCAGCACATGTCCCGAGCACCTTCACGGCACAATCCGCATCCCGCGATCCCTTGTTCCCTTGCAACATCAGCAGCCTTTTTGCTGTTGGTTTGCTGCGCATTGGGGGTACGTTGTACCTTTGCTGGCTCCTGTTGGGAGGTTTCCCCATGTCCCTCCACCACCCTGTGCCTGCTGAATACCTGCTTGTATTTCCTATGACACCTGTAGACCTTTCGTGCCCTTTTGTGTTTTGTGTTTAGTGCTGCTGCTCCCCATTCCTCCACTCCAACTCCCCACCGTCCCCCAATGCACCACGCCTGTGGGAGAAGCTGCTTGCGCTCTGCCGGTGCTGCCCCCCCCCCCAAGCTCCTTTCCCTCACCCTCCCTCCTGCCCCCCCCACTCCCACCCCATGGCCCAACTTCTCCAGCAGCCTTCCTATTGAAGCCTCCCTCTTTCCCCCACCTCTCCTGCGATGCCACCCCTACAACCATACCAGCCTATTTCCCCCCCAAGAAGACCCCAGTGGGCTGCAACTCCAAAGAAGATCTTTATTGAGAAACAACAGGTTGGGGCAGCTTGGGGCACTATAAAGCATCACTTCTATCAGGGGTGCTGATGCGGTGGATTAATGGTTCTCAATGGGAATGCAAAGAACTGGGCTACTGGCTTGTGGGATTATAGAAAGGAAAGTTCCGAGAGAGGACAGGGGGTGGGGGCTTACGCAAGGAATGCTGTGCTTCAGCAGATGCTTAAAGGGAAGGGATGCTGATATGTGGGGAGGGGAAGGCGACATTGTTCTAATCTAGCAGGTGTAGCAGAGGCTGACAGGAAAGGCTGACTTCTGCAGGTGTAAGTCTTTCTTAGTATTTATTATATTTATACCCCGCCTGTTTTCCTTCAAGGAACCCAAGGCGGCTTACATAATCCTCCTCCTCTCCATTTTATCCTCACAACAACCCTGTGAGGTAGGTTAGGCTGAGAGTCAGTGACTGGCCCAAAGTCACCCAGTGAGCTTCATGGCCGAGCGGGGACTAGAACCCGGATCTCCCAAGTGGGTCCGTATCCACTCCGAGATAGCTGAACAGATATTTCTAGCTTCCTCCCAAGTCACCGCTTTGGATGCTGGATTTGGGGGAAGTGGTGGCTCATTCTGCCGCCCATTCTGCTGCAACAGCGTCGTTTCCTGGTCCTGGTAGCTTGGGGTCGACCTGAAGGAGCACATCACCCCTTGACTCACATACTGTATGTTGTGAGCAAGCAACAATAACATTTGGAACGAGGTCTTCCTCCACATCCAGAAGTGTGTAGAAGGAGCGGCAGCATGCCTTTAAATGACCAAAGGCGCACTCCACAGCTTGCATGGCTGTGGTAGTAGTTGAAGTTTTGCTGTCCTGGGAGCCCAGTCCATTGCCATAAGCCACGGCAAAGGCATGCTAGTGGCTAGCTTGTCTGCCAAGGGTGAGTTCCAGAAGATAGCCATGTCATGGCTTCTCCCCGAAACCCCTGCATAAAAAAAGATCCATAAATCTCTCTTTATAGAGTCCAGACGCACTTTGAGGACCATGCTGTAAAAGCATTTGCAGTTGTAGAACTCATCACAATGGCCGGGAGAAGCTAAACTGGGCATGTGTGAGGAATCCAGGGCCCCTGCTGCCCAGGGGAACCCGACTTCACGAAAAACCCACACATGTTCTTTCTCTCGTCCCACACCTTTATAATGTCTGATGTCAGCCTTTTTTTTCAGATATGGATTTGCACATTACCCATGTACAAACAATGGATTATAGGGCCAATTTCCACTGCTGTTATTTCAAAAGTGGTCCGGGAACATGCAAAAAGTACTGTGAAATCTGGCATCATCACAGGCATCCATGTCCAGAATCAAGGCCCACATGGCTTTGGTGTGTGCAAGTGCTCACCAGCAGATGACACACCTGTCTGTGGTGAGCTCCTCTACCATGGTGGCAGTGATGCAGGAGTCGCAGTCCCCTTCTACAGAGGCAGATCGCATCTGAACCATCCTGCCCCTGCCCCAAAAAGCCTCAAAAAGGCTCCTTAGCATGCCCTGCTCCACTCCCTCACCTCCACCTGCAGCATGCTGGTGCAGCAGAGCAATTAGGGAATCTGGCACAGGTGCCATGTGTGGGCACTCAAGGACCTGGTCCTGCTCATCACAGTGATCGGTGACTGCTTTTAGAGCAGTGTTAATTGCAGCACAAATAAGGGGCGATTGTGCCATAGCTGTCTTCTAAGCACTCATGCGGATTCAGCTGCCGAGACGGGAGGAGCAGAACAAGCAGAGCAGGGGTGGAAGCAGATGCACTTTGTAATGAGTGGCATCTTCTGGGGCGGGGAAACTGGTACCGTTAGTACTGCCAGTTAGGTAGCAGGGGAAGAGGAGGTGGTGGGGATGGGGGGGCCATGGGCGGAGGCGGGTGGGAAACGCTGCAGTCTGAAAACCACACTCTCCAGTCTGAGCACCCTATGGGCTGATCGGAGGAGGTCATAGAGCAGGCTTGCCGACTCTTCAGGTGCAGGTACCTGCAGAGCAGTCGGTCCCACCTCTGAAAAGTGTGTGCTGTAGTGTAGAGGCATCTGGATCAGCAGGGCATGTGTCGGGGACGGAAGCGGGAGGTGCAGGCAGAGAGAATGAGGAAAAAGAAACCAAGGTTTATGAGCGCACGGGTGGGGCCTGCGATCCCCCCAACACATACACACACAGCACAGCATCCCGGCATGAGCACAACAGGTGTGACGGATCTTTCTCTTGAGGCGCCCGTATGTGTCGTTGGCGAAGGCAGGCGACCTGATGCTGCAAGCGAACAACTGCACTTCGCTTGCTACTCCCGGGCTCCCACGTTTCCAGAAACGAAACACCCCCTTGGGTGCCCGGCACACCACTGGCATTCTTACGCTGCAACAATGAAATGTGTGGACCAGGGCAGGCAGTAGAAAATTATTTTGATTAACATCTTTAAAAATCCCTATTTAAATGGCCATTTTATCAGAATCAAGTGGTAAAGCTTTTCTTGGACTGTACTACTAGTTCTACTTCAGGTGTGCATGTTTGAGTGCTTCTGCACAGGAAAAGAACAGGGAAAAATTAGCATGTCATGGAGAAGAGATCAGCCTGGCCTTCCCCTTGAAGTGGTATAGTCAGTGGTGCAGCTAGGTGGAGACCCCGGACTTATTGGTCTGATGGCACAGGGGGTATGGGTGGCTTTAGCCAGTCATATGTGAAGCACACAACTAACATTTCTGTTCTCTTCCTGCATTCCATGTTTTACAACTGCTTCTACATTCCTGGAATTTTAGAACAACAAAACTGTTTGCCAAATCAGATGATGATGATGATGATAATGATGATGATGATGATGATGATAATACTCTGAGCATGTGCAGTTTCACATTATAAACTCACATAAAACATGACTAGTTTGCTTCTGCTACTCTGATCACCTGCCACTCTCTGGGTGGTCATTTGAGGGTGGGGGCTGGGCTGCAGGGTCCTGGAATTCGGCTCTACGGTCCAGCACTACCTGCACCACTGGGCATAGTCCAGAAAGTAGGCGATCACTCGTGACCAAGTAAGATCATCTTCCAGGATAAAATTACAAAAAGGAAATTCTAAAAAGAGGAAATTCTAAAAAAATTATGTAGGCTCTAGCGATGGGTCTGTAAGTGACTGGAGGCCAATTCTAGATCCACACAGCTTCCCACAGTGAGGACACAGGTTACCAGATGGAAGATGGTCCTGTAAAGGATTCGTTTGATGTGCTTTTCGCTTAGCACGTTTCTCCCTTTCACCTTGCACTCGGGCTTCTTCAAAGTCCAGAAAGACTTAACCCAAGGATAGAAAATGTGGTGCCCATGTGCACCAGTGCACCCTCGGACACCTTTCTTGGTGCCTGCCAGCCAAGGTCCCCTACCACTCCCATTTAAAAACATCAACAGTTGGGATTACATCAAAGCTGCTACCATCATCATTTCCCATTAATGCCTCTGGGGCACACATGGGGCTCACAGACATTCTTAGAAATGAAGATGATGGATGGCGGCAGGCCAATGCTTTCCTCTGCAGCATGCCCAGCCGCCAAGAAAAAAATCAGAATAAGAAAAAGGGACTCCTGTCACTTCTGTCTGGTAAGCTGGGGGTGGGAGGGCTAGGAAGGGCAGCGGTAAGCCAGTTGGAGGTCAGAGAAGCCAGCAGAGGCTCTGGGAGCAACACTTAAGTGTGTTGGGGCTCAGAGCTCACCTGTGCCTTGTTTTTTGGGCAGGTTACTTGTCCTTTCTCATGCCTCCCATGGCAGCCATTTTGTGGTAGTGCCCAGGTCAGTTTGCCCACCTCTGGCTGATCCACTTTATCTTGCTGATTTGTAGTAACCTTGAAAAGAAAAAACAATGATAGGAGAGTGCAGTGCAGAGCATATATTATTTGCCCACTTATTTACTTTAGAAACATTGAGCTAGATTTTTAAAGAGTTCTTAGGAAGCATCTGAGCAACCTTCAAGCTTTCAAAGCAAGTGGTGTTTTCCTTTCTGTGTTGAGCAACTGATTATAACTTTTTAAAAGTTGATTCCCTAAGGCTATACTCACCTGGGACAAGCTCCATTGAACTCAATGGGACGTATTTCTGAGTAGGTATGTATAGGATTACACTGTTACGACAGATAATTCTGGGCGCTAGATTCCCTCTAACCCCACACTCTTACGAAAGGTTTAGGATCTTTGGCTGGGGTAAAACCTGCGCTGCTGGGGGGGAAGTGTGCGCTTTGCTCCTTTTATACTTAAACAAACCTACACACACACACACACACACACACACACACACACGGACTCTAGAAACAAAAGGGTGGTTTTATTGAAGAAGAATACAGAGAAGGTACAGCGTCTTACTTGTTGGTAAAGCAAACCTAGTGATGTCAGGCAGCAAAATATCCTTACGCTATGGTTCAAACACACCCTGTATTCTGGAGAGGAAAAGAGTCCCTTTTGCCCTGACAGGCCTGAATAGGAAAAGGGGGGCGGGATGAGATTCCCGCCTAGAAGGATAGAAAAGCAAAGTCTCGGCTACTACCTGTCTGCTGTGATGAGGTTCCAGCCGTAGCCCCGCATTCCAAGGTGACCCCCTCAGCTCTCTTTCCCACCACACCTTGCTAACACCTCTTGGTTCTTATAGTCTCCTTCCCGCCTTTTTGGAGAAAAGAGAGCAGTGGGGGTGGTCTTTGCCCCACAGATGTCTTCAAGCTCTGCTAACAACCTTACTCTTTTTGTTTTGATGACTCCTAATGGGTGTACTTAGGAAAGCAAAGTTTGGGTCTTCCTGCTGATGGGACTGTTTCTGGAGTAAGCTTCTGGTGGTATTCTCCCAGTGGGGGGGAATGAGCCATATCTTTTCAGGAGAAATCCTCCTGTGTTTTAGGCGATATGCAATATTCAGGTCTTAATCAATGCAAGCCCGCCACTCATGTGCCTATGCATGCCTGTAGGCTCCACTCATTCTCCCATTCAAGCCTTCAGTCATGACCTTTCTTTCGCCTTCCGCCCTGCTGGGGAGGTGGGCAGGCTGCTGCTTTCCTCCTGAACCCTTGCGCTGCTTATGAGGGCTGTGGACTTCCTTTTGGAGGTGTAGCCATAACCAAATGATCAGAACTATATCTTATCTTAACAGCACTGTAACTCTTCCTCCACCTCGCCTCACCATTCTTTCTTCCCCTTCAAACACCTGACAAAAACAGTGACTGGACTAGCTTCAGAAATATGTCTTAATATAGAACCCATCAAACAGCTTCATAAAGAGAGCCAGTGTGGTGTGTGTAGTGCAGTGTGGCCTAGTGGTGAGAGTGCTGGACTGGGACTCGGGAGATCTGGGTTCCAGTCCCCGCTCGGCCATGAAGCTCACTGGGTGACTTTGGGCCAGTCACTGACTCTCAGCCTCAGGGCCGGTGCTACCGCTAGGCAGACCCAGGCGGCTGCCTAGGGCGCGTGGCGGAAGAGGGCGCAGAAACGCTGCGCTCCTTCCTCGCCGCCGGCGCGCTCCTACCCCGCCTGGCCGCCTCGCCAACAAAAGCACTGGTCCGCAACCACCAGGTCTGTGCAGGGGGGGGGATTGCGGGTGCCGGGCGGGCTTGCCGTCGCGCTCGGCTTTCCTCTGCGCCCGGAGCTAGGCCGGGTCAGGAGTGCACGCGGCGGCGGCGGCGGCGACCGGTTGGCAGCGGGGAAAGCGGCTGCTGGAGGAGGAGGTGGGCGGGCGGGGGGAGCACTGGGCAAGCAGGCATTTCCTGGCTGCTTTGCTCCGGAGCCCTCCCCCCCGCACGAGAGGGGGGGCGCTAAATATAAGCCAGCCTAGGGCGCCAAACTGCCCTGCACCAGTCCTGCTCAGCCTAACCTACCTCACAGTTGTTGCGAGGATAAAGGAGAGGAGGAGGAGGACTATGTAAGCTGCCTTGGGTTCCTTGAAGGAAAACAGACGGGGTATAAATATAATAAATAAAATAAATAAATAAACAAAACATAATTTACATTTTTGCTTACCAGAGCACTCCAAAACCAGTGCTTTTGGTTCTTGAAACCAGGGAGTTCTTTCAAGTTGCAACTTTTAATTTGGTTACCCTTTATGCATGGATACTGTGTTACATCAGTGAACCCTCAAATATCTCTGTTTTTCCTTCCCTAGTTGGGTGAAAAGGATCTTGGTGTTGGGGGTACTACATGTGGCTGGTGACCATCTTCTCTCTGACTGGGTGTGGGGTCTATGAGTGTGGGGTCTATGAGTGTAGGGTCTATGAAGCTTTCACTTGGAATACCGGAGCCTGAAGGAAGCAAACAAAAGTATATCTGACCTCTTCTGCAAATTTCCCAAGAGAAGATTTGCACTCCCCTCTCTGCATGCCCCCCACACCCTCCTTCCACTAGTGGTATTTGCATAAACATAGAGTAAATGATCTAGCATAAATGAAGAACGGACACTGCTCTCACGCCAGCCCTCCTGCGGTCTGTGGAAGAAATCAAGCACAGCAGAATGAATGGGGTGGGAGGGGAGCGCTTTGGGTTCTGTAAATTTGAAATCCATGCCCAGGCTTGTTTCAGACGGGTAGATACGAAAGAGAGGGTGTGCATGTGTGTGTGTACATGTGCGTGCACATGTTGGAGAGCCATTTATATGGCCATAGGTGTACATGGTTTTGTTTTTTCACTGCTATTGCAAAGGCTCAAGGCAAGAACATAAAACAGAACATGTTGTTTAGACATAGAGGATATATGGGCATACAGTGATGGTGTGTAAGTACTGGGCATGTTTATGTGCTGAGGGCTGTTTATGTACACATATGCACATGGGAGAGGGGTTGTGTAAGAATATTCAGATGAACTGTGTGTTGTATACATTGTAAGCCACGTCTGTAGAGAGATGTGTATGTGTGCACTGATAGTGGTGCTCACCTGTGTGCAGCTGATGCCTTGTGCTGTTTGGGGGTGCACAGGCAGGCTGTGCACAAACAATGCAACATCTGTATGCCTTGTTTGGGTGGGCATACGTGCAACGTGTGTGTAGGTTGTGCATGTTGAAATGGTATATTTGAGTGTTGGGCAAGTGGGTGCATGGTGCGTGTGCTTACCTATGCACATTACATCCACAGTTCAAAAACTGCACCTGGGAATTAAGGTGGCTGCATCTGGCTCCGGCTGGCTGGTTCTCCACTGGCACTGTGGGTGATGCCAACAGTGGGCGGACTTCAAGCTTGCTTTGTTCTTTTTACTAGAGCCCCAAGAGGCGCCAGCCAGAGCCAGATGCAAAAGATGTACACTCAGAATTAAAGACTTCTGAGCTCAGGAATTTGTTTTGAGTGCCGGAACTGAACTGAGCTCACAATCCTTCCACACAAAAATCCACTTCCAGTTACGTGCCCTACAGCTTTCTTCATTTCAGCAATATAAGGGTGTGTGTGTCATTTTGTTGTGGCTGTTGTTAAACAACTGGGAGCCAGAAATCTTTGCAGATCTACTTCAAATGACCCAGAGATCTACCAGTAGATCCCGTTCTGCCTTCTGCCTACCCCTGGTTATGCTTTGCAGATACGTTAGACCAGTGATTCCCAAGCAAGCTGTGTGCTAGGGCGCGTGATGCCTAATGTGCAGTGAGAAATAAACATATTAAATAATTTAAAAACTCCTGTGAGGCTTCATGCTGTTTAGTGGGCCTCCAGTTGTATTTCAGAAGATAATTGTCCCTCCCTCAACCAGTGGTGCAGCTAGGTAATTTTAGGCAGCTGGATGTAATGGGCTTACGGGACCATGTGTACTACTTTTCCATCTCCACCCTGCCATTCCATACTTTAGAACAGCTTCTACATTCCTGATATGTTAAAACAAAAACAAAAAATGTGTTTACTAAACCTGATCAAAAAAGAAGGAAACACTCTGAGCATGTGTAGTTTTACACTTTAACTCACTTAAATAGCACTATCATGACTAAAGGAATAAAATTGGGTTTGCTTCTGCTGCTCTGATGCTAAACACATTCACTTGAGAATAAGCACCATTTTGTTGTTAAAAAAGGATATTTTTAAAGTAAAAAATAATAAAATTAGAATCTGTACCCATGTACATGTTTGGCCCGGCCACCTTCCTGACTATAATATTTATTTTTCTGATTATTTTTTTTAAAGGAGAAAGGATGCTGTGGTAGGCAATGGGGCTGTTTACACATAACAGCAAATCATGGGTTAATTAATTAAACCACCATTAATTAATGAACCCACAATTTGCTGGGCACAGGCAGGAGTGAGCAAGTGGGCTACATCCGGCGCGCTCCTCACTTCCACTTTCATTTACAACCTATGAGCGCCCTGGTTGTAGGTTGCTCTTGTGAGGTCCGAACCTGGGCACTCTCAGTTGTTTCAGGGTTAAACAACCCAGAGTTAACCCAAGAACAGATCGTAGGTTAACAAGGTAGTTTTTAAATGCATTTGCTGATTTTTCCAATTAAAATAATGTAAAAGTTGCATGCAAGTTCAATCCTTTAGGCTGCTGGAAGCTGCAACAAAACTTGATGGGGAAGGGGGGGTTAGCTTAGCCCCCCTCCCCACACACAGGCACACACATGTGCACTCTAACATACTGATGAAACATCAGGCTGAATATTTAAACAATGAAAAATGCCTTATGCTTGTCTGCTGATAAAGTATCAGTTTTGGCCTCTAGAACAAGAGAACATAGAAAGGAGGAGGGTTTTTTTTTTTTGGTTTTTGTGTGTGGAGGGAAAGGATTATTTACGGTTCTCAGCTCTTATACTGAAAATCTAGCCTAAGCATGTGCTCAGAGGCCATTCAAAGTGTACGGGGGCAGGCAGGAGGGAGACTACAGTTACTTTCCCGGCAGGTGAGGGAAAGACACACTGCACATGCCCACGGTTGCTTTTCTTCCCATATTCAAGGACTCTGGCCTGCTACTGAAAGCATACTCTGAATTCTGGTGAAGTCTTGGCACAAATTAAGTGGGGTGGGTGAGGCAAAGATAGCTTGCTTGTAACAAGAAAGGGGAGACAGAATTGTAAAAAAATAAACAAAACAAAACAAAACGACATATGCACACAGCTGTTTTTGTGGACAGTTTCTAGAGGAGGAAAAAAACCAGGATTGTTTTGTTTTGTGGAGGGGAAACAGAACTGATGTACGGTAGTTTGCTTTCAACTTGCTTTCAACAGCAGTGCTCAGTTTTAAAAAGAACATAACAACACTGGTTTCTGTGGGAGGCCATGAGTCAGTATACAAGCCATGGATTTTAATTATGGCTGTGGGCAACAAAGGCATTGTCTAAATCCATCAAACAGGCAAAAGAACAAATATGTTTGCAATATTTATTTATTTACGGTATCTGATTTGTACCCCACCTTTCTACCCAAAAAATGGCACTCAAGACGACTTAGAGACACAATTAAAATTGATTAAAACAATACATTAAAGTAAAAGAAAAACATACAATTATAGAAAATTTAAAAAATAATTAACAATTAAAATATAAAACAGCACCAAACCCAACAGGCCCACTTACAGGGCAATGGCCTTCTTGAACAAAGCGGTCTTTGCCTGCCGGCGGAAGGACAGCAGAGAGGGAGCGAACCCGGCCTCCCTTGGTAGGGAGCTCCACAGCCAGGGAGCGGCCACTGAAAAGGTCCTGTCTCGGGTTGCCAGCAAAAGCACCTCTGAAGGTGGCAGTCTCAAAAGAAGGGCCCCTCCAGAAGATCTTAAGACCTGGGCAGGCTCATAAGAGAGAAGACAGTCTTTCAGGTAGCCTGGTCCCAAACCACACAGGGCTTTATATGTCATAACTAGCACTCTGAATTCTGCCTAGAAGCAGACCATGAAGCTGCTGTAACAAGGGAGTCACGTGCTCCCTGTAACCGGTCCCGGTCAGCCGTCTGGCTGCAGCATTCTGGACCAGCTGAAGGTTCCAAACCGTTTTCAAAGGCAGCCCCACGTAGGCTGAACAGGATGTAATTAAGGCATGTGTGACTGGCCAGATTAGAAATCTCTAAGAATGGGTGTAGCTGGCGCACTGGCCTCAGCTGTGTGAACACATTCCTGGCCACCTGCAAGACCTGGGCATTCAGCTTCAGGGCTGATTCCAAGAGTACAGTCAATAAACATGATAATGACTATTATCAGATTAAGATTATAGGCAGCTATCATTAATTTTGTGTCAGTCTGTGTATACAGTACTGCCACCTACAATACTCTAGTATAGTTGGGTAATTCCAAGTAATCATAGAGGCTTCTAGAAAACACGAAAAGGCATGAGAGAGAAAAGAGCAGTAATCCTGAAAATCTAGGAGCAATTCCATCCAGAATTTAAATAAAGGTTTCCAGCTAATCAAGTTACTGCATACCCTTCAGGGGTTAGATTAGGTCGAAGGGCTTCTAACTTCTGACTCCTACTGTATATACTGCTTGAATCAGAAATTTTTGATGAATTACTGGACTATGTATTTTTCCACCAGGAAATAATACATCTCCGGAACTGACCAGTGTTCTCCAACCTTGAGTCCCCAGATGTTTTTGGCCTACAACTCCCAGTATGCCCCAGCCAGCTGGCTGGGGCACTGCCACCCCACAATATGTACACAATACTAGCAATACTGGAGGCAAAATTTATGGTCAGCAGATCTTTAGTCCACCTAATCTTTCTCAGTTGTGCCCTCCTTCCCTGCAACTTTTGGCCATTTGCAGCCTTTTCTCCATTGTGCTTTAAAATGAATTGCATGCAAATATCCAGTCATGCTGTGGTCTGATTTCCTCCACACCAATGCCTTCCTGGGTTGCAGGGTGAGAACACGGGTTACTTACTGATGGCTGGGAGGGAGTGAGGCCACATGATAAGAAAGGAAGGAGTGCTTTTTGAGTGCTCTCTTTCAATGCCAAAATGTTTCTCAGGCTTGTGATTAGTATGGGTGTGCTTTGGATTTGGCCAAATCCCTAATAAAGTTGGGCTGATTTGGACAGATTCGGGAGAAGTCATAGAATCAGAAAAGTAGAGTTGGAAGGGGCCTACAAGGCCATCGAGTCCAACCCCCTGCTCAATGCAGGAATCCAGGTCAAAGCCCAAATCCAAGTGGGACTCCTGTGACGCAGACTGAATCTGAACACTTCTGAAGATTCAGAATTTGGAGGTACACAGAGTGTCTCTCCAAAATTTAATACATTTCTCCCCAAGCTCTCCATATAGAAAAACACCAGGGGGGGCAGGGCGTGTAGTTTTGTGACTAACAGCTCTATCTTCTAGTAAGAGTGAATGGCTTTACTAGGGCTCTCCAATCCCAGTGCTTTGTGGGAGGAATGTTGAAGTAGGACTGCCCTATGCTGAAGTCATACGACTGTTCTAGTGTTCAGTGCTCTTTGCTAGTTCTCTCTTCCAGGAACAGGATCATTAAAAGAGGTTTGGTAGAGTCTGTGGGACCCGGGAGGGTTTAGCATTGGTTGCTTGCCTGGAAAATGCTGGATTTGCACGTTCTTCTGCCTCTTGCCACTGTAGGCTCCACATCCATCCTCCACTCCGGTCCTATTGCACTTTCTGTGACTTTGGAGCCAATTGAGCAGAAACGAAAAAAGTCTTAAACTGTTTTTCGTTCTTCATAACTCCCTACCTATCGTTCTGAAATTTTGTGGGTTTCTTGCCTAGGGACCGTATGCCATTTTCAAAAAATTGCCCAAAAAATTCATGGAAGGGGATAAGGGTAAGTGACTATGTGGAGAAAAGCGTATGGCTGTGCCTATGTTCTCCCTAACAAAACAAATGTAAATAAGTTTAGCCTTAGCCCCAGACTGGAAATCTCTGGCTAAACCATGCATAATCCTATCCAGGGCCCCTTGTCACCTCAAAGTCTGCTGCGCATTTTAATGTAAATGGCCAATGGCCATCAGCAGAGGACTCCAGGTATGGTCAGGAAATCACCCTTCTTGCACCTGGAACCCCCCACCACCACCTAACTCTGACAAAACAGTCCTGATTGGCCAAGGGGGAGTTGGGCTATTGAAGGGGGGGGCAGCCCATGGCTTCTGGTGGGTGTGGTGTCTTGATGCTACTAAGTGGGCTGAGGCAAAGCCCTCAGTGTTGCCGAGGCAAAGCCCTAAGGAGAACAACCCCCCCCCCAAGCAAAAGTGTAAGTGCCTGGGTGTTTAACGAGGGAACTAGCTTTGTTATTTTGTAGCTCTGACTGTGTGTACCGAAGTGCCTCCCTACTTTTCCCTCTTCCCTTATCTCCCACCTCTTATTGTAACCGGTTTACCCTAAATAAATGTTCCCTGGTTTTACCCCACACGGTGTGTGTAGTTTCTCTGTTGGTTCAGTGCTAATTCCAGTGCCTAGATCAAAGGGCAGGGCCTGGAGGGAGCTAGTCTCAAGACGACAGCGTCAAGGGTGGTGGTTTGGCACCTTTGATCTCTCATCTTGAAGTAAAGGACCAGTTGCAGTCCTTCACAGACTAACTTCACCCATCCCCTCTCCAAAGTTGAACACTCCCCTTCCACAAAAAACATTGCACCTATCCCTCTGAAATTTTGCCCTTAAACAGGGCAACCTCTATGCCAGGACTCTCCAACCTTGGGTCCCCAGATGTTGCTGGACTACAGCTCCCAGAATCCCTTGCCATTAGCCATGCTGGCTGGGTATGCTGGGAGCTGTAGGCCAGCAACATCTGCGGACCCAAGGTTGGAGAGCCCTGCTCTATGCTCTAAGTAATTTTAATAAATTTTCATAACGATTGCGCACAAAAAGTGCAGGGAACCCCCTAAAATGTAAATGCTGCTCTTGCACAAAGCTCCCTGTATATAGTCATTTGAAATCTGCCGGACTTGAATGGGCAACTATCCCTCCAAATTTCATCCAATTTAGCTAAGAAATTAAAAATGTTATTGACGGTTCCCTTTAAGAAAAATCGACGTTAAACGGCATGTAGTACAAAAGCCCCTGCACATAGTTGTCTGAAATTTGACAGGCATGCTCCCCTCATAAGGAACTACTATGCCTGAAAATGTAATCAAATTCTGAGAAAGGAAAAAAGTTAAACTCATCTGTTGATTTCCAGTGATAGTCAGTGGGAAGCATGAAGATTGGGATTTCTAAACCAAGATTCGGATTTGGACCCGAGTCAAAGCAGGATGGCCTCTGAAGCAGCCCGAGCCAAATCAGATTTTCAAATTGCCAAATTGGGGTCCAGACAGAATCTTGGGGTCAGCGCATACCCCTAGCAATTAGCCTCTTACCTGGAGTCAGTTTTTACTTGCTGCAGGCCAGGACGGATTACTTTTGCTCAGCTGAGTCTTGTGTACCAACTACACCTGTTACTTGAGGTATCTCATTTGGCCATGGTGACACACGCCTTAGTTACATCTCATTTGGATTATGTCACAGTAGAGCCTCAAGCTTGCCCACCTTATTGGGATCTCTGGGTTGAGCTTACATAAGGCTGGAGGTTTCTTTTCCACTCACCCTTGCCCTTTGGGATGTCTAATCCATACCGTATACCTTTTTGACCAGTACAATAAGCACAGCTTCCCACACAGGCTGTTTCAAATAACAAAGAAAAGTTTATTTTCAAATACAACAAGTTCTGGAAATAAGTTTTATGTGTAAGTTTCAGTTAATCATAAGTAATGTACTGTCTTATCCGAGTACCAATCCTCCCTCAACAACTGTTCCCAATATCAATCCCTGCACTCACTAGCTAATCTCTTAACAATCCTAATAATCGCTCAACTCCCTCCAGCCAGCTTCACAGACTCCCAAGCAGCCCTCCAGCACTTCTCACACCCCTCTCCTCTCTTCCCCACACGCCCCTCTCACTCCTGCACTCTCTTCCCCACAAAAACCCTCTTGCCTGAACAGCACCGCCCACTGTTTATATGGCACAGGCTCCACCCCCTTTCTCACTCTCAGCCAATCATGTCACATACGTCAATACACCCTCCTGCCCATCCTTTCTCCCTCACCCAGATACAGCAGGAATACATACTTATACTTAATGCACAAACACATTATACTTACCACCTATCCAGTGTTCTCCAACCTTGGGTCCCCAGATGTTTTTGGCCTACAACTCCAAGCATAGAATCATAGAAAAGTAGAGTTGGAAGGGGCCTACAAGACTCAATGCAGGAATCCAGGTCAAAGCATCCCTGACAGATGGCGGTCCAGCTGCACCTTGAATGCCTCCAGATTGGGAGAGCCCACCACCTCCCTAGGTAGTTGGTTCCATTGTCTTATTGCTCTAACAGGAAATTTTTCCTGATGTTCAGGTGGAATCCGGGTTCCTGTAACTTGAGCCCATTATTCCATGTCCTGCAAACTGGGATGATCGAGAAGAGATCCTGGCCCTCCTCTGTGTGACAACCCTTCAAGTACTGGAAGAGTGCGATCATATCTCCCCTCAGTCTCTTCTTCTGAAGGCTAAACATGCCCAGTTCTTTCAGTCTCTCCTCATAGGGCCTTGTTTCCAGTCCCTTTATCCATGAAGAGGGACTCTCCACACTGCCTGCATGCTCACATCAAACTTTGTTTCCCCGCCCAGCCACCTCTCTTTTCTCCTCTCCTGCTGCGTCACGGGAGGGGGGGAGACACATTATTAACTGCCTTCTCTTTCTCCTTTGTCTCGATCGATTTGCTTCAAAAGTGGGCTCAATTTCCAACTCTTAAGAAATTCCAGAATAAGAATTTATGTATTTTTTTTTCAAGGCGTTTCTGGTGCCCCCTTTAGCCCGGCGCCCTAGGCAGTTGCCTAGTTGGCCTAATGGTAGCACCGGCCCTGTATACACTTTAAATTTAAACCCAAATAACATAACATCACAGATTACCACAACGTGCTCTCCATGGGACTGCCTTTGAAGGCTCTTTGGAAACTTCAGCTGGTTCAGGGTGCTGCAGCTACACTGCTGACCAGGGTCAGTCATTGAGAGCATGTGACCGCTACATTACAACAGGAATGCTGACCAACCGCTGGTCCATTTCTGGGCACTATTCAAAGTGCTGGTTAACCCTAAACAACTTAGGACCAGGTTACCTAAAGGATCACCTTATGCTTTATGAACCAGACCGGGTGTTGAGAATTTCCAGAGAGACCCTTTTCATTAGCCCTCTGCAGACTGTCTGCTCGCATGTAGAGCTAAAGTGTGGAGGGGGAAGTGGATGCGCATGTAAGCTCCACCCCCCCCACCCCCACCCCAGTGTCCCTGCATGCTCAGTACCCAGTTAGACCTTACAGAGTTCCTGCAATCAGAAACCCTGAAGCGGGCAGGCGGACAGCTGGATAGGGCTTCTGTCTTGCCAACATCTGATGTGCATTTGGTGGGAACTTGAGACAGGGTCTTCTCACTGGCTGCATCCAGACTCTGAAACTCCTTACCAAGGTGCGCCCTCTGCTGGCATGCGAAAACATTTCTATTTAAAAAGGTGTTTGGCCTATAGAGCTTACCGTATTTGCTTTAACTTATATTTTAATTTAATGATGTTTTAACTGGCTGCTATTATGTTTTTCTGTGCTCTTATTTGATTTTTTAAGATGTTTTATGTTGTGTGTGCTTTTTTATTATAGATTTTACTGTTAGCCACCTTGGGCCTATTTTATGGAAAAGTGGGGTATAAATGTCGTTCAGATAAATAAGATGGGATATATTTCGGTGTGGTGTGTATAGAGAGCTTCAGAATAATGTTCCAATGGTTAAAATTCTGTAAGTACTGTACTCTGTGCATTGTATTTTTGCCTTTTTGGATTTTGTTAGCTGCCTTAGGTTTCCTTTTTTGGAAGGGAAGGTAGGATCTTTTAAAAATAATAATAATAAGCTGGACCTGTATGGTACCATCACAGAGAATACACACAAACCTTCTACACATCCTCGGGGGGACTACATGCCCTCCGAGGAGTGACTTCTGGGGATTGCATGCCATCTAGCTCATGGGAACGTATGTCCCTTCCATGTTGTAACTGGTGGCACTAGTCAAGAGGCAACATGGAGCAGGCGTGGTCGCACCCTAGAGGCCACGCAGTCTGCAGTTGATAGGCACATATGCAAAGATCTACATATATTCTGTGATGGCACTCTGTAAGCATACAGGCAGAATTTAGCACCCCAACAATTTACTGTAAGAGAAAAGGAAGCTCCTTACCCTTAAGGGTTTGAAAGTGTGTGAGCAATGCCTGGTGAAGGGTTGAGCAAGATTTTCTGTGGCCAGGGCTTCAGTCATATACGTATACATATACATACACATACACACACGCTCACACGAACACAGATTATACCTATAGCTATGGGAAACCTCCTTTCTAAGGTGCACAGTTGCTGTTGTGGTACTCCAGTTTGAAAAGTGTGGCTCCTGCCATCATTCTAGAATGCTGGGTGCTCTTTTATTTATTGTGGATCTGTTGTTTGTGTTTTTCTTCCCAGAGAGGATCTGCTGAGCTCCTCAGGATCCAAAATGCACAGGACCACCAGGATAAAAATCACGGAGCTGAACCCACACTTGATGTGCGCCTTGTGTGGAGGCTACTTTATAGATGCCACAACCATTGTGGAATGCTTACACTCTTGTAAGTTTCAAGCCAACTCTGGAAACTCCTGGAGCTTAATTTAAGACCTGTCTCATCCCTGGGTTCTCTTTTCTGTGCTGTGTCAGCCATAGAATATGCAGAATAATTATAATGCCTATTGAGTGTATGAAGGGTGCATTTCCTTTACTATTGATTAGATAACTTCCCATTTTCTCCCCAAGACACACATACTTAAAATTAGGAGGCAAGGCTGAGGGATACCTGAGGCCTGACAGCTCTTATCTTAACAGTTTAAAATGACTTGACCCTTAATAACCAATACATGGGGATGAGAAATGAGCTACTCAAACACTCTGCACATTCTCCGAGACACTTGCTTCTTTATTGCTACTTGATGTGTTTGACACAGAGCCCTGGCAATGGTGAGTCTGAGCACTTTTAAACAGCATGGGGAGAGGTATGTAGACTGCCCCAATTTGTGTAAGTGCATGTGCCCAGCGGTAGAAGTGGGAGGCGCCATGCTAAGGAAACCAGCGAACACGCTTGAGGTGTGGGATTAGCTACTACATACTTGCCCATGGTGGCACAATTTTCTAATTCAGATCTTTAGCAAATGTTTCATATTACATCTTGGGCTTTTAGAAAGGGAGCCTGTGGGAGGTCAGGCACCTTGTACCTTTGTAGGAGGTACAAAGCAGGGGATGTTCCAGTCATTATCAGCAAGTGGTGCTCAGGGCTGGCCCATGACATCTTGGCATCTCAAGCGGAAAATGCAAATTGTACCCTTCCACACAGTGATGTTTTATATAGTTATAAATCAGTCAAATAACTGGCCGTTTGTTTCTTTGTCATGGCATCCCAAAATCTGCCACCTGGGTTAGTGCAAGGCTTTTTGCTGAGCTCCACTGTTGTGTCTTATATGCAGAACACTAGCATTTACCAGGATATTATTTTCTCCATTTAATTGTTAATGTCTCTCCTGTCTTCACTTCCATCCCTTTACAACTGTATCTATGCCCTGAACATTTGATGGAGATCAGAAGCCCTAGAATGCAGGGGATGTCCCCCAGCTGACAAGTTCCTAAGTTGCGGCTATGCATTTTCTCAAAAAGTGGAGACAGTGCCCCCCTTCTCCCCCTCCCACAACACTGACAGAGCTGAGGCAGGCAGCCCTGGAATTTTGGCCTGCCAAGGGGTTTGCCTAGTTTGGTTGGGTCAGTCTTGATGACCATCACTTTGCCTCATGATGGGGCCAACCCCGAATCAAGGCTGAGCTTCATCTTGATTTCACAGATTTGAATATCTTTCCCTGTGGTGACTCTCCTCCCACCCATGTTCTTTTTTTCCCCTTTCAGTCTGTAAAACCTGCATTGTCCGTTATCTGGAGACCAACAAATACTGTCCGATGTGTGATGTTCAAGTGCATAAAACGAGGCCTCTCCTCAGTATCAGGTATTTAACACTGATTGATTGAAACTTTAACCCAGTGGTACCTGTATCAGCCAAGGATAGATTCAGACGTGTGGGGCGGGGCAGGGCTGGGAGTGGCACAGCAACGGCTTAAAAGCATACAACATGGCCTGTGTCTCTCTATACTTCCCTGGGTTTCTCTCTGAGTAGCTGTGTGGGAACAGGGTGGCGACACAAGGCCCAGACGGATGGCCAGCATTGACAGGCCACCCCCTTCCCCCCGCCGCATGCACATTGCCATGCTGGATCAGACCAAGGTCCATTTGGCTCTGCATTCTGTTTCCAGTTAGATCAGTGTTCTCCAACCTAGGGTCCCCAGATGTGATTGGCCTAAAACTCCCAGCTATGCTGGCTGGGGCATGCTGGGAGTTGTAGGCCAAACACATCTGGGGACCCAAGGTTGGAGAGCCCTGAGTTAGATGCTCTCAGACAGGGTGTGAAAGGGATAGCCTTGCTCTGTAGTTCGTCAGTTAACACCCATTGCTCATATGGCTGCACTTTTTCTAACCAGAAACACCTGAAATGGGGAGGTAGCTGTTGCTGCAACCCAAAGCTTCTTTTCTTTCCAAGTGCCTAGTTCCTCAAAGAGGGTTGAAGCTGCCTGGGATTCGTGCCATATGACCTGGAATTCCTTTCCCTTATCCCAAGTGAGTAGGAGCTGGCTGGGTTCAATTGGAGGTGATGCAGAGGCATTCTGCATATGTTCACAGGACAATGTCAGCTCAAGACATTTTGCTGCCTGATGTGCAGTCCAAATGGCACCCCCACCCCATTTCAAAGCCGCCACTTTAAAAAGTCTTGCTGTATTATTCAGACACCAGTTCCTGCCTTTGTCTATTGCCCCTCATGGTGCCACCTGAAGCAGGTCACTTCACCCTACTGTATGGCAGGGTTGGGGCAATCTTCTTCAAAGGTTCCAGGAATAAGCTGTTGTGTGAAAGGCTAAGCCCCAGTGAGCCCTGCCTCAAATGAAATGTGGATTCCCCCTCCCACTGTTTTTTAACTAGGGAGGATTGTCAGAGGATTGTCATGTTTTTGGGGTACCTCCTCTTCCCTTGCTGCAGCATCATAAATCCCGTATCAATTCAGGGGACAAGACTTCAGGTTTGCTGTCTTGTTTGCATGCAACATCCGTGCAAATCCTTGAGGTGGAAGTGGGGATAGGTGGGGAGGCACTGGCACAATTTGGCTACATTTCTATGGCAGGTGGCTGCTTCCCTATCCTAAAGTAAAGCTGTACTGCTAATTAAAGCACCGTGGATGACAGCCCAGCCATGGCCCTTCAAGTAGTCTTTGATCACAGACAAGCAACCCTTTTGGAAAAGCTACAAGAACTATTTAACCTAAGTACAATTAGTACACCAACCTAAGTATTGATCCATTTGTTATGGAACTTTTGCATTAACCTCCTGTCAGGGGCATGCTTAAGACTCTATTCTCATCCCTAAGAAATAAAAATTCTGCCCTAATTTAAACCACACTCTGCACCAAGAAAATCCCAGTTCTGAAGTCTGAGTACATTATGAACAATCCAGAATATTTGCATGCATTTACTATTTTTATCTGCTAGTTTTTTGCCAATCTTAGGGAGGGGTAATGGGCTATACAGAGCGCTGAGACCACACCCCAGCCACTAGAAGCTTTGCCCAGCCTGCAGCTTCTGACACTTTGTCAGGTGCTAATCAAGTACTTTCAAATTTATCTCTCAAGCAATAAGGATTAGAAAGGGGGGGGGGATGTTAAACAAAGTTGAGATTCACAGCTTGATGAATGCAGGCAATAATGCAGTTCTTGATTCTGGTTGTTTTGGATGGTGTGAACAACTTCTTTGCCTCTGTGGGTCTGCTTTTTTTGATGGACCTGTTAGGGTTGGTATAATATGTTGGTCTGTGTGCTAGCCAGAACTAAATGAATCTTCAGCCTTCCACACCCAGCAGCAGAGTTCTCCCGCACGCAGCAGTTCGCTTCAGCTTTCCCAGTCGCATTTCATTTCAGGACTCAGGAATCACACTGTAGTCAAAAACAGTTCTGTTTTATTAACTTATAACAAAGTGTCACTACAGGTTACATCTACTTTACATTTCTTTCTTTCTTTCTTTCTTATATTTATTAATCGCCCATCTGGCCGGTCACCCGGCCACCCTGGGCGATGTACAATTAAAACAATACAATAAAACAATACAATAAAATATGATAATTAAAACAGTATAAAAAATTCTTTTAAAATCCTAACCCACCCCATATTCCCGGCTGAACACCCATGTTTTTAATGCACGGCGGAAGCTCATCCCGGAGGGGGCATGGCGAAGGTCACTAGGGAGGGAGTTCCATAACGTGGGGGCCGCCACAGAGAAGGCCCACTTCCTAGTCCCCACCAGCCTGGCTGCTCTGGCTGATGGGATAAGGAGAAGGCCGTCTGTGGCAGATCTTGTTGAGTGGCCTACTTGATGTTGCTGGAGGCGCTCCTTTACATCCCATATACAGAGTCCATGTGCAGAGTACAAATCCTTAAAAGGTACATCTAGCTCAGCAAAAGCATGTGCAGCTCAAAACCATAAAAGCATGATACATATGGCCGAAGCCTGGCCACTACACGTCATCAGCTTATTTACATCACATGACAATCCTGTCTCACAGCAAACCATTCCCACGCCTAGCAAGGCCGCAGGTAAGAATAGCTTCATAAACACAGACAGCCATGTACTGGCTTCCCTGTCTGGGAACTTTCCAGATAAGCAGTAAAAAAACCCACTGCAACATGATCAAAACATAAGCAGCACAGCAAGCTAATTTTGCTTCACACACCAACAGGACCATCTCTTTCCATGTGTACAAAAATTAAACCCTCAGCAGTACTTCGCCCCCTGACCTACTTTGGCTTTGAAGTGGTAATCTTGCTGCTTCCCTATTAGTCTGAATTTTGGGGGAAGCCAGACACATCTTAATGAACTCTACAGATGGTTGGCACTGAAACCAAGAAGGCAGTCTGCCACAGATGCATCTCTGGGTTTATTTTTAGCTCTTGCTCTCTGAAAATTAATTTTTTCAGCAACACTTTAGTCTCTCTGCAAAATATTTACCAGCCCCAGCCCCACTGATCTCTCCTCAGAGGCCCCCCCAAACATCAGCATACCCAGACACAAACACCTTCCAAACAGTCATGAGAAAGGGTGTTTCTCATACAAAGGGCTGTGCAAGGGAAAACAACAAACTGCCTAGCAGGTTAAAAGTGCAGCAAAATGTCACTGGGGCTTAGTGATTAAGGCAAAAAATAATTCTCTGATTGATTTCACATGCGCCTCGTAGAGCCTCACTCTCACTGTTGGTATGCATGTGTGGTAGACAGAAATGCAGTTTTAAATGTACAGCTTTTAAAGCAATTGGTGGACATGCAGGAAAGTGGATTTACAATCACACTTAAACCTTACTGTGAGGTGTGTGTGTGTGTGTGTGTGTGTGTGCGCGCGTGTGCGTGACCTCTGAACTGAAAAATGTTCTCACTGAATCAGATTTTTAGTTTTCCACCTATTTCCCCATGCAATTGCACAGATTTGGGCATTTAAAAACAAACTTTTCTTCCCTATATGAAAGTGTTCCTTTGATCATCATATTTTAAAAATTAGAAAATTGTGCCACCATCATGGGGAGGGGGAAAATGTGCACCTTGTTTTCATTGTGCCTGTGATCATGTAGCTCTGCATTAGTTGTCATTTCCTCTGCAGCCTCATTCAGTGCCCTCTATCTCCAAGCATTTACGGTAATTTGGTGTTCAGTTTTGCTGAAAAGGCCATGTATGTGCCCCAAATGCTGGAGTACATAGTAATACTTTATTTTTATTTTTTTTAAAGAAATTGACAAGGTACTGAAACTGACAAGAATGTATGTGTGCCTTGTATACAAGCCAATTTCTTTGTGGGTAGAAGGGTGGATGGGCAGGTAATGCAGAAAGTGGGATTGCACTTATGGGGCCCGCATTCAAGTTAGCCACTGGGCACTGTGAGCCAGCACCTGGGATAGGCAATAGGGCAGTATCTTCTTCTGCACTAGCTGGAGCTGGACATGATGACATTTCAACAGGAAAAGGCATCATTTGTAAATGGTGGTAAGATATATTAACTGAACTAGGAGGAGAATACACCTTTCATACCGCTTACTTGCAAACTCTGCCCTTTCCCTTCGTGTCCATTCTATCTATTCTAAGCTTAATTCGAGCCAGAGCTTAGCTTTGCAAACTGTTTTAAATGCCAGGACTTAGTTTTACTTTGGGGGGTCATTAAGAAGAAAAACTATGAATATTTATTTATTTATTTATTTTTATTACATGTCTATACCACCCAATAGCTGAAGCCTACTTCACAACAATTAAAACCAGAAAATACAACAATAAAATATAAAGGGCAAAAAGGTTAAAACTACAGTATAAAATAAAAACAATAGACAAAATATAACCTAGTGCAGTGTTCTCCAACCAACAGCCTTTCAACAGATCTAAGACAACAGAAACTGAAAGACAGAGTCTGGGAAAATAAGGTCTTCACCTGGCACCAGAAAGAGTACAACATAGACATCAGGCGAGCCTTTCTGGGGACTCATTCCATACTCAGAGTGCCACAAGAGAAAAGGCCTCTTCTTAGTAGCCACCCACCTCACTTCATTTGGTGGGGGCTCCCAGAAAAGGATATGGGCCGGAGGGTCTTTCCTTCAGTATTGCTGAGTAAATGTAACTAGCTAGCGACAGGGTGCGTTGTTTCCAGGCACATTTGAACCCTGTTAAAGTTAAAGAAATTTACTACTGGTGACGAGCACTGTCTCACCAGTATGCTTCTAGGCTAACTGTTCATTAAATTATAGTCACAATTCCATGGTACAGCACAGGAGGACTGTTCATGATGGCATATTCTTCTTCTTCATGGGCTCTGTGCCTGTGTGGAACCCCATTTGGGAAACTTCTATAGCGGAGGAATTTCAGTGGGAACCCTCCCCCACCGTCTCAGTATGCAGGTCCCTAGCAGGTTCCTGCCTATTCCCTTGGTTCTCTTTCAACTGCTATTGTGGTAGCCTTGTTGGGCTACCAATTGCTCTTTGTTCAGTGAGCTATTTCTGCAAACTGCGGAGGTTTTATTCTTTCTTTTCCTCTCTATCATTTTTCTTTCTTTTAGCTTTTATTATTGTGTTACTTTCTTTTTTGCGATCTTTGCAGTCACCTTATTGCCTTAGGGCATATGGCTTTACCGGCCCCTTTCCAAGTGTGCCCGCTGTGGAAATAAGTTAACGCCCACAGATAGCCGTTTCCTTTGTCTTTTTTGCTTGGGGAAGGACACAAGGTGGACACCTGTGTACATTGCCAGGCATTTACAAAACAAGCCAGATGCAATCATTCAAACAGACTTCACGCTGTGTTGTGGAAAAAGACACTTGAAGTGGTGGAAGTACCGAAGAAGCCTATGGCACAGGCTTTGCCTGACCCTTGGAGGGTCAGCCAGAAATGGCATCTTTGCCGTGACCTGTACAAGTGTTGGGGTCTGCCTCGCCGCCCAGTCGGACTACAGGCCAAATTGACCTTCCCACAACTGGGTGGTCAATGAGCCAAACTGACCCACCCACACTTGGGGGCAGTCACTGAGCAATGTAACCCACCCACACCTGGGCAATCATTGACCCTTTTTCTGGGAAAAAAAGTTGTCAAAAAAGGCCAGAACTTCGAAATCTTCTTCTGAGCCTACAAAGAACAAAAAGAAGAACTCTAAGAAAGAGGCAAAATCAGTACCAAGACAATCTGTATCAACTGTGCTGGTATGAGTTGCCATTCCACCACCATCACTGAATTTGCCAATACAACAGACATTGGCTGTTTTGGTACCGATGCAAGACCTGGTACCGATACAGGCCTGTGGCTTACGCTGGCTCAGCTTGTCTGAGTGTGGAAAGCTAAGCAGGGTCAGGCCTGGTTATTACTTGGATGGGAGACCCCTCCTCTAGTTTCCTGCATTGAGCAGGGGGTTGGACGCGATAGCCTTGTAGGCTCCTTCCAACTCTATGATCTATGAAATCTATGAAACCTGATAGCAATAGCATCTGCATTGGAGAGTGAAATCAGAGATACCTCTCCAACTCCGGTGATGACTCAACCGATCATCAATTGTTGGGACTGATTCTCTTGGTGTGGCCAATGATCACTGCATCGTGCTGTGTCCCTGGACTCAATGTTCTCTGGCTACTCGGTATAGAGAGACTATGCCACAAGATTCTACAAGCGATTTCGGTCTCGATTGCTGCTGTACAACTGGGATGTGCCTCACAGGAGACCTTGCAGTTGGGAAGAACCATGTCAGGTGGATCACAGGGGTGAATACTATTACACTCGCCCAGACTATTTTGAGGACGAGCTTCATTGGTACTGACTTGGACCTTTGGCCACCATCTCGAGTCCTCCTGACTATGATCTTTTTTAGCTCCACCACCTGTGCCTTTGCCGAGACTGTTGCTGTGCCAGTTCAGCCGACACAGTTCCTCCATCTTCGGCCATGTTACGTCCACCATGCACTTTACATCAACTGCTCCCAGTAGGGCAATCTTTGGCTCTGCACCTGTCTGTTGAGGCACTACCTATACAAATGGTGACAGATAGCCAGTGGTGCACCAAGTAGGCCTTGCTGCGGCCTTGCCACTATCTGGTATGGATGAGTCTGATTTGACTTCATACTCTTCCCTAGTGCTGTCCATTGTGTCCCCTGATGTGGCAGTGGGTGTTCAAGACTCAGCCTCCCCCACTGAGGACTTGGGTCAATTGGGTGATCCATGTGGCTGGTGTGGACAATGTTCTTGTCAACCGGTTCAGTTCCACGAGTGGACACTAGATAGAGCAGTAGTAGCAAACCTGTTTTCTTGGTGGGGCAGTGGATTTATTTGCCTGGAGGGAGAACATGGTGTGCCCGGTGTTCTGTGGCAGAGCAGGGCAGGATCTGTAATCCATGGGGATGCCTTTGTCTTCACCTTTGACTCATAGAATCATAGAATCATAGAAAAGTAGAGTTGGAAGGGGCCTACAAGGCCATCGAGTCCAACCCCCTGCTCAATGCAGGAATCCAGGTCAAAGCATCTCTGACAGATGTCTGTCCAGCCGCACCTTGAATGCCTCCAGACTGGGAGAGCACACCACCTCCCTAGGTAGTTGATTCCATTGTCTTATTGCTCTGACAGTCAGGAAATTTTTCCTGATGTTTAGGTGGAATCTAGGTTCCTGTAACTTGAGCCCATTATTCCGTGTCCTGCAAACTGGGATGAACGAGAAGAGATCTTTGCCCTCCTCTGTGTGACATCCCTTCAAATACTGGAAGAGTGCGATCATATCTCCCCTCAGCCTCCTCTTCTGAAGGCTAAACATGCCCAGTTCTTTCAGTCTCTCCTCATAGGGCCTTGTTTCCAGTCCCTTTATCATCCTTGTTGCCCTCCTCTGAACCCTCTCCAGTTTGTCTATGTCCTTGTTAAAGAGAGGTGCCCAGAACTGGACGCAGTACTCAAGATGAGGCCTAACCAGTGCCGAGTAAAGGGGAATTATCACTTCCCGCGATTTGGAAGCTATACTTCTATTAATACAGCCCAAAATTGCATTTGCCTTCTTTGCAGCCACGTCGCATTGCTGGCTCATATTCAGTTTGTGATCTACCACAATTCCAAGATCCTTCTCACTTGTAGTATTGTTGAGCCAAGTGTCCCCCATTCTGTAACTCTGCATTTGGTTTCCTCTCCCTAGGTGCAGCACTTGGCATTTATCCCTGTTAAATTTCATTCTGTTGTTTTCGGCCCAGCGCTCCAGCCTATCGAGGTCACTTTGAAATTTTGTTTCTGTCTTCCAGAGTATTAGCTGTTCCACCCAACTTTGTGTCATCTGCAAATTTGATAAGCATTCCCTGTACCTCCTCATCCAAGTCATTAATAAAAATGTTGAAGAGCACCGGGCCCAGGACCGAGCCCTGTGGTACCCCGCTCGTTACCTCTCCCCAGTTTGAGAAGGAACCATTGATAAGCACTCTTTGAGTCCGATTCTTTAGCCAATTGTGGATCCACCTGATAGTTGTTCCATCTAGCCCACTCTTAGCTAGCTTACTAATCAGGATATCATGAGGCACTTTGTCAAAAGCTTTGCTGAAGTCCAGGTATATAATGTCCACAGCATTCCCACAGTCCACAAGGGAGGTTACCCGATCAAAAAATGAGATCAGATTAGTCTGACAGGATTTGTTCTTGACAAATCCATGCTGGCTTCTAGTAATCACTGCATTGTTTTCAAGGTGCTTGCAGACTGACTTCTTTATAATCTGCTCAAAAATCTTCCCCGGGATTGATGTCAGACTGACTGGCCTATAGTTCCCAGGTTCCTCCTTCCTGCCCTTTTTGAAGATGGGAACAACATTTGCCCTCCTCCAGTCGTCTGGCACTTCACCTGTCCTCCATGATTTCTCAAAGATAATAGACAGTGGTTCTGAGAGTTCTTCTGCCAGTTCCTTTATTACTCTAGGATGCAGCTCATCAGGCCCTGGAGATTTAAACTCGTTCAGAGTAATCAGGTGCTCCTTGACCATTTGCCTATCAATCTCAAGCTGCAATTCTGCCCCTTCAGTCTGCACTTCAGGTTTGCCAGGGGGGTCATAGACCCTCTTTTGGGAGAAGACCGAGCCGAAGTAGGAATTGAACACTTCTGCCTTTTCTTTGTCTTCTGTTATCAATTTGCCATCCTCATTGCGTAGTTGAACCACCAGTTCTTTCTTCTGTCTTTTACTGTGCATGTATCTGAAGAAAGCTTTTTTGTTGCTTTTAGCATTCCTCGCTAACCTTAGCTCATTCTCAGCTTTAGCCTTCCTGACACTATTCCTGCAGTTCTGTGCTACCTGCCTGTACTCTTCCCCTGTAGCCTGTCCTTCCTTCCACTTCCTATACGTGTCCTTTTTTGTTTTCAGGTCATCTTTGAGTTTATTGTGAAGCCACATTGGCTTCTTCTGTTGCCCTCTGCCTTTTTTCCTTGTGGGAATTGTTTGCAATTGTGCCTTTAAAATTTCCTTTTTTAAAAACTCCCACCCCTCCTGGGCTCCCTTTCTCGTGAGAGTCACTTGCCATGGGATCTTACTAATCATGGTTCTGAGTTTGTTAAAATTGGCTTTCCTAAAATCCAGGGTACGTGTTTGGCTACACTCAGCTTTTGCTTCTGTTAGAATCAAGAACTCAAGTATAACATGGTCACTTTCCCCCAGAGTTCCCGAAACTGCCACTTTATCCACTAACTCGTCTCTGTTGGTTAGAATCAGGTCAAGGATAGCCGATCCTCTAGTTCCTTCCTCCACTTTCTGTAGGAGGAAGTTATCAGCAGCACAGCTCAGGAATTTCTTGGAGGGGCCATGTTTGGCTGAATAAGTCTCCCAACAGATATCAGGGAAATTGAAGTCTCCCATTACTACCACATCGTGCCTCCTTGAAACACTGGCAATTTGCTTTTCAAAAGTTCCATCCTCGTCTTCTCCTTGATTGGGTGGTCGGTAGTAGACTCCAACCGCCATGTTCGCTTTATTCTTTGCCCCCTTTATTTTAACCCAGATGCTCTCAATGAGAAAAGGAGTCCAAGATGGGTGGGAGTTTTTTAAAAGCAAATTCTAAAGGCACAATTACAAACAATTACAACAAGGAAAAAAGGCAGAGGACAACAGAAGATGCCAATGTGTCTTCACAAAAAGCTTAGAGTTGACCTGAAAACAAAAAAAGGACACATATAGGAAGTGGAAGGAAGGCTGGGCTGCAAAGGCAAGTAGCACAGAACAGAAGGAACAGAAAGGGAGGTGGAGTTGCGCTGTATGTTAAAAATACATATCTCTGCACAGAAATACAGGAGAATGACCCATCGAGAGCATCTGGATTAAAATAAATGGGGCAAAGAATAAAAGGAACATGGTGGTCGGAGTCTACTACCGACCACCCAATCAAGGAGAAGATGAGGATGAAACTTGAAAAGCAAATTGCCAACGTTTCAAAGAGGCATGATGTAGTAGTGATGGGGGACTTCAATTTCCCTGATGGGAGACAAATTCTGCCAAACATGGCCCCTCCAAGAAATTCCTGACTTGTGTTGCTGATAACTTCTTCCTACAGAAAGTGGAGGAACTAGAGGATCGGCTATCCTTGACCTGATTCTAACCAACAGAAATAACTTAGTGGATAAAGTACCAGTTATGGGAACTCTGGGGGAAAGTGACCATGTTATACTTGAGTTCTTGATTCTAAAGGAAGTAAAAGCTGAGTGTAGCCAAATGCGTACCCAGGATTTTAGGGAGGGTTGTCACACAGCGGAGGGCCAAGATCTCTTCTCGATCATCCCAGTTTGCAGGACACGGAATAATGGGCTCAAGTTACAGGAACCCAGATTCCACCTAAACATCAGGAAAAACTTCCTGACTCTCAGAGCAATACGCCAATGGAACCAACTACCTAGGGAGGTGGTGGGCTCTCCCACTCTGGAGGCATACAAGGTGCAGCTGGACAGCCATCTGTCAGGGATGCTTTGACCTGGATTCCTGCATTGAGCAGGGGCTTGGACTCAATGCTATGCTGGCTGGGGCATGCTGGGAGTTGTAGGCCAAAAACATCTGGGGACCCAAGGTTGGAGAACACTGGTCTAGAGGCACACTCCCCTTTCTTGACACTGGAAATAGGTTCTTGGGCTATGTTTTGGGACATCATGTCTCAAATTAAGCCGCTGAGATAGTGAGCATGGTGACATGAATACAAATCTCTTCTCGCTGCCACAGCCTCAGATACCACCTGCTAAGTTTGCAGAAGCAACTGCGCTAGGTGGTGGCTATTCATTTTAATACGCCTGTATCATGTATGATGGGGGGAGTTGGGGAGGCTTCTTCTATTTTTCTGCTATTGTCAAAAGCAAAACAGTCCTTGAATCTCCATGCACATTTTCCTTTTGGAGGGAATTTAAATGAGGATTTAAACAAAATGTTTGTCTCTGACTGATCTTTGCTAATACAGTCCTTCTCCTCACATTTCAGATCTGATAAAACCCTACAAGATATTGTCTACAAGCTGGTCCCAGGGCTTTTCAAAGGTATGAATGTATGGCTGGCAGCAACCATAAATTCGGGGATGGTGGGGTTTTAGAATTTCTTTTTATCTTACGGGGTCAATATTGGGATAAAACTTGCTTTTGTTGACTTGCATGCCATAAGAAAAGGTAGTTGTTTGGTTCTGGTGTTGGGCTGATCAATAATAAATACTAGAGAAGTGATGGCCAAGTTTCAAATGCAATATTATCTAATGAAAGATAATATCAGATTCATTTTAGGTAATATAAAATGACTTTGAAAATGTGACCATATACTTTTGGTCCTAATTCAAAGGTAATTCCCAATCCCAAAGGTAATCCCATTTGTTTTGGGATCAGTCAGTAATTTTAAAATGTATGAATAATTATGTGCATATTATATGATAGCTTCTTGCTAAATATAAATTATTTGTTGTGCTGTGTAACTCCACCTGGAGAATGAGTTAAAGATAAGAATGCTGATAAATTAATTAACTATTTGCTTTCCCATACAGATGAGATGAAGAGACGGCGTGATTTCTACGCAGCGTACCCTCTGGCAGATGGTATGGTGTCTGTCCGACATGTTTTTTCCTACATGTCAACATTGATGCATGTTTTAAAAAGAAGGTGTGGTTTTCATTTTCCCTCTCTCTTGCTTGTCTAGTTCCTAATGGATCTAATGAAGACCGGGGAGAGGTTTCGGAACAAGAGAAAGGGAACCTGACGGATGATGAAATTGTCAGCTTATCCATAGAGTTCTATGAAGGAATCAGGTAATGCAGGAAATACAACAGGAATGTGGTTCTGCCCATTCAGTTGCTTTGACTGTTTTCTTTATCTGCACTGATTTTTAATTTTCCACTGTTGATAATTTCCCACTGTTGCTTGGGATTGGTTTTGTCTGGGGGGGTTTGTTTTAAAAGTGATTTTATGCCTTCTTAATTGTATTGTTTTTGTAAAATCATTTTTGGTTGTATGTCACCTTTTGCGTTTTTATGATAATGTGCTGGATACGTACAGTTTCATAATAAACAGGTGCAGAACTGTGAAAATTTTTCACAATTTGTGCATGTTTAGACAGAAAAAAGTCCTACAACTCCCTGGCTGGAGAATTCTGGGAGTTGTAGGACTTTTGTTCTGTCTAAACATGGATAGGATTGTGCTCTTAAGTAATTTTAGGCTCTGGATTTAATGGTCTTGTGTGTGTGTGTGTGTGTGTGTGTGTGTGTGTGGTGTTCTTTGGATGGTTATGTGGGGCCCCTCAGTAAAGCCCTGACACCTGCCCCAAAGTCCTCCCCTGATGACACCAAGACCTCCCCCCATCCCATCCAGCTAAGGAGATCCACATTCAAATGCAGAAGTCTTCTGTGCCCACACCCCTTGCACAATCAGGAATCAACAGCCCTAAATCAAATGTGTATCCTAATATGTGTGCCAAGGTGGATACCATCTGTCGGCACTATATTGTTGTCAATGGCACATTCTTTCAGTAGAATGTACACTTGGGGTCGAATCCAAATGTGTATCCCAATGGGGACACGCATCTCATTCTCCTCACAATGGGAGGGAGGGGAAAAGGAATTTTCCTTCTTATTGTGAGAGAGTAGGCTTGGAAAGCATATGCTGAAAATTCCTTCTCCCCTCCACATTTTTAAATGGCAGAAGGGGAAGTTCTCACACTTGAAAGGATCTTTTGAGAAGGAAGAAATTGGGCTCGGAGTGTGTGTCTCTGAGGGCATAATTCCCCCATCCCTTTTGGCCATGAATGGAAGCAAATGGCAAACCCACTTTCTGGTGGCTGAGTGTTTGCACCTATGTGCTGTCCTGTAACCAACATTCACTGGCAGTAGGAGGACACGCACAGCCATCAGTCCCTACTGGAGGGAGAGCTTTATTTTTTCAAGGAAGATTGTTTTGAATTTGAAGGTGCCTGCATTTTCTAATGTGGTTACGCATGGGGTACCCACTTCACAAATAAGGGGAAACGATTTGAACTTTAAATATGCCAGGCCTCATCAAACCCTGCCATCAGATGACCTTTACACTTACCTAGAAACTAAGCTCTATCCCTTTTCAGTGCATTCCTGGCCCTCTTCCTGAGGCATAGTATTTCATTTATTTATTTAATACATTTTTATATCGCCCAATAGCCAAAGCTCTCTGGGCAGTTTACAACAGTTAAAATCCTAAAATACAATATAAAATTTAAAACCACAGATTAAAAACAAACAGCAGAGCTAGCAGCAGCAGTTACAATAACGGAATTAAAAACAATTACAAGATTAAAATGATTAAGATGATTAAAATGATTAAATGATTAAAATTAAAATGATAAAATTAAGATGATTAAAATGACCAGGTCCGCAGCTTGGGGGTCATTCTAGACTCCCAGCTGTCCATGGAGGCTCAGGTGTCATCTGTGAGCCGGGCGGCGCTGTATCAGTTCCATCTGATGCGGCAGTTGCACCCCTCCCTTCCTAATCATCTGCTCCCATCAGTGGTTCATGCCTTGGTCTCCTCTCGCCTAGACTACTGTAATGCGCTCTACGTGGGGTTACCCTGGAAGACGGTTCGGAAGTTGCAGCTGGTACAGAATGCAGCAGCTCGCCTGGTTAAAGGCTACCGCCGGCGTGATCACTCACTCCAGTGCTCAAAGAGTTGCACTGGCTACCAGTTGTTTGCCGAGCCGAATTCACGGTGTTGGCATTGACCTTTAAAACCCTGTACGGCTCCGGTCCAGTATATCTTAAGGAGCGCCTCCAGCAACATCAAGTAGGCTGCTCAACAAGATCTGCCATGGATGGCCTTCTCCCTGTCCCATCAGCCAGAGAAACCAGGCTGGTGGGGACTAGGAGGAGGGCCTTTTCTGTGGCAGCCCCCAATTTATGGAACTCTCTCCCCAGTGACCTCCGCCATGCCCCTTCCTTGATTATCTTCCGCCGGGCATTAAAAACGTGGCTTTTCAGGCGGGAATAAGGGGTAGGTTAGGATTTTTAAGTTTTGTACTGTTTTTAATTGTGTTTTATACTGTGTGTGTGTGTGTGTCCCTTATGTTTTATTGGACTGTACATCACTCCCAGAGTGGCCGGATGTCTGGCCAGATGGGCGATTCATAAATAAAATAAACTAATAAATAAATAAATAAGAGCACCCCCAAACTACGAACCTGATCCTTCAGGGGGAGTGCAACTCCATCCAGAACTGGTTGAATATCACTTAGCCGGGCAGACGAACCACACACTAACAGTACCTCCGTCTTATCTGGATTGAGTCTCAGTTTATTAGCCCTCATCCAGTCCATTACTGTGTCCAGGCACTGATTCAGAACAGCCACTGCCTCACCTGGATTAGATGAAAAGGAGAGATAGAGCTGGGTGTCATTTGCATATTGATGACACCTCAGCCCACACCTCCGGATAACCTCTCCCAGTGGTTTCATGTAGATGTTAAACAGCATAGGGGATAAAATAGAGCCCTGTGGCACCCCATGGCATAACTGCCAAGGGACAGAGCAGTAATCCCCCAGCACCACCTTCTGGAATCGGCCAGCCAAGTAGGATCGGAACCACTGGAGCGCAGTGCCTCCAACTCCCAACCCAGACAACCTATCCAGAAGGATACCATGGTCGATGGTATCGAAAGCCACTGAGAGGTCCAAGAGAATCAACAGGGTCGCACTCCCCCTGTCCCTTTCCCAGCAGAGGTCATCCCACAGGGTGACCAAGGCAGTTTCCGTTCCAAATAGTATATTATTTTGCCTCTTGGCTATCCTAACTACCTATTTGGGAGCCAGCCGGGCTTATTTCCCCTTCAAAACCTCTAGTTTGGAAGATTGCAATGCTTTTCCTTCAGACTGAGGCCTAACAACTGGTCATTTGCTGTGCATCTGTGTGACTTTGAGGCCAAGCTGCTCATTGGTTGGCTGTGAATAATATTCAGAGGCAGTAGCTGGTATGGAATACAATGGCTCACTTCTTGGTGAAGTGGGTCACCAAGAGCATATGCTCCTTCTGGTTCCTATTTCCCAGAGACAGTCCTTACTTTCTGGCAATGCTTCTGCATGAAACAATATTTTAGTCTGGGCCAGACCAAGACATTTTGCAGCCTAAGGTGGAACAGTAAATCCCACCCCCCTCCCAAGACAAGGTGCGTAATAACCAAGTTTGGCAAAGTTATTTTGGCACCTGAGGTAGAAAATCCCACACGCATCTTACTCTGGGTGTAAAACTATGACCGTACATTTTTAAATACAGAATAATTTGCTGCAATTTTGTGAAGGACCTCCGCAGGTCCTTTGCGCGAGTTCGGGATGGAAAGGGTTAACCGGCACAGAGGAAACCCTTCCCTTGCGGCTCTAGCTGAAGCTAAAGCCAACCGCGACCTGAATTGACACGGGAAACAGACTAAACAAGGAATCTACGTTTGCTTACAACAGCTTTAATAGAGCGGAACTAATAAGCTACAGGAATTTCACAGTATAGACAGATGAGTCACAATGGGAATCAATTGAGCGTAGTGCAGGCAATGCCCAATGCTTACTAGGGCAGGCTGTGTAACAGGCTTGCTAGACACAGAGTAACAGAACACCAGAGAACCTAACTCACTAGTCTTGGTCTCTCCTGCGGGCGATCACCGGCACCGCGCCTGGGGCTGGAGGGCTGCTTGCTGACTGAAGTCAGGCGCTTGATCCGTGCAGAGAGCGTGCACCAGCTTCCAACAACTTGATGACCAGCTGTTTGCCCAGACCCCTCCCCGTCCCAGGTGATTTGTCAGGTGGATCCCGCCCCACGGAGGGGTGGTACCGGAGGGGTGTTCCTGATGTTTTGCATCCCCTCGGGGTGAATTGTAAATGTGCCCTTTGTGAGAAGTGTAGATGTGCCTTATGGCTGTGTCTCCCTTGCCCAGGGCGAGGATTATGCAGGGTGGGGGCTTATGCAGAGCAAAGAGAAATGGGGAAGCAGGAAGTATGTCAGCATTCAGGGAGTGATGGGCGGTCAGGCTTTCTCTCCACAAATTTCATGACACTTTCTGCCTGAAGAAGGCATCCCCTTCTGCTTAATGGAAGGGCCTTTTGGAGTGATTTGAGGGTGGCTTAAAAAAAAAAAAAAAAAAAAAAAAAGAATAGTGTGACTTGCTATTCTTCATTTTTCAGCCTTCTCCCCAGTGTCTCTAAAAGTAAAATCTCTGGCAAAAGTATCTCACTTTTAGAGAACATTTATGTAGACATGTCTTTACTAAGGCACTTTTGAGTGCTGTGATTTTGACTGTAATCTATTTGGCTAAAACGTGTACAAAAATAACCAAATTTCTGAACCAACACAGGCCTGGGTCTCATGTTTTCTCTGGTGAGGTCAACCATAAGGTATCCTTTTCAATAATGAGAAGAGGCTGAGTTGCTTGTACTCTGTGTGTGTGTGTGTGTGTGTGTGTGTGTGTGTGTGTGTGTGTTTCATTGATTTCCCCTCTTATTTCTTCTCTCTCAGAGAAGAAAACAAAGGGACAGTTGAGAATGGAAACCTGGAGAAAGACAAGGTGAGTTATACCACAGTGTAGCTTCTTGAATCATGGAATCATAGAAAAGTAGAGTTGGAAGGGGCCTACCAGGCCATCGAGTCCAACCCCCTGCTCAATGCAGGAATCCAGGTCAAAGCATCCCTGGCAGATGGCCGTCCAGCTGCACCTTGAATGCCTCCAGAGTGGAAGAGCCCACCACTCTGGTGGAAGAGCCCACCAATGGTAGTTGGTTCCATTGTCTTATTGCTCTGACAGTCAGGAATTTTTTCCTGATGTTTAGGTGGAATCTGGGTTCCTGTAACTTGAGCCCATTATTCCGTGTCCTGCAAACTGGGATGATCGAGAAGAGATCCTGGCCCTCCTCTGTGTGACAACCCTTCAAGTACTGGAAGAGTGCAATCATATCTCCCCTTAGTCTCCTCTTCTGAAGTCTAAACATGCCCAGTTCTTTCAGTCTCTCCTCATAGGGCCTTGTTTCTAGTCCCTTTATCATCCTTGTTGCCCTCCTCTGAACCCTCTCCAG